>OX328102.1:56524031-57854031 GCA_946811185.2 Hippopus hippopus
GATTCCGTGACATCGCCGGAATATTTATTTAATATAAATTAATGATCAAACAGTTTGTCCAAACAAAGGATTTTTCTTTACCATGCAGAATGTGTAGAGTCTGAGCTATAATATTGTATGAGCAAACAGAGGAGACCCACTCAACAATATTTAGACTCTCCCACATTGAAAGCGTCTGCATTTGGTACAAAGGAAAGTTAATTCTCTAATAATGTAGAAAACATTGTGGGAAATGGAGAAATTGCTCATTATGAGCAATTTCTCCTTTTGCCACAATGTTTTCATAAGTTTCACATTTCAGAGTCGTTAAAACATGGGACTGAGTGGCAGTTGATTAAAATATTGCTAGTACAAAATTGATTTTGGCTAGTAGAAAAAATGGTCACTAGCAAATTTTTGCTAGTTGAAAAAAAAGTTAAATTTGATCCCTGCAAACTCATCCAAGATATCATCAAGACAAACATTCTTACTTATTTTCGAAAGTTTCAGGCTGAAATTGTGGCCTCTATAGTGTAGTTTTTTTCTTTAAGATTTGACGAAGTGACCTAGTTTTTGACCCAACCTGACCCATTTTCACATTCATCTGTGATTTCATCAAGACTAACATTCTGACCAACTTTCAAGAGCATTGGACTGAAAATGTGGCCTCTAGAGCATACAAAAGGTCTTTCTAAGATTTGACCTAGTGACCTAGTTTTTGACCTGACCTGACCTATTTTTGCACTTGTCCCAGATATCATTAGGACAAACATCCTGACAAACTTTTACGAGTAATGGACTGAAAATGTGGTCTCTAGAGCTGACACAATTTTTTTCTAAGATTTGACCTAGTGACCTAGTTTTTGACATGACTTGATCCATTTACGAACTTGTTCGAGATATTATCAAGACTAACATTCTGACCAACTTTAAACTTTCTGACTGAAAACGTTTTTCTAAAATTTGACCTAGTGACCTATTTTTTGACCTGATTTGACCCATTTTCGAACTTGTCTGAGATATAATCAAGACAAACGTTCTGACCAATTTTCAATAGTATTGGACTGAAAATGTGGCCTCTAGAACGTACACAAAGTTTTTCTAATATTTGACTTAGTGACCTAGTTTTTGACCTGACCTGACCCATTTTCAAACTCATCCGAGATATTATCAGGACAAAAATATTTTGGACAAGTTTCATGAGTATTGGACTGAAAATGTGGCCTCTAGAGTGTACACAAAGTAAAAGTTGACGACGGACAACAGACAACGCACACCATACGATACACACAGTATGCTGCACACAGCACATTCACAAAAGCTCATCATGACCACTTTGTGCTCAGGTGAGCTAAAAACAGCCAAAATGAAGTGAGTTTATTTAAAAGTTCGACATAACCGTGGTACTCGTATTATCGATGTTTGCTATGCAATGATTTGAGAACTGGTGTAATTTGAAACCAGTGAATGAACTTCCGTCGCAGCTGGGAAACATTCTAGTATTCATAATATACAGAAATAAACATAAGTTGTGAAACTTTAAGTCATGGAAACCAAGTGACTATGTTTTGTTACACCATCAAAAGTTACAGGATTGAATGCTTTTTACTAACAATGACAAATGACTTTTCTTGTAAACCACTGACAGATAGGACAGTTTTTGTGACACTGTTATTTTCTGTTGTTCATCCTCAACTGATAGATAAATCAATAAAAAAGTTCCACTATTTAAGTTCTTTCCCAAATATTACCATTCTAACACTCCTTTTGCGAAAATTACATCAACGTATCACACACAACAGATCCAAGATCAGACTGCACATTCTATGCAGTCTGATCATATTCTACACTGATTGGAAAAGCCCACTCATCCCAAGAGCGCAAGAGTCTAGTAGAGCAGCCTAACTCTAACCCAAACAATCCCAACTTTTACCAACCCTGAAAGAGAAGGCTCTGAAAACATCGTGGGAAAAGAAGAAAATGCTGGTAACCAGCATTTTCTCCTTTTCCCACAATGTTTTCTACCCCTTCAAAGACAAACCCCATCATTTGAGCCAAGTTGAATTTGTCGTCTGCAATATGCTTTCAATTTGAACATGTCTAAAAATTTGCCGTCTGGCGAAGAGGGTTAAACTATCTCTGATTAAGTAGATAAACTTGTTTTTCCTCCTTGATAAGTTATCTCTATGCTGACAGGTACATTGATTTCAGTTACGTCAGAACTCTTCAGGTTTTACATGGAAACAAGTTGTCTATATGGAACCCATGAAGTTGTTGGGATTGTTTTAGGTCATAATAACCCTCCCCCCACCATACAATCCTGGGTTTTCAGGACCCTGGGAAAGAATTAAGGCTTTTGAAAACATTGTGGGGAAAAGGAGAAAATGCTGGTAACCTGTAAATGGTCTGAATTTGGGCAAGGCTAAAATTTGTCAGGATTATTTAGCTAGATCTAGAGGGTTTAAATTATTAACTTTAATATGTTTTCATTTCACACACCCTAACTCTTTATATGGGATGACAGAATTTTACACTTGTCGAAATAGAGCACATAAACAGTTGACATATATAAATCTGCCATACTCCTGAGTGATAAAAGCATCTCTGTAATGCATGATACCAAAGAAGTCATCCCATAACTAGAATTGTCTCAAAGCGGACAAACACTTTGTCACTGAAGCTGCACAATCAGAAAAAGGAAATGACTTTCAAAACAAAGATCACCAGTGACCTTGACCTTTGCCACATGTGACCCAAAAACAATAGGACACCTCCTTGGGTCATCAGCAACACATACAGAAAGTTTCAGGGTCCTAGGTCAAAAGCTATTGAGTTAGAGCACAGAAATGATTTTCAAACAAGGTTCACCTGTGACCTTGACCTTAGACCCATGAGACCCAAAAGGAATGGGGCGCTCCATGGGTCATGAGCAACACTAGTCGGAAGTTTCAGGGCTCTAGCTCAAACAGCTTTTGAGTTACTACTTCTCTCTACTTTGTAGGTGGGAGTATAATTTTGAATCCACAAACTTCATTTTGTCAAACAACTGAAAGAGTCTGGAGACAGAATGGTTTTGACCCTCTGTTCAGAGAGCATAGGTCAAGTGCCCCTCAAATGATGGAATTAACTTTCTGACATGGTAGAAAACATTGTGGGACAAAGAGAAAATTCTTCAGTGCCCTAGGCAGCATTCTCTCCTTTCCGCACAATATTTTCAAAAACTTTCTTCCACAGGATTGTTTGATATAGAGATAATTAACCCTTTTCCACACAATGGCGACTTTTAACACCCCTGATAGAGAAGGCCTTTGAAAACATTGTGGGGAAAGGAGAAAATGCTGGTTACCAGCATTTTCTCCTTTTCCCATAATGTTTTCTACCCTATCAAAGAAAAATCATTTTTATATGAGCCACATTGAAACTGTCATTTGCAAATGCTTTCAATTCGGACAGGTCTAAAATTTGTCATGTGGTAAAGGGTTAAAACAAACTATCCATATTTCACAATGATATTATTAAGAGTTCTGTGAAAAAATCTGTTTAACTCTTTACCACACAAGCAAATAATAGACTTGCCAAAATAAAAAGCATTAACAGACAACAGTTTAAACGTAGCTCAAAAGATGGAATTTCTCTTTGATAGGGTAGAAAACATTGTGGGAAAAGGAGAAAATGCTGGTTACAAGCATTTTCTCCTTTTCACATAATATTGTTTTCAAAAAGCTTCTTTCTTTGGGTCGTTAAAACTTGTCATTGTGTGGTAAAGAGTAAAGCCTTTACCACACAATCTTGAATTTTAACAACCCTAAGGAAGAAGCCTTTTGAAAACATTGTAGGAAATAAAGAAAATGCTGGTAACCAGCATCTTCTCCTTTTCTAACAATGTTTGCTACTCTTTAAAAATAATTTCAATTATTTTAGCCACATCAAGCTTGTTGTCTACACATCCTTTCAACTTGAAAAAGTCCAAAATTTTGCAGTTTGGTTAAGAATAAAGGAAGTAATAAGTGAATAAGATGATACTTTTCTACCCATACCTGTGCTGAAATGCCGTTGGATTCCAAAAGAATAGTGCCATTGTATGAACAGAAACACACGCGCACACACATATACAAACTAACAAACACCAAAAAAGAACAATCAAACACTTGTATCTACTGGTTTGTTTCCACACCTTCACCCTATCTATCTCATCGTAAATTCCTCATTTCAATGTATTATTCCCCTCGTAAGCAACACAACACCCTGTCTGGCTATACATCGGCAGCATGGGTTTCACATAATATTTGAACTAATATCAATACTACTTATCAATTACAATCCTTCTCCAGTTTGGTAAGAATTCTCTCGCACAAAAACTACGAACATCACACTCCACATCATATTCCACAAGTATTCCAATATTTCCAACGTTTTTCATCAGGAAGGAATTTAAACCATCTATTTGACGAGTCCAACATTTACGCCACTATTTCATTATACTTGTCTATGATTTAACCCTTTAACAAACAATCCTGAGTTTTATTGAAGGAAGATGGCTTTTGAAAACATTGTTGGAAAAGAAGAAAATGCTGGTAGGCGGCATTTTTCCCCCACAATGTCTTTTACCCTTTATATGACAAGTCACACGTATTGCTCCACATTTAATTTGCTGTCTATAAATCCTTTGGATTTTGACCAGTCTACAGTTTTGTTGATTGGTAAAGATTTAAGGAAATCAACCCTTGTACCAAATACACCAGAAGGAAATTTTCAGTCAGTACTGTTGCTATAGATATTACAAGTTTAAAGCCATTTTCCCCTACAATCTGGCAAAAAAGCAGATCAGGCATATCCAAGATCAGACTGCATTTTCTTAGCATTCTGATCTTGTCCTTCACTGTCCGCATAAGCAACTAAATCCACATTCAGCACTATATGAGTTACGATTAATGAAGCTCAGAAGGGGGTGGAGAGGGTTAACCTATTTTGTCAAGTGCAAGCACTGATAGGCCTACTTTCAGGCTAATATTTCCACAGAAAGATACTATCTACCAACTTAGACTACCTGAGGGTGAACTGTAAACAACACTTTACCATTAATGCTATGCCTCCATTTTATAGAGCTTGAAAGGCAGTTGGCAGTGTACAGGACTTGAGACTAGGGGGTTGCTGGTTAGAATTCCCAGCATAGTGAACTTCTTTCCAAGGATTGATGATAGTCATAGTGGCAGGATTCATTCCTCTCTCACCAATGATCATCGTTTCGACACTTCTGGGGATTTTTGACACTTCTGGGGATTTGAACCAGTGACTCCTCTGGTTTCAAGTCCTGTACAGTACCAAGCTCTGCTCCACTGACTTTCAAATAAGGCAAACAGCCACACAAACAGTTCAGCATCAAAAGTTTAACTCTTTACAAGACTGCTAAATTTTAGACTTATCCAATCAAAAACATTTGCAGACAACAAATTAAGTTTGGTTGAAATGATAAGGTTTATCCTTGAAAGAAATGAAAATATTGTTGGAAATGAAGAAAATGCTGGTTACCAGCATTTTCTCCTTTTCCAACAATGTTCTCAAAGAGGTTTCTTCCTCAGGGTTTTTGTTAACAATGTTTAAACCAGATGTCTTCGAAATATATTGTATGTATGCTTTAAATCCCTCCACACAGGATACCTGAAACACAGACCGTTTCAATTTAACAGCTAATTTCATCAAGTCAAAACAGAAAAATAAGCCCAGTAAATTGGTGAAACGATAACCTACAAAACAGGTTGTTTTCTTGTTTTTATTTTTGTTGTTATTCTTAGCGTGCCTTTTATAAGTATAGTTGCAATTTCTACAGGTGTAGACCAGGATCTGACTGTACAAAATGTACAGTTTGATCTTAAATCTGTACTATGTGTTTTGCCGAAAGCAGCTCTTGCCACTACAACACAATCCCTAGTTTTAAAGACAACCAAGGAAGCACGATACATTTTTGGAAAACATTTTGGGAAAAGGAAAATATGCTCTTTCAAAGCCAAAGCCCATTATTTGAACTACACTGAAATTGTCGTCTGCAACTGCTCTCAATTTGGGCATATCATAAATTTTGTTGTGTTGGAAAGAGTTAACTCTTTACCAACTGACAAAATTCTAAACTTGGCCAAATTGAAAGTGATTTTCAAAGACAAATTAAATGTAGAACAAAATTAATGATCATTTCTGTCTTTGATAAAATAGAAAACATTATGGGAAAAGAAGAAAATGCTGGTTACCAGCATTTTCTTCTTTTCCCACAATGTTTTCAAAAGCCTTCTTCTTCAGGGTCGTTAAAACTCAGGATTGTGTGGGAAAGGGTTAGAATTCCAATGATATAGGTTTTATTTCAGACTGAATATGTCTGTTGGGTTTATTCGGTGCTCTTAGACATTACTCTTTACCACACAATTATAAGTTTTAACAACCCAGAAGAAAGCCTTTGGAAAACATTGTGAGAAAAGGAGAAAATGCTGGTAACCAGCAATGTTTTCTATCCTTCCCAAAATGAATTTGTTGTCAGCAAATTTCTGACTAGACTAAAATCGTATATAGTAAAGACGTATGTGTAGAGCCCTTATACACATCATTACCTCCAGCAACAGAGTACATGTAATAGCAAGAACTTTGAAAATATCAACTTGATTTAAGGTTGCCGACCTGAATTCTGGTTTTATGATTTATTGTTCTACACGCAACCAAACTTGACAGGCTGTCCTGTAACACATTCTCAGACTCATAATAATATTCATACTTTTAAAAGGTATGAACTGAATTTGCCTTCATTTTGATTCCCAAATTGTTTTCAGTTGGCTGCAGGTGGGCCTTTAACTCTATACAAAATAACAAAAATTTTAGACGGGTCATAATTGAAAGCATTCATAAACAACAAAATAAATGTGACTCAAACATTGAAATTTGATATGGGAAGGCAAGAAAAAAGTGTGGAAAAAGGAGTAAATGCTGACCAGCATTTTCTCCTTTTTCCACTTTTTTCTCACCTCTTTTTTCCACTTTTTTCTCACAATGTTTCAAAAAGATGTCTTCCTTGGGGTCTTTAAAAGTCGCGATTGTGTGGTAAAGGGTTAGTGTGTAGTAAGATAATCATGGAAGTTAACTGGTAACAAATATCTGTAGGGAAAAAACAGAGTTATTTCTCTTGATCATTAAGCTTAAGTATAGCTTGTTATGAAGTAAAATTAGATTAAGCCCACAGCAGCCATGTTTTGATGGATCAGAATTTTACTAAGCAACCTGAAAGTGGTTCACCAATATTTATTCATTTCATGTCAATATGCATAGGGTTTAAATGTCTGGTTTTGGGGAAGGGATTTCTAAAGACTTTCAACATTTTTTCAGTTTTGTTACCAAGGCAACCAGAGATCTAAATGTTATCAAATTCTTTGAAAGAACTTTGAAGAAGACCGTGACAGGATAATTTCTGTGAAGTTTGGTAAAAATTTGCATGGCAGTTGAAGAAGTCTGATGAGGACTGTGGCATGATTATTTCTGTCAAGTTTGGACAAAATTGTGTCCATAGTTGCAGAGAAGATGGTTATAAGAAAAGTTAACCCTTAACAGCACAATGCAGACTTTAAACAACTCTGGAAAAGAAGCCTTATGAAAACATTGTAGGAAAAAGAGAAAATGCTGGTAACCAGCATTTTCTCCTTTTCCCACAATGTTTTCTATCCATTCAAAGAACGATGTCAGTATTTGAGCCACATTGTAAATGTTTTCAATTTGGAGAAGACTAAAATTTTGTTGCCTGATAAAGGTTTAACACATGCAGACAGAGGCACACACCCACCCACATATGAATGACTGACACAGGGCCATGACATAAGCTCCCTGGCTTTCAGTCAGTGGAGCTAAATCACCCTGCAGAAGATTATGCGCTGACTGGGTGAGCATAAGGGTTAGAACTCAGTCTAAACATAGATTAATCCATTAATGTGCCATTACAGCTATATGCCATAATCGCCACATAAAACCAAAATAGATACTCTAATAATAGAAATCAACCGCTTATTATAGGACTGAAAATATATTAATTTTCTAAACATAGGTGTTGAAAGTTTAATTTTGAAAATTACAAATAAATTTTTTATTCTACATTTTCTTTCTTTTGATCTGTGACATTGTTTCACAGCATTGAACCAATTACTGGTTACAAAACAAGCAATCTGATCTTTGATCTACATTGTTTGCCACTTTGTAAGAGATTTGGAAAAAAATAACTCAGGAATTGTTAGAACTGAGTTTATCTTCATTGCAGAATATAATAATTATCAACTTCTTTCACCTTTTACAAATCAATACTGTATTTTTCTAACTCTGTCAGGAAGAGTTGAAAACAATATGGGAAAAAGAAAAGATGCTGGTTAAGAGCGTTTTATACTTTTCTTACAATGCTTTCTACTTTCTGATGAAATATCAAACTCCATTACTTGAGCAAACATTTACTTCTGCAGATGCTATCATGATAGACTTAGTAGTTTACAATATTGTCCTCTGGTGGAGTTCTTGACCAAATGACAATTTTTTGTATTGTACTAAGGACTTTTGAAAACAGTGTGGAAAAAAGAGAAATGCTGGTAACCAGAATTTTCTCCTTTTCCCACATTGTTTTCATGCCTTTAAAAAACAAGATGTCTGTTTGTAAAACAGTCATGCCCCCCTACTGCCACACTGATACCGGAAGTGGCACAGTTCATACACTGATATCAAAAGAATTGATTGGGAAATATCGATATCATCTTTTTGATTTATAGCCCACTTTAATTGTTAAACGTGATAATCTGTCAACAGTTCGCATAATTATACACATCGCCGTGTGTATACATACAAGATTGTAAACAGTCCACGATACACAGACTGGTTTATCGATTTTCTTTTCGGCACGGGTGTTCGACTTTCGCTTTTTCCCAGTCGACTTCGATGCTTACTACGTCACCGATAATACGGGAATAAAATGTTGGAGCCACAAGTTGAGCCACATATGATGATTTTTGAGACACTTTAATTTTCTTTTAGCAAATGGCTCAAGTGGCGAATGGCAGAGCGGGCCCTGAATCATCTGGTGGTCACTGTGACCTTGACCTTTCACGGATTAACCTTAAAATCAATAGGGATCATTTATACTCCAAGATGAATACCTGTACAGAATTTGAAGGACCTAGGTCAATTCTGTGTCTAGTTATCATCTGGACAATGTTTGGTCTATATATCATTAAGTTGAAGGCCACTGTGACCTTGACCTTTGATGGATTAATCTCAAAATCGATAGGGATCATTTACACTCCGAGATGAATATTTGTACAGAATTTGAAGAACCTACACCAATTCTGTGTCTAGTTATCATCTGGACAAGGTTTGGTCTATATATCATTAAGTTGAAGGCCACTGTGACCTTGACCTTTGATGGATTAATCTCAAAATCAATAGGGATCATCTGCAATTCAAGACGAATGTCTGTACCAAATTTGACGAACCTAGGTCAATTCTGTGTCTAGTTATCATCCGGACAAGGTTTGGTCTATATATCAACATGTTGATGGTCACTGTGACCTTGACCTTTGACCGATTGACCTCAAAATCAATAGGGATCATCTACACTCCGAGACGCATGTCTGTGCCAAATTTGAAGAACCTAGGTCAATTCTGTGTCTAGTTATCATCCGGACAAGGTTTGGTCTATATATCAAGATGTTGACGGTCACTGTGACCTTGACCTTTGACCGATTGACCTCAAAATCAATAGGGATCATCTACACTCCGAGACGATTGTCTGTGCCAAATTTGACGAACCTAGGTCAATTCTGTGTCTAGTTATCATCCGGACAAGGTTTGGTCTATATATCATTAAGTTGAAGGCCACTGTGACCTTGACCTTTGATGGATTAATCTCAAAATCAATAGGGATCATTTACACTCCGAGATGAATATCAGTACAGAATTTGAAGAACCTATGTCAATTCTGTGTCTAGTTATCATCTGGACAAGGTTTGGTCTATATATCATTAAGTTGAAGGCCACTGTGACCTTGACCTTTGATGGATAAATCTCAAATTCAATAGGGATCATCTGCAATCCAAGACGAATGTCTGTACAAAATTTGACGAACCTAGGTCAATTCTGTGTCTAGTTATCATCTGGACAAGGTTTGGTCTATATATCAAGATGTTGATGGTCACTGTGACCTTGACCTTTGACTGATTGACCTCAAAATCGATAGGGATCATCTACACTCCGAGACATATGTCTGTGCCAAATTTGACGAACCTAGGTCAATTCTGTGTCTAGTTATCATCCGGACAAGGTTTGGTCTATATATCAAGATGTTGACGGTCACTGTGACATTGACCTTTGACTGATTGACCTCAAAATCAATAGGGATCATCTACACTCCGAGACGATTGTCTGTGCAAAATTTGAAGAACCTAGGTCAATTCTGTGTCTAGTTATCATCCGGACAAGGTAAGGTCTACCGACCGACCGACGGACATTAGCAAAGCAATATACCCCCATTTCGTTGAAAGGGGGCATAAAAAGAGGGCCATGATGGCCCTGTATCGCTCCACTGGCTAATACGTAAAATCCCTACATGCCAAACATTACAATACTTGGCCAATTGGTTTTGAACATAAGACACCTGAGACAGGACTAAAATTGGTAGCCCTAGTTCATATGGTTAGTAACAAGAAGATTTCTAAAGATTTCACTATATAAGCCCATGTAAAACTTCTGACCCCCTGGGATGAATCAAATTCCACCCTAGGGCTATAATTTACCCACTCTTGGTGAAGGCCCTCTAGATATAGCTACATGCGAAATTTGGTAGCCCTACGCTTTATGAATAAGTACAGGGAGATTTCTTAAGTTTTCTCTAAATAAGCCCATGTAAAACTTGTGACCCCCGGGGTGGGTCAAATTTGACCCAAGGGCTATAATTTGGGCACTCTTGGTAGAGGCCCACTAGATAAAGCCACATGCAAAATTCAGTAGCCCTAGGCCTTATGGCTAGGTACAGGGAGATTTCTAAAGTTTTCCCTATATAAGCCCATGTAAAACTTGTGACCCCCGGGGCGGGGTCAAATTTGACCCCAGGGCTATAATTTGAAGAAACTTGATAGAGGCTCACTAGACAAAGCTACATGCCAAATTTGGTAGCCCTAGGCCTTATGGTTTCAGACAAGAAGATTTTCAAAGATTTCCAATATTTCTAAGTTTTGTTGCCATGGCAACCAGAGTTTTTGAAGGAATCAAATTCTTTCAAGAAATTCTGAAGAGGACCATGGCAGGATCATTTCTGTGAAGTTTCATCAAAATTGGATGGGTAGTTTCAGAGAAGAAGATGTTTAAAATAAAAGTTAACGCACGGACGGACAGACAGACTGACAGACGCACGACGGTCAACGGGCCATGACATAAGCCTGCTGGCCTTCGGCCAGTGGAGCTAAAAATTCCTATTTTTGCAACATTTAGTTTGTTGTCAGCTAATGCCTTCAATTTGAACAAGTCTGAAATTTTGTTGTTTGGTAAAGAGTAACTCAGCCATATTCATTTCCAAAGAGCAGAATGTATAGAGCCAAGATTAAAACATGAAGTCTAATACTGGTCTATACTATCTAAAGTAATATAAATTGTGCTTTATTGTATACCATCTAAAGCAACATTAATTGTGCTTTATTGTATACCATCTAAAGCAAGATATTTGTGCTTTTTGTGTATATCATCTACAGCAACATAGATTGTGCGTTGGTCTATACCATCTAAAGCAACATAAATTGTCCTTTTGTGTATACCATCTAAAGCAAGATATTTGTGCTTTTGGTGTACACCATCTACAGCAACATAAATTGTGCTTTGGTCTATACCATCTAAAGCAACATAAATTGTGCTTTTGTGTATACCATCTAAAGCAAGATATTTGTGCTTTTGTCTATAACATCTTAAGCAACATAAATTGTGCTTTTGTGTATACCATCTAAAGCAACATAAATTGTGCTTTTGTGTATACCATCTAAAGCAAAATAAATTGTGCTTTTGTGTATACCATCTAAAGCAACATAAATTGTGCTTTCAGTTTCAGACAAGATTCATTCTTCCCTAATCCCTTGTCATTATTTTGATGATGTTTATCTGGAGAAGCAGCCAGTGGCTTGGGCAGAAAACTGAGCAAAGTACTGATAAAACCAAATTCCAGGAGAACATGGATAGGTGCACTGGCAGAAATAGTATAACAAATGATGTTGAAAATCAGGTGTTAAACAGCAATCATAAACAAACTAACAAAAAAACTGATGAACTAATGATTGTAAACCCTCCTGCCCTTACAATGATTTCAGCTCTTTACAATACAATCCCAAATTTTAATAACCATGTGGAAAAAGGCTTTTGAAAACAATGTGGGAAAAGGAGAAAATGCTGGTTACCATTTAAAAAAGGCAAAATTTAATTTTTGAGTCAAGTTTAATTTGTCGTCTGGAAATACTTTCAATTTAGACCAGTCTAAAATTTTGTCCTTTTGAGAACTAGACAGATCATGAAAAAAAAAATTTAGCATGTGCATAATGAACCTGAAAACCACAACCACTTTGAAAAAAGATGAATTAAAGAAATATTTTTGCAATAGCAGCAGATGCATACTAATCATTGGTATCAACTGCCAAAAGTATCCTTTTTTCCTCTCAAAGAAGAAGTAATTTTGCACTGACATATACAATATATGTATGACCTTAAATTTGACCTTGACAATAGATGTGCCAAATGAAAGATCTGGAAGTCTGAGCCTTTACCAAACAATCTGATACTTTAATGACGCAAAGAAAGAACACTTTTGAAAACATCTACTGAAGAGGAGAAAAAGCTGTAGATCAGCATTTTCTCCTTTTTCCAGAATGTTTTCTACACTTTCAACAACAAGTTCATTGAAAGATTTGATTAATGTTTGCAAATCTGGTCCACATGAAGAAGTCTACAATCCTGTTCTCTGGCAAAGGGTTAACTCTGTAACGATTACTATTTTTTGAATTGTCTGAATTGAAAGTAATTGCAAATGACAAAATTAATTAAATGTGGCTCCAATCCCTGGATTCGTCTTTGAAGGCAAAGATTGTGTGAAAAGGAGAAAATGTCTGTTACCACCATTTCTTCCTTTTTCCAAGATGTTTTCAAAAGACTTCTTTCTTGTGGTAAAGAGGTAATCCTTTAACCCTTTACTATGAGGAAATTCTGGACTCATCCAATTTGAAAGAACTTGCAGACGAAACATGAAATGTTGCTCAAACTATGATTTCTGCCTTTGATAGGGTAGAAAACATGATGGGTAAAGGAGAAAATGCTGGTTACCAGCATTTTCTCCTTTTCCCACAGTGTCTTCTAAAGCCTTCTCTTTCAGAGCTGTTAAAAGTCAGGATTGTGTGGTAAAGGGTTGAAAGAGAAAACTCATTATCCCTTGGAAAAAATCTGCATCAGACAACTTTTGAAAATACCCTTATGAACATATGGATAATTGCACAGAAAAAAGCTTGAACTTAGATGAAAATATGAAAAAAAAAATATTGAGGAAAAGGACTGTTGCTTGTTACAAGCAGTTTCTCTTTTTGCCATAATTTCAAAATGTTGTGGAAAAAAGGAGTTACTTATTACAAACCATGATAAAACAGGGATAATTGCCATGAATAAAGCATGAATTTGAATTGGAGTATATTTGAAAATATTGTGAAAAAAAGAAGAGCTGCTTGATTAACCCTGATTAACCTTTTACACAATCCCAACTTTTATTGACCCAAGGAAAGAAGCCTTTTGAAACATTGAGGGAAAAAGAGAAAAAGTTGGTAACCAGCATTTTCTCCTTTTCCAACAATGTTTTCTACTCTATGAATGACAAATTTCATGTATTGAGTCACATTTCATTTCTCTTCTGCAACTGCTTCCAATTTTGAAAAGGCGAATATTTTGTCATTTAGCACAGAATTAAAATATGGATAATTGCCATGAAGGACGCTTGAAAATGTGCAGCCCGATCTTTGATCTACACTGTCCTAAATACCTGCAAAATCTTTTAAAAAGGATGCACCTATACATTTTATCGTCTAGTATGCAAATACAAAAAGTTGGAAATTTGAATGAATTATTAGAATGTAATATAACTCTTGATTGGCTAAACCATTTGGTTTAGCCAATCAAAAGTTGTGTTACTTTCAAATTCAGAGAATTATAGAGAATAAGACTATGAATGTTCTTCAGAATGGTTGGTGTATATGGACCCTGGACTGGCATAAATGTTACCATTTCACATTGTTCCTTGAGTAGATGCACTTTGACTAACAGAAGGACACTACAGAAAATATCTAGAGCTGTCACTGAATGTGACTTAATACCCCCGCCAGCGCTTTGACAGAAACAGGCAATTTAACAAAATATTTTCCTAATTCAAGGGGAGATTACCCTTGAATCATAGGGAGTAGAAGATTGAAAACTGCGTCTTGCACAACTTCAGTATATGATCAATGTATCATCAAACTTTCAGTACAATAGCAGCAAAACTGTAGGAGGAGTTCGCGACACAAAATTAGAAGTATTTTGTACACAGACGGTCACACGGACACATGGACGGACACACGGATGGACGGACAGACAGGCTGATTCCAGTATACCCCCGAAAACATTCGTTTTGCGGGGGTATAATAATAAATGTCATTGTTCCTTCATTTACTACTGTGATTTTTTTCCCCCCTTTGGCTCAAAACAAAGAAGTTAACCCTTTACCACACAATCCCGATTTTTAACAACCCTGAGGAAGAAGCCTTTTGAAAACATTGAGGGAAAAGTTATCAGCATTTTCTCCTTTTCCCACAATGTTTTCTACCATTTCTAATACAGAAATCACCATATAAGCAACATTTAATTTGTTGTCTACACATGCTTTCAATTTGGACAAGTCATCATTTTTGTCATTTGGTAAGGAGTTAAATGATAACTGAATGTAGAAAAAAAAGTCATCTATCAAGCATCAAAACTTACTCTTTCTGCAAATACACAGCTTGTTTTTTATAAAAAGGACTTACCTGAAAATAGAAAAGAAATAAAAAACAGTTTACTAACAAATTCACAATCCTTTTTTTTTTGACAAATCACCTTTAACCCTTCACCACAAAAGTTTTAATGAACCTGGGAAATAGGTCTTATGAAAACGTTGTGGGAAAAGGAGAAAATGCTGGTAACCAGCATTTTCTCTTTTTCTCACAATGTTTTCTCTATTTTGGAAAGCAAATGCAATCATTTTAGTAGCATTTAATATGTTGTCCACAAATACTTTGAAGTTAGACAAGTCTAATTTTTTTTGTTGTATGGTAAAGGGTTATGAGTATCCCACACGAGAATATTTAGCTGTGCAGGGACTGAATAAAGATCTTTATAATGATGAGAGAACATTATAGGAAAAGGAAAATTTGCATGTTAAAAGAGTTCATCACTTTTCCCACAATGTTTTGCTCACTCCTAAACCACATTTCAACAACTGTCCTCAGCAGGCAAGTAAAAAATCTTATTTGTTTAGTAAAAGTCTCCTGACAGGAGAGATAATTAAAGTCATAGTAATATACTTTTCTTGGTAACTTCCCCTATCAGAAATTATGTATTGTAATGCTTTTGAAGAAGACATAATTTTAGAATAGTCCAACTCTGAAGCATTTGCAGATGACATCTTAAAAATATGCTGCTTAAATAGTGAGACTGTTTTGAAAGAGTTAAGAAAAATGTGGGAAAATGAGGAGACATCTGGATACCAGTATTTTCTCCTTTTCCCACAATTTTCTAATAAAATTGTTTTCCTAGGGTAATCAAAACTCAGGACTGACTTGCAAACGACAAAGGTAATCATCTGTGACTAGAAGATACTGTAGCCAATAATCTATGGACAAAACATCCGATAATAATTACTTAGAAACAGTGACAGGCAAGTAAGACAAAAACATCACTTTGTCCAGTTATTGTTAAGTCTCTACCAAACTGACCCTGAGGAAGAAGGTTCGAGAAAACATGGAAAGAGAGAAAATGCTAATAACCACATTTTCCACTATGTTTTCTACCTTTTCAAAGACAAATTCCATCATTTTACCCTCCATTAATTCTTGTCGAATAAATGCTATCAATTTAGACAATTCAAAAACCTTGTCCTCTGGCATGGATAAAGCAATGACAATTACTGGGTAAACATTAACTCTTTCAGCGCCAAATATATAAACTCAACTCTTTCAGGGCTGAAATAACAGTCCACTGAAACTCAGAATGATTTTTAATCTTACAGGCTTGGTTAAACAAGTGTGGACAGTATAGATGAAAGATCAGACTGCACGTTCTGTGCAAACAGTCCCTTCTTTTTGTTTAAAACCAACAGAAATATCCTAGAAATACAACCAAAATAATTGCAATTCATGGTTGCTTTTGTCTACAGTGTTTCAACAGAGTGGACAGTGTAGATCAAAGTTTTGTGCAGACTGATCTTGATCTACACTGGCCACAAAGTCATATTATGAATGGGGCTTTAACGGTTCACTATGATGATACATAATTGTTAAGCTTTTTCTGTCTGATTTTCTATCATATTTCACCATAAACCTTACCAGTTTACTCTGCCATGTCCAGCACAGCCAATCAGATGCTATCTCAATGACAGATGTTGAAAAGGGCCAAGCCAATTCATCTATCATATTAAAGTCATAAACCGTACACCCCTAAAAAGGGGGTACTTTTCACCCACCTTTCTACTAAGGGTCATAAAAATCACAGCTAACAATGAAGGCCACGTGGGGATCCCTTTTCATTTTAGGATTTTCCTTTCATATTCATTTTATGAATATGATGATATATGCAGTTTGATATAATACATGCAGTTTGAAAAGCATTTTAACAAACTTAGAACTGATAAAACTTTCCTACAGTAATTGGAGGCCACATATTCAATATATGATAAATATGCCATGTGAAAAGCATTGTGACAAATGGAAAGCAAGTAAAACTTTTTAATTGATGAATGGTGTTTTACTTTGTTTTCAACAGTATTTCAGCTGTATCACAGCGACAGCTTACTTATTCATGTGTTTCATGGGTTGTATCAGTACTAGGCTAGGGCTCTCAAGGGTCTAAAACCCAAGAGGATCCAGTGAAGCTCGAGTCCGGGCCTCCGGGTCATGAGTCCTACACTTCACCACCGAGTCACGCAGTACCCCTAAAAAAAAACTTTTTTATTAAGGTCATAAATATCACAGTCTACAATAAAGGGCAAACAGGGGAAATCCCTTTCTAAATAAAGAATTACCCTTCTATTCATTTTTGTGGCATTTGTTGAAGACAATGCCACTATGAGTTCAATATTGAATTTTGAAGACCATGTATCGTATTTTGTGCTAAGCCAAAGGAAATAAACCCAATTAAACTCAATTTTTCTCAAACAAATGAGTTTTTCCATCACACTCAGATATGTAATTAGAAATGGCATATTAAAATACACTTGGCGAGGCCATCGATCGTGGAAATACTTCTTTTTGATTGAAAATAGCTTTATCCGCTCATAGCCTTCTCTATTGGCGCAATTATATACACAAAATTTGTCTACAGACCGCTTGGTCCCGGACTTTTTCGTTCCAAAACCAGTTCGTCCCTGGGCTTGTTCGTCCCACAATTAAGCGCTACTCCATGTGATTGTGCAAGAATATTTATAGATAGAAATAATTGATAGTAATGTTGGAAATTAGATCTCATAGTTTTCAGGTACAAACTCAATTTTATTCGATATATTTACACGGTTTCTCTCTCTACCCATCATGCATCCTACTGTCAAGGGACGTTACTCCTGACTCATGAATGATCAAAGGGAGACCACCAATACACAAATAATCCTAACTTTGCCATCAGTACTCTCCCTTCAACCAAAAAGGTATTAATTTGCATAGTAGGTTGACTTTCAAGCCAATATTTTACTAATATTTCTCTTTTTCTTTCAAATTATTAATTCCATACAATGGCTTCCTTGGCAAATGCCACTCCAGCATTTTCAACGCTTTGATTATGATGAGTATGCAATGTGAGAACATTATGATAAAAGCAGAAATTCTTCATTTCAACCCAGTATCTCCTTTTTATCATGACAGTTACAAAGGTGGTCAGCTGTGAGACAACAGATAAAGCCAAAAGAGGGTGGAAAAGTACTCTCTTTATTTGCAATTTCTCAGGCACACTACAAACAAGTTTTACCAGTACAGGGCAAGGTCTGCAGTGCCTTGCCAAAGCACACAAAACCTACCAGCAAGGATCAAACCAAGAACATCGAGAGAGTTACAATCAGCTATATTTCATCAACCACTACAACTACCCTCGCCCATGGTTTTGTATAATGAAAGTTTAATCCCTTAGGACTAGCTTTTGAAAATATTCTGAAAAAGAAGAAAAGGCGGGAAGCAAGCATATTCTCTTTTTCTCACAATGTTTTCAACCTTATCAGATATTGTTCGCTAGTTCATACTAATTCTAAATTTGTCTTCTGCAGATGCTCCAAATTTTGAGAAACAAAATAAAATTGATCCATGTTCTGGCTAAAGGGATTTTAATGCATCTCTATTATACATTATACCACATAAATCATCAGACATAATCATGGATTTATAACAACTAACTGGATCCTGAGACAGAATGGTCCTTTGATGTGTTGAAAATTTACAAATAGCAAAAAGTTTCTACCCATTTCAGCCTGTGCAGTCAGCGCAGGCTGACATGAATCCATACTTTTTGCAAATGTATAAAGCTGCCTTTTGACAGAGTATGGCTCAATGATTACTAGTACAAGGTTTTAATATGCATTACAATAGATTTGACAACTGTAAACATGAAGGCAGACATCTTGTCAGGGAGTACAATATAGTAAGGCAGATATGTGACCCCAGAAAAACAGTCGTGACCCTAGAAAAAACAGCCCGCTGTCATGACACAGTATGACTGGACAGTTTCTTTCAATTATTTATACTTTTTTTTGCTCAGTTTCTTTTTGGTTTTTACTAATCCACCTTAACAGCCTTGGGGAATTCAACTCTTTACCAAACAATCCCTGATTTTAACGACCCTGAGGAAGAAGCCTACTGAAAACATCTACTCTTCCAAAGTCAAGTTTCAATTTTTGAGTCATGTTTATTTTGTCGTCTACAAATGCTTTCAATTTGGACAAATCTAAAATTTTGTTGTTTGGTAAAGAGTTAAAGACCCTGAAGAAGAAATCATTGGAAAACATAATGGGAAAAGGAGAAAATGCTGGTAACCAGCATTTTCTCCTTTGCCCACAATGTTTTCTATCCTAAATACCTAAATTACCATTTAAGCTACATTAAATTTTTTTTTTGCTTTCACATTGGACAAAAGTAAAATTTTGTTGTTTGGTAAAGAGTTAGATGTTAATGAAATGACAGAAATTTAGACTCTTCCATTTCAAAAGTTAAATTGCAGATGATAAATAGTATGTGGCTAAAATACTGAAGTTTGTCTTTAAAAGGACAGAAAACATTGTGGAAAAGAGAGAAAATATTGGTTATCATCATTTTCTTCTTTTCCAACAGTGTTTTCAAAAGCCTTCTTTTTCCGATTTGTTAAATCATAAGATTGTGCGGTAAAAGCTTAAAGCCCTGGGCTTGGATTACTACAATTTTGTAAATAGCATAGATCAAGATCAGACTGCACAAAATGAGCAATGTGATCTTAGATCTTCACTAAATGTCACCTTGATACTTATTGTGGCTGTAAACAACATTTAAATAGCAATATTTTTACTGTTAGTTAAGTTTGAAGAAGAAGAAAAACAAGAACAAGAAGAAGAAGCAGAAAAGAAGAAGGAGGAGGAGGAGTAGGAGTAGAAGAAGAAGAACAAGAACAAGAAGAATTAATTAAATGGTGTTTTATGCTGCTTTCAACAACTCTTCAGTATTATCATGGTAACAGCTCACAAATTCATGTATGTCTTGGGTTTCACCAGTACTAGCACTTCAGAATAACACAATGCCTCCAGTGGGGCTCAAACCCAGGGCCTCCAGGTCCAATATCAGTTAAATGGCAGTGGTCTGTGTACCTCTCCATGTTTTGCTTAAGTTATTTATACTAATACTTTGCACAACATTCTTCCAAATTCACTGGCTGCTTTCCTACTAACCATCCTTGAAACAAAGATCAGTGGTGGGAGAGAATGAACCCTGTTGTAGTCACCATTATCAATCCTGGGGAAGAAACATGCCAAGCTTGGGATTTAACCCTTTACCACATGAGAAAAATTTAGACTTGTCCAAATTGAAAGCATTTGCGGATGCCAATTTAAATTTAGCTCATATGATAAAAATTGTCTTTGATAGGGTAGAAAACACTGTGGGAAAAGGAGAAAATGCTGGTTACCAGCATTTTCTTCTTTCCCACAATGTTTTCAAAAGGCTTCTTTCTTGGGGGTCGTTAAAAGTCGGGACTGTGTGGTAAAGGGTTAAAGCAATGATACCTAGGTTTCAAACCCTATGCACTACAGACTAAGCCTACTGGGATTCAGCCACTGTCTTTGAACAAGAATGACTACAGAAAATAGAAGAAAAGAGAACAGGTCTTAGATTTCCCTATTTCCTTTGCCAAACTATTCCAAATTTGATGACCCTGAGGGAGTAGGCTGTTGAAAACATTGTGGGGAAAAGGAGAAAATGCTGGTAACCAGCATTTTCTTCTTTTCTCACAATGTTTTTTACCCTCTAAAAGACAAATACCATTACATGAGCCACTTCAAAAAATGTCGTCAGCAAATACTTTAAATTTGGTCGAGTCTAAAATTTCTTCACCCAGTATAGAGGTAACTCTTGACCAGATAAAACAATTTTAGACTTGTCCAAACTGAAAGCATTTGCGGATGACAAGTAAAAGGTGGCTGAAATGATAGATGTTTTATTGACATGGCAGAAAGCATTGTGGCAACAGGAGCATTTTCTTCTTTTTCTACTGTGTTTTCAAAAACCTGCCTTCAAGGTAATTAAACCTCAGGGTGTTGTAAAGGGTGAAACTAGGACAGATATTTGAGAACCTTTAATGAATAATTCAACTCATCACTTTTATTCTTGTTCCTATTACAAGATAAAAAGGATAATGAACCATACTCTGTGAAAAGGGGGCTTAATGCATCTGCACAAAAGTATCAACCATATCAGCGTTTGCAATCGGTGTAGGCTAACATGGGGTGAAACATTTTTGCTATTGTTTGTTTTTTTGCCCTTTAACTCTTTACCAAACAACAAAATTTTGGATCAGACCAAACTGAAAGCATTTGCAGACAACAAAAAAAAAATTGTGAATGAAAAATGAAAATTTGTTTTGGGAAGGGTAGAAAACATTGTGGGAAAAGGAGAAAATGCTGGTTACCAGCATTTTCTCCTTTTCCCACTATGTTTTCAGAAGGGTTCTCTCTCAGGGTTGTTTAAATTTGGGATTATGTGGTAAAGAGTAAAAGGACCATTCTACCCCAGGATTCAGCCAGTCGTTAGACAAAATGGATTTTTTTGATCCATAATTACGATTGTGATGACTTGCTCGGGATTATGCATCCCAGAGATGCATTAAACCCCCTTTTCCGAGAGCATGGCTAAAATCTTCAAGTCCTTTTTTGCATTTTAAAGCAGGAAACTGTTACACCACTTCTTTTATGATGTTGAAAATGATACATGTTGGCTCATTTTTAGAAATTTCTCAAATTTCAACCACGTTTGGTAGTTTTTGCCAATTACTACATTTCTGCTGTTTAACTCTTTTACCACACAATCCCATGTTTTAACGACCCCAAGGGAGAAGGCTTTTGAAAACATTGTGGTAAAAGGAGAAAATGCTGGTAACCAGCATTTTCTCCATTTCCCACAATGTTTTTCTACACTTACATTGAGAAATTTTCAGTTTTTGAGTCACATTTTAATTGTTGACTGGATATGCCTTTAGTTTGGACCAGTCTAAATTTTGTCTTTTAGTAAAGAGAAAAGATGATTTTATACCCTATAAGGCAGTTCCATGTCCATCAAGGAGAAAAATGGATCATTTCAGTCTTGGATTGGAAACGTTTATCAGGCAAGATATACAAATTTTATCCCAAGAGCTGAAACTTTACAAATATTGTGGAAAAAGGAAAAACTGCTGGTTCCCACAATGTTTTCTACTCTTTCAAAGACAAATACCATCATTTAGAACAACATTTGTTATCTGTAAATGTTTTCAATTCGAACATGTCTAAAATTTTATTATCTTGTAAAGATTTATATCAAAACATATCAAGTGCTTCCTAATTATGTGGACAATCAAATCTCTTACCCAGTACTTCCCCTTGAGACCTAGCTTGAGGTCAAGCCATACAAGTCCAGGACAGACTGACAGACGAGTGTTTTTCTTTCATTACAGTGTGTGACAAAAGATATGGTAATGAGAGAGAAGGTTAAGTTTCACTCGATTTGCCTATAAAGATTATCTTTCGAACACAATGATGTAGTTAAGTGCTCATGTTACAAAACTTGTTTCCTCCTGTAGTCCATTTGGTCCTTTGTGATATTTCCTTTTTTAGTGTAGCTGAATGTGCTGGCTTTTGAACTACTTGTGGTACTGATAACAAATTAATAAACAGAGATTTGTGATTGGTCAAAAATGTAGACATATTTACTGGTATTGTAAGGGCTCCTGCCTATTTGCTGGCAAATTTATGCTGTGTATCTTTTTAAAAGATATTTCTTGTTTGAGCTTTGTGAATTGCACAATTTGTTGCTTTAACTCTATACCAAACACCAAAAATTTGGACTTGTCCAAATCTAAAGCATTTGCAGACAAATTAAATATGGCTCAAACTTTGTTTCAGGAATGGTAGAAAACATTGTGGGAAATGGAGAAAATACTCATTTAATAAGGTATTTTATTATATGCCTGAAAGTTTTCCAGAGAAAATACATGCGTCACAAGTGGATAAAATATCACACAGGAGAGAAAAAAATCGATATCTACACACTGTAAAATATGGTTCCAAATATAATATGATGACTTAATGCTGACGTTACTCACGAGCAGAATATGTATGTATTCATGTGCAATTTGAATGGTCAAAATTTTATGCTGTAATATTCATCTGCCATTCATAAAAATGAAGTTACTGGCCACTACACCATTATTTGTTTTATTTTCCTTACTGCTTTCGAATTAAATATCAACAGTTGCAAATTTTTTTGTTGAAAGGTGTGGGTATATAATAAAAGGAATATTATGCAGTAGTAACTTTCCTGGTGCTAGTATTTGCTTCTTGCCACACAAGAAAATTTTGACATCTCCCTCGATCTTCAATCTTGTGCGATATCAAATTTTCTCACACGGCTCGAATTAAATACATGCGCTGGGTAAGTCACTACAGCATAATATTCCGTGTATCTCAAACACCAACTCATGCCAGATCCTATATATGACCTATACTGTTGCTAACTGGACTGACAAAGCATACTGTGAAAATGCAAGTAGATAGATCTGATTATCTGCATTTCTTCTCTATTTTTTTTTACATAACATATCAGCACCTTACTGACACCAAGTGGTGAACGCAATCAACTGATAAGCCCTAACAATGACTAAGTAATGAATTGTATCAGATGGGATAATCATCATTTCTTCAGTTAACCCATTACTACACAATCCCTAGTTTTAACGACCTTGAGGTTATTTGATTGAATGGTGTTTTATGTTGCTTTCAACATTATTTCAGTCATATCAGGGGGACAGCTCACATATTCATGTATTTCCTAGGTTTCATTAGTACTTGGCTAGGGCTCTGAGGTGTCTTGCCCAAAGACATTCCCACAATAGGCCCATTTGATCCTTTCAAACCACAACCTAGAGCAAGAAGCTTTTGGAAACATTGTAAGAAAAGAAGAAAATGCTAGTAACCAGCTTTTCCTCTTTTTCCAACAATCCTTTCTACCCTGTCAATGATTAAAATCATAATTTGGGCCACATTTCTTTTGTCATCTGAAAAGGCTTTTAATTCGGATAAGTCTAAAAATTTTACCTTTTGATAGAGTTATCTCTTTACCAAATGATAATTTTTAGACTGGCGCAAATTGAAAGCATTGGCAGGGGAAACATCATATTCAGTTGAAATGATAGTAATTGTCTGTGACAGTGTAGAAAACCTTGTGGGAAAAGGAGAAAATCCTGGTTACCAGCATTTTCTCCTTCTGTCACAAGGTTTTCAAAAGCCTATTTTCTCAGGGTCGTTAAAACTCAGGACAGTGAGGTAAAGAGTTAACCCTTATACAGTGAGGTTAAGAGTTAACCCTTATACCACTTTAGACTGTCCCCTAGCGTAGGGCTCATGTCTTGGACCAGAACATTCAGATGAAAACCCAGTGACTTGCAGAAAGATCAAACACAGGACCACTGGACTACAAATATAACACCTTCACCAATGGACCATGCAGGACCAGTAACCATCAATCAAAATTACGGTAATACTGGTAGTCCTACATTTTAACAACCCTGAATTATGCCTTTGAATGAGTTGTTGGAAAAGGAGTGTCTGCTTGTTACTGTATTGCTCTTTCTGCCCAACCATGTTTCTTATATTATCGAAATAAAGACCCTGATAGAGAAGGCTTTTGAAAACATTGTGGAAAAAATAGAAAAATGCTGGTAACCAAAGAGAAAGCTTTTCCAGACCGCAGACTTAACATAGCTTAATCATAAAATTTATCTTCGAATCAATAGAATGTACTGTTTGAAAAGGAGAAAATGCTGGTTACCAGCCTTTTTTCCTCTTTCCACAATGTTTCAAAAGCTGTCTTTCTCAAGGTCATTATTACACTGAGATTATTTGATATAGGATGAAATAACAAATCTCCCAGAACAGGTAATTAGGTAATTATCTATGAAGATATACCACAAGGGTCATCATAACCCTTTACCAAACAATCCCTGGTTTTTACGACCCTGAGGAAGAAGCCTTCTGAAAACATTGAGGGAAAAGGAGAAAATGCTCATAACGATTTTTCAATCACGTTTATTTTGTCGTCTGCAAATGCTTTCAATTTGGACAAGTCTAAAACTGTCGTTCGGTAAACAGTTAACCTGATAACAGTTCACTTATCCAGCTAAAGCCCCCTTCACTAATTGCGACAATTTGGTCGCACACTCGACTTAAAAAGGCTATTCCCACTATGGATTGCAAAAAGCTCCCGAATGCAATAGAAGTTGTTCAAAAGAGAAAGTGGGAATGACCATTGCAAGGCAAAGGCTCATTTGCTCATGCAAATGATCGTACATTTACCCGTGAGTGTTGCATGAGTAACTGGGATTGGTGTGACATCAATCATACAACTGGTGGGACCGATGGCGTTGCTGTATGATTGGTCTGGTGTTTTGTTGAGAACATGTATTTCGAGCACACGAAATCGTGTTAGAATTTCGAACATGTTCAACAGTCTTACATGATCAGTTGCGACTGCTTGCGATTCTACAATGAATGTGACACTATGCTAGTGATTGTGCAACACCGCTTAAAAGTGTTGCAGGTCCTAAACTGGTCACAAGTCAATTCTGAATGGGGCTTAACAAAGCATGATTTTATATGCCTTTGGAGTGGATACCTTGCAGCCGAGCCCAGTAGGCTAGTCAGTAGCGTACAGGCCTTGAAATCATGAAGGTCACTTGTTCGAATCCCAGCTTGGCCAATTTCTTTTTGAGGACTGATGATAGTCATAGCAGCCAGTGGCTTATAAGAATGTTCTTTAAAGTACTGGTTCTCTTTTGGAAATGGTGGACCCTGGGACACAAATGAATAAGTGAGCTGTGGCTGTGGTGTGACTGATTTTATGTTGAGATAATTATAAAATCCCCCAAAAATCTATGAATTCCCTTACTCACATTGTTTTAACTTTATACAACATGAGAAAATTGTACACTGTGCAAATTAAAAAGCATTTGCAGACGACAACTTGAATGTGGCTCAAATGCTGAAATTTGTCTTTGATAAGGTAGAAAACATTATGGGAAAAGCAGAAAATGCTGGTTACCTGCATTTTCTCCTTTTCCCACAATGTTTTCCAAAAGTTGTTTCCTTAAGGTCGTTAAAACTCGGGACTGTGTGGTAAAGGGTTAAATACATAATCTCTTTATCAAACATCGCATGTTATAACAACCCAGAGGTAAAATGCTTTTTAAAATGTTGAGCAAAATAAACAAAAATTGCTAATAACTTGCATTTTCCCATATCCCTATGTTTTCATAGATTGATTTTCCTTTTATTTTAAAGATTGTTGTCAATATGGGAAACACCCCGAAAAGGCTGTTAGTTTTTTCACAGGGGATAGTGCAAGAATTACAGGACATTGTAAGTAATGCCTGGTTCTTTAATATGCTCGATGTAATGCATCGTCACACAGGTCCTCGGTTTAATGTCTCATCTGAAAGACTAGTAGTAATTTTAGATGGCCAGATGTGGAGCTCAAACCCTCACCCTCATGTGACCCAAGACTTGATGATAACATTTCCTATGCTTGACCACTTGACCTATATTGGGTGGTTCTTACGATGTTTTTGACACTATCAAAGGCAAAGACCCTCTTACTTTTAGCTGCTACTGATGCTAAAATATCATCCATATTTCCTTGTAAACTGTATTATGCTTTCCATATTGACAAGTCCAAAACACTGTCATGCAAAGGTTTGAAAGAAGAAGTCTTCATCTTTGCAAGTTTATTTGTTTGTTTGTTTGTTTATTACAGTGTTTAATGCCATTTTCAAGACTACTCCAGTTATATCATGGTTGCAAGTGCACCTCTCCATGCTTGCCTGCAGTTTTCTTTTACCAGTACTTTGCACAATATTATTTCCAAGTTACCAGCTGCTTTCCCACAATCCATTGTCTAAACAATCATCAGCAATGAGAAGAATGAATCCTGTCGCAGTGGCTTTCATCAATCCTCTTAAAGAAATTTGCTGAGCTAGGAATTCAAACCACTGAACCCCGTCTCAAAACTTGTAAGCGACTGACTGTCCTACCTGACTCAGCGTTTAAAACAGAAGTCTTCCTCTTTGCAATTACTTTCAATATGGACAAGCCAAATGTTTTTGGTGCAAGTCCAACTTGAAAATAGATGTTCTCATGTCACCAGCACATTAAAACAGTTGCTATGACAACACTTACACAAAAAACCATTTTCAGGTGGAAGACATAAATAACACTATCCAAAGTTTACTTCAAAGTAGCAATTGTGCATTAATCCTCTACCACACAGTCTTTCATTTCAATGACCCAAAGAAAGGAGGTTTTTGAAAACACTATGAGAAAAATGCTTATAACCAGCAATAACTCCTTTTCTCACAAGTTTTCTATCCCCTAAATAAAAAAATCCCATCCCTGTCAGGCTGTGTGACATATAATTTTTTGTCTGCATTTTCTTTCAATTTGGACCACTCAAATATTTTGTTCTTTGGTAAGGAGTTAAAAGAATTAAATCAACATCTCCCATCTTTTAATGGCCTAAGTTTGGCCTTTATAGACCTTCTTTTGACCCCACTTCACAAATCTTGATGTCTTATTTTCCCTCAGTTTTTGTCTCTGACCCATTTACCCAATGGCGTTTTGTGACTATTCCGCTAATTGGAAAGAAGTGACATGATGGAGACGCATTAGCAAGAAAATGTCTCTTTTGAATGAAATAGAAAACAATATTGAGGAAAAGAGTGACTGCTTGTAATAAGAAATTGTTCTTTGCATAATAATAATTTCTTACGAACAAAGTCCGTAACAGAGAAACAAATGAACAAATGCATGGCAGTACAAACCGCATCTGGCTGGATTCGAACCCACGGCGGACAAGATCCTCGTTTTTCGAGGTTTAAAAGACCAATACCTTAACCACTGAGCTAAAGAGATATCTCGCTAATGCAGCTGCCAGGTATTGTATTTAAATCGGGAAGAAGCCATGCATGAAGGAGTGGTCTCCCGTAACACACCCCCTCTTAAAGTCATCATTTATTGATGACTCAAAGCCTTATTAGGCAGTAAGTCTATTATTTAGACAACAAATGTCCGCTTTTTGAACAACAAATGGGATTAATGGCTCAATGGCAAATCCCGGACGAGCCCCCATCTTACGAACAAAGTCTGTAACAAAGAAACAAATGAACAAATGCACGGCAGTACAAACCGCATCTGGCGGGATTCGAACCCATGGTGGACAAAATCCTTGTTTTTCAAGGTTTAAAAGACCAATCACCTTAACCACTGCTGAGCTAAAGAGATATCTCCCTAACACTACGGTCACAATGTGAAACTGCCGCCTGCCGATTTTTAGACATCGGTGGATTCTTAAAGTTACATGCCGCCGGCCGATTTTTTATAAATCGGTGCGAGTGGTCATAAATAACTGCCAGTAAAAGGCCGCCTGACGGGTTCCGCGCGGCACCAGGCAGTTTCTTAAGTTCGAGGGGTGTGGAACGTCATCAGGGTGTCAGCCGGTGGCAGTTAGGCGACAGGCCGGCAGCCATCAGATTTTACCTGCCCCCACCCGGCGACCTGGCGGACACCGGCCATTTACACCTGACACCGGCCGGCGATCGGGCGTTCGAACTGCCACCGGCCGGCGCCCGCCCGATAATCTGACGGCGGCAGGCTGGTTTACGGGGGATATATAAATCTAGACTGCTCTCGTATCACTACAAAGTGTTCATTATTACTATCAACCACAAGATAAATAGATCTAATTTTTAAGAAATTTTTCCTTCCACAAGTTGCCCGCTAAAGGCAGCGGCAAGGGGAAGGACAAGGCGGCAGCACCGAAGCGCAAGAGACCAGAGCCCAAGCCCAGCAATACGCAAGTCTCTGAGTCGCTCTGGTGCTATTAGAATCGCCATGACGACTATTTTGTATGATGGATGGCCTTGGATTTATTTTCAGGGGCCCAGGAGTCTGCACTCGGCAGATCGCCGTCCTGCCACCTACCAACACCGACAGTCGCCTCCCAGCTGCTTTTCAATCCCCGCCCTGCCGCCGGCAGATATTTTGAAATCGTACGCTGACATGTCGGTAGCATAACGGCAGCAGACCGCATGCTGGAGAGTGGCAGTTAGTTCCTACCGATCGCCGGCCAAAGTTTGAAGGTCCTCGAACCCCACGATCGAGTAAAAATCGCGCTGCAGCCCGTCTGCCGCTTGATAGCCACCGTGCGACTACGAAATGCGCCCGGCCGGTGCCCTGACGACAGGCACAATTGGAAAAAATCGGCCGGTGGCAGACAGAATTTTAACTTTTTCTTAAAACTTCAGCGGCGTCCTAGCGGCATCTAAAATGCCGCCTGCTGCCTGCCGATTGTGCCTGCCACCGAGCTGCCACCGGCCGAATTTTAGTGAAAACTGGCAGTTACTACACCGGCAGGCGGCATTTACTGATTTGTGACCGTACTATAACACAGCTGCCAGGTATTGTATTTAAATAGGGACAAAGCCATGCATGAGGGAGTAGTCTCCCATAACACCTTTCAAAAGTTGTTTAACCATTTACCAGAAGATTAAACTTTAGACCAGTCCATATTGAAACCATTTTGCAGACAACAAATTAAATATAGCTCTATTGGAGGGATGGATATCTTTAAAAGGGATAAAAAACATTGTGGAACTTTGTATCTTGTTGACAGCTAAATTATGTAAGTGTATCTAGATTCCAGATAACATTATTTTAAGTAAAGTTACCCTCAGCATTCAAGGGGATTCCATACAGTGGGAAATGGGTAAGGGTCCAGCTTGGACTTGGTCATCCAGGACTGGTTCCATGATGATGCCAGATTATCTTTGCCCCTTGCATACAGGGGCTGTTCTAAAGGTGTCAGAGGTGAAAGGTTAATGAGCTGTCAGCTGCTTCATCCCTTTATTCCCAATACTAAATACAGGTACTGGTAGGTGTTTTTTTTCTCTCTGAACATGCCTTTACTTAACTCTTTACCACATGATAAAAATGTAGACTTATCCAAATTAAAAGTACTTGCAGATGACAATTTAAATGTGGCTGAAATGATGAAATTTGTCTTTCGTAGATTAGAAAACCTTGAGGGAAAAGGAGAAAATGCTGATTACCAGCATTTTCTCCTTTTTCCACAATGTTTTCAAAAGTCTTCCTCTTTAGGGTCGTTAAAAGTCGGGAACGTTTGGTAAGGAGTTAATTAACCCTTTTCCAGATGACAAAATTTTGGTCTTGTCTGAGTTGAGAGCATTTTGCAGACAACCGTTTCAATGTGGCTCAAATGGGGCAGTCTTCCTTTGATATGGTAGATATCATTGTGGAAAAAGGAGAAAATGCTGTTTACCAGCATTTTCTCCTTTTCCCATAATGTTTTCAGAAGGCTTCTGTGTTGTGCGGTATAGGGATAAAATGCATTTGGATTTAAATCTTAACCACATGACAAGTTTTATAGACTTGTCTAAATTGAAACCATTTGCAGACAACAAAACTGCTCAAAACATGAAATGTGTCTTTCATAAGGTAGTCAAAATTTTGGCAACAGGAGAAAATGCTGGAAACCATCAAAAGTTTACTACCCTTTCAGAAACAAATCCAATAATATAAGTCACATTAATATGATGTCTGCAAATAGCATGAATTTGCAGTCTAAAACTTTGATGTTTGGTAAAGCAAAATGGCCTGTGATGGTCTACACAAGGGGTGAAGGTCAATGGCTTTGACAGCTGCACAAACAGTTTATTGACCAGTCCAGTGGGAGCCATAAAAACATTGTAACACCAGACCTGGTCTTCAGTAAGTGACCACTAGTTCCCCTTCTCAAAAAAAGTCTGATGTGTCAGTTTAAAGTATAGTTTGAACTCATTGCTGAAAATGGAAAAAGTATGTTTCATAGAATGCTAGAAACTGTTTTAGGTCCTTAAAAACTTTCTAATTCAAGGGCAAATGACTCCAGTTGTTCTGGTCCAATTAGACCCGTAATCGAACTCATCCGAGATCTTATAGTCATATATATTTTGACCAAGTTTGGTGCTGATTGGTTGATATTTGTAGATGCTAGAGTGTAAACAAAGTCAAATATAGCAATTTTTCTAGTTCAAGGGCAAATAACTCCAGTTGTTCTGGTCCGATTAGACCCATAATTGAACTCATCCGAGATCTTATGGTCATATATATTTTGACCAAGTTTGGTGCCGATTGGTTAATAATTGTAGATGCTAGAGTGTAAACAAAGTCAAATATAGCAATTTTTCTAATCCAAGGGCAAATTACTCCAGTCATTCTAGTCCGATTAAACCCATAATCAAACTCATCCAAGATCTTATGGTCATATATATTTTGACCAAGTTTAGTGCTGACTGGTTAAAAATTGTAGATGCTAGAGTGTAAACAATGTCATATATAGCAATTTTTCTCATTCAAGGGCAAATAACTCCAGTCATTCTGGTCCAATTAGACCCATAATTGAACTCATCCGCGATCTTATGGTCATATATATTTTGACCAAGTTTGGTGCTGATTGGTTGATATTTGTAGATGCTAGAGTGTAAACAAAGTCAAATATAGCAATTTTTCTAATTCAAGGGCAAATAACTCCAGTTGTTCTGGTCCAATTAGACCCATAATCGAACTCATCCGAGATCTTATGGTCATATATATTTTGACCAAGTTTGGTGCTGATTGGTTAATATTTGTAGATGCTAGAGTGTAAACAAAGGAATGTGTACGGACAGACGGACGGACGACGGACAGACGGACGACGGACGCCGACGGACGGTGAGTGATCACAATAGCTCATCCTTAGCACTTTGTGCTCAGGTGAGCTAATAATAGAAGTCATCTTTTAAGCTATATGAAATTTGTCCATAGCAACAGCTATCACTTAAGTCAAGTCTTCAATTTTGTTGTATGGTAAAGAGTTAAGATTGTCATAATGGGTTAAATCTTCTAAGTGAAGCAGAGAATCAAAGGGAGATAATAGTTTTATAATGTGTAAAGGGAGATAATAAATTAATGGGGAGATAGAGAATTTCAAGGTCCATAAATCCCAGGTGCTTTTGACCTTTGGTGCCACAAAGGCAATTATTCATGAAAGGCTTCATACAATAATTGTCATGTGCAAGCTGTTTAAATAGGCAAACTTGAACAAATATTTACACCCTTTTCTTTTTTTGTAACCATTTAAAGTTTCATTGTTGTGTTTGCTCTGTTAATAAGTCTGCCATATATCATATTTGAAAAAGAAAAATCCTTTTATATTCTAGAAGCATGTAACTATTATGATAAAGAATTGCTTATCCTTCTACCTTACAATCCACAGTCATAATGACCCTGAAGAGATAAGCTTTGAAAAGTATTGTGGAAAAAGGAGAAATTGCTGGTTCCCAACATTTTCTCCATAATCCACAATGTTCTTAACCTTTTCAAAGCCAAATCCCATTATTTCAGCAATATCTAAACTCTTGTCTGCAAATGGTTTCTGTTTGGACAAGTCTAAAATTTTGGCCTTTGGTAAAGCAATATAAAGAGAAATTCATCTACAACACAATCCAAAATTCTAATGACCCTGAGAAAGATGGCTTTTGAAAACATTGTGAGAAAATAGAGAAATGCTTGAAACCAGTTTTCTCCTTTACCCACAATGTCTTTAATTCTTTCAAAGACAAAATGCTACTCTTGTCTTTCCTGGGAAAGCGTAGATTGGTGCTCTGTCGGCTGTAATATGACTGAAATATCACAAATAAAAGGCATTCAAGACCAAAACAAACAATGTTGTGAGCTAACGTAAATAAATCTTACCCTGTAATGCAGATATACATTTTTTTTAAATCTGTGTTTCTGTTTATCTGCAGTCTTATTCCAAATTATGTTAATCCCTTCGTAATCCACCACTTAACATCCTAAGCTCGTCTGAGCATAATCCTTAAAACTGACTGTGATTATAACAACATTTTCTAACACATTATCCACCTGAAGACAAATTCTTTTATATTGCAGCAGAAGACTTCAAAACACTGTGGCAAAAGGAGAAATTGTTTGGAGCAAGCAATTTATCCTTTTGCCACAGTGTTTTAACATGTTTTCTTGCATTAGTCCTTCCCCAAACAATCCTGTTTTGATAACCTTCTGATCATGTAGGCCTTTTGAAAAGATTGTGCAAACAGGAGAAATTGCTGGTAACCAGCATTTTCTCCTTTTGCTGCAATATTTTGCTAATTCTTTCAAGATGAAACTCATCCTTTGAGTCACATTTAATGTGTTGTCTGCAAATGCTTTCAAAATGGACAGGTTTAAAACTTTTTCGTCTAAAGATTTAATTATAAAATCATTTTGATTATGTATATTTCACCTAGATTTCGTACAACTAGTCTGCTGGAAATTTCGTTTCAGCAAGTGATGTATTAAGAACAGACTGCCACCTTTCAAAAACAAAAAAAATATCTTGACAGGTCTTCCTGTGGTTTTCTGTCACATATATCCAACACTTCACTGCTCATCTTTCTTCATTATCCTCAGTGTAAAATTACCTTGCACTTTTGAAATTTAGATACATACTGTATGTATCATCATTGGTTGGTGAAAGTATACACTAATTTAGGACATATTACGTTTAACGCTTTTTGTCCTGAAGTATACACTAATTTAGGATATATTACATTTAACACTTTTTGTCCTTCAATATTGACAAGCATCATAAAAGTCTTACAGAGACAGACAGATAATCAGGCATGATTATCAGATTATCCCAATAATCCTAAAATTCACTTTAACACTTTACTACACAATCCACAGTTTTAATGGCCATAATAGAGAAGACTCTAGAAAACACTGTGGGAAAAGGAGCAAATCAGCATTTTCTCCTTTTCGCACAATTTTTTTCTACCATATTAAGGACAAATTTCATCCTTTGAGCCAGTTTCAATTTTTCAATTTGTCATCTGCAAATGCTTTCAATTTGGACCAGTCTAACATTTTGATATTTGGTAACGCATTAAACAGTACTTTCAGTTACTTAGTATCAAACCATTTAGAAGAGAGAACACTGTAAATTTTGATAAAATAAATCTAATTGAAATATCCCTATAAAAACCCTTAAAATTAACCCTTAAAGCACCTTTCACGCCTGTAGCTGCCCTTGCAGCCAGTGTAGATCAGGATCAGACTGCACAAAATGTTCAGTCTGATCTCTGATCTACGCAGTCTGCTTTGATGAGACATCCTGTGAAAAAGCAGCCTTGAACTTGCAACAATTTGAGTTTTATTTCTACACTAACAAGATTCGTTTGGTTAATTCGGCGCTCCAAGGTTGAACATGTACATCATTGACTAAGATACACATCCTACACACATCCTGAGACATTCAGATAGTAAATCTTTTGCCTTGATATTTTCTTTTTTTCAAATTAAATTTCAAATTTCTGAACACTGACCATTATACATACACACTCTTAATATAAATCTCCGATTGTGGCAATTTTTTGTGTATTTATTTTCAATAGCTTTCACAATATTTACCCGAGATGTTGCAGTAAAATCTATAGTAACCACAATAACAGCTGACTACAGGCAGGCTGTATCAAGATGGGGCTTATCGTCAGACCTAACAATCAATATCTCCACATTGCCTGATTGTCTCATCAGCTATTGAATTACATTTTCCAATTGAATAAATATTACCCCATTTCTTTAACCCTTAACCACACAATCCCGACTTTTAACCACCTTTAGAAAGAGGCCTTTTGAAAAAATTGTGGGAAAAGGAGAAAATGCTGGTTACCAGCATTTTCTCCTTTCCCACAATGTTTTCTACCCTATCAAAGACAAATTCCATCATTTGAGCCACATTCAACTTGTCATCTGGAAATTCAGTCAATTTGAAAAAGTCTACATTTTTGTTGTGAGGGAAAGAGTTAACCCTTTACCAAACAGTCCTGTTTTTTTTACCACCATGAGTTTGGTTTGGTTTGTATTGGAGTTTAAAGCCATTTTAACAGCTTAGGTCATATCATGGCGGTTAGTGATGCACCCATGTGTTTCCTGGCTTTCTCACACCAGTACTGACACAACTTTCTTTCCAAAGCCACTGACTGCTTTTCTCACATGCACCAGAGGTGAGAGGCGAAAAAATAGCCGGAAAGAAGGTTCGCCGCAACTGGGTATCGAACTTACAACCTCCAGGTCACGAGTCAGATACGCTAACCACTGAGCTACCCGGCCGGGCACCACCCTGAGTAGAAAGGCTTTTGAAAACACTGGAAAAAGGAGAAAATGCTGATGATCAGCATTTCTACTTTAAGCACAATGTTTTCTATCCTTTCTTTTCTTTTCCCACAATAATGTTTATCCATGCTATCCTTTTAAGAAAAATCCTATCATATGAAGCAGATTTGATGTGTCGTCTGCTTAGAATGCTTTTCAATTTGGACTGGTCTAGTATCTTGGACTGGTCCAGTTAAAAACTGTATAGACTGCTAATACCTTAGTACCTCATAAGATACACTAATTCTTCCAAACTAATCAGCTTGGACTGGAAGTCACTGAAGAGAGGATAAATTATATCAGTGATACCAAATTAATTCTGAATCCTATCATAATATTTTAGAAGCCACTATATTTTAGAAGCCAACACAAGAATTGTTCAAACAGCAATATCATGTTACAACACCACAAAGTCAACTATAATCCATTCATCTAAGCAGCCAGCCACCCTTCAGCAGACTGTGAAAGAATGCAAAAATTCCTTTGTTAGGAAATCAAACTTGAAAACAGCTGTCATATTGAACTTTTGATTTTGTCTCTCACCAGGTACACTACTGTTTAATCCTTTATCAAACAGTCCTGAGTTTGAAACAACTCTGAGGATTAAGGCTTTTGAAAACATTGAGGGAAAAGGAGAAAATGCTGGTAACCAGCATTTTCTCCTTTTTCCACAAAGTTTTCTACCAATTCAAAGACTATTCCTATTGTTGAGTCATATTTAATTTGTTGTCCTAACAAGAAATGTCAGTAGGCTAAAGATGCATACATTGCACTCTCCATGCTATTTTTGTGAGAGTATCTGGCAAAGAAGTGGATAGTGTAGATCTAAGATCAGACTGCACATTTTGTACAATCTGATCTTGACCCACACTGTACTCAAAAAGCAACTTAATCCTGTTTCAGAGCCTAAAGGGTAAAACAGCATAGGACTCTATTTTCCGTCACACAGTCACCTGTTTTGAGACATGTTTCGATAAACACTGCTTTCATTTATCCCCACTCTGTCTGGTATAATAGTAAACTCATCTTTTCTATCCACCCTTCACTCCATATTTTACAGAATTTTATGAAGTGGATTTAACTAAGAATTAAGACTGGTCTACATTGAAAGTATTTGTATAGGTTCATTTGGCCCTCAATGGGTCAAAGGTCAAAAAGTGCTAATGCTAGCTTTGATAATATACGTAGCCAAAACAATTGTATGATTGACCCTTTATCGTACGATCTCTAGTTTTAACGACCCTGGAAAACACGTCTTTTGAACACACTGTGGGAAAAGGAGAAAATGCTGGTAACCAGCATTTTCTCCTTTTTGCACAATGTTTTCTGTCCTATCAAAGAGCTAAAGCTCTTTTGTAGCAATGTTGAATTTGTCCTCTGCACATGTTTAGAATTTGAAAGCGTCTAATTTCTTTTTTTTGGGGGGGGGGGGGGATGACATAAGTTAATTATAATGTGCCACAAAGAGACTCTCCTACAAAAAATCAAGTGCCATTTATGAGGATTGAACCAGGGTTCTCCAGGTTTCAAATCCTTCACCTTTCTCCCTGAACCATATAGGATCCCAGAAATGCACTTAAAGCGCCATTTAAACTCAGTAGACATTGTCATTCGAGAATATGACCCGGATATTTGCAAATTTATTGTGGCTGCCTCTGGTCTGTAGTGTTTCAGCACAGCAGACAGTATAGATCACGATCAAACTTCATGTTTTGTGCAGTCTGATCTTGATCCACACTGGTTGCAAGGCAACTTAGTAGTAATAGGCGCTTTAATGATTCAGTATACTTTCCTTTGTCTACTGTATGGAATCTATTGCCAGTTATTCATTACAAAGAAATGTGCTAAGATGGTTGTAAAACAGTGTTTTTCATTTTATTTCTTGTTAAAAATGACAGAAGACTAATTCAGTTAATTCATGGCTAGCCCGAGGGACTACCAAACGCTCGTGTTCTTGACCCACTACTGACCAACTTTTTTAACATCCAGTCAGTTGACAGCTTTGCAAAACATTGTGGGAAAAGGGAAAAGAACAATTGCTTGTTACAAGCAATTGTTCTTTTTTCCACAATGTTTTCTTTCATACTGTCAGAGCAAACTTCTTCTGTCCTTCAAATATTTACCTAACAAATAAGTCCTGTATCATGTCGTATTTCTTCACAGGTCTTAGAGTAGCTTGTATAGTTAGTATTTTACACTTTACCAAACAAATCCATGTTTTGAAGACTCCAGAAAAGAGGGCTTTTGAGATCATTGTGGAAGAAGGAGAAAATGCTGGTAAAAAAAGGCCTTAATATATCAACTCAACCTCTTTTGACAGCAGAATATATAATCAAATACAACAGAGAGATTTATACATGTATCTTAAAGGCCTGACTGAACAAGCAGATGGAATAGATTCAGAATCAGACCTGATGCTTGGTTCAGTCTGATCTTGATCTAAGGCATCCACAGAGGCTACTTTTTATCGCTTATGACAGTGAAAGGGTTAATGGAAAAAACATATTTCACCATGAAAGACTAGAAACATCTGTCCAGTCCATATAGATATCAAAGATAACAAATGACTACCATATTTCTGAGGAATCAAAGGTGGCTAACATTTTTTATCTGCATCAGACTGACCATACATAACTTATGAGCAATGTTCTGTGAAAAGCGACTTTAAGGATAGGACACCCTAATGGGATATGTGTAACATTGCCTTTCATCGCCCAAAAACGTATGGATTCGGCTGAGACTCCGGTAAATCGTAATCGATTGGCCGATAGAAGCTGGTTCCCTGCATTGAGTACGGATTACCCGAGTCTTAGCCGAATCCGTACAATTTTGGCAATGACAGGCGATGTTACACGAATCCCATTAGGGTGCCATATCCTTAATGCATCTGCAAACATTATTGACCTAGATCAGCCTGCTTAGTCTAGGGGTTCATTAAAACACAAGACTGTATAGTAATATAGTCATCGGTAGGTAGTGCCCTCCTAATGGAAAACAGCTATTTCTACTATAATATTATCCTACAAAATTTGCTATGATTAAAAACGAGTAGTATTGTACTACTTTAACCGAGCCACTTTTTCCCTTTTTTCCTTCTCAGAATTATTATTTATAAATCTAAAACCACTATATTCTCATTACAAAGGGAGATAATAATTACCTCCCTTTTCAGAAAACTACCAAAAGTATCAACAAATAATTTCAAGATAGATATCAAAGGAATTTCTAGCCAGTTAGAAATGTGCAAAAATATTAGTATAAATCCTTATTTATCAAGTAATAAGAAATTTTATTCCACGTTGCACTAGAAGCGTTAGGATGGCAATACCTTAATATCAGTAGCAATAATTCACAACCCATGTAAAATGAATAGGTTTAACTCTTTACCAAATGACAAAATTTTAGACTGGTCCAAAATGAAACCATTTGCAGATGACAAAATAAAAGTCACTGAAAATTTGAAATTTGTTTTGGAAAGGGTAGAAAACATTGTGGGAAAAGGAGAAAATGCTGGTAACCAGCATTTTCTCCTTTTCCCACAATGTTTTCAACAAGCTTCTTTCTCAGGGTCGTTAAAAGTTGCGACTGTCTGGTAAAGGGTTATACTAATACTAATAATTATTAGGGAAATGGAAAACCTGTCAATGACACTGATCAATATTAGAAACATTCCTTCCAAAAAATGTGTCATATTTAAGTTGATAGAGTGTCTAACTGAAATTTATAAGGTTCAATTGATTCCATGGAGTTGTCTGTAGCTTAAGTCAAACCATAAAATCTCAACATAAGAGCATGAAAACAGTGTAAAAGAATTGTGGTATTTCCTATTGTTGCTGTTCACTAAAATTGATCTATCTGTAAAATAATTACAAAATAAACTGTGAAATTTTTTCTCTGTTCAAATAATTGTTCATGAGAAACTTTAAGCTGCAAATAGGAAACTTTTAACCCTTTACAACACAATCCTGTGCCTCAACTTTTTAACCCTTGTCCTGCTAAATAAGTGAAATGAACCTTTCAAAAGCCGTTGTTAAAAGTTGGGATTGTGTGGTAAAGGATTAAAGGGTCTTTTATGCAGGTATGTAAAAATCTGTATAATGTATAAGCATAATGGAATTGAGTGATTGTGTGGTGTTTAATGCTTTTTACAATATATTTTAGTTGTTTCAGTGGCCAGTTCACCTATTCATGATTTGCCAGAGTTTTAATTTTACCAGTACTTTACACAGTATTCTTCCCAAGCAACTGGCTGCTCTCCCACAAAACCATCTTCAAAACAATGACTGGGGAAAAAGAAGAATGAATCCTGTTGCAATGACTATCATTAATTCTTGAAAACAAACCGGCCAAGATAGGGATTCTAACCAGCAACCCCATGTTCTCAAGTCCTGTAAGCTACAGACTGCGCCAGGTGTCATAATGGGAGGGGTGGGAAAACATGATACTATAGAAATTTCTATAACTGTCCACAAACTAGACTGTTACCCAATTTTGCAAACATCATTCACTTTGAAAGAAATTCTGTTCAAAGGGCTACATATACTTGGGTAAATATCTATTGAATGGTGGGTTTTCACAAGTAAATAGTGTATCGTCATGCTAATATTACACCAAAACTCCCCATTAAACAGACTATAAGTATAAGACTGTATACTCCTATTTTTCCATATAGAAAAATGATTTACCATTCACCAAAAAACAAAATTTTGGACTTGTCTGTAGAAATACAATTTAAAGCCCCTGTAAAGTCCAAAAATAGGTAATTTTCACCATTTATAACTCGAAAATATATCGGATAACCCATCACAACACACATATATAAGATCGGAGAAAACTCGAACGTGTCAGTTACTGCATTGGTTGCCGTGAAATATGGGTGCGAAAATGCATGGAGAAGCCTGTCGGTTTAAGGGACGCCATTGATCGAGACAACCTTCGTTATCGTTCGTGTATATTTGAACTAGGCCTTCGAGAACATCACGTAATACCATAGCATCTCATTAGTGCTACACAAGACTACTGTTTACACTTCCAACAGTATGTCATTGGAGAGTAAGACTGCTCATTCTGAACCTGTTTTCTTATTTAGATGTAGTAAACTCTTCCTGTATTGATGATAAATGAATAAGCGATTATCAGCCTGTGTCGTCGTTTTGTTTACAACGTCGATAAAATTACGTTTTTCAAGCCTAGAATGGGAACAAAAAGATCAAGTGAATGAAGGGTTTGTTTCGACGCCTTGAACGATCATGTGGTGTTTACGTCACTATCACGTCACTGCGGAGATTTACGACGAAAAATCAGCTAATTGTCGGCTATCATCGATGTAAACAAACAGATAATGCGGCATGGTCGCATCTGTTCTAGTTTCAAAATTCTTTTTTCTGCCATTAACTGGAACTTATACAAACTGCACCTTTACATATCGTACAAGACATAATAATTCCCATATTTTTACATGGTAAAAATGAAATTTACTTTTATTTAATAAACAGGCCTTTTTACATTTGGACTTTACTGAGACTTGAATGTTCAGTAGCTCATGATGAAATTGATAATTATTTGAGATGATGGAAAACTCTTTACCACACTACAAAAAAGTAGACTGGTCCAAATTGAATGTATTTGCATACAACAAATTAAATATTGATTGGATGGAAAGATTTGTCAGTGATAGGACGTAAAACATTGTGGGAAAAGGAGAAAATGCTGGTTACCAGCATTTTCTCCTTTTTCCCACAATGTTTTTGAAAAGGCTTCTTTGTCTGGGTCTTTACAATTTAGGATTGCATGGTAAGGGGTTAAAAACATTCTAATTCTAATTCTCAAGAATATTCTAAATTTGAAAGTAACACAACCTCTGATTGGATAAACCAAATGGTTAAGCCAACCAGAAGTTGCGTTACTTTCTAAATCTGGAGTTAGACTTGAAATGAAACTGAATATGGTTGGTAAGTATTGACTCCAGGTTTAAACAAACCTGAGGAAGAAACCTTTTGAAAACATTGTAGGGAAAGGAGAAAATGCTGGTGAACAGCTTTTTCTCCTTTTCCCCACATCGTTATCTATCTTTTCAGAGACTAATTTTTTCATTTGAGTTGCATTTAATATGTCACCTCCAAATGCTTTGAATTTGGGCGGGTCTAAAATTTTTTTTGTTTGGTACAGTGTTAAATATCCACTCATCAATTCTGTGGGATGAATTGAATGTCAAAATATCAGATTCTTTCTTTCAGGATCTACATAGTTCACTGGATCAATATGTAAATTTGACACTTTTTTTAAGTACTGATATTTAATTCTTTACCAAACTGAAAGTATTTGCAGACAACAAATAAACATGACTCTAACATTGGGTAGGACAGAAAACAATGTGGGAAAAGGAGAAGCTGCTGCTTACCAGCATTTTTTTCCCCTTTTTTTCCCACTAGCTTTTCCAAATGCTTCTTTCTCAGCATCATTAAAAGTCATGATTGTGTGGTAAAAGATAACCCTTTACAAAACAGTCCTAAGTTTTAAAGGCCTCTTGAAAACAATGTGGGAAAAGGAGAAAATGCTGGTAACCAGCATTTTCTCCTTTTCTCACAATGTTTTCTACCCTATCAAAGACAAATCATGCAAATTATAGCAACATGTAACTTGTTGTCTGTGATGTATTTTAAAAATTGATACAAGTGTAAGTTTTTAAACAACAAAATTTTAGACTTATCCAAATTGAAAGCAATTCGGACCACAAAATAAATGCCACTTAATATTGAAATTCACTTTTGGAAGGGTAGGAAAGATTATGGAAAAAGGAGTAAATGCTGGTGACCAACATTTTCTCCTTTTTCGTCGTAACATTTTCAAAAGCCTTATTCTTTAGGGTTGATAAAACTCAGGATTGTTTGGTGCAGGGTAAAATACAAAGAGGATATTTTGGTTTTTTTTTACGGTGAAAGAACGAAATTTATTTCATCGAGTGAACATCAAGTGACATATATTCTATTTATTTCATGCTTTTAATTTTAACCCTGTCTTGGGGGAACTTAATCAAAATCCAGTACAGTCCTTTTTGGTTATTCCCCGTGGCGTACCCCTCCACATAGCAACGCATTACAATATTACGTCAAGCGCGAGAAATGTAAGGTAAATTACGTCATATTTCCATCTGGTTGTGAGGCACGCGCATTTTACCTTGGTAACTAATGTGTGGGAACAACTGTTTCCGCCTTCAATTGAAGAGTTAGAATATAAAAATCGGTATTTTCACTGGTCGTAACTATGAAGTATCGAAAAATATTTCACCAATATTTCTCGATAACCTACCGGAAAGCATGAAATAAATACATTTCTTGTTTTTCTCTATCTTAACTCTTTACCAAACAACATAATTCTAAACTTATCCATATTGAAAGCATTTTGTGGACAACAAATTCTTTAACCCTTTACCACACAGCAAATTTTAGACATATCCAAATTGAAAGCATTTGCAGACGACAATTTCATAGTGGCTTAAATGACGCAATTTTTCCTTGATAGGGTAGAAAACTTTGTGGGAAAAGGAGAAAATGCTGGTTACCAGCATTTTCTCCTTTTCACACAATGTTTTTAAAAGGCCTCTTCCTCATGGTCGTTAAAAGGCGTCATTGTGTGGTAAAGGGATAAGGCTTCAAAGGTGAGATTTGTCTTTGAAGGTGTAGAAAAAAAATTGTGGGAAAAAATGAAACTGCTGATTACCTATTTCTATCACAATGCTATAAAAGCTTTCTTTCCAGGATTGTTAAAGCTCCAAATTGTGTGGTAAAGTGTTAAACTTGAAAATAAGTTGTGCTCAGATGATTTGGAAGAGTGATGGCTATTGTACTCTTCAACAGTTATGCAAATATAGATCATGACAAGTTTGCCTTTCCGCACTATGTACAAGACTTTAAAGCCAGGCCTTGATGTCATACTTGGACCTTTGGTTGGATTTCTCAGCCATGGTTCAAAAGGGCTTAGTGGTATTCCGAAATTAATAGATATTATAATTATGAAAGCATGTGAAAACTTTAGCACAAAGGGATTCCTGCTTCACTTACAACCATGACATCCTTGATTTGAAAGAAGTGTGGTGAGCGTATAGGTTTGTAAGATGGAATCTTGATCTTGAGGGAACTTGGTGCAAGTAGGACAGTTGCAAGGATCATGTCAAAATATTTCAGTCAAAAATTTTGCCACAATTACCTCGATTTATCATTTATCTTGAAAGAATATGATAGAACCTGGGTTGGCGCCTTACTGGATCCACTTGGTTTTTCTTGGGAGTGTCCTTGGGCAATATGCTGCAGAGCCCTAGCCTAGTATTCGTAAAACCCAGAAAAACCCAGAAAATACATAATTATGTGAGCTGTCACTTGATATGGCTGAAATAATGTTGAAAGCAGTTTAAAACACCATTCAATCAATCCATCACACAGTGCTGATCAAAATGTCCAATCATTGTTTAGCACAGCGGGTATAGGATGAACCCTACAGAAAGCAAGACAAAGCCTATCTCTCAGCTGTAATGTATCTTCAGCTCTACCAAAAAATATCTGACCTCCACCTATCACAATATTTATATTACTTTCCGAAATATTTACATTGTGTTTATGTCTGTGTTCAATGATAGGTTCAACTGATGGTAATCCATACAGCATGGCATATAGACTTTCTTCATGAACTTTTTTACCAGACAACAAAATTTTAGCCTTGTCCAATTCGAAAGCATTTGCAGATGACAATTTCATTGTTGCTTAAATGGAGCAATCTTTTTTAGACAGAGTAGAAAATATTGCGGGAGAAGGAGAAAATGCTGGTTACCAGCATTTTCTCCTTTTCCAACAATGTTTTCAAAAGGCTTCTTTCCTGGGGGCATTAAAAAGTTGGCAATGTGTGGTAAAGGGCTACTTAACTCATCCACTGCTATGCCAGTCTTTCATTGCATTTCCAGACTGTGTAGATTCAGATTAGACAGTACAGAATGTTCACTCTCACCTTGGACATACCCATTGCTAATGGATTTACATGGGCACCGCCATGTTTAAGGTCATGAGACTGGCAGTATTTTAATTGGAAACTCCCTTGGTACAGATGTGATTAGATGATGTTATGGAATCGGCCAAATTGTGAGGAGTGGCTTTATTCCCAGGCAAATAAAATACTGTTGCCACATCTGAGGCGACACAAACCTACCATTTTTTAAATCCTATTAATTTGGCCTTAAACAGAAATCGAATCCTGTGATTTTAACCATTTCTGTGTTATTTTTGAGGAAAAAAAAACAGGTTTTTAATCATTACTTTCTTCTAGGTATTAATGAAAATACATAATGGTGGTATACAGTATGTCAATTTTGAGACAACCCCGAAGAAAGTTACGAGGTCGGACCTCAACTCCGATCTCCACCTTGGGTTACACATGTCTTAAATAGTGGGAGGTCTTCCCATTAATTCAGACTATTAAGTTCAATTTCCAGCTTTGTAAATCAAAGTGCTGTCAGCACTGTAATTGGTTGACACTGAAAAGATACACTGTGCAGGCTGACCTGTGTCGAAACTCTTTCCTTTCGGTATATTTGCTGAATGTCAAATGACCTGTGTACCTCATGATTCAGTCGAATTAGAATGGATTTTATGGATGAATAATTATGTCATGAATTGCTTGGTATCATGCATCAAGGAGATGCAATAAGCCCCCTTATGCCAGAGCATGGCTCAAATGTAGAATTATTTATCTGTGTTTAGGAACAGACTTGATCAACAACAAAAAATCTAAATAGTCCCCTTAACCCAATGACTTCATTATCAGTGAAATGAACATTTTGATACTTGTCAATTTGAAAATGTTTGCCAAATATTAATTCAATATGAATAAAACAATGGAATTTACCTTAGAAAGAATAGAAAACATTGTACTAAGAGGATAAAATGCTGGTTACCTTAGGGTTTTCCCTTGACTCTTTGATTTGGGGGTCATTTGACGCCCTTCAAATGAATAAAAGAAGGCACATATATAAATTTTTGGGGGTTACTTTGAAAAATTGGGGGTCGAAATTCAAAGAAACAGGGGGTCATTGAAAAAAACCTGTTACCTGCATTTTTCCTTTTCCCACAATGTTCTCAAAAGCCTTCTCTATCAGGGCAACTGGGTAAAAAGGTTAAATAGTATAGAAAGAAGATCCCTACCATGGATAAGAGTATTGAATACAAGCAGACAAAATATTTATTCTTACAGTACTTCATGCTTCAACAAAATGTTATTATTGTTATCCATGACATAGGTATCAAAAGCGAACACCTGTTTTGGTTCATGATTTACCTTCTGAAAGTGCAGCAGACAACATTTGGACAAAGACCTTGGTAAAGAATTGCAGAAATGCATGGTAACTTGCACAGTCAGGCGTAATAAAAAAAATAGTTTGTTTCGGGTAACCCGACCCTACCTGGAGATTTTGCCCCGACCCTAATTTTTTTTTGTCTTCCGATAAAAAAAATCAGCCTTTTTATCACACTGTGTCACAGGACGCCTGTTTCAGCAAATACTGTGCATTATATTATAGGTGTACAATCATGTACTACTACATACATAATTATGCATGAAAACTCCTACGCCTGTACAAAAGCTACCGTGTACCTGAGTATATTGAACCGACCTCAAACACAAATTGTCAAATGCAATAACATGGGTTTTCCATTTCTAAAAATATATACAGGCAAGCGGAGAGATCGGGCTTTTTCGCTAACTCCACACAGAAACTCCTGTTTATCGAACGTTCGTATCCTATCGCACGGTTACAAAAGACAAACGGGTACCAGTTTTATCTTCTACAATGAATCACGCCCGAAATACTGCGGTTCAGTACAGACTGTGTAACGAACTTTTACTTGTGATTTTCGCTTTTCTTCGCGTAAAATATAGATAGGATCCCGTCATCTCTGTTGTGATCACCGCATTTCCGGTTCTGTAGTGCATTGTCAATACTTTCGGTTTGCTAGATTTCAGATTGAACAAATTCTGTTAAATATCATTCGGCAAAAGTGCTAGCATGCTCCAGAACTACGAACAATTAAGGTGTTCAATGCAGATATAACATTCGAAAAATTTTAATGGAGGTTTCTCTTGCAACTTATCTGACAGGATGGACCATGAACTAAACTAGAAGACGGCAACGATAGAAGTTTAGATTTGTAACAAGCATTGATAGGTCTTCTTCTTAAACAGGTATTTTCATATTTTTTTTTATCTTTGTCACAATGAGGCAACAATAATTTCTTTCGGAAAATATAAATCTACCCAAACTTGCCTTGTTCTCTCTCTTTCCCCCCCCCCCTTCACTCAGCTTAATTTACCCTACCTGGTCTTAGAGAAAAACCTGAAACTGCCTAGGCTAGGAGCCGCTATGCAAAAATTTTCCAAGGCTTTCTAATCTCTCCTACATTTCCGGCAAGTGATGCCACTAGTTTCCAGGTAAAATGTGTCTGAAGTATATAAAATTGAGGAGCAGCAGCACTCCTCCCACATTTCTTGACGGATTTGGATAAAATTTTCACAGAATGTTTCTCATCATGTGACCTAGCGCATATTGTCAAGGTTTTGCGATTCATAGCTGCATCATGGAAAAAGGGGGCTTCATGTTATATTTCATTTTTCACCAATATCTCTTTAATTAATACTGGACATATCTCAACAGATTTGGATGAAATTTTCACAGATCATGTGACCTAGCGCATATTGTCAGGAATTTCGAATTTATTGCTGTGTAATGGAAAAAGGGGGCTTCATGTCAAATTTTAACTGCGTCCGTCCTTACATAAGTCTGTTTCTTGTGAACACAACTCCTCCCACATTTCTTGACGGATTTAGATAAGATTTTCATAGAATGTTTCTCATGATGTGACCTAGTGCAGATTGTCAAGGTTTTGCGATTTATAGTTGCATCATGGAAAAAGGGAGCTTCATATTATATTTTATTTTTCACCAATATCTCTTTAATTACTGGACATATTTCAACGGAGTTGGATGAAATTTTCACAGATCATGTGACCTAGCGCATATTGTCAGGGTTTTGGAATTTATTGCTGTGTCATGGAAAAAAAAACTTTTTTTCATTAATGTATCTCCAACTAATGGACATAGTTTCATGTAACTTTATATTTTTATTGCTTAATCAAAGCCAATGACCAATGAATCCGTTGTGCGTCCGTCTGACCATCCATCAGTCTGTGTGTAAAACTTTTAGATCACAAGTAACACAATATATCGATTGAGCTACCCAGGTAGGTGCTAGAAATTCCAACACTTTAATCTCTAAAGCTAGCTGCTTGGAATAGCAGCCATGTGGTGGCGTATATTGTGACGACGGCACTCTTGTTTCACATTTTAACTCTGAAGGACAACAAAAGTGGATACTTGTAATTTCAAAGTTGTGTCAAGAATGTGTGTTTTCGATAAAAAAACAAAATGCATATCCTTTGTAAACCCAACTTTTCTACAGATAAAATGTTTACTTTAAATCAGTATAATATATATAGTCCTCTAAAGTGTACTGTAGGGGGAGGGTATTAAACATAAAAACAAACAAAACATTCTAGTATTTATTAGTTTATTTAGAAACTTGCAAATAAATGTTTTTCACTTTTTCAGCTCTTTACCACACAATCCACAGTTTTAACAATCCTTAAAAAAAAAACCTTTGAAAACATTGTGGGAAAATTGTGGGAAAAGGAGAAAATGCTATAAACCCACATTTTCTTTGTTTCCCACAATGTTTTCTACCCTTCCGAAAACAAATTTCAGTTTGTGAGTCACATTTGTTTTGTCGTCTGCAAATACTTTTAATTTGGACAAGTCTAAAAAATTGCAATTCAGGAAAGAGTTAAACAAAAGTGGGCAGCATTCAGTGGGGGAAAAAAGATGCTAATATAGAAGTATAGTTTAGATAGAATTTGACCATTTACCACACAATCAGAAAGTTAGTGACAGACTAGAGGTTTTTTGAACACATAATTAGAAAAAGACTCAGAGCTAGTAGCCACCATTTTCTCCATTTTCAAAAGCAAATACCACCATTTGATCCATATTAAATTGGTTGTCTACAAATGCTTTAGGTTTGGACAGGTCTACATGTTTTCATGTAGTTAAGAGTTCAAGCTCTTTCAAAATGTTTTGGGGGGGGGGATTAAAAAAAAAAAAAATCGTCCCTACCCTACCTAACATTTTTGGAGACGTTACCCTAAACAAACTATTTTTTTTTTAGGCCTCATCTGCTCATCTGTGATATAACTGAAATAATGTTGAAATCAGGATGAACCCTTTACCGGGTCCTGTGTGGCTCACTGGTACAGTGTAGGACCTACATGCCCCAGGTTTGAGCCTCACTGAATCCACTATGTTTTTTGTGTGAGTGGCCTTGGGCAAGACACTTCAAAGCCCTGGCCTAAAACTGATGAAACCCAGAGAATACATGTACATGTGAGCTGTCGCTGTGATATTACTGAAATAATGTTGAAAGCAGCATAAAACACCATTCAATCAATAAACTCTTTACCAAACCACAACATTCTGGACATGTACTAATTCAAATCATTTTGCAGACAACCAATGTGTCACAAATGCTGGAACTTGTCTGTGAAAGGGTTGGGAACATTGTGGGAATATAAGACAAGAGGGCCATGATGGCCCTGAAGTCGCTCACCTGAGCCTTTTGATCAAACATGACCCATTTCCAATCTTTGCAAAGATATTAAGACAAACACTCTGACAAACACTCATTGGTATTGGGCTTACAAATATGGCCTCTAAAGTGCACACAACCTTTTCCTGGAATTTGTCTCAGCAGCCTACTCGACATGTAGAAATTATCAAGACATATATTTCGACAAACTTTCATGAGTATTTGAGTGAAAATGTGGCCTGTAGGGTGTACAAAAGCTTTTTCTGAGATTTGACGTAGTGATCTAGTTTTTCATCCAACATGAACCATATTCATACTAGTCTAAGATATTATCAAGACAAACATTCAAAGCAAATTTCAAGATTATTGGACTAAAAATGTGGCCTCTAGAGTGTACACACAGTTTTTCAAGGATGAAACTTGGTGACCTAGTTTTTATTCCATGTGACCCATTTTCAAACTCATGCAAGATATCATCAAGACAAAAGTTTAAAGAATATTGGACTGTAATTATAGTACAAAACGTCTTTCCGAGATTTGACTTGTGACCTAGGTTTTATCCAACATGACCCATTTTCATACTAGTCTAAGAAATTATCAAGACAAACATTCTGACTGAACTTCAAGATTATTGGACTGAAAATGTGGCCTCTAGAGCTTACATAAGGTTTTTCTAAGATTTGACCTGGTGACCTAGTTTTTGACCTGACATGACCCATTTTCATTCTCATCCAAGCTATCATCATGACAAACATTCTGACCCAACTTTAAAGAGCATTGGACTGAAAATGTGGCTTCTAGAGCATACATAAGGTTTTTCAAAGATTTGACCTAGTGACCTAGTTTTTGACCCCACATGGTCCACTTTTGAACTCGTCTGCGATATTACCAAGACAAACATTCTGACCATATTTCAAGAGTATTGGACAGAAAATGTGGCTTCTGGAGCATACACAAGGTTTTATTAAGATTTGACCTAGTGATCTAGTTTTTGATCCAACATGGCCTGTTTTCCAATTTATCAGAGATATCATCAAGACAAACATTCTGACTAACTTTCAAGAGTATTGGACTGAAAATGTGGCCTCTAGAACGTACACAAGGTTTTTCTAAGATTTGACCTGGTGACCTAGTTTTTGACCCGACACGGCCAACTTTCAACCTTGTTCGAGATATCATCAAGACAAACATTCTGACCAACTTTCAAGAGTTTTGGACTGAAAATGTGGCCTCTAGAGGCCACACAAGATTTTTCTAAGATATGACTTGGTGACCTAGTTTTTGAACCGACATAGCCCATTTTCAAACTCGTCCAGGATATCATCAAGACAAACATTCTGACCAATTTTCAAGAGTATTGGACTGAAAATGTGGCCTCTAGAGCGTATACAAGGTTTTTCTAAGATTTGACCTGGTGACCTAGTTTTTGACCCTACATGGCATGTTTTTTAAATTTGTCTGAGATATCATCAAGGCAAACATTCTGACCAATTTTCAGGAGTACTGGACTGAAAATATGGCCTCTAGAGTGTACACAAGGTTTTTCTAAGATTTGACCTAGTGGCCTAGTTTTTTACCCAACACGGCCCACTTTCAAACTTGTTCGAGATATCATCAAGACAAACATTCTGACCAATTTTCAGGAGTATTGGACAGAAAATGTGGCCTCTAGAGCGTACACAAGCTTTTTCTAAGATTTGACCTAGTGACCTAGATTTTGAACCCACATGACCCATTTTCGAACTCGTCCGAGATATCATCAAGGCAAACATTCTGACCAAGTTTCATGAGTATTGGACTGAAAATGTGGCCTCTAGAGCGTACACAAGGTCTTTCTAAGATTTGACCTAGTGACCTAGTTTTTGCTCCCACATGACCCATTTTCGAACTCATCCGAGATATCATCAAGGCAAACATTCTGACCAAGTTTCATGAGTATCGAACTGAAAATGTGGCCTCTAGAGCGTACACAAGGTTTTTCTAAGATTTCACCTAGTGACCTAGTTTTTGACCCGACATGACCTATTTTCAAACTCGTCCGAGATATCATTGAGGCAAACATTCTGACCAATTTTCAGGAGTATTGGACAGAAAATGTGGCCTCTAGAGCGTACACAAGATTTTTCTAAGATTTGACCTAGTGACCTAGTTTTTGACCCGACATGACCCATTTTCGAACTCGTCCGAGATTTTATTGAGACAAACATTCTGACCAAGTTTCATGAGTATCGGACTGAAAATGTAGCTTCTAGAGCGTACACAAGGTAAAAGGTGACGACGGACGACGGACACAGCACGATCACAAAAGCTCACCATGAGCACTTCATGCTCAGGTTAGCTAAAAAAGCTGGTTACCAGAAAAAGGCTTCTCCATAATTGTTAACCTTTAGGCTGCTAAGCACGACTCACTGATCTTTTGTGGACAGTGTAGATCAAGATCAGACTGCACATTCTGTGCAGTTTGATCTTTGATCTATACTGTCCAAATAGGACATATTTTCCCCCAAAAATTATCTTGAAACTGCAAGATTTGTGTTTTTATAATTGGCTTAAAAGTTTTATTCCACTTATTTAGCAGGATAAGGGTTAAAAACCCTGCTTATTTAGTTAAGGAGTTCATGTCCTGATTCTGAATCCTATGTTTGGGTCAGGCATGATAATTATGCTCTCTGGTTTAAGTGAGGGATAGTTGATGGAAAACTTCTAAACTTAAAGCCCCTGTAATTTCCAAATACAGGTAATTTTCACCATTTATAACTCAAAAATATATCAGATTACCAATCACAACACACATATATAACATTGGAGAAAACTCGAACGTGTCACTTATTGCATTGGTTGCCGTGAAGTACGGGTACGAAAATGCATGGAGAAGCCTGTCGGTTTCAGGGACGCCACTGATCGAGACAACCTTCGTTATCGTTCGTGTATATTCGAACAAGGCCTTCGAGAACGTCATGTGATACCACTGTATCTCATTAGTGCTACACAGGACTACTGTTTACACTTCCAATAGTATGTCATCGCAGAGTACGATTGCTCATTCTGAACCTGTTTTCTTATTTAGATGTAGTAAACTCTTCCTGTATTGATGATAAATGAATAAGCGATTATCAGCCTGTGTCGTCGTTTTGTTTACAATGTTGATAAACTTACGTTTTTCAAGCCTAGAATGGGGACTAAACAATCAAGTGAATGAAGGGTTTATTTCGACGCCTTGAATGATCACGTGGTGTTTATGTCACTATCACGTCACTGCGGAGATTTACGACAAACAATCAGCTAATCGTCGGCGATCATCGATGTAAACAAACAGATAATGTGGCATGGTAGGATCTGTTCTAGTTTCAAAATTCTTTTTTCTGCCATTGAATGGAACTTTTACAAACTGCACCATTACATATCGTGCAAGTCATAATAATCGCCATATCTTTACATGGTAAAAATGAAATTTACTTTTATTTCATAAACAGGCCTTTTTACATTTGGACTTTACTGAGACTTTAACAACATTGTCCAACCAAAGATGACCTGAAAACCACCTTTGAAACTTCTCTGATTGGATGAGCTACAAGAAGAGACTGAAAAAAACCATATTCATCCAAAGACATAATAACAGCTCCTGTTGTAACTTCTAACAGTATGAGATAGTGCACCTTAGTCTATTTTTTTTTTCACATGATGGAAATGGTTTCAACCATCAAGCAAAACTTGTAACACAGTTTGCTTCAAACTTATGACCAGAATAACACCAAAGGGGGACCTCAATTACCAGTTTTCCCCACAATTACAGTAATCATTTGGCAATAACTGGTTGACAAGGTCCATTTGCTAACAAAGAGAAGGTATGGGATGATTACAGAGTTCATCTGCCCTTATGTATCAGCTATCATTGTACAATCATGTACATGTGGTCATCATTATAAATGAGCCATTCTCTATGAAAAGGGGGCTTAATGCAAAAAGTATCGACCCGGGTCAGCCTGCGCATGTTGCGCAGGCTGACCTGTGCTGAAACTTTTTGCTATCCGTCAATTTTCTGCATGTCCAATAACATGTTTACCTAATGATTCAGTTGGAGGTTAGACAAAATGGACTTGATGGATCCATAATTATATGATGACTTGCTTGGTATCATGCATTACAGAGATGCATTGAATCCCCTTTTGCCAGAGCATGGCTCATATACATTGGCCAATGCAGGTTTGCAGATATGGGTCCATATTTACCCATCATTCTTAAGAACATTCTTAGTCCAAAATTCTTGATTGTGAGAATTTATAATTGTGGCATTTGTCGAAGACAATGCCACTATGAGATCGATAATAAATGTTCAATATTGAATTTTGAAGACCATGTATGGTATTTTGTCCAAAACCGAAGGAAGTAAACCCAATTAAACTCATTTTTTCAAGACAAATGAGTTTTTCAATAGCACTCAGATATATAATTGGAAATGGCGTATTGAAATAAACTGCAAAAGGCTATCGATCGTGGAAGTACTTCTTTTTGAGTAAAAATAGCTTCACCTCTTCATAGCCTTCTATTGGCGCAATGATATGCACAAAATTTGTCTTCTGACCGCTTTGCTTCCGGGGTTGTTCGTTCCAAAACCAGTTCGTCCCTGGGCTTGTTCGTCCCATGATTGCACGCTACTCATTTGATTGTGCATGAATATTTACAGGAAGAAAACTTTATTGTAATGTTGGGAATTAGGTCCTGACGGCCAAAGATATCTCAAAATCATAGTACATAGTCAGGTATAAACTTAATTGAATTCAATATATTTACATGGCTTCTCTCTCTACCCATCGTGCATCCTTCTGTCAAGGGATGTTACTCCTGACTCCTCTTGAAAGATCAAAGGGAGACCACCAATACACAAATAACGCAAACTTAGGCACCAGTAATCTCCCTTTAACCAAAGAGACGTATTAATTTGCTTAGGAGGTTGATTTTCAAGTTAATATTTAAATAATATTTCTCTTTTTTTTTTAGCTCACCTGAGCACGAAGTGCTAAGGTGAGGTATTGTGATCGGTCATTGTCTGGCGTCCATCTGTCCACAATTCCTTTAAACATCTTCTCCTTCTAAACCGCTGGGCCAATCTTGGTGAAATTTGGCAGGGATGTTCCTTGGGTGAAGCTCTACCAAAGTTGTTCAAGAGATTGAATTCCACCCTTAACTCTGGTTGCTATGGCAACAGAAAGGAAAAAAATAGCAAAATCTTCGAAAATCTTCTTCCCTGACATTAGAAGGCGTAGAGCTTTGATATTTGGTATGTAGCATCTCCTAGTGGACCTCTACCAAGTTTGTTCATATGATGCCCCTGGGGTTAAAACTGGCCCCGCCCCAGGGGTCACAAGTTCGAACATAGGAACAAAGAAAGAAAACTTTAAAATTCTTCTTCTCTGAAACTGGAAGGCATGGAGCTGTGATATTTGGCATCTAGCATCTCCTAGTGGACCTCTACCAATTTTGTGCATATGATGCCCCTGGGGTCAAAACTGGCCCCGCCCCAGGGGTCACAATTTCGAACATAGGAACAAAGAAGGAAAACTTTAAAATTCTTCTTCCCTAAAACTGGAAGGTGTGGAGCTTTGATATTTGGTATGTAGCAATTCCTAGTGGACCTCTACCAAGTTTGTTCAGTGATGCCGCTGGGGTCAAAACTGGCCCTGCCCCGGGGGTCACAAGTTCGAACAAAGGAACAAAGAAGGAAAACTTTAAAATTCTTCTTTTCTAAAACTGGAAAGCATAGAGCTTTGTTATTTGGTATGTAGTGAACCTGTTCTAAGTTTGTTAGCCCACCTTAGCACAACGTGTTCAGTCAGTTCAAAATTGGGTCACCTGGGGTCATAAACTAGGTCTCAAGGTTAAATTAAACTAATACTTTGTGGGCACTCTAGAGGCCATATTTTTTGCTCAATTGACTTGAAAATTGGTCAGAATGTTTGTCTTGATGAAATATTGGGTGAGTTTGGAATTGGGTCACCTGGGGTCATGAACTAGGTCACTTGGTCAAATTTAAGAAATACCTTGTGGGCACTCTAGAGGCCACATTTATTGCTGAATTAACTTGAAAACTGTTCAGAATGTTTGTCTTGATAAATGTTTTGACGAGTTCTAAATTGGGTCACATCGGGTGATAAATTAGGTCACTAGGTCAACTTCAGGAAATTCCTTGTGGACGCTCCAGAGGCCACATTTTAGGCTCAATTGACCAGACAATTGGTCAGAAATTGAATTACGCACGTGGAGTGAATTTCGTCTATTGACTCAGATGAGCGATCCAGGGCCATCATGGCCCTCCTGTTTTCAAATTATTAATTCTACACAGTGGCTTCCTTGACAAATGCCACATCAGCATTCTCAACACTTTGATTTTTTTCAAGGGAATATCAGTTCTCCCAACCTAGTTAGATAGTTTTGATAATTATGAAGTCACTATGTACATTTGCTCTATGTATGGTTACTTTGATTGGTTGTTTGAATGGTGTTCAATGCTGCTTTCAACAGTTTTTTAAGAGATGGTTTACATTATATTAATACCTGAATAAACATGAAAACTTCGGCTTCACATGCCTTTCAGTACAATGACGTACACAAAAAAACATTTTGTCTTTAGTTTCATTTTGTTTTTTTATTCTCAGTTTACAACTAAAGTACATGTTTTTTGTAGTGTCCTATTTCAGGTGACTTGAAAAGAAAGTTATATGTGTTACAATCAAGCAGGTTGCCAAGTGCCCTGTGGCATGAGAATTTCCTTCTTTGTGTGTCATTTCTAATCCCTTAACCTCATGTTCAGATTTTCAACCATTCAATATGGGAAAATTACATCTTGATGAAAAAGCTGGATAACTCTTTAACTCCAGCAGCCTGTTGCAGCATGTCACTTTTAACTCTTTCCATACAACAGACAACACCAGAAGCTTTTGAGGACAGTATAGATCAGGGTCAGACTGCACAGTATGTGCAGTCTGATCTATGATCTACACTGTCCACTGCTATATTCCAGATTTATCTACCGAACTGTCTCTTGATCTTGCAGAGGAAATGTATTTCTAAGCCTTTGAGAAAATGCATTATATTTATTCAGTGGTGAGAGTAACAAACACTGTTCCGTAAGAACACGAGAAGTTGCTTAGAAGGAGTGTATTTTATTCAGTACACACAACTTGTAGAATTTCGAAGGGTTTGACTCAACAAGGCTAAACATGCATTGCCAAACAGCATTCCATTAATTTTTATGACTAACTAGTATGAGTGAAGGGGAGAGATCTAAGTCATATGACAATGAAGAAAAAAGTAAGGGAGACAAATTGATTGATTGATTGTATGGTGTTTAATGCCGTTTTCAACATTATTTCAGTTATATCGCAGCGGCCAGTGCACCTATCCATGCTTTCCTGGAGTCTCTTTTACCCGTACTCCGCACAATTTTCTTTCCAAGCCACTGGCTGCTTTCCCACAAGCATCGTCGAAACAATGGTCAGCGGTGGGAGAGGAATGAATCCTGTCGCAGTGACTATTGTCAATCCTTGGAAAGAAATTGGCCGAGCCAGAGGCCGTAGTCAGGGATCGAACCCTGGACCCCCTGTTCTCAAGTCCTGCACACTACTGACTGAGCTACCGGGGCTCGGCAGGAGACAAATTGAGTACATTTGAAGATATAAATGGGACATAATCTGTGCTGTTCTGACAGCATCATGATGTTTTTCTTCCACTTATATAACCTTTAAGCCTACTGGGCTTATCATACATGATCATCTAGATAAACCAGGAATGTTTTCTGAAATATACAGAATAAACATTTTTTTGCTTACATACATGAAGCACAGTATATCGTTTAAACTTGGTTGGATGTTTGGTGTTATGCCACTTCAACATTATTTCAGTTATATCACTGCAGCCAGTGCACCTATCAGTGTTTTCCAGGAGTTTCTTTTCATCCTTAGGCTGCTAAGCACGACTCACTAGCCTTTTGCAGATAGTGTAGATCAAGATCAGACTAGACAGATCGTGCAGTCTGATCTTTGATCTACACTGTCTGATAAGGATATATCTCCTCTGAAATAGTTGCATTAGGATTTTTACTATCGGCTCAAAAGTTTACGATAAGGGTTAACAATATTTCCAACAAAATTCTTTCAAGTAAAGCCCAGGAAGTACAGAAATAAGTGAGCTGTCCATTTGATACGGCTGAAAAAATGTTGAAACAAGGATAAAACACCACTCAATCAAATAACTCACAGTTGGCAACATAAGACCTTCTATGCTTACAATGTAGATCAAGATCAGACTGAGCAGAGTGTGAAATATGATCTTTGATTGATACTGCTGTATGATAATTGGTTTATTTCAGTCTGTTTAATTTTACCCTACTCTTTCACAACCCTAAACTTTTTGGACTGGACCAAATTGAAAGCATTTGCAGACCATTGATTAAGTGTTGCTAAAATGATGATTCCTGTCAGTGATAGAGTAGAAAAAAGTTTTGGAAAAGAAGAACAGATTGTTTTCAGAAGCCTTCTATTTTTCAGTTTTACATAAGCCTGTTTCAGTTTTTTGTGGAGAAAAGTCCCAGAGAGAGAGAGAGAGAGAGAGAGAGAGAGAGAGAGGGAGAGAGGGGGGGTCTTAACACTGAACCAAGGGAACTAATCATTCCTATCTTTACTTTTTAACTTTAACCAAATTACTTCCCTTATTCCCCCCCCCACATAACCTCTATTGCTACACTTACTGCTATCTCATAGGATGAACAGCAAGGATTTCTCTTTTGGCCTGAAGCAGAAAAGGAGCTAATAACTACCTCTAGCCAGTTGTAGTAGAAGCAACTGTATTTCCCACTATGGAGTTACGACAATTATAACATTTTTAATATTCAAAGTCTGCCAGTCTCTGGTTATGCACTTGATCAAACATTCAAAATTAATGTATTTCACTTTAACCCTTAAATTTAACCAGCCCGCATAGCTCAGTTGGTACAGCGTAGGACTCATAATCATGAGGGTGTGGGTTCGAATCCCTCAGCTGGCCGTCTAAAATTACTAACAGTCTTTCGGATGAGACGTTAAACCGAGGTCCCTTGTGACGGTGCTATAAACCGAGCACGTTAAAGAACCAAGCGAAACTTAGGATGGGTTTTGTCCTGTATCTGCACTATCCCCTGTAACAATACTAACAGCCTTCGTGGTGTGGTGTCCGTGGTTGTGGGGTAGAGCGTCGGCCTCGTAACCATAAGGTCCTGAGTTCGATACCCAGGAGTGGGTGTCAACTTTGGGATTTTTTATTTGCCCACACATTCGGCGCGAATACTGGTACAGTTCCCAGGAAGCAGAATCAAGAGAAATTAGTATAAGTTGTAAGAACTTGTTTCTCAATCGATGTAAAATAAATATGGGCTACCGGTGGCGACGATAAATAAAGGCAAATTCAATCGATCTAACCCTTAAACTGCTAAGCGCAACTCACTGATCTTTTGCGGGCAGTGTAGATTAAGATCAGACTGCACAAAACGTGCAGTATGATCTTTGATCTACACTGACCTATAAGGAGATATCTCTCCCAAAAGAATACCTTTGAAATAGCAAAATTTGGGTTTTTACCATCGTTTTGAAAGTTTCATTTCACTTACTTAGCAGGATAAGGGGTTAACCCGTACCATGCAATAAAATTTTGGACTTTTCTTAATTAACTGTCCAAATTGAAAGCATTTGCAGACAACAAAATAAACATGACTCAAAAATTGAAAAAATAAACATGATTCAAAAATTGAAACTTGACATTAGACGAGTAGAAAACATTGTGGGTAAAGGAGAAAATGCTGGTTACCAGCATTTTCTCCTTTTCCCACAATGTTTTCAAAAGGCTTCTTGACCTCAGGGTCGTGAAAACCAGGGATTGTTTGGTAAAGGGTTAAAAGCATTTGCAGACAACAAAATAAACATTACTTAATAACTGTCACTATTTTGAAGGCCAGGAAACATATAATGGGGAAAGCAGAAAATGCTGGTTACTACCATTAATTTTTCCACAATGTTTACTAAAGCTTTCTACCTCAAGAGCATCAAAGCTCGGAAACATGTGGTAAGAAGATAACAATAGTAATTTATTGTAACGTAAATAATATTGAAATGACAAGAAAACAAAACCAAAACAAGTCCCAGTTCTTGAAAACAATAATATCGTATCCATGTTAAAAATTCTACCAGGTAAAGGAAACTACACCTTTAAGAGATTAAAATCCTAAGCTTGATTTGATTGGGCAATTTATATCTCTGTTTAAAAATATCATGTAAATAGAAGGTATAAAACACCATTCTAAAACCGTTACAATTGGCAATGAATGCTTCGATACTGTTAGTTAAAAAATTTTGTCAACTGGTAAAACCAGACAAGTAAGAAAATTAGTATAATTAACTCTTTACCAAACAATCCCGGGTTTTCGCGACTCTGAGAAAGAAGCCTTTTGAAAACCTTGTGGGAAAAGGAGAAAATGCTGGTAACCAGCATTTTCTCCTTTTCCCACTATGTTTTCCATCCTTCCCAGAACAAATTTCAATTTTTGAGTCACTTTAATTTTGTCGTCTGCAAATGCTTTCGATTTGGACCAGTCTAAAATTTTGTCGTTTGGTAAAGAGTTAATAGAAACAAAAATCCTGTCCCAATAGCTAGTAACATTTTTGACTTTATCACACAATCCTGAGTTTAAACAACCCTGTAAGAGAATGCTTTTCAAAACATAGTAGGAAAAGGAGAAAATGCTGGTAACCAGCATTTTCTTCTGTTCCTACAATATTTTCTACCCTATCAGATACAGAAATCTCTATATAGAGTTACATTTAAATCATTGTCTGCAAATGCTTTCAACTTGGTCCAGTCCAAAATTTTGTATCCTAAAGGGTTAACCCTTTGGCCTTTACTACACTTTTAATGACCTTGGGAAAGAAGCCTTTTGAAAATGTGGGAAAAGGAGAAAATGTTGGTAACCAGCATTTTCTCCTTTTTCCACAATGATTTCTACCCTAACAAAGAAAATTTGCACCATTTAAGCCACATTGAAAAATGTCGTCTGCAAATGCTTTCAATTTGGTCCAGTCCTAAATTTTTGTCGTTTAGTATAGGGTTACAACACAGTAATAACACATCAAACACAGGTTAGGGTTAAAACACAGTAATAACACATAATTTGCCTTTGATACTGATATTTGAATATTATTACCCCTTTCCCATATGTTAGTACTTCTTTCCAAGCAAAAGAGAACAATGAATTTGAAAATAATGTGATAATGGAGAAATCACCTTAACCCTTTACCACACAATGACGCCTTTTAACAACCCTGAAGAAGAAGCCTTTTGAAAACATTGTGGGAAAAGGAGAAAATGGTAACCAGCATTTTCTCCTTTTCCCACAAAGTTTTCTACCCTATCAAAGAAAAGTTGCATCATTTGAGCCACTATGAAATTGTTGTCTGCAAATGCTTTCAATTTGGATAGGTCTAAAATTTTGCCGTGTGGTAAAGCGTTAAAGATGAGCTGTACCTGGACAAGTCCAGTTTAACTCTTCACAACATGACAAAATTTTTGACTCAACCAAATTGAAAGCAGTTACAGACGACAAATTAAATGTGACTCAAAAGCAGAAGTTTTTCCTTAGAAGGGTAGAAAACATTGTGGGAAAAGGAGAAAATGCTGGGTTCGATCCCTGGCTTGGCCAATTTATTTCCGAGGATTGATGATAGTCATTGCCACAGGATTCATTCCTCTCCCACCGCTGACCATTGTTTCGACCATGGTTATGTGGGAAAGCAGCCTGTGGCTTGGAGAGAAAATTGTGCGGAGTACTGGTAAAAGAGACTCCAGGAAAGCATGGGTAGGTGCACTGGCCGCCGCGATATAACTGAAATAATGTTGAAAACGGCGTTAAACACCATACAATCAATCAATCAAACCAAATATTTAACTCTTTACCACACAATGCCGAGTTTTAACGACCCTCAGGAAGAAGGCTTTTGGAAACATTGTGAGAAAAGGAGAAAATGCCGGGCACCAGCATTTTTTCCATTTCCCGCAATGTTTTAGACCTTTTCTCAGATTATTTACTCTTTTGAGCTACATTTAATTTGTTGCCTGCATATGCTTTTAATTTGCACAAGTCCAAACTTTTGTCGTATGGTAAAGGATTAGCCATATTTTGACCAAAAACCTTTGTCTTAGGCACTCATCATGAGTTGTTTTATTCTGTGTAATTTCTAAACATCTCACCACGTTTTCACCATGTCTTTAAAAGCCACATTATGTAGACATGTCAGTGGGCATAATCATGGGGGGAGGAGTTAAATCTCTAGCAAACAACAAAATTTACTATCTGTCCATCCAGAAAACATCTGCAAATGACAAAATAAGTATGTCTCATATTGAAAGGATTTTGTCTTTGAGATGGTAGGAAACATTATGAGAAATGGACAAAAAGGCTGGCTGCCAGCATTTTCTCCTTTTCCAACAATATCTTCAGAAGTACATTTTATAATATTTGTTAAAACTTGTGATCGTTTGGTAAAGGGTAAATTTTAATTTCATTTCCTGTAACAGTGTGGTTTTGTATTTTATCTATTCATAAGATGACAGCTCATGCAACTTTTTTTCAACTCTTTACCACACAATCCCGACTTTTAAGACCCCGGAAAAAGAAGCATTTTGAAAACATGGTGGGAAAAGGAGAAAATGCTGGTAACCAGCATTTTCTCCTTTTCCCACTATGTTTTCCACCATTCCCAAAGCAAATTTCAATTTTTCAGTCAGATTTATTTTGTCGTCTGCAAATGCCTTCAATTTGGACCAGTCTAAAACTTTGTCGTTTGGTAAAGAGTTAATACATGATCAACTCATACTGATAGCCCATTACCAGACAAGTAATTTAACTCTTTACCACACAATCCTGAGTTTTAACGACTCTAAGAAAAAAACTTTATGAAATCATTGTGGGAAAAGGAGAAACTGTTGGTTACCAACATTTTGTCATTTTCCCACAATGTTTTCTACCCCTCCCAAAACAAATTTCAATTTCCCAGTCTTTTTTATTTTGTTGTCTGAAAATGCTTTCAATTTGGTTTAGCAGAAAATTCTGCCGTTTGGTAAAGAGTTACGACTAGTCCAAATTGGCAGCATTTGCAGACAAAAAATTCGACATAGTCCAAAATGAAGAAATCTGCTCTTAAAAGAGTGTAAAACAATATGGGAAAAGGAGAAAATGCTGGTTACCAGCATTTTCTTCTTTTCCCATAATGTTTTCAAAAACTTTTATTCTCAGGGTCGTTAAAACTCAGTATTGTGTGATAAAGGATTAAGGCAGTACAGAAAACAAAACTTGGAGCCATAGACAGACCCTAACTAAATCCTGCAAGTAAAATAGACCTTTTTCAGGATACATTTTAACCCTTAAAACCCCTTTCATAACTTGAGTTGCCTTTGCGGTTAGTGTAGATCAAGATCAGGCTGCACAAAATGTACAGCCTGTTTTTGATCTGCACTGTCTACTGTAGACGAAAGCAACCACAAAATCAAGAGTTATTTATGTAATGATTCTCGGATGAAAATGTCTTTAATGGTTATTCTGTGCTTTACAGGTAAAATATGGTTTTATTCTAAATATCTAACCCTTTACCACACAATCCCGAGTTTTAATGATGCTGAAGAAGAATGCTTTTGAAAACATTGTGGGAAAAAGGAGAAAATGCTGGTAACCAGCATTTTCCCCATTTCCAAGTATATTTTTTACCCTATCAAAGACAGAAATCATCACTTGAGCTACACTTATTTTGTCGTCTGAAAATGCTTTGAATTTCGTCTAGTCTAAAATTTGTTGTTTGCTAGAGAGTTAAAGTCTCAGTACAGTCCAAATGTAAAAAAGCCTGTTTATAAAATAAAAGTAAATTTCATTTTTACCATGTAAAAATATGGCGATTATTATGACTTGCATGATATGTAAAGGTGCAGTTTGTAAAAGTTCCAGTCAATGGCAGAAAAAAAGAATTCTGAAACTAGAACAATTCCTTCCATGCCGCATTATCTGTTTGTTTACATCGATGATCGCCAGCGATTAGCCGATTTTTCGTCGTTAATCTCCGCAGTGACGTGATAGTGACGTAAACACCACGTGATCATTCAAGGCGTCGAAACAAACCCTTTATTCACTTGATCTTTTTGTCCCCATTCTAATGTAAGTTTATCGACATTGTAAACAAAATGACGACACAGGCTGATAATCGCTTATTCATTTATCATCAATACAGGAAGAGTTTACAACATCTAAATAAGAAAACAGGTTCAGCATGAGCAATCTTACCCTCCAATGACATACTATTGGAAGTGTAAACAGTAGTCCTGTGTAGCACTAATGAGATGCATTGGTTATCACGTGACCTTCTCGAAGGCCTAGTTCGAATATACACGAACGATAACGAAGGTTGTCTCGATCAATGGCGTCCCTGAAACCGACGGGCTTCTCCATGCATTTTCGCACCCGTATTTCAGGGCAACCAATGCAGTAACTGACACGTTCCGAGTTTTCTCTGATCTTATATGTGTGTTGTAATGGGTTATCCGATATATTTTCGAGTTATAAATGGTGAAAATTACCTATGTTTGGACTTTACAGGGGCTTTAAACTTGACATCTAATTGGCTGAGACAGAACAGTTTGTGCACACAACCCTACACTTTGCCAAGCCTGATACAGCAGTTTGAAATTAACCTTTTACCACATGGCAAAATCGTACAACCAAGAACAGACAGCATATTTTCTCCAGTCTCATCTTGATCTTCACTATCCCCAGAGGCATTTTGTTGTCCCATTCAAGGGACCATTTTTTTTTTATATATAATAATTTTGGACAATTTTCAATATAAGAGTGCTAATACAGTCATAATATAAACTTGATAAAGAAAAAACCTTGACCTAAACTGTAATTTAGCTGTATTAATCCTTTACCAAACAATCCCCAGTGTTTTGACAAACACTAAGAAAAAAAGCTTTTGAGAACATTGTGGAAAAAGGAGAAAATGCTGGTGACCACACTACAAAAGGCTGAAATGGAAGGTATTGCGACAGGATTCATTCCTCTCTCACTGCTGACCACTGTTTCGACGATGGTTATGTGGGAAAGCAGTCAGTGGCTTGGAAAGAATATTGTGCAGAGTACTGTTGAAAGAAACTCCAGGAAAGCATGGGGAGGTGCACTGACAGCCGCGATATAGCTGAAATAACGTTGAAAGTGGCATTAAAAAACAAAACAATCAATCAATCCATCGCTTTGGATTTGAACAAGTACGAAATTTTGTGGTGAGGTAAAGGTTTAACCCTTTACCAAACAATTCCAAATTTTAACAACCCTGACTGGAGATGGCTTTTGAAAACATTGTGGGAAAAGGAGAAAATGCTGGTAACCAGCGTTTTCTCCTTTTCCCACTATGTTTTTTACTCTATCAAAGAAAAAATTGCATCATTTGAGCCACTATGAATTTGTCATCTGCAACTGCTTTCAATTTGGATATGTCTAAAGTTTACTGTGTGGTACAGGTTTAACTCTTTACTAAAGGACAAAGTTTTAGACAGGTCCAAATTGAAAGCACTTGCAGACGACAAAATAAACATATTTCGAAAATTGAAATTTGTTACCAGCAGGGTAGAAAACACTGTGGGAAAAGGAGAAAATGCTGGTTACCAGCATTTTCTCCTTTTCCCACAATGTTTTCAAAAGGCTTCTATCTCAGGGATGTAAAAACCTGGGATTGTTTGGTAAAGGTTTAAAGGTGCGTACTTGATCAAAACTTGTTTGATATTTGATACAAACAGTACTTGATCTCTACAGATAAATATATATCCTTTTTGAGCATGATTATCTTACCCATATATGGTATTCACCACTATATTTGTAACTTGTTATGTTGTATTTACGCTTTACCACCAAACAAATAAATTTTATTTTCTCAGTGGCTAGAAATATTCAAAATATATTTCGAAGGAAATAAGGGATTCTTTCCCTTTTTAGTGATAATTCCTTGGTGCTGATGTGCCTGATATGGTTCTATGAATTTCCATCTTATTTAACTTTTTATTTGAATACGTTGTGTGCTACTGTTTAAACTCCTTATCAAACGACAAAATTTTAGACTTGTCAAAATTGAAAGCATTACCAGATGCCAAAAATAAAGTGGTTGAAAAATTGAGTTTTGTTTTGGGAAGGGTAGAAAACATTGTGGGAAAAGGAGAAAATACTGGTCACCAGCATTTTCTTGGTTTTCCATAATATTTTCCAAAGGCTTCTCTCTCAGGGTCGTTAAAAGTCGGGATTGTGTGGTAAAGGGTTAAACAGTTTTAGGTACATTAGTTGCAAATCAAAATTAAAAAAAATAAAGATGAATAAATATTGTTTCCTAGCAAGATCAACAGAAACAGTTCAGTCACAATCTGGAAAAAAGTAGTGGACTGTATAGATCAGAGATCAAAATCCATGTTTTTTACAGTCTGATCTTGATCTTAACTGTCTACATAAGCTTCTGCTATTGACTATAAGATATGAAAAGAGGAAACACTATGCTAAAGAGCCCCTTAACCCTTTACTAAACAATCCCAACTTTTAACGACCCTGAGGAAGAAGCCTTTTGAAAACATTGTGGGAAAAGGAGAAAATGCAGGTAACCAGCATTTTCTCCTTTTCCCACAATGTTTTCTACCTATTAAAGGTCAAATACATGTACTTTTATTTGAAAAACATGTTAGTGGTTATCTGTTAATTCCTCAATTCGGACAAATCCAAAATTTTGTCGTGTGATAAAGGGTTAAAGTGCTGAATAAACCCAACAGACTCTTTCAGTCTAAAAATTAGACTCAAATAATTGCAATTATAAGGTTGCTCTTGTTCAGAATAGCTAATCCAAGCAAACAGTGTAGATCAAAGTTCAGACTGCACACAAAGGCAGCTATTGTTATGAAGGGCGCTTCACTTAAGGCTAAGTGACCCTGAAGAAAGGTTTTGAACACATTGTCGCAATTGAATTTTCTCCTTTACAGATGACCAGCATTTTCACCATTTCCAACAATTTTTTTCAAACCTTTCTTTGACCATTCCTATCATTTGGGCCAGATTTTTTTTTTTAATTTGTCCTCAGCAAATGCCTATAATATGGGTAATTCTAAAATTTTTCATCTACAAAAGAATAACCCTATACCATACAACTCCGAGTTTTAATGACCTTAAGAAAAACAGCTATCATTTGTAAAATATTTGAATTGTCGTCCGTAAATCCCTACAACATGGACAAGTCTAAAGTTTTGCTATTGGGTAGAAGGTTACTGAAATAGGGACCATAATTACATCAGAACTGTACTGAATTCTGCCAGGAATTATTCCTTTACAAGATAACATTATTTACATTAGTCCAAAATGAAAGCGTTTCTTGATAACAATCAAATTTGCATCAACTGACTGAGTAGCTCATTTAAAGGGTAAAAAACATCCTGAAGGGGGAAGGAATCCTGATCACTAGCATTTTCTCCTTTTCCTTCAATGTTTCCCAAAACCATTTATCCCAATATCAAAAAATAGGATTGTTTGGTAAAGAGTTAACCCTTTACCAAACAATCAACAGTTTTAACAACCCTGAGGAAGAAGCCTTTTGAAAACATTGTGGGAAAAGGAGAAAATGCTGGTAGCCAGCATTTTCTCCTTTTTCCACAATATTTTCTATCCTTTGAAAAGCAAAGCCCTTCATTTTAATTGTTGTCTGCAAAAGCTTTCAACTTGGACAAGTCTTAATTTTTGTGGGCTGGTAAGGGGATCTAACTCATTACTACACGACAAAAGTTTAAACTTGTCCCAATCGATAGCACTTGAAGACAACTATTTATATGTTTCTGAAATGATGGAATTTGTTCTTAATAAGGTAGAAAACATTGTGGGAAAAGGAGAAAATGCTGGTCACCAGCATTTTCTCCTTTTCCCACCATGTTTTCAATAGGCTTATCCCTCAGGGTCGTCAAAACCAGGGACTGTGTGGTAAGGTGTTTACTTGTAACATGGGATTTATAGTCAGGTTGCAATAACCTGGAATCAATGGAATGAGCTGCATTTGACCTGCTGAATGTATCCATGTCATGACAAGGCCCCCTGATAACATTCAAAGTGTCAGGTTGAACATCTAGCAATCATGGTATGTAACACCAAAATGCATGACAAATTTAAAACAAAATATCTGTCACAAAAAATACTGGTTACATAGGATAAAAATTTCTATTTCTTTATCTAAACATATCATTACAAAATGCAACATGAAGTGTTTCAAGCTCCACTGGCCGAAGGCCAGCTAGATAATGCCATCCAATTTTCATGAAACTTTACAGAAATGATCCTGCCATGGTCCTCTTCAGAATTTCTTGAAAGAATTTGATTCCTTCAAAAGCTTTGGTTGCCATGGCAACAAAACTGAAAAATATTGAAAATCTTTGAAAATCTTGTCAGAAACCATAAGGCCCAAGGCTACCAAATTTGGCATGAAGCTTTATCTAATAGACCTCTACCAAGTTTCTTCAAATTATAGCCCTGGGGTCAAAATTGGCCCCGCCCTGGGGGGTCACAAGTTTTACATAGGCTTGTATAGTGCAAACTTAAGAAATCTTTCTGTACCTAGCCATAAGGCCTAGGGCTACCAAATTTTGCATGTAGCTTTATCTAGTAGGCTTCTACAAAGATGGCCCAAATTATAGTCCTGGGGTCAAATTTAGCCCAGCCCCAGGGGTCACAAGTTTTACTTGGGCTTACATTGGGAAAACTTTAAAAATCTTCTTGTACCTAGCCATAAGAGCTTAAGGGCTATCAAATTATTCATGTAGCTTTATCTAGTGGGCTTCTACACAGATGGCCCAAATTATAGCCCTGGGGTCAAAATTAGACCCTCCCTGGGAATCACAAGTTTTACATGGGTTTACCTTGGCAAAACTTTAGAAATCTTCTCATACCTAGCCATAAGGCCTAGGGCTACCAAATTTTTCATGTAGCTTATCCAGTGGGCCTCTACCAAGGAGACCCAAATTATAGCCCTGGGGTCAAAATGGCCCTGCCTGGGGGTCACAAGTTTTACATGGGCTTACATTGGGAAAACTTTAAAAATCTTCTTCTACCTAGCCATTTGGTCTAGTGTTACCACATTTGGCCCTGTGTTTACCCTCAATTTAGTGACAGATTGGCCACGTATTGTAATGTTTGGCATGTAGGGTTTTTACTTATTAGCCAGTGGAGCAATACAGGGCCATCATGGTCCTCTTGTTTCTTTAACTCTTTTACACCAAACAAACAAAATCTTGGACAGGTCCAAATTAAAAACGTTTGCAGATGACAAATTATTAAAGTGCCCAAAATGATGAAGTAATAATTGTTTTTGATAGGGTAGGCAAACATTTGTGGGAAAAAGGAGAAAATGCTGGTTAACAGCATTTTCTCCTTTTCCCATAATGTTTCCAAAATGTTTCTTTCTCAGGCTCGTTAAAACTCAGGATTGTGTTGTAAAGGGATTTAACACTTCATGAATATCTTAGACTAGCTCTTGATATAGAAATATTGTGATGGATGCCAATGTCCAAATGCTTAGCTTGCAACACAAATGATCCCTCTGAGTATAGATTGTTCATTAGCATACGTATCTCTTGGCAGAAGCACAGTGGCTGAGAACAAGGGGTTTAGAATCATTTATACACAATCTTGTAAACATTGCAAGAGTAGATAGTTATGAAAAGTAATTAATACAGTAATTAAACCCATTGCTATTTTTCCTATAACTCTTCACCAAACGACAAAATTTAACTCTTCACAACACAATCACAACTTTTAAAGACCCTGAGGGAGTAGCCTTTTGAAAACATTGTGGTAAAAGGAGAAAATGCTGGTAACCTGAGCTTTTCTACCCTCCAAAAACACATTTCAATTTTTTAGGGACATTTATTTTGTAGTCTGCAAATGATTTCAATTTGGACAAGTCTAAAATTTTGTCATTTGGTAAAGAGTTATGGATTGTCCAAATTAAAAGCATTTGCAAGCAACGAATTAAGTGTGGTTCGAATGCTCATTTCAATCTTTGTAAGTGTAGAAAACATTGTGGGAAAAGGAGGAAATGCTGGTTACCAGCATTTTCTTCTCTTTTCCACAATGTTTTCAAATGGTTACTGCCTCAGGGTCGTTAAAACTCGCACTTGTGTGGTAAGGGGTTAAGCTACTAAGTGCAACACTGTGCTTTCAATGTGCACTGTGCAAATCAAGATCAGACTGCAAAGAACATGTAGTCTGAATTTGATCTACACTCTCTCAGATACAGTGAGATTTTCCATTTAACCCTTGGACTGCTAAGCACAACTCAATGACCTTTTGCGGACAGTGTAGATCAAGATCAGACTGCACAGAACGTGCAGTCTGATTTTTGGTCCATACTGTCCGATAAGTAGATACTTATCGTCTCTAAAATAACCTTAAATAGCACCCTTCGGGATTTTACTGTTGACTTGAAGGCATCAATTTCAAGTTATTCAGCAAGATCAGGCTTAAACAGGAAAAAAATTGCAATATTTGCCTTTTAACTATTGGTTGGAAATTATCTTTTTGGGATATTTTTTGGCTAAATTATGAAAAGAACTTTTTCTGTATAGTGATAAAAAAATGTTTCCCCTGTTCCCTTCTTTTTCTGTATCACACACGCATTTGCGTTTTGTGCATAATTGACGCTATGCCTTTGTTTTGTGTAATCTTTGACTAATCTTTCAGCCATTACAACATGCCTAAACAACTTTTTTTGTGGAGACCATAATCAGGTAAGGGTTGCGTGTGTGTGTGTGTGTGGGGGGGGGGGGGGGGGGGAAAGAGGGAGGGGCACTGCATTATGGTATTCTTTTATTCCAGTCATTCTTATTCTTCTCGAGAAATTTAAAATCATTCTTCTTGAGAAATTTAATTTCCGTTTATTGACTCTAACTAGCATTTGCACTAGGTAAGGCATTACAGGAACATTAAAGAAACATTTAAGGTTTTAAAAACAATGGAGTGGATTACATCCTTTTAAAAAACCATGTAGAGATGCACTGGATGATAACGTAACAAGATACAACTGTTTGTAACTCTTTACCAAACGACAAAATTTTGGACCAGACCAAACAGAAAGCATTTGCAGACGACATTTTCATTGTGGCTCAAATAATGTGATTTTACTTTGACAGGGTAGAAAACATTGTGGGGAAAGGAGAAATTGCTGGTTACCAGCATTTTCTCCTTTTCCCACAGTGTTTTCAAAAAAACTTCTTCCTCAGGGTCATTAAAAGTCAGCATTGTGTGATAAAAGAGTTAAATGGTTTTAAACCTGTATTGTACAAATAATGACTTCAAAGGGCAATGCCAATACTTGATCACTTTGAAAACTGTTTAGGAGAAAGGGAAGCAGTTGACTGTGACAATTCTACTTTTTCCAACAATGTTTTACAAACTGTTTAATACACCCTATCCCAAACAAAACATTTCAGACCCTTTGAAATTGAAGGCACCTACATAAGACATACTGATTAGATTGAAAAAAATAGTGGAAATAGCAGAAAATGCTGGTTACCAGCATTTTCTCCTTTTTCCATTTTACTTTACTTTGTATTACGTTATGTATAAAATGCTGGTGACCAGCATTTTCTTCTTTTACCACTATGTTCTCAAAAGCTGATTTTCTTTAGGGATGCTAAAACAGGGGATTGTGTGGTAAAGGGTTAAAAATATTTCCTCTCCTTCTAACCTAAAAATCCTGTGGGATAATTTTTTTTTACAGTTGCTTGATAGGCCTAAAAATAGCATGTACAATAATGGGTTAAACTTAATTACCTGTGCAGATTACAAAACTGTTGAGGTACAAATTGCTAAAATGTAAGTTCTTTTTAATTACCTCATGCCCATGTTTTGGACGGATTTATTTTTGCAATCATACTGCCAAAACTGAACAAGTGCATATTGTTATACGCCAACACTTAATTGCCCCTGACAAACCTTTACCGCACAATCCCAACTTTTAAAGACCCTGGGAAAGAAGCCTTTTAAAAAAATTGTGGGAAAAGGAGAAAATGCTGATAACCAGCATTTTCTCCTTTTCCCCTATTGTTTTCTATCCTATCAAAGAAAAATTGCACCATTTGAGCCACATTAAAATTGTCGTCTGCAAATGTTTTCAATTGGGACAGGGCTACAATTTTGTCATTTGGTAAAGGGTTAATATAGTGGAACAAGAGAGCCATGATGGCCCTGAATCGCTCAGCTGAGCCTGTATATTTTTGAGAACATAACATGAAGTATAGTCAATGTTTTTCTCTGAAATGACATGACCTTCTTTTTTATTATGCTGACCTATTTTCAATATTGTTTATAGGCTGTAAGAATTGACCTTGCAGGACATGGCTTACCTTTGACATCAGTTTATTTTTTATTTTAGTGGCCTTGAGCCAGTTTGAAATTGTTCGCTGTACATCTACGTAAACACATCATAACAGTCACTTACTGATCCTTTGTTTTATGAAAATTTGGCTACTCATGATGATTTCCAAATTACCTATTTTACCTCAATCCAAAATGCAGTGAGCTGTGATATAGCTTCGTCCTGCCAGGTAAAGCCTCTATGATATGAAGAAAAACATTCTTGCCCAGTTTGATGCGCACCAGGGACCCGTTTTACTAAGTTACATGTAGTTACGTAGACGACTTTCGTAAATTTTACGTAACTATAGTATGGTGGCATATTTCTGCCACGAGATACGAGATAACTGTCATGATTATTTTAGAGAACTATTGCAATAAAGTTTCCTGGAAATTTTATCTAGATAAAATGAAAAGATAAAATTTCCAGGAAACTTTGATTTATCGCAATAGTTTTCTAAAATAATCATGATACAAGCACTTTCTGTTTGGATGGGTCTGAAATTTTCTTGAGAGTTTAGGAAATGAAAAAAATCTCCTTAGATAATTGCAAAATAAACAAGAAAAGAGGAGTTGCTTGTTCCTAGTTTTGTTACAATGTTTTCAACAGTAATCTTCTGAAAGGTCCAGCCCGATACCTATTTCTTTTTAACCCTGTACTCCACACAATGCCAACTTTAAACAACCCTGTGAAAGAATCCCTTTGAAAACATTGTGGGAAAAGGAGAAAATGCTGGTAACCACCATTTTCTCCTTTTCCCATGATGTTTTCTACCCTTCCCCAAACCTTATTTCAATTTTTCAATCACATTTACTTTTGTCGTGTGCAAATGCTTAAAATTTTGTCATTTGGTAAAGAGTTAATCAAAGATTATCTGCCAGTTTTACACATGTAAATGACTAATATTACACAATATTCTTTTACATATCTTTTAAACGGCTTAAAGGGTGCAAAAGACCTACACTTCAGTCATACATAATACATTCACCTATTGGAAACTTTCAACCTTTTATTTTTTTAGGGGTCCTGCTTCACTCAGGGGTAAAGTGTAGCACTTGTAACCTGGTCAGCTGGATTCTTTGGGGAGCATCCTTGTGCAAGACACTTCAGAGCCCCAGACTAGTACTGATGAAACCAAGGAAATACATGAATATGTGAGCTGTCGTTGTGATATGACTGAAATAATGTTGAAAGCGGTGTAAAACACCATGCAGTAATTCAATGTAACTTTTTCATCCAAGGATTACGCGAGTGGATAAGATAGCCTTTGCTCTTCAACTTTTCTGTCTTTGACCAGCCTGCATAGCTCAGTTGGTAGAGTGTAGGACTCGTGATCATGAAGGTGTGGGTTTGATTCCCACGGCTGGCCATCTAAAAGTACAATAGTCTTTCGGATGAGACGTTAAACCGAGGTCCTGTGTGACGGTGCTATACACTGAGCACGTTCAAGAACTGGGTGTAACTTAGGATGGGTTTAATCCTGTATCTGCACTATCCCCCGTAACAATACTAACAGCCATATGGGAAACCGGTGGTGACGATAAATAAACGCAATTTCAATCAATCACTTTTCTGTCATTTTCTGAATTTAAATACATGGCAGGTGAACCTTTTTACAAACAATCAAGCTGTACAAAAAACTCAAATGTAACTCAAAAAATAAAATTTGTCTATCATAGGGTAGAAAACATTGGGGAAATGGAGAAAATGCTGGTTACCAGCATTTTCTGCTTTACCCACAAAATCCATCTTGCTTTAAGTTGTTAAAAGTTTGAATTGTCTGGTTAAGGGTTAAAAACCTGTACCCAGCTTAATTTTTAATTTCCTTGTCAATGTGGATCACTGAGTATCAGATTGCACAGAACAGGCAGTCTGATCTTTGATCTGCTGTTTGTGCTGCTTTTCTACAAATTCTGGTCAAAACAACCATGAATTAGCCTTTTTTTGTTCCGTCTTTCCTAATCAGAAAGGTTTCATTAATTAACCCTTTACTACAAAATCCCAACTTCTAACAACCCTGTGGAAGATGACTTTTGAAAACATTGTGGGAAAAGCAGTAAATGCTGGTTACCAGCATTTTCTCCTTTTCCCACAACATTTTCTAGCCTGTCAAAGAACTAATGTTTATTTGTACCCGGTAGCTCAGTCAATAGCGTGCAGGACTAAATGAGAACAGGGGGTTGTGGGTTTGATCCCTGGCTCGGCTAATTTCTTTTCCGAGTATTGATGATAGTCATTGCAACAGGATTCATTCCTCTCCCACCGCTGACCATTGTCTTGATGATGGTTATGTGGAAAAGCAGCCAGTGATTTGGAAAGAAAATTGTGTGGAGTACAGTGGAACCCTATTAGAACGAACTTCGCTAAAACGCTGACCCTATTATAACACGGGTGTCCTATGGCTCCCAAAATTTCGGGGGGTTACCATTTTCAAGTCTGATCCGAATCCACCGTTCCGTTGATACGAGTCCCCAATGTAAAAACATAACTATCTATCGACCAAATACCGGTGTAAAATCGATACCATGCACATATGTGACAATTTTTCACACCTTTACCTTGTTGATTACTTCTATCACCTACGACTGTGCCCAATTGCTTCGTTTGACAAATACACACACAGTTGATTACAAAAGGACTTCAGCCCATAATTGTCTTCACATAAAATACACAATCTTACATTAGACAGACTTAACATCAATAAATTTCTGTCTGTGGACCATTAATAGCGATATCGAACGTACCGTAATTCGCCAATGTATTCGGACAGCCTTAATGTTCGGACACGTTAAATTACAGTCAAAAATATTTTATGTCTAGTCCAGAGAGTCAAAATATTCAAGAATACTAAATACTGAAAATATATTTTCAAAAACATTTGACTTTTAATAAAAAAAAAAAAAATTGGCTGCATATTGAAAGCACAATTGTACATCGTGCGTAAAACCATACTGAACATGAATCCTTCGAGAGCCCAGTCAACCAATAGTAATTCTCAGTCATGAAATTACACACAAAAAAATGAATTTTTTTTTTTTGTAACGAATGCCTTTCCACAGCGGACCGAGAAGATTACGATCAAAGATCAGACAAGACATAGTCTGCAGTCTGATCTTGATCTACAGAGGCCGCCACAGCAACTTTAGCCCTGGAAGATGCGTAAGGGTTAATTCTTTCGCAGCTTTTGGATGTTCTGTCAGCAGTTTCGCCATTTTTCACAACGTTTTCGAAAGGCATCTTAAGCAGAAGTATGAAAAGTCGGTCCATAGAGGGAAATGGTCGAAGCCCTGTGTTGTCCCCATAATTACAAAAATAAGGCATTATTGAATAGAAAACCTTGTTTCTCTTACTCATCCGTAATTAATCCATTTAACTTATGCTTCAAGTTAACGTAAGTTTTTTTTTTTTATTTCGGTCACAATAAAATTTTCTGAAAATGGCCGAATGACTTTTTTTCTGCCGACTACACAATATACACGTGACACGATTGGGGTGTTCTGGCAGTAATCATTATGATGCGCAAAAAGGCTGTATCAGATCATATAAGCATGCAAGATATTGGCTTCTGTCGTTTGTTTTGAATGGAGGTCAGCCCATATCCAGGTGTAAATTCTTCGGGCGAAACAGTTGTAAGTGTGTACGCCAAATGTTTACAGTACAACTCTCTCGCTTTGAATTATTGGCGCGTTACGTCATACCCCTAATGCAAACTTTACTGCAAACATTAATTTTGTGGATAGGCGACTGGTGTGAAATCTTTACGGATAGAAAGTTAAATTTTTATGGTCGTATTTAATCGTTCACTGCCCATGGCAAACTGACAATTTAAGTCTCTTTACCAAATTTTACATATGTCCGAATTCAGAGCATTTGCAGACGACAAAAAAATTTGAAATCAGTTCATGATAGGATAGAAACAATGTGGTGAAAGGAGAAAATGGTTTCCAGAATTTTCTGTTTTCCACATGCTTTTCAAAAGCTGTCTTGAAAATGAGGTAAAGGGTTAAAGTCTTTGCGGCCTGTGTAGATAAACATCGGACTTCAAAGAACGTGCAGTCTGATCTTGGATCTATACCATCCCCAGCTGAACTATGACCCAAAGAGTTTTTGTAGAAAGCTACTTCTCTTATGCCTAAACAAGGTAAGAACATATTTAAGATCTGATTATTTCAAGAATGACAACCATCCCGTCCACACAAGATCTATATTACAAACAGTTTAGATCCCTCCACCATAGTCTAATTTATAGACCTCGACGCACGTTTTTCATTTTTACTTTCACGTACGTCGGGTTCTGTCTCGTTTGATTATTAAAAAGATTTTGAAAGTCGAAGTCGATTAGTGTTTGTTATGCAATCGTCAGCATGATTGAAAAGCATGGCGGTGGTACCATCTGCAATTCAACATGATAATGTTTTATTATATTTCTAAATGAACTAGGTTGCAATTCAGCTAAACAGCAACTGAATAATTTCTAATAAACATAGTCCGAATATATTGGAAACTAACAGCAATTAATTGATGCTATAGGCCCATAGTTCTTGCAATGGTTGGCGGATGGGTCGCGGGTAGTGTGTGTGTGTGGGGGGGGGATGTCAGCGTTATATACTTCACCCCTGTTAGAGATCGTGGCTCCCGACGACAGCGTTCTAGCGGGGTTCCACTGTACTAGTAAAGGACACTCCAGGAAAGCATAGATAGGTGCACTGGCCGCTGTTAAACACCATAGAATCTTTTGTACCACTTTGAAATTGTTGTCTGCAGAAGCCTTCAATTTGGAAGGGCGCTAGAATTTGTCGTTTGGTAAAGCGGTAAGAGCTCTATAGGATAATGTTCTCAAATGCTGTCCACTGTAAGGACCAGACTTCTGTTTGCTACATTACCCTTTTATTTCTTTCTGTATAGCTAAATATGCTGGCTTTTGACCTACTTTTTGTCAATGATAACAAATGAATAAATAAAAATTTGTGATTGGTCAAAAATGGAGACATGTTCATTCTAAGGGCCTCTGTTTATTTGCTGGCAAATTTACGTGGTCTATCTTTTTCAAAGATATTTCTTGTTTAAACATTCACTCATTCTGTTTATAGCATAACTGATGCTTGTATTGTGTCAGTTCTCTTTTGCAAACACTTGACTCTTGACTGTGTCTACAAATTTTTCAAATGAATCCTTTACCATACAATCCTGATTTTTAATGATCATGATAAAGAATGTTTATGAAAACATAGAAGGAAAGGTGATAATGTTGGTTTTTCAGCATTTCTTCAATTTGCCAGAATGTTTTTAACCCTTTCAATATTTTCATCTGGTAAAGAGTAAAGTACACTTAGCTCATCAAATGTGGTTTTACATTAGCCCTTAAAGCACTTTTCACAACAACAGTTGCCTTAGCGGCCAGTGTAGATCAAGATCAGACTGCACAAAACATCAAGCCTAATCTTTGATCTACACCGTCAGCTTTACTAAAGTACTGTAGATAAAGGCAATCATGAAATTGCAATTATTTGGGACATATTTCTAGGTTGAAACTGTCTAATAGGTTTATCCTGCACTCTAAGGGTTAGTTAACCCTTTACCACACAATCCCGACTTTTAACGACCCTGAGAAAGATGCTTTTTGGAAACATTGTAGGAAAAGGAGAAAATGCTGGTAACCAGCATTTTCTCCTTTTCCCACAATGTTTTCTACCCTTCCCAAAACAAAATTCAATTTTTGATTCACATTTATTTTGTTGTCTGCAAATGTTTTCAGTTTGGATGAGTCGAAACTTTTGTCGTTTGGTAAAGAGTTAAGGGACAGGGATTTGAAAATGAAAAGATAGAAAGACATTACAAATACTGAAAGAGAGCTTTACAAAATGACATTCACACAAAAATTAAACGCTACTTCCGGCCCTTTAACTTTTTGCCAGGCAACAAAAATTTTAGGCCTGGCCCAAGTTAAGAGCATCAATTTTTGCAGATGACAAATTAAGTGTGGCTCAAAAACTAAAACTTAATTTTGCAAGGGTAGAAAACATTGTGGGGAAAGGAGAAAATGCTGGTTACCAGCATTTTCTCCTTTCCCCACAGTGTTTTCAAAATTTGTCTTCCTCAAGGTTGATAACACTCAGGACTTTGATGTAAAGGGTTCATTATACCTGTGCAATGGCATTTCAGTTGTCAGCTTGGGCCAAAACAAAATAAATGTGTGGTTCCGGTTACATACCTTTGAGAATAAGGGATGGTCAGGCCTAATAAAAAAATATCTGTGTGTAGGGTTTTGGTCTGAGATGCTGTAGGTTGGGTAGGTAGGGATTTTTTTACCCCGGAAACTTTTTACATGGACCATATACCGAAATCACACCTGACAGATTTTTTTTTACCATAGCGTAAAAAGTTTAGCGTCAGCAGCATTTTCTAGGTAGGGTCAGGATTTCCTAAATACAGATTTTTTTTTTTTATAGGCCTCAGTAAGAAATTTTTTTCATATCATTTTTTCTTTTCAAAAGATGTCCCACGGGTTTTTAACAGAAGTTAAACAACATAGTTTTCCTTGTTTTCCGAGGACAACGATAATGCAGTGTGATAAAATACTCATTGTTGGACAGGTGAAAAAAATGTTCAGGAATGGGCTTAAAAATTAGACACGGTGGGGTAACAAGAACAACATATATATTTTGCTTTGGCCTTATTTTGACAGCCAAACAGCACCTTTTAGGGCTTACTCTTTCACTGCCAAGATAATCTGTTTGTCATTTTCATATCCTCATAAATGTTGAAATGCAGAGACATTTGCTCGTAATTTAGAAACAGGAGGGCCATGAAGGAATTGCTCTACTGGCAGTTACTAACCAGCATTATCTTATAGTTTAAACATATTTATCTTACATCGTTAGAGAAACAAGTTCTTGCAACTTAAACTTATCTCTCTTGATTCCGCTTCCTGCGAACTACACCAGTAATTGTGCCGAATGTGTGGGCCAATGAATAATCCCATAGTTGACAGTCCACTCCAGGGTATCCAACTCAGTACCTTATGGTTATGAGGCTGACTTCTATCTCACAACCACAGACACCACAAAAGTCATCATCTTATTTGAAGGAAACAGTAGAAGTGATGGATAAACTAGATGCTACTTTCAAAAGTGTTTCAGTTTTACCCTACTTTTTCACTTTTGTAGCATTTTTTCATTAGATTCCCATGTTCAACTGAAGTCCTAAGCTTGATCTCTGCTGACACTTACTCAAAGAGTCTGCCATTTCCAGAAAATCAAAGCCTTCAGTGAGAATCGAACCCAGGACCTCTGGATAGATATAGAACTCCTCAACCCTTAATTCTTTACAAACAACAAAAATGTACACTTGTCCACATTGAAAGCATTTTGCAAAATCAATTTAACTCATTACCAAACGACAAAATTTTTGGCTTGTACAAATAGAAAGCATTTGCAGACGACAAAAGTGACTGAAAGGGTAGAAAGGGTAGAAAACATTGTGGGAAAAGGAGAAAATGCTGGTTACCAACATTTTCTCCTTTTCCCACAATTTTTTCTACCCTGCCCAAAACAAATTTCAATTTTTGAGTCACATTAATTTTGTTGTCTGCAAATGCTTCCAATTTGGACTAGTCTAAAATTATGTTGTTTGGTAAAGAGTGAAATGATCCAAACAAGGAAAGACAATCTTAGTCGTCAAAAGTAGGGATTGACTGTGGTAATGGGTTAAGTGGCTAAAATGAAACAACTTAGTCTTTTGATAAGGGAGATAACCAAGGCAGGCAGATTCTCTCCCTGTGACCCAGAACTCAGTAAAAGTACAGGCTCTCTTTGTTCTGAGAAAAAAGAAATCAAAGTTCTGTTAATCCTTAGACTGCTAAGCGCGACTCACTGACCTTTTGCGGACAGTGTAGATCAAGATCAGACTGCACAGAATGTGCAGTCTGATCTTTGATCTACACTGTCCGATAAGGACATGTTATCCCCCAAAAAGATACCTTTGAAATAGTAAAATTTGGGTTTTATCATCGGCTTAAAAGTTTCATTTCTTTTATTTACAGATGTAGCAGAAAAAGGGTTAACCCTTTACCACACAGCAAAATTTTAGACCTATCCAAATTGAAAGCATTTGCAGATGACAGTTTCAAAGTGGCTCAAATGGTGCCATTTTGCTTTGATAGGGTAGAAAACTTTGTGGGAAAAGGAGAAAATGCTGGTTACCAGCATTTTCTCCTTTTCCCACAATGTTTTCAAAAGGCTTCTTTCCCAGGGTCATTAAAAGTCAGCTTTGAGTGGTAAAGGGTGAAGAAACAATTTATCAAGCAACCTATTTTGTAGGTTTGATTAGTCTACCACAGAATTAAATCAACTCTTCTCCAGAAGATGGAATATTTTTGACTCCTAAAGCAATTCAGAGCTCCAGATAAGAGGGAGTGATGGTATTCTAAATCCATTATTTCTCTTTGAAACCCTATGTTAAGGGTACTCATTAGAATCGTCTCGATGATCAGTAGTAATTAATATTTTCAATTTTGAAATCAAGATCACTCCCTCTATCTGGAGCTCTGCAGCATGTGAAAATGACAAAATGAGAGTGACTCAAACAGTGGAATCCTTACCAGCATTTTCTCCTTTTCCCGCAATGTTTTCAATAGGCTTCTTTCTCAGGGTTGTTAAAAGTCAGGATTGTGTTGTAAAAGGTTAACTCTTTACCAGAGTTTTAAACTTTTCCAAATTATTTCCAAATGACAAAATGAATGCAAGTCAATCAATAGAATTTGTCTTTGAAAGGATAGATAAAATTATGTGAAAAGGAGAAAATACTTTTAATAACCATTTCCCATTTCTCAACAATCTTTTCAAAAGCCTTCTATCTTAGGGTTGTTAAAATATGGCATTATGGAGTAAAGGGTTAACTCTTTACAATGTGACAGAAGCAACGCTCAGCCAAATCCAAACCATTAGCAGACAACAATTTAAATGTGACTGAAATTGTGGAATTTGTCTCAAAAAGGTAGAAAACATCATGGGAAAGGAAAAAAATGCTGGTTACAACTATTTTCTCCTTTTCCCACAAGTTTTCAAAAGCTATTTTCCTTACTTTAACCACACATTTCCGTGTCTTAAAGATCCTGACAGAGAAGGCTTTTGAAAACATCAAAGGAAAAGGAGAAAATGCTGGTAAGCAGCATTTTCTCAGTTTCCCACAATGTTTTCTACCCATACTTAAGTAATTTTAACTATTTAAGCTGAATTCATGGCATGGTCTGGAATTGCTTCAAAATTAGTAAAGTATTGTAGTTTGATAAAGGGTCATTAAAATTTCAGGGTTGTATCAGTATATGGTTAAAACAAGGGAATCTTGTTCCAAAGATAATTAGATAGTAAAAGTCTCTGAATACACACATTTTCTAATAAAATGAACCAATGTGAGGAGGAACTTTATGAAGATTTACTGTATGAGAAAATAGCAATTTCCAACCAAATCAGTTTACAATACCTTCCTGACAAAATCCTTAGCCCCTGAATCCTTTACCACACAATGCCGACTTTTAACGACCCTGAGAAAGAAGCCTTTTGAAAACATGGTGGAAAAAAGGAGAAAATGCTGGTAACCAGCATTTTCTCCTTTTCCTACCATGTTTTCTACCCTATCAAAGAAAAATTACACCATTTGAGACACACTGAAATTGTCGTCTGCAAATGCTTTCAATTTGGACAGGGCTAAAATTTTGTTGTATGGTAAAGACTTAAGAATAACTGAGGTAACTTGTTTATGAGGACAGTGTTTATCAAGATCAGACTTCACCTCGTATTCTGATCATGAATATACACCATCAGCTACCTAAGTAACACATTCTATCCAAAAAATTGTTGAAATTACAAATTTTTTGGCTTTTTTCTCCTATATGGATTTTTCTGTTAGTAAACTCAGCCCTCGACCATAGGGGTGTAACGATACATCGGACTATCGATGGATCGCGATGGTGAGCGTGTCGATGCTACTGCATCGACTGTTACGTTGAAAATCGATAACTATCGCCGATAGTTACCTCAAATATCGATAGTTTCGATAGTTTCACTGACAAGAAAGAGAGAGAAAATACTGCAATTCGCTAATGTATTCGGACGCCCTAAAAGTTCGGACACGTTTAATTATTTACAAAAATAATTTATTTTTTAATTCTTTCTCTGAACACTTCCAAAAGCAAGTTTTCCTAAATATTCGGACATTCCGTAACGTTAATTTCCCAAAATATTTGACGGGTAATTTTTTGGAATATGTTTTCAATAATGATCGGCTGCATAATATTCATTTCTGCATAGCAATGTTCATCGTTACGAAAACGAATCCTTCGAGAGCTGATTAACTCAGCAGTAATTTTAAGTCATGAAATTAAACCAGAATAATTGCAACACTAAGGGTGTTTTTGTTAAAAACTTCTCACCAAAGCGAAAAGTGTGGATTTAGATCAAAGATCAGACCAAACAGTCTGCCTACAGTCTAATCTTAATCTACACAGGCCGCCAAAACCATAACCATGCGTGTTGTCCCTCCATAAGCAATAAATAAATCTACTATGAAAAATGAATACTAAACCTCGTTCTTTCTTTTCTTTATTTATCAGTAATCCATTTCGAATGCATTCCTTTTATTTCGGCTGCAAGGAATTAGATTAATTTTTAGAAAACAGCCGCACTTTTTTATGCTGACTACACAAAACGTGACACGACTGGCGTGTTCTTGAAACAGCTATATTACTAAATGCAAAAAGGCTATATCAGCTGGTGTACATGTAAATCGTGTATGAAATAGGCTTATTGCATGGTCACTTTGAATTGATTGGAGGTCGACCTGCAGCCAGATATAAGTTTCTTCTCGCAGACCAGTTTAAGTGTGTAAATTAAACAGGTGCATTACAACTCAGTCGCTTCTAATGATTTGCGTGTTACGTCATACCCCTTATCCAAATTTTACTGCAAACATTTGTGTACCCACGGCAGGCCGACAGGCATCTTGTAGACAGATGGCTTGTAATATAGATCTACATTATGGTCGTTCTGATTTACTCTGCTGATGGCAAGATGGCGATTTTCAAAGCGTTGGCGGATGGTGTAGATAGACATCAGACTAAACAGAACACGCTGTCTGATCTTGGATCTATACCATCCACTTCTGTACTATGACTTAACTCGCATTAGAAAGCTACTTCTTTCTCGGGCTAAAAAAGGTAAGATAATGTTTAACAGTGTTCCCACTCACGCAAATTATTGCCTAAATCACGTTATAGAATTGAAATTCACGTAACAAATTCTGGTTACACCCGAGACTTCGCGTAAGAAAATGCATGGACAAAAAAGGCCATTATACGCTTTTCAGGTTTTGAAGTTACTTGTTACCATCATTGACAATCTTTTTGTCAAATCATGTGGAAATACCTAGCCGGAAATTAACAGACATGAAAAACTGATCGGAGTAAAAAACACGGAAACCCATGACACAACAAAATGTCTCTTTGACACTGTCCGATCAGAGTCACTTCAGATCGTCTTTTCAACTTTTTAATGACTATAAGCAGTAAATTTATACAAATATCTTAATATAACACACTTTTTGGATACACATACAACAAGGTAAAACCTATTATTTCGGCCACCCCCTTTTTTTCAGAATGATAATTTCCTAAAGATTTGGAGACTAAACAAAAATAATTATTTTTTCTGTTTGAATATATTGGCCAATTATGAGTAAAATTAGATAAATTCTATCAACTCAAAAAAAACCTTAAGGGCTCACATTTAAAAGGTGATTTCTTTAAAAGTTTAAAGTTGCTTTATAATTACTTTTTATTAGGTGTGTTTATGAACCATCAGCATTTGTCAGCATTTTGTGCTTTGCATACTGTTGTATATCAATCAGACTTAAAAGCTGACTTCTTCAACAGTTCAGAGGAATTAGGTATGTTAAATTGTTTGTGAGCCATCTGCATTTAGAAAAAATTGTCATTGAAATTTATTGAGCATCTTGCTTTTAACTCTATTTTCCCCTTTATTTGCTATTCAAAACTATACTCAAGTAGAATTTAAACTACTCGGAGAAAGTATTAGTCTAAAACATGGTTTCAAGATGTAATTTGGTGAAATTCATCTCTTGCAATTCATCCAATAGTATTGCAATAGTATTGCAATAGTAACAGGCAATATCAATACTATTGCAATAGTATTTTTTCCAATGTCAATACTATCACAATAGTAGATTTTGGCCTCAATAGTCAACTCTACTCGACCATATACCACATGACAACACTTTAGACTTGTCCAATTCCACAGCATTTGCAGATGATAAATTAAATGTGGTTCAAATTGTAAAAGATGTCTTTGATATACTAGAAAAAATTGTGGGAAAAAGGAGGAAAAGCTGGTTATCAGCATTTCAATTTTTTTAAATTAAAATGTTTGCCCAGGTCTTCTTTGTCAAGTTTGTGAAAAGTTGGGATTATGTGGTAAAAGATTACAGAGTTCAACTAATACTGAGTGAACATCTTCTAACCCTACATTTACACCATGTTCCTGGCACCATGGCAGCCATGTTTGTCCATGGTTGCTGTGAGATTTTGTTCGTAATTTTCTCCATTTACAAAGTTAAGTCTCTTACTGTACTTTACGGTATCAGTGCTACAAGCCAAGCAGGGAACCCTATGTTTACACCATATTCCAGGAAGCCACATTTCTGACAACCGTAGACAAAACAGGACTGATGTAATACAATGCAGTCTCGAATGGGATAAGCAAACCTGTAAGACCGTGATTCCTGGGTTTGCCATGTCAGAATTTTTGACTCTCAAAAATTTGCCATGACAGTCCTGGTGCTGCTGAGAAACCTAACAGACCATGGCGAAATGGGTTGACCATTGTGTTCTACTAAGGCCTGATCGATACCGGTAAAAAAAGGGCTTCAACATCCAAACATACATTGTCTCTGAGTCTTGTTACAGCTTGTTATGTGCTTGCAAGTTCTGATGCGATCAGGTTTGCTTATCCAGTTCCTCTGTATTGTATTACATCAATCCTGTTTTGTCCATGTCTGTCAGAAACAAGGCTGCCATGGATGCCGGGAACATGGTGTAAACATAGGGTAAGAAATTGAAGTTTTCACTTTCTAAAATACATGAGCCAAGCCCTGTGAAAAGGGGTTTAATGTATCTGTGAAAAATATCCAAGTAGGTCAGCCTGTGCCATCTGCGCAAGCAGACCTGGGTTGAAAACTTTTGCTATTGGTCAATTTTCTGCATATCAAGGGACCAGTCTACCTCATGATTCAGTCAGTAGTTGGACAAAATGGATCTTATAGAACCATAATTATGTGAGGACTTTCTTGGTATAATGCATTACGGAGAAGTATTAAACCACCTTTATGCAGACCAAGGCTCATATTCAAATCTTTATTTCCAGAAGCAAAATTACTGAAGAAACTTCAAAAGCATCTTTGTAAAGTACTGATAATCAACAAGAACTTTTTAATGAGACATCTTTACAGCCAGAGAGTAAACAAAACGATGTTACAACTTGATGGTGTAATAATCTAGTAAGCTGTGTAAACGTAGATAAAAAATCAATATAAGGGGTATGGGGTAAAGAAACTGTGGGGATTTGCCTTCAATTTAAATTGGAAACTGTGGTTGTTATGTCTATGGCTAGCCGCAACAGAATGAAATGCATTTTCTATCTGCTGTAATCTGTGCAACCTTACAACCATTAGGGGCAATAAATTTTGGCATAAAGATACAAGAGTATTTATAGTTTCATAAAATAAAGGGAAAAAGAGGTTAAAAACAGGATGAAAACGAGTAAAGATGTATGTTAATCATTTACATGGCAGTTTCGAGTTTTAAAGACCCCATGAAAAAAGCTTTTGAAAACATTGCGGGAAATGGAGAAAATGCTGGTTATCAGCATTTTCTCCTTTTCCCACAATGTTTTCAAACCAAAGAAAAAGAATTCTTTAATTTAAGCTACCTTTGATTTGTCATCTGAAAATATTTTCTATTGGACAAGTCTAAATTTGTGTTGCTTGATACACAGTTAGCCCTTTACCAGAGAACAAAATTTTAGCCTTGTCTAAACTAAAAGCATTTGCAGACAACAATTTCAATGTGACTCAAATAGAGCAAGTTTGGTTTGATAGGATATCAGCATGTTCTCCTTTTCCCACATTGTTTTCAGGAGGCTTCTTTCACAGGGTCGTTTAAAGTCGGGATTGTGCTGTACAGGGTTAATTCATGAAAAGATTGTGATAAAATGTAATCAGCATGTTACTTGTTATCTATTGAAATATGGTTCAACAATTGGACTTGTGCTTGAAAGGGTAGATAACATTGTGGGAAATGGAAAAAATGCTAGTTACCAGCATTTTCTCCTTTTTTAAAAAGAGTTATTAAAACATGGGATTGTTTGGTTAACTCTTTACCAAATGACAAAATTCTAAACTTAGTCCAAATTGAAAGCATTTGGAGACGAAAAAATAAACGGGGATCAAAAGTAGAAATTTAATTTGGTAAGGGGAGAAAGCATTGCTGGAAAAGGAGAAAATGCTGGTTACCAGCATTTTCTCTCTATCCCACAATGTTTTCAAAAGCTTTCTGTTCTCAGGATTGTTGAAAGTCGGTATTGTATGGTAAAGGGTTAACATCCTTGTTTAATTCTTTACTAAATGAAAAATTTTCGGGCATGTCCAAATCCAAAGCGACAAATTAAATGTGATCCAAATGGTGAATTTGTCTTCATAAAAGAAGAAAACATTATTGGAAATGGAGAAAATGCTGGTTATCAGCATTTTCTCCTTTTACTGCAATGTTTTCAAAAACCTTCTTCCAAAAGGGTCGTTAGAAATTTGGATTGTGTGGAACAGAGGTAACTCTTTACCAAACGACAAAATTTTGGACAAGACCAAATTGAAAGCATTTGTAGGCGAAAAGATAAATGGTTCAAATGATGATTTCTGGCTTTGACTGAGTAGAAAAAGTTCGGGGAAAAGGAGAAAATACTGGTTACTAGCATTTGCTCCTTTTTCCCTCAATGTTTTTAAAAGCCTTCCATTTTAAGGGTCATTAAAAACTCGGAATCAAATGACTGAGGAAGAAAACTTCTGAAAACATCGGTTTTCCCACAATATTCTCAACTAGAGGCGCTTGAGCGCCTGTATCGCTCCACAGGCCTGATATTTCTATAATGGCGAAAGGAAGTTTTTAACAATTATCATTCAATCCTGCATTTTAGCTCACTGAAGAAACAATTTGGTAGACAACCACCATAGGAACTTACCTGCAAAACAACAATGAAATCCAATGAATAGTTTTAGAGAAGAAATTTTTCAAAGATTTTACTTTATACCATAAAAGGAAAATGAGTCTCCCATAAAAGCCATGTTTTTTGACAGATCTTTTTTTTTTTAAGGAATTCTGTAAACTTGTATCTAAGGAACATTCCTGCAAAATAATAATGCTATCCAAATAGCGGTTTGGGAGGAGAGGATTTTTAAAGGTTTTTTACTTTGGTTGCCATGGCAACCAGAATTCTTCATGGAACACAATTATTTGAAGGAATTTGAAAGAGGACCACCAAAGGAACATTCCTGTGAAATTTGGTAAAAATCCAGTCAATAGTTTCTGAGGAGAAGTTTTTTAAAGAAAAAGTTTACGGACGCACGCACGGACGAACGGACGAACGAACGGACGGACGGACGGACGGATGCACGACGGACACAACGCCATGACAATAGCTCGCTGGCCTTCGGCCAGTGGAGCTAAAAACCTCTTACCTCAAGGACCTTAACCCTTTGCCAAACAATCCCTGGTTTTAAAGACCCTGAAGAAGGAGTCTTTTGAAAACCTTGTGGGAAAAGGAGAAAATGCTGGTTACCAGCATTTTCTCCTTTTCCCACAAGGCTTTTCTACACTTTCACTGACAATTATCATCATTTCAACTACATTTAATATGTCGTCTGCAAATGTTCTCAATCTGGACCAGTCTAAAATTTTGTCGTTTCATAAAGAGTTAAACTCCTTACCACAGAACAAAATTTTACGCAGATCCAAATTGAAAGCATTTACATAACACAAATCAAATGTTGCTCAAATGATATGATTTATATCCAATAGGATAGAAAACATTGTGGGAAAAGAAATGTTAACCCTTTACCACACAAGCAGAAGTTTTAACAACTCCCACAGAAAAGGACTTTTAAAACCAGCTGGCAACCAGCATTTTCTCCCTTTCCAACCATGTTAAACTCTTTACCAAACAATCCTAGGTTTTCACAGCCTTGGAAAAGAGGCCTTTTGAAAACATTGTGGGAAAAGGAAAAAATGCTGGTACCCATCATTTTCTCCTTTTTCCCTCAGTTTTTTCTGTAGTATCACAGACAAATCTTTCCATTTGATCATTATTTTATATGTCGTCTGCAAATGCTTTCAATTAGGACTAGTTGAAAAGTTTGCAGAGTGGTAAAGAGTTAATACCCTATAAAAGACAGAAAACATAACTTAAGCAGCATGTAATTTGTCTTCTCATTCTGCAAATGCTCTGAGTTTGGTACTGCCCAAATTTTTGTCATTTAGTAAAGAATTAACTGATCATCCATACTACTTGGAACTGACTGGTGTTTCATATTGCTTGGAACTGACCGGTGTTTCATACTATATGGAACTGACTGGTGTTTCATACAGCTTGGAATCGACTGGTGTTTCCAGGGCTTTCATTAAGAGCCAGGGGCCGGGGATTTCCCCCATCTATTTTGACCGAATCCCCCGGCTAATTTTGTCCTACAAAAAATTGCCGATGGTATTTTTTTTTAATCCAAAATATAAAACTCTGAATAGAACGGCATTATCTGAATGTTTTTACCGATTATTTTGCTTAAAACATTGCCCTGTCACTAAAAACGTAATAAAATTAACTGCACCTTCCAATCGGTATCGCGAATAGTTTGTTTACAAAATAATGCCGGAAAGTGGTCTTTTTTATCGCTCGTTTCGGTCGGTCGTTTCGGGTCTACGTAGTTTCCGCCTTTAGTCATATTTTGGGGAGGGTCACCGTCTTCAGGGTAATGTTTGGATCTCTTTTTATTTGAGGGGTCCAAAAAGCTGACCGAGGTGTCCCAGGTAACAAAGTCCGAATCATCCGGGCCAATGTGAATTGGATCGGTATGATTTTGGCTCAAAGTATCTCGGAACCGTGCTACATTGTTTACGACAATCGGAAACCAGCAATGTAAACAAACCAGTATGTCTACGAATCTTCTGAACGCAAATGCACAAAAGACTCACAAGAGTGTGATGCAATAGATTGAGCTGAAAAGACATGTCTTTTAAGGAATTTGCAGAGCTTGTCAGAGATGAAGTTTGTCTATATGCTAAAGCTGTGCAACTTTTTGTCAAGTCAGCACCACCCTTTTATGATGACTGGTCGGAGAGTGAATGTGAAAATGAATGGTAATCAGCAGTACATTTTACAAGTTGTGTGATGAAAATGCCCAAAAATGCTTTTGGAAGTCTGTATTTGTTTTTTTTTTTCGCATTTTATGCATGATTTATGCACAAAACAGACAGATAAATCAACAAAACAAATTCAAACAAAAAATACTAAAGACTCATCTTCAAGAGCCATTGTTGATTACCATTCATTTTCAAATTAACAAAATTTGGGGATGAAATAGTAAAGTTAAGCTTCGTTGAGAAAAGAATTTGTTTTATTTGATCCTCTTCATTATATTCTTCTCTCTGTTTCTAAAGAAAGAAGGGGGGGGGGAAATGGACAAGAAATGACACCTAATACCCCCCCTGGATATGTGCTTCTCCATGTCTGCAAACACCTAATTTTCGTTTTCGGCCGGGCACCTTTGGACCCCTGGACAGTGGGCGCTGCCCCCACAGCCCCCGCTGGGGGAGGACCCCCAGACCCCCCTTCTACTTTTGGAAATTACCCTTCTACTTTAAATCTTATTGAAAGCCCTGTGTTTCATACAGCTTGGAATCCACTGGTGTTTTATACGGCTTAGAATTGACTGGTGTTTCATACAGCTTAAAATTGACTGGTGTTTCATACAGCTTTAACTTGACTGGTGTTTCATACAGTTTGAAATTGACTGGTGTTTTACACTCTTTAGAACTGACAGTTCTTCAAGCTTATGACAGTGACCATTTTGCTCTAGTATAACTGTATAGGCTGAAGATCTGCAGTGTCTTGTCCAAAAATACTCATGGTGTCCAGTGAAGCCAGATGGGATCAAACCAGGATTTCTTGAATGTACTTCAGCCATTACCTATATGCCACAGAGGTCTGCACAGTGCGAAAGCAATGTAAAAATTAGTTCTATAATATTCCTTCACTGACTTAACTCTTTACCAAACGACAAGCTTACATTAATCCAAATTGAAAGCATTGGCAGACAAAAAAATGAACATGCCTCAGATATTGAAATTTGTTTTTTAAAGAGTAAAAAACATTGTGAGAAAAGGAGAAAATGCTGGTAACCAGCATTTTCTCCTTTTCCCACAATGTTTTAAAAAGCTCTCTCTCTTAGAGTGTGTGATGTATTGTAGGTCAATGGCTTTCAAAAAAATTGTGGGAAGACGATAAAATGTTTATAACCAGCATTTTCTCCTCTTTCCACAATGTTTACTACCCTTTCAACGAGAATTTTCATCATCTGAACAAGTTTGATCTTAACAAGTCCAGATAATAAACTACTCGGTTTGTCTATATAGAGAGCATTAAATTTTTACAAATGACTGAAAAATATTACCTCAAATAATGAGATCAGTCTTTGAAAGGGTAGGAAACATTGTGCGAAAAGGAGAAAATTCTGGTGACCAGCATTTTTTCCTTTTCCCACAATGTTTTCAAAAGCCTTCTTTCTCAAGTTTTCTAAAACCAAGGATTGTCCGGTAAAGGGCTAGAACTTTAGGGTACAGCTTTCATAGTAATGAATACAAATCAATAGCTCATTATGAGTTAACTTTTTCCCAAGAGGTGATTGCCTTATCATGCCTTTGTACGACATTTTTGAAAACATTCTGGCAAATGGAGAAATCACTCAAAGTGAGAAATTGCTCTACATGAGCAATATCTTCTTTTATCACAATGTCTGTCATGGCAGTGCCTACAAACACATTCTGATAACAATGACTTGATCCGGTTTACATTGAAAAGTTGAATGGCAAGAATGGGTCGAAAGGGTTGTTCAAAATGTAATGGCTTTTGGATTACACATGTGTACCAAATCAATACCAACTTTGAACTCAGACAAGCCAATTAGTAATACATTAGCTACACCCCTCCAAATATTTTCATCACTTGAAATGAAAATATCTTTCTTGACACAGAAACTCCAGACTACAATACAATTATGTCCGTCGTCATGCATGAAGTTGCTAAAAAACACAGCATTTGACTCAGATCATGGCTTATAATGGCCACTGCACAGTCCGAACTTATACCTGAGACCAACTTTGAAATTCATGTCTCAATTTTTGTTTGAAGCAAATTGTATAAGATGTGAACCAAAAATAATGTGAACTACACAAATATGTGAGCTATGCTTTGTGAAAATGTGGTTTAATGCATCTGAAAAAAAGTATTGAGTCAGGTCAGCCTGCAATGACCTGGGCTACTTTATACTTTCGGGAAATTTTCTGCATGTGAAAGGACTAGCTTATCTCAGGATTTGGTGGGTTGTTAGAAGTAACAGATTTTATGGATCTAAAAACATGTGATGTCTTAATTGGTACAATGCATTAACCCTTAGGTTGCTTAAAGCACAACCCGCTGACCTTTGGCAGACAGTGTAGATCAAGATCAGAATGTGCAGTCTGATCTTAGATCTAGACTGTCCATGAAGGAGATTTTATTCCTCTAAACGTAACTTTGAAATAACATAATGGGTTTTTACTATCAAATTGAAAATTTCATTTTAGTTGTTTAGCAGAATAAGGGTTAACGAGATTCATTGACCCCCCTTTTGCCAGGATATGGGTTATGTGTTTGGGATAAAGAGCACCATCAAGACTGGGATGTGAAAGCAAGCATCATTGTGTTTTTAGCTGTTGTCTGATTGAACACTCAGGTTTGGCTAGAATCAAACTGTGGGTTTCAAACTTTCTCCTTGACAATCTAAGTTAAATGCTGTTTATTTAACCCTGTACCAAACAATTCCGTGTTTTCACGACCCTGAGAAAGAAGCCTTCTGAAAACATTGTGGGAAAAGGAGAAAATGCTGGTCACCAGCATTTTCTCCCTTTCCCACAATGTTTTCTACCCTGCCCAAAACAAATTTCAATTTTTGAGTCGCATTAATTTTGTTGTCTGCAAATGCTTCTAATTTGGACTAGTCTAAAATTATGTTGTTTGGTAAAGAGTGAAATGATCCAAACCAGGAAAGACAATCTTAGTCCAGGGCCACACAGTGGAATACATGCCCTACTTGTCTGACTCGGGACTTTTTGCAAGCAGCCTGCAGACAAGTAGACTTTCTCAGAGCATTTATCAGCAGGCAAGTGAATTTCTAAGCCATACAAAGTATTAGATGCTATCTTTATGTCCTTCATTATCCTCAAACACTATATTTCTTCAAATTTTTTGCATCTTCCATGTCTACGCTGTATTCAAACTACTTTCTGACAGTACCGATTATTTACCTTGTGCAAGGCCTCTAGCCAGGGGGCAGTCGAAATTGGAAAACAAGCTCTCTGATTGGCCGTGTAGAAGGCATCTATGCGGTGTTATAGTTAAGATGATGCCCCATAAACTGGTCGCATTGCAAAGCTTTTTGAGCACTGAATGGATATTATCCCCCCCAGTGTTTTCTACCTATTCAAAGACAATATTCATAATTCCAGCCACATTTAAGATGTCGTCTGCTAGGACTTTCAAAATAAAAAAAGGTTAAAGTAGTTCGTTTGGTAAAGAGTTAATTAGCAATTCCTCCTTTTGCAACAATGTTTTCTAAGTAAAGTCACGCAGCAACCTTTAAAACCCTTAATTCCAATCTTGATTTTATGTGAGTATTTTCAAGGTCGTCTTCTGCAAACTTATGTCAGGATGGCAAAAGACAAGGTTAACTAAATTACACAAAGGACGCATTTGCACAAACTAACTAAAGCATAGCATGCCAGATAATCCTTTAAGATACAACCCGATATTTAATCAACACGATCAATCTAGTAGAAAAACTTCGAAAACATTGTGGAAAAAGGAGAAAATGCTGGTTACCAGCATTTTCTCCTTTTTCAACAATGTTTTCAACCCTTCACAACACAAACATCAACTTCTATAAAAAAGTCAAATTTAAAGATTTTTTTGTGTTGTCTGCAAATGCTTTCAATTTGGACTTGTCTAATATTTTGTCTTTTGGTGAAGGGTTCAAACCATTTACCACACAATCCCGAGTTTTAACGACCCCAAGGAAAAGCCTTTTTGAGTACATTGTGGGAAAAGGAGTAAATGCTGATAACCAGCGTTTTTTCCTTTTCCCACAATGTTGTCTACCCTTCCCTTCCAAAAGTTAATTTCTGTTCTTGGGTAACAATTATTTTATTGTCTACAAAAGCTTTATATTTACTTTTTACCACACAATCCAGACTTTTAACAACCCTGAGAAAAATGCATTTAAAAACATTGTGGGAAAAGGAGAAAATGCTGGTTACCAGCATTTTCTGCTCTTCCCACAATGTTTTCTACCATATCATGCACACATTTAATAATTTTAGCCACCTTCAATTTGTCACCTGCAATTGCTTTCAATTTGGACAAGTCTAAAATTTTGTCATTTGGCAAATAGTAAATTTCTGTCTTCATTTTACAATTTCTGTCTTCATTTTACAAAGTCGTCTGCTGAAAATCTATGTCTGGACGGCAGAAGACAAAGTTACACAAAGGACGCTTTCACACAAACGATAAAAAGCATGACACGTGAGATAACGTGCACCGAGACACATCTCTTTCAATACATGCAATACAGTACCTACCTTTCTATTTTGGGTGTACTTTTGGTCGTCTGCGCTGCCTGTTTCAATTTCGAATTTTCCGTCTGTAGTTGGCTGACTATATTTTCCAGCGTTTCTATTTTCTGTGACTGCATTAAAATTAATCCATCTCTCTCCCGAATCATTTCCCACAACCCCTCAACACTTATTGACCCCAGGGGTGGGGGTTTTGGTGAATCTGTCATTTTAACTAAATTCAAGCGAATATGAACACAGTTACCATTTATAAATACACGACCGCCGCCATATTGCGCAAAAGAGACGCTGGCCTAGATGTGTATTTCCTTCTCTTTTTTCAAGAACCGACACAAATCAATACACTAATAATTTCCGTGTCCCTAGCACTGGGGCATAACTCCGTGCACACTGCGTTACGGTCTGTAATTCGAATAGTGGTAAACTTGAAAGCTTAACTGTCTAAAAGTTATTTCCGTCTCTGATGGCTCGTGAGAAGTGAAAATGACGTCATGTATCAGGTGTCACCAGGTAAGTGGGGAATACCTGTCGCGATTTAAATATAGTAACATTCACTAACTTTAAAGGTACTGACTCCATTTATAGAAATCTGTCGCACTGTCATCTGGATCTAAATCCAGCACTGCTTCGAATGCATTCTTTCTAAACGTCCTAAAAAAAAAACATTTTAAAAGCAATTAAGAACAGTGGACGTCATTTCGCAGACTATGAGTTCAACTCTAGTCTAGTCGACTACATCTTAGAATCACTTCCATATAACTGAAAGCACTTGCAGACGATAATACGAATGCGACTGAAATGATCGGAGTTGTCTCTGAAATAGTTGATAATATTGTGAGAAAAGGAGATATTAATCTGATCCTGACCTTTATGCTGAATATATAATCAGCCATATAAATGGAACTCTTAATTCTATTCGGGAAGTTATAGCCTATACGCAGGACGGTACTTTAATTAACCCTTTACCAAACAATCCCTGGTTTTTACGACCCAGTTAAGAAGCCTTCTGAAAACATTGTGGGAAAAGGAGAAAATGCTGGTAACCAGCATTTTCTCCTTTTCCCACCATGTTTTCTACCCTTCTAAAGTCAAGTTTCAATTTTTGAGTCACATTTATTTTGTCGTCTGCAAATGCTTTCAATTTGGACAAGTCTAAAATTTTGTCGTTTGGTAAAGAGTTAAACAAATTAACCCTTAGCCTACTTAGCGCGACTCAAGTCGCCTTTTCGCTTATACGGTCAGTGTAGATCAAGATCAGAATGCACAGAACGTGCACTCTGATCCTGGATCTACACAGTCCGGTGTGGAGATATTTTCCCCAAAACTAACTTTGAAATTGCAATATTTGCTTTTTGTACTACTGACTGAAAAGTTTCAGTAACGACGTAAATGAAAATGTTACCGCGTCTTACTGCGCATGTATTTTTGTCCTGGATATTGAATCAAAAGTCCACCTATGTATTTTTTGCACACAATGGTTATGCTTTTGGTATAAACACTGAAAAAAGTAGCACTTCTTCGCGTAGTACAGGTGAAGAGAAAAAAATGGATCTTTGAACTGTCATCGTGAAATAATTAAAATGCTGCTGAGAAGGCGTTACATACTAAACAAGGAAACATATGCAGGAAATTTAAAGATGTGGAAGTATAGCTGTTTCTACTTTGAAAATCATTGTTGGAAAAGGAGAAATCGCTCCTATTGAGCATTTTTTTTTTTTACTTTTTAGACTGAGTCTGTTGAGCTTTCATCCTATTTTTTTTTCTTTGAAAGAATAACTTCCACAGTGACCTTCAGCCTTGTTTTCTGACGAAATAAGCAGGGATAGATGCCAGTTTCATTTTTTTCTTATTGTTTAGAATTATAAATACTATAAGTATGGAAATTTTAAGAAAAATGTGTCCGTTAGAAAGTATGTATTTATTTAAGATTAACCAATAATTCAGTCAAATGATCTTTTTAACTCAATGATCTATTTATATAACATGCATATTTGTATATTTACCATGCTCAAAACCAGGCTGTTATATATTTTTTGTGCAAAAATATATCAACTTTCATTAAAATGAGGGGTATTTGTATACTTTTCATGTAATTTTCCTGTTTAACTATTAAATAAAGGCGCTTTAAATCCAACGTAAGTTGAATTTTGGAACTGTATATTCCTTTTTCAAAGGCAAATTTCTCAGAAACGAGCACGGGTACCCACATCTTTTTTACTGTAATCTCCCAGAGACATGATGAGCTTTATATGTGCAAAGTTTTAAAAAAATCTGTCTGTGAGAAAAATTTGTAATATACATCTTTAACTTATTTCGTAGGCTTTGGGTTAATTCGCGGATAACGTATCAAATATTTCCGTGACCAATCAGAAAATATGCCGAGCGATGCAGAGGGTAAAAATATAATATTAATTTATGTGAACGATGTTGACCTGAGTCAGGTTAAATGAAGTAGGTAATAATACACACAAACATTATTTTTCTCCTTCTGCCACAGTGTTTTCCAGAGCACCATTCCTTTTTTAAGGTCATAAACGTGGGATTGTTTGGTAAAAGATTGTAGATCAAGATATAGAAAGCATAGAATTTCAAGACCACGTGCCAGTGGACATAAAGCTTTTTTTCAAACCCATCTAAGCTGAGCTCGAAATTTAAAAGTTATCTGATTGTTAATTTAAGCCTTGCCAAGTGACAAAATTTTAGACTGGTCTAAATTGAAAACAAATTCAGACAATGAATTGAAGGTGGCTCAAATGACCGTATTTGTTCTTGAAAGCGCAGAAAACATAGTTTTGTTCAGTCTAATCTTGATTTACGCTGTAGGCAAAGGCTCAGTGAGTCGCATCAGTTGCCCAAGAGTTAAAAGATAGGAAAAAGAAAGAGCCGGAGGCATGGTCACTGGGCAGACCTGCCGACAAGGTATCTAATGACTTCATCCTTACTTTATCCATGGCTAGGCCCAGGCATCTACATTATAACTGTTATAAAACACAGCTTTTCACACTATTGTAGATGAGGCATACAATTTCAACCATTTGACACACAATTCCAAATTTTAAGGACCAATACGGCGAAGGCGTTTGAAAATACTGCGGGAAAATAGGAAAACCCTGTAACCAACAGTTTCTTCTTTTACCACAATGTCTTCTATCCTTTCAACGACAGATCCCATCATTTGATCAGCATCCACATTGGACATCGTCCTCAAAAGTGCATTGCATAGCAGCCCAAACTTAAGATCGCAGGCTTTCGGCGTCTGACAAAAGTCTACCTCTATAATCTTACATTATATGGCCTGCAACACGCGAAAAGGGGCATTAGGACGTTTGCGTAAAGTGTCGTCTCGGATCAGCCTGCGCAGTCCGCGCAGGCTAATCCTAGACGGCACTTTACGACTACATTAGATTTACTCTTACAGTAGACTTGCACAAAACAGAATATAACATAAAAACTGAAAGTGTCGTCTCGGATTAGGCTGCGCAGACTGCCCAGACTGATCCAGCACGACACTTTCCGCAAATGTCCGAATGCCTCTTTTCGTGTGGTGCAGGCCATTATTGGAGAGCCGTACTCTGTGAAAAGGGAGATTATTGCATTTGCAACATGTATCACCCATGTCAGCTGGTACAGTCCGCACAGACTGACATGGGTCGAAACGTTTTGCAATTGTTTAATTTTCTGGATGCCAGAGGACCAGCCTAACTCATGATTTAGTCAAATTGTACAATTTTTATACAAAAGATCCATACTTATGTGATGTCTTGCTTGGTAATGAGCGTTACGGAGGTACATTAAACCCTTTTTTGCCAGAGTATGGTAAAATATAATATCCATCTGTATCAAGTGCCAAACATAATCCTTATTTGTTTGTTAGCATTTTTCTCAAGTATCTAAACTTGGATGGAAAATAGTCGACAATCTTATCTTGCGAATATGGTTTATTTCACGAATCTGATCCGTCAAATCGCGCCGCTGTTTTCATGCCGATATTCAAAATTATCATATTCCTATTGTTCAGTGAATTACTGGGATTTCACAGTAAATAACACCACTAGTGATGATAATTATGGTATCATACATGTAACTAGAGACGACATAGTTTTAGAATGATTGCCGGAACTACTTTTTTCCTATGTTGCTCATATTGTACCATTCTTGATAATTATTAGAATTAAAAAAAGGGTGAATTAGGAATATTAAGATAGGATAATCAACTGACTGTGTGTGATGTTAAAAATCTGTCGCTCGAATGGGGTTTGATGCGGAAAAAAAATAAATATTATAGCCCTGGGGTCAAAATTGGCCCCGCCCGGGGGGTCACAAGTTTAATTTGGGCTTATATAGTGCTTTAAATTTACGTAGCCATCAAGGGAAAAAACTCCTCTTACAAGCGATATACAGTTTGTTATTATTTATCTCCCTTGATTATCAAACTGCACTATTTCAAGATTGGTGTTGGGTATTCAGGATTTTTGGATAGAAAATGTTCAGTTTTCATGGACAGTGATTTATTTTGATGCTTATGAATTTCCTCAGATTTGTGGAATATTTAACATAAAGTAAGATTTCTATCATTCAGTTTTTTGTTCCAGAACTTTACCGTTCATGTCATTTGAAAAAAGCCTACATGTATCCACTGACATTGTCTCTAAATTGAAAAAGATATTACTTTTTTCTCTTTTTTTTTCGTGGGTGGGTAGGTGGGTATTTTCTCTATGTCAGTTTAGACTCACGCACTTTTATCCTGTGTGTCTCAAGATACATTAAATTTTATTTTACTCTGTATGAAACGACAATTTTTTTGACTGGACCAGTATTAAAAGTCATTGCAGACAACAAATTGAATGTAGTTTAAATGATTATTTCTGTCTTCAATAGGGTAGAAAACATTGTGGGAAAAAGAGAAAATGCTGTTTGGCACCATTTTCTTCTTTTCTTGCAGTTTTCTCAAAATTCTTCTTTTTCAGGGTCATTAAATCTCAGAATTGTGTGATAAAGGGTTAAAAGCCAGTGAAGCGATACAAGGCCATCATGGCATTCTTGTTTTTTTTTTTTAATCATTGTGTGTTTTGTAGTTGTTGTAGGCCTGGTCTAGCTACGAGGCCGGACAGTTCATCTAGAAGCGAACTTAAGAAAGTTTTCAAATGCCAAAACAAGAAATTGATACTAGCCATGCTCTTTGAAAAGTGGGCTTAACTCTTTACTAGACGACAAAATTTTAGATTGTTCCAAATCGAAAGCGTTAGCAGACGACAAAATTAAAGTGACTCGAAAATTAAAATTTGTTTTGGGAAGGATAGAAAACATTGTGGGAAAAGGAGAAAATGCTGGTTATCAGCATTTTCTCCTTTTCCCACAATATTTTCAAAAGGCTTCTTTCGCAGAGTCGTGAAAACCAGGGATTGCTTGGTAAAGAGTTAATACACCTGCATTAAACATCTAGCCAGATACTCCTTCGCTGTCCGCGCATGCTGATCTGGTTCGAAACTTTGCTATCTTTCGATTTTCGAGGACAAGTCTACCTCATAATTCGGTTGACTTTTGGGTACTTTAGTATAGTTTTATCCGATTTTGAAATACAAATTTTGGTCCGGGGTTACCCTTTAAAGATCCTTAATTATATGATGATTTGCTTCTTATAAGGTATCTCGGAGATGAATTAAGCCCCTTTTTGCTCATATGTTCTTCATTAGGTTTCTTTTTTTTTTTAATCAAAGGTCAACAAAAAGAATTTTTTCATGAAATTTCATATTGTGACAATTAAATGACTATGAGCGGGGGTTAAAATCTCAAGAGTGAATCGGATCAAACTTAAAAATAACCGGGTGAGACAGGATCGGACATAATTATCAAATTGGAGCATTTTTCTTCAATCTTGAATAGATAAAGTTTTATATTTGGCCTGTAACACGCGAAAAAGGGGCATTTGGACATTTGCGTAAAGTGTCGTCTCGGATCAGCCTGCGCAATCCGCAAAGGCTGATCCGCAACGACACTTTCCGTTTCTATGTAATTTTCTGTTTTGCGCAAGTCTACTGTAGCACAAAATCTAATGTTGTCGTAAAGTGCCGTCTCGGATTAGCTTACACAGACTGTTCAGGTTAATCCGAGACGACACTTTACGCAAATGTCCGAATGACCTTTTCCGCATGTTGCAAGCCATTTAGCAATGCTGCCCATTCAACATTCCAATTTGTCATTACTTTCAGTACTTTGACTGTCTACTAGGTAAAAAAAAATGTCAGTCATCCTCTGTGATAACGTAGTACACGACATCTGCAAAAAATATGGACTCATGTCAGCCTGCCCGATCCACACAGGGTGATATGGTCAAAATCTTTTGCCATGAGTGTTTCTGCATGTCAATATACTCTTCTACCTGATGCCTCAGGCTTCAGGCGCACACGCGTTCGGGTTATGACGAACTTCGCTACCTATATAATGTACATTATATAGGTAGCGAAGTTCGTCATAACCCGAACGCCTGTGTTCAGGCGGTTGTTAGACAAAGTAGATCGATATGGTGAGATGACTTGCTAGGCAAAACCCATTACGACTATGCAATTAAATCCGCCTTTTCCTAGATTTTTTTTCAAGTGTAAGGATTATTTCAGGCGATTTTTAAGGTCTACGGCCCCTAACTCTCATATTAAAAGACAGAAGCTGCCAAGATTGGCCGACTAACCTTTACGAAAACGTCGATGTTACACTATTTTACCATTGAGTTAGTGAGTCTGCAGCCCTTAACTCTCATATTAAAAGATGGAAGCTGCCGAGATTGACCGAATAACCTTTACGAAAACGTCGGTATTACATGATATTTACCTACGAGTTAGTGGTCATAATCCTTAAGACAAAATGGATCCATATGGAGAGAGGACTTGCTAGGTACATGTATTTAACCCATTACGACTATGCAATAACAGTCCTTTTCCTTGGATTTATTACCTTTTTTTTTCAAGTTTAAGGATTATTTCAGATGTAATCATATTAGATGTATTTTACTGGTATATATTCAAGTGTAAGAATTATTTTCAGGCAGTTTTTAGACAAAATAGATCATTAAGGTGACATGACTTGCTAGGTATAACCCATTACGACTATGCAATTAAAGTCCCCTTTTCCAGGAGTTCTTTTCCTAGTGAAAGCAACATTTAATGCTAAACGTAACATTAATCCTAGATGTCAGAAGACGGTTCGGTTAGTATGTATTGGATCTATATCTCTCACAAACCCGAGCAATGAAGATTAAAGACTGGACTTCAAATTCTGATCTATTCTGATGGGTTCTGCATGGCACAATGGTAACGTGTAGGACTTGTGACCTGGAGGTCCTCGGTTCGAGCCTCACAGAATCAACTGGGCTTTTCGTGGGATTGTCCTCGGGCGAAACAGTTCAGAGCCCGAGCGTAGTACTGGTGAACCCAGGAAATACATAAATATGTGAGCTGTCGCCGTGATATGACTAGCCTGGGTTCCAGTCCGTTATTTTGTTTTCCTCTTCTATCATTTGGACGTTACTTTGTCAAAAATGACGTAATGATAAAGGAAGCGAGAAGCAGATGGCTACAAAAGACCCATTCTCTTCTGCTAAGTGACATTTATCAAGTACAAACCGAACATGACATGCGCAAAAGGCCATTAGCAGATCGAGATTAGGAGAGCTTGATACGGTGTAAAATTTTAAGAAATTATTACCGTTTAGACCCAGGCTATGATATGACTGAAATAATGTTGACACCGGTGTAAAACACCATTCAATCAACTATTAATCTATTGTGATCTATTCTCTATGCAAAAGTAGGCCTACATTGATATAATTTTTATCCAAAGACAACATTTCAGTCTGACCAGTATGCATTTGATCTACATTTCTCAAAACACACATGCACACAGAGAAAAAATGGGCAAATGTCCACCAAAGATGATTGTGCATAGGCTGCATATTATGACCTTGTTGTAGATCTACACTCTATGCAAAAGTGCATGGAGGATCGGGCCAAAAATGCAGCCTAGGATTCAAGATGTGAAATAGTCATAACAGCCATGAAGGACAGAGTTCATACTGGGATACAGATGTTTCTGGGAAATTAATTTTAACCCTTTACTATACAATCTCGATTCGTAATTTGTATTTTAGCGACTCTTAGGTGGGAGGACTTTGAAATCATTGTGAGAAAAAGAGAAAATGCTGGTCACCAGCATTTTCTCTTTTTCACATACTGTTTTCTACTTTTTCGAAGAATGATCTCATTTCTATAGCGACATGTAATTGTCAACTGCAAATGCTGTGAATTATGTAAAATCTAAACCAATGATATTTGATAAAGACCTGATCCTTACTAAGCACATATAGCGCATTAGCACGGGCACTTTTCTTGAGAAACATAACTAACCGAGACAAAGGAAAACTCGCGCAGCTTTTTGTTGGCAGTTCAGGATCACGCCAATTTCACACAAATTATTTCAGAATCAGTGATACTTCCTGTAACCAATTAGGCTCCCACGCCATGATCTGGGTAGTTCGTCAGCGTTCTGCAATGGCCAGGTGTTCTTGGACGATGTCTCATTGAATTAGAAGCTTTGGATTACGAAAGAGAAAATGTCCATTTAAAATGAAATCAGGAGGGACTTTGCAGTCCCTTCTTAATTTATATGGACCACTCTCTGCAAAAAGTATCAACTCAGGTCAGCCTACAGTCCTTCCAGGCTGACCTGGGTCAAAATGCTTTGCTATTGGTCAGTTTTCTGAGTTTCCTGGACCACTCTATTTCAGGATTTAGTAGGTTGTTACACAAAATGGATGCTAGAGATACTTAACTATAGGATGACATGCTTTGCGTAATGCATCACGGAGATGCAGTTAACCCCCTTTTTCCAAAGCAAGGCTGACGTACATGTATTAAAAATAACCTTGAGTGCCAAATCGAGGGTGCCCGTTATTTTGCACTCTGAGTACATGTAATCCATTACATAACATTTTAGACTGCTTTAACTCTCTCCAACACGACATGATTTTAGACTGTCTACCCCTACACTACTGTCACCTTCACAAGCATGTTTCTTATTTTGTATTTATTTTGATAATGGTTACATGAAAAAGAGGAAGACACAATTTTAGACTGTCTACCCTTACACTAGTGTCAACTTCATGAGCACGTTTCTTATTTTCTACCTTTGTTTTGATACTGGTTACGCGAACAGGGGAAAGACTGGCTTCATTTCTTTCCATTTCCGTTCTTTCTTATTTTCTTTGTTCTTATTTCAATAGTGTTTACCTGTGACCCACACTACAGAGTTTTAAACTGTCAATCCTGTCACCTTCATGAGCACGTTTCTCAATTTCTATCTTTGTTTTGAAATAATTACATAAGTAAGTGAAAAGACTGGTTTTATTTCTTTCACACACGACACAGTTTCAGACTTGTCCAGATTGAAAGCATTTGCAGACGACAAAAGATAACTTCTGCCTTTGAAATTGTCGAAACATTTTGGGAAAAGGAAAAATGCTGGTAACCAGCATTTTCACATTTTCCCACAATGTTTTTCAAAAACCTCTTTCCACAGGGCGGTGAAAACTTCGGATTGTACGATAAAGGCTTAATAGAGTGTTGCGTGGATAACTTGTACAAGAAACTCTGGAAAAGCATGGATATATGCACTGGCTGTTGTGATATAACTTTATTTTGTTGAGAACAGGGTCAGATACAAAACAAATATCATTTTCTATGAAGGAAAATGCAGTAAGCAAGACATATTTTCTGCAGCGTATTATTTTATTTATCTAAATACATAATTTAAATACATAATTATATAAACGACAAAAATGCTGTTAGGGGTACACTGTAGGATGGAATGACTTTCTGCCATGCAAGAGAAAGAAAGCTTGCATATGGCTATAATTTAACCCCTTACCACACTGCAATGTTTTTACTGCCCATGTCCCTGTAGAAGAATGTTTTGAAAAGCATAGTGGGAAAACGAGAAAATGATGGTAACTGGCATTTCTTTTTCATTTTCCCACAATGTTTCCTACCTTTATAACCCTTTATCAAGCGACAAAACGTTAGACTGGACTAAATTGAAATCATTTGCAGAAAACAAATGAATATCAAATGATGACTTCTGTCTTATAGGGTAGAAAACATCATGGGAAGAGGAGGAAATGCTGGTTACCAGCCTTTCTCACGGGGTTTTCAAAATCCTTCTCTTTCAGGGTCGTAAAAACTCGGGATTGTATGGTAAAGAGTTAAAGAATAATCCCATCAATTGAACCGTATTACAATTCATAGGGTGAAATAGCTGTCAGTATAACCAAGGTGATAACATAGGGTGAAATAGCTGTCAGTATAACCAAGGTGATAACATAGGGTGAAATAGCTGTCAGTATAACCAAGGTGATAACATAGGGTGAAATAGCTGTCAGTATAACCAAGGTGATAACAGGATGAAATAGCTTTCAGTATAACCAAGGTGATAACATAGGGTGAAATAGCTTTCAGTATAACCAAGTATGTCACTTTTATTTGAGCCATGCTCTGTGAAAAGGGGGCTAATGCAAAAAGTATCGACCCATATCAGCCTGCGCAATCCGCGCAGGATGACATGGGCCGAAACGTTTTGCTATCTCCAAATTTTCTGCATGTCAAAGGATAATTCTACCTTCAGACCCAGTTGGTTGTTTGACAAAATCGATTCTATGGTTTCCTTATTAAGTTATGTCTTGCTTGGTACAATACATCACGGAGATACATTAAGCCCCTTTTGACAGAGCATGGCTCATTTGTTTTAGAGTCAATCCTTATCCTGCTAAGAAAATGAAAATGAAACTTTCAAGCCGATAGTAAAACCCGAAATTTTACTATTTCAAAGGTGCTTTTGGAGGAAGAATATCTCCTAATCGGACAGTGTAGATCCAAGATCAGACTGCACGTTCTGTGCAGTCTGATCTTGATCTACACTGTTCGCAAAAGATCATCAAGTCGCGCTTAGCAGCCCCAGAGTTAACCCATCGCCATATACTGGTAGGCTGAGTATCCAGCAATGTAAAAAACTAGAGCATATAACTCAAAGGGATGAAGAAATAAACTGCATAGAAAATTTGGTTGGTTAAAGATGCGGAAAAAGACGCAATAGCTTTTTAAAGGCAACCAGTCTTTTCACTGCCAAGCCGGGGTCCGTATTCACCAACCACTCTTAAGAACATTCGTAGCCTTATTCTTCAAAATTTCTTCAGTGTGAAAGCAACAGAACTTCTGATTGGCTAAACCATTTGGTTTAGCCAACCAGAAGTTCTGTCACTTTCACAGTCAGAAAATCTTGAAAGGTATTGTACATGACTTGTTTTCACAGAACCGTGAGCTCGATTCTCAGTACAGCCAGAATTATTTCCCTCTGAGAACTGTGAAACAATTCATTTCCCTCATTGCTGAACATCTTTTGGACTATATTTATGTGGGAAAGCAGCTTGAAACTTAGAAAGAATGTTGTGCGAAGTACTTGTAAAATAAATTCCAGGAAGTCATACAAATGGCCGCTGCAATGTAACTGAAATAATGCTAAAAGAGCTTTTAAACTCTTTAAAAAACTAACACAATTTTAGCCTTGTCCCAGGGTTCATCAGTACTAGGCAATTTGACATTTTCTTGCCATATTCCATGGCCAGTTTTCCAAAGCTCTTTGTGTGGTTAGGCGATAAAATGTAGGACTCTTAACCTAAAGGCTTCTGATTCAAGCCTCGCTAGAAGCACTTGGTTTTCCATTTTTTCATTGGAGTGCCCTTGGATTAGATACTTTACAGCCCCAGTTCAATACTGGCCTCTACTACGCTGTCCTGCCTAGCTCAGTAGCAATATGTAGGACTCATAATGTGGAGGCCCAGGGTTTGAGCCTCATTGGAAGCATTTGGTTACTCGATGGAGTGAACTTGGACAAGATATTTCAGAGACCTAGCCTAGTGCTGATGAAACGCAGGACATTGACAAATATTTCAGCTGTCGCCGTGATATGACTGAAATAATGTTGAAAACGGCTTACACCATTCAACTAAAACAATCAATCAAAGTTTCTAACAAAGAGGAAGAAAAAAATTATTTGATACCTAATAGTAAAAATCTAATTGTACAAAAATTTTCTATACATCAACTCAACTCAATATGGCCTGCAACACGCGGAAAGGGGCATTCGGACATTTGCGGAAAGTATCATCCAGGATCATCCTGCGCAGTCCGCGAAGGCTAATCCCAAGCAACACTTTCCGTTTTTATGTAATTTTCTGTTTTGCGCGAGTCTACTGTAGCTCAAAATCTACTGTAGTCAGCCGTACAGTGCCGTCTCGCATTAGCCTGCGCGAACTGCACAGGCTGATCTTAAACAACAATTTACACAAATGTCCGAATACCCCTTTCTGCGTGTTGCAAGCCATATTTCAACAATTCAACAGGCCTCGGGACAAAAATACACAGGATTACATAATACAATGATTAACCCTGTACCAGACAAACAAACAAACCCAGGTTTCAACAAACCTAGAAAAATAGCCTTTTGTAAACATAGTATCTGTTAAAAAGGGGAACAACAATTAAGCAGTATTTTCTTCCTTTACCACTGAGTTATCTACCCTTGAAGAGACAACTACTGTACCATCATTAGTACCACGTTAAACTGGATGTCTCAGAATGCTTTCAGAATGGTTAACTCATTTACCAAACGACAAAATTTTCGACTTGTCCAAATTGAAAGCATTTCCAGACGACAAATTAATTGTGGCTCACATGATAAAATTTGCCTCTGAAAGGGTAGAAAACATTGTGGGAAAAGGAGAAAATGCTGGTTACCAGCATTTTCTCCTTTTCCCACAATTTTTACAAAAAGTCTTTCCTGTCAAGGTCGTTAAAACTTAGGATTGTGTGGTAAAGGGTTAAGTATAAAACATTGTCATGAGGTGAAAATGAATTTTAAACTTTGCCACACAAAGCATACTAACCTCCTTACATCTTACATCTTACATTTTATTATCTAAATTTTCAAAACTTGCTATATTTCCAACTACCACTGTCCTGAAATATGAAATATGAAATTCTAGATATTTATTTGTTCTCACTTGGAAAATTAATCAACCTCCTGAATGCTAAATGATTAATGGATTATCCCAAACGTAAAATGTTTTCTTAATATTAAACATTACCATAAAAAAAAAAAAAAAATAGAAATGAATAGTGGACAGTGTGGATCCAAGATCAGAATGCATATTCTGCGCAGTCTGATCTTGACCTACACGGTCCACTAAAGAGTTAATTGAGAACACAAAATAATGGTTTTGAGATATTTCATCACTCTATACAACTTTTGAAGAGCCCCTACTCCATATGGTTTACAATAATTTATTTTAAATTTGTCAACCTGTTAAATTTGTAAAATTTGTAGACTTTCTTGAAAAGTTTCGGTATTCTGTACTGCTGCACTAAATTTTGAATTGTTAACTTTTGAAAGCTATAACGGAATACAAGTGGTAATGTGCAGAATTATTATCCAAATTAAATTACAGAAAAGGATGCATTGTGGAAAAAGGAGAGATTCCTCATTATGAGTGGTTCCTCCTTTTCCTATAATATATTCAAGAGCAGTAGTTACGGATACATTTATGCTAGATTTTTTTTCTAAAATAACTGTTTGTGTTGGGCTAAATTTGTTTGTTGATTTACTATGAATCATCACGTTTGAATTAGGTAAGAAATGTAGAAAAGGAAAAGGGTTTAACCCCTTTACCACACAATGTCGACTTTCAACGAACCCAAGGAAGAAATCTTTTGAGAGCATTGTGAGAAAAGGAGAATATGCTGATAATAGCATTTTCTCATCTTCCCACAATGTTTCCTAGCCAAGCGACGAAAATTTGCTTCATTTTAGCCACACTGACATTTTCGTATACAAATGTTCGTAATTTGGATGGGTCAAAAGTTTTGTCATGTGGTAAAAGGGGTTAACAAACCACTTTTTGTATGTAAATGTCTTATTTGTAAATAATAGCCACACCCATTTATCTCTTCTTGTTATTTCGTTTCGAACAAGAGAGAAATAAGTGGATACTTTTATTTATGTAGTTATATAACAATACAATAACTAGAACGAGTAGATATGACTGAAAAAAAAATTATGATGGTGATAGTGTTGGTAAAAAAAAAAACGGTTGAAAACAACAGTTCTTCTTTTACTAATACATATTCCTCTCAAAAATAATTCCTCTCAAAAATAATACCTGTCAATAATATTAAACTGTTCTTTAAAACATTTATCGAAAATGACAATGGTCTTGAAAACATATTTGAAATTAACTATGCATACCCTTCTCTCGTATAACCTTAAAGTGAAAGGGAGATAATCAGTAATGAACTAAAATTATTTTTCTTCAGAGTTACTTCTCTTTATAAAGTTTTTTTTCCCCACCATTGACATCTAAAACTTTGTAAATATATATATTGTGTGGTCACTGTGGTGTGATAGGCAATATTGCCTTTTTTCCCTAAAAAAGTTAAAGTTATTATTCAGTATCGTCAGTATTGTAATACAAAATATGGTAAACATACATACATAAACGTTTATTGAATTTTAGTCACTAGAGCGCACCACATTATCATCAACAGTGCTGTTTGTTTATTAAAGTGTTTGGCTTTTCTAGACAATAAGAATTTTAGACTTGTCCAAAATTGAAGGCATTTGCAGACAAAAAAAAAAAAAAAAAAGTCTCAAATGATAAGATTAATTTTGTCTTCGGTAGGATAGAAAATATAGTTAAAAAAAAGCAGAAAAGGCTTGTCACATTTTTACCCACAATGTGTAACACTTCTTTTTCAGGTTTCGCAGTTTAAGGTATTACCATCCTAACGCTTCTAGTGCAACATGGAATAAAATTTCTTATTAGTTGATAAATAATAATAATATGATTAACATAAATACAAGACAGAAAAACAAACCCTAGTTTCAACAAGCCTAGAAATATAGCCTTTTGTATACATAGTATGTGTTTAACCCTTTACCAAACAATCCCTGGTTTTTACGACCCTGAGATAGAAGCCTTATGAAAACATTGTGGGAAAAGGAGAAAATGCTGGTAACCAGCTTTTTCTCCTTTTCCCACAATGTTTTCGACCCTGCTGGAAACAAATTTCAATTTTTGAGTTTCGTTTATTTTGTCGTCTGCAAGTGCTTTCAATTTGGAACAGTGTAAAATGTCATTTGGTAAAGGGTTAAAAAGGGGAACAACAATTAAGCAGTAGTTTCTTCCTTTACCACTAAGTTATCTACCCTTGAAGAGACAACTACTGTACCACCATCAATACCACATTAAACTGGATGTCTCAGAATGCTTTTCAGAATGGTTAACTCATTTACCAAACGACAAAATTTTCGACTTGTCCAAATTGAAAAGCATTTCCAGGTGACAAATCAATTGTGTCTCACATGATAAAATTTGCCTCTAAAAGGGTAGAAAACATAGTGGGAAAAGGAGAAAAGGCTTGTTACCACCATTTTCTCCTTTTCCCACAATGTTTACATAAGTCTTTCCTGTCAGGGTCGTTAAAACTTAGTATTGTGTGGTAAAGGGTTAAGTATAAAACAATGTCATGAGGTGAAAATGAATTTTAAACTTTGCCACACAAAGCATACTAACCTCCTTACTCCTTACATCTTACATTTTATTATCTAAATTTTCAAAACTTGCTATATTTCCAACTACCACTGTCCTGAAATATGAAATATGAAATTCTAGATATTTATTTGTTCTCACTTGGAAGATTAATCAACCTCCTGAATGCTAAATGATTAATGGATTATCCCAAACATAAAATGTTTTCTTAATATTAAACATTACCATTAAAAAAAAAAAAAAAAAATAGAAATGAATAGTGGACAGTGTGGATCCAAGATCAGAATGCATATTCTGCGCAGTCTGATCTTGACCTACATGGCCCACTAAAGAGTTAATTGAGAACACAAAATAATGGTTTTGAGATATTTCATCACTCTATTCAACTTTTGAAGAGCCCCTACTCCATATGGTTTACAATAATTTATTTTAAATTTGTCAACCTGTTAAATTTGTAAAATTTGTAGACTTTCTTGAAAAGTTTCGGTATTCTGTACTGCTGCACTAAATTTTGAATTGTTAACTTTTGAAAGCTATAACGGAATAAAAGTGGTAATGTGCAGAATTATTATCCAAATTAAATTACAGAAAAGGATGCATTGTGGAAAAAGGAGAGATTCCTCATTATGAGTGGTTCCTCCTTTTCCTATAATATATTCAAGAGCAGTAGTTACGGATACATTTATGCTAGATTTTTTTCTAAAATAACTGTTTGTGTTGGGCTAAATTTGTTTGTTGATTTACTATGAATCATCACGTTTGAATTAGGTAAGAAATGTAGAAAAGGAAAAGGGTTTAACCCCTTTACCACACAATGCCGACTTTCAACGACCCCAAGGAAGAAATCTTTTGAGAGCATTGTGAGAAAAGGAGAATATGCTGATAATAGCATTTTCTCATCTTCCCACAATGTTTCCTAGCCAAGCGACGAAAATTTGCTTCATTTTAGCCACACTGACATTTTCGTATACAAATGTTAGTAATTTGGATGGGTCAAAAGTTTTGTCATGTGGTAAAAGGGGTTAACAAACCACTTTTTGTATGTAAATGTCTTATTTGTAAATAATAGCCACACCCATTTATCTCTTCTTGTTATTTCGTTTCGAACAAGAGAGAAATAAGTGGATACTTTTATTTATGTAGTTATATAACAATACAATAACTAGAATGAGTACATATGACTGAAAAAAAAAATTATGATGGTGATAGTGTTGGTAAAAAAAAAAAAACGGTTGAAAACAACAGTTCTTCTTTTACTAATACATATTCCTCTCAAAAATAATTCCTCTCAAAAATAATACCTGTCAATAATATTAAACTGTTCTTTAAAACATTTATCGAAAATGACAATGGTCTTGAAAACATATTTGAAATTAACTATGCATACCCTTCTCTCGTATAACCTTAAAGTGAAAGGGAGATAATCAGTAATGAACTAAAATTATTTTTCTTCAGAGTTACTTCTCTTTATAAAGTTTTTTTTTCCCACCATTGACATCTAAAACTTTGTAAATATATATATTGTGTGGTCACTGTGGTGTGATAGGCAATATTGCCTTTTTTCCCTAAAAAAGTTAAAGTTATTATTCAGTATCGTCAGTATTGTAATACAAAATATGGTAAACATACATACATAAACGTTTATTGAATTTTAGTCACTAGAGCGCACCACATTATCATCAACAGTGCTGTTTGTTTATTAAAGTGTTTGGCTTTTCTAGACAATAAGAATTTTAGACTTGTCCAAAATTGAAGGCATTTGCAGACAAAAAAAAAAAAAAAAAAGAAGTCTCAAATGATAAGATTAATTTTGTCTTCGGTAGGATAGAAAATATAGTTAAAAAAAAGCAGAAAAGGCTTGTCACATTTTTACCCACAATGTATAACACTTCTTTTTCAGGTTTCGCAGTTTAAGGTATTACCATCCTAACGCTTCTAGTGCAACATGGAATAAAATTTCTTATTAGTTGATAAATAATAATAATATGATTAACATAAATACAAGACAGGAAAACAAACCCTAGTTTCAACAAGCCTAGGAAAATAGCCTTTTGTATACATAGTATGTGTTTAACCCTTTACCAAACAATCCCTGGTTTTTACGACCCTGATATAGAAGCCTTATGAAAACATTGTGGGAAAAGGAGAAAATGCTGGTAACCAGCTTTTTCTCCTTTTCCCACAATGTTTTCTACCCTGCTGGAAACAAATTTCAATTTTTGAGTTTCGTTTATTTTGTCGTCTGCAAGTGCTTTCAATTTGGAACAGTGTAAAATGTCATTTGGTAAAGGGTTAAAAAGGGGAACAACAATTAAGCAGTAGTTTCTTCCTTTACCACTAAGTTATCTACCCTTGAAGAGACAACTACTGTACCACCATCAATACCACATTAAACTGGATGTCTCAGAATGCTTTTCAGAATGGTTAACTCATTTACCAAACGACAAAATTTTCGACTTGTCCAAACTGAAAAGCATTTCCAGGTGACAAATCAATTGTGTCTCACATGATAAAATTTGCCTCTGAAAGGGTAGAAAACATAGTGGGAAAAGGAGAAAAGGCTGGTTACCACCATTTTCTCCTTTTCCCACAATGTTTACATAAGTCTTTCCTGTCAAGGTCGTTAAAACTTAGGATTGTGTGGTAAAGGGTTAAGTATAAAACATTGTCATCAGGTGAAATATTATTCAGTATCCTCATTATTATAACACAAAATATGGCAAATATACATACATAAACGTTTCACTATCTAGAGTACATCTTATTATCATCAACAGTGCTGCTTGTTTACTAAAGTGTATGCCCGGCCGGGTAGCTCAGTGGTTAGCGTATCGGACTCGTGACCTGGAGGTTGCAGGTTCAATACCCGGTTGCGCGAACTTTCTTTCCGGCGATTTTTCGCCTCCCACCTCTAAGGCATGTGAAAAAAGTAGGCAGTTGCTTTTGAAAGAAATTTGTGTCAGTACTGTTGTGAGAAAGCCAGGAAACACATGCGTGCGTCACTGACCGCCATGATATGACCTAAGCTGTTAACATGGCGTTAAACTCCAATACAAACAAACTAAAGTGTATAGCTTTACTAGACAATAAAAATTTTAGACTTCTCCTAAATTGAAGGCATTTGCAGATAACAAAAATGTTAATCAGATGATGGGATTAATTTTGTCTTCGGTAGGATAGAAAAATAGACTTAAAAACGCAGATAATGCTAGTCACATTTTTATCGACAGTGTTTAACCCTTTACCAAACAACAACACTTTAGACTTGCCCAAACTCAAAGCTTGTGTAGACGACAAAATACCTGTGACTGAAACATAGAAATTCAATTTTGGAAGGGAAGAAAACATTGATGGAAAAGGAGAAAATGCTGGTTACCACCATTTTCTCCTTTTCCATCAAGGTTTTCAAAATGCATTTTCCTTTAGACCATTAAAACCCGAGATTGTGTGGTAACGGGTTAAAAGGCCTTCATTTTTAGGGTTCGCATTTTAAACCCGGGATCATTTGGTAAAGGTCTGTGTAATTTGTAGGGTTGGTTGGCTCTCTCTGGCTCACTTCCCTAACTTCATGATTTCCTGTCAGTTGCCTGTATTAACATCTGTTTTTCTGGCACAAACTACATAGTTTTCGATCTATATCAAGAAGTTAAAACTAAGATTTCAATCAAATACAACAAACCGTTCTTTCATGCTTTACCAAACGACATTTTGTTCTTGAAAGGGTAAACATCATTGTGAGTCATTAAAAATTGGAATTGTTTGGTACAGGGTTACGTATTCATAACCATTTTGTTTTCGAAATTAGAACTTGATTGTTGTACACTGATACAGTGTATCGATAAAGTAAAGTTTTCTGCTTTGTTTAGCAAGTCTGTACATTGGCACACACATTCGGCGCGAGTACTGGTGTAGTTCCCAGGAAGCAGAATTGAGAGAGATTTGTATAAGTTGTAAGAACTTGTTTCTCAATCGATTGAAAATAAATACACTAAGCTAAGTCGGTACATCTCTCTCTCTGCTTTTCTACACTTCCATGCATTGATTTGCAAGACTTGGGAATTAATTAAATAAACATTTTTAAGACAGGCAAAAATCCCAAAACTATCGCAATTTTAGGGTTACTTGGCAAGAATATCTCTGAAGACGTAGATCCAAGATCAAACTGTATGTTCAATGCAGCCTGGCCTTAATCTACACTATCCACAAAAGACATTACGCAATGTGTTAGTCCTTTACCAAATAATCATGTGTTTTAACAGTAACTGAAGAATGGGTTTTGAAAATATTTCGGGAAATTGAGAAAACCAGTATTTTTGGCTTTTCCCAGAATAATTTCACAGTCTTTCTTCTTCAGTGTCATTAAAAGTCAAGGATGTGTGATAAAGGCTTAAACCCCTTAGCCTGCTAAGTGTGACTCACCGACCTTTTGCGGACAGTGTAGATCAAGATCAGGCTGCGTAGAACATGCAGTCTGATCTTGGATCTACACTTGGTGGACAAGTCTGGCATAGACTGAAGTCCATTTGTACCAAATACGGTTGGATTGCAGAAAAGATTGTGAAGTTTATTACCGATTTTATGTGTGGCATTTTTTTTTTTTGTGGTCACCCTGTATTATTCCCCAAAAACATAACTTTGAAATAGCAATATTTGGGTTTTTACTTTCAAACTGAAAATTTCATTCAAGTAATTTAGCAGGATAAGGGATAATACCTACTAGCACTCATTCACCTTGTCCTAATTGATGTCTAGGACATAAAAAACTTTGAAACCTATTAACTCCTTTCAACATATTTCTTTGAAACCTATTTACTCCTTTACACACCTAGCTCAAACGACCCACAAAAAGAAGGCTTTGAAAATATTGTGGGAAAGGAGAAAATGCCGTTAACCAGCATTTCTCGTTTTCCCACGATGTTTTCTACACTTTCAAAGACGAATTTCAGCAATTGAGTTGCATATAAATTGTCGTCTGCAAAAAGCTTTAATCTGGAGGAGTCCAAATTGTCATTTTCTGGTAAAGAGTTAAGACTCATGGAGATCTTGACAACCGGTAATACATTAGCTTAAATTCTTTCTAAAATCTCCGGTTTTTCATGTTAACGTTCCCTACCAAAAGAACTCTAGGATGATGATGTGGTTGTGATTTTCAAAGGTTATTATAGCCTCATAAGGGTTTAAGCCACCTTTTGACGTATGATATCTCTCTGAAAGGTAGTTTACTGCTGTAAGTGATACATCTGAATTATTCGGGGAAGTCAATTTTATTTCTAAATTGACTTCTAACTTATCTTGTGTCTTTGGCAAAGTATTGATGAAGGATATAAAACTCTCTAATGTCTGGGTACATTCATCAAACTGTACAAATCTCAAATATTTCATATCTGACGATAATCTCAACAGATCTTGCCCGAAGTCTATGTTTCTGAGTAATAATTTCCTTAAGTTCCTCAATGTTGGTATAACTGTAATCAATATTCTTGACAAACCAGATGAAGAAGGAGACGCCTCCCTATCGTCATTCTCTCTTGTTGTGCATCTGTGTACTTGATCAGAGTTTGGGAAATATTCAGATACTTGCAATAATTGCAAAGTCTCGGATGACTTCAAACGTGCTATAACTGATGGACCATAATTATAATCAAAAACTTTACAACATTGCAGTGGCAGACCTTCACAGAGTGTTACTTGTCCAGTCATACATAATATATGTAGCTTCAGTAGCTGCCGATGATTTGTTAAATCAATTCTGTATTCACATTGTGCATGTACACAAGTTACACAACAGAGACTTTCAAGATTTATTTCTTTTAATTGTTTTCTAATTGACAGGAACTGTCCCAGTTGTTCGATACCTGAATGGTCAAAGTTTATGTTGGCGAGGCTTATACTAGTTAAACAATGAGTTTCCATAAACGTAGTAAGGAAACGTTGATAATCCACAAGTATAGCCCCATTTTTCTTTTTTCCTTTGATCCCAAGCGAAGTTAGAGATGACAAGCTGTTTTGTATCACATGTATTGAGTGATCAACATCTGCTTGAGTCTTTATAATAAATGATACTTTACAAAGAGTTGCTCCATGAAATTTGTTCCACCACGATGACAGAAGTGTTACATTTTCTGTTCCTAAGATACTCGATATGTAAACATATTCCATTGTAAAAGATTTGACCTCATCTCCTTTTATGCATTCATATAGATTATCTTTCCCCACTTTCCTGATATCCTGATAACTAAAGGATAAATCACGAATAATAACTTTGTTTACCATCTCTCCTTTGTTACATCTACAACCCTCTTCTACAAATTTACAAATAAGGCTCTCAATCTCATATGGTGCATAATAATCGCCACCATCTTCAAAAGCATCACTAATCCTATTTAGTATATCCTCACAGATTGATTTTCTGTAACTTGTAACATTTTCATCCCTGTCTGTTAAGTCTGCTATATGTTTGCTCATGTCATATATCAAATCAGGTCTAAGTCCACTGAGAAAACACATAAACTCACCCATTTCAAATACATCCTCAAGGCATGAGAGTATTTGCAACACATCTTTGAACTTATTTTCATTATGGGCAATAAATACAGCTGCAAGGAATTCCTGAACAGTTTTATGTATAAAAGAGATTTTTTTTTCCTGTATTGTAACCTTTTTGCAAAATCTTGCTTGAGAAAGTAAGCCGGTCTTCAAGCAAAAGTTAAGATCCACTTCATTTAGCTTGTGTATCTCAGTTATAGAATGTGGAAAAACCAGCGAAGCTTCCTTTTCCTTACTGAACAAGGTACAAAATGCCAGTTCGGATAGTTTTGATAACAGATCACTGTATTTCTCGCAAAAGGGAAGATCTCTGAAGCTGTCGAGTAGACAGTCGTTCTCTGTCTGCCTCGATTCGAATCCACTGACTCCATAACTATTTTGTTTCGTTGTATCTTGTTGACGTTTATTTGCCATTTGCAAATAGTATTCAATCATTCTACAGTAGACTTCAACACGACTTGTACCGAAATCCATGTCATCGTACCACATACAAACAATCTGCGTTAACAAAGTTGGGACCTGCAATAAATTTTTTACATGTTTAAGCTGCTCTTCCTTAAATATATCCTCCCATATCTTTTTTTCACCTCGTTTTTTATTCAGGTAATCCACAACAGCCAATATAGATTCATCCTCGTCAGTAACACCACATAGTTCCACTTCATGTCCTATTTCCCGTTTTTTCGGACGCAGAACTTCTAGTTTCCATGGACGTGATGTTACTAAAACTGTCATTTTTTCCCTTGGATCAAAAATAGGCATTCTTTTGCTACAATCCTCAGGTAGCAACCATTCATCTAAACCATCTAAAATAATGAAACATTTACGAGAGTCTCTTTGCAGAACTTCATCTAGGATATCATGCATATCTTTCCTGACATGCTCTGCCTTAATCATGTCAATGATATCTGGTGTTGTGTGATTACGAAGAGGTATATAAAACAGAAAGTCAAAAGACTTAAGAAACTTTTGTTCATCACTCTGTAAACTTTTAGTTTGCTGATTATTGTGTAGTTTACACCAGTTAGACAATACCTTCTGACAAAATGTTGTTTTACCATACCCAGCCTCTCCTGATATGCATGCTCTAAGAGTAGGCTGTCCATCCTTTTGAAATATTTCAAAGATAGTTGTTATGTATTTGTCTTTCTGAGGACCTGAATCCTTGCTACTGTTTTGTTTTATTCTCATCTTTGGCATATCAAACATATCAGCTACATCCACTTCTTCATCATCTATTAGAGCTGGAATTGCCGACATGCAGTACCCATTTTCAGAATAATGCTCGATGAGCTCTTTCTGTAAATCTATACAAACAGATTATAAAAGTAAAATTATAATCTACAATAAAACTTAAGTCTTTATCAAGCCATAAAATTGTAGATTTCAACTGGAAGCATTTGCACATAGCTGAGGCTAAATTGATGAAAGTTGTCTATAACAAGTTAGAAACATTGCTGGAAATCATTTTACCAGCATCTTCTCCTTTTCCCACAATGTTTTCAAAAGCCCCCTAACTAGAGACCATTGAGAGGAATTAAGATTGTATGATAAAGGGTTTATCTTTCGAAACATGAAATGTCCCTTTAACTGCATTTTTATGTTATGAAGCTACCCATCAGTCATTTGCTGAAAAAATCCACATGCAATTGTAAAATTTTAGAGATTTTTAGTGTAATCAGTGTTTCATAATTACATAACATTTGTGTCATGCTCTGTTAAAAGGGGACTTAACACATCTGCAAAAGTATCGACCCGGGTCAGCCTGCGCAGTCCATGCTGGCTGACCTGTGCCGAAATTTCTCGCTATTATTCTGTTTTCTGTATGTTTAAGGACCAGTCTACCTCAATATCATTCCTGTTGTTAAAAAAAAGTGGCTATTGTATAGCCATAATAATGCGATTGCTTGATTGGTATCATGCATCATGGAGAGTGTATTAAGCCCCTGTTTGCCAAGGCATGGCTCATTTGTTTAAACACTGAGCAAGTTTGTGACACTGACGGAAAGTTGGTAGTGTACAGCACCCGAAACCCTGCAGGTGAGCTCTGAGACGGGACTCCTCTCTCTGTGCTGAACAATTATTTGATGATCTCTCTTGAGAAAGCAGTCAGTTACTTGACAAAAAAGGTTATGTAAGGTACTTGTAAAAGAAAAGTCTTTAAAGGGATGTATAGGTGCACTGGCCACTCCAACATAAATGACATGTAATGCAAAAGTTGACACTCAACATCAAACAAAGATAGGAATGTTTTGCTGTATGTGTGTTAACCCTTTAATTGACGACAAAATTTCAGCCTTGTCCAAATTGAAAGCATCTGCAGACAACAATTTCATTGTGGCTCAAATGGTGCAATTTTTCTTTGATTGGGTAGAAAATATTGTGGGAAAAGGAGAAAATGCTGGTAATCAGCATTTTCTCCTTTTCCCACAATGTTTTCAAAAGCCTTCTTTGTTTTCAAAAGCCTTCTTTCCCAGAGGCGTTTAAAAACAGCATTGTGCGGTAAAGGGTTAAATTTGTTTGTTTGTTTGTATGGCGTTTAATTCCGTTATGTATATTATTACAGTTATATAAATGCAGCTAGCGCACCTATCCATGCGATCCCGTTTTTTTTTTACCAGTACCTTGCACAATATTCGTCCAGCTGCATTCCTGCAAAACCATCCTCGAATTAATGATCAGCGATGAAAGAGGAATGAATCAGTGTGATAAGTTGTTAACATCCATATTTTCACACAAAGATAATCTAAATAAGTTTATTAGGAACAAAAAAATAGACTGATTTAGATTATTTTTGTGTAAAAAAAAAAAGGACTTTCTTTCGCAACTCACCTCAGATGAATGTGAGAAAAGAAGTCAGTGGCTTGGAAAGAAAATTGTGTCAGTACTTGTGTGAGAAAGCCAGGAAACACATGCATAGGTGCACTGACCGCCGTGATATAACCTAAGCACTTAAAACAGCGTTTAACTCCGATACGAACTTGTAGTTCTAAGCATGTTGGCGGATTTCGGCTGAGAAAAGGTAATAAAGTTTGTACTAGGCCTGTACCAAAATAGAATATTCTAGACCGGTTCAAATTGAAAGCATTTCTAGATAACAGACTAAATCTGGCTATACTGATGGATTATGCATTTGAGTTGGTCGAAAACATTGTGGGAAAAGGAGAAAATGATGGTCACCAGCACTTTCTTTTCATATTTTTTTTCCCAAAAGACTTCTTCCCTGGATTGTTTGAGAATGGGTATGGTAATCTGATCTTTCCTTGCGTTTTCCAATTCATTTAACCCTTTACCTTTTCAATGCAATCCTGTTTTTCAATGACCCTAGGGGAAAAAGCTTTTGAACACATTGTCAAAAAAGAAGAAAATGCTGGAATAAAGCATTGTTTCTTTCCAAATAATGTTTTCCTTTTTAAGTCAGATTTATCATTTGAGCTAACATTAGTCTGTCCTCTGCAAATATTTTGAATTTAGTAAAGTCTAGAATTTTATTGTGTGATAAAGAGTTAAAGCACTGAGCCCAGACTTAGTTCGCTATATAAAAATTATGGATCAAGATCAGGTTGCACATAGCATGCAGTCTGCTTAGATTTACAGTTTAGGCTTTTCTTGTCTGACACTCAGACAAAGTAACCTCTAAACTTTATTATCTGCATGTTTTGTACTAACTGGAAATGTTCATTTCATATATTTAGCACTACAAAGGTTTAAAATTTCTTTCCTTCCTATAGTTCTCCTTTTTCAATGCCACAGCTGGGAATCAATCTAAAATAAATTGTGCTACAAGGGATTACTAACCCTCTACCACACAATCCCGACAAGGAAGGCTTTAGAAAACAGTGTGGGAAAAGAAGAAAATGCTGGTTACCAGCGTTTTCTTCTTTTCTCACAACGTTTTCTATCCTATCAATGACAAATTTCGTAATTTTGGTCACCTTTAATTTGTCATCTGCTAATGCTATGAATTTTGACAGGTCTAGAATTTTGTCGTTTGGTAAAGAGTTAAAGGCCCAGTAGCAGCCAAAAGTAAACAAAGCAGATTCTTAATTCATTTGAACTCAGATTATACCATTCAAAAGAATAGAAATTATTGGGAGGTTGACAGTCTGTAATTGTACGGTTGGTCCAAGTTGAAGTTGCTGGCAGAAAATGAATTTTAACACCAAGTACAAAGTAAACAAAAATAGGACAACCTGGTAATTTCTGACCTACTTTAAAATTTCGTTATTCTGTCAGTGACTAACATTATGACCTACCAGACAATAACAGACTGTCACTTTCTTAATAATTAAATGGTATGATTAAGAAAGACAGTTTTCCATAACAATTTTCAAACTTACTCTTTTTCTTCTCATTGTAGTTCTCAAGCATCTGGTCAGGTCCCTTGGCTCTTTCTGCCTGTAGTGCTTTGATTCCTCTGTTCTTTTCACCTTCAATTCTGTCTATAGATGACTGTGTGTGACTATCAATTTCTTGCTTTTGAACTTCAATCTCTTCTTTCAAATCTTCGACTAATACATATTTTGTTTCTTCTATGGTTTTCTTTGCCCTTTTTGTTTTTTCATGAATCGCTGTTTCAGCATCAGATGTAAACTCGGCTGCAGTTCTTTTAAAATTCCCTCGTGATTCTTCAACAGTGTCCTTGAAATGTTCTACACTAATTTCCATTTCTTTCTGAAGCTTTTCCGTACTGTCATTTGTCTTTCTTTCAATATTTTCAATACTTTTTGTTGTCTTTTCCTCAATATGTTTCACTCTCTCATCTGTGATCTTTTTAAGCAGTTCAAGATATTCTTTATATATCATCTCTCTATCACTTGCTGTAATTGTGATCGAACCTTGATGCAGCTTTAATAAATGATAGAATAAAACATTCTTGTTCTAGTATTACCAAATAGACCTTCCTTTGTTTATCTCTTAACCACAAGACCAAATTTTAGACTCATCCAAATGGACAAGATTTACATATGCCAAATTAGATGTGTCTCAACTGACTGTATTTGTTGTTTGATGGTTGGATAACACTGTGGGAAAAGGAAATGAATTATGAATCGGTACAAAGGAGCTGAAGTTATCTGATAGGATAGAAAACATTGTTGGGAAAGGAGAAATCGTTTGTTACAGGCAATTGAGAGCCATGTTTGAAATGGTACAAAAATATTTTGGGAAAAGAAAAAAGCTGGGTACCAGCATTTCCTCCTTTTCCTCGCAATGTTTTCATTAGCCTTCTTCACGGCCGCTTATCTCCGCAATCAAAACAGTGTGTCGTGAAGGGAAATATACTCAGGGGACATCAGTGGAACTTTAGGGGACCATAAATTGGGCGATACGAAGGTGAGTGTAAAGGTTGAACCGGGATTTTTTCTTTTTCAGGCTCAAAAATCAACAATCATAAATTACAACAACCTGAGAGACCTTTAGATATACGTTGATGGATGGAACGATTTGCATTCGGCGACTTCACAAACGAGAATCCAAAATTGTTCGCATGCCATCAAAATAAGATAGTTTCGATCACCCTTGCTCTGAGAAAAATGTATTTCTGCTGTATCATTCAGAATCTGGCTTCAAATGACCCCAATGTTTATAGGAAAATGATAAAGGGTTGGATGACATCCTCCGATTTTTGATATTTGATCCTGAAACAATCCCGGTTCAACTGTTACACTCACATTTGTTTCGCCCGATCTATGGTCTCACAAAGTGTTGTGATTCCAATAATAAGCGGCCGTGTTCTTCCTTCGTCAAAACTAGGGATTAGTTTGGTGTAGGGGTAAATAATGTCCTTTCTTTCCACTATGCTTTCATGACTTTACCTAATCTCGGTGTTTTCGGAGGAATTTATCATATATTTGTTACTCCTTGTATATGATATGTACATTGATTGGATGATTGACCAAACGACAACATTTTAGCCTTGATCGAATTAAAAGCATTTGCAGACAACAAATTTAACTTTACGCAAAACATGAAACTTTTTTTCAACAGAAAAAAACACATTGTGGTGTGAGAAAATGCTGATTACCATCATTTGAAGACAACAAATCAAATGTTACTCAAAATAGGGTAAAAACAACGTGAAAAGGTAGAAAAAAAATGTGGGGAAAGGAAAAAATGCCTATTACCAGCATCTGCAGATCACAAATTAATGTTGCTCAAAACATAAAATTTGTCTTTCAAAGGGTTTAGCAAATTTTCTAGTTTTCCTACATTGTTTTTAAAAGCTTTTTACTCACAGTCCTTTTAACTGGGAGCTGTATTGTAACATCGCGTTTTAGGTAGCTTTCAATATTTTTATTCAGTTATATCACGTCAACAGCTCGCTTATTCATGTGTGTCCTGGGTTTCACCAGTACAACAGTACTAGGGTAGGAATCTGACATGTCTTGCTTAAGAATATGCCATGGAGAAAAACTCTGTACTTTCTGTAAGGCTTGAACTTCTGGCCCCCATGTTGCGAGTCCTTCACCTAACCACTGAGCCACGAAGGATCCCTGATATGGACAAAGTAATAGTGAATAATAAAGACAACAAGCATTTTCATTATGGAATTAAGATTCTAATCAAAGCAATTTGAGTGTTGCCCTTGGCCAGAATGTCTATGCAAATTGACAGTGTATATCAAAGACCAAACTGCACATTTTGTGCAGTCTTAAAAGTGCTGTAAGTCTTTACCAAATGCCAAAAATCTAGCTTTGTCCATATTGAAAACATTTACAGACAGCAAATTCAGTGTTTCTCAAATGATGAAATTTTTCTTTTAAGTGACAGAAAACATTCTGAGAAAAGGAAAAGGTGCTGGTTACCAGCACTTCCTGCTTTTCCTACAAAGTCTTCAAAGGCCTTCTTTTTTTGTCAATTTAATACCAGATTGCGTGATAGAAGGTTACTAAGCCAATCAAATCACCTCTTTAAGTTTCTTTATGGCTTCCTGGGCTTTTGGAAGAGTCTGAAGGTGTTGTTTATCACCGAGAACATCTGTCAGTATTTGAAAGTAACTGTTCATGTCAATGGTTGAAACCTCCATTTTTGGGCTGTGCATTAATGTATTTCTGGCTTCACGGGCCTACAAAGTATTTTGTAAAATAAAGTTGAAACAAAGGCAAAACTTTTTGTTATAAATCAATGTTTGAAAAAAAAAATGCATTTGGTGCTATATTTTATTCTCATTGGGACCATGCGTAAACAAAAATCAGTTGTAGCTTAAATGAAGAACAATCAAATGCAACCAAGGCACATTCATTCGGATGCAAAGTCTAATACATGTATATATATACTCCTCACAAAAAGTGAATTATCGCTGCACCGGAATTTTATTATTACACATACAGACAATTTCATTGTACGAATGTAATGAGAATTGAGTTAGAAGCCAGTCCAAGCAATTCTGTACTTCTATCAGATAATGTTTTTCACTTACAGGCTTTTGAAGTAAGGCACTGTCCAAATCCACATGCAAAAAAGTGGTATACTACCCAGATGTTTAAAAATGTTTAAAATTCATTTAATCTGCAACTGTTAGTACATTTATAGCCACCATTAGCACGAATACAAGCTTGAACTCTTTCGGGCAGTTTGAGTGGCCAGGAAGATCTCTAGATCTCAATCCAATTGAACACACGTGGGACATTCTCGGTAGACATGTCAATGATGGAAATGTGAGGTCTCAGAACCTCCAACACCTTGAGCAACTTTTGAGACAGGAATGGTAGGATATTCCACAACAACAGCTGGACGGCCTAATCTGGTCAATGCCTAGAAGAGTTCAAGCTTGTATTCGTGCTAATGGTGGCCATACCGTGTACTGACTGTGTCCCGGTTGCAGATTGACCGAATTTTAAAGATTTTAGAACATCTGGGTAGTATACCACTTTTTTTGCATGTGGATTTAGGCAGTGCCTTACTTCAAAAGCCTGTAAGTGAGAAACATTATCTGATAGAAGGACAGAATTGCTTGGACTGGTTTCTAACTCAAAAAATTTTTACAAAAAGCACAAAGTTTCGACTGCACAGGCTAACATGGGTCGGTCCTTTTTGCAGATGCATTAATTCTCCTTTTCACAGAGCACGGCTGTTATGTAAATAGGATATACATGTAACCTGTTTTCATTATCACTTTCACTCTATATACAGAATATTCTAGAAACATAAAGAACATTCATTGCTTTTTCCATTGTGGTTATGTTTAGAAACAGGTTGTTAGTAAACAAGTTGTTTATCAATCCATGTCAGTAAACATCTTGTTGTCATCTTTCTGGAAAGATTAATGTAGATTTTTCCAAGCTGATGTAAATCGGAGTGACTTACATGGTGATATGGATTTTGAACTTAGACTTGTGGCTTTGAGGATACAGAATTAGTGAACAGTGTTGGGTTTAAATTGGAATATAGATCTGTAAGTTGGAATTATTTATTTCTTAAACACAGGTTGCTCATATCTATTTGCAAGTTAAAACTATTGTTAAGTTAGATTTTAGGAACCAGAAACTACTTTTTGTAGTCCAAACTCAATTCTTAATTTTGAGGGACTTATTCCATTTCTTGTTCTAAGAAAATAATGTTAAAAATAATCAAAATTTCATTCAAACTTAACTCTTGTTGTACTCTTTTGTCTTTATTCATTAAAAAATACTGTTAATTGTTAAAGGCTTGTTGCTTCTTTCTCCTTACGCTGGTCTCGTAACGAGGCTCAAATATAATTAGGCTTTCATTTCTCATTTGTTATTCTTGTAATGGTTTACTAAACATTTTTTTCTAATTTACCAGTTACTGTCATGGTCTGAAAAGATCAAACATCTGAAAAAAGCCTGTCACATAAAAACCTTTTGCCGAATAACAAATATTATATACCTGTCCATTTTGAAAGCTTGCATCTAACAAATTGAATTTGGCTCAAATAATGACACTTGTTTATACAATGATTGAAAACACTGCTGGTTATCAGCATGTTCTCCTTTCAAACGCCTTCTTCATGAGCGTCTTTGAAATACGTTTTTTTTTTGGGGGGGGTAGGGGGGAAGAGTTTTTTATGAAGTCGTTAAATACGGAATTGTAAGGTAAACGTTAAGAACAACAACAACAACAACAATGAACAACTGTAAAATATGCGAAATTTGCTACAGGAAACAGATATGTTGATCGTTTTGAAGATTGACGAGAAACATTGCCCAAGTTTGATTTGAGACAAAGTTTGCGGGAACTCATTGAGACCTACAATAAAAGTTTCAGCTATTTAAAAAGATCATCTGTATTAAAAGTTAGTCAAGCTTGTCAGAGTAAAAAGTCTGCCTCTTCTTACATAAGGACCACTGACCGAAGGCCCTTTTTTGTGGCGTTCAAATAAAAGTTCAGTCGCTTTGCAGTTGCAGTCTGTAACTCTATTTTCATAAGATCAAACATGATTTCATTGTTCTTATTCTGATATCGTCCTATATAATCCTCAAGTTTCGATCATATGATCTTCCCACAAACCATTGTGAACTTTAAAATACCCGACAGAGTTAGCCTAATGAAAGCTTTTATCACACACTCCTGACTTTAAACGACCCTGAAAAAAAGCATTAAAAACAATGAAGGAAATAATAAAATACTTTTCCCATAATGCTTTCCACCCTTTCAATGACAAATTCCACCATATGAGTCACACCCCCGTATTGCCCTCAAAAGGTTCCAACATGGACAGGTCTAAAGGTTTGTTGTGTGGTAGAGGGTTAAATCTTTATCAAACGACAAAATTTCAGGCCAGTGCATTCTGAAAGAGTTAAAAAATATCAGCTCCTTAAAAGTCAGTTGAAGTTGTCATGGCAATATGACTGCCTGTACCGACATAAGGACCTCTGACCTGAAACTCATTTTTGTGCCGTTCAAGTAACAGTTTGGTTGCTTTGCAATCTCCAAATCTGTTTTCATGAGACTAAATGTGATGCTATCATAATCGTTCCAACACCTCACATAATCCACATGTATCAATAACATGTCATCCCCACAAACTTTTGCAAAATTTTAATAACCCTTGGAAGCTACGAAACCTATAGAGAAAATACCACTGGCTTTTTTCTTATATTTGTCATTCATATTTACTGATGGTTTGCCATTTATCCCATTACTTAACCCTTTTCCGCACACTACTCAGTTTTAATGACCCAATAGAAGACAGTTTTTGACTATTGGCCCTGAAACCCTCACCTGAGGAAAGTCATCTAGGCTGATAAAGTTGAACACATCCTCGTTGTGATGATGTAAACTCATGAGTGTTACTGACCTACCTTTTCACCATATGTGACCCATTTTCAAGTTTTTCCTAGATATTATCGAAACAAATATTATAAGTTTAACGAGTACTGGACTGAAATTGGGGCCTCTACACTGCATACATTTTTTTTTCTAAGATTTGCTCCAGTGACCTACTTTTTGACATGATATGACCAAATTACAAACCTGGCTGAGACGGTATAATGGCACTCATTCTGACCAGTGGCATCAAGAGTGTACACGAAGTTTTCTTCGGATTTTACCAGGTGACCTACTTTTTGACCTTACATAATCCAATTTCAAACTCGTCTGAGATAACACCAAGAAAACATCCTGACAAAGTTTCATGAGTATCCGGCTGAAGATGTGGCCTCTAAAGTGCAAACAACGTTATTCTAAGATTTCTCCTCTGGATATTTTTATTTTCATCCAATGCGACCAAATTGAAACTTGTCAAAGATACTATAAAGAAAAAGATTCTGACCAAGTTAAACGAATATTGGACTGGGAATGCAGCCTCTACAGTACACACAAAGGTTTTTCCACGATTTTCCCCAGGGACCTAATTTTTGACCTAGCATGACCCAAATTCAAAGATATCCCAGATTTTCTTAAGACAGTCATTCTCGGTTTCATGAGTATTGGACTGAAAATATGGCCCCTAAAGTGCACACAAGGTTTTCCTATGATTTGACCTGGTGACCTACTTTTTTACACGACATAAATCGATTTTGAACTCTTCCGAGATATAATCAGTTCAAATATTCCGACCAAGTTTCATAAGCATCTGGCTGAAAAAGTGGCCTTCAGAAGCATACAAGGTATTTTTTGATTCCTTGATTACAAATGACGGGTGACCTACGATGTTCAACATACGATAGGCAATCATAAAAGCTTAACCTGAGCGCTTTGTCGCCAGGTGAGCAAAACAATTGTCGGAACATAGGAAAATGCTGATAACCACCTTTCAAAGAAAAATCCCATCATATAAGCCACATCCAGCCATACTGAGAGCGTTTTCAGACAACAAAATAAGTGATTGAATAAAAATGAATTTCGTGTTTGGAAGTACGACAAAAACCTGTAGTGAAAGGAGCTCAGCATTTCCTCCTTTTGCCACAGTTTTTTCAATAAGCTTTTACCTCGTTAAGGTGTGGGATTGTGTGGAAAAGGGTCAAATTAGGAATGAACCGTTCTTCAACCCTTTACCACACAATCCCTAATTTTTAATGACCCTGAGAAAGAAAACTTTTGAAACCATTGTGTTACCAGCATTTTCTCCTTTTCCTACAATGTTTTCTACTCTTCCATAGTCAAGTTTAAATATTTGAGTCACGTTTATTTTGTCGTCTGCAAATGCTATTAATTTGGACCAGTGTAAGATTTTGTTGTTTGGTAAAGAGTTCACTAAAGTGAGATTAGTAGTAGTAGTCCCCTAAAGCTTAAGGTTGTTTGGTACAGGGATAAATACAAACTTGAGTTTGGTAAAGAGATATATATAATTATAGATACCTTTTCAAACTTGTTTCCAGCTTGGTTCAGATTTTCAGTAATAAAGGCTTGGAAATCAAGATGACACAGAATTACATTCATCAAACCAGAAAAGTCTGTATCATCTGCTGTAGTGCCGTTTGAGTACCCAGGGGGCATGAAACATTTTGCCAGCTCCCAGCTGTTGTTGAACCAGACTAGTGCATCAGAGTTTTGAAAGGTTGGTCTCCCGTATCTGTGAACATGTTTAACTTCATCTCTAATTACCCCACAAATGTTTTTAGGACAGGGATTGTATTGCTTTGTTGGGCCCGTGTTGTCATGGAAACGACAAGGTCTGCCGCCACATGTACCTGGTGTTGGACACTGTAGGACATTTTGAATTGTACAGGTGTTACAATGGCAGTTTGGTGGGAGTTTCTGCAAAACGTTCTTGTGAAATTTATCTATTTCATCTGTCACAAACTGCTGTAGGCCTTCTTTGGCATAACTTAGTCCCATGACAGCTTTATACCAGTTTTCATTAAGAGTCTCTTTAGTTTCAGCCATGTTAGACTGTAATTTAACCCTCAGATCTGGGGAAAATAAAAAGAAAAAAATTGTTTATATATTATATTTGATCATTTATATTTTTGAAATTTTGATTGATGGAATTTGATGAATTACGTTTTTTTAAGGCGGATGGAGGGTGATATTCAGCCTAAATGTAGGGATAGGAAATTCCCTGGATCTTACTATGACACTGTGCACACACGAAATGTCAACACATACATGTACGTGTCATTGGATTTCAAACAAGAATATTTCAACTTTACTCCTCTAGAACTGCAAAATTAATAAAAAATACGTAACCCTAAGACGTGCAATTTTTTACCTCAAAGGGACACTTCAAACACTTTAAAAAGGACCATCTAATGATGCTCAATGCCTAATATCAACACTCAATGTCTTTGGATTTCAGATAAAAAAATGTTTTTTGAAAGAAAACAAGAAGAATAATATTAGACCGAGATATGATTATCTTCGATCCTAGGGCTGTGATATGAACATGTTTAATTAAGGTTGATGTTTAATATCAAATATCAACACTCTCGGCCTAGTGGTCTCAGACAAAAACATTTATTTTACTTATTATTCTTTTTTCAATAAAAGTATATATAAACATACGATTCCCAGGGCAGGCTTATCTTTGACCCCACGGGCACACTTTGAAAAGTTTTCATTAAGGACTACCCTTGGATGCTACATACTTCATATCAACACTTCGAGTTTTTGTTTTGGCACTGTAAAGGTTTTTTATTTTATTTTTTTTTCCAAAATAAACTCTAAGGTTAACCAACCTCACGGACATAAGTTGATTAACTTTGCTAAAGCTCACTATCATGATACTACACATCGAATGTCAACATTCTAGGTCAAATGGTGTAAGACAGAGAGATATGTGTATATGAGATATATGTAAGATATTAAGAATAGTAGCCCAATAGATTTGCTTTTCCAAAAAAAAAAAAAAAAAAATAGGTCAATGGACCTGCGATGGTTATTAAAAGCGATATGTAGTAAGACTGAAACAGATTATTCTTCACCAGTTGCTATGTCAATGTTGGTTTTCTGTTTCTGTTAAAATTTTTTTTAAAGATTTATTTAACAAATTTGCGCCTCTGTCCAGCTCCCCTTGAGGACTTCGTCCTTGGATGAGGTAAAGATGAATAAAGGTAACCTCTTAAACGCTGAAGTAATGAAATAGGCTTTAGAAGTTTGGAATAACATGACAAATATCGTACGTTAGGACCTTTGATTTTGACGAGCATATGTTACAAATAGCGGAAACTATAGCTGCTAGATTTGGGCCAGTATTCACCAACCATTTTAAATCATAAACGTAAAAGCTGGCTGGCGTTTTATTGTTTAGTATTGTAATGTATCGGGCCAATTCATGCCTTCAATATACAAGGATTGCTAGAGGCTTTTCTCGCACCATAGCCGAATAGATGTGATTGTAGATAATCGTTTTTTTTTTTACACTGACAGATCTAGTTAATCAAATATTTTCTATGCTAAAACCTGTGATCCATCACTGTAAAGTATACACGTTTTTTTTTTTTTTCAGACACACTATTTTAAGCAGGTACTGCCCTTTTCAGACTACGAGTTGGGTTTATATCTAATACCGATAAATGATTAGATCGTATAGAAAATTTTTATTTTAAACAACATGCAAATCAATTACTAAAAAGGCAGTTGCTAGTGTGGTAACTTGTTATAATTTCTCTAATTGACCTTCAGACACGCCACTGTGATGCTAGACAGTTACTGAATTTTAAATCTAAAGTTCATATTTTGGAAATACACAAACTTTTAAAAATAGCCCTCAATCGGAAATCCCTTTTCAAATTATAACTTGTTAACAGCTATTTTCATCAGACACGCCAATCTGATGCTAGATAGTTACTGAGTTTTTATTTCTTATCTCTTCACCAACGATAAAATAGTCAATTAGACTTGTCAATTTTAAAGCATTTGCAGACAACAAGAGAATGCAACTCAAATTTCGAAATTTGTTTTTGAACGGTTGAAAAAACATTGTGGGAAAAGGAGAAAATGTTGGCTACCATTATTCTCTCCGTTTCCCACAATGTATTCAAACACTTTCTACCCTGGGGTCATAAAGAGTCGAGATTGTGTGGTAAAGGGTTAAGTTGATATTTTGGATTTACATAAAATTCAAAAAATAGCCTTCGGCCGGGTATCCCTGTTCTAATTACAACTCGTTCACACCTATTTATGTTTAGTGGTTTCCCTCAAAGTATACTTGCGTGTTGGTTCTTCTAAAAAAAAGCTTTCGACGCCACACAAGACAACATGCATATTTCTGGACGGCCAAGGTCGATGTCAAAATGCACAGAACATGCATTCTGATCATGGATCTTTACCGTCCGATTGATTTGTCGAGCCTTAATCTCTCTTTAGATGGAATGTATTTCAGCCGTCGACAGAGGTCGACGATACTTTTGGCTCTGAAAGAGTAAATGACTTATACACGACAATAAAGCATTGTTAGTCAAATCATGTCGAGAACTCTAACATTTATATCATTCTTGGATTTTATTTTTCAAGCTTATTGTTAATGGTGTGGCACATGTTATTATGTAAAACTGTATCAATTTTATCAACTAATGAATAGAGGTTCTGTTTACTTAGACGAGGCTGTGGCACTGCAATGCTTTGATTAGTGACACACTCACGTGGCCAGTGTCGGCAGCGAGGATCATACGAGGGTTGCCATAGTACAAATAGCAGGCATATATCACCGAACAACAAAAAGACAACCCAAAACAACTAGGCATATACACAAGTGAAACCCTCTCCCCAGAAAGCTTTGCTTGCGCAAGGCACTGACTTAAATCACAACAAATGACAGATAGAATGATCTAATTTGAAGTACTTACCACTATATTTCAAGTAAATGGCTTTGTCTTATATCACCAACCTCTGGGTTTTTTTAATCCTATTTGATATGTAAACTCAAACTGACTCATCTTGAGCCAGTAGGTACTAGTAGACAACATGATGGCAAATGAGTTATGTTGTCATTGCAGTTCCTCATAATTTTCTCTAAATTATGATATATTTATCACAACCTATATCGTTTTCCATCCAATCATGCGAATTTCTAAATTTGTTCATTTAGTCTGAAATATTGTATTTGAGGAAACGACAATGAACATCAATCAATCTGTCGATTCAGTATCTCTTCTGAAATGTAAAGCTTCCCAAACTATTACGACAGAGAAGGAACTGCTCATCTGTGGAATCTATTCACTTGGTCACAATTCGTCCTTCTAATGAATCCTTTTCACTTTAGATATCCATCTTTTATTTCTATATTTTTTTCTTGGGGAAAGACACATAATAATTGCATTAAAGTTGGATATAGATCTTACTAATTTATGGAAAACCTAAATAAAGTTTGAACCATAATTCACCATACTATATACACAATATAGCCCAAAACTGATAAATTCACAGAGTTAAGCAACTCCTCGTTTCTTTTCTTTCCTTTTCTTTCCCAAAATTCACGATAAAAAGAGGCAGAAGTTGAGCATACACAAGGAAGATACCCAGACAGGTGTTTCAGACAAAGCGCGTATAGATCTCCAAACCTAATGGGGTAAGTCTTGTCACGTGATCAACACCATATCCGGTACAAATAGAAAGAAATATCATATTGAGCACAGTATTTGGAGGGACACACGAAGAATTTAGGGAAGATTGGGTCAGCTGTTAAAAGCCTGATTTAAAAGCGATTTGAATTTTCAGTTATCGATCAAAGAGAAATGTACTGGCCTATCTACAAATCATAATCAAGGACAGGACTTATTCAGCGCAAGTAAACAGATTATTGGTCTAACCTACTTTCAAATTCGCACACAATAGAATAATATGTTTTTGGCTTACTTTGAAATGGATTTTTGAGTCACTTTTCTTCAACAAAAACTGCAGTAGTGTTAAGGCATAAAATGAAAGCATACATACTTAGCTAGACGTTTGAAGGAACATTGTCACTTGCAATCCCCGCTTTGTCGAGAGCGAACGTAGATCTACGTTTTCGCAGTTTTATCAACATCTAATCCTTCCAATAATTTAGATACAGTGTCATAAATACATATTTTGTAAGACTGAATGTAAGGACAGAAATATTTTAAGTTGGGGATAATGGTTTGAATGATTTATGTCAATTAAACATTTTCCACCGATTGTACTTGACGGTGTAGGGTCATATGATAGGCTAAGGATAAGTAGGTGTCAAAGTGGGTATACGGCAGAGTACAAATGCCATCATTTACCCACAAGAGCAGAATTGCTATTTGGGTGATCATTCGCATCATGCCTGATGCCATTTTGATGTAATTTCAATAATTCTATTGAACAATTTGCTATATCAAAAGTAGGCCTGGTATATAAAAATAGAGCATTTTCAGGTGACACATGCAGCCCATTTGGTAGGATTTATCTTTGGTAGGGAAGGAAACATTGTAGAGAAAAGATTTTAAACATTTTCTCTTTTTTTCCACAATGTTTTCTAATGCCTTCCTTTAGGGATACTAAAACACAAAGTAAATTGTTGAAAGCATTATTGAGAAATGACTTGCAGTTCATAGGTGGTGTATCTTGATCAACTTCTGCTGCGTCTGTTGCTTTTTGGACTGTCGGAAGTAAGGTCTGTCGTTGAGTTTTTAACCTTGCCTTTCACTCTTTTAGCTTGGAATACATACAGTTGCTTTGATTGATTGATTGGAGTTTTACGCCATTTTAACAGCTTAGGTCATATCACAGCGATCAGTGCACCTACGCATGTATTTCCTGGCTTTCTCACACCAGTACTGACTCAACTTTCTTTTCCAAGTCACTGACTACTTTCTCACATGCATCAGAGGTGAGAAGATAAAAATCGCCGAAAAGAAAGTTTGCTTCAATCAGGTATCGAACTCACAGCCACCAGGTCACGAGTCCGATACGCTGACCACTGAGCTACTCGGGTGAGCTACATAATGTTGCAGCTACTACATCACTTATATCTATAATACTTCATGTAGCACTGTTTAAAGCACATATACAGTGGGTACCGTTGATACGTTTGTTGTAAATTTGGTGAATGTCCCTGCTTAGTAAACATCCTAGAATTTAAGAGAGATCAATTTAGAGAGATCAATTTCTGATCTTCTCAATGTGACCAGCAAAGTAATTTAATGGTGCCATCCACTATAACACATTGGAAATGAACAACAGTATCTGCTCAAAATGAAATTGTAGAAACCTCGTGAACCTCAAATTTTGAGTCTTCAGGATGTCCCTTTCTTTTACCCTTAATCAGACCTGATTTCTATCGAAGCCCGAGTGTCTTCATGCACATTTCGGTAACCTCTGTACTATACTGAATTTGATCTGATTCAGAAACACAGCTTTTCAGTTAAAGGTACAAGCACACTAAGTTTCATCAATGTATGAATCCTGACGACATTCAGTATTAAAGCTTATGACTTCAGACCCCAAATACAGATAATGTTCAGGACAAGTGCAGTCCACGAGGTCCATGATTCTGTCTTCAGTATGTTTGGGTAATACGTACAGAGATACTCAAAGAGCACTTGGCAGCCTTGGAAAACATTGCCGGAGAAAGAGTAACTATTTATTATAAGCAATGGCTCCTTCCCTAACAATACCCTACGTACCACCCCCAAAGGATATTTTTTTCAGCGTTTCTTACTTTATTTGATTTGTATATAACTAGAAAAAGGGGGTCTGGGAACGCATGGATAGGTGCACTAATTGCTGTGGTATGATTTAAAGGTGTCTATTTAGATCTCTCCAAATTAAAGAAAAATTATATATCACTGAAATCTATATCAAAAAACAATACAAATCATCAATATCTAAGAATCATAGAATTACAAAATAATTTTTTTTTTGATGGTGTTCCCTTAAAAGGCTACGTAGCCTCTTAAGGTATTTTTTAGATTTCGAGCCAGAAATCAAAAAAGCATTGTGGGAATGTCAAGTAACTGGCACGTTACTAATGACGCTTAAATTCCGTAACATAACAAACAAGTAATTATTTTCCATAATGTCTTCTTCGGACGCTATGTTTGAAACTACGTCTGTGTATTTCCGGTATGTAAATGAGCGAGTTGCTCATGTAAAAATAGACCGTGTTTCCCGTCGGTATCGATCTGGGCCGTAGTAAATCTCTAATTTCTCTTGTTGTCGGATGGTTTTCGACTACTGGGTTTTATGAATGAAAATTAAAAGGCTTTTGGAGTATAAGGACGATTTTTTTGTATTTTTGTAAAATTTTCGTCCCAAAATCTGAAGGGCCACCTTTCAATTATAACAATAATAACATCAGATATGACGTAATCATACTGATTTGAATATGAATCCTCATAATTTTTTAAGTTTCAGGACTATTTCAGATGTGATCACATTAAAAGTATTTGACTAGTATGTATTCCATTGTAAGAATTATTTTCAGACGGTTTTTAGACAAAATACGTCGTAGATCCATATGGTGACATCACTTGCTAGGTATTACTCATTACAACGATGCAGTTGAACTCCCCTTTTCCAGGAGTTCATTTCCTGAGTAAAAGCAACATTTAATCTACACGTAACATTTAATCCTAGATGTATTTAATTTCAGTCAGAAGACCGCATTTCAGTTTGACCAGTATGCATCAGATCTATAACTCTCACGTACCCGAGCAATGAAGATAAAAGATTAGACATCACAATCTGATCTGATGGGTCCTGCGTGTCTCAATAGTAAAGTATAAGGCATGTGACCTGGAGAGGCTGGGTTCGAGCCTCACAGAATCCACTGGGCCTTTCGGGGGGGTGTCCTCGGGCAAGACACTTTTGAACAGAGCCCGAGCATGGTACTGGTGAACCCAGGAAATACATGAATATGTGAGCTGTCGCCGTTATATGTCTAGCCTGGGTTCCAGTCCATTCATTTTTTTCTTTTCTTTCATTTGGACGATACAGATGTTTCTGGGAAATTTGTTTTAACCCTTTACCATGCAATCTCGAATGCTAAATTGAATTTTAACGATTCTTATGGGGGAAACATTGTGAGAAAAGGATAAAATGCTGGTAACCACCATTTTATCCGTTTCCCACACTGTTTTTCACCATTTCAAAGAATTATCGCATTTCTATGCTACATGTAATTTGTCAACTGCAAATGCTTTCAATTTGGTAGAACTTATACCTTTGACGTTTGGTAAAGAACTGATCCTTACTGAGCATCTATAGTGCATTAACACCGGGGCTTTTTTTTAACAAACATAACTAAACGAGACAAAGCAAGACTCTTGCAGTTTTTTGTTGGCAGTTCAGGAGTACGCCAATTTCACACAAAAATTTCTCAGAATCAGTGATACTTTCTGTAATCCAACAGGCTCCGACGCTGTGATCTTGGTAGTTTGCCAGCGTTCTGCAATGGCCAGGTGTTCTTGGACGTTGTCTCATTGAATTAGAAGCTTTGTATTACAAATGAAAAAATGTCCACCCTTAATGAAATCAGGATAGACTTTGCAGTCCCTTTCCAATTTATATGGACCAAGTTCTGTGAAAAATGAGCATACTGCAGTGTACCTGCAAAAAGTATCATCTCAGGTCAGCCTGCACAGTCCTTCCAGGCTGACCTGGGTCAAAGCGCTTTGCTACTGGTCAATTTTCTGCATGTCCTGGACCACTCTATTTCAGGATTCAGTCGGTTGTTAGACAAAATGGATATTATGGACACATAATCATACGATGACATGCTTTGTGTAGTGCATCATAGAGATGCATTTAACCTCCTTTTTCCAAAGCACGGCTGACGTATAAAAACAACATTGAGTGCATTTATCTCGCTTTAAGGATAGGGCACCCTAATGGGATTCTTGTTACATCTCCTTTCATCTGCGAAAAACGTGCAGAATTGGCTAAGACTCGGGTAATCCATAATCGATCAGCCGATACAAGCTAATTCCAATCATCGATAACGGGTTACCCGAGCCTTACCAGAATCCATACGATTTTGGCGATGAAAGGCGATGTTACACGAATCCATTAGGATTCCCTATCCTTAATTGAGACACATTTTGACATTTTCCCCCAATGCTTTTCGAAAACCTCTTTCCACAGGGTTTTCAACTGTATTGTACGGTAAAGGCTCAAAAGAGTTGCGAGAAACAAGAAACACTAAAAAGCATGGATATATGCACTGGCTGTTGTAATATAACTATGTTGTTGAAAACAAGGTCAGATACAAAACAAATATAATTTTCTATGAAGGACAATGCAGTAAGCAAGACACGTTTTCTGCAACGTATTGTTTTATTCTATTTACATACATATACAAACAACAAAAAATGCTTTTAGGAGCAAAATGTAGGATGGAATGACATTCTGCCATGCAAGATATGAGAAAGAAAGCTTGCATATGGCCATAATATAACCACTTACCACACTGCAATATTTTTACTGCCCATGTGTATGTAGAGTAAGGTTTTTGAAAGCATAGTAGGAAAACGAGAAAATGATGGTAACTGGCATTTCTTTTTCCCAAAATGTTTTCTACCTTTACAACCCTTTATCTAGCTACAAAACTTTACACTGGACCAAATTGAAATTATTTGCAGAAAACAAATTAAATGAATATCAAATGATGACTTCTGTCTTATAGGGTAGAAAACATCATGGGAAGAGGAGGAAATGCTGGTTACCAGCTTTTCTCACAGTGTTTTCAAAATCCTTCTCTTTCAGGGTCGTAAAAACTCGGGATTGTATGGTAAAGAGTTAAAGAATAATCCCATCAATTGAACCGTATTACAATTCATAGGGTGAAATAGCTGTCAGTATAACCAAGGTGATAACATAGGGTGAAATAGCTTTCAGTATAACCAAGGTGATAACATAGGGTGAAATAGCTTTCAGTATAACCAAGTATGTCACTTTTATTTGAGCCATGCTCTGTGAAAAGGGGGCTAATGCAAAAAGTATCGACCCATATCAGCCTGCGCAATCCGCGCAGGCTGACATGGGCCGAAACGTTTTGCTATCTCCAAATTTTCTGCATGTCAAAGGATAATTCTACCTTCAGACCCAGTTGGTTGTTTGACAAAATCGATTCTATGGTTTCCTTATTAAGTTATGTCTTGCTTGGTACAATACATCACGGAGATACATTAAGCCCCTTTTGACAGAGCATGGCTCTTTTGTTTTAGAGTCAATCCTTATCCTGCTAAGAAAATGAAAATGAAACTTTCAAGCCGATAGTAAAACCCGAAATTTTACTATTTCAAAGGTGCTTTTGGAGGAAGAATATCTCCTAATCGGACAGTGTAGATCCAAGATCAGACTGCACGTTCTGTGCAGTCTGATCTTGATCTACTTTGTTCGAAAAAAGGTAATCAAGTCGCGCTTAGCAGCCCAAGAGTTAACCCATTGCCATATACTGGTAGGCTGATTTTCCAGCAATGTAAAACTAGAACATATAACTCAAAGGGATGAAGAAATAAACTGCATAGAAAATTTGGTTGGTTAAAGATGCCAATCTTTTCACTGCCGAGCAGGGGTCCGTATTCACCAACCATTGTTAAGAACATTCGTAGCCTTATTCTTCAAAATTTCTTCAATGTGAAAGTAACAGAACTTCTGATTGGCTAAACCATTTGGTTTAGCCAACCAGAAGTTCTGTCACTTTCACAGTCAGAAAGTCTTGAAAGGTATTGTACATGACTTGTATTCACAGAACCGTGAGCTCGATTCTCAGTACAGCCAGAATTATTTCCCTCTGAGAACTGTGAAACAATTCATTTCCCTCATTGCTGAACATCTTTTGGAATATATTTATGTGGGAAAGCAGCTTGAAACTTAGAAAGAATGTTGTGCGAAGTACTTGTAAAATAAATTCCAGGAAGTCATACAAATGGCCGCTGCAATGTAACTGAAATAATGCTAAAAGAGCTTTTAAACTCTTTAAAAAACTAACACAATTTTAGCCTTGTCCCAGGGTTCATCAGTACTAGGCAATTTGACATTTTCTTGCCATATTCCATGGCCAGTTTTCCAAAGCTCTTTGTGTGGTTAGGCGATAAAATGTAGGACTCTTAACCTAAAGGCTTCTGATTCAAGCCTCGCTAGAAGCACTTGGTTTTCCATTTTTTCATTGGAGTGCCCTTGGATTAGATACCTTACAGCCCCAGTTCAATACTGGCCTCTACTACGCTGTCCTGCCTAGCTCAGTAGCAATATGTAGGACTCATAATGTGGAGGCCCAGGGTTTGAGCCTCATTGGAAGCATTTGGTTACTCGATGGAGTGAACTTGGACAAGATATTTCAGAGACCTAGCCTAGTGCTGATGAAACGCAGGACATTGACAAATATTTCAGCTGTCGCCGTGATATGACTGAAATAATGTTGAAAACGGCTTACACCATTCAACTAAAACAATCAATCAAAGTTTCTAACAAAGAGGAAGAAAAAAATTATTTGATACCTAATAGTAAAAATCTAATTGTACAAAAATTTTCTATACATCAACTCAACTCAATATGGCCTGCAACACGCGGAAAGGGGCATTCGGACATTTGCGGAAAGTATCATCCAGGATCATCCTGCGCAGTCCGCGAAGGCTAATCCCAAGCAACACTTTCCGTTTTTATGTAATTTTCTGTTTTGCGCGAGTCTACTGTAGCTCAAAATCTACTGTAGTCAGCCGTACAGTGCCGTCTCGCATTAGCCTGCGCGGACTGCACAGGCTGATCTTAAACAACAATTTACACAAATGTCCGAATACCCCTTTCTGCGTGTTGCAAGCCATATTTCAACAATTCAACAGGCCTCGGGACAAAAATACACAGGATTACATAATACAATGATTAACCCTGTACCAGACAAACAAACAAACCCAGGTTTCAACAAACCTAGAAAAATAGTCTTTTGTAAACATAGCATCTGTTAAAAAGAGAACAACAATTAAGCAGTATTTTCTTCCTTTACCACTGAGTTATCTACCCTTGAAGAGACAACTACTGTACCATCATTAGTACCACGTTAAACTGGATGTCTCAGAATGCTTTCAGAATGGTTAACTCATTTACCAAACGACAAAATTTTCGACTTGTCCAAATTGAAAGCATTTCCAGACGACAAATTAATTGTGGCTCACATGATAAAATTTGCCTCTGAAAGGGTAGAAAACATTGTGGGAAAAGGAGAAAATGCTGGTTACCAGCATTTTCTCCTTTTCCCACAATTTTTACAAAAGTCTTTCCTGTCAGGGTCGTTAAAACTTAGGATTGTGTGGTAAAGGGTTAAGTATAAAACATTGTCATGAGGTGAAAATGAATTTTAAACTTTGCCACACAAAGCATACTAACCTCCTTACTCCTTACATCTTACATTTTATTATCTAAATTTTCAAAACTTGCTATATTTCCAACTACCACTGTCCTGAAATATGAAATATGAAATTCTAGATATTTATTTGTTCTCACTTGGAAGATTAATCAACCTCCTGAATGCTAAATGATTAATGGATTATCCCAAACGTAAAATGTTTTCTTAATATTAAACATTACCATAAAAAAAAAAAAAATAGAAATGAATAGTGGACAGTGTGGATCCAAGATCAGAATGCATATTCTGCGCAGTCTGATCTTGACCTACACGGCCCACTAAAGAGTTAATTGAGAACACAAAATAATGGTTTTGAGATATTTCATCACTCTATTCAACTTTTGAAGAGCCCCTACTCCATATGGTTTACAATAATTTATTTTAAATTTGTCAACCTGTTAAATTTGTAAAATTTGTAGACTTTCTTGAAAAGTTTCGGTATTCTGTACTGCTGCACTAAATTTTGAATTGTTAACTTTTGAAAGCTATAACGGAATACAAGTGGTAATGTGCAGAATTATTATCCAAATTAAATTACAGAAAAGGATGCATTGTGGAAAAAGGAGAGATTCCTCATTATGAGTGGTTCCTCCTTTTCCTATAATATATTCAAGAGCAGTAGTTACGGATACATTTATGCTAGATTTTTTTTCTAAAATAACTGTTTGTGTTGGGCTAAATTTGTTTGTTGATTTACTATGAATCATCACGTTTGAATTAGGTAAGAAATGTAGAAAAGGAAAAGGGTTTAACCCCTTTACCACACAATGCCGACTTTCAACGAACCCAAGGAAGAAATCTTTTGAGAGCATTGTGAGAAAAGGAGAATATGCTGATAATAGCATTTTCTCATCTTCCCACAATGTTTCCTAGCCGAGCGACGAAAATTTGCTTCATTTTAGCCACACTGACATTTTCGTATACAAATGTTCGTAATTTGGATGGGTCAAAAGTTTTGTCATGTGGGAAAAAGGGTTAACAAACCACTTTTTGTATGTAAATGTCTTATTTGTAAATAATAGCTACACCCATTTATCTCTTCTTGTTATTTCGTTTCGAACAAGAGAGAAATAAGTGGATACTTTTATTTATGTAGTTATATAACAATACAATAACTAGAACGAGTAGATATGACTGAAAAAAAAATTATGATGGTGATAGTGTTGGTAAAAAAAAAAAACGGTTGAAAACAACAGTTCTTCTTTTACTAATACATATTCCTCTCAAAAATAATTCCTCTCAAAAATAATACCTGTCAATAATATTAAACTGTTCTTTAAAACATTTATCGAAAATGACAATGGTCTTGAAAACATATTTTAAATTAACTATGCATACCCTTCTCTCGTATAACCTTAAAGTGAAAGGGAGATAATCAGTAATGAACTAAAATTATTTTTCTTCAGAGTTACTTCTCTTTATAAAGTTTTTTTTTCCCACCATTGACATCTAAAACTTTGTAAATATATATATTGTGTGGTCACTGTGGTGTGATAGGCAATATTGCCTTTTTTCCCTAAAAAAGTTAAAGTTATTATTCAGTATCGTCAGTATTGTAATACAAAATATGGTAAACATACATACATAAACGTTTATTGAATTTTAGTCACTAGAGCGCACCACATTATCATCAACAGTGCTGTTTGTTTATTAAAGTGTTTGGCTTTTCTAGACAATAAGAATTTTAGACTTGTCCAAAATTGAAGGCATTTGCAGACAAAAAAAAAAAAAAAAAAGAAGTCTCAAATGATAAGATTAATTTTGTCTTCGGTAGGATAGAAAATATAGTTAAAAAAAAGCAGAAAAGGCTTGTCACATTTTTACCCACAATGTGTAACACTTCTTTTTCAGGTTTCGCAGTTTAAGGTATTACCATCCTAACGCTTCTAGTGCAACATGGAATAAAATTTCTTATTAGTTGATAAATAATAATAATATGATTAACATAAATACAAGACAGAAAAACAAACCCTAGTTTCAACAAGCCTAGAAAAATAGCCTTTTGTATACATAGTATGTGTTTAACCCTTTACCAAACAATCCCTGGTTTTTACGACCCTGAGATAGAAGCCTTATGAAAACATTGTGGGAAAAGGAGAAAATGCTGGTAACCAGCTTTTTCTCCTTTTCCCACAATGTTTTCTACCCTGCTGGAAACAAATTTCAATTTTTGAGTTTCGTTTATTTTGTCGTCTGCAAGTGCTTTCAATTTGGAACAGTCTAAAATGTCATTTGGTAAAGGGTTAAAAAGGGGAACTCGTGGCCTGGAGGTTGCGGGTTCAATACCCGGTTGCGCGAACTTTCTTTCCGGCGATTTTTCACCTCCCACCTCTAAGGCATGTGAAAAAAGTAGGCAGTTGCTTTTGAAAGAAATTTGTGTCAGTACTGGTGTGAGAAAGCCAGGAAACACATGCGTGCGTCACTGACCGCCATGATATGACCTAAGCTGTTAACATGGAGTTAAACTCCAATACAAACAAACTAAAGTGTATAGCTTTACTAGACTATAAAAATTTTAGACTTCTCCTAAATTGAAGGCATTTGCAGATAACAAAAATGTTAATCAGATGATGGGATTAATTTTGTCTTCGGTAGGATAGAAAAATAGACTTAAAAACGCAGATAATGCTAGTCACATTTTTATCGACAGTGTTTAACCCTTTACCAAACAACAACACTTTAGACTTGCCCAAACTCAAAGCTTGTGTAGACGACAAAATACCTGTGACTGAAACATAGAAATTCAATTTTGGAAGGAAAGAAAACATTGTTGGAAAAGGAGAAAATGCTGGTTACCACCATTTTCTCCTTTTCCATCAAGGTTTTCAAAATGCATTTTCCTTTAGGCCATTAAAATCCGAGATTGTGTGGTAAAGGGTTAAAAGGCCTTCATTTTTAGGGTTCGCAGTTTAAACCCGGGATCATTTGGTAAAGGTCTGTATAATTTGTAGGGTTGGTTGGCTCTCTCTGGCTCACTTCCCTAACTTCATGATTTCCTGTCAGTTGCCTGTATTAACATTTGTTTTTTTGGCATAAACTACATAATTTTCAATCTATATATATCAAGAGGCTAAAACTAAGATTTCAATCTAAATACAATAAACCGTTCTTTAACGCTTTACCAAACGACATTTTGTTCTTGAAAGGGTAAACATCATTGTGAGTCATTAAAATTTGGGATTGTTTGGTACAGGGTTACGTATTCATAATCATTTTGTTTTCGAAATTAGAACTTAATTGTTGTACAAATACAGTGTATCGATAAAGTAAAGTTTTCTGCTTTGTTTAGCAAGTCTGTACATTGGCCCACACATTCGGCGCGAGTACTGGTGTGGTTCCCAGGAAGCAGAATCGAGAGAGATTTGTAGAAGTTGTAAGAACTTGTTTCTCAATCGATTGAAAATAAATACACTAAACTAAGTCGGTACATCTCTCTCTCTGCTTTTCTACACTTCCATGCATTGATTTGCAAGACTTGGTAATTAATTAAATAAACATTTTTAAGACAGGCAAAAATCCCAAAACTATCGCAATTTTAGGGTTACTCGGCAAGAATATCTCTAAAGACGTAGATCCAAGATCAAACTGTATGTTCAATGCAGCCTGGTCTTAATCTACACTATCCACAAAAGACATTACGCAGTGTGTTAGTCCTTTACCAAATAATCATGTGTTTTAACAGTAACTGAAGAATGGGTTTTGAAAATATTTCGGGAAATTGAGAAAACCAGTTTTTTTTGGCTTTTCCCAGAACAATTTCACAGTCTTTCTTCTTCAGTGTCATTAAAAGTCAAGGATGTGTGATAAAGGCTTAAACCCCTTAGCCTGCTAAGTGTGACTCACCGACCTTTTGCGGACAGTGTAGATCAAGATCAGGCTGCGTAGAACATGCAGTCTGATCTTGGATCTACACTTGGTGGACAAGTCTGGCATAGACTGAAGTCCATTTGTACCAAATACGGTTGGATTGCAGAAAAGATTGTGAAGTTTATTAACGATTTTATGTGTGGCATTTTTTTTTTTTTTGTGGTCACCCTGTATTATTCCCCAAAAACATAACTTTGAAATAGCAATATTTGGGTTTTTACTTTCAAACTGAAAATTTCATTCAAGTAATTTAGCAGGATAAGGGATAATACCTACTAGCACTCATTCACCTTGTCCTAATTAATGTCTAGGACATAAAAAACTTTGAAACCTATTAACTCCTTTCAATATATTTCTTTGAAACCTATTTACTCCTTTACACACCTAGCTCAAACGACCCACAAAAAGAAGGCTTTGAAAATATTGTGGGAAAGGAGAAAATGCCGTTAACCAGCATTTCTCGTTTTCCCACGATGTTTTCTACACTTTCAAAGACGAATTTCAGCAATTGAGTTGCATATAAATTGTCGTCTGCAAAAAGCTTTAATCTGGAGGAGTCCAAATTGTCATTTTCTGGTAAAGAGTTAAGACTAATGGAGATCTTGACAACCGGTAATACATTAGCTTAAATTCTTTCTAAAATCTCCGGTTTTTCATGTTTACGTTCCCTACCAAAGAACCCTAGGATGATGATGTGGTTGTGATTTTCAAAGGTTATTATAGCCTCATAAGTGTTTAAGCCACCTTTTGACGTATGATATCTCTCTGTAAGGTAGTTTACTGCTGTAAGTGATACATCTGAATTATTCGGGGAAGTCAATTTTATTTCTAAATTGACTTCTAACTTATCTTGTGTCTTTGGCAAAGTATTGATGAAGGATATAAAACTCTCTAATGTCTGGGTACATTTATCAAACTGTACAAATCTCAAATATTTCATATCTGACGATAATCTCAACAGATCTTGCCCGAAGTCTATGTTTCTGAGTAATAATTTCCTTAAGTTCCTCAATGTTGGTATAACTGTAATCAATATTCTTGACAAACCAGATGAAGAAGGAGACGCCTCCCTATCGTCATTCTCTCTTGTTGTGCATCTGTGTACTTGATCAAAGTTTGGGGAAAATTCAGATACTCGCAATAATTGCAAAGTCTCGGCTGACTTTAAACGTGCTATAACAGATGGACCACAATTACAATAAAAAACTTTACAACATTGCAGTGGCAGACCTTCACAGAGTGTTACTAGTCCAGTCATGTGCAATATATGTAGCTTCAGTAGCTGCCGATGATTTGCTAAATCAATTCTGTATTCACATGGTGCATGTACACAAGTTACACAACAGAGACTTTCAAGTTTTATTTCTTTTAATTGTTTTCTAATTGACAGGAACTGTCCCAGTTGTTCGATACCTGAATGGTCAAAGTTTATGTTGGCGAGGCTTATACTAGTTAAACAAGGAGTTTCCATAAACGTAGTAAGGAAACGTTGATAATCCACAAGTATAGCCCTATGTTTCCTTTTTTCTTTGATCCCAAGCAAAGTTAGAGATGACAAGCTGTTTTGTATCACATGTATTGAGTGATCAACATCTGCTTGAGTCTTTATAATAAATGATACTTTACAAAGAGTTGCTCCATGAAATTTGTTCCACCACGATGACAGAAGTGTTACCTTTTCTGTTCCTAAGATACTCAATATGTAAACATATTCCATTGTAAAAGATTTGACCTCATCTCCTTTTATGCATTCATATAGAATATCTTTCCCCATTTTCCCGATATCCTGATAAATAAAGAATAAATCACGAATAATAACTTTGTTTACCATCTCTCCTTTGTTACATCTACAACCCTCTTCTACAAGATCATAAATAAGGCTCTCAATGTCATGTGGTGCATAAATATCATCATCATCATCATGTTCGAAAACATTATCAGTGATTGATTGCCTGTAAATTGAAACCTTCTCATCCTTGTCTGTCAAGTCTGCTATATGTTTGCTCATATCATATATCAAATCAGGTCTAAGTCCACTGAGTAAACGCATAAACTCACCCATTTCAAATACATCCTCAAGGCATGAGAGTATTTGCAACACATCTTTGAACTTATTTTCATTATGGGCAATAAATACAGCTGCAAGGAATTCCTGAACAGTTTTATGTATAAAAGAGATTTTTTTTTCCTGTATTGTAACCTTTTTGCAAAATCTTGCTTGAGAAAGTAAGCCGGCCTTCAAGCAAAAGTTAAGATCCACTTCATTTAGCTTGTGTATCTCAGTTATAGAATGTGGAAAAACCAGCGAAGCTTCCTTTTTCTTACTGAACAAGGTACAAAATGCCAGTTCGGATAGTTTTGATAACAGATCACTGTATTTCTCGCAAAAGGGAAGATCTCTGAAGCTGTCGAGTAGACAGTCGTTCTCTGTCTGCCTCGATTCGAATCCACTGACTCCATAACTATTTTGTTTCGTTGTATCTTGTTGACGTTTGTTTGCCATTTGCAAATAGTATTCAATGGTTTTACAGTAGACTTCAACACGAGTTGTACCGAAATCCATGTCATCGTACCACATACAAACAATCTGCGTTAACAAAGTTGGGACCTGCAATAAATTTTTTACATGTTTAAGCTGCTCTTCCTTATATATATCCTTCCATATCTTTTTTTCACCTCGTTTTTTATTCAGGTAATCCACAACAGCCAATATAGATTTATCCTCGTCAGTAACACCACATAGTTCAACTTCATGTCCTATTTCCCGTTTTTTCGGACGCAGAACTTCTAGTTTCCATGGACGTGATGTTACTAAAACTGTCATTTTTTCCTTTGGATCAAAAATAGGCATTCTTTTGCTACAATCCTCAGGTAGCAACCATTCATCTAAACCATCTAAAATAATGAAACATTTACGAGAGTCTCTTTGCAGAACTTCATCTAGGATATCATGCATATCTTTCCTGACATGCTCTGCCTTAATCATGTCAATGATATCTGGTGTTGTGTGATTACGAAGAGGTATATAAAACAGAAAGTCAAAAGACTTAAGAAACTTTTGTTCATCACTCTGTAAACTTTTAGTTTGCTGATTATTGTGTAGTTTACACCAGTTAGACAATACCTTCTGACAAAATGTTGTTTTACCATACCCAGCCTCTCCTGATATGCATGCTCTAAGAGTAGGCTGTCCATCCTTTTGAAATATTTCAAAGATAGTTGTTATGTATTTGTCTTTCTGAGGACCTGAATCCTTGCTACTGTTTTGTTTTATTCTCATCTTTGGCATATCAAACATATCAGCTACATCCACTTCTTCATCATCTATTAGAGCTGGAATTGCCGACATGCAGTACCCATTTTCAGAATAATGCTCGATGAGCTCTTTCTGTAAATCTATACAAACAGATTATAAAAGTAAAATTATAATCTACAATAAAACTTAAGTCTTTATCAAGCCATAAAATTGTAGATTTCAACTGGAAGCATTTGCACATAGCTGAGGCTAAATTGATGAAAGTTGTCTATAACAAGTTAGAAACATTGCTGGAAATCATTTTACCAGCATCTTCTCCTTTTCCCACAATGTTTTCAAAAGCCCCCTAACTAGAGACCATTGAGAGGAATTAAGATTGTATGATAAAGGGTTTATCTTTCGAAACATGAAATGTCCCTTTAACTGCATTTTTATGTTATGAAGCTACCCATCAGTCATTTGCTGAAAAAATCCACATGCAATTGTAAAATTTTAGAGATTTTTAGTGTAATCAGTGTTTCATAATTACATAACATTTGTGTCATGCTCTGTTAAAAGGGGACTTAACACATCTGCAAAAGTATCGACCCGGGTCAGCCTGCGCAGTCCATGCTGGCTGACCTGTGCCGAAATTTCTCGCTATTATTCTGTTTTCTGTATGTTTAAGGACCAGTCTACCTCAATATCATTCCTGTTGTTAAAAAAAAGTGGCTATTGTATAGCCATAATAATGCGATTGCTTGATTGGTATCATGCATCATGGAGAGTGTATTAAGCCCCTGTTTGCCAAGGCATGGCTCATTTGTTTAAACACTGAGCAAGTTTGTGACACTGACGGAAAGTTGGTAGTGTACAGCACCCGAAACCCTGCAGGTGAGCTCTGAGACGGGACTCCTCTCTCTGTGCTGAACAATTATTTGATGATCTCTCTTGAGAAAGCAGTCAGTTACTTGACAAAAAAGGTTATGTAAGGTACTTGTAAAAGAAAAGTCTTTAAAGGGATGTATAGGTGCACTGGCCACTCCAACATAAATGACATGTAATGCAAAAGTTGACACTCAACATCAAACAAAGATAGGAATGTTTTGCTGTATGTGTGTTAACCCTTTAATTGACGACAAAATTTCAGCCTTGTCCAAATTGAAAGCATCTGCAGACAACAATTTCATTGTGGCTCAAATGGTGCAATTTTTCTTTGATTGGGTAGAAAATATTGTGGGAAAAGGAGAAAATGCTGGTAATCAGCATTTTCTCCTTTTCCCACAATGTTTTCAAAAGCCTTCTTTGTTTTCAAAAGCCTTCTTTCCCAGAGGCGTTTAAAAACAGCATTGTGCGGTAAAGGGTTAAATTTGTTTGTTTGTTTGTATGGCGTTTAATTCCGTTATGTATATTATTACAGTTATATAAATGCAGCTAGCGCACCTATCCATGCGATCCCGTTTTTTTTTTACCAGTACCTTGCACAATATTCGTCCAGCTGCATTCCTGCAAAACCATCCTCGAATTAATGATCAGCGATGAAAGAGGAATGAATCAGTGTGATAAGTTGTTAACATCCATATTTTCACACAAAGATAATCTAAATAAGTTTATTAGGAACAAAAAAATAGACTGATTTAGATTATTTTTGTGTAAAAAAAAAAAGGACTTTCTTTCGCAACTCACCTCAGATGAATGTGAGAAAAGAAGTCAGTGGCTTGGAAAGAAAATTGTGTCAGTACTTGTGTGAGAAAGCCAGGAAACACATGCATAGGTGCACTGACCGCCGTGATATAACCTAAGCACTTAAAACAGCGTTTAACTCCGATACGAACTTGTAGTTCTAAGCATGTTGGCGGATTTCGGCTGAGAAAAGGTAATAAAGTTTGTACTAGGCCTGTACCAAAATAGAATATTCTAGACCGGTTCAAATTGAAACCATTTCTAGATAACAGACTAAATCTGGCTATACTGATGGATTATGCATTTGAGTTGGTCGAAAACATTGTGGGAAAAGGAGAAAATGATGGTCACCAGCACTTTCTTTTCATATTTTTTTTCCCAAAAGACTTCTTCCCTGGATTGTTTGAGAATGGGTATGGTAATCTGATCTTTCCTTGCGTTTTCCAATTCATTTAACCCTTTACCTTTTCAATGCAATCCTGTTTTTTAAAAAGAAGAAAATGCTGGAATAAAGCATTGTTTCTTTCCAAATAATGTTTTCTATCCTTTTTAAGTCAGATTTATCATTTGAGCTAACATTAGTCTGTCCTCTGCAAATATTTTGAATTTAGTAAAGTCTAGAATTTTATTGTGTGATAAAGAGTTAAAGCACTGAGCCCAGACTTAGTTCGCTATATAAAAATTATGGATCAAGATCAGGTTGCACATAGCATGCAGTCTGCTTAGATTTACAGTTTAGGCTTTTCTTGTCTGACACTCAGACAAAGTAACCTCTAAACTTTATTATCTGCATGTTTTGTACTAACTGGAAATGCTCATTTCATATATTTAGCACTACAAAGGTTTAAAATTTCTTTCCTTCCTATAGTTCTCCTTTTTTCAATGCCACAGCTGGGAATCAATCTAAAATAAATTGTGCTACAATGGATTACTAACCCTCTACCACACAAGGAAGGCTTTAGAAAACAGTGTGGGAAAAGAAGAAAATGCTGGTTACCAGCGTTTTCTTCTTTTCTCACGTTTTCTATCCTATCAATGACAAATTTCGTAATTTTGGTCACCTTTAATTTGTCATCTGCTAATGCTATGAATTTTGACAGGTCTAGAATTTTGTCGTTTGGTAAAGAGTTAAAGGCCCAGTTGCAGCCAAAAGTAAACAAAGCAGATTTTTAATTCATTTGAACTCAGATTATACCATTCAAAAGAATGGAAATTATTGGGAGGTTGACAGTCTGTAATTGTACGGTTGGTCCAAGTTTAAGTTTCTGGCAGAAAATGAATTTTAACACCAAGTACAAAGTAAACAAAAATAGGACAACCTGGTAACTTCTGACCTACTTTAAAATTTCGTTATTCTGTCAGTGACTAACATTATGACCTACCAGACAATAACGGACTGTCACTTTCTTAATAATTAAATGGTATGATTAAGAAAGACAGTTTTCCATAACAATTTTCAAACTTACTCTTTTTCTTCTCATTGTAGTTCTCAAGCATCTGGTCAGGTCCCTTGGCTCTTTCTGCCTGTAGTGCTTTGATTCCTCTGTTCTTTTCACCTTCAATTCTGTCTATAGATGACTGTGTGTGACTATCAATTTCTTGCTTTCGAACTTCAATCTCTTCTTTCAAATCTTCGACTAATACATATTTTGTTTCTTCTATGGTTTTCTTTGCCCTTTTTGTTTTTTCATGAATCGCTGTTTCAGCATCAGATGTAAACTCGGCTGCAGTTCTTTTAAAATTCCCTCGTGATTCTTCAACAGTGTCCTTGAAATGTTCTACACTAATTTCCATTTCTTGCTGAAGCTTTTCCGTACTGTCATTTGTCTTTCTTTCAATATTTTCAATACTTTTTGTTGTCTTTTCCTCAATATGTTTCACTCCTTCATCTGTGATCTTTTTAAACAGTTCAAGATATTCTTTATGTATCATCTCTCTATCATTTGCTGTAATTGTGATCGAACCTTGATGCAGCTTTAATAAATGATAGAATAAAACATTCTTGTTCTAGTATTACCAAATAGACCTTCCTTTGTTTATCTCTTAACCACAAGACCAAATTTTAGACTCATCCAAATGGACAAGATTTACATATGCCAAATTAGATGTGTCTCAACTGACTGTATTTGTTGTTTGATGGTTGGATAACACTGTGGGAAAAGGAAATGAATTATGAATCGGTACAAAGGAGCTGAAGTTATCTGATAGGATAGAAAACATTGTTGGGAAAGGAGAAATCGTTTGTTACAGGCAATTGAGAGCCATGTTTGAAATGGTACAAAAATATTTTGGGAAAAGAAAAAAGCTGGGTACCAGCATTTCCTCCTTTTCCTCGCAATGTTTTCATTAGCCTTCTTCACGGCCGCTTATCTCCGGAATCAAAACAGTGTGTCGTGAAGGGAAATATACTCAGGGGACATCAGTGGAACTTTAGGGGACCATAAATTGGGCGATACGAAGGTGAGTGTAAAGGTTGAACCGGGATTTTTTCTTTTTCAGGCTCAAAAATCAAAAATCATAAATTACAACAACCTGAGAGACCGTTAGATATACGTTGATGGATGGAACGATTTGCATTCGGCGACTTCACAAACGAGAATCCAAAATTGTTCGCATGCCATCAAAATGAGATAGTTTCGATCACCCTTGCTCTGAGAAAAATGTATTTCTGCTGTATCATTCAGAATCTGGCTTCAAATGACCCCAATATTTATAGGAAAATGATAAAGGGTTGGATGACATCCTCCGATTTTTGATATTTGATCCTGAAACAATCCCGGTTCAACTGTTACACTCACATTTGTTTCGCCCGATCTATGGTCTCACAAAGTGTTGTGATTCCAATAATAAGCGGCCGTGTTCTTCCTTCGTCAAAATTAGGGATTAGTTTGGTGTAGGGGTAAATAATGTCCTTTCTTTCCACTATGCTTTCATGACTTTACCTAATCTCGGTGTTTTCGGAGGAATTTATCATATATTTGTTACTCCTTGTATATGATATGTACATTGATTGGATGATTGACCAAACGACAACATTTTAGCCTTGATTGAATTGAAAGCATTTGCAGACAACAAATTTAACTTTACGCAAAACATGAAACTTTTTTTCAACGGAAAAAAACACATTGTGGTGTGAGAAAATGCTGATTACCATCATTTGAAGACAACAAATCAAATGTTACTCAAAATAGGGTAAAAACAACGTGAAAAGGTAGAAAAAATGTGGGGAAAGGAAAAAATGCCTATTACCAGCATCTGCAGATCACAAATTAATGTTGCTCAAAACATAAAATTTGTCTTTCAAAGGGTTTAGCAAATTTTCTACTTTTCCTACATTGTTTTTAAAAGCTTTTTACTCACAGTCCTTTTAACTTGGAGCTGTATTGTAACATCGCGTTTTAGGTAGCTTTCAATATTTTTATTCAGTTATATCACGTCAACAGCTCGCTTATTCATGTGTGTCCTGGGTTTCACCAGTACAACAGTACTAGGGTAGGAATCTGACATGTCTTGCTTAAGAATATGCCATGGAGAAAAACTCAGTACTTTCTGTAAGGCTTGAACTTCTGGCCCCCATGTTGCGAGTCCTTCACCTAACCACTGAGCCACGAAGGATCCCTGATATGGACAAAGTAATAGTGAATAATAAAGACAACAAGCATTTTCATTATGGAATTAAGATTCTAATCAAAGCAATTTGAGTGTTGCCCTTGGCCAGAATGTCTATGCAAATTGACAGTGTATATCAAAGACCAAACTGCACATTTTGTGCAGTCTTAAAAGTGCTGTAAGTCTTTACCAAATGCCAAAAATCTAGCTTTGTCCATATTGAAAACATTTACAGACAGCAAATTCAGTGTTTCTCAAATGATGAGATTTTTCTTTTAAGTGACAGAAAACATTCTGAGAAAAGGAAAAGGTGCTGGTTACCAGCACTTCCTGCTTTTCCTACAAAGTCTTCAAAGGCCTTTTTTTTGTCAATTTAATACCAGATTGCGTGATAGAAGGTTACTAAGCCAATCAAATCACCTCTTTAAGTTTCTTTATGGCTTCCTGGGCTTTTGGAAGAGTCTGAAGGTGTTGTTTATCACCGAGAACATCTGTCAGTACTTGAAAGTAACTGTTCATGTCAGTGGTTGAAACCTCCATTTTTGGGTTGTGCATTAATGTATTTCTGGCTTCACGGGCCTACAAAGTATTTTGTAAAATAAAGTTGAAACAAAGGCAAAACTTTTTGTTATAAATCAATGTTTGAAAAAAAAATGCATTTGGTGCTATATTTTATTCTCATTGGGACCATGCGTAAACAAAAATCAGTTGTAGCTTAAATGAAGAACAATCAAATGCAACCAAGGCACATTCATTCGGATGCAAAGTCTAATACATGTATATATATACTCCTCACAAAAAGTGAATTATTTTATTATTACACATACAGACAATTTCATTGTACGAATGTAATGAGAATTGAGTTAGAAACCAGTCCAAGCAATTCTGTCCTTCTATCAGATAATGTTTTTCACTTACAGGCTTTTGAAGTAAGGCACTGTCCAAATCCACATGCAAAAAAGTGGTATACTACCCAGATGTTTGAAAATGTTTAAAATTCATTTAATCTGCAACTGTTAGTACATTTATAGCCACCATTAGCACGAATACAAGCTTGAACTCTTTCGGGCAGTTTGAGTGGCCAGGAAGATTTCTAGATCTCAATCCGATTGAGCACGCGTGGGACATTCTCGGTAGACATGTCAATGATGGAAATGTGAGGTCTCAGAACCTCCAACACCTTGAGCAACTTTTGAGACAGGAATGGTAGGATATTCCACAACAACAGCTGGACGGCCTAATCTGGTCAATGCCTAGAAGAGTTCAAGCTTGTATTCGTGCTAATGGTGGCCATACCGTGTACTGACTGTGTCCCGGTTGCAGATTGACCGAATTTTAAAGATCTTAAAACATCTGGGTAGTATACCACTTTTTTTGCATGTGGATTTAGGCAGTGCCTTACTTCAAAAGCCTGTAAGTGAGAAACATTATCTGATAGAAGGACAGAATTGCTTGGACTGGTTTCTAACTCAAAAAAAAATTACAAAAAGCACAAAGTTTCGACTGCACAGGCTAACATGGGTTGGTCCTTTTTGCAGATGCATTAATTCTCCTTTTCACAGAGCACGGCTGTTATGTAAATAGGATATACATGTAACCTGTTTTCATTATCACTTTCACTCTATATACAGAATATTCTAGAAACATAAAGAACATTCATTGGTTTTTCCATTGTGGTTATGTTTAGAAACAGGTTGTTAGTAAACAAGTTGTTTATCAATCCATGTCAATAAACATCTTGTTGTCATCTTTCTGGAAAGACTAATGTAGATTTTTCCAAGCTGATGTAAATCGGAGTGACTTACATGGTGATATGGATTTTGAACTTAGACTTGTGGCTTTGAGGATACAGAATTAGTGAACAGTGTTGGGTTTAAATTGGAATATAGATCTGTAAGTTGGAATTATTTATTTCTTAAACACAGGTTGCTCATATCTATTTGCAAGTTAAAACTATTGTTAAGTTAGATTTTAGGAACCAGAAACTACTTTTTGTAGTCCAAACTCAATTCTTAATTTTGAGGGACTTATTCCATTTCTTGTTCCAAGATTAAAAATAATCAAAATTTCATTCAAACTTAACTCTTGTTGTACTCTTTTGTCTTTATTCATTAAAAAATATTGTTAATTGTTAAAGGCTTGTTGCTTCTTTCTCCTTACGCTGGTCTCGTAACGACGGCTCAAATATAATTAGGCTTTCATTTCTCATTTGTTATTCTTGTAATGGTTTACTAAACATTTTTTTCTCATTTACCAGTTACTGTCATGGTCTGAAAAGATCAAACATCTGAAAAAAGCCTGTCACATAAAAACCTTTTGCCGAATGACAAATATTATATACTTGTCCATTTTGAAAGCTTGCATCTAACAAATTGAATTTGGCTCAAATAATGACACTTGTTTATACAAGGATTGAAAACACTGCTGGTTATCAGCATGTTCTCCTTTTCCCATTATGTTTTCAAACGCCTTCTTCACGAGCGTCTTTGAAATACGTTTTTTTTGGGGGGGGGTAGAGTTTTTTATGAAGTTGTTAAATACGGAATTGTAAGGTAAACGTTAAGAACAACAACAACAACAACAATAAACAACTGTAAAATATGCGAAATTTGCTACAGGAAACAGATATGTTGATCGTTTTGAAGATTGACGAGAAACATTGCCCAAGTTTGACTTGAGACAAAGTTTGCGGGAACTCATTGAGACCTACAATAAAAGTTTCAGTTATTTAAAAAGATCATCTGTATTAAAAGTTAGTCAAGCTTGTCAGAGCAAAAAGTCTGCCTCTTCTTACATAAGGACCACTGACCGAAGGCCTTTTTTTGTGGCGTTCAAATAAAAGTTCAGTCGCTTTGCAGTTGCAGTCTGTAACTCTATTTTCATAAGATCAAACATGATTTCATTGTTTTTATTCTGATATCGTCCTATATAATCCTCAAGTTTCGATCATATGATCTTTCCACAAACCATTGTGAACTTTAAAATACCCGACAGAGTTAGCCTTATGAAAGCCTTTATCACACACTCCTGACTTTAAACGACCCTGAAAAAAAGCATTAAAAACAATGAAGGAAATAATAAAATACTTTTCCCATAATGCGTTCCACCCTTTCAATGACAAATTCCACCATATGAGTCACACCCCCGTATTGCCCTCAAAAGGTTCCAACATGGACAGGTCTAAAGGTTTGTTGTGTGGTAGAGGGTTAAATCTTTATCAAACGACAAAATTTCAGGCCAGTGCATTCTGAAAGAGTTAAAAAATATCAACTCCTTAAAAGTCAGTTGAAGTTGTCATGGCAATATGACTGCCTGTACCGACATAAGGACCTCTGACCTGAAACTCATTTTTGTGCCGTTCAAGTAACAGTTTGGTTGCTTTGCAATCTCCAAATCTGTTTTCATGAGATTAAATGTGATGCTATCATAATCGTTCCAACACCTCACATAATCCACATGTATCAATAACATGTCATCCCCACAAACTTTTGCAAAATTTTAATAACCCTAGGAAGCTACGAAACCTATAGAGAAAATACCACTGGCTTTTTTCTTATATTTGTCATTCATATTTACTGATGGTTTGCCATTTATCCCATTACTTAACCCTTTTCCGCACACTACTGAGTTTTAATGACCCAATAGAAGACAGTTTTTGACTATTGGCCCTGAAACCCTCACCTGAGGAAAGTCATCTAGGCTGATAAAGTTGAACACATCCTCGTTGTGATGATGTAAACTCATGAGTGTTACTGACCTACCTTTTCACCATATGTGACCCATTTTCAAGTTTTTCCGAGATATTATCGAAACAAATATTATAAGTTTAACGAGTACTGGACTGAAATTGGGGCCTCTACACTGCATACATTTTTTTTCTAAGATTTGCTCCAGTGACCTACTTTTTGACATGATATGACCAAATTACAAACCTGGCTGAGACGGTATAATGGCACTCATTCTGACCAGTGGCATCAAGAGTGTACACGAGGTTTTCTTCGGATTTTACCAGGTGACCTACTTTTTGACCTTACATAATCCAATTTCAAACTCGTCTGAGATAACACCAAGAAAACTTCCTGACAAAGTTTCATGAGTATCCGGCTGAAGATGTGGCCTCTAAAGTGCACACAATGTTATTCTAAGATTTGTCCTCTGGATATTTTTATTTTCACCCAATGCGACCAAATTGAAACTTGTCAAAGATACTATCAAGAAAAAGATTCTGACCAAGTTAAACGAATATTGGACTGAGAATGCAGCCTCTACAGTACACACAAAGGTTTTTGCACGATTTTCCCCAGGGACCTAGCATGACCCAAATTCAAAGATATCCCAGATTTTCTTAAGACAGTCATTCTCGGTTTCATGAATATTGGAGTGAAAATATGGCCCCTAAAGTGCACACAAGGTTTTCCTATGATTTGACCTGGTGACCTACTTTTTGACACGACATAAATCAATTTTGAACTCTTCCGAGATATAATCAGTTCAAATATTCTGACCAAGTTTCATAAGCATCTGGCTGAAAATGTGGCCTTCAGAAGCATACAAGGTATTTTTTGATTCCTTGGTTACAAATGACAGGTGACCTACGATGTTCAACATACGATAGGCAATCATAAAAGCTTAACCTGAGCGCTTTGTCGCCAGGTGAGCAAAACAATTGTCGGAACATAGGAAAATGCTGATAACCACCTTTCAAAGACAAATCCCATCATATAAGCCACATCCAGGCCATACTGAGAGCGTTTTCAGACAACAAAATAAGTGATTGAATAAAAATGAATTTCGTGTTTGGAAGTACGACAAAAACCTGTAGTAAAAGGAGCTCAGCATTTTCTCCTTTTGCCACAGTGTTTTCAATAAGCTTTTACCTCGTTAAGGTGTCGGATTGTGTGGAAAAGGGTCAAATTAGGAATGAACCGTTCTTTAACCCTTTACCACACAATCCCTACTTTTAATGACCCTGAGAAAGAAAACTTTTGAAACCATTGTGAGAAAAGGAGAAAATGCCGGTTACCAGCATTTTCTCCTTTTCCTACAATGTTTTCTACTCTTCCATAGTCAAGTTTAAATATTTGAGTCACGTTTATTTTGTCGTCTGCAAATGCTATTAATTTGGACCAGTGTAAGATTTTGTCGTTTGGTAAAGAGTTCACTAAAGTGAGATTAGTAGTAGTAGTAGTCCCCTAAAGCTTAAGGTTGTTTGGTACAGGCATAAATATAAACTTGAGTTTGGTAAAGAGATACATATAATTATAGATACCTTTTCAAACTTGTTTCCAGCTTGGTTCAGATTTTCAGTAATAAAGGCTTGGAAATCAAGATAACACAGAATTACATTCATCAAACCAGAAAAGTCTGTATCATCTGCTGTAGTGCTGTTTGAGTACCCCGGGGGCATGAAACATTTTGCCAGCTCCCAGCTGTTGTTGAACCAGACTAGTGCATCAGAGTTTTGAAAGGTTGGTCTCCCGTATCTGTGAACATGTTTAACTTCATCTCTAATTACCCCACAAATGTTTTTAGGACACGGATTGTATTGCTTTGTTGGGCCCGTGTTGTCATGGAAACGACAAGGTCTGCCGCCACATGTACCTGGTGTTGGACACTGTAGGACATTTTGAATTGTACAGGTGTTACAATGGCAGTTTGGTGGGAGTTTCTGCAAAACGTTCTTGTGAAATTTATCCATTTCATCTGTCACAAATTGCTGTAGGCCTTCTTTGGCATAACGTAGTCCCATGACAGCTTTATACCAGTTTTCATTAAGAGTCTCTTTAGTTTCAGCCATCTTAGACTGTAATTTAACCCTCAGATCTGGGGAAAATAAAAAGAAAAAAATTGTTTATATATTATATTTGATCATTTATATTTTTGAAATTTTGATTGATGGAATTTGATGAATTACGTTTTTTTAAGGCGGATGGAGGGTGATATTCAGCCTAAATGTAGGGATAGGAAATTCCCTGGATCTTACTATGACACTGTGCATACACGAAATGTCAACACATACATGTACGTGTCATTGGATTTCAAACAAGAATATTTCAACTTTACTCCTCTAGAACTGCAAAATTAATAAAAAATACGTAACCCTAAGACGTGCAATTTTTTACCTCAAAGGCACACTTCAAACACTTTAAAAAGGACCATCTAATGATGCTCAATACCTAATATCAACACTCAATGTCTTTGGATTTCAGATAAAAAAATGTTTTTTGAAAGAAAACAAGAAGAATAATATTAGACCGAGATATGATTATCTTCGATCCTAGGGCTGTGATATGAACATGTTTGATTAAGGTTGATGTTTAATGTCAAATATCAACACTCTCGGCCTAGTGGTCTCAGACAAAAACATATTTATTTTACTTATTATTCTTTTTTCAATAAAAGTATATGTAAACATACGATTCCCAGGGCAGGCTTATCTTTGACCCCACGGGCACACTTTGAAAAGTTTTCATTAAGGACTACCCTTGGATGCTACATACTTCATATCAACACTTCGAGTTTTTGTTTTGGCACAGTAAAGGTTTTTTATTTTATTATTTTTTTTCCAAAATAAACTCTAAGGTTAACCAACCTCACGGACATAAGTTGATTAACTTTGCTAAAGCTCACTATCATGATACTACAAATCGAATGTCAACATTCTAGGTCAAATGGTGTAAGACAGAGAGATATGTGTATATGAGATATATGTAAGATATTAAGAATAGTAGCATAATTGATTTACCTTTCCAAAAAAAAAAATAGGTCAATGGACCTGCGATGGTTATTATAAGCGATATGTAGTAGCACTGAAACAGATTATTCTTCACCAGTTGCTATGTCAATGTTGGTTTTCTGTTTCTGTTAAGATTTTTTTAAAAGTTTTATTTAACAAATTTGCACCTGTGTCCAGCTCCCCTTGAGGACTTCGTCCTTGGATGAGGTTAAGATGAATAAAGGTAATCTCTTAAACGCTGAAGTAATGAAATAGGCTTTAGAAGTTTGGAATAACATGACAAATATCGTACGTTAGGACCTTTGATTTTGACGAGCATATGTTACAAATAGCGGAAACTATAGCGACTAGATTTGGGCCAGTATTCACCAACCATTTTAAATCATAAACGTAAAAGCTGGCTGGCGTTTTATTGTTTAGTATTGTATGTATCGGGCCAATTCATGCCTTCAATATACAAGGATTGCTAGAGGCTTTTCTCGCACCATAGCCGAATAGATCTAATTGTGGATAATCGTTTCTTTTTACACTGATAGATCTAGTTAATCTAATATTTTCTATGCTAAAACCTGTGATCCATCACTGTAAAGTATACACGTTATTTGTTTGTTTGTTTTTTCAGACACACTATTTTAAACAGGTACTGCCCTTTTCCAACTGCGAGTTGGGTTTTTATCTAATACCGATAAATGATTAGATCGTATAGAAAATTTTTATTTTAAACAACATGCAAATCAATTACTAAAAAGGCAGTTGCTAGTGTGGTAACTTGTTATAATTTCTCTTATTGACCCTCAGACACCTCACTGTGATGCTAGACAGTTACTGAATTTTAAATCTAAAGTTCATATTTTGGAAATACATAAACTTTTAAAAATAGCCCTCAACCGGAAATCCCTTTTCAAATTATAACTTGTTAACAGCTATTTTCATCAGACACGCCAATCTGATGCTAGATAGTTACTGAGTTTTTATTTCTTATCTCTTCACCAACGATAAAATAGTCAATTAGACTTGTCAATTTTAAAGCATTTGCAGACAACAAAGAGAATGCAACTCAAATTTCGAAATTTGTTTTTGAACGGTTGAAAAATCATTGTGGGAAAAGGAGAAAATGTTGGCTACCATTATTCTCTCCGTTTCCCACGATGTATTCAAACACTGTCTACCTTGGGGTCATAAAGAGTCGAGATTGTGTGGTAAAAGGTTAAGTTGATATTTTGGATTTACATAAAATTCTAAAAATAGCCTTCGGCCGGGTATCCCTGTTCTAATTACAACTCGTTTACACCTATTTATGTTTAGTGGTTTCCCTCAAAGTATACTTGCGTGTTGGTTCTTCTAAAAAAAAGCTTTCGACGCCACACAAGACAACATGCATATTTCTGGACGGCCAAGGTCGATGTCAAACTGCACAGAACATGCATTCTGATCTTGGATCTTTACCGTCCGATTGATTTGTCGAGCCTTAAACTCTCTTTAGATGGAATGTACTTCAGCCGTCGACAGAGGTCGACGATACGTTTGGCTCTGAAAGGGTAAATGACTTGTACACGACTATAAACCATTGTTAGTCAAATCATGTCGAGAACTCTTATCATTTATATCATTCTTGGATTTTATCTTTCAAGCTTATTGTTAATGGTGTGGCACATGTTATTATGTAAAACTATATCAATTTTATCAACGAATGAATAGAGGTTCTGTTTACTTAGACGAGGCTGTGGCACTGCAATGCTTTGATTAGTGACACACTCGCGTGGCCAGTGTCGGCAGCGGGGATCATACGAGGGTTGCCATAGTACAAATAGCAGGCATATATCACCGAACAACAAAAAGACAACCCAAAACAACTAGGCATATACACAAGTGAAACCCTCTCCCCAGAAAGCTTTGCTTGCACAAGGCACTGACTTAAATCACAACAAATGATCTAATTTGAAGTACTTACCACTGTATTTCAAGTAAATGGCTTTGTCTTATATCACCAACCTCTGGGTTTTTTTTTTTTTAATCCTATTTGACATGTAAACTCAAACTGGCTCATCTTGAGCCAGTAGGTACTAGTAGACAACATGATGGCAAATGAGTTAAGTTGTCATTGCAGTTCCTCATAATTTTCTCAAAATTATATATTTATCACAACCTATATCGTTTTCCATCCAATCATGCGAATTTCTAAATTTGTTCATTTACTCTGAAATATTGTATTTGAGGAAACGACGATGAACATTAATCAATCTGTAAATTCGGTATCTCTTCTGAAATGGAAAGCTTCCCAAACTATTACGACAGAGAAGGAACTGCTCATCTGTGGAATCTATTCACTTGGTCACAATTCGTCCTTCTAATGAATCCTTTTCACTTTAGATATCCATCTTTTATTTCTATATTTTTTTTCTTGGGGAAAGACACATAATAATTGCATTAAAGTTGGATCTAGATCTTACTAATTTATGGAAAACCTAAATAAAGTTTGAACCGTAATTCACCATACTATATACACAATATAGCCCAAAACTGATAAATTCACAGAGTTAAGCAGCTCCTCGTTTCTTTTCTTTCCTTTTCTTTCCCAAAATTCACGATAAAAAGAGGCAGACATTATCTCCCGCTAGATGGCATTCTACAAATACTCATCTATCTAATTTGGGCATCCTGGGTACAGAACCGGACTACTTTTCTACGCGACAACCGTTACTTTGAATTTCAAACTAAAATAAACGTTTACTCAATAAAACGCTACCTGGTGCGATTCATTCAGCTATAATCAGCAGTTTAGAGAAATCTGGAGGAGAGACAGGCCTGATTTTTCCTCAAACGTATTGATCAAAGCCATTTTCTCCATTGCTACTTTATAGAGCGTATTACTACAATCCCCCCCAACATTGGGGGGAGTGATGCGTCGAATCTTCGAAGAATATGACAAGCGCAGACAACGAAGAGGCAGAAGTTGAGCATACACAAGGAAGATACCCAGACAGGTGTTTCAGACAGAGTGCGTATAGATCTCCAAACCTAATGGGGGTAAGTCTTGTCACGTGATCAACAGTTCACCATATCCGGTACAAATAGAAAGAAATATATTGAGCACAGTATTTGGAGGGACACACGAAGAATTTAGGGAAGATTGGGTCAGCTGTTAAAAGCCTGATTTAAAAGCGATTTGAATTTTCAGTTATCGATCAAAGAGAAATGTACTGGCCTATCTACAAATCACATCAAGGACAGGTCTTATTCACCGCAAGTAAACAGATTATTGGTCGAACCTACTTTCAAATTCGCACACAATAGAATAATATGTTTTTTGGCTTACTTTGAAATGGATTTTTGAGTCACTTTTCTTCAACAAAAACTGCAGTAGTGTTAAGGCATAAAATGAAAGCATACATACTTAGCTAGACGTTTGAAGGCACATTGTCACTTGCAATCCCCGCTTCGTCGAGAGCGAACGCAAATCTACGTTTTCGCAGTTTTAATACTAATACTTCCAATAATTTAGATACAGTGTCATAAATACATGTTCTGTAAGACTGAATGTAAGGAAAGAAATATTTTAAATTGGGGATAATGGTTTGAATGATTTATGTCAATTAAACATTTTCCACCGATCGTACTTGACGGTGTAGGATCATATGATAGGCTAAGAACAAGTAGGTGTCAAAGTGGGTATACGGCAGAGTACAAATGCCATCATTTACCCACAAGAGCAGAATTGCTATTTGGGTGATCATTCGCATCATGCCTGATGCCATTTTGATGTAATTTCAATAATTCTATTGAACAATTTGCTATATCAAAAGTAGGCCTGGTATATAAAAATTGAAGAGAGCATTTTCAGGTGACACATGCAGCCCATTTAGTAGGATTTATCTTTGGTAGGGAGGGAAACATTGTAGAGAAAAGATTTCAAACATTTTCTCTTTTTTTACAATGTTTTCTAATGCCTTCCTTTAGGGATATTAAAACACAAAGTAATTTGTTGAAAGCATTATTGAGAAATGACTTGCAGTTCATAGGTGGTGTATCTTGATCAACTTCTGCTGCGTCTGTTGCTTTTTGGACTGTCGGAAGTAAGGTCTGTCCTTGAGTTTTTAACCTTGCCTTTCACTCTTTTAGCTTGGAATACATACAGTTGCTTTGATTGATTGATTGATTGATTGGAGTTTTACGCCATTTTAACAGCTTAGGCCATATCACAGCGGTCAGTACACCTACGCATGTGTTTCCTGGCTTTCCCACACTAGTACTTACACAACTTTCTTTTCCAAGCCACTGACTACTTTCTCACATGCATCAGAGATGAGAGGCTAAAATTCGCCGGAAAGAAAGTTTGCTTCAACCAGGTATCGAACTCACAGCCACCAGGTCACGAGTACGATGCGCTGACCACTGAGCTACCCGGGTGAGCTACATAATGTTGCAGCTACTACATCACTTATGTCTATAATACTTCATGTGGCACTGTTTAAAGCACATATACAGTGGGTACCGTTGATACGTTTGTTGTAAATTTGGTGAATCTCCCTGCTTGTGTTTCATGTGTTTCCTGCATGTGTTTCCTGGCTTTCCCACACTAGTACTTACACAACTTTCTTTTCCAAGCCACTGACTACTTTCTCACATGCATCAGAGATGAGAAGATAAAATTCGCCGGAAAGAAAGTTTGCCTCAACAGGGTATCGAACTCACAGCCACCAGGTCACGAGTACGATACGCTGACCACTGAGCTACTCGGGTGAGCTACATAATGTTGCAGATACTACATCACTTATATCTATAATACTTCATGTGGCACTGTTTAAAACACATATACATTTGGTACCATTGATACGTTTGTTCTGAAATTTGTTGTAAATTTGTTGAGGATCTCCTTGCTCAGTAAACATCCTTGAATTTAAGAGAGATCAATTTATAGAGATCAATTGCTGATCTTCAAACATGTGACTAGCAAAATAATTTAGTGGTGCCATCCTCTGTAACATATTGGAAATGAACAACAGCATCTGTTCAAAATTAAATTATAGAAAACCTCGTTAACCTTGAAATTTGAGTCTTCAGGATATCAGTTTCTTTTACCTTAAATCAGACCTGATTTCTATCGAAGCCTGAGTGTCTTCCTGCACACTTGGGTAACCCACGTACTATATTGAATTTGATCTGATTGAGAGACACAGCTTTTCAGTTGAAGTTACCTGCACTAAGTTTTATCAGTGTATGAATCTGACTGTAACGACATTCAGCATTAAAGCCATTGACTTCAAACTCCAAATAAGGATAGACAATGTTCAGGACAAGTGCAGTGCATAAGGTCTATAATTCTGTCTTCAGTATGTTTGGAGGTTTTGCCCTTAGCTATTATATACATGTATACTTTTTGTCCGGAGCACAGATTTCCATGGCGGCCATTGTACCCGGGAGAAGAGTTTGTCTAAACCAGACTTAAGTGTCGTAACACAGTTCTCCAAGTTTTTGGTCTCAGCCGACACCGCCTCACACATTGATTCTGATTTGAAAGAGTTTAAAAACAGTTTGATATGACAAAAAGCATTTAAAGGCAACAACATAGTCCAAAATTGTTAGTATTTAACAATAAACTGTGTTCAGCTTAAGAAATAGTGAAATCACCGACTTTAAAAGTTTATGAGCCCTAGTGAAGACAAACAATATGAAGCTGAGGAAAAACAATGCAAACACAAAGTGAAAGCAGTGAAAGTTAATGTATGTCAGTCGAAGTAAATGAGTATCTGATATCAAGTAAAATAATCGAAGGGAAATAACTGAAACAATATACAAACCAGAGTTATGGTTCTGTGCATCTCATGGTATGAAGTTTCATCAAAATATCTCTAATGGTTATAAAGCGGACATGAAATTGTATGGAAAACGATCAAAGGGAAATAATTAAAAAATATACAAACCAGTTATGTTTCTTGTGCATGACACATCGTCTCATTGTGGTTCAGAAATGTATGAAGTTTCATCAAAATACCTCAAACGGTTTTAGAGTTATAGAGCGGCCACTTAATTGTATGGAAAATGATCCAAGGGAAATAACTCAAAAATTATACAAGCCAGAGTTATGTTTCTTGTGCATGACACATCATCTCTTTGTGCTTTACAAATGTATGAAGCTTTACCAAGATATCTCTAACGGTTTTCGAAATATAGAGCGGACACAAAATTGTATGTAAAATGAGTGAGGAAAATAAACAAGGGAAATAACTCAAATAATATACGTACCAGAGTTATGTTTCTTGTGCATGACACATTGTCACATGGTACTTTACAGATGTGTGAAGTTTTATTCTTACGAACGAAGTCCGTAACAAAGAAACGAATTAACAAATGCATAGCAGAAGTACAGGGACCGGGCAGGATTCGAACCTAGAATGCCCGGACGAAAGGCCAATACCATAACCACTGACCTAAAGAGATATCTCCCTAACGCAATTGTTAGGTATTCTATTTAAATCGGGACGAAGCCATGCATGAAGGAGTGGTCTCCCGTAACACCCCCCCTCTTAAAGTCATCATTTATTGATGACTCAAAGCCTTATTAGGCAGTAAATCTATTATTTAGAAAACAAATGTCCGTTTTTGGACAACAAATGGGATTAACGGCTCAATGGCCAATCCCGAAAGAGCCCCCATCTTACGAACGAAGTCCGTAACAAAGAAACGAATTAACAAATGCATAGCAGAAATACAGGGACCAGGCAGGATTCGAACCTAGAACGCCCGGACGAAAGGCCAATACCATAACCACTGAGCTAAAGAGATATCTCCCTAACGTAGTTGTTAGGTATTGTATTTAAATCGGGACGAAGCCATGCATGAGGGAGTGGTCTCCCGTAATATTATCAAAATATCTTAAAAGGTTTTCTAGTTATGGAGCGGCCATTTAATTGTATGGAAAATGATCAAAGGAAAATAGCTCAAATTATACGAACCAGAGTTTTAATTCTTGTGCATGACACATCTTCTTATTGTGATTCAGAAATGTATGAAGTTTCATCAAAATCCTCAAACGGTTCGAGTTGTAGAGCGGCCACTTAATTGTATGGAAAATGATCCAAGGGAAATAACTAAAAAATTATACAAGCCAGAGTTATGTTTCTTGTGCATGACACATCATCTCATTGTGCTTTACAAGTGTATGAAGCTTTATCAAGATATCTCTAACGGTTTTCGAAACATAGAGCGGACACAAAATTGTATGTAAAATGAGTGAGGAAAATAAACAAGGGAAATAACTCAAAAATATACGTACCAGAGTTATGTTTCTTGTGCATGACACTTTGTTTCATGTTGTTTTATAAATGTGTGAAGTTTTATCAAAATATCTTAAAAGGTTTTCAAGTTATAGAGCAGACAGTATTTTTGATAGGAAATAATCAAAGGGAAATAACTCGAAAAATATACAAGCCAGAGTTATGGTTCTTGTGCATGACACATTGTTTCATGGTGCTTTACAAATGTGTGAAGTTTTATCAGAATATCTTAAAAGGTTTTCCAGTTATAGAGCGGACTCGATTTGTGACGGACGGACAGACAGACAGACAGACGGACAGACAGACAGACGGACGCACGGGGAAAAACAATATGTTTCCCGACCCTGACGGGGGGAGACATAATCATTGTTAAAGTTTGGTAAAATTATAAATATCTGAATAGCTCTCTGTAGAAGGGTCACTATATACATGCCATGTCTATATGGTCAGTTTGCATCGATCATTTCCCTCAAATCAATCACATGACCTTTTCAATTTTTCATTCCCGCTTCAGTCTTTCAGCTGGTCAGTCTTTCAGCTGTTCACTTTGAAGGCCATTATTGTCTTCTTGCCTATTGTGGAAAAGGAAGTAATTGGATGTAAGTTACCTTTTTGGATGATTTTCTCATGATTCTCAAGTCTTACCCTTTTCATGAAGGTCTTGGAAGTCTTTTAATTGTTCGACCAGTTTACCCTTATCATTTGTACTCATTCTTCTTTGATCCAGAGTATTTCCTTCGTGTAGTTTGAAACAGTAAGGCAGTTCTCTTTTTAACCAGCTTCTTATCTTTCCCTAGCCTGCACATCTTTTATTAATATTTTCAGCACAAGCAATCACAGTGACAGAGAGAGAGAGCTTACTTAAAACAGTGTGGAGTGTGAACTCACCTAGTTCCCCTAATTGGTAAGGATATGGATTGTATTGTTGTTAATAAGAAATAAGAAATCCTTAGATTTAATAATTGTCATTTTTGTTAGATTGAACTTAGCTTCAGTAAGATTAGTTTACTTCAGAGTTTGTTTACTATTTGTATAGTTTATATTCAAAAACATGTTTTGTATTGTTTTCCATGTTTGCTTGCTTATCTAAGTGTAAAGGATTTGTATGTCAGCAACTCACTGGCATAATAATCCATTACAGCCGTAAATTGCAAATGCATAAATGTGACTGCAATTGTTCATTTATTATTGGTTTTTTTTTTTTTTTGTGTATTTTACTTTTTCTACATTGTTTTACTTAGTGTTGTTTTTAGGTGAAGTCATTCAGACTATATGATATGAAATTAAATGATGAACTAGACAGAAACTTAGTTGTAAGTTTCCTGGAATTCCAAAAACTAAGAGCCCCAATATCCACCTTCAAAAAAGGGAAGACACGACCCTGCAACATCTCTTTACCATTAACATATCCAGTCCTCTCTAAGAGCCGTGAAACTAGACAAATATCAGTAGATACCTACAAAAACAAGTGTGTAAAAAGTGACATAACTTCTCAAAATTGAAAACATTTTCAGACGACAAACTTAATGTAGCTCAAAAGTTGATTTCTGTTTTAGAAATGGTAGAAAACTATGTGAGCGAAAAGAGCTGCTGGTGACAAGCGTTTTCTCCTTTTCCAACGATAATAATAAAAGCCTTGTATCATGGCGTTATTAATCATCGGAATTGTGTGGTAAAAGGTTTAGAGTTTCTGTCAAACCTGTATTAACTGTTTACCAAACAACAAAATTTTGGACTGGACCAAATCGAGAAAGATTGCAGACGACAGGTTAAAAACATAATCCAGTGTTGTCTCTGCACGCCAAGTTGCAAATGTTTTCTTTTTGTATATCTTCTTAAATTTCCTTGGGTTACTTTGACAGTGATCTAGAATATTTCTATCCGTAATATGTCGATTGCCTTCTAAAAATCTAAAAATTACAGACGCAGAAGAAAAACGGGATGTTTATAAATAATCAGGATACCAAATCACGTCAAAATAGTCATTCATTATAATGGAAGGGAATTCATTTTGTTAAGAAGTCATATAAATGCACCGTATCTCCTTAAAATGCCTGGCATGATATATGTTTTTTAACCTTATTTTTTACAAGATACTACTAATTACTATTTCTAGGCAAAATTTAAAAATAAAATCTCTCTTTTTTCTGTAATTGCAAAAAAAATGATAAGGAATTATCAGAAAATGTCTTTGTTGACAGGTTAGAACAATTCTAATCGCTACTGTGATCTGTTTAGTGCCCTTATTCTCTCGATTTATCCTGTTTACTATTTACTATCGTAATATCAACCTTTAAACTCTGAGTGTACTAAATATACTGACCCACACTTCCAACGCAAAATTTGAGTTTCATTTATTATTCAATCCAATCTCACAAAATTTCAAAAATAGACAGAATGATCATTTTTGAAGACGATAGCAAGACATCCTCCCTTCAAACTCGATACGGCTAGTCAGCCAACATGTGTACTACGGCGCGCTAGAGGGGCATCTTCGAAAAATAAAACAGTAGTACCAGTATTTGGTATTATTGCAGCCATGAATCCCTGAACCTTAGGTATCGCGGGGGGGGGGGGGGTTTGACGTTTAAGGACGCGTTATTCCAATCATAGATTAGAGTCTGTTGAAGCTGCACTCGTAAGAATTTCGGCTTGCATTTGGTAGCTACGAACACGTTCAACAAAGTCACGGCGCACCCAGATGCCTCGTTCCGTTAGCCTTCTGATTACTGTATGTGCATTTGTGGAACAGGTGGGCTATCCAATTGTTACAGTGGTGGTTTCACTCACTAGGAGCTGTCTGTTGTCATGGACTGGGTTTGTGACTCTGCCACTAATTCAGCATGACAAATGAGCAACTTGACCCTGACACGAACATCATAATCGTTTCGAAACTTAACGATGGATTGGGCAAGGGTGGGGGAGTAAAGAACCATATCGTGCAATTTCGAACTGTTGTACATAATCAAAATCATTAATTTTGAATCATTACCTGTACGGGTGAGCTTCTGCCACCACTTGAGAACGGTAGATACTGCACAAAAAAATAAACGGGACACAGCGGTAAACGACAACAACAGCCTTGATCATTCCAATGGCAAGAACTCTGGTTTCAATCGTTAATCTCGACTTTTCAGAAAAGAACGTTTTGAAATCTTTAACTCCACTATAGTCGGCTATCGTGTGGCAAACTTTGTGTACACTTAAATGTTAAAATTTTGAAAGTTGTTCATTTGCAACACTGAAATGGGGCATTTTACACAGATACTAGTGTTCAGTCAAGCGTAACAAAATTGTCAATTGACTGATATGCACAGTTAGGACATGCACATGAAAAGCTGGATAAAAATTATTTTTGTTTTTCATATCCCGAAAGTGAAATTATACTCAAAAATCATTTTGCGTTGGAAGTTTGGGTAAGTATATATTCCTTAATTTGAGAGATGAACCGGCATATTCATGCATTGATCCCACTTTATGGGTATGTAATGTAAAAAACCGATCAGAAACATTAACATAGGAAAAAGTTGTAATCTGCACAATTTCATGGAAGACCAGGTAAAGGCTGAAGAACACTGTGATGTCTGGGTGTGACATTCATTTCTTCCTAGACCTACTCCAATTTATTAGCAAATGATGTTTCTTTGACAATAACAAAAGAAAAATTTAACTTTAATGTCATATGTAACGACAAACGATCGTCAAGACAAAGAATTCAAGTACAACTACCATGTGGATTCTTGAACTTACGTAGGAATTCTATAACAACATCAAGTGTATTTACACTTATAGTTTTGTACAAGCGACATGCTACTGAAAATGTGACTAACCCAGCAGCATATATGCTGAAATCATAAAATTTTACTGACTTCCATGTATGGGACGTCATAACCTAACTTGACATAATTCAAAACAACACGATAACTTTACCAAAGAAACTTGATGACTTAGGGAAGTTTCTGTTAAACACTCGATCAGATCTTTTAGACAATTTAAGATTCATTGAAGAAATGACTCGGGGGAAAAAACATTTTCCAATTTGGGGTTATTTCGTTATTGTTGCTTGTATCATAATTATTACCTTTTTTCCCATGTTGTATTAAAAAATGCAAGCATTTACTGCTTTCAAAACTGTTAGGTTTGAATAAAAATATTAGAACGAAGCTAGAACAAGGGAGCAAATAACTAAATTGCCTAATAATGAGTAATGTTTTGAAAAAGAAGAATCCAGAAACCGTGATGATAATGTCAGCATTATTTGAAAGAGAAGCTTCATTAGTGGTTCGGTGCAACTTTAATGGTACAACTTTATTAGTACGTTATTGGTACAACGTAAGTGGTACCACGAAAAAAAAAAGATTGACAGAAACAAATAAACGTTGTAAGTTAAAACTTTATGATTTATTCAACTTTATTATTTATTCAATTGTGTTTAATTTATTTTATCCACATTTGGGTTGAGGTTCAGAGTAAATTTAAAGTAATGATAATAACATAGCAATCACAATTTAAATGTGAAAGTGAGAGAAAATATGGAGTTACCTCTTCAAAAAGTATCACATAAGAGAAATTACATGGACACATAAGTTTAGTGTATATGGTAATAGAAAGGAGGTATGTAACAATATGCAGTTCCTGCATACATATACATATATATCTTCTACCTCATCATTCAAGGATAAGGATTGTTTACAGGCAACAAGCCCAGATGACAGACCGATGACCAGAGTTAAAATTTTTTATCACATTTGAACTTAAAACGGCCAGACAAAGACAATTTACCAGCTTGATCAAGGGCATGCTATGTTGAGTCTGGTCTGATTATTCAGTTGGCCAGTGACCTTTTGTCATGTGACTGAAACAGACCAACCGAGGTACAAGTCCTGCAAGCTGCATCACTTCTAGGAGGAGTTAGGTTGGTCAGATTATTGTCACATGATTGCGGCTGATATATGTAGAAATCGCACAGCAGATGGCTCATCTTTTGCTGCAATCTCAGGGGTTTGATTTGAAACTGACCACATTTATATTTTGTATTTGAAAATAAATTCTTTTCGGGTGCCATTGATCAGTTTAGGACTAAAGATATTTGAAAGTTTGAAATTAAACAGAAAATAACGCTAAAAGAAATTTTACCGTAGAATGTATTTTATTAAACTGACATCCGTCCGTACATTTGATACAAACTCTAGAAAGTATAACAAAAGTATAACAAGATTATAGTGATGCTGAATCTGACGCCCCCTGTCAAGCATATTTTCAATGTAATATTTCCATGTAAAGCAAAGACCTAAACTGTAGGTGCTCAAGCCTTTGGATCTGTACTTGTTTTTGTTGAAAAACATTTCATAGCATTGCCGAAACAAACTTTGAAGACTACTGTTTTTGTATAATGCTTATCTGCTTGATGACTCATTGTTTTCTTTAAGCACTGCTTAAATTTCTGTGTATTTTCAATGCGACAATACATCATTTGTAAAAGTATAACAAAATAATATGTAAAATTATAATATTGTTACACTTTTACAAGATGGTAAATTATCAGGTGAAAAATAAACAGAGACCCTAAGGCGGTAACATCTATGACCCTGGAAGCATTTGAACAACTTTAAAAGAGGCCTACTTGTTTATGGCATATACTACAAACATATTACCTTAGGCCTAGAAATTCAAGGAAACAAGATAAATTCAAAGTCGTATTGATCCAAACTCATTCTGCATAGTTATAAAACAACAAAAACAACCAATTCTATCCAGAGCTCCAGATAAGAGGGAGTGGTGGTGTTCTAAATACATTATTTCTCTTTCAAACTCCATGTTGTGGGTACTCATTAGAATCGTCTTGTTGAGACGATTCTACTGAGTACCCATAACATAGGGTTCGGTGCAGAATTATTAATATCTTTAATATTAAAATCAAAATCACTCCCTCTATCTGGATCTCTGCTATCCAATTATTACCACGCAAGTGTGTTGAATAGTTTGGATCCTTACTTTTTACAAAAGGGCAAATACCCATCTCAGCTGCAAATCATAGGCTACAGGAGTATTACAATAATGTTTTAAATACCACAATTACTAAAAATAAGTTCTTTGTGGTATAAAAAACTGACAGAAAAGCACATGGAATGGATCTGATCCAAATGAAAGAAAATAGTTTCAGACATTAGTCTGAACTCACAACATCTGAAAAGGTAAAATGATGGAGCCCAGGCCAAAGTCAAAGCATTTGAAGGAAAAGACTTTGCTCATCAGAGTTATGTCAGTTATGAAGAATTAATTACAGAATACAGACCACATCTCAACATCAATATCAGCTGTATTTATGATAGTCAGTTGTCATTTCACGTCGTGAAAAGAAAAGTAACACGGGTGTTGAATGAAGCCAGGAGAAAGTATTCGATATAAATACCAGACAAATCTCCAGATCGCAACACTGTAATTATTGACAAAACAGCCCAAAAAACAACCGTGATGAAAAGAAGACAATAAAAACCGATTACATTATACAATGTTATACAATTTGCTGATGAAAAAAAAAACAAGATTTTACACAGAGAAAGTTAAAGGATGCATGAGATAAACAGGGAAAGGAAATCGCCACATCAACACTACTACAAGCTGCTAGTATTATAGCATGGGCCCATGTTCTGCCACCTATTATATTAACAATATTGAAATAGAAAATTGAGAAATTACAATGAACTGTGTTTTAATTCTTATGAGTTTAAGATATTACTGAACTAGATTCAAATATTTTAAAAAATAACTACATTAATAGGTAAAGTTGCTTTTACAGTAGCACATTTACACTTCAATGTTTATAAATTCTATCAGGTCTAAAGCTATCTGTGGAGAGATAATCAAGAGTTATGCTAGCAGGTGCAAAATCCAAAACATATAATGAATTTCATAATTCATAAAGGAAATCTTCAACTAAAAAAATTGATCTGCAACTGATATTCGTATCACGTATTAACTCTTTACTAAATGACAGTTTTAGACTGGCCCAAATTGAAAGCATTTGCAGACGCCAAATTCGTTGTTACACAAATTTGGAATTTTTTACCTTAAAGTAATATCAAAACCAATTTAGAGTTTTAACCAGCTTCAAAAAATTGGAGGGTCCACTGGACACAGCCTTGAAAAGATAAGGGATCCAGGCCCTTATTTTAGGGGTACCATATAACTCGGATAACATTGTCCACACATGATGATTTGCAAACAAATTCTGTGTACATGTAGTAGAAAGAAATGCAAAAACTACAAATATAAATGCAGGTCATACTTGAGTTAGTCCAGTGTTGCAGCTAGAGGGGAATAGAAGGGCGCTGCGCCCTACCCCCTCTTGTAGACGACCTGCCTTTTTTCTGGACGCCCTGCCCTTTTTCTAGACACCCTGCCGTATATGAGCGCCCCGGAGTGCCCTATGTTCAGTTTAATAACCTGTTATCTCAATTACGCCACGAGTCTGTTTAAGACGTCATTGATATCTGCCTCCGAATATACATTCCAATTTACAGCGTGTCACTAATCCCCTCCAGGCAGCGAAATGTGAAAAGATCGACCATGACTGTATATTACAAGTTCGTAATTTATTCGTCAAAGTAGGCCTACACTAGAGCTGAGAACAATAGAGGCTTTTAAATTATCGTATCTTTAAGACTATTGCCCTTATTCAACAATATTGGAGGCTGTTCAGCTTGTTATCAATCGCAATTTATTGTTTAAATCGTAAAAAAAATTATGTTAGACGAAGATCGAGCTTATTTGCCTGTACCAAGTTACATGTTCAGAGTTAAATCAAGGGTGTTTGATTGATAAAATTACCCTTTTTGTTGTGTGTTCCGTTCATAAGAAAAGTAATTTATTCTTAGATTTACCCCAGGTTTCAAAAATAATTGATAAAGCTATGTTAACCCGCAGGAAGGATTGATGAGTCAGCAAATAAACCTACTGTAAGTCGGAAAATGGCGCATTAATAAAGTAGACAATGAAGCATGTTGTTGACTTACATTTTGTAGAATGTTTGTCAAAATGTCCAGAAATACCTTTCCAAAACATAAATTACATGGAAAAGGGACCAATGCAAAAAGTACGAAAACCCATGACATAACGAATGTCAATTTCACATCAACCCAATCAGAGACAATTCAAACTATCTTTCCAGCTTCAGTAATGAATTAAAAAAGGAGATTTGCTTGCTTAGCACATAAAACATGAGAAAGAAGCTAAAATCTCCTTATTTTTCATTGGGAAAAAGACTTGGATTGTTCTTTGATGAAATGAAAAAGATCGGGAAAATTCGGGGGGGGAGCTTGCCTTACCAAACTGGAATATAGAAACAAGTGTAATGAAAGGAAATATGCAACATTTATGGAATATACAATATTTATTCATGTTGAATGACATGTCAATTAATAAGTTCCTCAATAAACACCTGTTTTTGCCTCATGTCACCAACTCTCAAGATTTAAAACCCTGTAAATTGAATACAAAGAAGTTTCAGAAAAAGGAAAGACACAGTTACATTGCAATAAAAGAAAAAAAAGTGTTGAAAGTTTGTATTTGTTAATTTTTGTAGCTTACTTGTCTTGCTTATCTGCAAAGCACTGATAAAAATGAAGTAATGTATTGTAATATAGTATCAAGTCTGTAGTTGAATGACATGAGGCTTTAGGAGACATTGTGTGAAAAGGAGAAATGCTGGTAACCATTTGTTTTCAGAAATGGCTTTCAAATTTGGAAAGTCTGTTATCTGGTAGAGTTAAATGAGGGTTATAATATGAACTATATGTACTTGAAATGCTCCTGGCTAAACCATTCAAGAAACTGAGTTACTAATAATGGAAAATGGCTTTCTTGTTGAGATGAAGCTGGAATGTCCGTATAAGCCAGTATAACAGAATGATTTTTGTTTTAAGAATTCCTTATTCCTTATTCTATGTAAAAAATTACAGGAGAGACTGTCAATAAAGTCAAAATTTATCAAATTTTCTCATCCCCAGCACCATGCCCTTTTGTTACCCTGGCTGGAGCACTGAGTTACTACTCCCTTTCTTCAAAAGATTTTTCTAAAATCAAGCGGGCCATAATAGGTGTATGGCACTTATGCCATAGGATCGAAGATAAATAATGTAAAATATCTTATCCATGAAAATAATGGCTGTTGTTGTCTTCAGTGACTGATGATTGTCCTGACACACTTTATTAGAGACAGCAGGGGAAGTACCTGTAATCGCAAATCAAGCATGAAAGTTTTCACAGAAAAAGTGATCAACAAGACTTTTTTTGCCCAGATGGGGAATTAATGTTTATATCTCCATGGCATGCATGCTGCTGAAAAATATATGCACTGTCTACTATTTAGGCGAATATGAAAGCGGAAATCTGCGTCCCGTAAAACCCTGCTGGTTTTAACCTTTAAAGAGTGGGATTTATTAAACTCCTTTTGGTAGTAAATCGATTAAAAACTGGTACTGCAAGTGAAAAAGATCATACTGTAAAGATATTCAAACTCCTCTAATACTGAGTCAAGATTACTACAACAAGCCATATAGAATTTTATTCCAAGAGATCCTCGGGAACAATTACTTCTCCGTGTTTAACAGTTATAAAAGTATTTAATTGCAAACCATTTTCCTTCAGTAACTCTGTTAACTTCCTCTGCGGTTCCAAATAGTACTGAAAAAGAGTAAAGCATGGAAATAGATTATTATACAAAGAAGTCAACATCTTCTTCAACCTTGTACATATGCTGTTCCTTTAACCCTTTACCAGACAACAACATTTTAGACTGATCCAAATTAAGAATATGTGCAGACTAAAACTTCAATGTGGCTCAAATGACGTAATTTTGTTTAATAGGGGACAAAAAATTGGGGGGAAATCGAGAAAATGCTGGTTACAAGCATTTTCTCCTTTTCCCACAACGTTTTCAAAAGGCTGGTTTCTCATGGTCGTAAAACATCAGGATTGTGCTGTAAAGGGTTAACTCTTTACCAAATAACAAAATTTTGGAAAATGACAAATTGGAAATGGGAAAAAGTGCTTTTTACTACTCCATTTCAAATGATGTTTTCAAAAAGTCATTTCCTAAAGGTCATTAAAACTTGGAACTTGGATAAAGGGTTCTGGATCTTGCAGAACAATACCGAGCTCTAGTGACTTTGAAGAGCTAGAAATGTACCATTTACTCTTACATATTATATCATTGAGAAATGTGGAGTCTAGCTTGTAGCATAACACTGAGTTCTCACAAATACAGCCCGGCCAGATAGCTCAGTGGTAAGAGTCTCTGACTTATTACCTGGAGGTTGCAGGTTCGACACCAGGTTGCTGCAAACTTCCTTTCTGGCAATTTTTCGCCTCTCACCTCTGATGCATGTGAAAAAAAATGTGAAAAATAGTCGAAGGGTTTGGAAAGAAAGTTGTGTCAGTGCTGGTGTGAGAAAGCCAGGAAATATGTGGGTGTGTCACAGACCACCATGATATAACCTATGCTGTTAAAATGGCAATAAACTCCAATACAAACAAACAAATAGCTTTCGATGTAAAATTGAGGTAGTGGGAATAAATGGAGCTCTCAATGTAACTCTAAGAGTTTTAGAGAGCTTCACACAATATTAGGCTCTAATAAGTAAAGATAGCTTGCAACAAATCAGTGGTTTTTAAGAAGTATAAAAGAGTTGCAAGATAATCCTTTTCCACACAACAAAACTTTAGACTGGTCCAAATTAAAAGCATTTCAAGAAGACAAATTCAGTGTAGTTCAAAAGATAATTTCTGTCTTCAAATGGGAGAAAACATTGTGGGAAAAGGAGAAAATGCTGGATCCCAGCATTTTCTCCTTTTCTCACAATGTTTTCAAGAGTCTTTTCTGTCAGGGTCGTTAAAACTTGGAATTGTGTAGTGAAGATTTACGGTTCAGCTTTTTGAATCAGGAGCATTTGTTATGTAAATATGATACTCAGTGACCTGTTTTCGAAATATTCTAGAACCATGAAGAACATGTATTGGTTTTTCCATTGTGGTTATTTTTAGAATCAGGCTGTTTAATAATCAATGATGTCATCTTTCTAGAAAAGACTAATCTAGCATTTTCCAAGCTAATATAATTAGGAGTGACTTACTTGGTGATGGGGGATTTTGAAGTTAGACTTGTGGCTTTGTGGATACAGAATTAGTCAAAAGTGATGGATATAACTTGGGATATACATCTGTAAGTTGGAATAACTTTATTTTGATACAGGTTGCTCATATCTGTTGTTAATTTAGGTTTTAGGAACCAGAAATTTCATTCTTTTGTAGTCTAAACATTATTGTTAATTTTAAGGGACTTATTTTATTTCAACATTCTAAGATTAGAATTGACAAAATTTCATTCAAACTTAACTCCTATTGTACTTTTTTTTGTTTTTGTTCATTAATAAATATCGTTAATTGTTAAAGGCTTGTTGCTGGTTTTCTTTCTCGTTACGCTTGTCTCGTAACAGAAATTGGGGGCTGCTCCGGGATTGATCATCTAGTCATTTGGGATACACTTTGAAATTATTTTGAACTTGTTACAGTATTAAATTTTATTAGATAATAAATAGTAATAAAAAATTAGAATTTGAATTTGAATTTTATTCTACTGAACCAGCAAAAAGCAATCATGTCTTTTGATTTTGAAAAATTTATTGCTGAGCCGTCACAGGAGTTGTTAAATTTGGCAAAAAAGTCTGATTTGTTAGATCTTGCTTCTCATTATAAACTGACTGCCATTAAAGGTACTATGTTAAAGCAAGAAATTAAGAACTCAATTGTTCAGTTTTTGGTTGATGAAGAAATACTTGACTCGTCCGCTCAGTCTCTTATTCTTGTGTCTCAAACAGATGTTAAAACTAATAGCAAGAAGAAAGAATGAAAGAAAAAGAATTAAAATTAAAATCAGAGCAAGAAGAAAAAGAATTAAAATTAAAATTAGAGCAAGAAGAAAGAATGAACGAAAAAGAATTAGAGTACCGGTATGCTGAATTAGAAGAAAGAGAAAAGGATAGGCAATTTCAGATGAGAATAAAAGAATTAGAATCAGAAAATAAAGAAAAAACATCTTTGCATATGATTAATGATTTTGACATAACAAAACACCTCAGACTTGTTCCGCCATTTCAAGAACAGGAAGTTGATAAATACTTTTCACATTTCGAAATATTTGCTGAAAATTTGAAATGGCCAAAAGAACACTGGACCTTACTTTTGCAAAGCGTTGTAACTGGAAAGGCTCGCGATATTTTTTCTCAGCTAAGTAATGAACAGCTGTCTAATTATGATAATGTTAAAGAATTGATTCTAAAAGCTTATGAATTGGTACCTGAAGCATATAGACAAAAATTCAGGAATTGCAGAAAAGAAAATGGTCAAACCCATGTTGAATTTGCTAGAACTAAAGAACAATTATTTGATAGGTGGTGCCTTTCAAAGAAAATAGGTTCAGATCATGGAAAACTTAGACAACTACTGTTAGTTGAAGAATTTAAAAGGTGCATTAATTTAGATATAAAAACTTTCTTAGACGACAAAGAAGTTGAAACTTTAGAAGAAGCTGCTTGCTTTGCAGATAACTTTGCCTTGACGCATAAGGTCTTCTTCATGAATAAATCAAACCCTCGAAAACCTTTTTATTCATCTACTGGTCCTAAACCAAATTTTAGTCAAAATAATGACAATTCCAATCAGAATGGTCCCAAACCCAAGTCTCCTTATGAAGCCAAAGGTCAAAATCCCTTATCTCGACCCACTTGTAATTATTGCAAAGAATTAGGTCACATTATTTCTGAATGTCCTGTTTTAAAAAGAAAACGGGAAAAACAAGAAAGTTTTAAGCCTACAGGCTTTACTTCATTAAAGTCTACACCTCAGTCATGTTTTAAAGACCAAACCATTGTCCAGGCTAAAGTACCTGAGACTGATACTGTTATGGAGATTTATGAACCATTCTTATCAGATGAATTTGTGTCACTTAAAAGTGATTTTGCCCAGTCTACCCCTATTAAAATTTTACGTGATACTGGAGCTTCTCAGTCTCTTATTTTAGCAGATGTCCTGCCTTTTTCTGAGAAGACTTCTTCTGGGACAAGTGTCCTTATTCAGGGTGTAGAATGTGGATTTGTTAATGTTCCGCTTCATAACATTTATTTGTCTTCAGACTTAATTAATGGTCCAGTGACTGTTGGTATTAGAAAAAATTTACCTTTTAAAGGTGTTCATTTGTTATTAGGCAATGATTTAGCCGGAGATAAGGTAATTGTTAATCCACTTGTAACTGACACACCTTGCATGGATCAAACACCCGATCCAATTGAGGAAGAAATTCCTGACCTTTACCCGTCATGTGCAGTTACTAGAGCTATGGCAAAGAAAGCCATTTAGACTGAAAATCAGTCTGATATTGACTTATCTGATTCTTTGTTGGGTCATTTATTTAAAAATGAAATTAACAGGTCTATTTCACAAAACCTGTCTGAAAGTCAGACAAATTCCAAACATAATTCATCAGAATTGGATTACACATCTTCACCTTTAGTTAAAGAAGGCCATGATACAAGGTCAAGGTCAAAACTATGTGAAGACCAACACAGTGATCCAGAAATAGCACCTTTATTTCAAAAAGCTGTTAGTGAAACTGATCTTTCAAAGGAACCTGTCTGTAATTATATAAAAAATGGAATATTAATGAGAAAGTGGCACCCTCCTGAAGTCTCTGTTGATGATGAGTGAGCTGTCAATCATCAAGTTGTCATTCCTAAGTCCTATAGATTAGAAATATTAAGCTTAGCTCATGAAACACCTATGTCAGGTCATTTAGGTATCAATAAAACCTATCACAAAATTCTTAATCATTTTTATTGGCCTGGTCTAAAAGCTGATGTATCAAATTATTGTAGGTCTTGTCATACTTGTCAAATTGTAGGCAAACCCAACCATGTCATACCTCAGGCTAAACTACAGCCGATCCCTGCATTTGATGAACCTTTTAGCAGGATTATAATTGATTGTGTAGGTCCATTGCCAAAAACTAAGGCTGGTAATGAGTACCTTTTGACTATTACGTGTGCTTCCACCCGTTTTCCTGAAGCAATACCTTTAAGAAATATAAAATCTAAAACAATTGTCAAAGCTTTAGTGAAATTTTTCACTTTTGTAGGACTTCCTAAATCTGTTCAATCTGATCAAGGGTCAAATTTTATGTCTGGCATTTTCCAACATGTAATGCATGAGTTGGGAATTAAACAACATAAGTCATCTGCATATCATCCTGAAAGCCAAGGTGCCCTTGAAAGGTTACACCAGACCTTAAAAAATATGATAAAGTCATATTGCTTTGACACACAAAAGGATTGGGATGAAGGTATACATCTTTTACTCTTTGCAGTAAGAGAGTCTGTACAGGAATCTCTTGGTTTTAGTCCCTTTGACCTTGTTTTTGGCCACACAGTTCGTGGACCATTAAAACTTTTAACAGAAAAATTTCTTTCACAAGAAGACTGTCCTTTAAATTTACTTCAGTATGTATCTGACTTTAGAAACAGGTTATTTAAAGTTTGTGAGGTGGCAAAATCAAATTTAGAGAAAACTCAATGTAAAATGAGAGAAAGATATGACAAGAATACTAAAGAAAGAAATTTTAAACCTGGAGATAAAGTTTTAGCTCTTCTACCAGTTCCAGGTAGGCCTCTTCAAGTAAGATATTTTGGTCCTTATTCTGTAGAGAAAAAGGTCAGTGACTTAAATTATGTGATAACAACTCCTGACAGGCGAAAGCAAAAACAATTATGTCATATTAATATGTTAAAAGAATATGTTGATAGGGATATTCAAATATTTCACCAATAAGTGTAGTCTCACCAGTCCCTCAAAATCAAAATCACATTAACCCTTAAGACATAAATTGTGAAGAAATGACCTTTGATAAGTCTAACCCTATTTGTTCAAAACTTCAGAATTCTGACATTCTAAGAAATTTAGATAAAAAACTTTCACATTTAAACAATAATCAAAAAGATGAATTGAAAAAGTTAATTTCTAAATATGAGCACCTGTTCCCTGATATTCCAACATGGACAGATACAATATACCATGATGTGGACACTGAAAATTCAAAACCAGTGAAACAACATCCATATCGAATGAATCCCAAGAAATTGGAGCATCTTAGAGAGGAAATCAAGTATCTATTGGAGAATGACTTTATTGAACCTAGTCAAAGTGAATGGAGTTCTCCATGTATTCTTGTACCAAAGCCAGATGGAACTTTTCGTATGTGCACTGACTTTAGAAAAGTTAATACTGTGACCAAGACTGATTCGTTTCCAGTGCCAAGAGTAGATGAATGCATTGACAATATTGGTCATGCTAACTATGTTACTAAATTTGATCTTCTAAAAGGATTTTGGCAAATTCCTGTCACTGAAAGAGCTAAAGAGATCTCTGCATTTGTAACTCCTGATGGACTTTATCAGTACAAAGTTATGCCTTTTGGGCTGAAAAACTCGCCAGCAACATTTCAACGTCTTATCAACATGATAATATCTGGATTGGACGACTGTATGGCCTACATTGATGACATCATTTACAGCGATGATTGGGATGAACATCTAAAGACTATCAGAGAATTTTTTGACAGACTGAGTAAAGCCAGATTAACAATTAATCTTGTTAAAAGTGAATTTTGTCATGCTAGTTTAACATTTTTGGGTCATGTTGTTGGACAAGGACAGGTAAAACCAGTGGAAGCTAAAGTAAAAACTATTTCTGATTTTCCTGTACCTACCTGCAAAAGACAACTTATGAGATTTCTTGGTAAGGCTGGTAACTACAGGAAATTCTGTGGTAATTTTTCTGTTATTGCTGAGCCACTGACAAGTCTTCTCAGCAAACGCAAAAAATTTATACGGAATGATGATTGTCAAAAAGCTTTCGATAAAGTAAAAGACATACTAAAAAGTGAACCAGTTCTTTTAGCTCCTAACTTTGAAAAAGAATTTAAGCTTGCAGTAGATGCTAGTGATACTGGTGCAGGTGGTGTTTTACTTCAAGAAGATTGTAATGGTGTAGATCATCCAGTTAGTTATTTTTCTAAAAAGTTTAACAAACTTCAGAAAAACTACTCAACAATAGAAAAAGAGTGTTTATCTCTCATTCTTGCTCTTCAGCATTTAGAAACATATTTGTCGTCTTCTCCTGCACCCATCATTGTATATAGTGATCATAAACCTCTGATTTTTATCCATAAAATGAAAAACAAAAATCAATGTTTACTCCGGTGGAGTCTGTTTTTACAAGAATATAACATGGATATCAGACACATAAAAGGAAGGGATAATATTATCCCTGTTGCTTTGTGTAGAGTCTAACTTGTAAATAGTTAACATTTGTCTTCATGTACAATGTTTTAATTTGTATTTAGTTAACATTTGTCTTTATGTATTTTCATGAACATTTATGTGTAATGATATTTTATATCTTCAGACAAAAGAAAGTTTTACTTCTTAAAACTTTCTTTTCCTTTAGGAGGGGAAGTGTTGTGTAAATATGATACTCAGTGACCTGTTTTCGAAATATTCTAGAACCATGAAGAACATGTATTGGTTTTTCCATTGTGGTTATTTTTAGAATCAGGCTGTTTACTAATCAATGATGTCATCTTTCTAGAAAAGACTAATCTAGCATTTTCCAAGCTAATATAATTAGGAGTGACTTACTTGGTGATGGGGGATTTTGAAGTTAGACTTGTGGCTTTGTGGATACAGAATTAGTCAAAAGTGATGGATTTAACTTGGGATATACATCTGTAAGTTGGAATAACTTTATTTTGATACAGCTTGCTCATATCTACTTGCAAGTTGAAACTGTTGTTAATTTAGGTTTTAGGAACCAGAAATTTCATTCTTTTGTAGTCTAAACATTATTGTTAATTTTGAGGGACTTATTATTTTTATTTCAACATTCTAAGATTAGAATTGACAAAATTTCATTCAAACTTAACTCCTATTGTACTTTTTTTTGTATTTGTTCATTAATAAATATTGTTAATTGTTAAAGGCTTGTTGCTGGTTTTCTTTCTCGTTACGCTTGTCTCATAACACATTACATTGATTTATGGTGTTTAACGCTGTTATCAACATTTCAGTTATATTGCTGTGGACAGTGCGCCTATCCATACTTTCCTGGAGTCTCTTTACCAGTACTCCGCACAATTTTCTTTCCACTGGCTGCTTTCCCACATAACCATCGTTTAAACAATGGTCAGTGGTGGGAGAGGAATGAATCCTGTCACAATGGCTATCATCAATCCTTTGAAAGAAATTGGCTGAGCCAGGAATCAAATCCTCGACCCCCTGTTCTCAAGCCCTGCATGCTACTGACCGAGCTACCGGGGCTCTGGAGGAAAATTACCTCATTTGGCAGTTTAAATGTTCCCCAGTGTATTCCAATTGACTGTTTGGAGTTCACATCTTCATGAACTTTCAAGGCCTTCTCAGGATCTATGTGCCCTGGATGCATGAAGAATCTAAAAAAAAAAAACAACTCTTTCATACATGGCATATTGCCCAAGAAAGTACAAAGAGCTCATAAAAATCACCAACAGAAGAAACTGATCTCCACAACCCTGCAGTTTAACCCTTTACCATATGACAAAATTTTAGCCTTGTCCAAACTGAAAGAAACTGCAGACGACAATTTCAATATGGCTCAAATAGTGCAATTTTTCTTTGAAAGGGAAGAAAACATTGTGGGAAAAGGAGAAAATGCTGGTTACCAGCATTTTCTCCTTTCCCCACAAAGTTTTCAAAAGGCATCTTTCCTGGGGTCGTTAAAAGTCGGCATTGAGTGGTAAAGGGATAAACATACCAACTTCAAGATTTTTTACATTATCAGTTGTATGGTCAGATGTCAGGGCACTTGGAAATTTATTTGTCTTTGGTTTTGGGGTGACATGGTTTGCCACAGCCATGAATAAGTTTCCAAGTGCCCTGCCACCCGACCATACAACAAATTAAAAAGTACTGCTAAGTTTTATCAGTCCAGTGTGTATTCAATGTGTATTCAGTGAAATTTCACTGTTTTATGATCTAAGGAAACTCAAACTGAAAACATTAAAAAAAGTCACAAATGATGACGCCACTGTAGAGTATAAGTCAAGCGTCTACCAGGTTTTCAACAGGAAATTTGTGGTGTTCCCTGGTCATTTTGAAGGATACATTTTTTCAAAACTACTGATCACAATGGTTACTTTGGAAAGAAGCCAGTGGCTTGGGAAGAATATTGTGTAAATAACTGGTAAAAAAAAAAACTCCTGGGAAGCAGAGATAGGCACAGTGGCTGCCACAATATAACTGAAAGAATATTAAATAGCATGTTGAACACCATACAAACAAAAAAAAAAAAACCCTTTGCAAAAATGTGTTTAAAATACAGGGTCATAAAACCATGCTGTAACTGGCAAAAGCACATCAATTTTGCTACAGAGGTTTGATTTCAAAACTGCTTAAGTGAACAACTTTAACCCTTTACCAAATAACCCCACGGTTTATGCAATCCCGGTGAAGACGGGTTTTGAAAACAGTATGAGAAGAAGATGAAAATTAACGTAACCAGAATTTTCCACCTTTTCCACAATTTTTTTCAAAAGTCATCTACTTCAGGGTCATTAAAACTCAGTATTTCATGCTTTTTCCACAATGTTTTTATAAGACTTCCCGCTTAGGGTCATTAAAATACTGGACTGTTTGATAAAAAGTAAAATATCCCTGAAGAAGAACAAATGTTCCTGCAAGCTGTTAAACTCTTTACCACAAAATCCCGACGTTTAGCGACCCTGAGAAAGAAGCCTTTAGAAAACATTGTAGGAAAAGGAGAAAATGCTGTTAACCAGCATTTTCTCCTTTTCCTACAATGTTTTCTACCCTTCTCAAAACAATTTTCAATTTTTTAGCCATATTTTTTTTGTCGTCTGCAAATGCTTTCAATTCGGACTGGTCTACAATTTTGTTGTTTGGTGAAGAGTTAATCCAGCAAGATAAGGATTATAGCCATGAACCTGTTTTTGCAGTGATCATTTTCACAAACATTGTGGGAGATATAGTTACAAATTTTATATCCCACAATCCTGAATGTTGATGACCTTGAGTAAGAAGGCTTTTGTAAACCAAGCATTTTTTCCCTTCCAAAAAAATGTTTTTTACCCTCCAAAGGCCAGTTTTAGTTTAACCCTTTACCAAACATTCCCTGGTTTTTACGACCCTGAGACAGAAGCCTTTTGAAAACATTGTTGGAAAAAGAAGAAAATGCTGGTAACCAGCATTTTCTCCTTCTTCCACAATGTTTTCTACCCTGTATCAAACAAGTTTCAATTTTTTTAGTGACGTTCATTTTGTCGTCTGCAAATGCTTTCAATTTGGACCAGTCTAAAACTTTGTCGTTTGGTAAAGAGTTAACCCTTTGCCAAACAATACCGGGTTTTTACGGCCCTGAGAAAGAAGGCTTATGAAAACATTCTGGAAAAAGGAGAAAATGCTGGTAACCAGCATTTTCTCCTTTTCCCACAATGTTTTCTATCCCTCCCACTGGAAATTTTGATTTTTGAGTCACATTAATTTTGTCGTCTGCAAGTGCTTTCAGTTTGGACCAGTCTATAACTTTGTCGTTTGGTTAAGAGTTAAGAGTTACATTTGTCATCTACAAAGGCTTCCAATTTGGACCCATCTAAAATTGTGTCTTTTGGTACAGATTTAAATACCAGCAATTCTAGGTTTTTTTATAAACAATGCATTTCCTTTCAATTTGATATTTACCTTGGTGAGTAGGTTCCAATAGGAATGGCAGACAAAGAGAAAGGTCCATACTTCTTACTGATCTGTTTGAAAGCAGAACAATACCCTGTATCTCCCGCAAAGTAAAAACTGGTGTACAACCCAGCTACACCATAATGCCTGAAGACAGAATGATACTAATAATGCCTTGCCAATGGACACCATGAAAAACCATTGCTGAAAGTGAAGACATCTTAAGGATACGGCACCTTAATGGGATTAGTGTTTCATCGCCAAAATATCTTACAGATTCGGCTAAGACTTGGGTAATCCATAATTGATGACGGGAACCAGCATCTATTGGCCGATTGATTATGGATTACCCCAGGTCATAGCCAATTCCATACATTTTTAGGCGAAGAAAGGTGATGTTAGACGAATCCCATTAAGGTGCTCTATTCTTAATTACCAGTATTTGGAGCAAATTCGAGGTTTTACCTATTATCTGTTGGGACTTTACTGTTACCTGGTGACATCAGGGATCGTATATACACAGGGATCGTATATACACATGTATATAAGATTCCTGGTGACATCAAGAAAGGAATCAAGTCATGCAAGGTTCTCTCTTCAAAGGTATCGAAAGGATTGTAAAATCTTCTCCTTTTCAAAATTGGATAAACAAACTCATCTTTGAAAGAATTTATCTTCTCTGCAGATTCTGAATTATTTTGCATGCTTCGTTATCAGTTTTTATGGAATTTCAATCAAACTTCATCATGCTCTCTCTTTTGTGTGCCAGTCCCTCCACATAACTGCCACCTGTCCGTGGACAGGACACTGTGTCACTCCTTCAATTTTAGTGATGTGTAGGGATTTGTGGTGTTGCTGTATACAGAACTGTTAACATGCAGTGTGAAACAATCTTGAACTCTCTGATTATCTTGACATCTACACTCATTTGACAGAGCTTAACAATTGCCTCCAGCCCTTTTGGCCACTTTGGGTGTGAACAAAATACTTCCGACTCGTAGAACCCGAAAGTATTTCTTCTTTAGATATGATATCAAGCACTTCTGTCGCACTGTTTTGTCATGAAAGATGAAAGGACAGCTCTAAAACGCGTTTCTGAAATTCATTTCATGATTTCTTCTGGGAATGAATTCAATTTTATGCATTTCTTTCAGGACTACTTTTTGTGTATGACCAGAAAGGCATCTACCTGCAGTGAGAGCCTCAACCACATCGATTTTCCGAGGGTTGTTTTTTTTTTTTTCAAGAGAAAAAGCAAAACTCTCATTACTCATAATGTCATTTTCTACACCTTTTTGTGAAGGACATTGGACATATATTTTATTGGGAAAAAAATTGGGTAAGCTCCCTCTTATTCAGGGAATCAACAGCAGCCAGTCGAAGATCTAGTTATCTTCGCACTTTTTTCAATGAGCCATTGAAAAAAAACGGTGTGACACCTTTGACAACTTGTGGACTGTTTGTTTGGAGAAATTAACTCGATGAAGTTATTTAATTCTTTGAGTTCGTGACAACAATTCTGTTTTAGTCACTCGCGACAAATAAAACTTTGACAAAGGAGATGGTTACTTTTTGATAATAATTAAAAAAAGAATGTATGATTGGAATGATGCAGTTGTAGACCACTATGGTCTGATTATGCTTCTGTTGTCCCGACCAAATTAACTCTTTGATGTTACTTAAGGCTTGTAAACTTGACTCTGTCGGCTTAACAATATGTGTCCAGTGTGAATCCAAGATCAGCCTTGTGAAAAGTGTGATCATGGATCTTCTCTGATGGATAGGCCTGCATTAGTGTGGTTGCTGTGGAGGACCAGGGGACGGGCCTCCACCTTAATTTTGGCACGGGTAGACCTGTAAGTGGGTCATTTTAGACTTGTTTTTTTCTTTTTCATTTTCATTTTCATTTTCAAATGTAAAAGTAAGTATTAACCATTTCATAGGCAACAAAGTTTTTTTTTTCCAAAATTAAAAGTGACAACAAACTACAATTGCTACATTTTTTCCCTGATAAAATGCAAAACCTTCTGATAAGGGAGAAATTGCCTGTTACATCTCAGTCTTAGCTGGTAACCAGATCTTTACGCATCAAAGAAATTACATAATTAATTATCTTGTTAAGAGCAAACTCTTATTGTGAGGTAAAGCAACAAATTGTTTTTCCGAGAAATAATGAAACAATTTAAAAGCTTCGTCTGCGTATACACCTACATCACAGACACTTTATTTAAAACAAACAAGTTTCATCCTTCTCCACACTCATATAGTCAGAGGCAATAGAATGTATACACCTTTCAAATTCGGCTGTTTTGGCAAAAAGTATAAGACACATCTTTACTCGTTTTCGTCCAGTTTTTAAACCAATTTCATCTTTATTTATAAAACTATGATCATTCTTGTTTCTTCATGCCAACTGTCGCCCAGTCGTAAGGTTGCAGGTATTACGACAGATCTATATAAAAATTTCATTCTCAGGAGGCTATTAAAGACATCACTGTGATGGTTCTCAGTTTTATTTCTTTGTCCAGTACGCCTTTTACCTTTTACCTGGTTGTTTTTAGCTCTACTGGCCGAAAGCCATAGAGCTTATTTCATGGCCCAGTGTCAGCCGTACGTCCGTGTGTTAACTTTTTTTTCAAACATCTTCGGGTATGTGTATTCCCCGGCCCCAATCATAAAAATAGGCTATAATTCCCGGCCCTAACAGCCCCCCCAGCTAAATATTTCATTTGTTGGTCAAATTTAATAAAATTAGCACCAAATTAAAGCTTAGGTAATAAACTTTCTAATGGTATATAGAAACTTGACTTTTCATGCATGTATAGTTGTGATAAAAGCGTTTGAAATTCGTCATTTTTTTGCTGAAATGTGTCGTAATTTTTTAGAGATAAAAATCCGGCCCCCCTTGCTAAATATTTCATTTGTCTTCCAAATTTAATAAAAATAGCACCAAATTATAGCTTAGGTAATAACCTTTCTAATGGTATATAGAAACTTGACTTTTCATGCATGTGTAGTTGTGATAAAAGCGTTTGAAATTCGTCATTTTTTTTAAATAAAATGTGCCGTAATTTTTTAGAGATAAAAATCCGGCCCCTATATTTAAAACTTTATTTTTCCCTTGATTTAAAGAAAAAATGTTATCGTTATAAAGTCCTTAATTTAAGCTATTAAATGATACTAGGAAAATGAAAATTGACGCATGCATTATTGGGTTACTAGATTTTCAATTTTATAAATTTTTAGAAGGGAATATTATTATACAACCTATCCGGCCCCTATATTAAAAATTAAACTTTTCAAACAATATAAAAAATTATGATATAATTTCAAAGTTCATTTAATAAGCTTTTTCATGGTATATAGAAATGGTAATTTGGTCCATTTTTGTGCTATAAAAGTTCAAAATGTACCAATACATGTATTTAGAAAGATATACACGTACATTAAATCACGGGATTTTTTATTATATCCAGCTCAGGGCTATGTTTTAGACTTAGTTATGTATCTAATATCCATTTCTTGAATAAATAAAAAAAAAAAAAAAAAAAAAAAAGCATAATATAAACTTTTGAATTATGTTCAGAAACTTGTGAAGGATACATAATTATTTGTGTTATTAGCGTTTCAATTCAGAAACTTTTGGATTGCACTGAACGAGTTTACAAGATATCTGGCCCTTACCTTTGACATTTAATGTAACGAAGTATTTTAGCTTCTAATACAAGCTTTTTAATGGCAAAGAGTAATACAGGATTGACTCTGGTGTACTTTTTTTAGTTATAAGTGTCTCCTTTTATGATTTCTATGTGAAAATCGGAAAAACAGAACATGTGAGAATTAAGGGGGCAATACAGTTTTTTTCTTTTCTTTTGTTTGCACCTGAGTTGCAAAATTTATGGTGTTTTTATAGTCGTAGATATATAGAGATTCAATAGTCACCAAATATTCTTTCAACTGATTTAGAAAACCTTGAATTTCGTTTTTAAATGTTATGAGGAAAGTACAAATTCATTCAGGTCATGTCTAATTGTTATAATTGAAGACGAAAACAAAATGTATTTTGTATATATTTATTGCAATTAGTTCAATTTCTAAACAGTATTTTATCATTTAAAAAAAAGTCTTAAATCAAAACAGTATTGAAAGAAACTATATTGTGTGAGAGTGAGCGTAAGAATTTTGCATATAATGAACACCGTGCATGACTAAATGCAAATGAACCATGCTCTGCGCAAGGGGGCCTAATGCAACTGCAAAAAGTATCGACCCAGGTCGGCCTATCCAGCCCACACAGGCTGTCTTGAATCGAAACTTTTTGCTAATGGTCAGTTCTCGGATTGTTAAGGGACCAGTCAGTCTCTTGATTCAGTCGGTTGTTAGACACGATCAATTTTGTGGATCCATGATTATAAGATGACTTACTCGATATGATGCATCACGGAGATGCTTTAAATCTCCTTTTGCCAGTGCATAGCTCAAAGTGCGTATATCAAGGTAACAAATTTAAAAAAAAAGGCGAAAAATTTGTGGCCTGGGCCTATTGAAAGCATAGAACAAGGTTTATATGGTTTCTGTTTCAAAGTTACGTAAAAACATTCCGGAAAAAGTTAAAAAAAAAAAAATGCTAGTTACCAGCATTTTTTCCTTTTCCCGCGATGCTTCAAAAAGCAACATTATATCATAGTAGAGGATTGATTTAAGAGAGAGAAAAAAAGCTCATTTGTGGCAGGTTTGAAGATACATTAATTAATCCTTTGTCCATGTTGTTTTCGTAGCAATCGGAGCTATTTTTGCACAAACATCGGTATCACGTGGCGGACAGTGTAGATCTAATCTTATACTGATCTACCTAAATTTCTTGCTATCTGAATTTTTCTGTAAAAAGAGATCAATGTGCTGCTTGCCGTTCAATTAACGTAACTCTTAGACAAAAATATTCACTGGTCATAATTAAATATTAAGCAATTGGTTAGAGATTGCCTGTGATAAGATAGAAAACATTGTGGGGGAAAAAAATTGCTTACAAGCACGTTGTCCTTCTCCCACAGTGTTTCCGAAAGTTTTTTCTGGTTGTTAAAAGGCTGGATGGTTTGGTATGCGTCAAACACGTGCCGTCATAATCTTATTAGGTCCGATTATCAATGCATTAATTACGTATGACGCAATCTATGCCGTTAAGAATTTGCTATTGTGCTACTGTGAAGTCGTGTGCTTGATTACACCAACCCTTTGTCCAACTTTGCATTACTTTCGAGTTATTTCTTCCGTTGTATTTTGAAGATATATTACATTTTAAGTCTAGTTTTTGGCAAAATCGTGATATACTTATAAAGAATTTATCAAAAATCAATGAAGTGTTTATACCTATACGAAAATATGTAAATGTATGATAACATTTTAAACAGTGTCTCTCTTAGTATCCCTGATGTTGATTGGGCAAAACATGGATTGAGATCAGGCAGAAAACTCTACACTTAATTTTATACATCAGAATAGCGTCACACTTTTAGCTATTATCATGAAATATATGAAAATAAATACTGCTGTCTGCCCTTACATCTAAGTTGAGATTATAAGGATAGAGAGCAAATGGATATCAGTTTGGTTCAAAGATCATTTCAAAGACCTTTTATTCCGTCACTTTCTATGGAAATTTACTCATTTTTACACCGTTAATAAGGTAAAGACGTACTTATTCATTTAAAAGTAAAAATGAAAATAAATTCCGTGCAGCTTTCGATGACATAAAGGATTTAGCGTAGGGGCCGGATTTAAGACGAATTTTATTACATTTACAAATTGGGTCGAACGTTTAAAAGATCTATTTTCTTTTTAAAAACAATCGGGATTTTGCTGTTTTCATACTGCCGCAAAGAGAAAAGCATACACTTTCATTCAGATATAATTTAAACGATATTTAACACGAAATGAAAGTTTTAGCATAGGGGCCGGATTTGTGTAACTCAAGAAATACCTGGAAGAAAAAACGAAAATCTTACCCACTTTTGATTGAAAATATTTCAAAAAGTGTGTCAGTCACCATATTGTATTTCATACCACATGAAAGCCTGATGTCTAGGCTATAATTTAATACTATTTTGAGCATAATACAACGAAAAATAAAAGATTTAGCATAGGGGTCGGGTTTGTGTAACTCATGAAATACCTGGAAAAAAATACGAAAATCTTACCCACTTTTGATTGACAATATTTCAAAAAGTGTTGCAATGACCATATTGTATTTCATACCATATGAAAGCCTGAAACCTAGGCTTCAATTTAATACTATTTTGAGCATAATACAAAGAAAAATAAAAGATTTAGCATGGGGGGCCGCAAGGGCCGGGAATTGTGACTCATTTTGACAGGTAGGGCCGGGGAATACACTTTGCCAACATCTTCGTCTCTGAAACTAAACATCCAAATTTGATGAAACTTCATAGAAATGATTTTGCCATGGTCCTCTTCAGAATTTCTTGAAAGAATTTGTTTCCTTCAAAAACTCTAGTTGCCATGGCAACAAAAGTGAAAAATATTGAAAATCTTCGTGTCTGAAACCATAAGGCCCAGGGCTACCAAATTTGGCATGTAGCTTTATTCAATGGACCTCTAAGAAATTTCTTCATATTATAGCCCTGGGGTCAAAATTGGCCCCGTGCCAGGGATCACAAGTTTAGCATGGGCTTATATATAGTGACTTAAATTTAAATAGTAATCTAGGGAAATAACTCCTGTTGTAAGAGATAGAGTTTAATACTATTTACCTCCCTTGATTATCAAACTGCAACTGATACATTAACATTTCGATTTGTGTGGGTAAAGGCTTAAAATACCAGTAGAGGGATACAGGGCCATCATGGCCCTCTTGTTTTTAATCTAGGTTTACACACCGGACTAAATTCTAGCTCGATCAATTTTAGCAGCTTTTGTTTACCTACTACTGTATACTGGTGTAATCAAATTTCGCCAACGCAAGGGAAACTGCTCTTGCGGATCGCACAAAACAATAGTAATTTTCTTTATGGTTAAATATCTATGCACTTGTATTCAAATACATTTTTGAAAATAAGTTTTACCACTTAAACATCTAAATTTATCTGTCAAAACAGCGTTAGAAGTGAGACAGTACAAAGTCGCCATCTATAAAAAGAGTAAGCCAATTTCGACAACTCTGGTTTTCCAAAAATTAGAGGCCCCAGAGAGGGTAAAATGAAATAAAAAATTCACAGCATCATTTCAGCAATATTCGTTGCATCCCTTGGATATTAACTCTACATTTACTTTCTACGAGAAAACCTGAAGGACATAAAACAAAACGCAGCTCTCAGAAAACAAAATCGACAATTATTGATTTTTCGTGTAATTATTTTTGCTGTGGCACTGAAATATTACAATCTAACTTAGTATGACAGTGTTGGGGATAAAGAGGCTGTAAATCTAAAACAGATAACCTTTTATAGCTCACAGAAAAGGCTATTTTCTTGTCTTTGTAGTGATTTTTATATCTGATTCAGTCTATTTTCTTAGGAAAAAATTAATAAGGACCCCTCTGTCTTTCATATGGATATACTTCCCTTTAGGTGCCCCATACGAAACTTTGGCTATTAAAGTTCAAAAGATAACCTTTCAAACCGAAAATAGACGAAACAAAAAAAGTTTTAAGCTAAAAGTATCTTTTAAAATCTGCATATAAAGGAGACACCTGAAAAGTGATAATAAAATGGCGGGGAAAAGCATGTGAGAGGTCGCTTATGAACTTATTTCCTATTGATAGGTATTTTTCTATCATTAGATTAAAATGACAGTTCAAAACACCTTTGCTGCTAAGATATCAATCATTTCCGTGAATGGATGATATCACATATACGAAAATATTGCTCGAGAACATAGTTGGCGAAATTCGATTACTAGCGAAATTCGCTTACGCTCCTATAGTTGTAAAGATGTATCTTTAAAGCTAAGCACTTGCAATCTTTTTCGTGTGATGGTCCAATCAAATTTAGATACCGATAGCAGAAAAAAAAAATTATCAGCAACACACCAATATCAACAAAATGAAAGGTGTTACTCGTTCGATTATACATGTTACATGATAAATACATGTATGTTTGGACCAGCATCCTCAAAATTATTGTTCGGTTATTCTTCAAATTTGATTTATGTGTGGAATCAAACGCGCTCCGTTCGTCCTTCGAAGTGAACATGGCGACCCATCTCCTGCGAGCACTGCGGACATCTCCGCGGTTAATGAAATCAGCGAAGCAGGTCTGTAAAGTGAGAATGTTCAGAATGGAATTTTGATGGGCATGTTCGTCATGCATCGTAAGACATCTTGTCTTTCTTTGTACGCCGAGAAAGTGTTTGTGTCAATACTGTATTCCAATTTCCCCACCCACTTCTAGACTAGAATTAGAAGCTTATAAATAAGAACAGGACGATATCATTAACAACTGTGTTGTGGATCATTTTGGGCAATAGCTAACATAATCTCACTTTTCCACGGGCAACTAATTTTCTGTTCGAAAATGTTTGCACATTCTTTCCTACCAAATAAAAGAAAAAAAACACAAACACAAAACTTGTTTGAATTTTCAGTCATACCTTTGTGTGCTTTCTGGTCAACTCGTACCTAAGTCAACTCGTACCTTAGTCAACTTGTACCTATTTTGGTCAACTCGTACCTGTTTTTTGGTCAACTTGTACCTACCCAAGTCAACTTGTACCTATTTTGGTCAACTCGTACCTGTTTTGGTTAAGTCGTGCCCGCAGTTCACATAAACATTGATAAACAATACAACAATGATATATGACAATATTAGTTCTCTTCGCTGTGCAGGAACAGCAACATACGAAAATGCACGGAACATGCACATATACTTTCTCAGTGGAAATGTTCTTGTTTGTAGATGGTGTAAATTTTTATATTGTTATGTTTTATATGTTGGTTTACGCTGAAGAAGAGCATTTTTTCAAGCAATTGTTGTTTTTGTAGGACAAACTGATGATTATTTGAGCAGCGTTGCAAGGAAACCTGCCGAGATTTCATATTTATGATGAAGAGAGATTGTACTATATATGGAGCAAAATCAAAGGCGCAGATCAGTTAGTCTGCTCCTATGTTTTTGCATATAACATGTTTTCTCATGATAGACGCGGCTCTTTGTTATTTACATCTAATAGCTGTTTTATATTTTACGAGATAAAAAAAATGTATTACATGTATGGCATTCGTTTCTTTCCTTTACCAGAATTTTCAGTCATTTAGGTGTTGTCAGCAGGGTTCCCCTTTGACTCAGGACCCCCGGTTTTGACGCTTGGAAATCCGAAATGACCCATTTCTGACGCTCAAAAATAACTGCCTAAGCGTCAATCTGACACATGATATTGTAGGATAAAGGGTCATATAAATAAGCTTGTATGCACCTGACAGAAATATAGACTGTAATTAATATGATCAGTATCTAATGTGAAAGACGCATGCAGCTCTGTTTATCACAATTCACAGCTAATCAAGCTGGCGAGTGGCGAGCCGTTTGAAAACATTATAAAGGTATTAATCCAGTTATCTAGAGTAAAAAGACAGGTTTAACAGTTACCAGCAACCCTAATTAACAAATTCCTATCAAATCATTCAGCCATACTTCTAAAAAAAAATTAATTAACATGAAGAAAAGATCACTGAAAGAAAACGTGAAAACCCATGACACAACAAATGTCAGTTTGAGATAGTCCGATCACAGGCACTTCAAACATTTTTTTCCATCTTTGAAAATGAATTTAAACGTGAATTTAGACTAATTTCTGTATAAAACAATTTGTGAAAGCTAAAAATCTCTGTTTAATGATGAGAGAAAACTGGGTGATTTTGAAATGAAAATATACAATAATTTAACCTATAAATGTAGGGGGAGAGAGATGAAAGTTACGCCTTCTTGTCTTACAGTTTTAGCACTGGAATAAGTGTTAAAGAAGAAGTTATTGGACAAAAAAAGGAAACTAAATTTTAAGAAATACTTATGAAATAATACGTCAATGGATGTGACTTTTATTTTCTCCCTTTTCCACAGTGTTCTTAGATATGAAAGACAAACCAAGCCGTTCAAGCCCCATTTGTATTGTCTAAAACATGATCAAGTACATGTTTAAATTTTGTGGCTTGCTAAACAGTTAAAAGTTTGTTTGTGTCCGTTTATTCATGAAGATGAGTTGCATGCTAGGACTGCAAGTTAAAATTCATCTATCCACTTCATTCCAAGCCTGTACATAAGATGATGTATTTTCTTGTCTAATTTTTCTCCATAAAGAAAGGACCTTAATGAAAATTGTCTTCATTTCACTCATTATCTCTCCATAATAAGTAAGTCATTTTGACCCTTGGATATTTCTCTTTGACTCTTGAAAATTCCATTTTGACTCTTGAAAATTTGGGCCCAAGAGTCAATGACTCTTAGGGTTCTGGACCTAGAGAGAACCCTGAGTTGACACATGTCGGGTCTGAACACATGACGTCCATTCTATTGAAGCACCCAAAGTCCACCCAAAAAACCCATTTATATTTGGTTGATTTTGTTTGCTATGAATGGAATTGGTCAGGTTTTAAAATAGGTGGTACATGGTACAGCATTGAGAATAAGGTTGTGATGATGTCAGATATATATAAGAAACAGACAAAAAGATAAACAAGAACACAAAACTTAATTGTTTTAATATACTGATACTGATAAAAGTCACAAAAATAAAAGATATAAAAATACTTAGGTACGAGTTGACTCGGGTTCGAGTTGACCCGGGTACGATTTGACCAAAATAGGTACGAGTTGACTGAGGTACGAGTTGACTTAAGTACGAGTTGACCAGTTACCCTTTGTGTAGTCAAAATATTTAGTTGAATTCATGCCTATTTACAGTTCAACATTTATTTAAGTGATGTATCACATTTCATTGTTCTTTTGCAATTATAACTTCAAAAGTACAGGTCGGGCAGTGCTGTTGCAGGGTCCAAAGAATCCACTCGTCTGCTTGTATTTACGAGTAAGAAATGGATGAGGACAAGTGAAATATCAGTCATGGTCGTCCGGCATGACGAGTGGTGTATTGGAGAAAGTAAATAAGTTTTTCAGATGAATATTTAACTTACAGGAGACAAATGGCCATTCCTTTATTGAATGAGCGAATTAAAGGGTATTCAGCGAATTAAATATTGAAACAGGTCATAAAACGTGCTGGTCCCTGCCCCAAATAAAGACTGGTTTCAAGTCAGTCTAATTATAAAACCTGGGAGTTTTCATTGCAAACAAAAATCCTCTAATATGCTTTTGGTAGATCTAATTCAATATGAGCGACTTTGCTAATTATTTAACTCTTTACAAAACAACAAAATTTTAGACTAGTCCAAATTGAAAGCATTTGCAGACGACAAAATAAATGTGACTGAAAAATTGTAATTTGGTATGGGAAGGGTAGAAAACATTGTGGTAAAAGGAGAAAATGCTGGTTACCAGCATTTTCTCCATTTCCCATAATGTTTTCAAAAGGCTTCTTTCTCAGGGTCGTTTAAAATCAGGATTGTGTGATATAGAGTTGAACGAACGATGTTAACATTAATGCAAATACTTTCCCAAAACCAATTCGAAAAACTGTGTTGTTTTGGCTTTATCAATTTCTATAACTTGATGGAGTAACTGGTACCGGTTTTTTAAACTGGGTATTTAAGGTTTGTTGTAAGGTTTCCATTTCGTCTTGAAAAAAAAAGGTCAGAGTCCATTGCTGTAACGTTTCTGTTTCATCTGAAAAAAGAAACATGTCAGAGTCTAATGTAACGTTTCCGTTTTGTCTGGAAAAAAAAAAACCATCAGAGTCCAATACTTAATTTAAACATAGCTATATTACATTGATTGAGAGAGAAGTACTTACAACTTTTACTAATCTCTCTCGATTCTGCTTCCTGGGAACTACACCAGGCTGACGCTCTACCTCATAATCACGGACACCACACCAGAGTCCAGTATTAGAAGGGTTTTCTCGTCGGAAGAGTGAGGATCAAAGCAGGGCAAGTGTTTTTTCAAAGTTACTTGTCCTACAGGACGAGTGCCTTTTCTAGAAATTTTTGGACCCTGTGTTGATGCATAATTATCGTGTTACTGCCAGTGCAATAGTGAATCATGATACAGTCCTGGTGTACCAATATGGAGTGATACTGGTAAACAGGGATCCCACTTGGCTTCGCATTTGTTGCCATTCACAAAAGACATTTCATTTTGGATGGGAAAAATACGAACTGGCAAAAGTGCCAGTCGTATCATTTAGGGGTCAGTGCCCCACAAGCCTTGAAAATTCCACTCATCCGCTCATCATGACGAGTGAGCCTGGGTGTAGGATGAGCAGAAATTTGCAAATGGTCGTCCTTCCGGACAGGGATCATATATACACATGTATACAAGATCCCTGTTCCGGATGAGCAAGAAAAAATGAGCAACTTTACAAATTACATAAAAGCATCTGGATTAAAGAAAAGTCTGAGTCTACTCAGTGTTCAATCTAGAGTGCGCCATTGGCCCCCTAAAGTCGCAGATGGCGCAATTCTAAACCAACCTCGGGCCCATCAGGCGCACTCGATCGTAGAAGCGCCATTACACGAATTGGGGTCCTTTCGACTGTTTCTACTTTTTTTTTCTGCCTAATAAACATAATGCCGAGCTTTCTAGTGAGAATTTATCGATTAGAATGTTATTGAGCTTCATCAGGGATCTGTATATAAGATCCCTGGCTTCATGTCGGACGGTGTCGGCAGAATAACGAGTACCAGGAGTTACGATTCTTTGAGCATCTGCTGATCATTCAATATCGCAATTTTGTGATTTTCTGAGTATTTTGGAAGCCTTACTGGGGCGTAAAAAGGCAAAAGCTTTTTAAAATATTACTCTGTAAAGCACAATCTGGCCAGTACCCAGCGTTCCACTCGCGCAAATTATTACGTAAATCATACAGAATTGAAATTCACGTAACAAGTATTTGTTACACGCGAGACCACACGTAAGAAAATACATGTACAAAAAGGCCATTTTCCGCTTGTCTTGTGTAAAATGACAGGTTTTGAAGTTACTTGTTTTCCTTACTGACAAATTTATGTCAAATCATGCGGAAATACCTATCCAAAAATTACCAGACATGAAAAATCGACTGGTGCAAAAAAAACGCGGAAACCCATGACACAACAAAATGTCTCTTCGGCATCGTCCGATCAGAGTCGCTTCAGACTACCTTTTCAGCTTTTTAGTGACTTCAAGCAGTAAATTTACATATATATCTTAATATAACAGACCTTTTTGCTGCAAATTATCCTGGCACTCTGACGATCGGTTCAAAAGTTGGTTGGGTTATGATGTGAGAATTTAATCTACTTTGAGTGATCGTCAGGAAAGTTAAATCCCTTGAGACGGGATTTCAGAATTTTCAACATTTTACCATTTACAGGTGTAATTCGTCACTTTTCTTTTAGGATAAAATTAATGGTGGAAACAAGGTTGCGGTTTTATTAGCATGGTATTCATAGATAATGAATGAGAATATACTTGTTAAATAAAATGGCAACACTTGTTAATAAGAAAGGTTAACATTACGGTAAAAAAGTACGATTTTTTATGTGTGGCCCCCAGTTTTCCAAAATGGCCCCCTATTTCAAAGTCTATGGGCCCGTTGGGCCCCCTTACAAGCAAAGCTAGATTGAACACTGTCTACTGTGAAAATCTACATTTTTATCCTGTAACAAACTGTACAACCACGATTCAAATTCCATTATTAAAGCTGCAGTAAAGCCAAAAATAGGTAATTTTCACCATTTATAACTCGAAAATATATCGGATAACCCATCACAACACACATATATAAGATTGGAGAAAACCCGAACGTGTCAGTTACTGCACTGGTTGCCATGATATACATGTGCGAAAATGCATGGAGAGGCCCGTTGATTTCACGGACGCCATTGATTGAGACAACCTTCGTTATCGTTTGTGTTTATTCGAACTAGGTCTTCGAGAACGTCACGTGAAAACATTGCATCTCATTAGTGCTATGACGTAGTAGACAGGACTGTTGTTTACAATTCCAACATTATGTCATCGGAGAGTAAGATTGCTCATTCTGAACCTGTTTTCTTATTTAGATGTAGAAAACTCTTCCTGTATTGATGATAAATGAATAAGCGATGATCAGCCTGTGTCGTTGTTTCTGTTTACGATGTCGATAACTTATGTTTTTCAAGTCTAGAATGGGGACAAAACGATCAAGTGAATGAAGGGTTTGTTTCAACGCTTTGAATGATCACGTGGTGTTTACGTCACTAACAGGTCACTGCGGAGATTTACGACGAAAAGTCGGCTAATCGTCGGCAATCATCGATGTAAACAAACAGATAATGCGGCATGGTAGGATCTGTTCTAGTTTCAAAATTCTTGTTGCTGCCACTGACTGGAACTTTTGCGAACTGCACCTTTACATATCGTGAAAGTCATAATAATCGCCATATTTTTACATGGTAAAAATGAAATTTACTTTTATTTTATAAACAGTTTGTTTATTCAGTTGGACGCTACTGAGACTTTAATTTGATCAGCTGGGCATCAATGGACGCTTAAGCCAATGCAGTCAAACACCCAGAAGTTACTGATCAATGTAGTATAAATCGCCTTTGCCGTTCCACATCATCTCGTTTATTCAGAGCCATGTGCATGTTGAAAAAAAAATTACGATTAATATCAACCCGAGCAAAATTTAATGATGGTATTGCATAAGGTAATTTTACTGACAAAATGATTAGAAATGCATTATCTTAACCGGCTATTAAATGTTGTCATTCTTTCAGATTTTTCCTGTACATTCCGTAGGCATTTTAGTCATGTCCATAAATTTTGTTGCTATGTAAATAAAAAATTGATGACCCGATTTCGGGCATCTACAAAAGTTTTTTAAAAAATGACAGACATCAGAAATTTCTTTGGAAAGAAAGACTAATAAAAGAAAGAAAGAGAAACAGGGAGGAGGGGGTAGCGAGAAACAGTCTAAGGGTAAATCAGCACAAAAAGAGTACAACAGTACGAAAAGACGAAGAGTGTTAAAAGAGTCTTGGCTGTCAGAATTTGATTGGGCCATGTACGAAGAAGACACCCTTTATTGTAAATATAGCTAAAAGTTCCCAAACCATAGTGACCAAACATTACACAAACTTAAGTCTTGCACTTGAAGTAATTAAAAACTTATATGTTAGAATTATTAACTTTTATATCTTTCCTGGATGACTAGTAAAAAGCTATGAAGGACAGGTAAATTTTTTATTCCGCTTGCCCTGCACGACGAGTGGATCTTGAAAACATTTTCAAGCCCTGCCCCAGATAAATTTTTGAGCCAAGGAGAGTTTAAAATGTATCATTGGTGGCATTGGTCTCTCAGTGATATAGCAAAGAAATATTTTCCCGCCCTGTATACTATCGAAAGGGGATCTCATACAACATGGGCAGGTAGCTTTCAAAATTTTTGGACACAATTATGCCCCTTTTCTGACTTGAAAGTTTCACTGAAAATCAAAGACTTGTAGCCAAGCGTTGGCACCCGCTTGCAGTGCTCTTGTTTTACATAGTTTCCAGCACGGAGATTGATTGAAAAATACGACAATTTTTATATCATTCAATGAGGCAAAGTTAACTCTTTACTAGACGACAAAATTTTCACTGCATTAGCAGACGATATCCTTAAAGTGACTTAAAAATTGAGAATTGTTTTGGGAAGGGTAGAAAACATTGTGGAAAAAAGAGAAAATGCTGGTTACCAGCATTTTCTCCTTTTCCCACAATGTTTTTAAAAGGCTTCTTTTACAGAGCCATCAAAACCCGGGATTGTTTGGTAAAGAGTTCATAAAAAACCCCTAAAATTTTGCTGTCTTGTAAAGAGTTATTAGTTCATGTTTAATCTTGAATTTCAGGCTGCACCACTAAACTTACAAAGCAAGAGATGCAAGTTCGATGTCCAGTATTTGGAAATGCTGAGAACGCAGCCAGAAACACAAGTATCGACCATTGGGAATGGCATGAGAGTTGCTTCTGAAGACTGCGGTTTTCCAACATGCACAGTTAGTAATAAAATTCCCACATTAAACATCATTCTAACATGACACGTGAATTCGGCTCTATAAGCACAGTGCTAGGAAATCGTGATAAAATCTACATCATTTTATAGAGTGACATCATTCTATATAGAGTGACGTCATTATGCCCCCCTTCAACGAAGTGGGGGTATATTGCTTTGCTAATGTCGGTCAGTCGGTTGGTCGGTCGGTAGACCAAACCTTGTCCGGATGATAACTAGACACAGAATTGACCTAGGTTCATCAAATTTGGCACAGACATGCGTCTCGGAGTGTAGATGATCCCTATTGATTTTGAGATCAATCGGTCAAAGGTCAAGGTCACAGTGACCGTCAGCATGTTGATATATAGACCAAACCTTGTCCAGATGATAACTAGACACAGAATTGACGTAGGTTCGTCAAATTTGGCACAGACATGCGTCTTGGAGTATAGATGATCCCTATTGATTTTGAGGTCAATCGGTCAAAAGTCAAGGTCACAGTGACGGTCAACATGTTGATATATAGACCAAACCTTGTCCGGATGATAACTAGACACAGAATTAACCTAGGTTCATCAAATTTGGCACAGACATTTGTCTTGGAGGGCAGATGATCCCTATTGATTTTGAGGTCAATCGGTCAAAGGTCAAGGTCACAGTGACCGTCAACATGTTGATATATAGACCAAACCTTGTCCGGATGATAACTAGACACAGAATTAACCTAGGTTCGTCAAATTTGGCACAGACATTCGTCTTGGAGGGCAGATGATCCCTATCGATTTTGAGATTAATCCATCAAAGGTCAAGGTCACAGTGGCCTTCAACTTACTGATATACAGACCAAACCTTGTCCAGATGATAACTAGACACAGAATTGACATAGGTTCTTCAAATTTGGTACAGACATGCGTCTCGGAGTGTAGATGATCCCTATTGATTTTGAGGTCAATCGGTCAAAGGTCAAGGTCACAGTGACCGTCAGCATGTTGATATATAGACCAAACCTTGTCCAGATGATAACTAGGCACAGAATTGACGTAGGTTCGTCAAATTTGGCACAGACATGCGTCTTGGAGTATAGATGATCCCTATTGATTTTGAGGTCAATCGGTCAAAAGTCAAGGTCACAGTGACCGTCAACATGTTGATATATAGACCAAACCTTGTCCGGATGATAACTAGACACAGAATTAACCTAGGTTCATCAAATTTGGCACAGACATTTGTCTTGGAGGGCAGATGATCCCTATTGATTTTGAGGTCAATCGGTCAAAGGTCAAGGTCACAGTGACCGTCAACATGTTGATATATAGACCAAACCTTGTCCAGATGATAACTAGGCACAGAATTGACGTAGGTTCGTCAAATTTGGCACAGACATGCGTCTTGGAGTATAGATGATCCCTATTGATTTTGAGGTCAATCGGTCAAAAGTCAAGGTCACAGTGACCGTCAACATGTTGATATATAGACCAAACCTTGTCCGGATGATAACTAGACACAGAATTAACCTAGGTTCATCAAATTTGGCACAGACATTTGTCTTGGAGGGCAGATGATCCCTATTGATTTTGAGGTCAATTGGTCAAAGGTCAAGGTCACAGTGACCGTCAACATGTTGATATATAGACCAAACCTTGTCCGGATGATAACTAGACACAGAATTAACCTAGGTTCGTCAAATTTGGCACAGACATTCGTCTTGGAGGGCAGATGATCCCTATCGATTTTGAGATTAATCCATCAAAGGTCAAGGTCACAGTGGCCTTCAACTTACTGATATACAGACCAAACCTTGTCCAGATGATAACTAGACACAGAATTGACATAGGTTCTTCAAATTCTGTACAGATATTCATCTTGGAGTGTAAATGATCCTTATCGATTTTGAGATTAATACATCAAAGGTCAAGGTCACAGTGGCCTTCAACTTAATGATATAGAGACCAAACCTTGTCCAGATGATAACTAGGCACAGAATTGACCTAGGTCCTTCAAATTCTGTACAGATATTCATCTTGGAGTGTAAATGATCCCTATCGATTTAAAGGTTAATCCATGAAAGGTCAAGGTCACAGTGACCACCAGATGATTCAAGGCCTGCGCTGCCGTTCACCACTTGAGCCATTTGCTCAAATAAAATTGAAGTGTCTCAAAAATCATCATATGTGGCTCAACTTGTGGCTCCAACATTTTATTTGCGTATTATCGGGGACGTAGTAAGCATCGAAGTCGACTTGGAAAAAGCGGAAGTCGAACACGCGTGCCGAAAAGAAAATCGATAACCCTGTCTGTGTATCGGCGACTGTTTACAATCTTGTATGTATACACACGGCGGTGTGTATAATTATGCGAACTGTTGACAGATTATCACGTTTAACAATTGAAGTGGGCTATAAATCAAAAAGATGACATCGATATTTCCCAATCAATTCTTTTGATATCAGTTTATGAACTGTGCCACTTCCTGTATCAATGTGGCAGTAGGGGGGGCGGGGGGGGGGGGGATGACTGTTTTACAAACAGACATCTTGTTTTGTATAAAGTAAGTAAGTCATTCAATGGAATATAGTCTGCATCCTCGTTATGAACTTGTTTTCCTTTCAGTAAGAGTTAGTCATGTTAGAACCGAAATAATCTTCTTTCTATATTGGTTTATCGTTCAATAAACCATGTTGTGAGTTATGAGGCACAATAAATAATCCACTAGGGCGATTATTTCTTAAATAACTCACTAAGTAGTTCCTACGAATTTTGGTTTAGCTTTGATATCCAGCTTCTAATTAAATAACAGTAAACCTATCTTAGTGGCCACCTCTATTTAACAAGCAACGTGTATACATACAGTTAACTTTTTACCAAACGAGGAAATTTTTGACTTGTCCAAATCCAAAGCATTTGCAGATTTCAAATCATATGTGACTGAAATGGTGGAATTTGTCTATGATAGGTTAAAAAAAACACAGTGGAAAAAGGAGAAAACACTGATTACCAGCATTTTCTCGACTTTTACCCACAATGTTTTCAAAAGGTCTCTTACTCAGGAGTTATTAAAGTCAGGGCTGTGTGGTAAAGGGTTGATACATGTTCGACAGTGCTTTACAAAACAACTCACTCGTAGAATTTGAAATCATTTGCAGACAACAAATCAGAGGCTCGAGTTAGGAAAATATGTCTTTGATAGAGTACTGTAGAAAACATTTTAGAAAAAGGAGAAAAAATGCTGGTCATAAGCATTTTTTCTTTTTCCTCCTCAATGTTCTTGAAAGCCATCCATCCAGGATGTTTTTGATTTAAAAAAAACAACTTTTTACTACTAAGTGACAAAATTTTGATTTTGGACTCTACCAAATTAAATGCATTTTGCAGACACCAACATGAGTGTAGCTCAAATGAAAGTATCTGTCTTAACAGGGTAGAAAACTTTGTGAGAACAGGGGAAAATGCTGGTTACCAGCATTTTCTTCTTTTTGTGGCAAAATTCACACAATGTTTTCACAAGTAGTTAAAAGACAGAATTGTTTGATAAAGTGTTTTGATCCAAAGGTTTTATATTCATTTCAGGTAGGGTTATGGATTAATGCTGGAAGCAGATTTGAGTCTGACGCAACCAATGGGGTAGCTCATTTCCTAGAACACATGATTTTCAAGGTAAAGTGTTTCCCCTTAACTCTTTACCAAACGACAAATTTATAGTGGTCCAAATTGAAAGCATTTGCAGACGACAAAATAAATGTGACTGAAAAATCGAAATTTGATTTGGGAAGGGTAGAAAACATTGTTGGAAAAGGAGAAAATTCTGGTTACCAGAATTTTCTCCTTTTCCCACAATGTTTTCAAAAGGTTTCTATCACAGGGTCGTCAGAAGTCGTCATTGTGTGGTAAAGGGTTAACTTTTTTCCACACAATAAAAGTGTAGACAAGGCTAAATTGAAAGCATTTGAAAGCATTTTCAGATGACAACTTAAATGAGGCTTAAACTATGGAATTTGTCTCTAATACAGTAGAAAATGTGGGAAAAGGAGAAAATGCTGGTTACCAGCATTTTCTCCTTTTCCCACAATATTTTCAAAAGGATTCTTCAAATGTGGGATTGTGTGTGTGGTAAAGAGTTAAAGGGGCTTCAAGCCAGATTTTGTTTCACAAGTATCTCCAGAAAATATTAATGAGGAATGCTTATTTTCGTTCTGGTGCAAAAACAGCATTTGAATTAAGGCCCTATAGCTGCCAAAAGTACACAGTGCAGATGTTAAGATACATTTAAACTATACGATAAAAAAGCATGCAAATTATTGTGAAGATTGCAATGTGTTATTGAACAGTTGGTTCATTTGCTGAACGTGCAGGCAGAAAAATGAATTCTGAAACTAGGTTAAAAGTTGCCAGGGTTGCTCTATCGTTTGTTTACATTTTACTTGATTTGAACTTTCTTTTTCTGCCAGCCACTTAGAGTTGAACTTTCCATAAAATAGCAGATTGTTATCTCCATAGTAATTATTATATCTTTAAATAGTATGACTTAAATGCATTTCACAACCCTATTGTATACTTAGGGCTGCAGGGCCTTCAAAACAACTGTAGAAATACATGTAGAAAACACATGGAATTACAGAGTTTTTTAGCTCACCCGAGCATGAGGTGCTCAAGGTGAGCTTTTGTCAGTTGCTTCGTCAACTTTTACCTACACTGTAGAGGACACATTTTCAATGCAATACTCATGAAATTTGGTCAGAATGTTTGCCTTGATAGGCAAGACCAAAAATGGGTTATGTCCGGTCAAAAACTAGGTCAAATCCTAGAAAAATTTTGTGTACCCTGTAGAGGTCACATTTAAGTCCAATACTCTGTTGAGTTTGTCAGAATGTTTGTTTCGATGATGTCTGATGACGAGGGAGACAATGGGTCACATTGGATCAAAAACTAGGTCACTAGGTCAAATCTTAGGTAAACCATGTGTACCCTCAGGCCACATTTCAGTCAAATACTCCTGAAAGTTTGTCAGAATGCTTTGCTTGATCTTATATCAGAGGATTTTGTAAATGGGTTGTATCAGGTCAAAAACTAGGTCACTTGGACCAATGTTTGAAAAAAACTTTTGTACCCAAAAACTTGTGAGGCCACATTTTCTGTCCAATACTCATGAAACTTAATTTTTTTTTTTTAATTTAAACATTTATTTTACATCGATTGAGAAACAAGTTCTAACAACTTATACTAATCTCTCTCGATTCTGCTTCCTGGGAACTACACCAGTACTCGCGCCGAATGTGTGGGCCGATGAAAAATCCCAAAGTTGACACATGAAACTTGGTCAGAATATTTTTGTTGATAACATCTTGGATGAGTTTGAAAAGGGGTCGTGTTGGTTCTAAAACAAGGTCAAATCTTAGAAAAACCTTGTCTACACTCTAGGGGCCACATTTTCTGTTCAATACTCATGAAACTGTGTCAGAATGTTTGTCTTGATATATCTTAAACAAGTTTGAAAATGATATTTTAACCCATTACCACACAGTGCTGTTAACGACCCTGAGGATGAAGCCTTTTGAAAACATTGTGGGAAAAGGAGAAAATGCTGGTAACCAGCATTTTCTCCATTGCCCACAATGTTTTCTACCCTATCAAACAAAAATCATTTAAGCCACATTGATTTTGTCATCTGCAAATACTTTCGATTTAGACAGGTCTAAAATTTTGTTGTTTGGTAAAGGGTTAAACAGGTTTGAATGGGATTTGATGCGTTAAAAAACCTCGTCCTTCGGACTCGTTTGTTTGTTTTTTTTTTCAATTGCATCACACCAAATTTGAGTGACAGATTTTTAATATCACGCACTCAGTTGATTATCCTCTATGTATTTTTTTCTATCAACAGGGCACTCAGAAAAGGACCCAGACCGAGTTAGAGAAGGAGATAGAGAACATGGGAGCCCATCTAAATGCTTACACCTCCAGAGAGCAAACTGTATATTATGCGAAATGTTTTACAAAAGATCTTGAGAGAGGTAGGAGAATAATTATGCGCTGCTTTTTTAATTCCATTGGTTGATAGTGTAAATTTATGTTGAATAAAGTAAGAACGATGTAAATTCAAATTTGAATAATTATTCCTATCAGCCAATCAAATCTCTACCTACAAATGAGCTATGGTCAAAAGGGAGGTTAAATGCATGTCTGATGCATTTAGCAAGTCATCACATAATTATGGTTCCATAAAATCTATTCAGTCTTACATTTGACTAGAATTGGAGGTAAAACGGTCCTTGGATATGCATTATATTTACATAACAAGAAAAAGTTTCTACCCATGTCAGCCTGCACAGAATGTGCAATCTGACAGGGTGAAAAGGAGAAATGCTTGCTCTCAGCATTTTTCTTCCACAGTGTTTTCAAAGGTCATCTCTTTTAGTGTCATTAAAACTCTGGGTTGTGTGGCAAAGGGTTTTAGCTCTTAACAATTTGAAGGAAATGTTTCAGTCTAGAAATGAGATGAAAATAATTGCAGTCTTACCGTTGTCTCTGTTCAGCCTATTTCAGCATTGCAAACAGATCAGATCACAGATCAGAAAGCCTGTTTTGTGAAATCTGATCTTGATCTACAGTGCATGTAGAGGCAATGTGAGTTGTGAAAGACGCTTCAACCCTTTACCACACAATCTCCAGTTCTAAGAACCCTGAAAAAGGACTGAAAAAGAAAGCTTTAAAATATGTGGGGGAGGGAGGGGGAAGAGAGAGAGAAGGGAGAAGGAGAAAAAGCTGGTAACCAACATTTTATCCTTTTCCCTTAGTGTTTTTTGTACGCTTTCAAAGAAAACATCTGCCATTGACACACATTCAAGATGTCTGCAGATGGTTTGAGTTTTGACTAGTCTGACATTTTGGCATTGTGAAAAGAGCAAAGGATTAATCTTGAAAATTTTATTTTGTAGCTGTGGAAATACTGGCAGACATTACTCAGAATAGTTCCTTTGATTTAGGGGCAATTGAAAATGAGCGCCATGTCATACTTAGGGAAATGCAGGTAATGTGATTTTTCTGTTCGGCTCAACCGTTTTTGAAGAAACAGGAGGTATTGCTGTAGCCCTGTCATTATCTCAGTCAGTGGTGTTGTTGTTGTGAGAGATCTTCCACATTTTTAATGCCTCTATCATTACTGAAGCTTTTTACTTCTAGCAAGGGCTAAATATTTAAATTTCCCACTATGTTTAAGTAAAGGATAAACACAAATGAACTGAAATTCTTTGACTGGGTAGAAAATATTAACATTATGGTAGAAGGAGAAAATGCTGGTTACCAGCGTTCTCTTCTTTTCCCACAAATTTTTCAAAACCCATCTAATTTGGAGAGTTGTTAGAACTCCGGACTGTGTAGTAAAGGGTTAATTATCCCCTTTACTAAAGACCCATATTTTCATGGCACCCAGGAACCAGGCTTTTTTTTTTCCTGGGCAATATGGTTTCTACCTGTCAGAGACATATCCAACCATGTTGGCTACATTTGTTGTCTGCCAGTGCCCCCAATTTAAACAAATTAAAACAATTGTTGTATTATAAAGAGTTTTAATAAAAGCAGAATCTAGCTGACGTTAACCCTTTACCACATGACACCATTTTAGATTTGTTCAAACCCGAAGCGTTTGCAGAAGACAAATGTGTCCCAGATTGTCAAAGTTGTCTTTGATAGGGAAGAAAACATTGTGGGAAAAGGAGAAAATGCTGGTTACCAGCATTTTCTGTTTTTCCTACAATGTTTTTAAAAGTCATCTTCTTTGAAGTTCGTTAAAAGTCAAGATAGCCAAGCCAGGGTTGCGCAGTTCAAATATTTATTCAAACCCAAAGTGTTTGCAGACGACAAATGTGTCCCAGATTGTGAAAGTTGTCTTTGATAGGGATGAAAACATTGTGGGAAAAGGAGAAAATGCTGGTTACAAGTACCAGCATTTTCTGCTTTTCCTACAATGTTTTCAAAAGTTGTCTTTTAAGAGTTTGTCAAAAATCATGATAGTGTTGTTAAGAGTAAATAGAAAACTGAGTTGGAACACCTGCTGTGGAAGAGTAAAAGCTCAGCCTGCAGGTAATGTTCCAAATCTTGACTACAGTTGTCTTTCAGTGAAAATTGTAAGTGGAAAAGCAGAGCCCTGTAGCGCAGTCAGTTGCGTATAGGACCTGATACCGGGAGGCAACTTGTTTGAATCACTTGCTAGGCATGTTTCTTTCTTGGGATTGATGATTGATAGTCATAGCAACAGGATTGATTCTTAGTTCACTGCTTATTATTGTTTTTGGGATGGTTATGTGAGGAAAGCAGCCAGTGGCTTCGGAAGAATTTTGTGCTAAGTTCTGGTAAATGAAACTCCAGGAATGCATTGAAAGATGCACTCACAGCCTGGGTATAACTGAAATAATGTCAAGAACAGCATTAAACACCATACAAAAAAACAATCAAACATCAGAATGGAAAGAGGGACTTAACTGTCTAACAGATTTTTAGCTAGTTAACTACCTCTGTTGTATGGGTGTTCTGTAAGTAGTTATCATCCAGCTTGTCTTGAAGAACCAACACTTAGTTTCCAAATTTGAAAAATAAAAACAAATTAGTTTTACCTGTTTGAGCAGGTATGCATGCTTTTTACAGTCTGATCTTGATCTACACTGCCCGTAGAGGCAACAAAAGTAGTGAAAGGCACTTTAACTGTTTTCCAGGAAGTAGAGACAAATTTACAAGAAGTTGCATTTGATTATCTTCATGCGACAGCTTTCCAGGGCACACCGTTGAGTCGAACAATCCTTGGGCCATCAGAAAATATAGAGTAGGTTTTTTTTATATAACATACCTCACTTGTTTTCAGTGTCTGTCTATCCATATATCCATCTGTCAATCTGTTTGTCTGTAGACTTTTTTATTTCCATACCGTTTAACCTAGGACCCTGGAACTTTGTACAAGTGATGCTCATGACTGTAGTCCACATTGTTTTTGGCTCGCAAGGGTCAAAGGTCAAGGTCACAGGTGAACTCTGTTTAAAAAACTGTTTTCGTACTCTTAACACAAGAGCTGTTTGACCTAGGACTCTGAAACTTTATACAAGTGTTGCTCATGACCCAAGGAGGTGCCCTATTATTCATGGGTCACATAGGTCAAGGTCATAGGTTATCTTTGTTTTGAAAATAAGTTCCGTTCACTGATTGTGCTGCTTCAGTGACAAGGTGACGGTGTGGGTATTTGTCCACTTTGCGACTGTTCTAGGTCAATTACAAGGCTTATATCGTCATTTGCTTACAATTACTGCTGAACAAATCTGTATTAGACAGCTTTTAACACTTCACCACACGAGAAATTTTGGACTCGTCCATAATAAAGTATTTTTCAGATAACAGTTCAAATGTTTTTCTAATGAAAGTATTTGTCGTGAATAGATAGAAAACATTGTGGGAAAAGGAGAAAATGCTGGTTACCAGCATTTTCTCCTTTTCCCACAATGTTTTCAAAGACCTTTTTTTTTTTTTTTTTTTTTTTTTGTTAAAGGGTCATCAAACTTGGCATTCTGTGGTAAAGGATTAAATCAGTAATTTTGTGTCTTGTCTTTGTTATAGATCTATTTCCCAATCTGACCTGGTACAGTACATCAAAACTCATTATATAGGTCCCAGGATGGTTCTTGCTGGAGCCGGTGGTGAGTTTTCAGTGGTACAATGCTGATCAACATTTTTGTCATCTTTTGCCGAAGAGTGCAGGCAAAGAATTAGATCAGTATGCACTTATGTGCAATCTGATCTTGGTCCACATCCTGCAACACTCATTCTAATGTTTAAGTTTTTCTTTATCCGATTAAGATTATACCTGGCAACAAATTTTAGACCTCTCCACATAGAAAGCATTTGCATAGTTTAGATTTATTTTGGGTCAAGGAATGCAATTTGTCTTAGAAAAATAAGAAACCTTGTGGGAAAAGGAGAGAATGCTGATTACCAGTACTCTAGTTTGCTGATTACTAGCCTTCTAGTCTATTCCCATGTATTATCAAAACTTATTCCTTGGGTCTTAGAACTACAGTTTTTTGGTTAAGGGTTAACACTTTACCAAACAATCCCTGGTTTTTAGGACCCAGAGGAAGAAGCCTTCTGAAAACATTGTGGGAAAAGGAGAAAATGCTGGTAACCAGCATTTTTCTCCTTTTCCCACAATATTTTCTACTCTTCCAAAGTCAAGTTTCAATTTTTCAATCATGTTTATTTTGTCGTCTGCAAATGCTTTCAATTTGGACAAGTCTAAAATTTTGTCGTTTGGTAGAGTTAATTTTATCATGCTGCTCAACATCTCAGAAGTAGGCCAAGGATAGGATCAGAATAGGATCAGGGTATGCAGTCTAATCATGGTCGACATGCTGCAAGTTATGGTTTATGTCTATGGTAGTTTTTTCTTTCATCATTTAATTTTATTGAATGGTGTTTTACTCTGCCTTCAACATTATTTCAGTCATATTACAGTGACAGCTCACATATTCATGTATTTCCTGGGTTTGACTGTTACGTGGCTAGGGCTCTGAAGTGTCTTGCCCTAGGACACTCCCATGAAAAACCCAACTGATCATGTGGGGCTTGAACCCTGGGCCACAAGGTCCCACTTTTTACCACTATGCCATGCCGGACTTCTCATTTTAACTTTATACCAGGCAACAGATTTTTAGAACTCTTCAAATTGAAAGCATGTATGACAACAAGATTCATTTTGGGTCAGAGAAAGTAATTTGTCTTTGAAATGGTTGAGAATACTTTGGGAAGAGGGAAGAAAATGCTGGTTCCTAGCATTTTGTATTTTTCTATACTATGTTTTTAAAATCTCTCTCCTTCAGGCTTGCTTAAAGTTTGGATGGTGTATAAAAGTGCAAAAAGTGGATTGCAAATGCTGTTAGGTTTCTCTAATGATCTAAATCTAACTCAGTTGATGTAAACTCGGGGGTCCTGTGGCTCAGTGGTAAAGTGTAGGAGTCGTCATGTGGGATACCAAATTTTCTCTCGATGCTCGAAATAGATACAAGCACCATGCAAGTTACTCCAACATAATATCTCATATATCTCTACTTTTTTCCTCCATGAAGGAATCGACCACAAGCGTCTGACAGACCTTGCTGAGAAATACTTTGGAAGCCTGCCAGGCGATGTATATCATCCTCAAACTATACCCTCTAGGTTCACAGGCTCGGAAGTAAGTAGGTTTTATGTGATGTAAACCAGCAATTCTTTAATGCAAGACAAATCTGTTGTCTACTTGTTATACCCTCGCAAAACGATTGTTTTTGGGGGTATACTGGAATCAGCCTGTCTGTCCGTCTGTCCGTCCGTCCATGTGTCCGTCTGTGTACAAATAATTGCCTGTTCCTGTCAAAGCGCTGGCGGGGGTATTAAGTCACATTCAGTGACAGCTTTAGTTTGTGTTGTGTTTAACACAGTAGTCAGCAAACCATTCAGACTTGGCAAATGACTGGAAAATTTTGCCAGACAGTACGTCTGACAGGCATAAAAGTTTAGTCAGACCAAACGAAAATCTCTTGTACCGAAAAACACCCCACCAAATATATTTTGGGGCTCATGTAGCTGGAACTATAAAAAATGGTAACAGACCGAACAACTTCAAACACATTATCTTCTTTCAAGATCATTTGATAGGAAGATAAGGTTGGCAGTTATATACAGATAGTTTGAATGAACTCTTTACCAAACGACAAAATTTTAGACTTGTCCAAATTGTAAGCATTTGCAGACGACAAAATTAATGTGACTCAAAAATTGAAATTTATTGTTGGAAGGATAGAAAACATTGTGGGAAAAGGAGAAAATGCTGGTTACCAGCATTTTCCCCTTTTACCACAATGTTTTCAGAAGGCTTCCTCCTCTGGGTCGTAAAAACCAGGGATTGTTTGGTAAAGGGTTAAAGCTTAATTTGATTGTCAAATAGTAGATCTTTTGTGTTCAGTACACTGATGCAACAAAATTAATATGTCCTGTTTCCTTTAGTAACAATAAACATAACTAAAGTAACATAAAAGATTGATTCAATTAATATATCATTCAAACTTCAAGTGTATAACTGCAGAAATATATCGAATCCTTTTTCTGTCGCTGATTTATTGGTTTCGGACTGTCTAAAACACAACATTATTCCTGTGAAATCATTGTCATCTTGCCATTATATTACTGTATAGAAACTGTGCTTTACACTTTTTGTCCGCATTTTAGATCTGCTCAGTCATGGTCACCAACTTGCTGGAGTAATTTGGATGACAGACAACACAGTGTCTATGAGGTCATAGTTTGTGACTTCTAGCTTTAAGACTACACTGTCATTTAACTCTTTACCAAACGACAAAATTTTAGACTGGTCCAAATTGAAAGCACTTGCAGACGACAAAATAAATATAACTCAAAAATTGAAATTCATTTCCAGCAGGGTAGAAAACATTGTGGGAAAAAGAGAAAATGCTGGTTACCAGCATTTTCTCCTTTTCCGACAATGTTTTCTAAAGGCTTTTATCATAGGGTCGTAAAAACCACGGATTGTTTGGTAAAGGGTTATAACTTTTAGCATTAAGCTACATTAACATAGGGGAACAACTCAAGAAAAACGAAACACTGAATAACACACATTTTTGGTACATACTTCGTTGTAGGTGAAACTCCGAGATGACAGTATGCCATTAGCCCATGTTGCACTGGCAGTGGAAGGTTTGCCGTGGGAGGATGCTGACAATATACCATTGATGATTGTCAATGCTGCCATAGGTCAGTGGGACCGATCCTTCAGTGGTGGTCCTAACATGGTGAATGACCTTGCCAAGAAATGTGCAACTAGTAACGTGTGCCACAGCTACATGCAGTTTAACACTTGCTACACGGACACAGGCTTGTGGTAAGAACAAGTATGTCATTGTAGGGGAGTTGTGATGGGTGGAGGGTGGCTAGAACCAACCGTGAATGTAGTCACAAACTTGTATAACAATCAGTTTTTAGTCTGGCTGTTTTCAAAGAAAATGTCTTGTTTTTTTTATAGCCCATACCAAATAGCAAAGTTTTTTTACTTTTCTACATTCAAAGTGGTCTGAGATGACCAATCAAATGCGGTTAAAATAATTTATCTTTGACAGAGAAGAAAATATTGTGGGAAAAGCATTTTCTCCTTTTTCCATAATGTTTTCAAAAGCCTTCTCCACGAGGGTTGTTAAAATGCAGGAAGGTTTGGTAAAAGGTTAATATACATTTGACTGTATCTCTTAAAGAGGCATCTTTACAGCCAGAGAGTAAACATACGCTGTTAAACATTGACAGTGTTTTAATCTAGTCAGGTGTGTAAACATTGATAAAAAAATCAATATAAAGTGTATTGGGTAAAGAAGCTGTAGTGATTTGTCTTCGATTTAAACTGGAAACTGTGGTTGTTATGTCAGTGGGTAGGCACAATAGAATGAAATGCATTTTCTATCTGCCATAATCTTTGCAACCTTGCAACCATCAGGGACAACATTTGGCATGAAGATACAAGAGCGATAATAATTTTATAAAATAAAGAAAAAATTGGTTAAAAAACTGGATGAAAACAAGTGAAGATGTATGTTTAGCCATTTACCAAACAACAAACATGGAGACTTCCCTAAATTGAAAGCATATGCAGGGAACGATTTAAATTTAGCTCAAATTATGGAATTGTTGTCTTTGATAGGATAGAAAACATGGTGGGAAAAGGAGAAAATGCTGGTACCCTGCATTTTATCCTTTTCCACACAATGTTTTGGAAAGCATTATTCTTCAGGTTTGTGAAAACATGGAATTGTAAAGTAAACGCTCAATTAATCATTAATTGGTTGACTTTTATGCTTATTGTTCTACAGGGGAGCTTACTTTGTAGCAGATCGAGATCATATTGAAGAGGTTTGCCATTGTATCCAAGAGGAATGGTAAGTCAAGATAGGCAGGTATTCATTGTTCATACTGAAATGCTATATAATCACTTTCGATCTACAGCACCCCCTAGATAAATTTAATATTTCCTTAATTGACTACACAGCCTCATTTAATATTTTTGGATTTCAGGCAGAGGTTCGTAAGGACTCGTGGGAATGCCATATGATCAATAACATGCGTTGATTACTGGGATTCATAACCAGCATTTTCTCCTTTTCCCATGTTTTTTACCCTTTCAGAGTCAAGCGGTATCATCTTAGGTACAGGGTGATTCATAATATCTGTCATGATTTCATTGTTAAATAACTTTTTACCTGCTTACTATTTAAATAAGTTTTTAATATTGTTGGAGAGAGGATAGATGTAAGTTTTATTTTGCTACAAAAGTACAGGAAAGATGTGAACGTCATGACGTCATTCATAATGTCATAAACAGTACATGTTTTCCAAGATGGCGTTGTCCAGGAAAATGGCTGCTGAAGCACTTCAGCTCTACTTTGAGAGTCGTTCTGCTACAAAAGCACTTAGAACCATGACAAGTTGTTAGTGATCTCACTAATGTGACAAATTACTCAAGTGTCTATAGGATGTTGAGGTTTGACTTGAAACATTTTCCATACAGTACATCTGTGATGCAACACTTGAAGGAATCTGATATCGAAAGTCGTATTGAATTTGCAAGATGGATGAAGGACCATTTAGAAATCGTAAATAAAATGTGGTACTCCGATGAATCCCACTTTTACTTGAATGATGTTGTAAATAAACAAAACTGCCGCTTCTGGGGAACGGAAAAGCCGAACTTCCAAATTACTGTTTGGGTCGCCTTAAGCAGTGCAGGCGTGATAGGGCCGTTTTTCTTTGAGGAAAAAGGTGAGAACGCAACAGTGAGCGTTATATTCAATTACTCAAGAATAAATTTATGCCAGCTTTAAGAAGAATTGGTATAAATATAGAAAATATGTGGTTCAGCAGGACGGGGCGACACCTCACACAGCAAAACATGTGTTGTCTTGGTTACATGAAACTTTCGGTGAAAATTTCATCTCATTCAAAACTGAAAAGATTTGGCCTCCCCACTCCCCAGACCTCAATCCGCTTGACTTTTTTCTTTGGGGATACCTTAAGGATAAGATCTACACACCTAAACCAGCAACTTTACAAGACTTGAAAAACGCCATCCGTAGAGAAATCGAGAAAATAACACCGGAAATGTGTGAGTCCGTGATTGACAATTTCAAGAAGAGACTTGACGTCATTATTGCCCAAAAAGGACGTCACATTGAGCATATGATGTAAATCTATAAATTGAGATACAGACCATGATGAAAGTGTAAGTGTAATGCTTTTACTATCAAACAAAACTTACAGGTCTCTAGATTATGTATGTAGGGAGTGAGTACAGCCATTCCAAACTGTATTTATACCATTAACATTGAAGACCATCACAAATATTATGAATCACCCTGTACAAGTGGTATGTCAGTGTCAAATGCTTAGAATTTTGTCAATAACATGTGTTGATTACCAGGATTCACAACCAGTATTTTCTCCTTTTCTTGTGTTTTTTTACCCTTTCAGAGTTGGGAAAGATCATCTTAGGTGCAAGTGGTTTGTCAGCTGCAAATGCTTTGAGTTTTGTGAAGTCTAAAGTTTCTGATTGTTTTGGTAAAGAGTCAAGAAGTTTATAACCAGGAAATCTCATTTTAATCCAGATGCATAGTTTAAACTTAAACTAAGTTTGTTTAAGTTTTAGTTTACTTAAACTCATTACAACACAATCCTGATTTTTAGGAACCCTGAGAAAGGAGGCTTTTTAAAAACGTTGTGGGAAAAGGAGAAAATGCTGGTAACCAGCATTTTCTCCTTTTCCCACAATGTTTTTGAAGCCTTCTTCCTCAGGCTGGGTAAAAATTGAGAATGTTTTGGTAGAGAGTTAAATGTGCTGAATTGACAGATTGCAGAGCTCTTTCCTTATCTGTACAGGATGAGAATGTGCACATCTGTGTCAGATTTTGAACTGGACAGGGCCAAGCGATTGTTGAAGACCAACATGATGGTTGGGCTAGACGGTACAACACCTATCTGTGAGGACATTGGAAGGTAAATTTATATATTCACTTTTTTACCTGGAAATTCCGAAGCCCTATATTGAACAAGAACTGAACTTTTTTTACACCCATGTAGTCATCAGTAACCCAAAGCTAATTAGCAGGTTTAGAAAACACCAGAGATAAAACGGCACTCATTTGTAATAATCCATTGCGTCTTTTCTTGCAATGTTTTTCCAATAGTTTGACCCTTTACCGCCGCACAAAGTTTGGGACAAGACGGAATTAAATGCTGTTGCAGATGAAAAATTAGATATGACTTAAATGATGAACCTTTTTTGTGAAAAGGTAGAAAACATCGTGGGAATAGAAGAAAATGCTGGTTACCAGCATTTTCTCCTTTTCCCACAAGTGTTTTTTAAAGGTCTTCTCCCTCAGGGTTGTTTAAAGTCAGGTCCTCTTGTTTTCCCTCCCCTATCCCATCCCTACCCCTCGCCATCCCCCCTCCCCCCCCAAAAAAAAAAAAAGTGACTTGTTTTTAAGGATGTATAAGACAAATTTTTCTAGCGGACAGATTTTTTTTATTTTAGAACTTTGCACATATTTGCACATACAAAGCTCATCATGTCTCTAGCAGATTACAGTCAAAACAGATGTGGGTACCCATGCTCATTTCTGAGAAACTTGCCTTTGAAAAAGGTATATGCAGTCCCAAAATTCAGCTTATATTGGATTTATAGCATTTTTCTTTAATAGTCAGTTAAACAGGAAGATTACAGGAAAAATATACAAATGTACATCATTTCAATGAAAACTCATATATATTTGCACAAAAAAATATATGAAAGCCTGGTTTTGAGCATGATAAATGTAGAAATATGCATGTAATATATATAGACCATTGAGTTAAAAAGGGAGATAATTTGATAGAATTAAGGGTTAATCTTAAAAAAATACATACTTTCTAACGGACAGAATTTTCTTAAAATTTCCACATTTATAGTATTTATAATTCTAAACAATAAGAAAAAACAAAAAATGGCACCTACCCATGCTTATTTTGTCAGAAAACAGGGTTGAAGGTCACTGTGGAAATTATTCTTTCAAGGAAAAAAATTGGATAAAAGCTCAACAGACATGGTGGGAAAAGGAACAATTGCCCAATAAGAGCGATTTCTCCTGTTCCAACAATATGGTAGTTTTCAAAGTGGAAACAGCTATACTTCTACAGAATTAAATTTCCTACCTTTGACTCCTTGCAAGGTGTGTAACACTGTGTCAGCAGCATTTTAATCATTTCTCGGTGACAGTTCAAAGATCCATTTTTTTTTCCTTCACAAATACTACCCGAAGAAAGTGCTACATGTTTCAGTGCACAAATAGTATTACCATTATGTGGAAAAAAATGCACAGCTGCACTTTTGATTCAATATCCATGACAAAAATACATGCGCAGTAGGATGCGCGCAAACATTTGTCACATACATCGTTATAGACTACTTTTGAATTCTCCCTGTGTAATCTCCTACTACAAGGCTCATTGTTAATCAAACTTCACACTGGAAAGAGAACTAAAGATGATCTCTCTTCTTGTTTTCTCTCTCCCACAGACAAATGCTGTGTTATGACAGAAGAATTCCATTCTATGAGATGGACGCTAAAATAGATGTAAGTTTTGATACATTACCTTCTTCAGATAACTTTCTTGCAACTTGCATTAGACCAGCATGAGTGAAGCGCTCTCTACAGCATAATTAATCCTTTAATATATAATCCCAGAGTTTTAACGACCCTGAGAAAGGAAGCTTTTGAAAACATTGCGGAAAAGAAGAAAATGCTGGTAACCAGCATTTTCTTCTTTTCCCACAATGTTTTCTTTTCCAGACAAATCCCGTAACTTGTGCCACATTTACTATGACCTTTGGAGATGGTTCCAATTTGGATATGTCTAAAACTTTGTTGTGAGGTAAAGAGTTTAATCTTTACAAAGGGAAAAAAATTTAGCATTTGGGACAAAAAATCACATGTGGCTGTAATAAAGAGATTTGAAAGGGAAGAAAGCATTACCAGGATTCCCACAATGCTATTCAAAAGCCTTCTTCCTCATGGTCTCGGGACTCGAGAACAGGAGATTCAGAGATTGTTGGTTCAATCCCCGGCTCGGCCAATTTCTTTCCAAGGATTGATGATAGTCATTGTGACAGGATTCATTCCTCTCTCATTGCTGACCATTGTCTCATTGATGGTTATGTGGGAAAGCAGTGGCTTTGAAAGAATATTGTGCGGATTACTGGTAAAAAGAAACTCCAGGAAACCATGGATAGGTGAACTGGTAGATTTGTACACTATCTGCCAAAGGTCGATAACCCAGAATATTTTATTTCAGCAATTACGCCCGGATGACATCAGACAGGCTGTGTACAATATTGTGTTTGACAGTGATCCGGTGTTGGCAGCTATAGGTAATCTAAGTTCAGCTGTTTATTATTTCCAATTTATACTTAGAGCAAGAAAGACTAGAAAAGTTTATACCCTCGACACACTGATAATCACGATGTTAACCTTTCGGTTCTTACCAACTTAACTTACAGGAATAAAAATCAAACTCCACTTGCCTTTACTTGTTAAACAATAAATGTCCTTCAAATCCTACAAGAAAATGTCCATTTATTTTCAAATATTCACAGAAATATTTTTGTGAGCGAAACACATCCGATACAGAGCAGCCATTTTGTTATGCAGGTATATTCGCGGAAAGTGAGAATTAACCACCATTTTAGAGATAGACTGACATTAAACTTCCCACACTGACACAGTCATGTGACAGTCATTAACAGCAAATCCTGGTTTTTTCAATTGCGTTTTTGTCTTGAAATAATTTATAGTTTTTGTGGCGAGGGTTTTTGCATCAGTGGAATGACGTGTGTTGAAAATGAGTTTTTAAACTGTGCCCGTATGACTATTTCAACCTCATTTTGCAGACGATAACAATATTCATAAATGGTATGACATCATCAGCCTCTATTTTGAGACAGTATCACGTGACTTACAAAAAAGCTAAAATGGTCGTGAACTTCCATATATTGCAAATTTAGATGATTTGATGATAATTCGGCTGTTTTGGAAAGAAAAAACAAGGTATTGCCATAGCATTTGTGTCTCCAGAGTTGTTGTCATCCTAGTGCAAAAACTTAGGCATTGTCCTGTCATTACTGATGGTATTTACTTCAAACTTGACTAGATATCCACTATCAAAAGACTATCATACAAAAATACAATGAGAGCAGAATCTGACACAGCTTTGCCTTCTTTTTTCTACTCAGAATAACCAGGGAATTAGCAACTACAGCTTAGTGGTTTACCCACATATGAATCACGAGGATGCATTTAGCCCCTTTTGCCAAAGTGGGGCTCATAAGAAATTATGTTTGCTTAGTGCTGGTTGACTTGCGTAACTCCTTACCCGATGACAAAATTTCAGACTTATGCAAACTGAAAGCACTTGCAGACAACAAAATTTTATTCAGTGTGGCTCAAATGATGGGGATTTGTCTGTGAGAGGGGTAGAAAATATTGTGGAAAAAGGAGAAAATGCTGGTAACCAGCATTTTCTCCTTTTCCCACAATGTTTTCAAAAGCTTACTTTCTCAGGATGGTTAAAACTTGAGATTGTGTGGTAAAGGGTTAAAATAGGTTACCGTCAAGAAAAGTGTTACTTTATTTTTTTTCTTGTTTTAAAGGTCCCATAGATGGTCTTATGGACTACAACAGAACGAGAGGGGGGATGTACTGGCTTAGGTCTTAGACTGGAATTTATTACAAAGAAAAACTGTACAAGTTCATGGATTTGAATATCATAAAATATGCTTCAGTGTGATTGCCAGTTCCATTTTAATTTCCTACTTCCATCAGTTGTAATTGTCAGACAGAAGTTTAAGTTGTGGTTTGATTAAAAAAGAAAGGCTTTTCTATGTTGTTGAAGTAAGTAGAACTGAGAAGAAACCAGTTTTGAAGATGATAACTTAAGAATCTTAAAAATTAAATTAAAAATGTTACATAATTATTAACATTGTTTGTTCTTGTTTGTGTGGATGCAACACTTTAGTTTGGCAGTTCTGTGCAGCTTGTTAGTTTATTCTTTACTAAACAATCCAGTGCTGTAATGACCCAGAGGAAGATGGCTTTTGAAACACTGAAACAAGAGCTTCGCAGAGTGGCCCATTTATGCCTGAAGGGGTTTGTCAGTGAAATGGGTTAAAATCTAGAACTCCTACAGAGATCCAAATTTTAAGAACCACATGCCTAACTACACATCATTAGTGATTCATTGTGGTAAGTTTCAAATTATTCCGATGGAAACTGTAGGAGGAGTTGCGCACACAAGAAATTGCTAATGGACGGACAACCGGGGCAATAACATAATACGACCCTTCGGGCGTATAAAAAGGAGAAAATGCTGGTATCCAGCATTTTCTTCTTTTCCCACAATGTTTTCTACCATCATTTTAAACACAATCTGTTTTGTAGTCTGCAAATGCTTTCAATTTGGACCTGTTAAAAAATTTCTCATCTGACATGGCACCCTAACGGGATTCTTGTAACATCGCCTTTCACCGCTGAAAAAACATATGGACTCCGCTATGACTCGGGTAATCCATAGTTAATCGCCCGATACACGATGGTTCTCTGCATGGATTACGGATTACCAGAGTCTTAGCCGAATCTGTATGATTTTGGCGATGAATGGCGATGTTACACAAATCCCATTAGGGTGCCCTATCCTTAAGGTGTAGGAATAATTATCCAGAGCCCTAGGTTAGATCCTGACCTGAGGTACTAGGTTTTTGTCGGAGTGTCCATGGACAAGGCACTAAAGAGCCCCGCCTGATGAAACCTGGAAAACATGGCTAAGTGACCTGTTGCCATGATAGAACCGAAAGAGTGCTGAAAGTGTGTGAAATTTTGGTTTGAATGCATGATGCATCTTTGCATTGATGTTTTCAAAAGCCATCTTCCTTAAGGTCACCCGGCCGGGTAGCTCAGTGGTTAGCATATCTGACTCGTGACCTGGAGGTTGCAGGTTTGACACCCGGTTGCTGTGATTGTGAACCTTCTTTCTAGCGATTTTTCGCCTCTCATCTCTGATGCATGTGAGGAAAGTAGTCAGTGGCTTTGGAAAGAAAGCTGTGACAGTACTGGTGTGAGAAAGCCAGGAAAACACATCGGTGCATCACTGACCGCCATGGTATGACCTAAGCTGTTCAAATGGCGTTAAACCCCAATACAAACCAAACAAACCGGTCATGTAAACTCAGGATTTAATGATAGTGGGTTAAGCTTTTTCCCCTTCCAGAATGGTAAGAAATAACAAATACAAAGGATCACTGTCCCTGAGGATTCAGCTGGCTTTTAGACAAAAATAATTTTATGGATCCATGATTATGTGATGACTCGTATGGTGTAATGCAACATTGAGACGTGTGAAATCCCCTTTCGCCAGTACATGGCTAAATTACATATAGGGAGGCACAGTTAGGGATAATGAGGATGCACAATATTGGACTGGTCGAAATTCAGAACATTTGCAGTTGACAAACATGGCTTAATTAGAGAAAACCGTCTTTGAAAGAGTTCCAAAATGGTAAGGAATAACAAACACTGTATAATTACATATAGAGCATTTTCTCCTTTTCCCGCAATGTTTTCAAAAGCCATCTCCCATATGGTCATTTGTCCGAATTTTAGGATGGAGAATTAAGCTTTTTGGTAAGGAATAACAAACACTGCATAATTACATATAGAGACACTTCCTCCCTAATTTTAACTTTAATAATCACATATACTTAACAGAGATTTCTGCAGCAAAATTCAATACTCAAAATTAATAAAAAAAAGACTTTTTTTTTGTATGATATGGAACAGCTTGTCATTCTCAAGTCTGGTTAAACTCTTTCCCCTATTCAAACTCCTCGTTCCTAAGGCTTCTTCAGAAAGCTCGAAATTTCATACCTTTACAAATCTCAACATCAGAACCTACCTATACCAGTGCAATTATAAACATCTCCACCCCTCAGTAGGCTTCCTCAACCCCCTCCCACTAGATAGGTAGGAAATAACCCTGTACCACACAATCCAAAGTTTTAATGACCTGAGAAAGAAACCTTTTGAAAACATTGTAGGAAAAGGAGAAAATGCTGGTAAGCAGCATTTTCTTCTTTTCCCACAATGTTTTCTACCCTTCCCAGAACAAATTTTAATTTTTTCGTCACAGTAATTTTGTAATCTGCAAATGCTTCCAATATGGAGGAGTCTGAAATTTTGTCGTCTGGTTAAGAGGTTAATCTAGTAGGTGTTCAGAGAACACATCAAACCCCTTTTGATGCATATGCTTTATGGTTTAATGAAAACTCTATAAAAATTAGCATCACCACCATTTGTCACACTGTTTTCAGTTGGTGATAGAATTCCAATTCTTTTCTCTGGATGCATTTACACGCTGAGCGTTTTTAAGAGTTCTAAGAAAAAGGGGGGTGGGGCGGTATTTACTACTGAGTGCCCAAACCCAAACCCACACAATACAGTGTTTTAGTGACGCTAAAATTGAAGCTTTCAAAAACATTACAGGAATAGGAGAACATGCTGGTAAATGTTAAACCTTTGCTTTGCCTTGTACAACACAATCTCGAGTTCTAACGACCCTGGGGGAAAGATGTTTTGAAAACACTGTGGGAAAAAGAGAAAATGCTTGTAATCAGCATTTCTCCTTTTTCCACAAGGTTTTCTACCATTCCAATGACAGAAATTATTTTTTGCACTACACTGAATTAGTTTGTCGTCTGCAAGTACTTTTATTGCCAAAACAAAATATATGTGCGGTTCCGGTTACATACTTGAGAGAATTAGGGTCGGTAGGTCGTAAAATTACATGTATTTGATTTTTTTTTAAATTTTTTTTTTCCAAACACACCTCGGCCGATTAATGGCGATAAAATTTCACTGAATTGTTCAAGGATGACGGTAATACTACGGTAAGATAGAGTATTAAACGATGAACAAGAGAAAAAGATGTTTAGGGTCGTGCGAACACAGTCGGGTAACTGGAACCAAATATATGTTTTGTTTTGGCCTTATCTGGATGAGTTTAAATCTTCAATGCATGGGAAAGAGTTACAATCCATCTTCGTCACTATTTTGTCCAGCTCTTCCCAAGTTCATTTGATATTAAATTATAAACACGACAAAAAAAAACTTTACACTCAAGATTTCACGAGTTATCCTCCCTTGATTTCTTTTTCTTCTTTCTTTTAGATTTTTGTCGTTTTCTTTCACAGATTTTGGGAATTTCTTTCTGTTTCTTTTTACACCTTTTAACGCGTTTTTCGTAACGTTTCATGCATTTATTGGCCGACACTGTTTGTCTCTTTTTGCACTTTCTCTGTCGACCTCCTTTTAAAGCAGCGCAGCGTTTTTCGATTCTGTCTTCTTTTGATTTGCACTTTTTAATTCTATCACATCTTTTATTTAGCCGATTTTGCTTTCGTTTTTCACATTTTTCGGTCAATGTTCGACGTCGTCTGTCTGTTCCTGCAACAAATGAACTACTAAAAATACTGCTGACTTAGGGTAGAAGACCCCTAATGGAAAGCAGCTGTTTCCACTATAATATTATCCTACAACATTTGTTATGATTAAAAATGAGTATTATTGTACTACTTTAACCGAGCGACTTTTTCCTTTTTTTCCTTCTAAGAATATTACCATTTATGGAAAACAGCTATTTCCACTATAATATTATCCTACAAGATTTGCTATGATTAAAAATCAGTATTATTGTACTATTTTAAGCGAGCCATTTTTTCTTAATTTTTCCCCCCTTTTAAGAATTATCATGAAATTTTATGCAAAACAGCTATTTCCACTATATTATTATCCTACAAACTTTGCTATGATTAAAAACGAGTATTATTGTTCTACTTTATCCGAGCCACTTTTTTTTCTTTTTTTCCTTCTAAGAATTATCATTTATAAATCTAAAACCACTATATTCTCATTACAAAGGGAGATAATAATCACCTCCCTTTACAGGAAACTAACAAAAATATCAAGTTCAACAAATAATTTCAGATAGACACCAAAGGAATTTCTGATCGGTTAAAAATGTGCAAAAGTATTATTTCAGTATAAATCCTTATTTATCAACTGACAAGAAATTTTATTCCATGTTGCACTACAAGCGTTGGGGGTCTCCTACCTTAATAATATCCATTATTACCCGCTATACATTTTCATCTACAGTTATCAAAACAGGTAACTCTCTGTAAACATCGTGACCGCGGTTTTTGACGAGATACGCACCTTTTTCACACTGATATCCTGTATAACCCGCTGTACAACTACACTTATTATTTCCGATACACGTACCCCCGTTTAAACACTGTTGCATACAAACACCTGCAAGATAAAAAGGTCAACACACATTTGAGCTGGGGAAAAAGGGGGCTTAATGGTTCTACGTGATGCATTATACCAAGCAAGTCATCACAAAAAACATACATTTACGGAATACCGTTAGGGCCATTGCCTATGAATTTGTTGATTTTAAACGCGAGTATCACCATCATACTATCGCGTTATCATCATAGTACTATCGTATTTTCACTCTCGCGTTATCGCGTTATCACCATCATACTATCGCGTTATCGGCATCGCGTTATCGTCATCGTACTATCGCCTTCCGGTGCGCATGTTCATAGAGAAATTTCTCATCCATGCGACAAGATGCATTCAGGGTCGGATAACGAAGGTAGGCATTAACATTATAAATTTTGATTATATAGGCAATTAATAACTTTTGAAAAAAAATATGAGGTATTCACTGTTTGTTTTCTTTTAATGTATAGATCTAGTGTTATGGAATGTCCTTAAGATCTTACATGTGCAAGCATGCGTACGATGACGATAACGCAATAGCACGATGACGATAACGCGATAGTGCGATGATGATAACCCGATAGTGCGATGGTGATAACGCGATAGTACGATGATGATAACCCGATAGTGCGATGGTGATAACGCGATAGTGCGATGACGATAACGCGATAGTGCGATGATGATAACCCGATAGTGCGATGGTGATAACGCGATAGCACAATAACGATAATGCGATAGTACGATGGTGATACTCGCGTTTAAAGCCAACAAATTCATAGGCAATGACCCTAATAGTATTCCGTATACATTCGTGAAATCCATTTTTGTCTGAAAACTGACTGACTTGTTAGGGAAAGTGATTCTTGGACATGCAGAAAATTGACCAATAGCAAAAAGTATTGGCCCTAGGTCAGCCTGCGCGAACTGCGCAGGCTGACCTAGGGCCAACACTTTTTGCAGATTCATTAAGGCCTTTTTTCACACAGCTTGTCTCATTTATAAATAGAAAGCTGAATTGCAATATAAACAATAAGTTAAGGATAGGGTACCCTGATGGGATTCGTGTAACTTCGCCTTTCATCGCCAAAAAAACAAAGAGTACGGATTCGGCTAAGACTCGGGTAATCCGTAATCGATCGGCCAATAGACGCTGGTTCCCCGCATCGATTACGGATTACCCGAGTCATAGCCGAATCAGTAGAATTTTGGCGATGAAAGGCGATGTTATACGAATCCCGTCAAGGTGCCCCATCCTTAAATATCGGACGTTGCCATTAGGCTAGAGACAATTTGGGGTGCTGAAATCTCATTACCAGACGACAATATTTTAGCCTTGTCCAAATTGAAAGCATTTGCAGACGACAGATTAAATGTTACTCAAAACGTGAAACTTGTCTCTCAGTAGGTAGAAAACATTGTCGAGAAAGGAAAAAATGCTGGTTACCAGCATTTTCTTCTTTACCTACAATGTTTCTAAAAGATTTTTCTTCTAAGGGACGTAAGGAGTCGGGATTAAGTGGTAAAAGGTTATTCGGCAATGTGGATTAAATTCAAACTGAAGAGGAAGATCAAGATCAGACAACAATGCAAGAATAGTTGGAGCAATCTGATCTTGCATCCTGGTTTGATTGCTTGCTATTTAACGCTATCCTCAAAACTATTAGTTAGTTTAAGCATATTTATTTTACATAGATTAAGAAACAAGTTCTAACAACCTATTCTAATCTCTTTCGATTCTGCCTCCCGGGAATTACCGAATGTTGGGGCCAATGAACAGTACTAAATTTGACACCCGCTCCCGGGTATCCAACTCGGGACCTTATGGTTATGAGGCCCACGCTTTACCTCACAACCACTGACACCTCAAAATTACTTCAGTTATATCGCGTAGGCCGGTGCACCTGTCTACCCTTTCCTTGATTTTCTTTCACTAGTGCTACGCACAATATTCTTCTCAAGCCACTGGCTTCTTTCCCACATAACCATCGTCGATATGATCACCGTTGAGAGAGGAATGAATCCTGCCACAATGACTATCATCAATCCTCGGAAAGAAATTGGGCAAGCCTTTGTTCTCAAGTCCTGTACGTTACGGACTGAGCTACCGGGGCTTGGCAGATGGACAAGTGCGATCTTGAAATTTCAGTCATTTGCGTCTTATTTATCTGTCCTGAAAACGTGGTAGGTTAATTCGGCGCTGTATGGTCAATATGTATTTTTCGCTTGATCGAAAGACAGGAAAAAAAAGTATGATATCTTAATGTTTGCGATACTTGGGTACTATTACTTATTTTTTTACTTAGCCTTAAGGCTGCTAAGGTTGTCTGACTGACCTTTTGCGGACAGTGGAGATCAAGATCAGACTGCACAGAACGTGCAGTCTGATCTTGGATCTACACTGTCCGATACTGTGATATTTTTTCTTGAAGAAATGTTTTAAATAACATTCTGGCTTTTAAGTATTGGCTTGAAAGTTCTATTTAACTTGGCCCGATAAGGGTTAAAATTAACTGAAGAACCCTGAAATGCTTTTATTTTTAAATTCGAATTTACACTTATGAAAGACCAAAATTTGATATACTTGTAGAAAACTTTGGTGCATAAATCATGTAGACTTCAATTAAAAATGTGGTACGATTTATTTCCCTTTGAATAATTCTCGCCCGACATCCAGAGACCCAGATCTGGGACAAAGAGCGATTTTAACCAACCCAAATACTGAACAAATGCTTTTTGAAAGCTGTTTGCTTGCTTAAATGTTCCTATTTAAGGTACCAATACCTTTAACGGAATGTATGTATAATAACACTAACCCGTTTCGCATTGACTTCCGGTGAATCCCGTTTTGCAGCTACATATATTGGGCCCTATACACAGTCCACCATTTTGGCAGCCCTTTGTACACTGACCTGCAAAATAGTAGATCAATGTAAATATCTTTTGTACTTGTGCAAGAAAATGCGACTGCGCCATGAGCTTTCTACGAGTATGCGGCTCACAAAATTTATATTGTGACGTGATTTTGATTCAAAGATTATTGCCTCTTATGTTTTATAAAATAGAATCGTATCGCCTAAGTCGTATGTTTTAAAAATAGAACCGTATTGCTAACTATTCTTAATTCCATTATAAATTAAACGGTAAAAATCTAATTAACTGAAATGAAATACATAAAATGGCTAATCTTGTATATAAAATTGGGTGTGGAGTTTAGATGGCGAAAACCAACCTTGAGCGTTCCTTTTTACAGAAAGTCAAATGAAGAATATTTCAAACGGAGTCAATGTTTTTATTTAGTTTTACTTTATCGAAAAAGAAATATAATAAATAAAACAACCTACACAGTCGTATGCTCTTTAAATTAAGTAACAGAATATCAAATTGTTGTACTGAAATTTAAAAAAAAAAAAAAAAATGGCGTAATAAACATAATACCGGAAATCCTTCCTTACTTACTAAATTCACAGGCACTTCCTATATAACCGGAAGTGCACCAGCAGACATCAATACTTTTCACACATCTTCCGCCATTTTGACAAGGTTTCTTGCACAGCGCTAAATGAAAATAATATACTAATTTTCAAAACTGTCTTAGATTTTTTTTATCCGTATCTACGTAAACTTTAGGTGAATTTTCGTTTGTTTCATTTTTTACGACCTGCCGCATGACTACTTGTTAGTCGTGATAATTCCAGTTCTTGTGTTACTGTCCTTTTATGCTATATGTTGACGTTATTTCACTGAATAAAACATAGTTTTAACCGTTTCGTCTACATCAATATTACATGCAAGGAAAAAAATTTTTTTTCTTTTTTAACCTGTTTATATTTCTTAAATAATTTAGGAATAGCTCATTACTGTGTCCGGCCGTGTTTGTGTCTAAAATATACCCAAGTTTCGCTCTCATTAAGATACCATCAAAGTAGGTCAGATAAGTAATCATACAGAATAATATACTTTATTAAAGAGGATGCCTTGTCCTACACGGTACTCTACTTATCTAAATCTGTATAAGATAAACATGACACCGATCAGCATCTAGGCTATGTATGTAAATAATACAAGTTGGAAAAAAGTACAGCAGATCGACATGTAACAACTAGTACTTCAGAAAACGTTAATTGCAATGATAACAAAACTGACATAGTAAATTCAGAATCAGACTACAACACACTACGTGCAGTCTGGTCCTGTGTTTATGCTTTACTCAAATTTTACTAAGCACCAAGATTTTCTAGCACCCTAGCAGGGTCTGTATTCTATATTTTTGTGATGTTAATATTGGAAATCAATCAGTGGTGTATCGACAAGGTCGCCAGTATCATACATTGCCTTGTATAATAGACAAATTCCTCGTGCAAGTCTTGCAAACGCAGATACGCTCAATTTTCCTAGAGTTTTGAGACACTGCAAACATATACCAAACTTGTGTACACACTTAATTCTTCGCTTTCCTTTGATAGGCTGAACGTTTTTGACATATGCAGGCATGTGCGGGTAGTTGGAATGTTCATCGTGCGGTTGGTGAGGCACTTGGTGTGCACCACATTGTAATCACCAGAGCATGGGCGAGGTACCAGCAGTATGGTACACCTATTAAGCGACATGGTGGTGACAGGAGAAGAGTACATCTGCAGCTGATGATCGATATTTGGTCATCCAGGTTAGGAGAAACCGCTTTGCTACTGCAACGCAAATACATGTATTCGTATCCCTCTATCTCCGAACCACTGTCAGCATCGGTTTGCATGGGCGATGGACCATGTTGGTTGGAGGAGAACGGACTGGCAACCTGTCCTCTACACAACTGAGTCCCAGTACTGCTTCGACTGCACGGATATTCGGGTCCGAGTGTGAAGAAGGCAAAGGAAGAGGTTTCATGCAGCAAACATTGCTGAGCATGATCGATATGGGGGCGGCACTATCATGGTATTGGGTAGGATAAGCTGGGATTGACGAACTGACCTGGTTGTGCTCGATCGGGGCACAAGAAAAAATACCACAAACTTAACTGCAACCTAAGATATGTACAACAATATTCTTGGTGTTTAGCAGACTTTGAGTAGTATACTATCCATTGTTTTTATCCACGGTATTGTAAGTTCGGAACCAGTCTGCACTTCTGTACTGTACAGCAAACAATGTAAATACCATGCTTAGGATGACCAGGAACTGTATAGAGTCCCTGGGTTGAAGTAGGATCCGCAATCAGCGGGTCGTCGGTTATCGACGATACTTTACGTAATGTTTGAGCAGTGCTCTTGCAAAAGGGGCTAAATGCATCTCTGCGATGCTCTATATTGAACTAGCCATTAAATAATTATGGATCAATAAGCTTCATTTTGTCGAACAACCGACAAGATCCCCAGATAGAATGGTCCTTGGACGTGTAGAAAATTGACCAAAAGCAAAATGTTTCTACCTCGGTCAGCCGGCACAGACTGCGGAGGCTGACCTGTGTTGATACTTTTTGCACATGCATTAAGCCCCCCTTCAACAGAGATGTTATCATTTATCTTTATAGCTAGCATCTCGAATTTTATGAATAACTAACAAATCAATCCATTGATTCCACGATAACATTTTGTGGAAACTTTCGCCAATGAAGTGACATGTTACAAATCACATGTACAAAATTATTTTTCTGGTCTAAAATTAAAAACATAATAACACACCGCATAGCCAAATCCCTGACTTGCCGTGAGAAATCGACTCAATTTAAGGAAAAAAGTGACACAGGAGTTTCGAATTTAAAAAGAAAACCTCACATTTTTAGCTCATAAAATTCATGAAAACGAGATTCTATCATTTCAAAAAATTGAACGGATTGTCAATGCAGAGATTAAAAGATGAGGGTCGGTGATTCCAGGAACTGCAGCACACTAAAAGATTTATTAATGTTATCCAGTATTTGAATAAAACAGCTTCAAAAAATTCAGTTACAACACTTACTTGTATAAATGGACTTACCCTTTTCGCACTGTCGACCCGAGAACCCTTCGAGACACAAACACATGTTTTTAGAAATACACGTGCCGTTGTTTTGACATTTTGGGTGGCACATATCTGAAACAACAGTTTAGTCAGTTTTGATCAGTGTGTACGTGTAACTCGGATATTCATTTCGGATATATCTATGTGTTTTGAACGTAAGTAAGTACTTTTCTACTATTTCACAAAGAATTTGAGTTATGTGAAAAAAGAGGCTTGGCATAATACCGGAAAACGACCCTCCACTATACCGCGAAATCCCATGAAAATCGAAATGGTGTGTCAAAAGAATTTTAATTTCTTATGGATTCATTCAGTATACATCAAATACAATATTGGTCGACGGAATAAAGCACAGAACTTCATTACTTTATCTTTTTAATTCGTAATACAATACCGCATGTATGCATGGGGTTGTATAATGGGGGGTGTTTGCCGGTATTATGCCTCCATAATTATGTGATAAATTAATTACTTGCTATAATGCATCATGAAGATGTATTAAGCCCCCTTTTACTAGAGCGCTGCTAATTTATGTCGTTCCTTGAGCCTTTGGCATTCAACCTTAGCCAAGTATCTCTTATAAACGAACCTCCACCTCCTTATCCTGCAATCCTGCAACAATTCCATTTTGAAAACATTGTAGTAAAAGAAGAATTGCTAAAGCGAGCATTTTTCCCCCATTTGCAACACTGATTTTACATGTAACACCCCACTTGATTCTTATTGTTTACTTATTTAACAAGAATATTCTTAAATTCGTTTATAGCAAATTTGTTTTAGCATGCGAGGCATTGCACTAAACGATTATATGTGACTACTTTCAATCCACGATAAAAGAAGGAATTTAGCAAGTTCTTAGCCAGTTAAGCCAGGATATTACCAATAATGGTGCAAATCTAAGATCAGATAGCACAAAAGGTTCATTCTGATCTTGGATCTATGACATTTAATGCCATTAAACATGGCTAGTAAGAAAGATCCGAATTTTATACTTGCATAGAGAAATTGAAATTAGGACAAAAACATTTCTTTGACAGGAATTATATCTCGTTCATTTAAACTGTCGACCAGTGTCAGTTTGCGCAGTACGCGCAGGCTGACCTGGGTCAAAACCTTTCTGCTATTGGTCTATTTTCTGTAGCGTCACAGAACCATTCTACCTAATGATTCAGTTGGTTGTTTGAAAAAAATAGGTTTTGTAGATCTACAATTACGTGATGACTGACTTGGTATCAATGCATCACGGTTTAAGTAGATGGGTTTCGTGGACATTCTGATAAGTGTATGTTTGTTCATTGTTATTTTAAGGATAAGGCACCCTAATTGGATTCGTGTAAAATCGCCTTTCATCGCCAGAATCGTACAGATTCGGCTAAGACTCGGGTAATCCGTAATTGATGAGGGGAAGAGGCGTCTATCGGCCGATCGGTTACGGTTTACCCAAGTCTAAGCCGAATCCGTACGTTTTTTTTTTCGGCCATGAAAGGCTATGTTACAAGAATCCCATTAGGGTGTCCTATCCTTAACAGACTGAATAACAGTATTACATAGTAAACTTGTTTACCTTAACATAATTACATTCTATAGGATGAAAAGTTTGTGAGAAAAGTAGAGAGTTAACCCTTAGGCTGCTAAGCGCGACTCACTGACCATTTGCGGACAGTGTAGATCAAAGATCAGACTACACAAAACGTGCAGTCTGATCTTTGATCTACACTCTCCGATAAGGGCTTATTTACCCCCCAAAACAAATTACCTTTGAACTGGCAAAAATTGGGCTTTTACAATGGGCTTAAAAAATTAATTTCACTTATTTGGCAGGATAAGGGTTAACTACAGGCACCCTTTTTTTAGGGGGAAAACTTCGCCCCCGCCCCCACCCGTGTGTTCAGGGTTTCCCGACCCTACCTAGAAAATGCTGCCGACCCTGAACTTTTTTTACGCTACGATTGAAAAGAAAAATATCTGGCGGGTTTGATTTCGGTACATGGTCCATGTAAAAAGTTTCTGGATAGAAAAAAATCCACAGATACTTTTTTGTTAGGCCCTATAACGGGATTTATTATATACCAGTAAATTTTCTCGCTGCGTAAGAAAATTTTGATATCGCGCTCGACCCGTCCGGTCTCGCGCGATATCAAAATTTCTCACGCTGCTCGAATTAAATACAAGCACCAGGAAAGTTACTACATGGAGGATCCTTACGTGAGTGTTTATGTATTATCATTTTTATCAAACGAGTTGACTAAAATTGTATGACGCGAGCCTTGGCGAGTGTCAAATACATTTTAGTCAACGAGTTTGATAAAAATGATAATACATAAACACGAATGTGAGATTCTATTTATCACATAAAGCGAATGACAGACAGAAAAATATCCTGCATCATCGCCTTTAGCCTCTGTACCGTTCACGGGTCCATGTTTATAGTTGTAGTTTGGTTTCAAATGTGTACATACACAAGGAAAAAGTTCTTTGACATTTACACCGAAAGAAGAATGAAATAGTTTATAGAGGCGTTAAGTCCACCCATTTCCGCAATAATATTGATTTTAAGAGACTTTCGCTGCATTTCTTGTTTTTACCAAACATACAAATCAAAAACTTTCCACGCGGATACTTCTTGGCAACAATGACGTCACTTTTCCATGAAACGGCAAAGCAGTACAAATTCCCGCGCATGCTGTGGTTGGTTTCTCTGACTTCAGGCGCTCATGACTGAAAAGTGATCCGAACCGGGATCCAAAAAACGATAATACACTAGTGTATTATCAGAAATAAGTCATGGGTTTACTACAATGCCAGAGGAGGTTTTATGTGATAAATCATATTATTTCATGCTTTCCGGTAGGTTATCGAGAAACATCGGTGAAATATTTTTCGATATTTCATGGTTACGACCAGTGGAAATACAGATTTTTATATTCTGACTCTTCAGTTGAAGGCGGAAACAGTTGTTCCTGCGCTCTAGTTACTTAGGTAAAATGCGCGTGCCTCACAACCAGATGGAAATATAACGTAATTTACCTCACATTTCTCGCGCTTGACGTAATATTGTAATGCGTTGCTATGCGTAGGGGGTATGACACGGGGAATAACCTAAAAGAACTGTACAGGATTTTGATTAAGGTTTAAAGCATGAAATAAATAGAATATTTGTTTTTTTTTACGGTGAAAGATCAAAATTCATTTCATCTCATGAACATCATCGGTAATATTTTCACTCGTGGCTGCGCCACTCGTGAAAATATTGCCGATGATGTTCACTCAATGAAATAAATTTCGAGCTTTCACCGTAAAAACAAATATCCTCTATATATTCCGTATATATAACACTTATGTATTAGTAAGCATATCAGGTTAGAGTGGCAAAGTTTGTAACCTTGCCCCTCCCCCTAAAAAAAAGGTGCCTGCGGATGAAGACACAACCTTCAAAGATTGCGGCATTTGCAAAGCTGAAATACAAGCGTCTTAGATACGAGGATAGAGATAGCATATAATTAATTTAATACATGTATGTTGAATAAATGAAATGCAAGCTTCTGTTGAAAAAGATGAGGCGTATTCTTACGCTATGAATAAAAAAGTTTGCCCACACATTCTCCGACCATTTTTACTTCACATCTAGTTTTGAATTCAAAGACTAGCTTTCTCATTGACTGAGATAAAACATCTCTGCAAATCAGATGACAGGTATTTGAATTAGAATAATAAACAAAAATTAGAACAATGGTTTGAAAGGTAGGCGAAAGTTTTGAGCCACGTTGAATTTGTCCTCCAATATGGACAAGTATAAAATGTTGTTTGGTAAAGAGTAACGTTATATGGAAATACCAGTACGGTATCTTTACGACATTGATAAAGGTGGTTTCTAAAAGCATTGTCGGAAAGGAAGAAAATGCTGGTAACCAGTACTTTCCCCTTTTTCATAAAAGGTATGCCACCCTTTCTAATTCAGAAAATTATAATTTGAATTTCTTCCAATTTCTCGCCAGCAAATGTTTTCATTTTGTTCTTCAGCAAAAACGAAAAAGGTAATTTTGAATCTGTCCGGACAGTTGATTGATCAATTGTATGGTATTTGACGCCATTTTCTACATTCTTTCAGTTATATCGCGGCGGCCAGTACATATATCCATGGTTTCTTGGAGTTTCTTTTACCAGTGGTCCGCACAATTTTCTTCCAAACCGCTGGCTGCTTTCACGCATAACCATTGTCGGAAAAAAAAAAAAAAAATGGTCAGCGATGGTAGAGGAATGAGTCCTATTGAAATGACTATCAGCAACTGTAATGGCAGAACATTGCTCAAATATTTTAGCTATGCTCTGGCAAGAGGGGGCTTAATGCATCTCTGTAAGCCATCATACCAAACAAGTAACATAACTTGTATGGATCCATAAAATCCATTTTTGTTTTTTCAAACAATCGACTGAATCATGAGGTAAAATGATCCTTTGACATACATAAAATTTAAAGATAGCGAAAAGTTTCGGCCCATGTCAGCCTGCACGGACTGCGCAGGCTGACATGGGTCGATACTTTTCGCAAATGCATGAAGCTCCCTTTTTAATTGAGCACGGATCATTTACATGCTTTGCGCAAAAGCATTTAGCCCTCTTTTCACAGAACATGGTGGATCATTTGTAAGTAGTTAACACTTGCTACCCTTTCTTCATTTACTAGATATTTTTATAAAGCTCATCCATGGTAACGTATACCAACTTTAGAATTAATTCTAGTTTTCACCCCTAAACTCCTAAATAAGAAAATTGAAACCCTTAAGCTGGTAGTAAAGCCCATAGTTTTGCTATTTCAAAGTTATTTTTTGGCGAAAAATATCTCCTTGTCTGACAGTGTAGATCCAAGATCAGACTGCACGTTCTGTGCAGTCTGATCTAGATCTACACTGTCCGCAAAAGGTCCTTGAGCCGCACCTAGCAGCCAAGGGGTTAAAGTTTATTTTTTCTGCCGGCGAGTGGAACTTGGACAGAGCGTATTGTAACACATTGTCGGGGTCCTACGTGGCTCAGTAATCAAGTTTGGGACTCGTAACCTGGAGGTCACGGGCTCGAGCCGCACTAGATCCACTGGGTTTTTCGTGGAAGTGCCCTTGGGCAAGACACTTCAGAGTCCTAGCCTGGTACTTGGTGAGCTGTCGCCGTGATATGACTGAAAAATGTTAAAAACAGCGTAAAACACGTATGTAACACATTGTCACACCCATATAATAGGCTTTCCATACTTATACATGGCATGATTTAAATTTGCTTGCAATTTGACCCCACATTGTTTGCTTTCGGTAGCTAATGGGTATTTAATGCTTGCAAAATAAGTACAGATGATAGATGATAATAATAAGGGTCGGTTATGAATTACTGATTACATGGTAAATGCTGCCTGAGTACAGTAAAATCTCGATATATCAAACACGCAATTATTCGAGCATACATGTAATTCGAGCTGTTGGCTTGAATGAAATATATCAGTGCCAAAATCGTGTTGCAGCCGACATTGAAACGCCAGTATCTAAAGCTGTTACTGAACTTTTTTTCTTTTCAAGAGATATAAAGACTTACCGTTTACAACACGATCCCTTGATCTAACAACGTAAAGAACGCTTATAAACAGAATGTGGGAAATGCAGAAAATGGGGGTACCTTTCACTTTTTACCACCATGTTTCAAAGCCCTCTAGCTATTACTACGATTACACAATGTTCCCGGCAGCCCTGTTTGTCCGAAACGTGATGCACCGTGAGATTTTGTTCGTTTTTTCTCCATTTACCAAGTTCAGACAGTTCAGTCTCTTTACGGTACCTCACGGTATCCGTGACAAGCCGTGGAGGGAACCCTACGTTTACACCTTGTTCCTAGCAGCCACGTTTCTGACAACCGTGGAAAAAGCGGGATTGACGTAATAAAACGCGAAAGAACGGAGTAAGCAAACTTGTCAGACCGTGATCGCCGGGGTTGCCGTGCTAGATTTTTTGACTGTCAAAAAATTTGCCACGGCAGTCCCGATGCTGATGAGAAACCTAACAGACCGTAACGGAAAGGGCTGATCGTTGTGTTCTACTACGGCCTGATCGATACCGGTGAAAAAGGTTTCTTTATTATACTGAAAAGAAATTTCTCGTAATCTGATTGGATAATATGCTCCGAACATATGTATAATGTACACTGGCAAAACCACCGTAAAAGCAGTTTCCCTTTCGGGAGCCCCGTATACATGACTACACTATCAACACGACATCTAAAATGGCAGCGCCGATCAAGATTAACATCAAAATTATGCGCCAAGCTGCACGTTTTAGCACGTATTACCAAGGTTTCAGTGACGTCAGTTGCCAGTGACGTCAGTTTTCATTGAATTGGGGCACTCAGAAGGGAATTTTACTTCGTCAGCGTACTCAATTTTTTAAGCTAAAAAAACCGGTAAAATTCGCTTAACAAACGTTGGAATGGTAAAACTTTGCAGTATAATAAATTTGTTGTACGGTCAGGTAACAGGGGACTTGGAAACTTGTTCACGGCTGTGGTGAATCATGTCGCCCCGAACCGAAGACTCGGGGCGACATGATTCACCACAGCCGTGAACAAGTTTCCAAGTCCCCTGCCAGAAGGCTCGGGGAGACATGATTCACCACAGCCGTGAACAAGTTTCCAAGTCCCCTGCCACCTGACCGTACAACTAATAACGTCCAAACACGGATCGTCTCTTAGTCTTGTTTCGGCTTGTTAAGTGCTGGTGAGTTCTAATGCGATCAAGTTTGTTTATCCCGTTCCTCTGCGTTGTATTAGGTCAATCCCGTTTTGTCCACGGTTGTTAGAAGCGAGGCTGCCGTGACTGCCGGAAACATGGTGTAAATGTAGGGTAAAGGTCATTTAAATACGGCGAGATTACTTAGTAAAGCATTCACCCTTTGGCAAATGGTCTGGTATTTTGAAGGGATTGTGTGGTAAAGGGTTAAAATTTTGGAAGAATGTATAAATAGATTCAAGCTTAGTAATCCGTATTCTAAGCCTCGAGATTTTACTGTTTTATGTTTGTATATGAGAGGATTACACACCTTTGAAGCTTCGTTTCCTAAGCCATGCAGTGTTAGTAGTATATTTACCAAGTTGACAGAACTCCCCTCGGTAACCTTGTTTGCACTCGCAGTGTCCCACGTGATTGCATCGCCCATTGTTTTGGCATGGCTTTTTACATAAATTAGTGGACTCTGAAAAAAATAAGCATTAAAGACATGCTCTGGCAAAAGGGGGTTTAATGCGTTTCCGTGATGCATGATACCAAGAAAGTCATGCTATGATTATGTATCTATAAAATTCATTTTGTCTAGCAACCTATTCAGTCATGAGGTACACTGGTACTTCGACAGGCAGAAAACTGAACAAAAGAAAAAAGTTTCGATGCATGTCAGCCCGCGCGGAGTGCAAATGCTGACCTGGGTAGATAGTTTTTGTAGATGCCTTAACCCTTTACCAAACAATCCCTGTTTTTTACGACTTTGACAGAGAAGCCTTTTGAAAACATTGTGGCAAAAGGAGAAAATACTGGTTACCAGCATTTTCTCCTTTTTCCACAATGTTTTCCACCCTGTCAAAGAGAAAAATCATCATTTTAACAACATTTAATTTGTCGTCTGTAAATCCTTTCAATTTGGTCGAGTTGAAAAATTTGTCGTTTGATAAAGAGTTAAACCCCCTTTTCACAGAGCATAGCTAATTTTTATTCAAAATGGACTCGCCGCCATACACAATGTGCGAAATCAAGTGAATATGATCATACGATTTGTGATACTGTTGTAAGTGGCATAAAACATCAATCATCTACTCGGTCGATCGGACGGTCAATTAATCAATCAATCAATCAAACAGTCGGTCAGTCGTTTCGTCTGTCCGTCCGTCCGCCAGTCAATCAGTCTGTCATTCTGTCTGTCAATCAATACTTCTGTCGTTCTTCTCTGGTGGTACTGCTGCTTCCATGCAGGTAGCTATAATATAACTGAGCTCTACCACCGCTGACCATTGTCTTGACGATAGCTATGTGGGAAAGCAGCCAGTGGCTTGGAAAGAAGATTGGGCGGAGTACTGATAAAAGAGACTCCAGGAAAGCATGGATAGGTACACTGGCCGCGGCGATAAAACTGAAATAATGTTGAAAACGGCGTTTAACACCATACAATCAATCAATCAATCAATCAACTAAAACAAAAAGTGGGTACCATATTGATAGCACTGTTTTCGAAGACTCAGTTTAATTGGAGATCCTTTGATTTCGATCGAATGTCGGTTAAATATGCGGAGTCCTAGTACCAGCGTCGCCACGCCATCGACATTACCCGTACATGGGATAGACATCTGGAATACTGAAAATAAAAATAAGACAATTGAGCCATGCTCTGTGAAAAGGGGGCTTAATGCATCTGCAAAAAAGTATCGACCCAGGTCAGCCTGCGCATTTCGCGTTGTGTTGTTGCTGTTAACGATGATGATGATGTTGATACTCTATAGTGATGATGCTGCTGGGCATTTTGGTGGGTTATGGAAATTCAAGATTTCATATTCTCACCTTCAAAAGGTACTCCCATGTGATCTCGTGATAACGGTATAGGGATTAAATAGGAATTTCCTTATTTAAGTCTTTACCACACAATTCCAACTTGTAACAACCCTGACGAAGAAGAGTTTTGCAAACATTTTGGGAAAATGAGAAAATGCTGGTAACCAGCATTTTTTTCCACTTCACACAATGTTTTCTATCCATTCTGACACAAGCCCCACCATGTAAGTATCGTTATATTTGTCGTCTGCAAATGCTTTGAAATTGGACCAGTCAAAATTGTGTTGGTAAGAGTTAAAGCGGTCTTGCCTCCTGACGCACCGGCGATGATGTAGGATTCTTAATATGGAGGACTTGGGTTCGATTCTCGCCCAAATCGCAGGGCTTTTCACGTTAGTGTCCATGGGTAAGACACTTATGAGGCGTGGCCTAGTGCCATGACTCTGAGCACTCATGGACAAATAAGCAGTTGCTATGACTGAAATTTTGAAAGCGGCATCAATCAATCAATCAATCAATCAATCAGTCAGTCCATCAATCAAGCAAGCAAGCAACCCTTAGGACCGTTTAAACTCGATGTTGTTTGTAGATGGTTAAAGAGTACACTGTAAATATAGAAACGATACATTCTACGCTGGCAACAAACGTACAAAAATACGAAGGTTCAGCTTTCAGCATTACTTTCAATGTTAATTTCACTCGTCAATGAATTTGGCTGCAGTTGCCGACGTTTATATTGCCAGAACTGGATCCCACCGGGCAGTTTTATTGGCTGCCAAATATAACGTGTCAGCTGAAATAAACATCAGCACTTTGCAGCCAAAGTTGCAGCCTAATTTGGGACCGAATTTTGCGGCACTGATTGTTCGTCTGGGTTAGTTAATGCTTCACGACAAAATTTTGGACCTGTCCAAGTTCAAAGCATGAACTCTTTCACTGCTGAATAAATAAGTTGCATTTTCTAAAAGGCTATAAATAAAGTTCTGCTACAAGATCAAGACAGTTTGTCCATAATGTAGCATAAAGCAGTGGATAGTGTAGATCAGAGATCAGACTGCACGTTCTGTGCAGTCTGATCTTGATCTACACTGTCCACAAAAGCTTCAGGTGTCGTCTGTGGTATGGAAAGAGTTAACAGACAACAAATGATGGGATTTGTCTCTGAATGGGTAAAAAACATTGTGGGTAAGGGAGAAAATGCTGAATACCAGCATTTTTTCCTTTTCCCGCAATGTTTTCAAAAGCCTATTTTCCCAGGGTCGTTAAAACAAGGGATTTTGTGTCAAAGGCTTAAAGAGCGTAATTGGGCTCGAAAATTTTGTATTACATTACATAGAAATTTCGCGGTCCTTATTTGATAAATAATTCTAAATATCATTTGACATTAAAACTTAAGACCTTGCCATCCGATAGGTCGAAACTCTCTGTCTCAGCCATATAGACGGTTTGTTTTAGATTTTTTAACCATAAGGCTTTAAAGCGCGACCGAAGGACTTTTTGCGGACAGTGTAGATCAAGATCAGACTGCACAGAACGTGCAGTCTGATATTGGATCTACACTGTCCGATTACGAGATATTTTGCCATAAAAAATAATTTTTTTATTGCAACATTTTGGTCTTTAAAATCGGCTTGAAAGTTGAGACCCAGGTTGTAGTCTTAGAAGCATTAGGCTTTTCGTAGGAGTTTTCTTTGGCAAGACACTTCAAAGCCCTTGCCTAGTACTAGTAAAACCCAGGACATGCATGAATACTAGTATGTGAGCTTTAGCCGTAATATGATTTAAATAATGTTGAAAGCGGCGTAAAACATCGTTCAATCAATAAAGGAAGTGACAGCCTGGAACCGACCATTGGAACATATGCAGCTGATATTTTCTTTTTGATTTGTCGACTATTTCGGGCGTTTTGGCCCTTTAGATTTTGTTGTTCCAGTCGGGGTATTCGTTCACCTGCGACAGTCTAGGTTAGAACGTTAAACTGAATGCAGCCATAGGATGGCCCGATGTTATGCTCAGACCTAACGTTCCAAGATCTATATATAAGCTTGAACATACATTTAACCAAAAGCTCTAGATATACGAGATATGTTTTAAAAGTTATTAGATCTACTAGACTACTCAGTTAAACGAAAAGTACCGACCGATATAAAAAATCTAAATAGATCTAGTTAACAAAATTTATACATTCACACGGGTGAACAATAATCACTGTATTGGACTATGTAGATCGAAGGCCAAAAAGCACGCTCTGTGCAGTCTGATTTTGATCTACATTGTCCGCAAAAGCCTATTGAGTGGAGTTTTGTTGCCTTGGTGTTACAAATCTGGTACTTTGTACACAAGACCAAACTGTAGTCTGAGCTTATTCTACGATTCCTAAAAAAACAGATGCGCACACCTAAAGTGGCTTAATTCTTTATCAAACGACAAAATTATAAACTAGATCTAGTCCAAACTGAAAGCATTTGCAGACGACAAAACAAAGGTGACTAACAAACAGAACTATGTTTTTAGGAAGGGCAGAAAACATTTTGGGAAAAGGAGAAAATGCTGGTTACCAACATTTTCTCCTTTTTCACACAATGTTTTTCAAAAGGCTTCTTTCTTAGATTCGTTGAAAGCCGGGATTGTGATGTAAAGACTAACAGTATCAGAATGTTTAGAAATATACCGAAGTAGATCTAGATCTACTAAAAGCAAGTTCTATTACCGATCGATATTTTTTTGCCCATATTCATTACGTCACAGTCTAGACGTTTGATCACGTGCTCTGAGATTTGATTCAGCCATCACTGACGTAATGGGTATTTACAGATTCACTATCAAGCAGCAATCAACATCATCTCGTGTCGGGAGGAATTTCGTCTGTTTGTTTATACTCGCGCGCCTTAATTAACAACGATTTTAAGTTACTAATTACTGGTTATATGTTTCCCTCTGGTATTTAATCTTTAGCCAGATAATCCTGTAGTTTAACGACCGTGAGAAAGACGGACTTTTGAAAACATTGCGAGGAAAAAGGAGAAAATGCTGGTTGCCAGCATTTTCTCCTTTTTCCTCGCAATGTTTTCAACTCCTTCGAATATAAAATCTAGCATATTAGCCAAGTTTTAATTGTCGTCTGCAAACGCTTTCAATTTGGAAAAGTTCAAAATTTGTCGTCTGGTAAAGAGTTTAGTTATGCGTGTTCAGAATAATCCTGATGCAGATATATTTTTATCCCAGAATTCCCTATGTCTGCGTGATTCATTTTTTTTCTTAATCATCTTTGACTGGGATTTCTACTGAATTTATTATAACGATGGTTTATTTTTTTTTTTTCAACTTTATTTCTATTTTCTACATAATATAGGGCTACAAACATAATTTTCAATATGTATTACAACTGTAAACATTAAGTATAATATGTTAGATACGAATGATACTAAATAGAAAGAAAGTTGAGAGAAAGTTGAGATTAGAGAGATAGCCAGCGCACACGTAGGCCTACTTTCGTTTTTTTTTTTGTAACGAAGGTTTTTTCTGTCAGATTATGAACATTAAGGTAACTTTTAATTTTTCAAATGAATTTTTTAATCGTTAGTTTAAATAAATTTATTTTATATCGATTGAGAAACAAAGCTTTGCAACATATACTAATCTCCTTCGATTCTGCTTTCTGGAAACTACATCAGTGCTCGCGCCGAATGTGTGGGCTAATGAACGGCCCCAAAGTTGACACCCGCTCCCGGTTATCGAATTCGAACTTATGTGTTGGTCATTAAAACCGTCGAATGTATAAATGGAGGCTTCATAATGCGGCACAAGTTCGATATCTATTTTGTATTTGTCATTTACTTCATTTGTTATCCCATCAAATCCTTCAGATTTAGAAAACAACAACAACAACAACTTGAAATTCGATGGATTGAAATCAATGAATATAAATTCAGTGAATTTATTTATGAAAAGAGGGTTTAATGCATCTGCAAAAAGTATCGACCCATGTCAACCTGCTCATTCCGCGCAGGCTGACATGGGTCGGGACGTTAAAAATGCTATTGGGCATTGATTTGCATGTTCACGTACCATTCTAACTCATGATTTGTGATGCAAACTTGATTTTAGGGACCAGCCAACCAACCAACCGATCGATCAATAGTGACCAGCAATTCAATCGAAAGCACAAACGGAATACATGAAGATATACAAGTGTTACGGAAGACCACTCCTTCATGCATGGCTTCATCTCGATTTAAATACAATACCTAACAACTGTGAATGGAAGAATTCTCTTTGGCTCGGTGGTTATGGTATTGGCCTTTCGTCCGGGCGTTCTAGATTCGAATCCTGCCCGGTCCCTGTATTTCTGCCATGCATTTGTTCATTTGTTTCTTTGTTACGAACTTTGTTCATAAAACAAGTCTTCAACTTACACAGTTTTTCATTATAAAATCATGAGTCTACTTTTTGGGAAAAGCCTTTGTTTTCAACAAACTTTACTCTATATAACCAAATAAGTCATGCTGTGGCAAAACAGGGTATAATGCAACTCCGAGTTGCATTACACCAAACAATTCATCACATGATTTTGAATCAATAAAATCCATTTTGTCTAACAACTGACAAAATCATGCGGTAGAATGGTCCTTAGACATGTAGAAATTTTACAAATAGCAAAAGGTTTCGACCCATGCCAGCCTGCGCAGACTGCGCAGGCTGACATGGGTCGATACTTTTTGCAGATGCATCATCCCCCCGCCTCTTTTCATAAAAACATGACTCAAATATACAGGGTATCTAACTCTCGCGCACTATCCTGGCTATCAAAGGATGACGCAATTTATTCTCTTGCACAATTTGGCTTATTACGTTCTAGTCTGTTTGTTGACTTTCTAATTTGAGCATTTGTTATGACTACTCTAATCATTAAGTCACTGATAAGTCTCATAAATTTCTTCCGAGATATTGAAAAAATGGTGGTGCCCCTCTTCTGAGATATCCTGTATAGCTATCTTGGGTATATAGCGGGTGAAGTTTTGTACTAAGAACACGTGCCTGCGCTTTTGGGACAATATTTTTTCATTGAAAACATATTGAAATACTCAGTATTCTGTCTGAGCAATAAATGTTATTCTCATAAGGCAAAGTTAGGCAAGACTGGTCAAGTATTGCTTTCCATGGCTTCCTTTCACAAAACTGCGTATTCACGAAATTTCCGTACGCTGTTTAGGTAAGTAAGCATTAAGTCTGAAAACAAGTCTCACTAAAGTACATAACTTTACAATTTGAGCAAATATTTGCATAATTTACGCCAGTTTATACCTTTGAGCAAAGCAGGGATCGTATGTTTGTATATAAAATCCCAAATACGTGTAATTTGTGTAAATCTACGCAGTTTAGTGGAAGGCGGCTCATGCCTTTCAAAATCACGTTAGTCTCAAAAAATGCTCAAGCATTTCGAAACAATCAAAACATGTTTTCAACCTTGTAAACATTTTAATATCACCCTGCTCGTTTAATTTCTTAGAACCTAACGTTAAAACCGCTTCAAAAATATTTTATTTGTAAAAAAAAAAGTCAACTGTAAATGCTTTATAATGCAAAAACCTTATCCGAGATTTTTTGTTTTAAAAATAGAATATTTTAATATCACTCTGCTCATATAATTTCTTCGAACCTGACGTTAAAACCGCTTCGAAAATGTTTAATTTGTAGAGAAAAAGTCGACCGTAAAAAGTTTATGAAGCAAAAACCTTAACCGAGATTTTTTTTTTTGAAAAAGGGGCATTAATTTGTGTTAATCCATCGTTTTCGAAGAGAATTTTTTCCCCGTTCACTTTCGCAAAAAAAAAAAAAATGATTGTAAATGAAAGGCCTCTTACATGTTCATTTTTTTTTAATTTGAAATTTCTTCACATGTAAAAAAATGGCAACTATGTGAAATTTAGAAGAAACGGTGTACGATTTGAATTTAACTCTTAGGCTGCCAAGCGCGACTCACTGACCTTTTGCAGAGAGTGAAGATCAAGATCAGACTGCACAGAACGTGCAGTCTCATCTTGGATCTACACTGTCCGATAAGGAGATTTTTTTTCCCAAAAAGGTAAGTCTGAAATAGTATTTTTCCGGTTTTGACCATCGGTTTGAAAAATTCATTTCACTTATCAAACAGGACAAGGCTTAATCAGCGTACAGAAATGTCTAATTGAATGTAACAGATAAAGTCTTATCTCTTACACGGTTATTATCTCAACTGTTTCCCTCATTTTAAATCTTTTGCCCGCCTGGGTAGCTCTGTGGTTCGCGTATCGGACTCGTGACCTGGTGGTTGTGAGCTCGATACCCGGTTGAGGCAAACTTTCTTTCCCGTCGATTTTTCGTTTCTCACCTCTGATGCATGTGAGAAAGTAATCAGTGACTTGGACAGAAAGTTGTGTCAGTACTGGTGTGCGAAAGCCAGGAAACATATGCGGTGCACTGACCGCCGTGATATGATCTAAGCTGTTAAAACGGCTTAAAAACTCAAAATCAATCAATCAATTAATCATTCAATCAATCAATCAAACAATCTTTAACAAATGACAAAATTTTAAGATTTATCCAAATTGAAAGCAATTGCAAACGACAAAATAAATAGAATTAAAAAAAAAATGAATTTTGTTTTTCGGAAGGGTAGAAAACATTTTGGAAAAGAGGAGAAAATGCTGGTTACCAGCATTTTCTCCTTTTTCCCAAAATGTTTTCAATTACCCTCTTTCCAAGGGTCATTAAAATTCGGGATTGTGTGGTATGAAAGGAATGAGTGGATTTTTACACTGTGACAAGCGGTTAAAAGTCCACATACAAACTGATTCTTCAGTTCTCGCAATGGTTTCTGAGATGTTTCCTTTTTCTTTTCATTCTATCCATCTTTTTAACTTTTTCAGAAACGATCGAACTTCACACTTTTCCAAACTGAAAGCACTTGAAGACGACGTATAAAAGGTGTTTCAAAAAGTGAAATTAGAAAGGGTATTAAAAAAAAAGAAAAAACGTTTGAAATGGGGAAAAAACTGGTTACCAGACTTTTCTCCTTTCTCCATAATGTTTTCATAAGGCTTCTTTCGGGTCGTTAATCCACAGGGTTATCTAGAACAAGGCTTATTCTGTGATGGTAGACACATGCATACGATTTGGGAGTTCGAAAAATTTAGAAATGAAGGAATGAGTTGCCTTGTAAAGATCTGTAAGTGTTAAATATCAAAGATCTTGTACAATTAAAGTACGACTTACCTATGTTAAAAAAAAGAGAAAAGTATAGGCTCTGAGTTTTTTAGCTCGCCTGAGAACGCATTGCTCAAAGTGAGCTTTTTGGGTCGTGCTGTGTCCGTCGTGCGTCGTTAACTTTTACTTTGTGTACGCTCTAGAAGCTTAAATTCGTCTGATCAAGAATTAGGTCACCAGGTCAAATCTCTGAGAAACCTTGTGCACTCTCTACAGGCCACATTTTCAGTCCAGTATTCATGAAAATTTGTAATTTGTTTGCACTGATGATCATTATCCCAGAAGAGTTTGAAAGTAGGCCACGCCGAGTCAAAAACAAGCTTACATCTTTGAAAAACCTTGTGTACACTCTAGAGGCCACATTTTATGTGTAATACTCATGAAAGTCGGTCAGAATATTTGTCTTGATGACATGTTAGACGAGCTAAAAAATGGGTCACGTTGGGTGAATGACTAGGTCACCAGGTCAAATCTTTGAAAAACCTTGTGAACACTTAAGAGGTCACATTTTCAGTTCATCACTTATGATAATTGATCCGAATGTTTGTCTTGATAATGTCTGGTCAAACGCGTTTGAAAATAGATTATATCTGGTCAAAAAGTAGGTCATCAGATAACATCTCAGACGACCAAGAAAATGGGTCATTTCAGGTCAAAATCTAGGTCACCAAGTCAAATTTTTTAAAAATCTTGTAAACATTATAGAGGCCACATTTTCCGTTCACTATTCATGAAAAATTGTCAAAATGTTTATCTAAACAACATCTTAGAGAACTATAAAAGCGGGCCACGTCAGATCAAAAACTAGGTCACCAGGTCAAATCTTTGAAAAAATCTTTTGTACACTCTAGAGGCCAGTACTCATAAAACTTGGTCAGAATGTTTGTCTTGATAATAACTCAAACGACTTTGAAAACTGATAATATCAGGTTAAAAAGTAGGTCATCAAGTCATATCCAAACATTGACTATTCTTGGTAATATGTTCTCAAAGTTACATAGGCTTAGGTGAGCGATTCAGGGCCTTTTTTTTTTGCACTCTTCTTTCCTTTTAACCTCATTTTCAACGATGTCTCTGCAAAACTTTTGGAGTTTTCTTATCTAGCTTTTCTATTTAATTTCATTCGTTCCTTTTTTTTTTTTCGATTTCTTTCAAAATCTTATTTCCGTTTAGGAAGTATTTTTGTGCTATCTTGTTTCCAATTTTTCCCCCAGTATTTCCGTTATTCTGTCGCTGCCAACTTCATAAACTCGACTTTTGTGAGGTCTAAAATTATATTTCATAGGCAACAAACGATAATTTCAGCCATGGTTCCATCAGGTAGCGGACGGTGCATATACATGTAGCTATGTTCTGTCAAAGTTTAATACGAATCCGTAATGCATGATACCAAGCAAGCCATCACACCATAAAATCCATTTTGTATATCAAACGAATCATGAGGTACACTAGTCTTTCTTACATGCAGAAAATTGACTAACAGCAAAAAGTTTCGACACAGGTCAGCCTGCACGGATTGCGCAGGCTGACCTGGGTCGATACTTTTCGCATATACATTAAACGCCTCCTCTTTCACAGCTCATTTATATGATCAGGTTGTATGGTCTCTGCAGTCTGATCTTGATCTACGCCATCCATTAAAAGCTTCGAAAGAGTTGATCTTGCGTCACAAACAAAATCTTTTTTTTTTTTTCCGAGAGTTGTCCCAGAAGTAATTCGACTAGATCTACTCATGAACAGTTTAATACCAAAATTAGGCCACATACTATAGGATCTATCAGCTGGATCTATCATTGATGCATTTCTCGTAGTTCCGTTTTGTCCTCCACCTTTATTCTATGTCGTTTTTTTTTTCGATTCTTGGTATTTTCGCCCCTTTTTTATCTTTCATTTTTTCGCTCTCTTTTACTATTGTCAAGTTTCCTGTATAATGTATCATTCCTCTTTCTAGATGCCGAGCCCCAGTAGCTCAGTCGGCAGCGTGCCGGACTTGAGAAAAGGGGGTCGTGGGTTCGATCACTGGCTCGGCCTATTTCTTTCCAAGTATTGATGATAGTCATTGCGACAGGATTCATTCCTCTCTCACCGGTGACCATTGTCTCGACGACGGCCAATGTGCTTGGAAAGAAAATTGTGCGGAGCACTAGTAAAAGAGACTCCAGAAAAGCATGGATAGGTGCACTGGCCGCCGCGATATAACTGAAAAAATGTTGAAAACAGCGTTAAACACCATACAATCTTAATCCTATCTATAGTAATTCGTAATCCATATTTTTTTTTCTTTACATATTTTTTTCATTCATGATATTTAACTTCGATCTATATTTTTAAATCGAAATCTTCTGTAACGCGTTTGCTTATTTTTAAACTTTTTCTTCAATAATTTTGTTTTTCTTTTCTTTTCTCTTCTGTTTTCTTTTCTCTTCTATTTAGTAACCGTTCTATGACCTGTTAAAACCCCATGGAATTTTTTAGATAACAGATTATCGAAAATATCCGCCTAGTTACGCAATTTTTGTATAGATATGACGGTCAGATATCAATACATGAGTATTTCATGCTTCACAGATTTGGTAGATCATTTTGTATAGAAACGAACGATTTGATCAAACGCACCATTCAAATTAAACACCTTTTCTTCAATGTTTGAGCCATTATGCTTAGTGGAAAGTGAGCTTAATACCTCTGCAAAAAGTATCGACCCATGTCAGCCTGCGCAGTCCGCGCAGGCTGACATGGATCGAAACTTTTTGCTAATAGTAATTCTTCCGCTGGTCAATGGACCATTCTATCTCCAGATCGAGTAGATTGTCATACTAAATGGAATTTATAGATTCGTAACTATATGAGGACTTGCTTGGTATAATGCATTATGGAGATTCTCTAAACCCCTTTTGCCAGAACATGGATCATGTCTTTGTTACAGAATTATTTATGGAATGAAGAGAACTTGTTTGTTTTCATGGAGGTATGAAAAAAAAAAAACCTAATCACACTTTCGTATGAAACCGCTTCACCGCGAAGCGGTTTCATACAAAAGTGTGATTACGTTTTTTTTTCATACCTCCATGAAAACAAAAAAAGTTCTCTTCATTCCTTGTAATTCAGTATCACAGACAACAAATATGCACTTAAATAATTCTAACTGCTTTTTCTTTTTGGTAAATCTAACATTGCGTATTTATTTAATGTCCATTTCATTCATAATTCATAGCGCGGTAAAACTGCTGGTTCATGACGTAAAAATGATGTAAATTCGGGACGTCATTATAGTATTGCACATTTGCAAGTTAAGTAGAAGTTCAATACGCTAGAATTAAGTTGAAAAGAAGATTGTTAGAACCCAGCAAAGTGACAGTCGGTTTTCAGCTCTCTCTTTGAATTTACTGCTGGATTTCTTTTTCAGTATTCAGAGAAAATAAATTCAGCTAGCAATTTGAACTTCGGACTCGAGAAAGATCTAAAATCAGAAAGAAAAGCATTATAAAATATCGTATACATGTTTGTTTACAATTTAGTTTGACTGCAAAAGTAGTTCCGGCATTGCTTAATTTTTTTTTCATGGAGCTATGAAAAAAAAAATTCAGCCAATCAGAACTCGCCAATGTTCAGGAAAAAAACTAATATTGAATTATTAAAAAAAAAAAACCACGCAGATATAAAATTTTTCAGAACTTTCCTTTTTTTATTTTATGCTTTTTAGTACCATTCTTTGAAGTGATGTGGTAGCATGTTTATGTCTCAGCCACAGAGGAATATCGTACAGTCATATATCGCAGCGGCTAGTGCAAATATCCATGCTTTCCTGGAGTTTCTAATACCTGTACTTTTATCAAGATATTCTTCCCAAGCCATTGCCTGCTTCCCTACAAAGCCATAGTCAAAACTATGAGCAGCGGATGGAGTATAATCAACCCACAGAAAGAAATTATCCAACCTTAAGATTCGAACAAGCGACCCCGTCCCCAGTTTCAGGTCCTGTGCGCTATCGACTGCGCTGCCGGAATCGGTGAAAGTATTTACAGATGACAAATGAAATGTGGCTCAAATGATGAAAGATTAGAAAATATTTGTGGGAGGGGAAAATGCTGGTAATTTTTTTTTTCTTTTTGCACATTGTTTCCAAAAGCCCTCTTCCTCACGAGACGACATTCTCGACTAGCAAGTTGTCACATAGTTATGGATCCATAAAATCCATTTTGGCTGACAACAGACTGCATTATTTTGAATACTTGTCCTTTTACATTAAGAAAATTGAACAATAGCAAAAAGTTTCGACCGAGGTCAGCCTGCGCAGTCCGCGCAGGCTGACCTGGGTCGATACTTTTTGCAAATGCATTAAGCTCCCTTTTCATAAGGCATGACTTAAACATTTCTTGACATTATACCAGAAGTAAACAAGAGACGAACCTTGTTACAGAAATGTTTTCATCCCAACTTCAAGTTTTTCTTTTTTGCATAATTATGGAGATAGACCTGGGTTGATACGTTTTGAAGATGTATACTACTCAAACTTTGATAGGGATCATTTGGATATTTCACTTAGGGTATATGTTACAAAAATACAGTTTTGTTTGAAAAATATTCATTTCCTCAGCTGGTTTATTTCATCAGCGCGGCAATGTTCCATATTGAAAAAAAAAAACATAATCCATGCCGCACATGCATGCATATCGACTGAATCTAAGACGGTTATCCCTAGCAAATTTTGAGTAGTGTATTTAGTCTCCTTTTTAAGGACCATGGCCTAAAAACTATGTCTGATTAAACCGTTAATGGAAATGGAATTGCGTTTCCATTTTGTTGATGTTTAACCTATTATCTTGCAAAATACCTGCATTCGGCAGTATTTAATTGTTGCCGACTTTATGCTACGCAGCATACCACGTTTGAAAACATTGTGGCGAAAAGAAAATTATTCATTTGTAACAATGTTTCACATGTATCCTTGCTTTCAACGTCAGTGTATATATGAGCCATGCTGCGGTAAAAAGGGGGCTTAATGCATCTCCGTGATCCATGGCACTAAGCAAGCAATCACACACTTTTTTCATTAACCGACTTAATCATGAGGTAGACTGGTCCTTGGACATACAAAAAATTGACCAATAGCGAAAAGTTTCGTTCCAGGTCAGCCTGCGCGGACTGCGCAGGCTGACCTGGGTCGATACTTTTCGCTGATGCATTAAGCCCCCTTTTTTACAGAGCATGGCTCGATATATTTTACAAGAGTTTTAAAATCCTCTGCGGTCTTGCGTGGCTCAGTGTTAAAGTGTAGGACTCGTAACCTTGAGGCCCCGTGCTCGAGCCTCACTGGACGCACCGGGTATTTTTTGGGAGTGTCCTTGGGCAAGGCACTTCGGAGCCCCAGCCTAGTACTGGTGAAACCCAGCCCTTACATGAATATGTTAGCTGATATGACTAAAATATTTTGAAAGCTGCGTTAAACACCATTCAATCAATCAACCACAGTAAATTGATCAATCAATCAATCAATTTATTCTGCTGCGAATTTATTTCACTATGTAATGAATAAAAAACATCTTAGAAAAAGAAGTAACCGTTTTTTACCTGTAACAAGTAATTTCTCTGTGCTCGAAATGTTTTCTATACAATTCGAGACCGACACTTTTCTTTCACTTATTCATTTTTTTTTTCTTTAGATCACCACAATTTGAAAGTATTCTTTTAGAAAAAAAATGGATTGGTATGGGTTTCTCTTTTTTCTCTCTTTCACTTATAACTATGTAAGCGAACCAAAATGAAAAGATGGCCCCATTTAGAGATTAAAGCTTCTTTGAACTCGCCGTTTTTAGCATTTTTGTTTCGATAAGAACGTTCTTTTTAAAGACCTCGTTTAAAAAAAATCTCGCATGCAGTCAATCGGTGCATGATCAATTTCAGAAGAATTCTAATTTTTTTAGAATCTTTTTGATGTTCTGTAAAATCCTTTCTGCCATTTAGCGCTACCGGGGGCACTTTTAGCGGACAGAGTAGATCAAGATCAGACTGCACAGAATGTGCAGTCTGATCTTGATTCTACACAGTCCGATATGGTTAGGGTTTTTCGACGAAAGTTTTAGAAAATTGCAGTGATTGATTTTTTTACTATTGACTGAAAAGTTTTTTTTATTTTATTTATGTAGCAGTTTGAAGATTTAAATCTATAAATCTCTTGTAACTTTCTTCTACAATATCTGGAAAGCAAGTGGGCTGCTAATACATTAAGAGTTTAATGGAATCTTCCCTTGCTTGGAAAGAATTTTACATGACCTTCCACGTTGTTTCAATTATATCTATACATATACGTATGAGCCATGCTCTGACAAAAGGGGGCTTAATGCATCTCCATGATGCAGGATACCATGGAAGTCATCACATGGCCGTGGATCCGTAAAATCCGTTAAGTCTAACAATCAACAGAATTATGAGGTAGACTGGTACTTTGACATACAGAAAATTGAGCGGACTGCGCAGGCTGACCTGGGTCGATACTTTTCGCAGATGCATTAATCCCCCTTTTCACAGAGCATGGCTCATATGGTTCACTTTTAGTTCATTTATAAACTGTAAAGTACTTAACGCTGTTTTTAACGCAATTTCAGTTATGTCGCGACGACCAGTGCACCTATCCATGTTATCCTGGAGTTTCTATTACCAGTAATGTTACTCCGCTAAATATTCTTTCCAAGCCACCAGCTGTTTTACCATAAAACTATCGTCGAAATAATGATCAACGGTGAGAGAGGAATGAATATACTGTCGCAATGAATATCATCAAGCCACGGAAAGAACCGGATATTCCAACCTGCGACCCCCTGTATTCAAGTCCTGTACGCTACCGACTGCTCTACCGTGGCTTGGTATTCTCAGATTACTTTATTTCAAGTTCGAATTATATTCTGATTTTATTACATAAGATTCGATTAAATAGCCGATTAATTTGCATATAGTGCAAAATATCCCAAATTAATTCAAAGTTCGAAGAATTAATTTATATACTACAGGTCGAGGTAACCCACATAAATTTACATAAACTTCAAAGTATCGCAGATTAGTTTACATGTACATGTAGTTCGACGTATCTCGGGTTAATTAACATATAGTTCGAGGTATCTCAGACTGAGTTACATACAGTTCGAAGTATCCAAGATTAATTTCATAGGAAGTTTAAAGTATCCAAGGTTAATTAACAATCTGACCTTGGATCTACATTGTCATATTCAATGAGATTTTTTTCCAGCGTTTTAAATCGTTATATATGCGTTTTACCTATTTTTTTTGCGACAATAACCTATTTCTTTCGCAGTTTTGGTTAATCTATCCAATCCGTAAAATCCACTTATCCGAAGCAGTGTTTAGAGGTGAACAAACCCTAAAGGATGGGGCTTATGTGAACCAGTACTATATTAGTCACAGTACTTTGATTGCGATCAGCCGTTACAAGCTTTCCTTTGAGCTCTTGTATTACACCAAAGGATATACCGACAATGTAGATGATCCATGCTCTGCGAAGAGGGAGTTAATGCATTTCCTAAAAGTATCGCCCCATGTCAGCCTGCGAAGTCCCAATGGATTTTATAGTTCTATAATTATGTGATGACTTGCTTGGTATAATGAATCACGGAGATACCTGATAAACAGCATTTTCTCATTTTCTCACAATGCTTCCGAAAGCTTTCTTTATTAGAGGCTGAGCTTAGGTAGCTCGGTCGAGGTCGCCGGTTCGATCCCCGGCTTGGCCAATTTCTTTCTGAGAATTGATGATAGTCACTGCGACAGGATTCATTCCTCTCACCGCTGATCATTGATTCGACGATAGTTATATGGGAAAGCAGCCAGTGGCTTGGAAAGAATATTGTTCGGAGTACTGGTAAAAGAAACTCCTGGAAAGCATGGATAGGTGCACTGGCCGCCGCGATATAACTGAAATAATGTTGAAAATGGCCTTAAACACGATATAATCAATCAATCAGTTTCTTCTTCAGGGTTGTTAAAATACTGGAGTTTTTGGTAAATGGTTAGGAATCTTTGGTGGTTGTAATTTTTTTTTTCATGTTCTTATCAGTGAATTACTAGGATTTCACAGTGAATAACACCATTAGTGATGATAAATATGCCTTGCAACACGCGAAAAGGGGCATTCGGACATTTGCGTAAAGCGTCGTCTCGGATCAGCCTGCGCACTCCGCGCAGGCTAATCCGAAACGGCACTTTACGTCTACATTAGGTTTTGTTCTTCAGTAGACTTGCGCAAAACAGAAAATTATATAAAAACGGGAAGTGTCGTTTCGGATTAGCCTACACGGACTGCGCAGGCTGATCCAAGACGACACTTTACGCAAATGTCCGAATGCCCCTTTTCGCGTGTTGCAAGCCATATGGTATCATCACTAAAGACAATATAGTTTTAAAATGTTTGTTAGAACTACTTCTTTTCCTACAGTGCTCATATTGTACCATTCTTGATAATTATTGGTATAAAAAAAGGTGAATTAGGAATATAATAAATAGGATAATCAACAGGTTGCGTGTGATATTAAAAATCTGTCGCTCGAATGGGGTGTGATGCGTTTAAAAAAAACGAGTCCGAAAATGGGGTGTGATGCGGTTGAAAAATCGAGTCCTTCGGACTCGTTTTTTTCAAACGCATCACACCCCATTCGAGCGACAGATTTTTAATATCACACACAACTAGTTGATTATCCTCTATAATTTCAGCAAGATACAAGTTAAAAAAAAAAAATCTAAATTCTGACGGAGAAGGGTCAGGGATGGTTGGTTGTTGTAATTATTCTAATTTCAGCAAATGTATAGGTAAAAAAAAAAACTATCAAAATTCTAGGGGAAAAAATCTTATCTAAAATCTATCTCAAACCTTTTTCCAGTTATTAAATCATGTCTTGTCTTTCAAAAACCGATTACACCCATAAACCCACGGTTTATTTACTTCTCACTTTGAAGTGAAAGGAGGGAGAAAGTTTGCGAGCTATAAATTCGAAATCTTTTATTCCCATTTTATTACGTCTTAATACGTCCTTTCAAACTCAACTAGGATAATGAACGATGGGTATGAAGAGATCAGCTGTACCAGTCCATTTATTTTTTAACAGACGACAAAATTTTAGACTCCTTCAAATTCAAAGCATTTGCAGACGATAACTTCAAAGTGGCTGAAATAACTCGATTTTTCTATGAAAGGCCAGAAAACATTGTGGAAAAAAGGAGAAAATGCTGTTTACCCTCATTTTATAATGAACGTTGGTGTGAAGAGATCAGCTGTACCAGTCCATTTACTTTTTAACAGACGACAAAATTTTAGACTTGTCCAAATTGAAAGCATTTGTAGACGACGAAAAATTAGTGACTAAAACTTAAAGTTTTAATTTTAAACCGGAAGAAAATATTGTAGGAAAAGGAGAAAATGCTGGTTTCACACAACATTTTCAAAAGCCTGTATGGTTCAAAAGTGAAGTTGTAGGATTCAGAAATCTTGAGGCGCCGGGTTCGATACTCACGAGAGCTGATGAGTTTGTCGCAAAAGTGTCCTTGGGCAAGAAACTTTAGAGCTCTTGTCTAAAAACTGTAAACTTTAGGGCAACGATGCAAAGTAAATAAGTCGTGAATCATAGCTTCATTTTCATGCTGAGAATGCCTTTTTGGTTCAGTGGTGGCTGCTTTCCCAGATAGTGTTGACCAAGATCAGAATACACGTAACGTACCGTCTGATCTGGAATCTACACTATCTGCTCATAGTACATGAGAATAGTTTATGATTCATGCTCTGTGAAAAAGGGGTTTAATGCACCTGGAAAAAAAGTATCGGCCCAAGTCAGCCTGCGCAGACCGCGCAGGCTGACCTGAACCAAAACTTTTTTGCGTGTGGTCAATTTTTGCATGTCAAGGGACCAGTCTAACCAATGATTCAGTCGATTGTCAGAAAAAAAAAACTGTGTTCTGGCAAAAGGGGGCTTGATGTATTTCCGCGATGCATGATGCCAAGCAAGCTATCACATACTTATGGATCCATAATAGCTACTCTTTTTTTTAACAAATGACTTAATCACGAGGTAGTCTAGGCCTTGGACATACAGGAAATTGACCAGTGGCGAAAAGTTTCGGCCCAGGTCAGCCTGCGCGGACTGCGCAGGCTGACCTGGGTCGATACTTTTCGCAGATGCATTAAGTCCCCTTTTCACGGAGCATGACTCAAATTTATTTTATGATGCCATAATTATGGGAAGGTTTACTTGGTAGAGTGCTTTAAGCTCCCTTTCGCCAAAGCATCGCTCGCACACGTATATATGAACTAAAATCATTACCACACATTACGAAAAACTAAATTTAGAAATCTTTAATTAAACCTAATGTCCCTGAAAATTAAATGCACATTAACCCCCGAAATTGATAAATTAATGAAAAGAAATTTCCAGCCGAGGATTAGAAACTCAAATATTTAAATTTCAAAATACTTTTCGCAGGAGAAATCTTACAGAATGTGCAGTCTGATTTTGATCTACACTGTCCGCAATATAGTATTGAGTTGTGCTTTGGAGCGAGGGTGTGAATAAATCTTGCTTTTAATTCTAATTGATAGGTAGGCTTATACTGTACTGTCATTTTGCGTTAGTTCATCGAATGCATACTTTATTTTATGATATAGGTATGTGGTGATAAGGGGAATGAAAGTGACAGAGAGAGAGACAGAGAGAGAGAAAGAAAGAGAGAGAGAGAGAAAGAGAGAGAGAGAGAGAGAGAGAGAGAGAGAGAGAGAGAGAGAGAGAGAGAGAGAGGGAGGGGGGACGTACGGACGGACGGACAGACAGACAGACAGACAGACAGACATACATAAGTGTATAAATTAAACTATCTACTCTGTAGTTCTTCAGGTATTATTACTGCTGCGGGAAAAACTTGGAAGTGGACAATAAGGTCGAACAAACGGACGGACGCACGGACGGAAAAAGGGAAGGACTAAAGGAGGGACGGATGGATACACTGACAGGAAGCAATAATATATATCTTAAAGCTACTCACTTTTTGGTCCTTTTGGTATTATGCCTGCTGCGGGAATGCTTAGAAGGGGACAATAAGGTCGAACGTACGGACGGACGGATACACAGACAGGAAGTAATTATATGTCTTAAAGCTACTCACTTTTTGGTCCTTTTGGTATTATGCCTGCTGCGGGAATGCTTAGAAGTGGATTATAGAGGATTGACAGGTTTTTGGACTCGAGATTGTCAAACCAGTAGTTAAACTGAAATGAAAGAAATCTCTCTATTATATTCCTATCAGTGAATTGTTGAGATTTTACAGTGAATTACACCACTAGTGATGATGAATATGGTATCATGACAAGTGATGATATAGTTTTAGAATTTGCCGGAACTACTTTTTTCTTATATTGCTCATATTGTACCATTCTTGATAATTATTAGAATAAAAAAGGGGTGAATAAGGAATATAATAAACAGGATAATCAACTGGTCGTGTGCGATATAAAAAAATCTGTCACTAGAATGAGGTTTGGTGCGGTTTTTCGGACTGGTTTTTTCAACCGTATTACACCCCATTTCAGTGACATATTTTTAATATCACATAGCACCAGTTGATTATCCTCTATTTAGCCCTTTCCACATGATAAAATTTTAGACTAGCCAAAATTCAAAGCATCTGCAGACGACAAAAGAAATGTGGATCAAATGATGAGCTTTTTCTCTGAAAGGGTAGAAAACATTGTGGGGAAAAAGGAGAAAATGCTGGTTACCAGCATTTTCTCCTTTTCCCACAATGTTTTCAAAAGTCTTCTGGTTCAAGGTTGTTAAAAATCAGGATTGTAAGGTAAAGTTTTAAAACTCTTTACCAAACAAAATTGTGTTTTATAGCTCTGAAGACTTTTCAAAACATCGTGGGAAAAGGAGAAAATTTTGGTCATTGTGAACTTGAAGTCTAGTTGTGACAAATTCAGAATTTTCTTTCTGAAGAAAATTATTATTTTGAAATTTTCTCAACTAAGTTGAGCTCGAAAAAAAAAAAAAAAAACGGGTTCCGCGTTTGAATCCCAAAATGAGCAATGTTAGTCTTAGGAACAAACAACATTGCGGCGCAAGTACTGGTTAGGTTAGTAGAAAGCGATCATTAAGGAAGGAATTCAAGATACTCTGCAGAGCTTCTGATTAGTGACTCAAGATGCTGTTAAGGTTCCGGTTTTGAATTCCACTTTGAGCAGTGTAAAACTTTGGAACAAATGACAATCCGGGACGAGAACTGCTTAGATTGTTACTGAGAGACCGTCGAGAATGAATGATATTCTTACGAACAAAGTAACAAATGAACAAATGCATGGCAGAAATAAAGGGACCGGGCAGGATTCGAACCCTAGAACGCCCGGACGAAAGGCCAATACCATAACCACTGAGCTAAAGAGACATCTCTCTGACGCAGTTTTTAGGTATTGTATTTAAATCGGGACGAAGCCATGCATGAAGGAGTGGTCTCCAGTAACACACCGCCTCTTAAAGTCATCATTTATTGATGACTCAAAGCCTTATTAGGCAGTAAGACAACAAATGTCCGTTTTTGGACAACAAATGGCTCAATGGCCAATCCCGGACGAGCCCCCATCTTACGAACAAAGTCCCTAACAAAGAAACAAATGAAGAAATGCATGGCAGAAATAAAGGGACCGGACAGGATTCGAACCCTAGAACGCCCGGACGAAAGGCCAATACCATAACCACTGAGTTAAAGAGACATCTCTCTAACGCAGTTGTTAGGTATTGTATTTAAATCGGGACGAAGCCATGCATGAAGGAGTGGTCTCCCGTAACAATATAAGTTGCAAGAATTTATTACAGAATTAGGGAAAAATAAAGAGGTGGAGTTATATTAAACGCTGGATAAGAAATCTTCGTTCGCCTGTGAGATACTTCCCAAACAAATACGGCATAATCTTTTTCGGATGAGTTCCAGAATTTCTGCAGGGGTTCTGACTAGTGACTCAAGATGTTATTTGTTGTTCGGGTTCCGGGTTTGAATCCCTTCATAACCAGGGTCAACTTTTGGAACAAACAATAATGCGGCGCAAATACTGGTCAGGTTGTGAGAGAGCGATCATCGATAGTGAATAATCCTTTACGACATAATACCAAGTTTTCATCACCAAGATGAACGAGGGTTTTGAAAACATCATTGGCAAATGGAAAATGCTGATAACCAGCATTTTCTCCTTTTTCAATGGTGTTTTCTATTCTTTTAGGCCTGTTCCAATCATTCCGGCCACTTTGTACTTGTCGTCTGCGAATGCTTTCAATTTAGACTTGACGAAAAATTTGTCGCTTGGTAAAGAGTTAATATAAGTTGTAAGAATTTGTTACGCAATCGATGTAAGATAAAAAGATAGTTCTCATATTAAACGCTGCATAAAAATCTCTCTCGCCTGTGATATAGTTCCCTATCAAATCGACATAATCTTTTCCGAAGGAAATTCCAGAGGAAGGTTTTCGAAGCTTCTGGTCAGTGACTCAAGATGTTATCTCTTGTACAGTGCAGACATAAATAATGGCTGACATGACAAGCAATTTCCTGAACCGATCAAACAAGATATCTAGAACAATATTCTCATATCAGAAATTGGTGGGATGCTACGCGATATAGTCTCGACGCCAAAGATTTTTTTTTATCTTTAAGATCTTTGTAGACTTTTTTCTTTTGTTTAATAGCAAACAACTGTTTTAGATATTGTGGCAAAAGAATAAATTCTCACCTGAACCGATTATTCCAGATATCTAGAACAATATTCTTATATCAGAAATTGGCGGGATGGTGTGTGATACAGTCTCACCGCCAAAGATTTTTTTTTTTATCTTTAAGATCTTTGTAGACTTTTTTCTTTTGTTTAAGGTAGTGCCCTCCTAATATTATCCTACAAAATTAGCTATAATTAAAAATGAATATTATTGTACTACTTCCACCGGGCCACTTTTTCCTTTTTTCCCTTCCTAGAATTATCATTTATAAATCTAAAACTACTATATTTTTAGTACAAAGGGAGATAATAATTACCTCCCTTTTCAGGAAACTAACAAACGTATGATGTATCAACAAATAATTTCAAGATAGACATCAAAGAAATTTCTGGTCGGTTAGATATGTTAAATATTATATCTGTATAAATCCTTATTTATCAACTAATAAGAAATTTTATTCCATGTTGCACTAGAAGCGTTAGGATGGTAATACCTTAACAGCAAACTACTGTTATGGTTTTTGTGAGAAAGGAAAAATTGCTCACCTGAACTGAGCAAACAAGCTATCTAGAACAATACTCTCATATTATATAGAAACATAGAAACTGGCGGGATGGTACGCGATATGGTCTCGACGCCAAAGTTTGGGGTTTTTTCTTTTGCTCTTTAACATCATTGGGGACTTTTCTTTTGTTTATTTAATTTATGGTGTTAAATGCCGTTTTTAACATTATTTCAGTTATATCGTGGCGGCCAGTGCACATATCCATCCTTTCCTGGAGTTTCTTGTACCAGTTCTCCGCACGATATTCTTTCCAAGTCAATGGCTGCTTTCCCACGTAACCATTGTCGAAACAATGGTCATCGGTGAGAGAGAAATGAATTCTATCGCATTGAATATTATCTGAATCCTAAGAAAAAAAATGGCCGAGCCGGGGATCGAACCAGCGACCTCATGTTCCTAAGTTTCTTTTGTTAAACAACAGACATCTGTTTTGAAATGTTGTGACAAGAATCTTTTTCTTCCTTTGGTGCAATGCTTTTAAAGATTATTTTTTAAAAAAATATGGCTGGATGATAGATTGATATAGTCTCTTCCCCAAAGTTTGTGTTTACTCTTAAGTTCCAGCTTGAAGAATTACCACCACAGACTTCTTTTGTGTAAAAAACAGATATTTGGTTGAAAATAATTATGGTGGCAAGAAGATAAATTGCTCATTCAAATATTAGAAATTTTCGCTCATGATTATTTGACTTCGTATCGCCGCCATTTTCTTTTTTGTTTTCTCTCTACCAGTTCCTATTAACAAATAACCCCATACTGGCTGTTCTCAACTCCTAAAAAGACAAGGTCTTGAAAAATAATGTGGCGAAAAGAGAAATTGCACGTTCGAGCAATTTCTCCTTTAGTCACAATATTTTCCAACGTGCACCCGCTGCAAGGCGAAATTTGCAAATGGTAATGTGTTAAGTGAATCACTGGATTAAGGATTATTCCAGAAAGTTAGATTAAGGATGATTCCAGACAGTTTGACTAATAAAATAGACTTGCTTCTGTCTATACTTTGTTTTAGAGCGAGGCGTAAACATATGTATGCTGAATTTAGGTAGAAAAAAATCTTCGCATTTTTTGTGTGTGGAAAAAGAGTCATAATTCTTAGGCTACTAAGAGCGATTCCAGGGCCTTTTGAGGACAGTGTGGATCAAGATCAGACTGCACAGAACGGGAAGTCTGGTCTTGGATCTACACAGTCCGATAAGGAGATATTTTCTTTAAAAAATAAGTTTGAAATAGCTTATTTAGGGTTTTACTTTTGGCATGAAAGTGTCATTTAACTTATATAGCTAGATAAGGATGAATTAAAGGCTGAAAATTTTTATTCGCCCGTAAAGAAAATGACTTTAAAACTATAAAGACGTAAATGAGCCATACTCTGTGAAAAGGGGGCTTAATGCATCCGCGAAAAGGATCGACTCAGATCAGCCTGCGCAGTCCGCGCAGGCTGACCTGAGCCGAAACTTTTCGGTATCAGTAAATTTTCTGTACGTCCAAGGACCAGCGTACCTCGTGTTTAAGCAGGTTGTTAAAAACCGGAAATGTGGCTATTATTGATCCATGCTTAAGTGATGGCTTGCTTGGTATCATGCATCACGGAGATGCATTAAGCCCCCTTTTTACCAGAGCATGACTCAAATCTATACAACAAATTGTACATTCAAACATCGGATTAAAAAAAACATTCTGAAGAATTTTAATTTGAGCAAGACATTAAATTAACAAAAACAGCCATTTTTTACATTCTTTCGAAATGTTTTTCTAATTTCTTCACATTCGAACAGTGCCTGTTGGGCTTATCAGTTCAATCTGAGAACACAAGTTACTACCTCAATTAGGCGGATGGCGATGTTATCTTATGACCTTTTACCAGACGACAAAATTTTAGACTTGCCCAAATTCAAAGCATTTACAGACGACAACTTAAATGTTTTCAAATGATGGAATTTGTCTTTGATAAGGTAGAAAACATTGTGGAAAAAGGAGAAAATGCTGGTTACCAGCATTTTCTCCTTTTCCCACGATGTTTTCAGAAGGTGTCTTCATCAGGGTCATTAAAACTTTACCAGACGACAAAGTTAGCCTTTTCCAAATTGAAAGCATTCGCAGACGAGAAATCAAATGTTGATATTTGGCTTGGAAAAGGGTAGAAAAAATTGTGGGAAAAGGGGAAAATGATGGTTACCAGCATTTTCTCCTTTTCCCACAATGTTTTCCAAAGGTGTCTTCCTCAGGCTTGTTAAGACTCGTGATTGTTTCGTAAAAGGTTGAATATTCCCTTTTTTTTCCCCATCAACACTTTTGCAGTAAAGGGTACTCTGATTTGAAACCTGTGTAAAAGTGCGTGATGTTTGAAAATTGAATGAACTTTCACACAAAAAAAAAACTTACGTCTTTTATATACATATATGTATATTTTAACCCTTCATCTGGAATTTAAAGCCACATTATAAATGTATAAAAGTGGTACCGTACTTTCCGGACACCCTGTATCATGATTGATTGATTCTATGGTGTTTAACGCCGTTTTCAACATCATGTTAGTTATATTGCGGCGGCCAGTACACCTGTGGTTTCCTGGAGTTTCTTTTACCAGTACTCCAAGCCACTGGTCGCATAACCATCGTCGGAACAATAGTCATCGGTGAGAGAGAAGAATGAATCTTGTCGCAATGACTATCATCAATCCTCGGAAAGAAATGGGCGAAGCCGGGGATCGAACCAGCGACCTCCTGCTCTCAAGTCCTGCACGCTACCGACTGAGCTACCGGGGCTCGGCTGCCGCTATATATTGTACATATACTCAGTTCCATAAATAAGTGTGCACTTAATTTTCTTTCATTTCTCGTCGCATGTTTTACTGAAGACCAACAACTTTGGTTCAGAGTATGTAGAAAATGCCAGGCTAATCAGATTTTGACTAACAGAAAGTTTAAGTTAGGTTTTTGCAGTTTAAATGAAGGTGGTACTAAAATCAAAGTTGCAAAAGTACTCAAAGACTAAGGTAACATTAAAATTAGGTTTTGGCCACCGCTCTCGTTCAGGAATGGAATAACATTCCTGATGCAATGATTTTACGTTATTTAAGGTCTATGCGACGTCGAATAATTGCCTGTATCGACAGCAGAGGTGGCCATACAAGATATTGATTGAAAAATTACAAGAACTTGAGAAAAGGGGGTCGATCCCTGGCTACGACCCCTGGTTCGGCAAATTCATTTCCGAGGATCGATGATAGTCATTGCGACAAGATTCATTCCTCTCTCACCGCTGACCATTGTTTCGACGATGTTTATGTGGGAAAGCAGCCAGAGACTTGGAAAGAATATTATGCGGAGTACTGATAAAAGAGACTCCAGGAAAGCATGGATAGGTGCACTGGCCGTCGCGATATAACTGAAATAATGTTGAAAACGGCGTTAAACACCATACAAGCAATCAATCAATAAAACAGCGTTAAACTCCAATACAATCAATCAATCGAACACTGTGATAGTAACCGCATACAGATTAACCCGCAGCCGGGGGGGGGGGGGAAGGAGGGGGAAAGGAGGGGGGCAAGGCTATGACAATTATTAGACATTCCCATCCAAAATTCTTGTCAAAGGTAGAATATTTCTGCTTTGTGATATTTGACAGTAAGTGGTTCCAACCCTCATTATTACGAGAACTTCAATAGCGAAACAGTAGAAACATCCATCAAAACGCTTAACTCTCACTGCGCCATATATATAATCTCGACCTCTTTCGACGTCTGATGCTGCTAAGCTCAAGGACCTTTTGCGGACAGTGTAGATCAAGATCAGACTGCATAGAAAGTGCAGTCTGATCTTGGATCCACACTGTCCGATAAAGAGATTTCTTTCCCCCAAAAAATACTTTTGAAATAGCAAAATTTCGGTTTTTACTAACGGCGTAAAAGTTTCATTTCACTTATTTACCAGGATAAGGGTAAAAAAACTTATCTTAAAAGCATGATTGAACAAGCTGACGGTATAGAACCAAGATCAGACTGCACGTTCTGTGCAGTCTGATCTTGATCTATCCCGCTCGCAAATTGCTATAGATTTTCGCCTATGGCGTCGCTAGATTCAAGTCTCGCAGCGACAAATATTATAAGCTCGACGTCTGTCTACGGCAGAAATTCTTAGATCCACCGAAATAAATCTTATAATGAAGGCTTGATTGAACAAGCGGACAGTATAGATCCAAGATCAGACTGTACGTTCTGTGCAGTCTGATCTTGATCTATGCTGTCCGCAAAAGACCCCATTTTCGTTACTGGCGCAGTAAGGATCAGAGTGCCTCATTCGTCGCTAAATATGTAATTCTGTCATCATTTTTTTTTTTCAATGGACAAAAATACAACATAGCTGCGATTGCAGAACCGTTTTGGTCATAATGAAAAAAAAGCAAGTGGCGGACGACGTGGATGAAAGATCAAACTTCATGTTCTGTGCAGTCTGATCTTAATCTACGGAAAAAAAATGTAAGAGCCATGCTCTGGCAAGAGGGGGCTTAGTGCATCTCCATAAAGCATTATACCAAGCAAGTCATCACAAAGCTATAGGTCCCTAAAATTCATTTTGCCCGACAACCGCCTGAATCATATGGTAGAATTGTCCTTTGACATGCAGAAAATTGATCTATAGCAAAAACATTTTGGCCCAGGACAGCCTGCGTGAACTGCGCAAGCTGACATGAGTCGATACTTTTTGCAGACGCATTAAGCCCCCTTTTCACAGAGCATGGCACACAAGTTTCTGTCCAAAGTGACGGGGGCAAAGTGTTCGGAATGACACTGGCAACCGAGGTCCTATAAAACCATGTCTCATTTGGCCCGTCCCGGCACTTTGTCATTGGTTTTATGTCATGTTTTACGTAGATCTACGCTCCGAAATGTCATGGGGTGGGACGTGAAACGCCAATAACCATTTGATGGGGTCCCACAAACGTACTATACTGGAATATTTACAACCTGTTGGCTAGGAAATTGCCCGTTTTATTTTTCGGCTTTAAGCCTTTAAGCGCTTTAGAAGGAAACTGAGGCTTTTGCGGGCGACATAGATCAAGATCAGACTGCACAGAACGTGCAGTCTGATCTTTGATCTATGCCGTCCGATCGTTAAGTCAAGCCTTTAAAAGAAAATTCTTCTGAACTTCAATGGATTGGTTTTGCTTAGCTGTTGAAAGGGGTTGATTTTACATCATATTGACTGCAGGAAGAGTTAATTCCACTTGCAAGTAAATAATCTTTTTATTTATCTCTGAATCTCTATGGCTAAGTGGTTAGGGCGTTGAGTTAGTCCTAGTTAGATACCTGATTTGCTCATTGGTCACGAGTGCCCTTTGGCAAGGCATCGCAGAGCCTCAGCCTCGCTACTACTTTAATGTGCAAAGAAGAAAACAAGGGACATGGTAGCCTTGCAATTGATCAGCCATGTGATGTTCCTACCCCCTGACATACATGAATATGAATATGTGAGCTGTCGCCGTGATATGGCTGAAATAATACTGAAAACGGCGCTAAACATTGATCAATCAATAAACATTAATCGATCGGTCGATCGATCGATCCATCCATCCATCCATCCTTCCATCCATCCATCCATCCGTCAGTCGATCAGTCGTGAACTATGATAGCTAGTTTTAAACAGTTCATGAAATAGAAAAAAATCATTGGATTTTTGCTAAAAATTTTGGTCTATATTCTGTTAAGTAACATCTTTCCAGCTTCAAACGGCCAAACCACAATATGTTAGACTTGACCAAATTGAAAGCATTTGTAGACGACAAAAGAAATGTGCCGTAAATAAACGAATCTGATTTTAAATTATCAGAAAACATTGTGGAAAAGGAGAAAATACTGGGTACCAGCATTTTCTTCTATTCCAACTATGTTTTCAAAGCCGTCTTCGAAAAGGTCGTTAAAGCTCGCAATTGTTTGGAAAAGAGTAAAACAAGTTTTAGAACCCGTCGAAATTCACATACAGATGCTTATTTTAACAAATAGATGTAAACCCTGATCCTGTCTATTGTCAAATTGTAAACGATAACAAAATAAAATCTTGTTACGTTTGAATAGGATTAACAAAATCCCAAAACACTGTTTAACAGCGGAGAAAGTAGAACAAGATCAGGCTGCTCGTATATGCATGTCTGATCTTACATGCAGAATGCATGTATAAGCCGTTCTCTGTGAAATGGGGTTTTAATGCGTGATACATGACATCAAGGAAGTCATCACATACTCATGGATCTATAACATCCATTTTGTCTAACAACTGTCTGAATCATTAGGTAGACCGGTCCTTTTACATGCAGAAAATTGATCAACTGATAGCAAAAGGTTTCGACCCAGGTCAGCCTACGTGAACTGCGCAGGCTGACCTGGCTCAATATTTTTTTGTAACTGTATTAAGCCTCCTTTCCATAGAGCATTGGTTATATGGTCGCGAACGTTAAAACTAGAGCTGTCACTGAATGTGACTTAATACCCCCGCCAGCGCTTTGATTTTGTACACAGACGGACACATGGACGGACGGACACACGGACAGACAGGCTGATTCCAGTATACCCCCGAAAACATTCGTTTTGCGGGGGTATAATAAGAATCAAAAGTGTTTTAGTACAGGGATTTATTTCAATACCTTTACAGCTTAAACCCTTCGAGCACTGAGCACATTTTTAGTTGCTTTTGCATGCATTGTAGATCAAGATCAGAATTTACAGAACGTGCTGTGTGATCTTAGATTTTTACTGTCCGGTATTTTCTGAAATAACTTTTCCAAAAAGCCTTTATTTTTTGTGTTTGGTAACTTAGAATGCAAATTAAATTGATTGGCCGTTTCAAAATACTGCCGGGGTCCTGCTTGGCTCAGTGATAGGATATAAGGCTTGTACGCCATGTGTTTACATTTAAACTGTTCCAAATATTTTTCCAAGTATTTTTGTAGTATCTTTAATGGAATACAAATGATGTTAATGGACAAGGAGCTAGCGGTATGATATACTGAATATCGGAGAGTCCGTACTTCATTAGGGGCCCTGCGTGAGTCAGTGGTAACGTGTAAGATTCATAACATGGAGGCGCTAGATTTTTCGTGGGAGTATCTTTCGATTATTCAATCGATCAGTCAATCAATCAATCAATCAATAGATCAACCAACCAGCCAACCAATGAATCTATCTATCTATCTATCAACCAACCAACCAATCAATCAATCAATCAATCAATCAATCAGTCATTCACAACACTGCTTTTTTGATACCGGTACGAACAGTTTAGAATATATCAATATACAAAAGCTCTAACAGAGATCTCAAGGCCTGAAAGTACAGCGTGCAGTCTGATCTTGAATCTTTATCATGGACATTTTAATCCTAAGTTTTTGAATTTGCTTAGGAAAGCAGCTAGTAGCTTTGAAAAGGTCATGTACAAAGTGCGTGTAAAGGAGGCTACAGGACGCAGTAACAGATGCATCGGTCGCCGAGACATGATTAAAATAATGTTGAAAACGGTGTTTCACACCTAAAATGAACAAAATCCCAGGTACGATGAAATATTTTCTTTACAGAGAAACTGTACGTATTTTACCAATCGCAGAACATGTGCCTTCTTCCACCAAACAAAGAAATTCAACATTTCCTCGAGGATGAAAAAGTCGAGTTTTATTAGAGATGTCACCATCTCCTTTTCGAAAACAGACGGCGTGAATCTAAGATCAGACTGCACGTTTTGTGCAGTCTGATCTTAGATCCACGCCGTCTATAAAAGGTTCTTGTGTTTGAGATATCGCCTAAAGAGTTGAGTGGAATTTCATTGAAGTTTTGGAATTCTTTCTTGTATTCATTGCGGCATTCTGTACAAGCTATTTGAAATCATATCATCTGGAACTGATGGATTTCTCAGAGCGAGACAATCGTTTGGGGGAAATTAATTGTATTGTTTTAACAGCAATTTGTTGTTGTTTTTTACTGCCTATTCTCTAATCTCTATCTTGTTTCTTGCAATATTTTCCTTGTTTGATTGTTTGATTGCTTGATTTTTTGCCGTTTTCAGTCGTAGTTATATTCTCCCCACTCGCCAAGCATTGGTTGCGCAGTCGGTAGCGTACTACACGAGAACAGGAGGTCGCTGGTTCGAATCCCCAGCTCTGTCATTTTCTTTCCGAGAACTGATGATAGTCATTGCAACAGGATTCATTCCTCTCTCACCGCTAATCATTATTTCGACACTGGTTGCGTGGGAAAGCAGTCAATGGATGGGTAAGAATATTATGCTATGCACTGGTAAGTGGTAACAGAAACTCCATGAAAGTGCACTGGCCGCAGCAATATAACTGAAATGTTTAAAACGGCGTTAAACACCATGTGACACTTTTATCACAGTGCGTTTGATTTAATCTTTCTTTTCCAAAATTGCCGCAAGAATGAAAACAAATCTGACTCCTCGGAATCGATATTATTCAATAAGAGTTTTGGCGCCGCTTTCAACATTATTTCAGTCACCTAACTGATAGGGTCTACTTATTTATGCGTGTCTTGGGTTTTAGCAATACTCGGTCAGGACTCTGAAGGGTCTTGCCAAAGGTCACTCCCTCATAAAACGCAGCGTCTCGAGTGAGGAGTGATCTCGGGCCCTTCGAATTGCGTATCCTACACCCTATCTCGAAGCCAGGTGGAACCCTGACTCCTTATAAATATAGACGTTGTATGAAAAAGATAAGTATCTAAAAAGACAGGAAAGTATGAATTGATTGATTGATTGATTGATTGGTTGGTTGGTTGGTTGGTTGAATGGTCGATCGATCGATCGATTAGTTGTTGATTGATTGATTGGTGTTTTACGTCGCTTTCAGCATTATTTCATGTATATTACGGCGACAGCTTACATTTTCGGGCATTCGTGGGCTTCACCAGTACTAAGCCAAGTCTCTGAAATGTCAAGCCCAAGGAAACCCTTACGAAAAACTTAGTGGTTCCAGCGAACCCGGTGAGTGGCTCGAACCCGGTTCCTCCAGGTTAACAGTCCTACTCTTTACCACTGAGCCAGGGAGGACTCAAAAACATGAATAGAGGTCAAGGAAAAACGAACAACAACAAAAAATCCTCTCAAAAACAGAAGCAGCACCATTAGATGCATCATCATCATCATCATCATCATCATCATCGGTATCATCAACATTGACGATGACAACAACAACAAATGAGCTTTATTGGACATGTAATTCACCCTTTGAACATCGTCTTCCTTTGTAACATTTCCCCAACTCGTTTTGTTCAAGCCCGCGTGGAGCAATTTTCTGTTTGAGAGAAAGTAAACCATTGAAATCAGTGCCAAGTCGCAAATTATACGCTTTCTTCATCACAGACAAGCAATTTCGCACTACTTTTACCCTTTACAAAATAATCCTAAATTTTAACGCCCCTGAGGAAAATGTCTTTTGAAAACAATATGGGAAAAGGAGAAAATACTGGTAACCAGCATTTTCTCCTTTTCCCACAATGTTTTCTGTCCTGTCTTACAGAAAGTCCATTAAATGAGCCAACTTTGATATGTCGTCTGCAAATCCTTTCAATTTGGACAAGTATAAAATTTTGTCGTTTGGTAAAGAGTTCACATGTTACCACCTGCAGACGAATTGTTTTCGATTTTCAGTGGATCACTTTCGTCTACCAGTTCACAAATTTCTCCTTTTGTCATATTGTTTTGCCAAATATTCACATGTATAATGGAAAGATAAAGATTGCAACATCAACAAGAGGGCGCACTTACCAACCATCTTAAACTGCATTTCAATTTCAAAAAATTATATGTATATAATAATAAAGTGTTAATTGACAAAGGAGCGTAATTTCTGATTGGCTAAACCGCAGCATTTAGCCAATTAGAAATAATGTTACTATCTACCCTGGTGCCAAGACCATTCGGCATACCTCGGGTGATCCGGTGATCAAGTCCCTCGGCTGTATCACGTAGCTTGATATGCACCTACACAGTACATTTCTTCGCCGGAAGTACACCGCTTCACCGCTCTTAAAATCGTAACACTCCTCTTAGAAAGCGAACCCTATTCGCAATTTTCCGTTGGAATCTTTTTTAAATACATTTCCGATGACATAAGGTTTCTACATTTATTTTCTAACCTGATCTATCAATTACGTTGGTCAAAGGCTGCTTATCACCGTGGATGTTGTTGCCGTTGCCAATCGATTTGCAGGGCGCCGCCATGTTTTATATCACGTGACTTGCAGTTTCAAAATAGAACACCCCCCCCCTTGATACGGAGGAGGTTAGATGTAGGTACGGAATCAGCCGAGTTGTGAGGAGTGGGAATGTCACATGATCATCAGAATGATGACGTCATATCTGATATAATAAAGATAGATTGAGTTACCGATTGGAAAACGACCGCCCATTAAAAGCTCAAAATGCAACTTTCGTATTGAATGTAACCGCACAATTAATACGATTTCAAAGAAAAAAATATTTTTGCTTGTTCGTAACGGTATTTCACCAGATATTTTTATTTACGACATAAAAACTTAACAGCCCCCTTCAAATCCTCTCAATCCCATATTTCTGCCTCAGACAAGAGTTTCTTGCACGGCGGTGTATAACTACCGAGTACTGTTGATTGAAATACAGCTTTGTTTATTGGCGTATAGACGGAAAAGACATACCACAATATCGAATCTGTCAATAACATGAAGTGCAGTAGTTCAATGATTAAGGCATCAGATAATTGGTTTCCTATCAGAATTTGGTGGTTTGAGCCCATTTATTTCGCATTTTGTTTGATTTTGAAACAAGTTATTTCAACTTAGAACTGTCACTCACTATGATTACTTCCGGGAAACCAAACTAGTTCCTAGAGTTGACGGACGTGGAAAAATAACATCTTAAGCACGTGGCTGACCTTCTACCTCTACACCACTGCCTCAGTTACATACATTGAACTTGTGCCGCTTTGATCCTTGCATTTCACAAGAGTATCGTATGGAGCCAAATAGGTGTTTTCTGTCACACATATAAATTATAATTTTTTACTTCATTATAACAGATTACTGATAAATGAAATATCAATTCATTATAACGAAGTCTTATTTCAATGAAACGAAATGCTCTTTTGTTAGCTCTAAATAGTATTTCAATAAAACGAAATAATACTTCGTTTTAACGAAACAATGATTCGTTTTAACGAAACAGTAATCGTTTAATGAAATCCTGTTTCGATAAAACAACAACAACAACAAAATCTGTCAAATGCAGTCGGCTCATGGCGGAAAAAAGATTAAACAGTGATCCTAACATACCTGCTTCGTTTGCTCAGAACAGCATTTCGATAAAACGAATCAATATTTCGTAAAAACAACTTGTTATTTCGTATTCTTGAAGTAGGAATTCGTAATAACGAATTTTTATTTCGTTTTGTCGAAGTTGCCTCCAATAATGTTTCCTATTCGGCTATGCCCTAATTAGCCTATAACAAGCAGCTATTGTTGATTGAAATGTAACTTTGTTTATTGAAGAATACAAGGGATAATATTACCAAATTGTGGAATCTATCAATTGAATAGATAGGAGTACAGTGAATGTAAAGCAATGGTCTGACTCTCTCACATAAATACCCAATGTTCAGAGGGCAAATGAAATATTTAACGCGATATGATTCATTTCCCTTTTACCTTTCAGCGTTCTTTTGACTTTTTTAATTTGAAAAAGCAGCCAGTCGCTTTAAAAAGAGTGTTATACGCAGCACTGGTAAAAGAAAAACACCAGTGATGCATCGATAGTTGCACTGGCTGCGGTGATATGAATGACATATTTACAAACCGGCGTTAAATACCTTTCAAATACTCAACATACAAACAAACAATTGCTAGAGAGTTTACGATTTCTAACAGATAAAAAGGTATAGGTGCATCTTATCTTTTTTCCTATCACAATTTAAGGAACCCCTCCTATCTGTAAAATAAACAATGTTCGACAGCGAGGAGTTTCCCAGACTCTTAACTATTACGCTGATAAGCGGGACTCAGTTACCTTTTGCGGACAGTGTAGATCAAGATCAAACTGCATAGAACGTGTAGTCTGATCTTGGATCTACATTGCCCGATATAGAGATATATTTCTCCAAAAATGAATTTGAAATAGCAACATTAGGAATTTTACTATCGGCATGAAAGTTCCTTTAACTTTTAGCAGGTTAACGGTTAAACCGCTATCCTCTCAAATATAGTGTTAAGTGGCTGAAAAAAAAAATGATTTAGCTAATAAGAATTAAATTGGGATTTTAACACTGAGAATATCCAAAAATAGAGGCGGAAAGTGAGGCAGAAAATGTAGACTATGATCTGACAGCACGTACGTGCAGTCTGATCATAGTCTACAGTTTTCGCCGTATACATCTAAAGTTGCATACCCTACCACTGGGTAAGTGTTTATGAGTCCGCTACAAAAAAAGAAGAAAATGTCATTTATTATATGATATTGTAATTTATGGGTGAAGCTCCGTTAAATCCCGGATTTGCTTGTTTGTTTAGTGCCATTTTTCAATATGATTCAAGTCATATCACGGCGGCCAGTGCACCTATCCAAGTCTTCTTTAAGTATCGTTAATCAGTGTTTCGCTACAGCTCGACATCCAACACACAAGCTGCTTTCAAATGTAAACATCGTTAGAACAGTGTTATGCCATGAGACAGGAATAAATTCTGACGTAAGGACTATCACCAATCCTGAAAGGTTTTTCCAAGGCCAGATGTGAAACAGCACCCCTAATCTTTGAAGCCATGTACTTTATTAGTTGTACGGTCAGGTGGCAGGGGACATAGAAACTTGTTCACGGCTGTGGAGAATCATGTTGCCCCGAGCCTCTCCGGCTTGGGGCAACATGATTCGCCACAGCCGTGAATAACTTTCCAAGTCCCCTGCCCCCTGACCGTACAACGAATTTATTATACTGCAAAGTTTTACCATTCCAACGTGTATTCAGCAAAATTTACCTGTTTTATGGTGTCTCGAATAAAGTTCGCTGACGAAATACAATTACCCCTTTGAGTGCCCCAATTCAATGAAAACTGAGAACTGACGTCACTGAAACCTTGGTAAAACGTGCAGTTTGGTGCATAAACTTGATGATGTCACTGCGATAGTCATTCAACGTACTTTTACTTCAACGTGGATTTATACAGCTTCAAGGTAAGTAACTATGGATTTTAATGAATTGTTGGCAAAAGTAAAGACGACCATTAGTTGCCTCAAACGACCGTTTGGTTATCCATTTAACGTTAAAATGAATCAGTTTTGACACATCATAATTTGCTTACCTGACGAAGGGATGACTTGTCTAGACCTAAACCCTTGTGTATTTCTTTCAGAGTCACAACAAACGACAATACATATTCTACATAAACTTATTTAACCCTTTCCCAAACAATCCCTAGTTTTTACGACCCTGAAAAAGAAGACTTTTGAAAACATCGTGAGAAAAGGAGAAAATGCTGGTAACCAGCATTTTCTCCTTTTCCCACAATGATTTCTACCCTCCCAGAACAAATTTCAATTTTTGAGTCACATTAATTTTGTCGTTTGCAATTGCTTTCAATTTGGACCAGTCTAATATTATGTCGTTTGGTAAAGAGTTAAAAAAAAAAGAAAAAGAAAATCTATTCTTTCCCCTTTAATGACAACCATCAAGGGAAACTAGTAATAATATGGCTACTCAGTATGTTTGTCTTGTGGGCGGCTTGTATCGATCGACGCCGCCATTTTGGATATTTTGTTGAAAGTGTCGCTATCTAGATGGGGCTCCCGAAAGGGAAACTGCTTTTACGTGGATTTTGCCAGTGTACAGAAATACATGTTCGGGGCATATTATCCAATCAGATCGCGAGAAATTTCTTTGCGGTATAATAATATATACTGGATGAGCTACCTGGATAAAAAAGATAAAGCAGTCATCGTTGGAAAACTTAAATATTCTTTCAAGAAAGTGTATTGAAATACCATATAAAGAAATACACAGACAGGAAAAAAAAAAGACCTCGGGCTGAGGAATAACTGGAACGATGTACGAATTGATGAACTGACGGACATACAGACAGATAAACACAATCAAGGTCACTGAGGCGACCTTTATTTTGACCCATGTTTTTTATTTGTCATGTAAAAAGGCGTGTTTGGATTATATATAGATGTGGCAGTTTCTCTTTATGGCTAAATCTGTCTTAGCGCTAAATTAGGCACTGAAAATCATGGAGATATGTTAACCCAGTGCAAAGGCCGACTTTAAACTAAACACTATAACGAAAAGAAAAATCGTTTGTAACCTGTAATTTGGAGCAATTTCTCTTAAAATTGCTGCAATGTTGTTAGACAGACAGACTCATATGATGTGTTGGAGATATGAAAATTGCACCTTGCACATTTATGTTTTTTTTTTTTTAAATTCGTGTAAAAAGTTTTAACACAGTAAAAGCAAAAAATAACGACAGAGTTCGCGAGACGAATTCACACATGAGTATGTCCACAGACGGACGGAAGGACGTACAGACAGTCGGACTCTCTTTTTGCTGTGCGATTGCAAATTCCGCTGGCCCATTTTGTATGCATGTTTCCCGGTGTAATTCGGTTCACACACAAGTAAGGTCATTTCCATTTGCTGTGTTGAAATTAGAAGCTCTTAACCAAACGACAAAATTTCAGACTTGTCCAAATGAAAACATTTGCAGACGAGAAAATAAATTTGACTCAAAAGATTGAAACTTATTTTTGGAGGGGTTGAAAACATTGTGAAGAACACTGAAAAAATGCTGGTTACCAGTATTTTCTCCTTTTTTCACAATGTTTTCAACCCTTTCTTTCTCAGGGTTGTCAAAACTCGGTACAGTGTAAAAGGGTTGAACTTGTTTTAATAAATGACGTTATTACTTTTAACGACACTTTTTATCTCAAATAAGTGATTATATAGTCTAAAAGTCTTAAATTAGTATCTAATGTTTACTTCCACTTCATCTTAAATCTACCATCACACATTACACCTCCCGCCAGTTGTTTTCCTTCTGTATGGAGATCACTTCGAAAAGAAACGGTTGGAAGTTGCTATTGATGAAACAATCGGTCTTTGTCGATCTTTTGTGTGGTCTGATCTTGATCTACACTATCAGCAAAAAAAATGGTTAGCCGTGCATGGGAGCAAAAGGATTACTCTTTATCCTGCTAAATAAACTGATAAACTGATTGTCTTCTGCAGACAAATTCCGTGACTTGCAGAAATATTGTTGCAATAGGAGGAATCGCTCAAATCTCGCGAAATCTCCTTATAATACAATGCTTCACATTTTTTCACGTGTAAAAAAAGTTATTTCGAGTATCAACCTTTTAACCATGTTGATTGAGCCATTACCACACTATTCTGAGTATTTATGAGCTAGAGAAAGAAAGCTTTGGAAAATATTGTGGGAAATAAGCGAAAATGCTGGTACCAGCATTTTCTCCTTTTCCCACAATATTTTCTGCTCTATGAAAGACCCATTTCCTAAGGTGTGCCATAACTGATATATCGTCTGCAAATCCTTCCAATCTGGCCGCTTCTAAAACTTAGTCGTTTGGACGAGAGTTAAGGTGCAGCCTTGATCAGTAAACTCAGATTATTAGTGAGAAGGGAAAGACTGTCTGTACTAACTGTATAACAAACAATCCCCTATTACCACTCTTTACCAGACGACAAAATTTTTCACGTGTCGAAATTGAAAGTATTTGCAGACGACAAATCAAATGTGCCTCAATTGATGAAATTTCTCATTGAATGGGTGAGAAATAATGTGGGAAAAGGAGAAAATGCTGGTGAATAGCGTTTTCCCCTTTTCCAACATCTTTTTTACAAAACCTTTTTTCCCTCAGGATTCTTAAATCACGAGACCGTTCGGTGCCGGGTTAACACGTCAACAATGCGATGCTTTGGGGAAAAAATTGAGGGAAAAGGAGGGAGAATTCTTTGAAACGAGCAATTGTTCCTTTTTCTCACAATGTTTTCTACCCCATCAGAGAGGTTTACTCCATTTGTACCGATCTAAAATTTGTCGTCTGCATATGCTTTCAATTTAGGAAACTCAAAATATTGCTTGGAAAAGGGTGTACACTTTACCAGACGAAATAATTCTAGGCCCGTCCAAACCAGAGGCAAGTGCAGACAACAAATTAAAAATTGCTAAAATGAAAAAAAAAAAAAAAAGGCTGTGATAGAGTAAGAAAACATTGAGGAAAAAGGAGAAAATGCTGGTTACCAGCATTTTCTCCTTTTTCCACAATGTTTTCAAAAGCCTTCCTCCTACGGATCGTAATAAAAACTTGACTGTGCGATGAAAGGGTTGCAGCCTGTTCTAAGCTGTGCTGTGAATTAGCGAAGACTTTAAATGTCTAATCAACATTATATAGACGGTTTCCAGGGGGCCGTAAATCGTCTGTGTTGATCAATTAAGCGTGAAAACATGGAAAACATCAGCAGGGAAAATTTACGAAGAAAAACCTTGTTGCCGAGCGTTTGCAAGCCTACCTTTTACGCTTCGCATTTCTTTAGTGCTAATTTACCTGACAAATTTTGCAATACCGAAAGGATGTCTGTCTGTCTGCCCTGTCTGTGTCTACTTATTCTTTCTATCTGCCTACCATCCTGTCTGTCTGTCTGCCATTCCGTCCGTCTGTCTGTGTCTCTTCATTCTCTCTGTCTGTCTGCCATCCTGTCCGTCCGTCTGTCTGTCTGTCTTTCTGTCTATGTAAGTGTCTGTCTGTCTGTCTGACTTTTCATCCTCTCTATTTGCCTACCATCCTGTCTGTCTGTCCGCCCGTCCCTCCGTCCGCACGTCCTTCCGTCTTTCTGCCTGCCCGTCCCTCTTTTCTTTCTGTTTGTCTCTCAGTCTCTCGTTCGTTCAAGAATTGACAGAGACAGACAGAGAGAGAGAGAGAGAGAGAGAGAGAGAGAGAGAGAGAGTGAGACAGAGAGAGAGAGAGAGAGAAAGGGAGAGAGAAACAGACACACACACAGACAGATAGACAGATAAAGAGACAGATAAAGAGATAAATAAAAGACTAGGGAAAAAAACTGATAGTAATAACAGCTTTCACTCTTCTATCGACATTTCTTAATTTCTTAATTTCTATCAGACTGTTTTGAAATTCCTGTACGCTTGTTTTTGAGGCTTCCAATACTCCATTTTCCCATTAATTAGAACTTTGCCCGTGCCAATAAATAAACCTACAAGAAATACCGTCTGACAGCAAACATTCATTTTTTGGTAAATTACTGCATCGTCTATAGTGTCTATCGTTAAAGTAACAATAAAGCCCAAAAGTAAACAAAGCAGGTATTTAAATGTGTTTGAATTTATATCATACCATTTAAAAGTATGGAAACTGTTGTGAAGATGACAATCGGTTATTGTACGGTCGCTCCAAGTGTTAGTTGCTGAAAGAAACTAATCTCGAAACTAGGTTAAAACCTGCCAGGTAGCTGTGTCTTTTGTTTACTTTTTGCCTGATTTTAATTTTTTTTCTACTAGCGACTAACATATGGACCGACCACACGATAACAGACTGTCATCTCTACAATATTTTTAATGCTTTTAAATGGTATGATTTAAATTTAAATGTATTATGACATCTGCTTTGATATTCTGGCCTCTACTGGGCCTTTAACAGTAAAATTTTTACGGTGCTCAACAAATGAACCTTACTCTTGCAAAAGGGTAATTAATACATATCCTTGATGGATGATACTAATTGATCGATTGATTGTATTGGAGTTTAACGCCTTTTTGACAGCTAAGCCTGGCCGGGTAGCTCAGTGGTAAGCGTATCTGACTCGTGACCTGGAGGTTGCCGGTTCGATACCCGGTTGCGGCGAACTTTCTCTCCGGCGATTTTTCGCCTCTCATTTCTGATGCATGTGAGAAAAGTAGTCAGTGGCTTTGGAAAGAAAGTTGTGTCAGTACTGGTATGAGAAAGCCAGGAAACACACGGATGCATGACTGACCGCCATGATATGACCTAAGCTGTTGAAATGGCGGTAAACTCCAATACAAACCAATTTGACAGCTTAGGTCATATCAGTTCATCTACGCATGTGCTTCCTGGCTTTCTCACACCAGAACTGACACAACTTTCTTTCCAAAGTCACTGACTACTTTCTCACATGCATCAGAGGCGAAAAATCGCCGAAAAGAAACTTTACTTCAACCGGGTATCGAACTCACCACCACCAGGTCACGAGTCCAATACGCTAACAACTGAGCCACCCGTGCAGGCGGATGGTACCAAGCAAGTCATCACAATACTGTGGATCCTTAAAATTCATTTTGTCGAACAATCTACCGGATCATGAGGTACTGTGGTCCTTTGACATGCAGAAAATTACTTAAAGCAAAAAGTTTCGACCCAGGTCAGCCGGCGCTGACTGCGCAGGCTGACCTGGGTCGATACCTTTTGCAGATGCATTAAGACCCCTTTTCACAGAGCATAACACATAAATAAAATACGACGTTTTCAGCGAGTTAAAATCTAGACCCCATTATATCAAGTCCAACACCGTTTTCGTCAGAATAATCTAAAACATTATCGGACAGTGCAGATCCAAGATCAGACTGCACAGAACATGCAGTCTGATCTTGGGTCTCGGACAGTGTAGATCAAAGATCAGACTGCACGTTCCGTTGATCTACACTGTCCGCAAAAGACACTAAACATGAAGCTTTGCGCTCGAAGGTATACCAGGATAGTTTGCAGACAGAAGACCTCAACTTTGAAATTAAGACGAATAAATCATAGTATGTTATAAGAAGAACTGACAGAGCGTTGATAGATACGCTCGTAATTCCTGTCGGGAACTTTAATCATTTTCTCTTTCGATTTGAATTCAGAAAGTTTTCCCCTCTCTTTTAGAAAACTGCAGTGTTGTTTCTCTTAATAGATAGGTGTGGTATATCATCGTTTTCACTTTCAATTTAGATTGATAAGGTATTTTCCTTATATTTGAAAAATTACATTTTTTTCCATCCCTCTTAGCTAGGTGTAGTATATTATGGTTTTCATTTTTTGCATTCAAACTTGAAAGATATTTTCCTAAACCACAGTTTGTTGTTTTCTCCGGAGCATTGCGTGGTAAAAGATGGCGCAATCTGTCTGTATGTCTGTCTGTCTGTCGGTCGGTCACTGTCTCTGTCTCTGTCTCTGTCTCTCTCTCTCTCTCTCTCTCTGTCTTCTGTCTGTCTGTCTGTCTGTCTCTGTCTTCTGTCTGTCCGTCTCTCTCTCTCTCTCTCTCTCTCTCTCTCTCTCTCTTAGTGGGGACGGGCGAGGCTCTGCCTAAGTTACTGTAATATTGAAACTAAAGTTAAAAAAAAAAGCAACAACCAAGACAGAAGCAACAACAAATTTATGCCGTTGTCAGAAGCCTGCATCTCAAGGGTAAGGTATGCATTAGGTTTGGGATGAATAGTTTTGAAATGGTGGAGACCCAGAACAAATATGAAGGAGTGATGTGACTTATAAAATGTTGATAGCGCTGTAAAACATCATTTAGTATCAGTAAGAAGTAATTCTTGTCCAGTGACAACAACAGGTGTCGATGAACCAACAGAATAATTACAAACACTGTGTAATGCTACCTTACAACAACTGCGTACTGCTACCGTACGTTATTATAGCCTCATAGAAAAAATATCAGGGTAATTTATGGAGTTATACTCCTTTGATTAGTCTACCTTGATGATGAAGTACTACACGGTTAACCCTTTGCCTTCTAAAAGCTATTTAGGTACCTTTTGCGGACACCGTAGATCAAGATCAGACTGCTCAGAACGTGCAGTCTGATCTTTGATCTACGCTGTCCGATTCGGCGAGATTTTCCTCAATGTGAAAAAAAAAATCTAAAATTGCAATATTTCGACTTTTTACCGTTGATCAGAAGTTTTCGTTTATCATACTTACCCTTTTCTCGCTAAATAAGTGGAATGAAACTTTTAATCCGATAGTAAAAATCCGAATTTTGCTATTTCGAATTTGGTATATTTTGGCAAAAAATTTCCTCATCTGACAAGTGTATCTCAAAAGTCAGACTGCACTTTCTGTGCAGTCTGATCGTAATCTACACTGTCTGCAAAAGGTCAGCGAGTCGCGCTTAGCATCCGAAGTGTTAACTAACCAGTTTGAAAGGTTGAATAAAGAAACGCCCCAATAAGCCTTTGATTACAAGTCAAGTACACGTGCTTCTAGTTTCGAATTTTGACAGCTCTTCTCCTTTAAGTACAATAAGGTCTACTTATTCCCTTAGCGCTAAATATATAAGCCATGAAAAGGGGGCTTAATGCGTCTGCAAAAAGTTTCGACACGTGTCAGCTTGCGCAGTCCGCAGATCATTCAGAGAGGTGGTTACACCAAGAGCGCGTCTGTCTTACGGTGGCCTTGCGTTGATTCATCAGTTCAAAGTCTGCTAAGGTTGCCATTTTAACTGCGCGGCTGTGTGACGCACACATTGATAATTAATCCAATAGTATCACAACCTTCTGTTTCCATTTTGAAGCCAGGGCAACGCTCATCAGTACCCGATCTAAATCAGTGCTTTACTATATCCAAGAGATATTAAGCTCGGCTGTTTTCGAAGATAACGTCGAGGTATTGCTATTGCCTTGGCTTCGTCTGCGTGGTCGTCGTCTATGTTGTCATGCAAAAACTGACATTTTTCAGAAACTTTGGCATGTTTTAATATCTCTGTCATTTCTGAAGATATTTACTTCAAACCTGGACTAGTTGTCAGTCATCAAAATGGGAAACCACAAAATGGGGGCAGGTAACCAGCAAAATAGTTTTGACACAGCTATCCCCCTTTTTTGACTTTACACGAAAAGCAACTGCACCCGAACGTTGGCACCCGCATGCGGTGCCCCTGTTTATCAAAGAATGAAGTATTCTTATTGGCACGAATATTTTCTACCAGTTCAACGTTAGAAACAAATGCCAAGATGTTTGAATGGCCTGAAAACTCTCAGATGGCTCCTAAACAGTTTAGTCATGCTCTGTGACAAAGGGGCTTAATGCATCTGCGCAGGCTTACCTGTAACGAAAACGTTTGTTTTCTTGTCAATTTTCTACATGTCCAAAGACCATTCTACCTCATGATATAGTCGGTTGTTGGACAATATGGATTTTAAGGGTCTATCATTATGTGATGACTTGCTTGGCATAATGCATCACGGGGATGCATTAAACCCCCTTTTGTGAGAACATGGCTCTTTTGTATTGAGCACATGTCTTAGAAAGTACAAAAAAGAGACAAATAATCCATGAAGGTCAGAGTGCACATTGCTTTTAGGATGAAAAGATTTTGTCTTTAAATTACTGAGGGATGATATGCATTCTATCTTTCTTTTAGTTTAAACATATTTATTTTACATCGACTGAGAAACAAGTTCTTACTAATCTCTCTCGATTCTGCTTCCTGGGAACTACACCAGTACTCGCTCCGAATGTGTGGGCCAGTGAAAAATCCCAAAGTTGACACCCGCTCCCGGGTACCGAACTCGGGACCTTATGATTGCGAGGCCGACGCTCTTCCTCACAACCACGGACACCACAAAACAATTATCTTTCTTTTTAACCCTTAGGCTGCCAAGCTCACTGACCTTTTGCGGACATTTTAGATCAAGATCAGACTGCATAGAACGTGCAGTCTGATCTTGGTTCTACACTGTCCGATAAGGAGATAAAAAATAAGATTGAAATAGCAAAATTCGAGTTTTCGCTATCGGCTTAAACGTTTAACTTGTTTTGCAGGATAATGGTTTATTTTACTGAGAAATCAAATGGGTAATGGACACATTTTTGCATGAAAATTTTTGCGGTAAAAGTGCGAGTGTATACAAACAAAACATTTGCATATTATTGACCAAACTTTATTGGTCAGGGCGCTTTAGGTAAACAATCATTGTTTTTTTGTCTATTTTCATCACTAAATCAAAGGGCTGAAAGTACCGACAACTATTTGAGGGAGTAACTGTGTTGAAATTATCTTGTAGTGTTTGTATTGTGTTAAACGCCAATGTTCAACATCATTTCATTTATATCAAGGCGGTCAGTGCACTATCAATTTTCTCCTTGAGTTCATAATAGAAGAATTTCGTAAATATTCTTCTGAAGCCATTAGCTGGTTTCCCACCTAACCAATGTCGTAACGCTGATCAGCGTTGAGAGAGTAATGAATCCGGTCACAATGACAATTATCAGTTCTTGGAAAGAAACTGGCCTAGCTGGAGATTCGCACAAGCGACCACTTGTTTTGAAGCCGTGCGCGTTCCTACTTGGCTACCGAGCTCAGTCCGTTTTGGAATATCCGAGCTATTTTTACTGATCAATTTACTGACAACTTGTTTACGGTATTGCTACATGCTGAAAGATAATTTTCCTACCTTTAAATCGAATCTTAAAATCATAATCGTGACATATACTAACCCTTTACCTGACAACACCGAGTTTTAACAACCCTGAGAAAGAAGGCTTTTGAAAACATTATTTAAAAAGGTTCTGGGTTCGAATACCGTGTTGAGCGTTGCCAACCTTTAGAACTACTTAAATTAGTACTGCGCGAGTACTGCTAAAGGTTTCCAAAAAACAATCACCGAGAGTGATAATATAAGTTGTAAGATTTTGTTTCACAATCGATTTAGAATACTTACATAGGCTTAACCTAAACCAGCGTTGTTTCCTTTTCCTACTATGTTTTCTGTTCTTTCCAAGACAAATTCCATCATTCCCCATCTAATTGTTCGTCTACAAACGCTTTTAGTCTGGTGGAGTCTTTTCTTTTAATACGGGAAAGGGTGAGATCGAGAAGGACCAAAAGTGTCGTGTATTGGCTAAATTAGGATAACTAAAAAAAGCTCCGTAAAAGGATAGGGTTTCCCCTTGGTTGTATGAAAAATTTCTACATTCCCTTAGAACTAACCTAAGGTGAATTCCAATATCGCAGACTTGTAAAAAGGTTTTGTCAATAAATGAAACTTTAAGTCAATTTTAGCACTCTTTGTTTAAAGCAGAATGTTTGCTCGTAAACTACATTTTATTTACTTACAAGTTTATCGAGTAAACGTTAACAGAGTTATAACGTTGTAAAATATACATTATATCAAACCCGTAACTTTTTGTTTCATCGCACATATATTGTGAAAACAACTTTAACCTGCTGCTGTTCCCTCCCAAAGCTTGAGTTTTTTTTTTTAAATGTCCACTGGTTTTAACAAATAGTGGTGAAAATGTCATTATAATTTTTCCCTTAAACACAAACCCCGTTCCTTTGGGCATGCTTGAAAGCGATTTGGTGTTACTACTCGAACAGTTTTTTGCCTTAGCAATTAAAGTGTAAAATAGGTGTGTAGAATAAGGAAATCGCCTATGTCTAGCTTTCATTGTTCAGAAAGGAATAGTCACACCGCTAAGGTTGAACTCAGGAGTGTATCCATGCTCTGTCTAAATTCTGATTGAATGTCTCGAAAGAAATTAGGAAATGGAAGAATGTCGTAAAACTAAAATAGTAAATATAGCATTGCAATAAAATGTCATAGTGATTCATTGTTATGGCTCCACTCCCCATCTCAGTGATTACAAGTATTTTTGATACGTAAAGTTCCTATTGGAACCAGTCAACATTAAACACGGAAATTCATCATGTGGCATTACCTCAGGGTCAACCTTATAGAAATGTTATCAATATCATTCTGTTAACTGATATTAAATCCATTTTTAATAGTATATAAGTTATGTCATGGTGATCAGTGTACCTATTTATTCATCCATCGATCAGTGGATTATAGAATTGTTTGTTAAAACGGATTAAGGAGATGTAATACCACCCCCCCCTTGCCAGAGTATGGCTCAAATCTTCGTTACTATATACATTGTCATTGTGATACTTTGAAATACATGTACACTTTAGCAATTTCTCTATGCTTCATATATATTAGAAACTAACGAAAATCATTGAAAAAAGGATATTTATACTTAGGCAAGATAGTTTCTTATTTTTTCTTTTTCGATAGACAATAAGAAAGTTGATCCGAGTTGAATGTTCGAACAGTCCTGCTAATCGTCGATCTCACAGTCGTCCTGTTCACTGGTATACAATCGCAGATTTATTACGGTATAATTATGTAATATATCACAAAAACAAAATGATAATCCCAGCTCGATCACTACTTAACCCAAGCGTCTTAAATTTCATCGGCTGGCTATAATCAACACCCGAATGTTGACATGTTTTTCATCCGGGTCAGAGATGTTTGATAAACGCTTGATAACCGAGTAAAAGCCGAATCAATGCTTTAAAATATCAATTCACAGGTCGTTTGATTATGTTAAGTAACATCCAGATCAATAAACACAATCATGTCACAATCAATGGTCTATATGCAAACAAAAGACCGATAACTGATTGTCAATTCCATCGGACCCAAGAATATTCGTACATGTGGCACAGCCTATAGTTTGCGATTATGGACGCGTGAAAGTTAGCTAGTCGTAAAGAAGTTGTAAATATGGAGTTGTCGTTTCACCGGTTAAAAACCTAAAGCTAAATTCATATTGATAATGAAAATGATGGTCGTAATTTCGGAATAGCGGAGTGCTCGTATTTCCGGGTTAGTGATCATTGATCCTTAAAAAGGAAAAATTCCGTTTTGACAAAAAAAAAAAACCGTTCGTAATAGCGGGTTGCTCGTATTATCGGAGTGGTCTTGAGGAGAGGTTTTACTGCAAACCTTTAAATACACATTAGCAATTTCAATATGCTTTATATATATCAGAAGCTAACGAAAATCATTGGTAAAAGGACATTTATACTTAGGCAAGATAGTTTCTTATTTTTATTATTATTACTTTTTTTTTTATAGAAAATAGAAAAAGGTTATCAAAGCGTAAACTGGTAAATTATTGATAGCCCGGCCGGGTAGCTCAGTGGTAAGCATATCTGACTCGTGACCTGGAGGTTGCAATTTATGTTTAATAGTAACAAAAAAATGTTTAACTCTTTACCACACAATCCCTACTTTTAACGACCCTGAGAGAGAAGCCTTCTGAAAACATTGTGGGAAAAGGAGAAAATGCTGGTAACCAGCATTTTCTCCTTTTCCCAAAATGTTTTCTACCCTTCCTAAAACAAATTTCCATTTTTCAGTTACATTTATTTTTTCGTCTGCAAATGCTTTCAATTTGGTCTGGTCCAAAATTTTGTCGTTTGTTAAAGAGTTAAAATAAGAAAAACGACGTTCAGAGGGCACAGAAGGAAATATAATATAAAGCTCTTTTTTGCTTAGGCTCTCAGAATAAACATGTGCATATTTTTTACCAATCGCAAATTACTATTTACTAATTCCAGAATGATACTTATAAGTAGGTCTTGAGCCAGTTTATACAACTACACCTAAAAATCATATATCGTATAAAGTTTCAAAGCGGCGAAAGCAAAACGGAAGTCCGCGACACAGTTGTACCTACGTGCTTGTAAACATACTGGTTTGCTTGGAATCAGTATTACCCCGAAAGCCTTCTTTTGCAGGCTGTAATAATTGACTAAAAAGTAAGGGCGAAACATAGAAGCTTCTTTTAAGGATAGGACACCCTAATGGGATTATCGTAACATTGCCTTTCATCGCCGAAAAAACGTAGCGATTCGGCTAAGACTCGGGTAATCCGTAATCGATCGGCCGATACACGCTGGTTCCCCGCATTGATTACAGATTACCCGAGTCTTAGCTGAATCCGATAGGGCGCCCTATCCTTAAAGCAGCTTTAGAATGGTATTATTCAATCCTTAGGCAGTTAAGCGCGTTTCACTGACCTTTTGCGGACAATGTAGATCAAGATCAGACTGCACATTCTGTGCAGTCTGATCTTGGATCTGCATCGTCCGATAACGAGATATGTTTTCCCCATAAATACCTTTGAAGTAGCAAAATTTACTATCTTTTACTATCTGCTTGCAAGTTTCATTTCACTTAATAAGCAGGTTAAGGGTTAAGCTTATTTTATGGTGACCAGTGCACCAATTCATTCACATCACTCGATCAGTCAGTAGATCTAACTTCGTCCTTCCATGCGAATGATCTTTTTTTTTTCTGACACAAACAACATGCTTTTAGATCGACGAGAAAACCCGACTTTATAAAGGAAATATGTTACAACTACATGTATGTGTAGAAATGATTGATTTCGGCATACTACAAGGGTGTAACTTATCGCCTACCTTATTCAAACAGACATCGTTAACTATTCTATCTTTAGTAAGTCAACCGTCCGCACTTTGACACCTTCAGCATTTAAAGACAAATGATACTGCAGACCTTCTGAGAACGTAGTGAAATATGGAAAAATTGCTCATATGTGAGCAATTTATCGATTTTTCACCATTGTTTTCTTATCAATCTGTTTATTTCTTAATTAAGTTCTTTAGTTCTCGTATGTTTATGCGAGTTTCTACACTGGAATGAGATGTTGGATAAACGTCTATGGGTAACACGTGCAGTGGAGTTTATCAAGAAGTTATCTGAAAGCCGAAAGGTTTTCTAAAGCACGTGTTTCAGATAGACTAGTAATTGTTTTGCAAAATTTGTCGGAAAACGACAAGTAATGGTGCCGAATCAGTCTAATTCTTTCTACCTGATGGTATTTTCTTTCTTTCAAGAGGTTACGAAAACCTGCTAAGAAATCTCAGAAAAACAACCTTAACCGTGGACATCTGGTGTTGTTTTCGACTTGTACATGCTGTTAGTATCTTAGTTTGAATACAATTTTTGCAGGCGTGTATCATTTGGTTATTCGGTTTTGGACTTTTCTTTAAAAAATCCGTAAAGTTATCTGTAGTTTTAAGTTGCTGTTCACAAATTAAAAAGGGTCCTGCGTACCTCAATTGTAAAGTGTAGGACTCGCAACCTGGAGGCCCCGGGTGAGAGCTTTTAATACTCGGCGTACTTTGATCTCGCTCTTTTACTTTGATACTGGCAGAAGGAAAAGTTCTCGCCAAACGAAAATTAACCCCTAGGCTGCTAAGCCCGACTCACTGACCCTTTGTGGACAGCGTAGATCAAGATCAGACTGCACAGAACGTGCAGTCTGATCTTGGATCTACACTGTCCGATAGGGAGATGTTATTCCCCTAAACATACCTTTGAAATAGCAATATTTAGGGTTTTACTATCGAATTGTATATTTCATTTTAGTTATTTAGAAGGATAAATGTTGAATTATCTAGGGGCATCTGACTGATTTTGCATTCTCCGATAACCTTTCTCTATATAGGGTGGTAAACTAGCCACAGAAATTGTCCGAATGCATGTTTAATTCTATATTATTAGATCAGCGTGTGGCTAAAAGTATACCAGTATTCAGACATTCGAATTTCGGACATCGAAACATCTAATTAATCTAGTTAAGAATTATGAAAACGAATATTCAAATATATTCGAATATTAAGACGAATATTCGAATGCCAGGGTTTGTATTCGCTCCCATCCCTAATGGAAAGCAAAAACCCCGGCCGGGTAGCTCAGTGATTAGCGTATCTGACCCGTGACCTGGGGGTTGCCGGTTCGATACCCGATTGCGGCGAACTTTCTTTCCAGCGATTTTTCGCCTATCACCTCTGATGCATGTGGGAAAAGTAGTCAGTGGCTTTGGAAAGCAAGTTGTGTCAGTACTGGTGTGAGAAAGCCAGGAAACACATGGGTGCGTCACTGGCCGCCACGATATGACCTCAGCTTTTAAAAAGGCGTTAAACTCCCATATAAACAAACAAACAAATAAGCAAAAAGTAGAACGCGTCGGAATGATCTGAATTACATGGTTTTTAATTATTTACCCTACAATATAGAAGTTTCCAAATTGAAAGAATTTGCAGACTATTATCTAAAATTGGCTCCAACAATAGGATTTAAGTTCGACTAGCTTATTTTAGCACCTTCACCTTTTTTCCCCCCACAATGTTTTTATAAACTCCTACCTCTAGATCTATGGGTAAAGGCTTAACCTTTAGGCTGCTAAGCGCGAATCACTGACCTTTTGCGGACAGCGTAGATCAAGATCAGACTGCACAGAACGTGCAGTCTGATCTTGGATCTACACTGTCCGCTAAGGAGATGTTATTTCCCCAAAATATATCTTTGAAATAGCAATATTTGGGTTTTACTATCGATTTGAAAATTTCATTTTAGTTATTTAGCAGGATAAGTGGTTAATTAGCTGATGCATTTTTATGCAATTTAAAGAAACACTTAATGCCTTTTTTTTTTTTTTTTTTTATAACCCTTTACCTAACAATCCAGAGTTTTAGACCCTAAAAAAGAGGACTTTCGAAAACATTGTGGGAAAAGGGAGAAAATATCATGTAACCATTATTTGCTGCAATGTCTTCTACCCTTCCAAATATAAATCAAAATTTGTGGGCCACGTTTAATTTGCTGTCTGAAAATGCTTTCAATTTGGCCAAGGAGAAAATTATGACATTTAGTAAAGAGTTCAAAGAGGCCAGCTGCAAGACGACCAAAATCGCTTGCTTGTTAAACACTTTATTTGATAATAATAATAGTTATGATGATAATGATAATAGTATTGATTGATTGATTTTATTGGAATTTAACGCCGTTTTAACAGCTAAGGTCATATCATGGCGGTCAGTGCACCTACGCATGTGTTTCGTGGCTTTCTCACACTAGTATTGACATAACTTTCTTTCCAAGTCACTAACTACTTTTCTCACATGCATCAGGTAAGAGGCGAAAAATCGCCGGAAAGAAAGTTTGCCTCAACCGGGTATCGAACTCACAACCACCAAGTCACGAGTCGGATACACTAACCAATGAGGTACCCGGTCGATCATTAATAATAGTCATAACAACAGCTATAATAATAATAATGTTTTCAATGAGCAAGTAACACGTTACAATAGTTAAAGACAGAAAAAGAATCGGATGTAATGTGGCCACTTCATATCGAAACCACAATGATTCAGATCTGCAGATGAAATTTTCCGCGAAATGAGGTCAAGCAATGAATGACTCTTTAACCATCTAGAATGCAGATCGTTCAAGAAACAACAGATCGTAAGTCTTAACAATCATATTCAATATGAGAGGCTTTCTGCCAAAAGGGCGTTTAATGCATGTCCGTGATGCATAATACCAAGCAAGTCATCACATAATTATTGATCCATAAAATCCATTTCGTCCAACAACCAACTAAATCATGATGTAGAATGGTCCTTGCTGATGCAGAAAATTGACAAACAGCAAAAAGCCTCGACCCATGACAGCCTGCGCGGACTGCGCAGGCTGACACGGGTTGATGCTTTTTGCAGAACCCCCCTTTTCACAGAACATGTCTCAGTTTAACTCTAAACCAAACGATAAAATTTTAGACTAGTCCAAATTCAAACCGATTGCAGACGACAACATAATTGTGACTCAAAAATTGAAATTTGTTTTTAAAAGGGTAGAAAACATTTTGGGAAAAGGAAAAAATGCTGGTTACCAGCATTTTCTCCTTTTCCCATAATGTTTTCAATAGGCTTTCTCCCAAGGGTCGTTAAAACTCGAGATAGTGTGGTAAAGTGTTAAGACCTTGTTCTCAAACAGTATTCAATCTTCAACTATGCTGTAGGTACTCAATGATTTGAGCGTAAAAATAATTCAGTACTATCATTTCAAATACTCTGCTTATCAATTGCTATGCTGGCATTCCTTGAAATTACCCACCAATGGTATACGCCCTTTAACGAGTATATAATGTGATTTTTGAGGCGGCATAATTGCATTCGGGTGGATGATCATTTGTTGTAATTTTTAGAAAATCCTCTCAAGCCTAAGAACGACTGATGGGGGTACATCCGTGATCATCAAGCAGTTCCACCGCTATGTCTATTTATTTTATCATGAAAAAAATCATGAAACCACAGAGTATCAAAACTGGAGTTCGTATTTACGATCAGTTATAAACGAGCCATCCTCTAGCAAAACGGGGGTTTAATGTATGATGTATTTGACAAAGCAAGTCATGTCATTTTAACTGATCTCTGAAATATAATTTGTCTTACAACAGATTGAATAATAAGGTATACTGGTGATTGGATAGGCAGAAAATTTACCAAAGGCAAAGAGTTTAGACCCAGGTAAGCTTGGGCGGGCTCCGCAGGCTGACATGGGCCGATACTTAATTGCAGTTGTAGGCCTATTTCAAAAGGTCTACGGGCCCTAACTCTCTTATTAAAAGACGGAAGCTGCCGACATTAGCCGAATAGTGCTTTTACGAAAACGTCGATGTTACACGATATTTACCGATGAGTTAGTGAGTCTACGGCCCCTAACTCTCTTAATAAAAGACGGAAGCTACCGAGATTGGCTGAATAGCCTTTACGAAAACGTCGATGTTACACTATATTTACCGATGAGTTAGTGAGTCTACGGGCCCTAACTCTCTTATTAAAAGACGGAAGCTGCCGACATTAGCCGAATAGTGCTTTTACGAAAAAGTCGATGTTACACGATATTTACCGATGAGTTAATGAGTCTACGGCCCCTAACTCTCTTATTAAAAGACGGAAGCTGCCGAGATTGGCCGAATAGCCTTTACGAAAACGTCGATGTTTTACCGATGAATTAGGGGCCGTAGACCTTAAATCTTATTTTCACAGAGCATGGCTCAAATGTTGTAATATTCAAAATTTCAAGACTACTTATCTGGGGCTGCATTCACCAACCTTTCTGAATTGCCTGCTTAGTCTTATTCTAGATTAAGAGGTAGAGGATATTTGTATTTTTCGGTGAAAGATCGATTTATTTCATCGAGTGAACATCATCGGTAATATTTGCACGAGTGGCTGCGCCACTCGTGAAAATATTACCGATGATGTTCACGAAATGTTGAACTTCGATCTTTCACCAAAAAACACAAATATTCTATTTATTTTATGCTTCTAAAACTCTTTTGTTGGGGGGGGGGGGGCTTACATCAAAATCCAGTACAGTTCTTATCGGTAATTCTCCATGGCGTACCCCTACGACATAACAACGCATTACAATATTACGTAAAGAGCGAGAAATGTAGGGTAAATTACGTCATCTGGTTTAGTGGCATGCGCAATTTATTTAGGTAACTAGAGCGCGGGAACTACTGTTTCCGCCTTCAATTGAAGATTTAGAAAATAAAATCGGTATTTTTCACTGGTCGTAACCATGAAATATTGAAAAATATTCCATCTTCATTTCTCGATAAGCGGAAAGCATGAAATAAAGTAGCAATATCTCTGATTGACTAAATTGCAGGGCGGGATGGTTCCGTAACTTCTAAAGCACAATTTTAGATTGAACTCGTCCTGGCAGTTCCATGAAGCAGACCTTGTCATTTTACCTATTAAACCATTCTGTGTTTAACGGCCCTAAAGTAGAAGGGCTTGACAAACATCGTAGCTGGGGAAAGGAAAATGCTTGTTACCAGCATCCCCTTTTCTCACAACGTTTTCTATCCTTTTACAGGCAAATTCTAATCCTTAAGCAACTATTAAGATTTCGTCTGTAAGTGCTTTCAATAAGGACTTGCCTAAAATTTTGTCGTCTGAAATAGAGCTAAGAAGATGCTATTATTTTCTCTTCCTCCCGCCCCTTCTTTATACACCATTAATATCGGAGTCCGTATTCACAAACCATGATTGGCTCAACCATTTAGTTTACTCAATGAGAATATGCGTAACTTTCTAAATCTAGAATTATACTTTGAATGAAATTACGACCCCTAACTCATCGGTAAATATCGTGAAGATCGACGTTTTCGTAAAGGCCATTCGGCCAATCTCGGCAGCTTCCGTCCTTTGATATAAGAGTAAGGGGTCGTATATAGACTCACTAACATATCAGTAAATATCGTGTTACATCGGCTTTTTCGTAACGGCTATTCGGCCAATCTCGGCAGCTTCCGTCTTTTATATGAGAGTCAGGGGCCGTAGACCTTAAAACCCAGATTTTGCTATTTCAAGGGTATTTATGAGGGCAAAAATATCTCCTAAACGGACAGTGTAGTTCTGTGTAGTCTGATCTTGATCTTTATCTACACTGTCTGCAAAATGTCACTGAGTCACGCTTACCAGCCGGATGATTAAGAATGGTTGGTGACTATGGACAGCAGTCGACTCCTTTTTGTTTAAAAAAAGCAATGGGGATATAAGTTGGAAAAAAAGGTTGCGGAATCTTTTTTTTTTACCTCGAATTGTGAAAGTTTAGACAACAAAGTAGGCGTATCTGAAGAATCTATCTCTTGGTAATGATAGAGAAGCTAAGAAAATATACATCCATTTGGTGAATGCCAAGAAAACGCATTATTTTGGATTGCTTAATTAGAGGCTTTTGAAAACAGGGGAGCGAAAAACCCATCAAATCGTTGTGTGTAGTCAGCGCCCCACATTTAACTCGTACCTTTTTTTTAACTCCCATCTGTTTTTTTTTTATTTACTCTTATACCGGTAAACCTAAACAGTGCAAACTATTGGAGCCTTATTCTCGCAAAAGGGGGCTAAATACATCTCCATTGTCCATGGTACCAAGCAGGTCATCATATATTTATCGATCCATAATATTCATTTTTTTTAAAATAACCGACTTAGTAACGAGGTACACAAGCCCTTGGACACACAGAAAAATTGACGAATAGCGAAAAGTTTCGGCCCAGGTCAGACTGCGCGGACTGCGCAGTCTGACCTGGGTCGATACTTTTCGTAGATGCTTTAAGCTCCCTATTGCCAGTGCGTGGGTCATTTAGGTTAGCCAATAAGAAGTTGTGTTACTTTCAAATCCAGAAATTTCTTGAAAATTAGACATCAGAATTATTCTAAAAGATACATCTTTACAGCCAGAGAGTAAACAAACGTTCTTAAAACTTGATAGCTTTTTTAATCTAGTCAACAGTGTAAATGTACATAGAAATCGATATAAGTTGTATGGTATAAAGAAACTCAAGGGATTTGTCTTCTGTTTAAAACCGGAAACAACCACAGTGATGTCTTGGATAGCCTCCAAAGAATGAAATGCACTTTCTATCAGTCGTAATGGAACCTTGCAACCATCAGGGGCAACATTTGGCACGAAGATACAAGAATCATCATTCGAGTTTCATGAAATGAAGATAAAAATTGGTAAAAAAAAACTAGATGAAAACGAGTAAAGATGTACCTTTAAGAATGGTTGGTGAATACGGACCGAGTTTGCACAGAGCATGCGCCCTGACCTTGGATTCACGTTTTCAACCACTACACTGTGAAATGTTTCTAGAGAAATTCTTGTGAAACTTCACAGGGATCCAGAGTGGCCCAGTGGTAAAATGTAGGACTTGTAGCCTGGATACCCCGGGTTTGAGCCTCACTGGAAGCACTGTTTTTCTTATTTTTTTTTTGTTGGAGTGTCCTTGGGGCAAAACACATCAGAGCCCAAGCCTAGTACAGATGAAACCCTGGACATGCCTGAATATGTGAATTATCGCCGTGATATACTTGTAATAATGTTTAAAACGGAGTAAAACACATTTCAATCAGAGACCTTCACATATGTGACGTGATGTCCGTGGTTGTGAGGTAGAGCGTCGGCCTCGTAACCACAAGGTCCTGAATTCGATACCCAGGAGCGGATGGAACTTTGGGATCGTTCATTGGCCACATTCAGCGCGAGTACTGATGTAGATTCCAGGAAGCAGAATGGAGAGAGATTAGTGTAAATAGTAAGAACTTATTTCTCAATCGATGTAAAATAAATAAGTTTAAGCCAATTTTTCATGTAACCAAGTAGTATTCAAGGTCTACGGCCATTAACTTTCATATTAAAAGACGGAAGCTGCCGAGACTGGCCGAATAGCCTATACGAAAACGTCGATATTACACGATATTTACCGATGAGTTAGGGAGTCTACGGCCCCTTACTCTCATATTAAAAGACGGAAGCTGCCGAGGTTGGCCGAATAGCCGTTACGAAAAAGTCGATGTTACACGATATTTACCGATGAGTTGGTGAGTGTACAGCCCCTAACTCTCATGTTAATAGACGGAAGTTGCCGAGATTGGCTGAATAGCCTTTACGAAAACGTCGATGTTACACGAGATTTATCGATGAGTTAGTGGTCGTAATGCTTAAGGATAGGGCACCCTAATGGGATTCTTGTAACATCGCCTTTCATCGCCGAAAAAAAACGTACGGATTCGGCGAAGACTCGGGTAATCCATAATCGATTGGCCGATACACGCTGGTTCCCCGCATCGGTTACAGATTACCCGAGTCTAATCCGAATCCATACGATTTAACGATGAATGGCGATGTTACACGAATCCCATTAGAGTGCCCTATCCTTAAACGTGAACAGGGTTTATAGTCTGAGGTACTGGTGTTTCAAGAGCCATAAATTACACACATAATCTGGTTTATAATTAATGCACTGTTAACGCGGCGTGCTGTAAGCACTCAAGGTTCAAAGATGCTGCACTACGTCACTTCGTATCAGATGAAAAATCGTTTTTGGTGCTTAGACCTTAATTTACAACAGTAATATTTTACTCGTGTTGTTTTTTCTTAGTTGTACTACACGTCATGTATATAATCCATGATCTGTGATTAGGGCGTTTAATGTCTTTGCAAAAAGTATCGACCCATGTCAGCCTGCGCAGTCCGCGCAGGCTGTCATGGATTGAAACTTTTTGATTGGTTGATTGATTGATTGATTGATTGAAAAGTGTTTTACGCAGCTTTCAACATTATTTCAGTCAGATCACGGGGACAGCTCGCATATTCATGAATGTCCTGGGTTTCACCAGTACTAGGCTAGGGCTCTGAAGTGTCTTGCCCCAAGAACACTCCCACGAAAAACTCAGTGTTTCCAGTCGGGCCCGAACACGGGGTCTCCTGGCTACGGGTCCTACACTTTACCACTGGGCCACTTAGGACCCCTATCAAGTTCCACAATAATTTCTCTCGAAACATCGAAGTGTAGTGCCCAAAGGCGAAGCTTGTTACTGTTGGTCGATTTTTTTCTTGTCCAAGGACCATACTTCTTCATGATCCAGTTGGTTGTTAGACAAAATGTTTTTGTAATGGATTCATAATTATTTGACGACTTACTTGGTATAATGCCTTACGGAGATGCTTTAAACCTGTTTTCCCAGAGCACGGCTCAAACGTACATGCGTATTTTTCAAACTTTATTCCAAACAAGCATTGGTAATTGGCCTGCAACACGCGAAAGGGGGCATTCGGACATTTGCGTAAAGTGTCGTCCCGGATCAGCCTGCAAAGTCCGTTTTCAAATCGTGTGTGTTTTCTGTTTCACGCAAATATACTGTGGGACAAAATCTAATGTTGACGTAAAATGCCGTCTCGGATTAGCCTGCGCGAACTGCGCAGGCTGATCTGAGACGACACTTTACGCAAATGTCCGAATGGACTTTTTCGCATATTGCAGGCCAATTAGTAAAGCCTAGCACTGGTTAAACTCAGAATATGCATGAATAAGTGAGATGTCGCCGTGACATAACTGAAATAATGTTAAAACGGCGTTAAACACAATCCAATCAATCAGTGTTAGGCTCAACGATATTTCTGAGCTTCAAAGGAGTGCAATATCTAAGTGGCTACACCAAATTTGGTTTAACCAATCAGAAATTGTCTGCCTGCCTCATCGAGAAATCGTGTTTTTCTCTCAGTTTAGGGTCCGTGTTTGCCAACCGAGCCCCAGTAGCTCAGTCGGTAGCGTACAGGACCTGAGAACAGGAGGTCGCTGGTTCGATCCCCGGCTCGGCCAATTTCTTTCCGAGGACTGATGATAGTCATTAAGACAGAATTCATTCCTCTCTCACCGCTGACCATTGTTTCGACGATAATTATGCGGGAAATCAGCCAGTGGCTTGGAAAGAATATTGTGCAGAGCACTGGTAACAGAAACTTCAGGAAAGCACGGAAAGGTGCACTGGCCGCAGAGATATAACTGAAAGAATGTTGAAAACGGTGTTGAAACATTATAAAATCAATTAAAAACCGTATTTGCCACCTATTCTTCAGAACGTTCCTAGCCAGGTTCTTAAGAACTTTCTGAATTAAAAGCAAGACAGATTCTGACTCGCTAAACGAAATGGTTAGCCAATATGAAGTTGTGTTGCTTTCTAAATCTAGAATAATTCAATATAAGGTTTTTTTTTCATGAACATTGGCGAGTTCTGATTGGCTGAAAAAAATTTTTTTCATAGCTCCATGAAAAAAAAAAATTAAGCAGTGCCGGAACTACTTTTGCAGTCAAACTAATGTAAACAAACATGTATACGAGATTCCATAGTGTTTTTCTGTCTGATTTTATATCCAGTCCGAATTTCAAATTGCTAGCTAAATTTATTTTCTCTGAACATTGAAAAAAATATCCAACAGTAAATTCAAAGAGAGAGCTTAAACTCATTGTCACTTTGCTAGGTCCTAACAAACTTATTTTCAACTAATTCTAGCCTATTGAACTTCTAATAATAAATCTACTAAATCTGCCAATGTTCAATACTATAATGACGTCATGAATTACGTCATTATTACGTCATGAACAAACAGATTTACCGCGCTATGAATTATCAACGAAAAGGACAGTAAATAAATACGCAATGTTGGATTTACAAAAAAAGAGCAGTTAGAATTATTTAAGTGCATATTTGTTGTCTGTGATATTGAATTATAAGGAATGAAGAGAATTTATTTTTGTTTTCATGGCGGTATGAAAAAAAAACCTAATCACACTGTATATAACCGCGAAGCGGTTTCATACAGTGTGATTAGGTTTTTTTAAGCGGTTTCATACAGTGTGATTAGATTTTTTTTTTTTCATACCTCCATGAAAACAAAAAAAAAAAATCTCTTCATTCCTTAAATAAGACTTGAAATTAAATTAAGAATGGTTGGTGAAAACGGACTCTAAGTCAGAGTGCAACCTAGAATGTTTGTTAAGGTCTACGACCCCTAACGCTTCTAGTGCAACATGGAATAAAATTTCTTGTTAGTTGATAAATAAGGATTTATACTGATATAATACTTTTGCACATTTTTAACCGACCAGAAATTCCTTTGATGTCTATCTTGATATTATTTGTTGACACTTTTGTTAGTTTCCTTAAAAGGGAGGTAATTATTATCTCCCTTTGTAATGAGAATATAGTGCTTTTAGATTTATAAATGATAATTCTAAGAAGGGAAAAAAAGGTAAAAGTGGTTCGGTTAAAGTAGTACAATAATTCTCATTTTTAATCACAGCAAATTTTGTAGGATAATATTATAGTGGAAATGGCTGTTTTCCACTAGGGGTCTATACCTTAAATTATTCTTTCCCAAAGCCCTCAAGGGCGCATAGCTTCGTAATAATTATCCATTAAACATCAAGGTAAATGTTGCGAAAATTTTCAACAAGTTTTACGAAAAGTTTCACCAGACGGTGAATTGGAGATGAATAACCGATTATCAAAACATGCACACCCAATTTATTTTACGATAAAATCTCATAAACCTTAAAATTGGACGAATAAATAAATCAGAGAATAAAGATAATATGATCAGAAAGACAAATGACTGAATCAACGAGAAGATAGATACGCAAATAGATAAGAGCCATGCTCTGCCAAAAAAGGGGGTTTAATGCATCACCGTGACGTTTGATACCAAGCAAGTCAATCATAAGATTTTGGATCCATATATACATTTTGTGTAACAACCGAGTGAATCATGAGGTAGAATGGTTATTGGTTTAGTTTGTATTGGAGTTCAACGCCATTTTAACAGCTTAGGGTCATATCATGGCGATCAGTGACGAACCCATGTGTTTCCTGGTTTTCTCACACCAGTACTGACACAACTTTCTTTCCAAAGTCACTGACTACTTTTCTCACATGCATCAGAGGTGAGAGGCGAAAAATCGCTGGAAAGAAAGCTTGCCGCAACTGGGTATCGAACCCGCAACCTCCAGGTCAACAGTCAGATACGCCGACCACAGAGCTACCCGGCCGGGCCGAGAATGGTTATTGGACATGCACAACATTGATCGATAGCAAAAAGTTTCGAACCATGTCAGCCTGCGCAGTCCGCGCAGGCTGACATGGGTCGAAACTGTTTGCAGATGTATCAAGCTGCTCTTTTCACAAAGTATGGCTGAAAAATAAACTAAAATAGCGGAAAAAAAGTAAATAGTAATTTATTCGAGTGCATTGTATCACACCATATTACCATCTGCCGACCTTGTTTCGTCTCGTACCAGATCCTTTCTTTTACCATCGTCCTTTTGCCAAAATGTTTTTCAAATAAAAAATATGAGCCATGCTCCATGCAAAGGGAGTTTTATTCATCTTAAAAAAGGATAGACCCAGGTCAGCCTGCATAATCCGCTCAGGTTGACCTGCGTCGAAAGTTTTTTGCTTTTGGTAAATTTGTTGCATATCCAAGGAGCATTCTACCTCAACATTCAGTCTATTTGTTGGTAGAATAACTGGATTTTATGGATCCATAATCACGTGATAACTTGCTTGGTGTGATGTATCACAGAGATTCATTAGACCCCCTTTTGCCAGGGCGTGGCTGATATACTTTTAATCAATTCTTCTTTCAATCCTTGATTGGTATTGATTGAAAGCATTGTAGGAAAAGGAGAAAATGCTGGTTACCAGCATTTTCTCCTTTTCCAACAATGTTTTCAAAAACCCTCTTTCAAGTATTCATTACCCCGTGGGGTCCCGGGTTTTTTTTAATTTATAGAATAGGACCTCGGCCTTTCTCTATGGCATGTCGTAGAAGGCGACTAAAATTAGAGACAAACGGCTGCTTTCCTCGTAATTCGTAGGATTGCAGCAGGCTGGGTAGTTCTTATTCCAAATCCTGTATTTTTTTCTCGATGTAAATAGGGTTTGGAATGGGAATCAATTGGCCTGTGGGACCCCGCGTGGTTTAATCGGGGGTATAAGAATAAACCACTGCAGTCCCGCGATCGTCACATCTGCCATTTCATCTGGCGGAACAAAAGTGACAGCATGCATGTCGTAAAAGGCGACAAAAGGGGCATCATTTTGTGTTTCGTCCATTCCTCATTTATCATGTTTGTCTTATGTTGTTGCACATGTATGTTATTTTCACCTCGCATTATTGTTTACTAAGTAAGTGCGCCCAATATGACCTAAGTTGTCGACGGGCCTTAAAACGCTATTCATCTATTCATCCATCAAGTATTCATTTACTCGTGAAACTCGGAATTTGCTTTGTTAAAGATTAACACTATGTTAAAAAGAAGTTTACAGACATTTGCTTGTGGTATCCGTGGGTGTGAGGAAGAGCGTTGGCCTCGTAGGCATAAGGTCCCGAGTTCGATACCCGGGAGCGGATGTCAACTTTGGAACTGTTCATTGGCCCACACATTCGGCTTGAATACTGGTGTAGTTCCAAGGAAGCAGAATCGAGAGAGATTAGTATAAGTTGTAAGAACTTTGTTTCTCAATCGATGTGAAATAAATATGTTTAAACTAAGCAATTTCTTGCCGCAGATTTGTATCAAAGGGTAAGGAATCAAGACAAAGCTAAAAGTAGTCCATTAATTTTGTGAGCGAGACTAGATCATTCAACTTGTGCTACTAATGTTTCGTTTTGCCAATTTGATTACAGTTCTCAATTACTGTAATAATTCTTACAAAGTCTAAATGGGCTTAGAAATTTCCCTATTTATTCTCTGTTTATTGGCTTTACTAGCGGCAGCAGAAAATGGGACCCAACATCTCGCTGCTGCATTCTTTGCGGCAAAGTGCATTACCGCTTTACAAAACGACAAAATTTTGGACTCGACCAAATTGAAAGCATTGTTGGTGATATTAATAGTAACAATACTGAAAATTAATCAAATGATGAATTCTTATAAATCATGGAAAAACGAGGATAATGAAATGCTGTAATCTGTGTTGGATTTGTGATCCAAATTATGATAAAATATAAAAAATAATGTTGTGTTCATAACCAGACAACAAGGATATAGCATAATCTATTGTGTTTCGGTCCAAATTAGCAGAGGTAAGCAACAGGTAAATGGCGAAAAAAAAAAAACATCTCTCCATAATTTGTTTTCCTTTTGCCACAATATCTATGACTTTTCGATGATTGGTATGAAAAAAATATTGTGTTTTAAGACGCAGTGAAACATTTTTAGAATGTGTACCAGTTCTCCAAAATGCTCCGCCTGCATATTGGTTCAGTCTAATCTTAATCCACTCTCTATAACACTCGATTAATCATCTCAGCTTCATCATTTCCATTTAACTAAAACAGCTGATTACGAATAATGATTGGTGTACTTTCCTATTACAACACAATGCGATAAAGGTCAGCTTTAATGGTCAGTGCAGACTACGATCAACCCACAAATAAATAACCCGATCTAGGATCTATACAGTCCAATGTTGTAGTACGGTTCTTTGACTCTAAAAACTTTAAACTCAAATATGTTGACCTGTTTGTATCCGTTTGACTTATTTGCACTCAGATAACCAGTTTATTGTGTCCTAAATACATTTGATGTTTGCCCCTTTAACAATGTACCTGACAGTCCCCGTATTTTTAACGACACTAAATGGGTAAAAACTTTCGAAAAACATTTTGGGAAATGGAGGAAATGCTGTTAACTAGCTTCTTCTTCTTTCTACAATTTTCTCTACAATTTCAATGACTAATTCCCTTATATACGCAATATTTGATATTGATATGCTTTCATGGCTTTCAATATGACCAAGTCTTAGGTTTTTAGTGAGGTACAAAACTGAAACATCTTTGTGCCATACAAGTATTTTTAATCAACTTAAATCAAAGTTTCGAAATGTAACATACGTGAAAACATTATGACAAAAAAGAGAACATATTCTTAATAGGCAACTTCTTCTTCTACTTCAATGCTTTGGAAAAATCGAGAATAAAAATTGCTGCAAAACGAAAAAAGAAAACGTTTTCCGTAGAGAGGATGTAAACTTTCTACCGGGTGAAAAAGAGACTGATTCAATTTGAAACCTTTTGCAGATCAAATATTCATTGTGGTTCCAATGCAATCGTTTGTTAAGTCTGAAAATGGTTGAATGCACTTTGGAAAAAGGAGAAAATGCTGGTTACCAGCATTTTCTCCTTTTCCCAAATTGTTTTCTTCTTTCTCAGCTTCCACAAAATTCAGGATGTTTCAGTAAAGGATAAAATAGCTATTGGAAGCCGTTTTCCCACGTTTGAATTATAATTGCATTAACCTCTCTATTTAACTCGCTCCTTTTTATAAGCACGTAAATAAACCAATAAAAGTGTGTTCAAAGTAAGTAGAATATTCAAGATCAAAATGTTAATCGAGCTGTTATTTCTATGTCCGCAAAACAGTATTTTGATCTTAGAAGAGTTACAAGAAAACTTGGGAGCGAACCGACTCCAACCTCGATTCTACTTTATATACATTGAAAACTTTTTTTTTTCTGTGTTATATTAAAGGCCCATAGCGCCGAAAGTAAACAAACGGGGTGTTGAAATGCATTTCAATTCAGATCATACCTTTTAAAAGTGTGGGAATCATTGTGAAGATGATAATCTGTTATTGTACGGTCGGTCCAAGAGTTAGTCGCTGGCAGAAAAATGAAACTTTAAGGATAGGGCACCCTAATGGGATTCGTGTAACATTCGTTTAACATCGCCTTTCATCGCCAAAATCGTACGGATTCGGCTAAGACTCGGGTAATCCGTAATCGAAGCGGGGATCAGCGTCTATTGGCCGATCGATTACGGATTACCCGAGTCCTAGCCGAATCTGCGATTAAAGGCGATGTTACACGTCTCCCATCAGGGTGCCCTATCCTTAAAGTCAGATAAAATGTAAATAAAAGATAGAGGTATCTGGCAACTTTTAACCTAGTTTTAACATCCATTTTTCTGCCAGCGACTAACACTTGAACCGACCGCACAGTAACAGATTGTCATTTTCACAATATTTTCCATACTTTTAAATGGTATGAATCAAATTCAAATGCATTTTAACACCGCGCTTGTTTACATTTAGCTGTTACTAAGATGTTCAGAAAACTTGGACACAGAGCGGGTAAGAAGAAGATGGCATGCATGACATAATATATGCCATAGTGACTGGTAATATAAAAGCATTGGGAGTGTTATTTTTTGAACTGGTAGCCACCAAGTTGTCCCACTATCTTTTTGAAGAGCTCTTCAGTTTAGACTTGTGCGTTCCAGATATATTTTCTCTAAGGTAGTAGACCCCTAACGCTTCTAGTGCAACATGGAATAAAATTTCTTGATAGTTGATAAATAGGGATTTATACTGATATAATAATTTTGCACAATTTTAACCGACCAGAAATTCCTTTGATGGCTATCTTGAAATTATTTGTTGATACTTTTGTTAGATTCTAGAAAAGGGAGGTAATTATTTTCTCCCTTTCTAATCAGAATATAGTGGTTTTAGATTTATAAGAAGGAAGAAAAGGAAAAAGTGGCTCGGTTAAAGTAGTACAATAATACTCATTTTTAATCATAGCAAATTTTGTAGGATACTATTATAGTGAAAATAGCTGTTTTCTATTACGGGTCCACTTCGTAAAACTTGTTTATTCGAAAATAAATCTTGTCACTGAATCTATGAAATAAATAACTGTCGTGTTAACGCAACACTGCCCAGCGTACCGAATGCATGAAAAATATTCTATAATTATAGAGTCACTTCAATAACACTCCATTGGTCAGTTGCAGCATCAAATCTTTCTCTTTAATTTTTTTCCAAACGACTATTCTCTCTCTCTCTCTCTCTCTCTCTCATTCTCTCTCTCTCTCTCTCTCTAAAATTACTTGCAGAGTACGTACTTAGTTGTGGGAAGTGGAAAGAAGAAGAAATGCTGGTTACCAGCAGTTCATTCCTTGCCCAAACATTCTGTTTACAAACGGTTTCTATCAGGGTCGTTTTAACTCGTGATTGTTTGGTAAACGATTAAAGAGGCCCTGATACTCATTTGTAGCCAGTTTTAACTCATTTTGTCTTTATTTTATCAAACTATAGTCATTCTCATATCTTCATGCCAAATATTGCGCCTCACGGTTGCAAGGTTGCTTAGATTACGGTCGATAGAAAATGCATTTCGCTGAGTTGCGGCCTTCCATGTAAACAGACTCGTCGTTTCCGGTTTTTGAATCGAAGATTTCGATATGTCCGTTATACACTCAGGTAAATTCGTATGATGATCATGCATTCTGTCACGTGACTATATTTGACCTTCGCCCTGTGTCTAATGAGGTAAACGAAGGAAAATGGAGGCTTCTCTGTTGCAGCCTCGATTTTCAGACGGAGGTCGCGGCCTATATATGCAAATTACACCCTATCCGACTCTAGGCGAAAACCAACGATAAATTTCCGTGACGCACCGCCATTGTTTACAGCTCCGATCGTCAGCCAGTTTTCTTCTGACCAATGTTCAGTTTCTAACACAAATCTCTGTGTTTCTTTTTTTCAAGTACACCATATATGTCAGCAATTTATCCATGTTTACACAAAGGACTGATTTCTGTACCATTCTAAATTGTTTGAAATTTAACAGCGTTTTTGCTCACCGGCTGTAGACGGGCATCTTTAAAAGTACGTACAATTTGCCGCGGAAATCTATGCATAAACACTAAAAAGAAGAAACAAACTGAATGTTGAAAAACCGGAACTTACCAGTTCGTCACCGGCTTCCCAAGTGAGGTTAACTGTTTCTACTTCCGGTGGTAAAACGGGCAACGACCCCTCGAGCCCCTCTTCCATTAGGTACTTCTGTACTCGACCATTATCAATTATATACAGATTTAATGTGGCTTCTGAAAGAATAAAAAAATAGTAAATTTGAGCCTCGCTCTGGCATTGGGGGCTTAATGCATCTCTGTGATGCATTATACCAAGCAAGACATCACGTAATTAGGGATCCATCAAAATCAACTTTGTCCAACAACGGACTAAATAAAGAGGTAGAATGGTCCTCTGACATGTAGAAAATTTACCAATATCAAAAAGTTTCCGCCCAGGTCAGCCTGCGCGGACTGCGCAGGCTGACCTGGGTCGATACTTTTTGCAAATGTATCAGGCCCCCTATGCGCAGAGGATTGCTCTAATATATTTTTTTTTTACCAGAACAGAACAGAACATAGTTTATTTGACCAAAAGTTTACAAAGTTAACAGTCATATATATTGTAGAAATATTCTAAAATATGTATTTACCCTTTACCAAATAATCCTGTGTTTAAAGGGACCATCTTTACAGCCACGGAGAAAATAAACGTTGTTAAAACTTGGTATTGTGTAGAATCTAGTCATCTGTGTAAAACACAGATAAATAATCAATATGTAAGGTGTATGGTATAAAGAAACTCAAGGGGATTATCTTCGATTTAAAACCGGAAACAACCGCAGTGATGTCTTGGATAGCCTCCACTGAATGAAATGCATTTTCTATCTGTCGTAATCTGTGCAACCTTGCAACAACCAGGGGCAATATTTGGCATGAAGATACAAGAAAGATTATATATTCATAAAATAAGGATGAAATTGGTTACGATCTGGCTAAAACCTGGCTTAAAACGAGTAAAGATGTATCTTTAAGCACATCAAAAACTCAGCGAATAGATTTTAGATAAAGAATAACAATACTAAATCGTTCACTTTCCGTATTCACCAACCATTCTTAAGAACGTTTTAAGTCTTATTTAAAGATTTGAAAGTAACACAACTTCTGCTTGGCTAAACCATTTGGTTTAGTCAATCAGAAGTTATTTTCTAAACCTAAAATTAGACTTTACATGTAAATGAAATTGATGGTGACTAAGGACCTCAGTGAATTGTATGGACTGCACCACAAACTGCAGTGTTATATACTGAGTAATTATTTTTACTAATGCGTAGTAAAAACCACAGATCTGCCTTGTGGTTTTGTGGATAAACATCTGAATTATAAACCGTCTCTAAATCCTTTATCTTACAATCCTGAATTATGGCGATCTTTAATAAGAAGGCTTTGAAAACATTGTGGGAAAATGAGAAATTGCTTGTAACAAGCAATTTCTCATTTTCCCGCAGTGTTTGAAATTATTTATGTCTATACCAAACACCCCCCCCCCCCCCCCCGAGTTCTAACAACCCTAAGGAGGAAATTTTTTCAAAGGATGATCCCAGGGTTTGAGCCATAATTAATTTGTTGTCTGAAATTACTGTAAAAACATGTATGAGTCTTTAGTTTTGTCGTCTGGTGAAGATTTAACCCTTTATCCCACAATCCCACGTTTAAAAACCACTGAGGAAAAATGCTTCCAAAAACATTTTGGGAAAAAGAGAAAATGCTGCCGTGCGTCATTGTCTCCTTTTCCCACAATCTTAGCTGACTTAAAAAAAAAAAAAAAAAAATACCTCATCTTTTGACTCTTTAATTTATCGTTTGCAAAATTAATCCTTTCAATTTGTATTTAAGTCTTAAAACTTGTCGTTTGATACAGGGATTAAGGATCTATTGCTAGGAGTTCCTCAGGGTGCACTTCTCGCACCTTAGTACTTTACCTTTAAGGGTCATTTATCATCTGCAAAATTAATACTTTCAATTTGGGCATGTGTAAAAATTTCTCGTTTTGGTAAGTAATTAAAGGATCTATTGCTAGGAGTTCCTCAGGGTGCGCTTCTTGTACCTTAGTACTTTACCTTTAGGGGTCATCGGAGGCTCAGTGGTAAAATAATTGGATTAGTGTTCAGAAAATCTTGTTCGATTCCATCATTTTGTCGATAGTCACACGGAAGGGTCCAAGCCTTTTACTGGTTAGAATAAAAAACCAAACAAAAAAAAAACAACGGGAAACATGTTAAACGGTGAGCTTTAGGTGCGATATAACTGAAACATCAAAAGAAGAAGGTAAAAACCATCAAAGCGAAACCAGATTCGCGGCAAACCATTCGAGCGGCAAACCTTTCGAACTGGAGAAAAGGTCTTTGTACCATGTGGCCATTGCTTGACCCTTTACAACACAAACCCCAGTTTTCACGACCCTGAAGAGGAAGATTTTTGATAACATTGTGGGAAAAGGAGAAAATGCTCGAGTACCTTATCGAAGACAAATGCCAGCATTTGGGCCATGTTTTTATTTCTAGTTTGTTAACCCTACCACACACTTCCGAGTTCTATCGACTATCAAGAACAAGCTTTTGAAAACATTGTGGAACAGGAGAAAATTCCTCACTGTTTTTCATTTTGTTGAAAAGTGGTATTGGGTTAATGGGTATACCCCTTATGAAAATATTAGATATCCAAATAACGCAAGAAAATAGTCATTCTCTACTACATAAGTATAATATCGTATGAATCAATGCCGCCGAGCCCCAGTAGCTCAGTCGGTAGCGTGCAGGACTTGAGAACAAGTGGTCGTGGGTTCGTTCCCTGGCTCGGCCAATTTCCTTCCGAGGATTGATGATAGTCATTGCGACAGGATTCATTCCTCTCCCACCGCTGACCATTGTTTCGACGATGGTTATGTGGGAAAGCAGCCAGTGGCTTGGAAAGAAAATTCTGCGGAGTACTGGTAAAAGAGACTCCAGGAAAGCATAGATAGGTGCACTGGCCGCCGCGATATAATTGAAATAATGTTGAAAACGGCGTTAAACACCATACAATTAATCAATCAATGAATCAATGCCCCGGAGTATCGATTAGCGGTAGCAACGCTTATTAAAAGTGGTTTCATGCGAGCAAATATGGCAGCAGGGGCCCGCCGAATAAACATATCTACATTTTTGAGCAATCGCAAATTACTTCCTATTCATTCTTTATCCTGTGACTTCCGGGTTTACCTGACGGATAACAGGGTGCCGTATATTTTTTTTTTGTTATCCGTCAGTTGGTCACATGACCGCTAAGTGCGCACCTGCTGACTGGGACTATTTTCAACCAAGCGTCTTACTGCCGTAATGAATTAACCAATCGCTAGCGAATACTTTTGCTCATTTAATTAATAGTCTGTTATGTTAAAACATATTGTCTTCTTCGCCACAATATTTTTCTGCGGATATACGTCACGTTTGATAATTATGACGTAGCCAATATCATTCATGACGTCATTATTGCAGCTGCATATCCAGAGGGTTTTGTAAACACGGTTCTTCATTTTTTAAAGTTTCTCATAGATCTAGTGAGAAAGATGTCAGTATGTGCCTTATTTCGAGCGAAATGTTCAATTTAGTCGGATTTTGGATTGTAATTGAGAAAAGGGATAAATAAAATAGACGATTGGTGTCTTGGATTGGGGAAGTCGATCAGGCTCGGCTCCGGAAATTTATAAAAGGTACGGTCTTTATCAGTGTTTTTTTTTTCGTTTGTTTGTTTTGTTCCGTTACAATGAGTGACAGAATAAATAGAACAGATGGTTGGTGTCTTGGATGGGTTAATTTTATCGGGCTCGGCTCCGAAATTTATCTGGTTCGCCTTCGGCTCACCAGATAAATTCTTCCGCCTTGCCCGATAAACTTAACCCATCCAAGACACCAACCATCTATTCTCTATATCCTATGCACGTTTGATATCACTATTGTGTGACGTTATTCTTGACGTCATTTTGTACGTATGTGATAGTTCTATGTGAATGGGTTTTATGGATTTTGGCTACCGTGGGTGTGTCTATAGATGGTTTTGCATCTTCTGATCTATAATTTGTGAAATATTGTGATGTGGTAAAAAGAATCTGACATTCGCTGGCGTTTGAAATAAAATTTTATTAAACTCGTCAAGAAAAAATGTTATTAAGCTCGCCCAAGGCTCGCCTAATATCATTTTCCTTAGACTCGTTTAATAAAATTTTATGTCAGACGCCGACTCATGTCAGATCCTTTCTATCTGAATAACGGTGGCATTTGAAAAAAATAATGTTTATCATTTTCAACACCATCATTGGTTTCACACATTGGATCCAATCTTAGATGAGTCATATAAAGGTCTTCAGTTAACCTTTTACAACACAGTGCCGGCTTTTAACGACCTTGAGAAGGAAAGCTTTTGAAAACATTGTGGGAAAAGGAGAAAATGCTGGTAACCAGCATTTTCTCCTTTTTTTCCAAAATGTTTTCTACTCAATCAAAGTAGAGTTTCATCATTTGAGCCACCTGTAATTTGTCGTCTGCAAAAGCTTTGAATTTGGACAAGTCTAAAATTTTGTCGTATGGTAAAGAGTTAAATGACTACATAGAGGATAATAACCTGGTTGTGTGTGACATTAAAAATCACACATAAAAATGTGTGATATTAAAAGTCACTAGAATAGAGTGTGATAAGGTTGAAAAAACGAGTCCGAAGGACAAGTTTTTTAACCGCATCAAACCCCATTCGAGTGATAGATTTTTAATATTACACACAACCAGGCGATTATCCTATTTATTATATTCCTAATTCACCCTTTTTTACTCTAATAATTATCAAGAATGGTAGAATATGAGTAATATAGGAAAAAAGTAGTTTCGGCAAACATTCTAAAACTATATAGTCACTAGTGATGATACCATATTTGTCATCACTAGCGGTGTTATTCACTGTGAAATCCCAGTAATTCACTGATAAGAATATGATAAAATTGTTATTTAATTGTGCATGAAGAACTGAGATATATCTAAATTTTTAATACAATTAATATTTTAAATTTTGACAGGCCTCGTCTTATTAATTAGTTTGGATTTAAATGAACCATATGTTGTACTACTTCTTATTTCTTGTTCAAGATTATTCCAAAGAAATTTAGGGTTACTGTAGGTTGGGAGCCCCGGTAGCGCAGTCGGTAGCGTACAGGATTCAAGAACAGGGGTTCGCTGGTTCGATCCCCGGCTCGGCCAATTTCTTTCTGAGGATTGATGATAGTCATTGCGACAGGATTCATGCCTTTCTCACCGCTGATTATTGTTTCGACGATGGTTATGTGGGAAAGCAGTAAGTGGCTTAGAAAGAATATTGTGCGGAGTACTGGTGAAAGGAACTCCAGGAAAGCATGGATAGGTACACTGGCCGCCGCGATATTACTGAAATAATGTTGAAAATGGTGTTTAACACCACACAATCAATCAGTCAATACTGTTGGTTGGAGTGTTGCTAGCGCTGCTAAGGGTGAATTGACTGAAAAACAAAAATCTTCAGTGTTTATGTGCTGTTTTCAACTTGAGATGCAGACGCATTAACCCATTCCTCTTAACGTAGCTTGTCCATGTCTACTATAGACGAATTTTTAAAAACATCGTAACAAATGATGTAACAAATTTACATCAAATATTTCACGATTAATTCACGTCAATATGTTTAAATGCTTGAATGCTTTCAACAGTATTTTGATCTGGTGTTTCAGTACTTACTAGAAATAAATGAGCTTAAGACTTGCACATACAGTTGTTGGGTTAAATGTTGTTTTAAATTGAGTGATAACAGTCCTTATACCATTGGATAGAATGCTTTGGGGAAAAAAAGAGCATTTATTCCATTTTCTACGTTGTTCTAAGGCAGAATATTTTAAGAAAAAGTGACAGTGTGGATCCAAGATTTGAATGCTCGTTCTTCGTAGATTTATCTCGATCAACTCTGCAAGCCGAAAAGGGAGTTAATTCATATCTATCAGGCAAAGTGTTTCATATCTTTACAGCGTCCGAGTCGTGCTATGTGAATAGGGGGCTTAATGCATCTGCAAAAAAGATTCGACCAATGTCAGCCTGCGCGGTTCGCGCAGGCTGACCTGGGTCTAAACTTTTTGCTCTTTGTAAAATTTTCTGTGTTTCAAAAGCCCATTCTACCTCATGGTTCAGTCAGTTGTTAAAGAAAATGGGTGTATATTATAAAATTTATTATACGACTTGTTCGATATGATGCTATACGGATATACGTTAAGCCACCTTTTCAAAGACCGTCGATCATCTAAATTTTAATGCTATAATCAGGCTAAATGGTCTCTTAGATATTTTTAGTTCTTTTAAAGAGCTCTGAAATATGTTTTCTGTCATAATTTCTCAAAATATCGGTCTAGCGATCTGACGTGAAAACCATAATATTAATTTTATTCCTTATTATTAGAGTAATTTGTCTGTCTATGAATAATTAGTAATTGAAAAACAAATTCCAATATTAAATAGAACACAGACAGACAGAAAGTCAATGTTCAGGCAGACGGACTGAAGGACAGACGGGCTGAAGGACAGACAGATAGGTCAGAAAGGACGGACGTCAAACAGAAAGATAGACAAACAGACAGATACGGCCGGACGGACGGACGGACGGACGGATGGACGGACACACAGACAGGGTGACAACACAGACAGGTCAGAAAGGACGGACAGACGGACGTCAGACAAAAGGACAGACAAACAGATGGATGTGTTTGTTGAGTGTTTCACGCTATTTTCAACACTTTTTTTTTTCTCGTGTTTCTAATTAGACTAGTACTACACACAACATCCTATTAAGTCCGCTTGTTTTTTACCAGTATAAAAGAAGTCGAGGGAGAAAGAATCTTGCCATGATGGCCATCATTAACCTTCAGATGGAGTTAAGATCGAGCCCTGTTTCGAAGGCACAACCCCCGGATTATTAACCCTTTGCATGACCAGGCTTTGGCCAAATAGAACAGAAAGCCTTGTCCGATGTGGCCCATACAGATATCGTTTTAAACATTAAACATGTTGACAAAGACGGGGAGATCAAATAAGGAAAGAGCGTAGGAATTAATACCATTCCTAAGGTCACTGAAAAAAATAAAACTCGAAATTGAGCATCAGCTAAGAAATCCTTTCTCAGAAGACAGAATTTCAGACTTGTGTTAAAGGACATCAACGGCGTGTCAAATTAAACGTTCACGAATCGAATAATAGCATATCTATTTGAGAGGGTTGAAAACATTGTAGGAAAAAGAGAAAATGCTGGTAACCAGCATTTTCTCTTTTTCCTACATTGTTTTTAGAAGCACTTTGTCAGCCAGGTTAAAACTCCAGACTTTTGGGTACAGGGTTTGACTGTGAAAGTGATGTAAAATAAGGAACTATTTGTCGCGGCGCATGTTCAGCACCTGTGCTTTGCTTCTAGCATGCAATGAAAAAGACACCTGTTACTCAAGTATAGGAATGCCTTTAGATTCAGGGTTCTTGTTTGTTTTGCTTGTTTGGTATTTAACGCCTTTTTTCCCAACACACTTTTCAGTTATATCGCAGCGGTATGTCGTCAACCCCATCAATCCGCGGAGGAATTTGATCGAACTTGGAATCGAACTATCGCGACCAAGACTATACGGATTGTTTACTGTCACTGCGATAAAAGTCTTTCTTATTTTATGCTTTTCGGTAAGTTATCGGGAAATAAAGATGGGTTGCAAGGTTTGATAATTCATGGTTACAACCAGTGAAATTTACCGTAAATGTTTTAGTAATTCTTCATTTGAAGGCAAAAACATTATATACATAGGTAAACAGTGCGTGCCATTCAACCGAACGGAAATATGATGTAATTTTCGTGCATCTACCGTACATTTCTCACACTTTACGTAATATTGTAATGCGTTGTTATGAGAGGGGGTATGCCGCGGGGAATTACCGAAAGCAACTGTACTGGATTTTGATGATGAAAATGAAAGTCCCTACAAAAATGAGGTAAGAAGCAGGAAATAAATAGACAGCCAAATCACCAAAAACGGTAAAATTGCGGGTAAGAAAATGTCCGGAAAATTTTTTGTTTCCATTTGTATTGAATATTTGTCCATACAAAATTTGAGACATTTGCTAACGATATATCGCGAGACAAAGTTACAGAAGCAAGGGAATTTAATACTTGTTGAGCATTAAATACATGTAGTGTAAATCATGAGTGAATTACGTTACAACAACCTTTCCCTAATGGCAAACTTGTATATTGAAACAAAACAGGAAATAAACCATTTTAACTATGATTATTAAAAGAACAAACGTTTGAACTCTTCAAACAAGTAAATATTCTCTCCTTTAAACAAGATATTTCTGAATGCCGAGACCCTTTCTGTTACCGCATACAAAATAAGCAGTAAAAACTTCTTCTTTTGTTTGAAACAATGTTTTCAAATATAAGCAAACATTTAAAGTTTGAAAACCAACAAAATCAGAAATTTGCTCAGTCACTCATATGGCTAAACAACATAAAACACATTATAGATATTAGTTTTGACGTTGCATTTTCTCTTGGCAACATCTAAAAAAGAAACAACCCCAAGTAACGTAAATCACAGAAATACGCCCTACCGGTTTAAACGGAGAAAATGTTACAATAAAGCCTCAAATATGACACCAGTAATTACACCCATTTGATTTCTTGAAGTATTTCTATTAAAAGAAAACCAAACACTGTGTGTGTGTGTGTGTGTGTGTGTGTGTGTGTGTGTGTGTGTGTGTGTGTGTGTGTTGTGTGTGTGTGTGTGTGTGTGTGTGTGTGTGTGTGTGTGTGTGTGTATATATATATATATATATATATATATATAGAGAGAGAGAGAGAGAGAGAGAGAGAGAGAGAGAGAGAGAGAGAGAGAGAGTTAAACATTAAACATTAATCATTATAACCAACTAGCAAGGATTCGACACTGTAGCAACTGACCTTTAATTCGGTCAAACTAGTCAAAACTGTCGTAAAAAAGCATTTTGCTGGCTTAGTCCCTATATACTAGAATGTAAACAAATGTGTGGATGTATTAAAACAGGCTTCTTTGCAGTTGTATAAGGAAAACATTGTCTAAGGCTGGTAACGTAATTCACTGTCTCTTGGTACCCATGTCACTGTGTTCAAATTTTGAAACTATCATGTTTATGTCAATATCTGAAATACTTTACACCTTGCATTCCAATAGTCTATAGGATCATGCACTGTAGACAGCTGACCATTCATTGACCCATAGTGTCAATGGCCCATTGGGTCATATGTAAAACACACCTTGCTTCGCCCTTTCTGAAAAAATATGGTTTTGTGTAAATTGTCATCTTGGCTTTATTTCAATGCTAGTCCAACACACTATTTGCCATGGTATATAGGAGCTAATGCACTTGTATTGAGAGGGATTCAGGCATCAGTTGCAGTTGCATTGATAATCGGATCATATTCTACTGATTCAGTATTATCTTGAGTTTGATCAATAGCTCGCTCAGTAATAGGGATTAGATTTGTTCAGTAAGCTGAATCAAGTGGTCCATATTCTTTCCTGTACAAGGTCTCGTTGTTTGCATACTGTTCACAAGTCTGTTCTTGACTTTCAGATTCTTAGCTTTGACTGGAATTGAAAGAATTGCTCAGCTACCTCATTTTTTTCAAATATCCTTTTCTTCACAAAATTTGTTGTACCTTTTTTTGTTTGCTCTGAATTACATTAATAAAATTCGGTAGTTTTCACATATAGTATTTCTCAACTCAGGTCTAATTTTCTCTGGAAATTATTTTAACCTTCCTTTGCTTTCTTCTTCTAGCGGGTATCTTTTTGAATTTCAGCCCTAGAAATTGCTGTTTTACCTGTAATGCTTAAGTCATGTCTTTGTGATTTACGTTATCTCTCAGTGAATTACGTTATCATATTCATGTTCATTTCAGTGTAGTACAAACAACTGCATTTAACCAAGTGCTATACTAATCACAAAGTGAAAATGTTTCTTCCAAAAATATGCAGTAATTTCAGAAAGTTCAATGCAAAGTTCGTTGAAAACAATGCTTTACAAGTACTACTTAAAGCAAGATTTTTTAAAAGCGATCTTCAGAAATATCAACCCATCATATGATAGCTTCCAATACGTGTGAATAGGCCTTTGACGAAGTCATGTCCACATAGTGTTAGGTACTCGCTCAGTTCATTCGTTTTCGAAATACTTATTAAATTTAGAAAAATGCCATAACGTAATTCACGGTAACGTAATTCAAAAATTATCATATTGTTTATAACTTTCAAAAGAAGATGACAGAAGCAAGTTATTTTCCAGTGGATTTGGTTTAAGTATATTTAATGGTTTTATACAAAAGAACAATTAATGTTAAGTTTTGTAATGTCATGCTATAATGAATAGTGCACGTAATTCACATTTCCATGTCGATCTGCATTGTCTGCAATTACAAGACTAAATTCTCACATTAGTTGATAGAAACGGGAATCGATAGGCATTATGTTTTGTACATAGTGTTTAGCCATTCATATGTAGAAAATAACACAGTATATCTTGAATTCTGCTTAACATGAGTTGAGTGGAAAAAGCATAACGTAATTCACGCTAAAAGTCGGACATCAATTAAGAGGATATGAAAATACAACGAATCAGTAAAACTGGTCACAGCAACATATTTTTGAAAAGTTCAACATATCTGACATTGGAATTTTTTATGATCAGACACCTGGTAACAGTTAAAAAGACAGAATGTGACATTCTATGTTGTAGTACAAGTTTTGGACACGTTTTTCTCATCAAAATTTGGAACTTCTCAGACTTTGATTAACTCAAACGCAAATAAATGACAAGATTTTAAGATCCAAAGTTATTTCTTAAATAGAGGTTGTCTAAATGATCACTCCAAAATTATAGTGAACGCGCTTGGTGGGTCAGCAAATTCTTAATCAAGTTTGGACTTACATTTTTGGGTTTTTTACCGCTTTTGGCGTTTTGGCTGAGAACATTTGTTGTTGTTTTTGAGCAGAAACTAATATCCTCTATCTCAATCACCACTACTTTTTGCTTGGGCTTCGTGTGTGAAAGCAGCCCGTTCCTGCGAAAGAATATGATGAAAAAAGGAAATATCGCTAAAGCACAGAAAAGACGCACTGGCCACAGGTTCAGATTTACGCAGCATGTTTGGCATCGACCTTTCTAGGCTATAAATAGCGTGCACAATTGTTTGTTTGCATCGAGGCCGTTTCCAACAATTTTTCAGCTGTATTACGGTGAAAGCTCATTTCTTTCTGTCATTCCAAGGTCTGAACAGCACTGGTTTTCTGTTTCTTGTCAAAGGAAACTTTCATGTGACCATCGCAGCAAGTTGTTTGAACAGGGGCGGTCAGAAAGGAATGAACCCTGTCGCAGTGGCTATCACAAATCCTAGGAAAAGAATTGGCCAAACCGGGGATCGAACCAGCTACCCCCCCCCCCCCCCCCCGTTTTCAAGTCCTTAGCGGTACCAACTGCACTACCGGCACTCACAATGTTTTCAAAGGCTATCTTTCTAAGCTTCATAAAAACTTGGTATTGTGTGGGAAAGAATTAAGATCTACGACCCCTAACTCATCGGTAAATATCGTGTAACATCGACGTTTTCGTAAAGGCTATTCGGCCAATCTCGGCAGCTTCCGTCTTTGAATATGAGAATTAGGGGCTGTAGACTCACTAACTCAACGGTAAAGATCGTGTAACATCGACGTTTTCGTAAAGGCTAATCGGCCAATCTCGGCAGCTTCCGTCTTTTAATATGAGAGTTAGGGGCCGTAGACCTTAAACAGCCCTTATTTTCCCTATTCTCGTTAATTTATGAGACCGTTTTGTAAAGGGTTAGATCTGGAAATAGCAATGTAATTATGAGAAGAGGATCTTCATTCATGATAGGAATTACCTGTAACTGTAATAATAGCATTAATAAAGCCAGATGCACTGTTGTTTAGGCGTCTAGTTAATAACACCCTGGTGTGAAAATGCATCGTGCAACATTTTGAGTAATTCAATCTAGCGATTGGATTAATAAAACATTTTGAGCTCAAATGAATGATGGAGCTATACGCTGTGAAAAGGGGATTTAATGTATCTGCAAACAAAATCGACCAAGGTCAGCCTGCACAGTCCGCGTCTGCGCAGGCTGTCCTGGGTCAAAACTTTTTTTGCTTTTGGTGATTTTCTGCATGTCAAAGGATCAGCCTACTTCATGATACAGTCGGTTGTTGGAAACAAAATGATTTTTTTTTTTTTTGGATCATAGTGATGACTTGCTTTGTATAATGTATCGCGGGGATGCATTGAATCTCTTTTTGCCAGAATGCCGCTCAATTCCTTTAGGTTATATAGGACAGCTTAGAGCCTGGTAGGTCTGAAAATGCCGGTTACCAGCATTTTCTTCTTTTCTTACAATGTTTTAAAAAGCCTTCTTGGCAAGGGTGGTTAAAATTCAGGATTGAGCGGTTAAGGGTAAAGTGTATATAGGTCACATCTAGAACACGTGATTTGGTTGACCTATCAAATTTTGTATCATATTTTTCTTGCGTCACTTTAGGTTCGTTATTTCATTGGCCATTTATTTATAGACGGTATCTGACGTATCGTGTTAAAATCAAGCATCCGGCAGAACCACTATGATTATATCTTGGTGCAAGGTAAGTATGCAACTCTCTGGCTAGGAACATGACATATGTTAAGGCAAGAAACGGTTAACGCTTAGGCTGCTAAACGCGACTCGAAGGCCTTTTGCGGACAGTGAAGAACAAGATCAGACTGCACAAAACGTGCAGTCTGATCTTGGATTTTCACTGTCCGCTAAGGTGATATTTCTCTCCCAAATATATCTTTGAAATTGCAACATCTGCTTTTTTTACTAACGACTTGAAGGTATCTTTTAGTTTATTTAGTAAGATAAGAGTTACAACAAGAAACGGTTTATCAGATTTGCCGACGATTAGATTTCGCGATACACGCGGCAAGAAATGCATGATTGTGTTCCAAAAATACAGTTAATACATTTATGCACCACAGTATTACTTGACTTATATCCAAGGAATTAAAAGGATAATTCTGTTTTTCAATTTTCTACATTTTGTCGATTTTTTTTATTGTGGTGCATACATCAGCGATATGTTGATAGCAAATTTCAGAATTTTGCCTATCCCCCAAGACTGTTAAAGATACATCTTTACAGTTAGAGGGTAAACAAATGCTGTTAAAACTTGATAGTGTGTAGAATCTATTCAGCTATGCAATCGTAGGTAAAAATTGATATAAGGTGTATGGGATAAAGAAACTCATGGGATTTGTCGTCGAGACTGGAAATGCCAGTGATGTCTTGAATAGCCTCCAGAAAATGAAATGCATTTTCTATCCGCCGTAATCTGTGCAAAACCTTCAGGGACAATATTTGGCACAAAGATACAAAAATTGTTATAGTTTCATAAAATAAAGATGAAATTGGTTAAAAAACTGGATGAAAACGAGTTAAGATGTATCTTTAATCTAACTTATTACCGACTGAAGCTTGAAATTTGCAGCACAATACTTGAGGAAAAAAAAAAAAATCTTTAGCCCAAAAGTGACTCTGAAAGATACAATTGCTTATGCGGCAAGTACAGATTAAGATCAGACTGCACAAAACGTGCAAAACTGTATTAACATTTCCCTCGTTTTACTAATTCTCTTGGACACGATAGTCTCAATCATGTGAGCGGCGCTCTCTGAAAAAGGTATTTGATACATCTTGAAAATGCATCATAGCAAGCAAGTCATCACATGATTATGGATCCATAAAATCTATTTTGTCTAACAACAGACCGAGTCATGACATAGAATATTCCTTGGACACGCAGAAAATTTACTTGTAACAAAAAGTTTCGATCCATGACAGCCTGCGCTTACTGCGCAGGCTGGCATGGGTTGATAAATTTTGCAGATGTATTAACCCGTAGGCTACAAAGCGCGACTCACTGACCTTTTGCGAACAGTGTAGATCAATATCAGACTGCGCAAAAACGTGCAACCTGATCTTTAATCTACACTGTCCGTTATCAAGATATCGTTCCCCAAAACATAACGTTGAATTAGCAATATTTTGGTTTTTACTACTGAAATGAAAATGTCATGTCCTACAATTAGACAGCCGAGCCCCAGTAGCTCAGGCGGTAGCATACAGGAATTGAGAACAGGGGGTCACTTGTTCGACTCCCGGCTCGACCAATTTCTTTCCGAGGATTGATGATTGTCATTGCGACAGGATTCGTTCCTCTCTCACCGCTGTTCATTGTTTCGACCACGGTTATAAGGGAAAGTTGCCATTGCCTTGGAAAGAATATTTTGCGAAGTACCGGTAAAAGAAACGCTAGAAAAGCACGGATAGGTGCACTGACCGCCGCGATAAAACTGAAATAATGTTGAAAACGACGTTAAACACCATACAATCAACCAATCAATACAGTTAGAGAGCAAACTTGCTCACAGTATGCTCATCCTGTTCAAACATTAAAAAATACAGGAAGAAAAACTCTGTAAAAATTCGTTAAAAGTACATGCACGTGCACGATAACCGATGGCACTCTCACGGATTACGATAATCTGCTAAATTATGAAAATCTTCAAATAATTGTTTTATGTAGATTGAACCATTAACACAGAAATTCATCAAATTTAATACTCAGTTTTTCTTGTACTTTTAAGTTTCATTAATTTTCGGTTGCTTAACAATGGTCGATGGGTGTGAAAAACTGGGCCACAGTAAGAGATCAATTAATAATCAAACTCTTGCCAAGTTGTGGGCTGGAGACCCAAGGCACGAAAGATGGGAATGCACGAAACTGAGCATAATGTATCTACAACATGCCAAAATGATGCTGCAACCAGGGTTCTTATTTTTCAAACCATTCTCAAGAATATTCCTTGTCTTGTTCTCCAAGATTTTCTAAGTTTGAAAGTAACACAACTTCTGATTGGCTAAACCAAAGGGTTTAGGCAATCAGAAGTTGTTTTTACATTCAAATTTAGAAAATTCTGGAGAAGAAGACTGGGAATGTTCTGAAGAATGATTGGTGATTATGAACTCCAGTGTTCCGATGGCTACGAGCTTGGATGTATTTGAATTTGTATTGAGACCAAACAAGAAATATCTTAACAAAAAAAAAAAGATAGACGGCGAGGATTCCGTACGTAAGTTATATTGGAATACAAATACTAAAACTCTTTTGTGGCTCAATATGAAGTAAAATACTGAAAAGTAACCTCGCGAGCTATTGCCTCTTTTTTTTCCTCACCTTTATTCATATTGTGGAAAAGTGGTATTGGGTTATTGGGTGACGCCTATGACAATGTTGAATGTCCAAATATTGAATTTCCAAATAGAACAAGAAAAGGATCATTCTATATTACATTAATTTTGCTGTGGTATGAATCAAGGCACAGATTACCGGTAGCAACTCTTGTAAATAGTGGTTTCATTTATGTGCAAACAAATGGCAACAGGGGCCCGCCGAATAAACATATCCACTATATTAACCAATCGCAAATTACCATCTATTCAATTTCAGTCTTTATCAGAATATACCAACAAGTAGGTCAAAAGCCAGCGCATTCAGCTACGCCGAAAAAAACTAATCTAAATTTGTTTCATACGCACATTCATGACCAGGACGAATCTCCACATGTGAAGGAGGAAGGAGAGAAAACGAAGACAATAAGAGAACTTGGCCAAGGTGAACTTATTATCCGATGGTTGTTGTAATTTATCTCTAACTCTTACCAAACAATGTTTAAAGGGCTTCTGAAAACATTGTGGGAAAAGGAGAAAATGCCGGAAACCGGCATTTTCTCCCTTTCCCAAAATGTTTTCGACCCTCTTCTGCATATGTTTTCAGTTTGGACAAGCTAAAATTTTTGTTGTCTAGTCAAGAGTTAAAAAGAAAATGGCTACAACGGGAAAAGGGTATAAAAATACTTCCCTGAAACTCCTAGACTTTGCAGATGACATATAAAAAGTGAGTCAACTGAAGAATTTTGCTTTTTTAAAAGGGGGAAAAAACATTGTGGAGACTAGAACTCGTTTTTCTAAAAAAAAACATATGTCTCTCCCCCCCCCCCCTTTTTGGTGTCAGAAGGACTGATATGTCACCAAGGCAATTTCTAACTGAAATAATGGTCATTTTTCTCGAACGGTTTTCAACTTATAGAGCGGACACGAAATTGTACGTAAAATGATAAGGAAAATAATCAAAGGGAAATAACTTGTAAAATATACTAGCCAGAGTTATGGTTCTTGTGCATGACACCTCGTCTCATGGTGCTTTACAAATGTATGAAGTTTTATCAAAATATCTTAAAAGGTTTTCGAGTTATAGAGCGGACACGATTTGTGACGGACAGACAGATAGACAGACGGACAGACAGACAGACCGACGCACGGGGAAAAACAATATGTCTCCCGACCCTGACGGAGGGAGACATAAAAAGGGGAAAAATACTGGTTACTAGTATCTTCCCCCTTTTCCACAATGTTTTCAAAAGACACTCTTCCCTAGGGTCGTGAAGTCACAGAATTGTATGGTATATGGTAAATGGGTGAAAGTACGGATTATCAGTCCCTCTGTGCTGATTTTAATAGAACAATTTTTTGCATTTAAACAGTAGGTGAAATATTTCTGTCTGCATTCTGTAAAACGTTTTATGAATGCTATTTCTGTGTTACTACAGTGGCTTTCCAAGAACGAATTTACGGGCAACATCTCACATAAAACTTATAGAGAGACAATTAGGCTAAGTTGCCTCGCAGTACATTGTAAAATAGTAAAACAGTTCGTAGACTAAGTTTAGTTCCAATTTCTTAAATTACATGTAGTTGTATTTGTGGCTCTGTTTGTTGATCTATATATCGAACTTGTCAGTTTATATTTTGTGTTCATTGGCGTTTTCTATACTACTCAAAGTTTAATAAGCACCAAGGATACATTATGTGTATCTATACGTATAGCTACCAGGGATTCAGTGTTAGGAAGCCTTTCTCACTGATAGGCCCTCGCGACCTTGAGACCCCATTTTGCGTGTACCTGGTAGCCCACCCTAATACTGTGACCCCAGCTTAGAATATTTGTATACCTTATTATCTTGTCAGACCTCGGGCACTGGGTTTAGGACATATGTGTATTTACTACTTATAATCCAGAACTAGCTTCTTAAAGGATTAAATACTTTTGTTTTTATGTGAAGACTATTTTTATGATTGAAGGATATATTGTAATGGTCGTATAAACCTGCAACACGGATGATACACACCAGGAATCCTGTATATTTAGTTCAGATAACATTAATCCCATACAGTTGTTTGAAGAATGGTATATTTTTTGGCACCAGAGTGCGCGTCGGTTACGTCACAAGGATGGAAACAAAAGCTTCGTTATGGAATGCGTCTAGCAGCCGGCATTTTTTGGCCTTGCAGCAGGCTGGCTACCTTTGAAAATATTGGGGCAAAACAGAAATTGCCCGTAACAAGCATTTTTCCTTCGTCACAATGTTTTTGCATATAAGCAATGCTATGTTGAAAGGGTGTTTAATCTGCAAAAGGTATCGACCCAGATCAGCCTGCTTAGTTGGCGCAGGCTGACCTTGGTCGAAACTTTTTGCTGTTAGTCAGTTTCCTGCACGTCAAAGTACCAGTGTTCCTCATGATTCAGTCGGTCGTTAGACAAAATGGATTTTATGGATCTATAACTGAGCCGTGCTCTGTGAAAAGGGGGCTTAATGCATCTGCGAAAAGTATCGACCCAGGCCAGCCTGCGCAGTCCGCGCAGGCTGACCTGGGCCGAAACTTTTCGCTATTGGTCAATTTTCTGTTTGTCGAAGGACCAATCTACCTCATGATTGAGTCGGTTATTGAAAAAAGTGGCTCCTTTGGATCCATAATTATGTGATGATTTGGGCTAGTGTCATGTATAACGGAGATGCATTAAGCACCCTTTCGCCAGAGCACGGCTCATAACTATATGTGATGTGTTGCTTGGTATAATGCATCGCTGAGATGCTTTAAATCCCCTTTTGCCAAAACATTGGTCATATGCCCATGTACCAAAACCTTCTTCATATTGAATTTCTATAGTGTACAATAAAGATGCTTTCAAACTGGTCTGCATCTTTGTAACAGGAGGAAACGAGTTGCGGCAGACGCCTGCCAGAACTTGTAATCTCTCTTATCAACGATAACGGCTGAGCCGGCGTCTGCCAGAAAAATATGTTCGGAAACCTAGTGTCTCGTGCAGCCACATCCTCGTGCATAGTGCATTTGCATTGTCAGCGCATAGGTAGGATTCGTATGTGTTAGCAACCGCTGATCATTTTTTAGGCGATGGCCTTGTTGAAAAGCAGCAAGTGGCGTGGGAAGAATATTGTCCGAAATAGTGTTGTAAGAAACCTCAAAAAAACATGGAAAGGTACATTGGTCGCTGTGATATAACTGAAATTATTTTGAAAACGGCGTTAAACACCATACAACCAAAACAGACAATCAAACAAACCAGTAATATTTTAACCGCAAGTTCGGATTCCGCCCCCTTGGGCCGGCTGATGATAACGTGAGTTCTCCCAAGTTCTCCGTCGAATAATTTTATTCGACTTTTTTTTTCTATGTCTACAAAGACTAAAAGCTACAGTGTGTCACTTTGTAAAGCTTAGCCATTTGGACTTAAGATAGATATACACAAAAAATGAAAAAAAAAAAAAACCCAACAAAACAGGACGGGTATCATGTATGTTGGAAGTATTGCATCATGTATAGTTAGGAACACATATTTTAACCGCAAGTTCGGATTCCGCCCACTGGGGCCGGCTGATGATAACGTGAGTTCTCCCAAGTTCTCCGTCGAATAATTTTATTCGACTTTTTTTTCTATGTCTACAAAGACCAACAGCTACAGTGTGTCACTTTGTAAAGCTTAGCCATTTGGACTTAAGATAGATATACACAAAAAAAAAATGTTGGAAGTATTGCATCATGTATATTTAGAAACACAGCTTATCGTATATGAATTTTATTTAAGTTTTATCTTATACAGTTCTAATGAAACACCATTTGGCCTGTAACACGCGAAAAGGGATATTCGGACATTTGCGTAAAGTGTCGTCTCGCATCAGCCTGCGCAGTCCGCGTAGGCTTATCCGAAACGACACTTTCCGTTTTTATGTAATTTTCTGTTTTGCGCAAGTCTACTGTAGCACAAAATCTAATGTAGTCTTAAAGTGCCGTCTCGGATTAGCCTGCGCGGACTGCGCAGGCTGATCCGAGACGACACTTTACGCAAATGTCCGAATGCCCATTTTCGCGTGTTGCAAGCCATTTGATTTTACCCTTTCCAAGTGCCACACCTTCCCTGTAATACATGTACTACTGTATCATAAACAAAGACAGATGAGCCATAATTTGTGAAAAGGCGGTTTAATACATCTTCAAAAAGTACCGACCCAGGTAAGGACTGCGCAGGCTGACTAGGGCCAAAACGTTTTGCTATTGGTCAGTTCTCTGCATGTCAAAGGATCAATCTGCCTCATGTTTAAATCGGTTGTAAACATTATTTATTTTATTAATCCATAATTATGTCATGTCTTGCTTGGTATAATGCATCACGGGGATGCATTAAACACCTTTTTTTGTCAGAGTGTCGCTCAAATAATTATTTTGCACAAGTTTGAGTTGTGTTTGAAATGCTGCTTTCAACAGTTTTTCAGTTATATCTCACGGATTGCTTAGTCATTGAATTGTTACATGGGATTTACCAGTGCAAGGCCTAATTTCTCTAGCGCCTTGGCCAAGGGCCCAAGCGATCATCGCCGTCAATAAAGATCGTGCCCAGTACTCCTTAACTACAAGTGTTGTCGTTTAATGTATGACACATAACTCCCCAAATGATTATTGGAAATCTTTGGCCATATTCATCAATCACCCTAAATAAATAATTGTAATGCAATTCCAAATTTCGAAGACACTCATTTTCTAATACGCTAATCAATATGGTTTAGCCAATCAGAAGTTATGTTCCTTTAAAATTTAGAACTGTCTCGAGAATTACAATAAAGGTTTCAGGATAAAACAGTTGGTGAATACGGCCCTCAGCTTAACTCCTTTTGCGCCAAATTTAAGGAAGCTTTTAAGGTTTTGATAACAATCCAAAAATCAATGGTATCTCATTAATGGGCTACGTGGCCTCTTTATGTATTGTTCGATTTAGCTCCAGAGTTTTGCGGAGACTTCTGGGTATGTCACATGATCAATAATACGCGTTGATTACGAGGATTCGTATTCAAATCAGTATGATGACGTCATATCTGGTGTAATAGAAAAAGACGGAAGCACCTCTTGCAAAACGATCATCCCGTTATTCAAACGGCCAATTTTACACATTTATTGAAAATAATCGTCAATTTTTATTCGATTGTAAAGCAAAATATATCTTGTTACTTTTTTCTGTATTGTACAAGAAATTTTTATGTAGGGCACAAAAACTAAACAACCCTTTCAAATAAACTCGACTTCTTTCGCGGTTGGAAATACAATCCACTGAAACATTTATAAACATATTTGAGTTTCTTATAAGTCTGATTAAACAAGCGGATGGTATAGACCCAAGATCAGATCCTTATGTGCAGTCTGACCTTGAATATATACTGTCCGCAAAAGTCTCTGTTTTGGCCTATGGTACCGAAAGGGGTTAAAATATGCCTGTTTTATCTCCATGGTAACATTTTTCTCACGACGCTCCTTGTATTATATCATCAAACAGTATTTGTTCTGTATACTATATATATAAGACATAAATTTGATTAAATCTAAACGTTATGATTAACACCGCAGTTTTATTGAGCTACGTAATGGTCACGTTCTTAACATAGACCTATAGAACACTGTATCTGATATAGACCTAGTCTATAACCCTTCATCTTTTTGTATTCAATTCATTCTCCATGGCAGCATCCTGTGTGGTAAAGTTTAGGGCTTTAGCCTGGAGGCCCCGGGTGCAAACCTCACTTGAAGCAGTGGGTTTTACGTGGGAGTGTCCCCGGGCAAAACACTTCAGAGACCTAGTCTAGTACCGGTGAAACCAGAACATACAAGAATGTGTATGCTATCGTCGTGATGTAAGATTGGTGATACTGAAAGCGGCGTAACACACCCATCCATCCATCCATCCATCAATTAATCAAGGTGAGTGATCATTGATGTATTGAATGGTGTTTTACACCGCTTTTAACTTTATTTCAGTCATATCACGGCGATAGCTCACTCATTCATATGTGCTCTGGGTTTCACAGGTACCAGGCTCGGGCACTATTTTAGTGTCTTGTCTAGGGGTATTTCAAGGAGGACACGGAACGCTTCGACTGTTGATCGAACCACTGTCCTCCGAAATGAGAATCCTATACGGCTCCCACGGCTGGCCATCTAAAATTTACTAATAGTATTTCGGATGAGACGTTAACCCAAGGTCCCGTTTGACGGTGCTATACACCGAGCACGTTAAAGAACCAGAGGTAACTTAGGATGGGTTTCGTCTTGTATCTGCACTATCCCCCGTAACAATTCTAACAGCCTTCAGGGGGCGTCGCCCATATGGGCAACCGGTGGCGACGATAAATAAACGCAAAATCGATCAACCAAGGCACTGAAGAGCCCAAGTCTAGTTTTGGTGAAAACAAGGAAAGACATTAAAAAGTTAGCTCATGGCGCTAATTAACCGAAATACTGTTAAAAATCTTGAGAAAAAAAAAACGTATAAAAAACCTGCCTTTAAATAAATCCTTCTATATCTTCAGGTAGTAACTGGTTGAAAATATTGCGATAAATGAAGAAAAGATACGACGAAATAAAAGAGTTCCAGTAGAATAATGTCATTATTTCATAGATAATGGGATCTGTTCTATGAAAAAGGGGGCTTAATGCATCTTCAAAAAGTATCGACCCAGGTCAGCCTGCGCAGTCCGCGCAAGCTGACCTGGGTCGAAACTTTTTGCTATTGCTAAATTTTCTGCATGTCCAAGTACCATACTACCACATGATCGACAAAGTTGTTTCTTTTTTTTATCCCTAACCATGCAATGTCTTGCTTGGTATAACCCTTGACGGAGATGTATTAAACCCCCTTTTCTTAAAGCATAGCTTTTTTCCCTATCTACCTATGGTAATAATTATTACACCTCTAAAACATATTTCGTGTATATCTAGGTTTTTGGCTTCATAATTTATCCTTTGACCTCTTTTTCTTCACGCCGTCAAATATAACTTTCTCACAACTTCTCATTTACATGCAGTCCGACCACTTTAGACTGACATGCTTCCCTCTCAAAGTTCATTTAGCAACAGAAATTCTGTGGTTGCAACAGTGACAGGCCTTTCAGGACAGGCATTATTCTCACTGTCCTGCCCGCCATGTTTTAATTCCTCCAACCACTCTTTCACTGTAATTTATGAAGGGACATCATTCCCTAGTGTTGCTATCATATCAATATTGACATCTTTAGGTGGTAGACCTTTCTCATGCAAATATTGAATCACTACTCTTTCAGCGATTTTGTCCATTTTACAAAAGTCACAGAAGGTGCAGAACGTGCAGTCTGATCTTGGATCTACACTGTCCGATAAGGAGATAATATTTCTCATATTTTGCGAAGCGCTGGTGAAAGAAACTCCAGAAGAGTATGGATAAGTGCACTGACCGCCGCGATATAAGTGAAAGAAAGTTGAAAACGGTTTTAAACACCATACAATCAATCAATAAACCAACAACTAAGTTTGAAATAAAATTACTATGGGATTGAAAGTTTTGTTCAATTGATTTAGCCGGACGAGGGTTAACTTATAAGCGGTGGCTTTATCTAATTAGCAGCAGGCGACTTTAAAAACAATCAAAACAATCTCTGGAAAACACTGATCTCCAACATGTGTTAACTCATTACCAGACTACAAAATATTAGACTTGTACAAATCGACGGCACTTGCAAATGTTTACAAATTTCTAGAATTGTATTCGAAAATGTTAGGAAACGTTTGGGAACAGGGGAAAATGCTGGTTAATAGCATTTTCTCCTTGTTTTCAACAATTCTTCAAAAGAGTTCTCTTTCAGGGTCTTTTAAATTCGGGATTGTGTGGTAAAGGGTTAAGGTTGATAACCTTTAACTGAATACGGCTGTGTTTTAACGATCCTGAAGGGTCCTGTGGGACTAGGTGGTGTCAGACTGGTAATAAAGTGTCAGACTCGTAACTGGTTCCGAGTATCACAAGAAGCAATGGGCTTTTAGCTGGTTTGTCCTTAAACAAAACACTTCAGAGCCCCATCTTAGTACTGGTGAAACCCAGGATATACGTAAATAAACTGCTGACATGGTATGACCGGTCTTTTGAAAACGTTGTTGGAAAAGGAGAAAATGCTGGTAACCAGCATTTTCTCCTTTTCCCACAACTTTTTCTCAACCTCACAGAGACAACTTCCAATTGAGCAACTTTTTATTTGTCGTCTGCAAATGTTGTTAAAATGGAAAAGTCCAAAATTTTGTCGTCTGGTAAAGAGTAACGCAACTTATAGAGTAGTACATAAAACAAGAATTATCCTTAAAAAATGGACGGCGTAAAAGTGCATGCAAATGGGCCCGCAAGGACCCGTAGAATGAACATGCCTGACTTTTTAACCAATCGCAAAGTTCTATTTATTCATTCGTATAGATCTTTATCGATACAAAGAAGTAGGTCAACAGTCAGCGCATTCAGTTACGCCGAAAAAAGAGATGCCGACATATAACGACGGAGGATCGTCAACCTATGAAGAAAGTTTATCCCAAGCTCGTAACCTTATGAGTACACTCAGCAATGTATTCACAGTTTCTTTTATTCTATAATTTAACAAAGAAACCCGGCCAACTATTAGTGATAAACATTTCTTCATTTCATTAAACCGATCTGTTAAAAGCAGGTGCATGCGTCTTCAATGTGCATGATAGAAGGCCTATTTAGACTGTATAGAACAGAACAGATTGATTGAATTTGCTTTTATTTATCGTCGCTACCGGTTGCCCATATGGACGACGCCCCGTGAAGGCCGTTAGTATTGTTACGGGGGATAGTGCAAGATACAGGAAGAAACCCATCCTAAGTTACGCCTGGTTCTTTAACGTGCTTGGTGTATAGCACCGTCACACGGGACCTCGGTTTAACGTCTCATCCGAAAGACTGTTTGGTAATTTTAGATGGCCAGCCGTGGGGATCGAACCCACATCCCCAAGTGGCCCGATACTTGACGTTCACGAGTCCTACGCACTTCAGCTAATTTGGCTTGACGAACAGAACAGAATAGGTGAATATGTACTATATAATGATTACTGCATTTGCCAGTGATAAGTGACAACCGGCAAGAGATAACCAGTTAAAGCCTTCCAAACGACAAAATTTTAGAATATTGAAAGGTTGTTCAGACAACAAATTAATGTGACTCAAAAACTAAAATTTGCCTATGATATGATAGACCTACTAAGACAAACAAAGGACCGAATTTACCAACCATTTTATATTCAGTTCTTACCGCACTCTCAGAACACTTGACGTCTAGTTATTTAACCCTTAGGCTGCTAAGCGCGACTCACTGACCTTTTACGGACAGTGTAGATCAAGATCAGACTGCACAGAACATGCAGTCTGATCTTGGATCTACACTGTCTGATAATGTTATATTTTTCCACCCAAAAATAATTTTGAGATAGCAACATTTGGGTTTTTACTATCGACTTGAAGGACTCATGTTAGTTATTGAGCAGGATAAGGGTTAAGCCAGATCTTCAATCAGACCTGTGCTTGCTGTGCAGTCTGGTCGTGAACCATGAGTTTCACAATATCTACCCGTGTCACCCTTTCTAAGTAAGATTAGCTTAGGTCTACAGGCATGCACTGGTTCAGTATTTCCCGAATTATAATATAAACCATTCTCTGGCAAAAGGGGGTAAATGCATGTCCGTGATCCACTATAATAAGCGAGTCAGATGATAATGGATCCATTAATTTTCATTTTTTCCTAACGAATAAATGTCGTGGGGTAGAACGGTCCTTAGATATGCAGAAAAATAGACCACTAGCAAAAAGTTTCGACCCAGGTCAGCCTGCGTGGACTGCGCAGTCTGACCTAGGTCGATACTTTTTGCAGATGATTAAGCCCCCTTTTCACAGAGCATGTCTCATATTTTTTGTTTGAATCCTTGTAAAATTAGATTAATCAAATTAGCACTAAGCATGAATGGAATGTGCTCAGGTACGTCAGCACCATCCGAGTTCGACTTCAAGCAGCAAAATACTGTTTGAAGCAGGTAGATTTAGGTTAAATATTGCTCCATTTAAAGTAAAAATATAGGCCAAATATAAACAAAGCGGATGTTTAAATGCATTTGAATTTATTATCATACCATTTACAAGTATGGAAATTATTGTGAAGATGACAATCTGTCATTGTACGGTCGGTCCAAGTATTAGTTGCTGACAGAGAAATTAATTTCAAAACTAGCTTAAAACCTGCCAGGTAGCTGTGTCTATTGTTTACTTTTTGCCTGATTTTGAAATTCTTTTTTCTGCCAGCAACTAACATTATGGCCCGACCACACGATAACACTGTCATCTCCACAATATTTTCCATACATTTAAATGGTATGATTTAAATTAAAATGTATTACGACACCTACTTTGATATTTTGGCCCTTACTGGGGCTTTAAATCGGCCTATAATCGACCCACTTGTGTAAGCCTAGAGACAGGCTTAGAGCCTAGGCACCCCTTGGGCAGTTTTCAATAACCCTTTAAAACACAATCCAGAGTTTTAACTACCCCAAGGCAAAGGAATTTTGAAAACATTGTGGAACGTGCAGTCTTATCTTGGATCTATACCAACCGCTTGTTTATTGAAGTATATAAGATAAATGTCATTCTGAGTTCCAGTGAATTTTATGATGTACTTTAGGTCGTCGAAAGAGATGATGCTACTTGCACGCTGACAGGGTTAATATAATCCCTTTAACACATAGATGTAACATCATAACGAAATTTGATTAAGATTTGGTCCTTTAATGTTGATAATCAATTATTGAAACGTTGAGCGCTGTTGTCCTTGAGCACACAATGTAAGCCATAACTGGAAAGTTATCTCCCTTGCTTTTTCAGTCTTCCAAAACTCAAGAACATGTGACTTTTGAGGCAGTATTCTAAGATTAAAACTAGATAATGTATGAAACCAAATTTTACAAAAAGCTTCAAGCACTAGTCACAACCGTTTATCTGTTTTAATTCTTCAAGTGCACAATTTACGCGCACGGGAATCCAAGCGAACGTAGGTCGCTTGGATTTTCGTGCGCTTAAAAATTGTGGCTCTAAGCTCAAAGTCCCAATAGCGTTCAAAAAGTAAACAATGCGGATGTTAAAATGCATCTAAATTCTGAATCATACCATTTAAAAGTATAGAAAAAAAATGTAAACATGACAGTCTGACGAGATAAAAATACGTAAATCTGTACTTACTTGCAATAGAATAAACTTGTTTCTCGTCCAGCCACAGAGACAGTTGGCTTTTGGCACTGATTGTTAAAAATGTCCCGATGATTATCAAAACAAAACACAACATTGAGGTCAGTCTCATTTTTTCGGATGATGACGTCACTTCCTGCGACCTCTTCCAAGTCATCCACTTAAGTCTTATCCAGAAACTTACATGCACGAAAATAAATCCAGCGTTTCAAGATTATATCACTCTCACTAGAATTCATTTTGCGTATGGATCCGTGTTTCTATTTTTAGCGTCTCAGTAATGTTGTGACGTTTTGATGACGTAAGCGTTCCACCATTTTTTTCTTCGGTTTGTCTTCCATTATTTTTGATCTGTAAGTAAAGAAAAATGAATGAATAGGACAGAACAACTGAATTTCGTTTACTGCAGTAAACGTGCACCCACTTTGTGCTTTTTTGTTCACGTGTGTTTTTTGTTCCTGTTAATTTGAATTTATTAGAATTTGAGTCATGCTCTGTGAAAAGGGGGCTTGATGCATCTGCGAAACACATCGACCCAGGACAGCCTGCGCAGTCGACACAGGCTGACCTGGGCCGAAACTTTTCGCTATTGGTCAATTTTCTGTATGCCTAAGGACCAGTCTATCTCATGATTAGGTTGGTTGTAAAAAAAGTGGATATTATGGATATCCATGAGTTTGTGATGGCTTGCTTGGTACCATGGATCACGGAAATAGATTCAGCCCCCTTTTGTCAGAGCATGGCTCATTTAAATGAAATCTGGCTAAAAGGGGTCATCTCCTTGATACATTATATACCAAGCAAATCATTAAAATACTAGTGGATCCATAGAATCCATTTTGTGGAACAACCAGCCGAATCATGAGGCACACTGGTCTTTTGACATATAGAAAACTGACCAATAGCAAAAAATTTTGGCCCATTTCAGCCTGCGCGGACTACGCAGGCTGACATAGGTCGATACTTTTTTTTCAGATTGCTTGTTGGAATTGATAAAGATCTGAGAATATTCAAGCCCCTTTCACAATTGCCTTGCAACCAGTTTACGACCACCTGCAACACTTTTTGAGCAGTGTTGCACAACGATTCGCACGGTGTTTTTCGAGCTGTCGCAGCATTGCCTAGTCGCAACCGATCCCAACCGATCGCATTATTGAACTAAAGCCCCTTTCACAGTTGCCTTACGACCAGTTTACGATCACGTGCAACACTGTTTAACCAGTGTTAAACGAACACTCGCGTGATATCTGACGAGCTGTCGCAGTCATTACCGAGTCGACAGCGGTCGCGACCGATCGCGATAGACTTTTGAACATGTTCAAAATCCTGACGCGACTGTTTACGACCGAAATACTCGCACTTGGTAGCACTTGCAGCCCCACGTGTGTTGCACTACGATGCAAATGGTTGCAGGACAAGACGCGCGAGCTTGCGCGACTTGAATGTTGTATTAGATCGCTTTGGAGATTAACTTTTTTAAGTCGGTCGTGCGATCAGATTGTCGCAATTGGTCTTATCGTATTGTATTGCATTATATTGTGTTTCCTGGTTTTTTCACACCAATACTGACACAACTTTCTTTCCAAGCCACTGACTACTTTTTCGCACACACAACAGAGTTGAAAGGCAAAAAAATAGCCGGAAAGAAAGTTTGCCTCAACCATGTATCAATCTTGCAACTATCAGGTCACAGGTCAGATACGCTAACCACTGAGCTACCCGGCAGCACCGCAATCAGTCGCACTCTAATTGTGAAAGGGGCCTTATAAAACTAAGTGGAATAACTGACTGAGTGGTGTTTACGCCGCTTTCAACATCACTCAGTCATAGCACGGCGACAGCTGACAGACTCACGTGTGCTATGTATATTCTAGGTTTCACCAGGACTAGGCTAGGGCTCTGGGGGGACTCGCCCAAGGACACTCTCACGAAAAATCCAGTGTTTCCATTGAGACTTAAACCTGGAGTCTACGGATGGGGAGTCGCACACCTTACTACTGAGCCACGCAGAGATCTTTATAAATCCAAGGTAAATACGTACAGAAATTTACCCTTTACCAGACGACAAAACTTTAGCCTTGTCCAAATTGAAAGCATTTGCAGACGACAATTTCGATGTGGCACAACTGGTGCAATTTTTCTTTGATAGGGTAGAAAACGTTGTAGGAAAAGGAGAAAATGCTGGTTTCTGCAATGTTTATAAAAGGCTTCTTTTCCAGGGACGTTAAAGGCCCAGGAAAGTCCAAAATATCAAAGCAGGTGTCATAATACATTTAAATTTAAATCATACTATTTTAAAGTATGTAAAATATTGTGGAGATGACAGTCTGTTATCGTGTGGTCGGGCCATAATGTTAGTCGCTGGCAAAAAAAAGAATTTTAAAATCAGGCAAAAAGTAAAAAAAAGACACAGCTACCTGGCAGGTTTTAAGCTAGTTTTGAAATTAATTTCTCTGTCAGCAACTAACACTTGGACCTTGACAGGTTGTCATCTTCACAATAATTTCCATACGTTTGAATGGTATGATATAAATTCAAATGCATTTAAACACCCGCTTTCTTTACATTTGGCCTTTATTGTTACTTTAAAAGTCGGCATTGTTCGGTAAAGGGAAAATACCATTTAAAATCTCTGTGATGTAGACTAACATATCTGCAGATTCTATTTTCGTACAGATCCTTAGGGGTGGGGTGGGAGATTAAATTCCCATCCCTCAGCGTGACGCTAATTAGCAACCCATTCAAACCGATTTTACCATCCACAAACTTCCTCGTGAAATTGAGCTAATCTCCAGAAAACGATAGAGATCTGTTAGGTTAACGCTTTTTTCCAGCAGACGACAATTTTTCGGCGTAGCTGAATGCGCTGGCTTTTGACCTACTTTTTGGTATTTTATTACGAATGAATAAATAGAAAATTACGATTGGTCAAAAATACAGACATGTTTATTCTACGGGTTCCCGGCAAGTTTACGCCGTCTATCTTTTTTTTTTAAAGAAATTTCTTGTTTAGACTTGTCACATTTTAGAGCATTTGCAGACAACAAATTAAAGGCTTATTAAATCATGGGATGTCTTTGATAAGGTAGAAAACATTTTGGAAAAAGAGAAAAGGCTGGGTACTATTATTTTCTTTTTTTCCAACAATGTTTTCAAAAGCTTTCTTTATCTGCGGGTCGTTACAACTTGGAACTGTTTGGTGAAGAGTCAAGTTCAACCCTTTTTCCCAGATTTAGGGCCAGTTTTTCTGAAAGGGTGGGGGCTTGTATGTACGAAAGAAGGCTCTAAGTGGATAACTGAACCCTTTACCAACTCACTCCCCCAGTTTTGAGAACCTTGAAGAAGATTGGCTTTAGAAAACGTCGTGGGAAAAAGAGAAAATGCTGGTTACCAGCATTTTCTCTTTTTGCTACGATGTTTTCAAAAGCCCCCTTTCACATGTTTTTAACCCTTTCAAAGATAAATTCCATTACTTCAGCCACATTCACTTTAACATCAGCAATGGCCTTCAATATGGACCTCGAAAGGCCTTCTATATGGAAGACCCTAAAATTTTGTCGTTGGATGCTAAAGCGGTAACTAGTTTTTTTCATGTTCATCTAAACACACAGGGTCAATTTTGACAAATGCATCTTTCACATTTTTTGACATCAATAGATTTAACAATTGTGGGATAACTGCATTTAAAACGTGAGCATGGAACATTTTCTCCATCGATACATGATTATCTGTTGTTTTTACTTATTCTCAATGCCTTTACAATCATTCTACAAACAAAGGGCGGTTACTTTCTAAGTGAAGTCTGATTTATTCCATATTAAATAATATTCTGTATTTAATAATTATATCATATAACAATTGGGCATTATAATGATAAAGGTTCATAGTAAATAGAGGATACATTGAAGGTGTAAATGAAAACATGGATAATATGAAATAAAGAATAAGAAGGGTAGTATAGAGAATTCACTCAATAGAATTTAAAAGTAAAAATCTTGACCTTCTTTCATTGAATGCAAAGAAAAGGCACTGTGATGGATGGTTTATGCCGTTTGGAATTTTGGAGACAAGAGCTGTTGAAATTAAAACGCACTCGGCCATCATGTTCCTCATTTTTCGTTTCTCTTTTTCGCTTTGTATTTAAATATGTTGCTTGGTAGTATGTCTGATATTAAGGTCATAATATATCTTGACTTTTTTTTTTTTATCTTTTTTGTGTGTGATATGAAGTTCAACCTATGAGTTCATAAGTTTTCTGTCACATGACAAGGTACCTGATTTTGCTTAACACATGTTCTAGTACGTAAAATACTAAGTCAAGGTCGTTATAGCTTTGCTAATTCTATATATTTACTGATATAATACTTTAATTTCTGTACCCATGTATACTGACGTTATAATGTATGTTTTGCCACTTAGGTTTTACACCTATTTTTTTGAAAACAAATAAACTGCAAGTGAAATGTTACAACAAGGTTTTAAACCTGCTTTTACTTTACCAGGCACTTCACCTAAATGTCGTTTTAAAATCTTAGAATGTTTATGCCATTATCCTAGCCAGTACATCGAGTTCATATTATAGACAATACTCGTTAACTTTATTCCTTGAGCTTGCTGTGGACCCACTTTTTACGCGATCTGATCTGAGTCTTTAAAAGTGATTGCCATTGTCCAGTACTCCAGAAACATTGCAATGGGTTGATATTGGAACAAAGGGATAAGTGTAAAAGCCCTAACAACAGGCAAGATATGGTTCAAAGGGGCCAACACATGCGAGACCCCTGAAATTGATCTTGCCTACACTAATTGAGGGAGCAGAAACCGTTTTACATGTCATGTTTCTTGTTGTTCACGAAGACAAAAAATAAGCCAGTGTTAATCTTTCATCACACGATCCTTAAGGTAGAGGCTTTTTTGAAAACATTGTGGGAAAAGGAGAAAATGCTGGTAGCATTTTCTCCTTTTCCCACAATGTTTTTCTACTCCTCTAAAGGAAAATTTCTATCTTTTTAGACCCATTTACTTTGTTGTCTGCAAGAGCTTTGAATTTGGGCGAGTCTAAAGTTTTGTTGTTTGGTAAAGGTTTTATGTTGTGCTGGACAGACGAAACTTAAGATAACCGAAACCGAGCTCTGTTGCTCGGTCGGTTACGTGCACGATTTGAAATGGGGGGGGGGTTGCTGGTTTGAATCCCAAGCTCGGCTGATTTCTTTCCGAGGATTGATGATAGTTATTTCGACACGGCGACACGATTCATTCTTCTCTCAATGCTAATCAATGTTTTGACAATGGTTAATGTGGGAAAGTAGCCAGTGGTTTAGGAAGAATTTCGTGCAAAGTACTGGTAAAGAAGTTCCAGTAAAAGCAATGATACTTGCACTGACTGTCGTGATATAGCTGAAATGTTGAAAACGGCGTTAAGCACCATACATACAAACAAACAACATTATCTCCCGCTAGATGGCATTCTACAAATACACATCTATCTAATTTGGGCATTCTGGGTACAGAACCGGACTACTTTTCAAATCGACAACCGTTACTTTGAATTTCAGAATCAAATAAACGTTTACTTAATAAAACGCTACCTGGTGCGATTCATTCAGCTATGATCAGGTAGCATGTAACCTATGCACCGGCCATTTATTAAAACAGCCCCTATAGGCTTGGGTAATAGCTTCGGTACAAGCCCTACTTTTCTCTAGTATATGGGATCGGTGATGCGTTATAGCAGACAGGTCGAATCTTCGAAGAATATGACGCGCAGACAACGAACAAACAATGATCTACAAGTGAAAAAAGAGACACTTATTCTTTAATTGCCAGAAAATATTGAGGGGAAAAGAAGCAATGATTATGATGAGAATCAACTGTATTCGCTCTTTTTTTAAAAAGCTGTCTCTTGAATCAAATACATGTATCTTATTTCTGTAGTCATTGATAAAGCTAACATTTTTACTCTTCATTAATCTCATGCTGAACAAAAACAAAGAAACGAAATTGCGCAAGGCATAAGTTTTATTTTTTTGGTTTTGACAACTATCAAAAAACTTTCGACTTTATGACGTAAAATTCGAAATTACCGAGCTCTAGTATCAACTTCTCTTGGAAAAAACAGACTGGTCGAAAAACTGAAGTCTTTGACTTCATAATTTAAAAACACCTCAATACAACGACCACGAATTTAGTCTAAAAAGGCTATTATTATTAAGTACTAACTTTTTCTTTTGTGGTTTCTACCACTACCAATAAAAGGAGAAATTAGAACCACTTGTTTCCAGTTTTCTAAGTAAACTTTTAGTCAAAAAGTCGAAACTGTAAAGTCGAAGACCCCATCAATTATGATGTACTGTGCAGATTAAGTCAATAAAATGTTCTGTTCTGTTAATACGCAAATATTTTTAATCATTTGACCTTGCTGTCTTTCTAAGAAAAGTTGGAACATGATCTCACGTATTTCTATTTTTGTAGGTAAATCTTAACGTCTAAAAGACGGATTGTTTTGTCAAAATTATCACGACAAAATCTTCAGCTTTTGCATTGAAAAGTCGAAAGTGCGTGTCTGATTTCTTCTTGTCTACTTCCGCTACGGGGTTCTGCATGGCTCAGTGGTGAAGGTGAGTGGCTTGAAACCCGGGGAATCTGGGCTTGAACCTCACTCGAATATTAAGTCTTCTTGGGAGTGCCTTTGGGCAAGACACTTCAGAACCCTAACCTAGTTCCGGTAAAACCCGGAACACACATAAATAATCTGCTGCTTTGACATATAACTGAGATGATGTTGAAAGTGGCGTAAAACAACAAATTAATAAATAAACTTCCGGTGAAGTGGCAAAGTCCACGGCGCGAACAGGATTTCATATAATATGTGACCGTAACATAATGAAGATTTGTCTTTTATTTGAATTTTGTTCTATAAATTGTGGTTTGTTGGACAAAAACTATGGACACCACAATCACGTTCGTATGGGCTTTTATTGTTTGGGCGTGGGAGAGGATAATGCAGTAACCCTGAGCCTACCATTCACCCCGAATGTTGATTTTGCGGCCAATGTAGATCAAAGATCAGACTGCACGTAACGTGCAGTCTGATTTTTAATCTACATTGTCCGTCATGCCGAGAAAGTCTGAAAAACAAAACAAAAAGTCTTAAAATTGCATGATCATTTGGCATACTTCTGAAGATTTAATACGTATATTGTGTTTATTTGGACCACTAGGGCATGACTCTTTCACCAGAAGACAAAACTTTTAGACTTGTCTCAATTGAAAGCATTTGCAGACGTCAAAGTCAAGACGTTAAGAGTGATAGGAACTGTCTTAAAAAAGACGAGAAAACGTCGCAGAAAAGGAAGAAAATGCTGGTGACCAGCGTTTTCTCCTTTTCATATAATGTTTTTATAAGCCTACTTGCTCAGAGTTGTGACCAGACTACATTGTTTGTTAAACTTTTTTAATGAATTAGCAAATATATATGAACCGAGGTCTAGCAAAAGGGGGCTTAATGCATCCCCGTAATGCATTGCATCACATACTAAGGGATTCAGAAAATCCACTTTGATTAACAACCGACTGAGTCATGAGGTAGACTGGTCCCTTTGCATAAATAAAATTGACCGATAGCAAAAAGATTCGGCCCAGGTAAGCCTGCGCGGACTGCGCAGGCTGACCTGGGTCGAAACTTTTTGCAGATGCATTAAGCCCCCGTTTCACAAAGCACGTCCCATATCATTTTTCATTTTGTTTATATGAAAAATTTGGTCTAGTCATTTTACCGTCTGCTCATTTTACGCGACATAAGATATAAGCTATGCTCTCTGAAAAGGAGGCTCAATGCATCTACTGATAGTATCGATTAAGTCCGCAGTCCGCGCAGACTAACCTGGTTCGAAACTGTTATCTATTTGTTTATTTTCGGCATGCCTAAGGACCATTCTACCTCATGATTCAGTGGCCCAGCCAATTTCTTTACCAGTATTGATGATAGTCATTGCGACAATATTTCATTCCTCTCCCACCGCTGACCATTGTCTCGATGATGGTTATGTGGGAAGGCAGCCAGTGGCTTGGAAAGAAAACTGTGCGGAGTACTGGTAAAAGAGACTCCAGGAAAGCATGGATAGGTGCACTGGCCGCCGCGATATAACTGAAATAATGTTGAAAACGTCGTTAAACACCATACAATCAATCAATCAATCATGATTCAGTCTGTTAAACAAAATTGATTTTATACATCCATAATTATTTGATGCCTTGCTTGGCATGATGCATCACAGAGACACATTAAACCCCCTTTTTCCCAGACCATGTGCAATACATTTTTACCCATCAATTATAAATGAACTGCGCTATGACGGAAGGTTTGAGCGATCTATTGTCTGTGTAAAGGGGAAGTCAATTTTGTTGTCTCGTGGCGACAGTGTGACAGATAGAAAGGGGAGCTACTCAACAACTGATGGATTATGTTGATATGTAATGAAAACTAACTTTATCCATTTCGTCACGTGTTCATTTCAGCCACAACTTCATATTGTTAAACTCTGTACTAAACAACAAAATTATATTTATAGACTTGTCCAAATTGAAAGCTTTTTCAGACGAGAAAATTAAATCACAGGTAGGTCAAATGATGATCTTTGACTTTGATAGGGTAGAAAACATGGTGGGAAAAGGAAAACATGCTGGTTACCAGCATTATCTCCTTTTCCAACAATGTTTTTCTAAACCCTTCTTCTTCAGGGTCGTTAAAACCCAGGGTTGTGGAGGAAAGGGTTAACTTCATTGCAGTCAGCTGAAAGGGTTAACTGATATTATTCGCCTGTAATAAATGAAATACGAGCAAAACATCGTAACAAAACGAATACAATGCTAAAATTATGTGTACCCATACTGTTTTCAAACGCCAATCGTTTTCGTGATAAAATGCTTTTACATCACACCAGAGGCAAACTGCACACCAAATTATCAAAAAGTAATGACAGGCAAAATCATGGAGGGTGGGGGATTGCATGCTGAGGCCACCGTTTTGGATATTTATGGTGTTTAACGCTGTTGTAAACTGTACTTTAGCTATGCAAAAGCGGCAAGTGCACCTGGCCACACGTTTTTGGATTTAACTCTGAAAAAGTATCGATTCATGTCAGCCTGCGCAGTACGCGCAGGCTGACATGGGTTAAAACTTTTTGCCATTAGTAAACTTTCACCATGTCAAAGGACCATTCTACATCCAGATCGAGTCTATTGTTAGAGTACATGTAAATGAATTTTATGATTCCATGATAATTATGATGACTGGCTTGGTACATTGGATCACGGAGCTGCATTTAACTTCCTTTTGATTGATTGAATTTGCGTTTATTTATCGTCGCCACCGATTTCCCGTATGGGCGACGCCCCATGAAGACTTAGCTGTGTTACGGGGGATAGTGCAGGATACAGGACGAAATCCATCCTAAGTTACGCCTGGCTCTTTTACGTGCTCGAAATATAGCACCTTCACACGGGACCTCGGTTTAACGTCTCATCCGAAAGACTATTAGTAACTTTAGATGGCCAGCCATGGGAATCGAACCCACACCCTCAAGTGACCCGAAACATCACGTTCACGAGTCCTACGCTCTACCAACTGAGCTATGCGGACTAATCAAGTATAGCACACGATTTCCTTGTGCCTATTATATTAAAATAACAGAATCTGTTCTGTTCTATATTAAAATAACTGACCAATGAAATTACGAAATCACCCTAACGAGGGATAAATCCTGTAAAAAATTTAATTAACATAGTTGCACCAACTTGAAATCCCGAAATAGACAATTAAAAAAGTAATGCATTATTCAATGACTGGTGTATATAGAATTATCATGTCACTTTTGCATTCTGCTCTCTCAGGACAGAATCGGATGATTTCGATTGGGCGAATATTCTCCCAAATTTAGACTTCTGAATGCTGTGTAGAATGGTTGTTGGTGTTAAACGTCTCGTAGATGTTAAACATAAGAAAGCCTAGGTGCATCGAATATTGGAACTAATGATATAATTATATTCGGATACCGTCACCCGGACGGTATCGCTACATTTTGACAATGTGCCGTGTGCATTCATCAAACACGATATTTGTTTACAAAAGAAAAGATAAAACAAAAAAAGAGCAATAATCGTCATATTTGAAAATCGTTATCACACCCACACTGTGTCGTCAACACAGACCTTTCCTGTCATGATGTGGACCATTTCTGTCCGTCAAACAGGCCTATACAAACACACAGATCACCATTACTAATCCAGATATCGTTTTGTCATCTCCACAACGGGTCCGCGCCCACTTTCTTGGCGTTTGTGATAAAGATATAAACTTTTGCATTTGCTTAGCAACCATGTCTCTCTCTCTCTCTCTCTCTCTCAGTGTCTGTCTCTGTATCTTTTTTTCTGTCTCTGTCTCTTTGTCTATGTCTCTCTCTGTCTCTTTCTCTCTCTCTGGTATAAATAATATAATACAAGTTTACGCAACACAGGGATGCTTTCTAGTTTTCGAGACTTTACTTTTTGAGAATAGTTGATGAATACGGACCTATGTTCAATAGCTGCAATGTTGACACAGTTAAGCCACTTTTTCGACTTAGAATTAACCGTGCAAAAACTTTGACATGTTAGAATATCACTGTCATTACCGAAAATATTTACTTTAAACTCGGACAAATTGTTACCTATCAAGAGAAGAAATCATACAACCAGGACAGGGCCGCTTCAAAGTATTTTTTACACAGTTATGCCCCTTTTTCGCAAACACAACTGCAGCCGAGCGATGACAACCCAATGCGGTGCTCCTTTTATAAATTACTGACTCGCCGACCGAGTCACTGCGCTGTTTGATACTCAGTTGTTTTTAAAATTATCTTTGTCAAATGTCACGTGATAGAGGCTATCCCAGTGACTTGTCGGGTAAGAAATTCGAAAGAAAAGGGAGTAAAATCGGATATTCGACGATCATATTCTGCATGCTTTATGAAAAAGGGGTTTAATGCATTTGCAAAAAGTATCGACTCAAGTCAGCCTGCGCAGTCCGCGCAGGCTGACATGGGTCGAAACTTTTTGATATCTGTAAATTTTCTGCATGTTCGAGGACCATTCTAGCTCATGATTAAGTCGGTCAAAATCGATTTTATTGATCCACAGCTATTTGATTACTTATTGGTTGTAATGCATTATGGATATGCATTGAACCCCTTTTCTCAGAGCATGGCTCATATGTTTATGTGCCTAAAACATTTAACCTTTAGTCTGCTAAGATCAACTCACCGACCTTTTGCGGACAGTGTTGATCAAGATCAGACTGCACAGAACGTGCAGTCTGATCTTGATCAACACTGTCCGTTAAGGAACATTTTGTCCCCTAAAAGATACCCTTGAAATTTATAGGTGAAGCCATCGATACACGTAAAAGGCTTTTGAAAGTATGTGGAAAAGGGAAAACATGCTGCTATTTTAGCTAATAAAGACAAATGCCTCAAATCCCACGGTACAGAGATGAAGTGCTACTTAAGGTCTACGGCCCCTATCTCTCATATTAAAAGACGGAGGCTGCCGAGATTGGCCGAATAGCCTTTACGAAAACGTCGATGTTACACGATATTTACCGATGAGTTAGTGAGTCTACGGCCCTTAACTCTCATGTTTAAAGACGGAAACTGCCGAGATTGGCCGAATAGCCTTTACGAAAACGTCGATCTTTACCGACGAGTTAGGGGCCGTAGACCTTAAAGATACATCTATACTCGTTTTCAGCCAGTTTTTTGCCACTTTTCAACCCTTTTTATCAAGGGGAGCTTTTAGGATCACGTTGTGTTCGTCGTGCGTCGTCCGTCGTCCGTCATGCGGCGTCAACAATTTTTTAAACATCTTCTCCTCCTAAACCGCTTGGCCAATTTTGATCAAACTTGGCTGGAATGTTCCTTGGGAGGTCTTCTTTAAAAAGTGTTCACAGAATTTGATTCCATCAAAAACTCTGGTTGCCATGGCAACCAAATGGAATTTTCTAAGAAATTCTTTAAAAATCTTCTCCTCTGAAAGCGCTGGTCAGATTTTGTAATAATTTCACAGAAATGTTCCTTGGGTGACCCTCTTAAAAAAGTGTTCGCAAAATTTTGATCCGTAGAAAAACATGACCGTGGTGGTGGTGGGGGGCGCCCTTTGCGTTGTGCGGTGTCAATAATTCTTTAAACATCTTCTTCTCCTAAACCACTGGGCCAATTTGGACCAAACTTGGCTGGAATGTTCCTTTCGAGGTCCTCTTTAAAATTGTTCACAGAATTTGATTCCATCAAAAACTCTGGTTGCCATGGCAACCAAATGGAATTTTCTAAGAAATTCTTTAAAAATATTCTCCTCTGAAAGCGCTTGTCAGATTTTGAAATAATTTCACAGAAATGTTCCTTGGGTGACCCTTTCAAAAACTTGTTCGCGAAATTTTGATCCGTCGAAAAACATGGCCGTGGTGGGGGGCTCTTTGTACTGTATGGACTTAAAGAAATTCTTACAAATTCTTCTTCTCTTAAACCACTCGTCAGATTTTAAAATTATTTCACAGAAATGTTCCTTGGGTGCCCCTTTTGAAAACTGTTCGCGAAATTTTGATCCGTCAAGAAACATGGCTGTGGTGGTAGGGGGCTATTTGCACTATACGGACATGCAGAAATTCTTAAAAATTCTTCTTCTCTGAAACCACTGGTCAGATTTTGAAATAATTTCACAAAAATGATCCTTATATTATGCCCCTTTTTTAGCTTGGCTGTTTTTGAAGAAAATATTAAGGTATTGTCATAGCCCTGTTGTTGTCGTCTGCGTTGTTGTCGTTGTGCAAAAACTTTGACATTTTGTTATATCTCGGTTTCCGCTCTACACATGTACTTGAAACTTAGAATAATTGTTCACTAGTAAAAGAGCAACCCATACAACAAGGACAGATAACTAAAATCATTTTGTCCAAATTAATACTCCTTTTTCGACTTAAAATTTTAACTTACTATCCAGCACTCAACAGCCAATCGTTGGCAGCCGCATGCGGTGCTCTTGTTCGACTTAATATTTTTAGCTACTATCGGGCATCTGCTGTTGTTCAAGAAATGGTCCTTGGGTAACCTATCCCAAAATTTATTTGCAGAATTCTGATTCGTCAAAAACATGGCTATGGTGATGATTGTAGGGGTGGTGACAGAATTTGAAATGATTTTTACAGGTGACCTTTTCAAAATTGCTTGGCAAAATAATGATTTTGTTTCCAAAATTTCAATACTTCAAAAAAAAAAATGGCTATGGTCCTCTCAAAAATTCAGGTGAGCGATCCAGGGCCATCTTGGCCCTCTTGTTTTAATGAAACTATAATCATTATTGACACCTTTGAATTCCTAAGGGAATAATTAAAACACTATGAAAAATAACACTGTAATGTTCAATGAACATTAGAGTGTTATTTTTCATAGTATAATCATCATTGTATCTTCATGCCAAATGTTGCCCCTGATGGCTGCAACGTTGCACAGATTACGACGGATAGAAAATGCATTTCATTTTTTTTTGAGGCCTTTAAAGCAATCGCTGTTGTCGTTTCCGGTTTTAAATGAGGACATATCCCTTGAGCTTTTCTATCCCTTATACCATATATATTGGTAATTTACCTATTTTTACATAGCTGAGCCATTCTACACACTTTCAAGTTTTTACAGCGTTTTTTTCTCTGTAGTTGTAAAAGTGTAACACTAAAAGGTCGTAGTTAACTGACAATGCCCATCGCCGTAAAAGGGCTCATTAACTTTTTATTTCGCGACTCGGCATACTGTAGCTTTTGAAAACAACGTAGAAAATTGATTTTAAAAAAAATGCAAGTAACCAGCATTTTCCCCTTTTCCAACAGTGATTTTCCAAATCTGTCAAAGACAAATCCTTTCTGTCCCAATGTTAACATTTACCCTGCTAAATAAGTCAACTGAAACTATCAAGTCGATAGTAAAAACCCGAATAATGTGATTTCAAACTTACTTTTTGGAGAAAAATATCGTCTTATCGGACAGTGTGGATACAAGATCAGACTGCACGTTCTGTGCAGTCTGATCTTGATCTACATTGTCCGCAAAAAGGCAGCGAGTCGCGCTAAGCAGCCCAAGAGTAAAAATAAGAAGTAGAACTAATCAAAGTAATGCAGGTACTGACTATACACATTGCTTTAAGAAGTTTATTAGAGGTTAATCAATAGGTAACCATTAGACTGCCAAGTAATTGAGTGAATGTTGTTTTACGCCGCTTTCAACATTATTTCAGCCATATCACGGCGACAGCTCGAATATTCACGTATTTCCTGAGTTTTACCAGTACTAGGCTAAGGCTCTGACGTGCATTGCCCAAGGACACTCCCAAGAAAAACCCAGTGGATCTAGTGAGGCTCGAACCCGGGGCCTCTAGGTCATGAGTCATACACTTTACCACTGAGCCAAAGCCCCTAGATTGCAAAAAAAAACGAAATAGAAATTTTCGATCATTGAAAAAAGAAAACGTGTAAATAACTGGCTTTTCAAAGCTTCCATGAGCCAGAATGTCTTTGCTTAGCGGACCGTGCAGATCAAAGATCAGACTGCACGTTTTGTGCAGTCTGATCTTGATCTACACTGGCCCCAAAAGCAAATTTATCTGTAAAAGGCTCTCTAGGCATTAAAGAGCAAATCAATCGATACGTTATACAGGAGATGGTTGACAAATGTTGAATGAAGTTTTCAGTTTTCGTACATCGTTGTGACATTATTATGACTGACAGTCATTGCATTGCCGGTACATAACGGACAACCTTAAAAGTTTATTGATAATTATGATATTAGTGATTATGATATTCATATGATATTAATGTTGAAAGCAGTAAAAAAAACTCTCTCCCTCTCTCTTTCTCTCTCTCTCTCTCCTTTTTCTTCTTCTTCTTTCTCTCTCTCTCTCCTTCTTTTTCTTCTCTCTCTCTCTCTTCTTCTTCTTCTCCTTCTGTTTCATCTGCTCTCTCCTTCTCTCTCTGTCTATCTTTTTCTTCTTCTTCTCCTTCTTCTCTCTCTCTCTCTCTCTCTCTTCCCAACACATAAAGGCAAAGGAAACTCTGAGGATTACCTTTGTTTCTGGCCTGAATTTACTTCGTAATTAGCCTCCACCCCGTTTAAAAAAATCACTATTGTGCAGAAATGTTAACCACATTGAGAAAAATTTTAAAACCGGGTAAAAAGTAAAACAAAAGATAAAGCGACCTGGCAACTTTTGACCTAGATTTGAAATTCATTTTTTTGCTGGCGTCTAACATATGTACTGACAATAAGAGATTGCCAACTTCACTATAGTTTCCATACTTTTAAAAGGTATGATTCAAATTTAAATGCATTTTAACACATGTATTGTTTACCTTCGGCCGCCAGTGGGCCTTTAAATACAGACTGAAGATGCTCATTTCATTTATTCAACTCTACAAAGCTAAACACTTCGTCGCAATGGTAGTTTCGAATTACTGAAGATAGACTGTTTATAGTGAATAAGCAAACCCATTGCTCACCTCATCCGAAGCACTTGGGTTTCCATGGAAGTGTTCTTGGGCAAGACAATGCATTAGATTTCCTTGCTCAGTGATGGTTAAACCCACGACACGCAAGTCTATATACAAGCTATCGCCTTAATATGACTAAAATATTGTGTAAAAAATCGTAAAACGTAAATCAATCAATTAATAGATGAATCAACTAACCAAACGACCGACCGGATCAAACCAAACCAACCAACCAACCAATCAATCAATCAATCAATCAATCAACCAACCAACCAACCAACCAACCAACCAATCAAAAGCAAAATAAATTAGTAGAACAAATGTTGGAGCAAAAAGTATCAGGATGAAGTGCAATACTTACCTACAAAAACACTAAAATCCGTATTCCGAACTTCTCCCCCACTCCATGAATCACTAGTCGTTTCCAGTGGAATACATTATCCCAATAGTATTTTTACCGATTCATTGGCGATTTTATCGCTAAAAGTTATCTATATTTATTTCGCCCCAGATGATTCTGACTGAGCCCAATTTTTTAACGTATTTACTTGGTTTCGGTCAGAAATGTTATGTTTACTATAAATAAATGAATATAGAATTTGAGGAAGGGGGAAAGAGAGAGAGAGATGAGGAGGGATAGAGAAAGAGAGAGAAAAAGAGATATGCAGAGAGAGAGAAGGAGAGAGAGAGAGAGAGAGAGAGAGAGAGAGGAAGAGAGAGAAAAAGAGAGGTGGGTATCTGAGAGTGAGAGAGAGAGAGAGAAAGAGAGAGAGAGAAAGAGAGATATGCACACAGAGAGAGAGATGCAGAGAGAGATAGAGAGAGGGAGATGCAGAGAGAGAGAGAGATAGAGAGAGAGAGAGAGAGAGAGAGAGAGAGAAAGTAGAAGAAGAAGAAGAGAGAGAAAAAGAGAGAGGGGGTATCTGAGAGTGAGAGAGAGACAGAGGGAGAGGGAGAGAGGGAATGAGAGAGAGAGAGAGAGAGAGAGAGAGAGAGAAAGGGAGAGAGAGAGAGAGAGAGAGAGAGAATAAGTTATAATCATAGTCCATTCATGAAAATGGCGGTATATAAAAAAAATGAATTATTTCTATACCTCACGACATAATTCCAGATTTACCCAAATTTACAGCATTCGCAGACAACTTTAAAAAAGTAACTCATAGGATGCTGTTTATCTAAACACGAGTAGAAAACATTGTGGGGAAAGGAGAAAATGCTGGTTACCAGCATTTTCTCCTTTTCCCACAATGTTTTCAAAAGCCCCAATCTTCATGGGTCGTTAAAAACCGGGAATGTTTGGTAAAGGGTCATCTGAACATGCCAGGTGTTATCTTTTAAAAAGTCCGCTGTTTTTCATCACTTTAAATAACAGGAGCATAACAGACACATTTTTTTCTTTATTTCTAATTACTTTAAAATTTCGACAAATTTACTTTGAGATCGCTCAATAAAAAAGAATCAAATATATTTTAGTGTTTACGAAATGTTTTGAAAGTCACTAAAACTGTTATATTACATTATATTGTTTGCTTGTGTTTAATTTCGTTTACAACATTATTTTATGTAATATCGCGACACCCAGTGCACCTGTTTAAATTTTCATAAAACTTCTATAACTAGTGCTTTGCACAACTTTCTAAGCCTCTGGCTGCTTTCCCACGTAAACGTAGTTAAAATACTATTCAGCAGTGAGACTGGATTGAATCCTATGGTAACGAATATCATCAAATATCAACAATAGTTCGGCTGAGCTGTGAATCAAACTCGCGACCTTTATATTACAAGACGCTTAATCATATATACTGACGGAAAAAGGTTTAGCAATTTCAAACTAACACTACTTTACAAAAAAGCAATTGTTAAAATCCAAACCTTATACGCATAGTATGCATGTCGACTGAGGTTAGCCCCATAGCATTTTTATGTGCTATTGTCTGTCTATACGTGATATTGGGTCGATTTACGAAAATTACGCTCTGCGCATGCACAAGCCTAATGTCTGTACATGTTTCAAACTACTACATGTGGATAGACTGATCGTTTATCGAATTAAAAGAAAACGCTTAAAAAATCCTTGAAAATTGTTATGAGGCGCCGACCTGGTATGACGTTAGATCAACGTCAGATGGCAATCGGTATGTTGATAGGTGGTATAAGTGCAAGTAACGTTGCACGGCATTTCGGTGTTCACAGAATTACAATAAGCCGTCTTCAGGCAAGACATCAGCAAACCGAACATGTTGCAGACAGGCCACGTTCGGGGAGGCCAAGGAAGACTTCGCCACGTGCAGACAATTACATTATCATTTTATCAAGACGTAACCGCTTTTGGTCCAGTAGCAAAATCGCTAGTCATGTTCGAAATACGACTGGTACAAGAATTTCATCTCAAACAATACGTAATCGTCTGAGGTCTGCAGGTTTGAGAGCCTGTCGACCGTACGTTGGCGTTCCACTTACGTTACGTCATCGTCAAGCAAGGTTTCAATGGGCTAGAGTTCATCAGAGATGGACTAGAAACCAATGGAATGAGGTTGTTTTCACCGATGAGTCTAGCTTTAATGTTGACTTTGGCGATGGACGAGCCAGAGTGTGGCGGCGACGGGGTGAATGATTCCTTGCTGAAAACGTCATTGAACACGATCGTTATGGCAGAGGTAGCGTCATGATATGGGGCAGGATAAGTCACAGAGCAAAGACAGACATTATCATCGTTGCAGGAAACCTAACAGCTGACCGATACTGCAACGAAATTCTTCATCCTGTGCTTATCCCGTTTTTACGCAATGGTCATGCACGTATGCTGCAACAGGACAATGCCCGCCCTCATACCGCACGCCAAACTCGGTTGCTTTTACAGCGACACGGTGTTCGTACACTTGCATGGCCTGCCAAATCCCCCGATCTCTCGCCTATTGAGCATCTGTGGGATCACCTGGGACGGCAAGTACGAAAACGTCATGACGACAATAACGTCCAAGACTTCGAACGGATTTTACACAGAGAGTGGGAAAGAATCACTTTGCACATTGTAAGAACCTTAATCGCTAGCATGAGGTGTAGGTGCACTGCTGTCATTACCCACAGGGGAGGTCACACACGATAGTGACTGTGACATTTCCTTCTGCTACTGACGTCAACTTACGTCTTCGAGTAACCTCATTTTCAAATTGGCTTGATTGGATTTCACATCCCCTAGTCAGTTAAAGAGTAAATGATTGACTGGCGGCAGGTTTTTTCCTCCGTAAACCCCCTATAGTTGCTCAATTCCTAAAAATATCGCGTGTTGCTAAACTTTTTTCGCTCAGTATATAAAATTAGCTTCTGCGCTTTTATAAAGCATGACTTTTCACGCCTTTATAGCAGACAGATGTTTTTGAAAAACTGTGGAAAAAAAAAAAGAATTGCCATAAACGATTGTTCCCTTTTTTCCATAACATATAACTCACAATAGGAAAACTGATTTTCGTAAAATGTTTCCTTTTTTGGCCACTTATGAAAAAGCTTAAAGTCTGGCGATTTTAAGTTGTTTTCACCATAAAAAATAAAAAAAATCGGACACTGTGTATCCACGATTGAAATAAGCGTTTCGCGGATCTACACTGTGCGCCTATGGACAATCAGTCGGTTATGCAATCATCATCATCATCATCATCAGTTCTCTCGTTTACACTTGCCATGAGGCATGGGGCATAAAGCCATGCTCGAACTGTTCGGTCAAAGGCTAAGGGAGCTATGTGCGCCATGCTCTATCAAAGGGAGGTTTAATGCATCTCCGTGATGCATTATGCCAAGAAAGTCGTCACATAATTATGGATCCATATAATCTATTTTGTCTAATAACCGGCTGAATGCTGAAGTACAATGGTCCTTTTACAAGCAGAAAATTCATAAAATAGCAAAAAGTTTCGACTCATGTCAGCCTGCGCGGACTGCGCAGGCTGACATGGGTCTAAACTTTTTGCATATGCATTAAACCCCCTTTTCACAGAGTATGGCTCTTATATGAATACTGAATTTTGTGCAACATTAGGTTGGGTAGCTCACACGAGATATATTTTACAGCTTTTGTCCCACTTTTCATTTTTTGCCAAGAAAATCCCGTACTAGTAAATACTTCCAATCAGCCAAGGAATTTGATTCATTAGCATGATTTAGCTCGTAAGTTCCTACAGAGAGTATTTTGCTTCTTAATGCAGACTATAATTGAGACATTCTCTGGCAAAACGGGGCATTATACCAAGCAAGTTATCATATAATTATTGATCCAACAAATCCACTTCGTCCGACTTGGAATGTAGCTAAGGCAGGTTTAAGTTTAGCGATTGCTTTTTATTTATTTATTTATTTATTTATTCATTTATTTATGTATTCATTTATGTATTCATTTATTTATTTACTGTTTTGACTAAAGACAAAAAAGAACAGTCTTAGGGAATTACAAGCTTTCGAACAATATCCCAATATCCAAATTAGCATCCACTAACCCTCCCCTCCCCCCCCCCCCCCCCCCATTCCTTTCTACAGCCGTGTCTACTGTCTATTAAACCCTTATAAATGCTCCTAAGCTATGTTCAACACGAAAGTTTTCAAAGTTGCCTACCACTTACCAAACAATCCGGTACTGAAACGACTTTGAGAAAAAGAAATTATGAAAATATTGTTGGAAAAGAAGAAAATGTTGGTAGACAAGCAATTTCTCCCTCTCCACAATTTTCCTTTTCTTTCTGAAACAAAAGTTCTCATTTGAACCACTTTTTATTGGTCGTCTGCAAATGCTTTCAACTTGGCATTGTCATCTGATAAAGGATTAAACTGCTCAACAGATTAAATCAACATCTCTTATTGCCTTAAAAAATCTATGTGTATCGGACAGTGTAGATCAAAGATCAAACTGCACATCCTGTGCAGTCTGATCTTGACCTTCACCGTCCGCAAAAGTGAAATGATTTCCGCTCAGCAGCCTATGGGTTAATCAATTTGGAATATCCAATATATAACAAAGATTTTTCAGAGTCATCCATTATGAATTCATCTCAATGAGTAATACTTTGAATACGTAATATTTTAAAAATCAGAACATAGTTCCAAAGCTATCATTTGCAAAATCAAAATTAATCAATTGCAAGGCATTTAATATTTTTCTCATCATGTGAGAAAGAATAAAAAATAAATCACTAATCACTTTTCCACTATATTACGAAAAGAAAAAAGAAAAACTTCATCATAAAAATTCCAACGTTAATTATTCCACAATAGATCTATAGAAAAAAAAATCTTCAAGAGCTAAAATTCCAAACTAAATATAAACACACAGTGATCGAATATTTCACCTTCACGTTCGAACATCTCTGTATTACAGGTAAGCGTAGACTAGATGGTAAGATGAGCGATTGACCAGAAAAGTTCGGGGTTTCCCACACTCCCCTCCCAGTCGCTTATTTACCTGGCCAATCAACCAATCAAGCGTGGTTTCTTCCAGATTTTTTTTTTTATGGTCGAGCAGAAACCCGCCGGCCGCGGCATCTAAATACTGTTGCCCACCAACATTTTACTCATCGAGTAATTATGTGGGAATGTGCACATTACCCTCATATACTTCCCTTTCATATGCTTTTACTAGATTGAGTGATTAATTGAATTGATTGAATTGCCATGGGGTTTAACGCCGTTTGTAACAGCTAAGGTCATATCACGGAGGTCAGTGCACCTACGCATGTGTTTCCAGACTTTCTCTCACCAGTACTAACACAAACTTTCTTTCCAAGTCACTGACTACTTTCTCCCATACAACAGAGTTGAGAGGCGAAAAATCGCCAGTAAGAAAGTTTATTTGATTATTTTCCACGTATGTATTTCATTGATTTGTATTGTATTGTCTGACAATTACCTGCATGCTTTAAGTCGAAAATATTATGTTATTTTCTTTGTTGGATAATTCGCACACACTGATATTTCGGGGGGAAAAATTAGGTCCCTCGCGGCTTCAATATACATATATCAAGATTTTGCATAATTTCTCCAAATTCTTTTTAGTAAATTGAAGAAAAATGTTTTTGACATTTAATCATAAAGTTCTTGTACACCTATTATGATTATCATGATAGTTTTTTAAAAGATGAATTGAATTTTATTCAACACAATGTACTTTTTATTTCTTAAGACTAACACATGGAAAAAAAAAAAGACGATAGAGAAACCCAAATTAAGCATTAAAGGGGACTCTTTAAGATTCTTATACTCTCACCAAATTTTAAAAATAATTCATCACTAAATTGAGTAAGGCAGTTTAATTTAAAAATATTTATCTTACATCGATTAAAAAACGAGTTCTTACAACTTATACTAATCTCTCTCGATTCTGCTTCCTGGGAACTACACTAGTACTCACGCCGAATGCGTGGGCCAAAAAAAAAAACCTAAAGTTGACACCCGCTCCCAGGTATTGAATTCGGAACCTTATCGTGACGAGGCCGACCCTCTACCTCACAAACACAGACACCACATTATTGAGTAAGGCAATAGCTGGCAAACCATGGGTAAAAAAAGGACAAATGTAAAAAAAAAAATCAATGGTATTTCCTTAATGTTCTACGTGGCATTTTAAGGTATTTTCAGAATTCGCGGAAGAATTTCGAAAAGGTCTGGTGGAATGTAACGTGTTCAATAAAACGCGTCGGTTGTGTGGGACCATATTCAAATACAGTGTATGAACTATGACGTCATGTTTGAGCTCATAAATTTTTATACACAGAGCTTCCGATTGCAAAGCGTCCAAAGCACTATTTGAAAGGCAATTTTGCACCTTTTTACTGGAAACACTCGATACGAGCAATTTCTCCTTTTTCCTCAAGGTTTTCAATTGTTTACTTCTGCCAGACGAAAATTTATTGAGCGGGCTTACAATAAGAATCATCAATATGGTGCTGATTTCTGATATTAGATAAAGGCTTGGTTTCTTCTGTTTATTATTTTTACTCAACATAATCATTATCAATAGTGACTGAAAGAAAACAGAAAAATAGTATAATTGTTTGTTCTGGTGTAAGATAAATTATCATTTCTCTGAGAAACCGGATTACTCATTGGCTAAGCGGTGAACTCTTTACCAGACCATAAAATTTCAGACCTGCCCTTAAGCAAAGCATTTAAGGATTACGACCCGTAACTCATCGGTAAATATCGTGTAACTTCGACGTTTTCGTAAGGGCTATTTGGCCCATCTCGGCAGCTTCCGCTTTTAATATGAGAGTTAGGGGCAGTAGACCTTAATGAGCCATGCTGTGGCAAAGGGCGGCAAAGTGTATCTACGTAATCCATCATACAGAGTAAGTCATCAATCAATCAATCAACCAAACGTTTATTCATATACATTAAGGCCTCCTGCCCATTATACAAATATATTACATTTTACATATAAATAAACTGAGTTGCGTTCATCAGTTAAATAGATATATACAGATGTATGAAATAAACAACTAGTAAAGTAGAATAAGAAAAGATGATAATAATAGTGGTTGTTTTCTACTTATATCGATCAAGATGTAGAAATTAGCATAGACCAATATCAGATCGCATGTCCATGCTAGCAGATCAGGGTCAACAGTATACAAAACCATTTTTTTCTTACTAAAGGGGACCAAATAGATTTCAATAGAAATTAGTGTCGACCAAGATCAGACCACATGTCCATGCCATCCGATCGTGGTCAATACTGTATACAAAACTCAATTTTATAAGTGTATATACGGATAGGATTAATTTAAGCTGAAATTAGTGTAGACCAAGATCAGACATCATATTTATGTTGGCATCATATAATTATGGATCCACAACAACCATTTTGCCCCTCAACCGACTGGATCTGGAGATAGACTGGTCCTTTGACATGTAGAAAATTGACCGATAGCAAAAAATTTCGACCCAGGTCAGCCTGCGCGGACTGCGCAGGCTGACCTGAGTCGATACTTTTTTGCAGATGCATTAAGCCCCCTTTTCACACAGTATGGGTCATTTATAGACAACAAATTAGGTACAGCTCAAATGACTGGATATGTCTTTGGACGGGTAGAGAAAAAGGGAAAAAATGCTGCCAACCAACAAGTTCTCCTTTTGCGGCAATGTTTTTATAGACCTTTACAAGACGACAGAATCTTAGACGTGCCCAAATTGAAAGCCTTTGCAGACGACAAATCAATCGTGGCCTAAATGCTTCGACATTTTCATCTTTAAAATGGGTTTAAGAAAAAAAAAACATGTTGGGAAAAGAAGACCAGGGAAGGGTAGGAATCATTGTGATAAAAGTAGAAAATGCTGGGTTACCAACCAGCTTTTCTTCTTTTTCCCACAATGTTTACAAACCCTTCCTTCTTTACAACCGTCGTTTGGTAATGGATTATCGTAAAATAGTGGATGCACTGTTTGTATTTGGTTAATCTTTGTCAGTCAATATCATTGTTTGACAACTTCAAAAGATCAAAGCTGTATATGTTTAGATTTGTTATAAAGGCCCTCCACCCCACTTTATCCCTTAAAGGGGCCTATTAATATTTTTATAATCTCTCATGTGAAAGGACCAGCCTACCGCATGATTTAGCCGGTTGTTAGATACAATTGATTTTATTGATCCATAATTATGGGATGACTTTATTAAACCCCTTTTTTGCCAGAGAATTGTTCATATAAATCTGACGAATCAACTTCTTCTTTCGCCACACTGTTTTAAGATACTCTTCAAAAAGACGAGGAAAAAAAAAAAACTGCCGGTGTTAATGTTTTCTCTTTTAATTTTTCACCAGAAGACAAAAACTTCCACTTGTCTAAATTTAAAACACTTGCCGACGACAAATCAAATCTATTTCAAGTAATTTATGAACCGTCTTCGAAAAAGTGGAGGAAAAAAAAACAAGTCTTGGGAGAGGAAGGAAATACTGGTTACCAGCATTTTCCCTTATTTCCGCAATGTTCTCAAAAGCCTTCTTCCTCAGGTTCGATACAACATGGTGTCGTTTGGTTTAGTATATAACCCCTGGGCTGCTAAGCGCGACTCACTGACCTTTTACGGGCAGTGTAGATCAAGATCAGACTGCACAGAACGTGCAGTCTGATCTTTGATCTACACTGTCCGATAAAGAAATAATTTTCTCCTAAAAATAAATTTGAAATAACATTTTTCGGGTTTTTCACAATCGGCTTAAAAGAATTATTTCACTTATTTAGCGGGATAATGGTTAATTGTGTTAGAAATACTGAGAAGGCGAAAGAATCCAGCCGATTGCGAATCACAATTGTTGCGATTTTATAGATCTAGTACGTATTTGCGCGAAAAATCCAAAGTTCAAATCGGACAGTGTTGATCCAAGATCAGAGTAAACGTTTGGTGCAGTTTGATCTTGATCTGCAAAGTCCACAAGAAGTGCTTTGAATCGAATATTACAACCTAGGGTTAATTTTTCAGTTCAGCAGTGTAATTGCTAATTATAGGTTTGAAGGTAGTTTACCAGCGTGAAAAAACGTCGTTTCTATCGAAAATTGCTTCTAAATTACCTGTGCCGCGTTCAATTTCCGCAAAATAAACGTTTAGCCGTCTAAAGTTTATTTTGCGGACGCTTTAAACCCAAACTAAACATTAGATGGGAAGCAAAGCGTCTCTAAATGACAACAGATCACCAAGATTAAAGGGAGAGGTCGTGACAAATCACTTAAGTGATAGGTAAGATAAATAAATAAACGCAAAGTGTGAAAGGAGAACGGATTATTCAACTCTATACCTGACGACGAAATTTTAGACTAGTGCAGTTTGAAAGAACTTGCAGACGACAAAATAAATATGGTAAATATGATTGGATTTGTATCAGATAGACCAGAAAACATTGTGGGAAAAGGAGAAAATGCTGGTGACCAGCATTTTCTCCTTTTCCCATAATGTTTTCTAAAGCCCTCTTTCTCAGGGTCGTTAAAACTCGGGTTTGTGTGAAAAAGAATTATTTCAGCTCTATACCCCATTTTTTTCGGTCGTTTTTTTTTTCAGTAGGGTTTTTTTTTTTATTGAAAGACTGTGGCAATGCTCGTTTAGAAATCGATCTCTTCTTTTGCAACATCCTTTTTCCTATGCAATTCTGTATATGCCCTGTACCCCATAAACCAATTTTTAGATATGTCTTAATCCAAAGCATTTTTAGACGAAAATTAAATGTGGCTCAAACGAAAGAATCGGTTCAGCGAAGAAGGATAGAAAATACTGGTTGGAAAAGCCCGTGTTTCAACAACACTAAGGTATAAGACTTTTGAAAACAATGTGGGAAAAGCAGAAAATGCCGGTACCTATTCTGAGATAAATTTCGTCATTCTCATAATAAAAAACTAACATGTCATCTGCAAATGTTTCGAATTTAAACTAGCTTAACATTTTGGCATTTGGTAAAAGGTAAAAATACTTTATTCGTCTGGCACTGCAAAAAAGTTATAGAAGAATATCACATGACAATTTCTAGGCTTTGTTTGGTCACAATACTCAATAAAATATCGATCAGTGTAGATAAAAGATAGGACAGCACAGTGCCACCTGATCTTGCTTATGTCCTTTCTGTAAAAACAGATGTAGTTGTCTTTTTGTGCCGTAGGGAGTAAACTTCTGTTTTCTTTCTCTACCTAACGACAAAACTTTAGACATACCGACTAATGTTCGATTAAAGATACATTTTTGCTCGTTTTTCGAACAGCCAGGTTTTTTTTTTAACCCACTTCAACTTTATTTTATGTAACTATAACCATTCCTGTACCTCATGCCAAATGTTGCCCCTGACGGTTGCAAGGTGGCACTGATTACGACCTATAGATAATGCATTTCATTCTCTTGGGGCCAGCAAAGGAAGCACTGTTGTCGTTTCCGGTTTTAAATCAAGGATAAATCCATTGAGATTTATCATTCCGTACACAAAATTCATCGACAATTTATCTACATTTACAAAGCTGACCAATATCTGAACCATTTTACACACTAGTTTGAACCAGCGTTCTCTCTCTCTCTCTCTGTCTCTCTCTCTCTCTCTCTGTCTCTGTCTCTCTCTGTCTCTCTCTCTGTCTCTGTCTCTGTCTCTCTCTCTCTCTCTCTCGCTTTGAACCAGCGTTCTCTCTCTCTCTTTCTCTCTGTCTCTCTCGCTCTCTCTCTCTCTACAAAGATTTATCTTTAAGTAATGGAATTTTACTATTTTACTTTCAAAGGTTTGTTGGAAGAAGAAAAAAATGCTGTTTTTCCTAATACTGGTAGATGACATTGTTGGCGTAGGTCAGTGTACTATTGCAGCAATATGACTCAAAAACCTTTAATTTAAATCTGAAGAAAATTCAGATGTGTTCACCCTAGGTAACCGAGGATAAAAGTAGTTAATTAAAATCAAATCTTAAGTGAAGACGGGAAGTATTCCTCACTGGGTAACCCAGGTGAAGTACATGAGTTTTTTGGTCCCTAACATCAAACTCATGTATAAAGTAAAGACCGGTATTACTCCATTCTGGGTAACCAAGGTTCGTTCTATGATACTTCACTTCTTGGCAATGGAGGTGCCAAAAATTTTCCCTGTGTCGCAAGTATTCAAATTGCGTTTGATCGAAGTTTCAAACCTACATACTTTCATCCCACTGTAACCTGTCTTGGTAAATAGTTCAAAGGTTTCAACTTTTACGAGAAAGAGATTGTAATTTGTTTGACACAATCAGTAACGGAGTTGAAAATCTTTTATGACCAACTTGTAGACATTAAATTAGTATCGTAATGTTTCATTTACATTTACAAAACTCTTTACTAAACCCTTTACCAAACGACAAAATTTTGGATTTCTCCAATTTCGAAGCATTTATAGAAGACAGATTTTATGTGACTCAAATAATGGATTTTGTGAGTTTAAGGACAGAAAACATTGTTCGAAAAGGAGAAAATGATTGTAACTTGCAGTTTTTCCTTTTCTCACAATATTTTGCAGAGCCTCCTCTGTCGTATACACCCGGGATTGTGTGGAAAAGGGTTCGCATTCCAGTGTTTTTACGAGTAGTAAGTATATGTATAAGGCTTTGTAAAGTATCTTTAAAAAAAAGAGAGAGAGAAAAAGCCGGCAAGGAGCATTTTACGCTTTTTTTCCACGTTTTTCTTCCCTTAAAGAAAAATATCATAAAATGAGCCACATTTTATGATCAGTTTGCAAGTAGTGTTTTAAATATGAACGAGCTAATTTTTTTTGTCAAGCAAAGTTAGAGGACTTGGATACACGGATAGCGCGGCCATATGTTCCTGGATTCGATGGGTACTTCCGGTGAACGGTGCTCTCAATAAAAAAAAAAATCTTACAACAACGAGTTTAAAATATTATCGTCAGGCATATTTAAACGATTTAGATACATGGATACCGCAGCCATAAATCCCAAAAACCAAGGTGCCCTTCCGGTGAACGGTGGTTTCAATGAAACATATCTTACAAGGTATATAAATTGGGATTAAAGCAAACAAAATTTGTTCTAGTCATTAGGTGAGACGAAATGAGTTTATCATATAGAGAGTGGTTGCACATGCAAACACGTGTAAAATTCTTAACGACGTGGGGGAGGTGGGGTGAGTTATCAAAAACTGCACGGTATATGCAGAAACACGTCATGGTATTGACTTTGCTTTGTAGAAAAAAGAAGCTGGAAAAAAATCGGGATCGATGGAGGTATGACGGGCCACAAGAAAAAGTGGCCGTAATAACTGACAGGTGTCCCTTGCACTAGCAGAGCCCAGGTTCTGTGTGTTTGTTTGGTCTTTAACGTCGTTTTCAACATTATTTCTGTTATATCATAGCTACAGGTGAACCTGTCCAGTCTTTCTTGATGTTCCTTTGCCACTGGTACTTTTCGCCTTACATAATTTCCAAGCCACTGAATATTTTTCTACTTTTAAAAAGCATCGTTTCAAGATGGTGAAACATTGAGAGATTAATGACTTCTGTTTTGTTGGATATCATCAGTCATGGAAAAGTCATTGGCAGAACAATGAATATGAGTCACAATATGTGAAAAAGTATCGACCCATGTCAGCCGGCGCAGTCCGAGAAACTTTTTGCTATCGGTAAATTTTCTCAATGTCCAAGGAACAGTCTCCCTCATGATTCAGTCGGTTTATAGACAAAATGATTTACAATATTAGATGTACGGTCAGGTGGCAGGGGACTTGGAAACTTGTTCAAGGCTGTGGTGAATCATGTCGCCCCGAGCCGAAGGCGAGGTGGCGACATGATTCGCTAAAGCCGTGAACAAGTTTCCAAGTCCCCTGCCACCTGACCGTACAACGAATTTATTATACTGCAAAGTTTTATCATTCCAACGTGTGTTAAGCGAAATTTACTTGTTTTTTGGTTTCAAAAATTGAGTACGCTGACGAAGTAGAATTTCCCTTCTGAGCGCCCCAATTCAATGAAAACTGACGTCACTTGGAACTGACGTCACTGAAACCTTGGTAAAACGTGCAGTTTGGTGCATAATCTTGATGTTAATCTTGATCGACGCCGCCATTTTGGATGTTGTGTTGAAAGTGTAGTCATGTATACGGGGCTCCCGAAAGGGAAACTGCTTTTACATTGGTTTTGCCAGTGTACATGATAGATATGTTCGGGGCATATTATCCAATCAGATCAAGAGAAATTTCTTTGCAGTATAGTAATGATTCATAATTATGTGATGTCTTGCTTCTTACAATGGATTACGGAGATGCCTTAAGCCCACATTTTGCTGAGCGACTCGTAGTAAAAGGATTAAAAAATGTTACCAATATTAGCTCTAGTTTTCCTATTGATTCTTTGCTGAAAGCGATTTGAAATTTAACTAACTGCGCTTTAACAGACTGTCTGACTTACAATAATTTCCATACTTTTAAATGGTATGAATGAATTTTATATGTACTCATATTCCATACATGGAACTGATTACATTTGGCCGCCATTGGGTTTTTCAGAAATCAATAGGCCAATTTTGACGATATTGCCTTGCGTCACAGACAACATGATGAGGTATCCGAATTTAAAAAGAAATGCTTTAAGGGAGTCGGTGGACAATTACATTCAAATCCTCCAACACTTGGGACGAGTGGATTTTGTTTGTTTTTTATTTTAGTTTATTCATCGTCACCATCGATGTTCCATTTGATCGATGCCTCAGCAAGGCTCTTTATCATTTTATTTGGTAGGGGATAGTGCAAGGTACAGGACCAATCCTCATTTACGCCTGATTATTCAACGAGCATCGTCACACAGGACCTCAACTTGGATGCCTCATCCGAAAGACTATTGGTAAATTTAGTTGGTTAACCATGGCAATCGATCCCACACACTCAAGTATCCCTAGATTGCATAGCCTGGGTTCTATCCTTCAAGCTACTCCGGCCAGCCGAATCGATCTGACATGTGAACTATCAAGGTGTGCTTACAAAGGAGTCAAGAACAAGGTTCGTGTTAGATATATAAGTCATGCTCTGTGCAAAGGGGGTTTAATGCATTTACAAAAGGTATCGACCCAGGTCAGCATGCGAAGTCCACGCAGGCTGACCTTGGTTGACACTTTTTCTTATTGGTCAATTTCCAGCATGTTCAATGACATTTCTACCTTATGGTTCAGTTGGTTATCAAACCAAATTCATTTTATGGATCCATAACTGTCTTGCTTGCATAATGCATTATTGAGATTCGCTAACCCCTTTTAGCATCTGCAAAAACTATCGACCCAGGTCAGTCTGCACAGTCTGCGCAGGCTGACCTAGATCGATACTTTCTGCTATTTGTTATTATTTTGCATGTCAGAAGACCAGCGTACCTCATGATTCAGTCAGGTTGCTAGACAAAGTGGATTTAATAGATCCATAATAATGAGATGACTGGCTTGGTACCATGCCTCAAGGAGATGCAGTAAGTTCCTTTTTGTCAGAACATGGCTCATTTGTTCCGAGCAAGTCGGAAGGAAAAAAAAAAAATCAAGATTAACACATAAGTAGAGCAGAAAAAATTGTTGCTTATTACTAGCATTTCGCCCTTTGCCTCAATGTTTTTAAATAATATCTAATGCAAGGCTAAAAAAATTGGCTGCACTTAGAAATGCTTAACAATGGCTGGTTCAACCCTTAACCACACAACAAAATTTTAGACTTTACAGCATTTGCAGATAACAAATTGAATGTAGGTCAAACCATAAAATTTATCTTTTATATGATAGAAAACATTGTGGAAAAAGGAGAAAATGCTGGATACCAGCATTTTCTCCTTTTCCCATAATGTTTTCAAAAGCTACTTCCAGTCAGGTTCGTTAAAACTCGGGACTGTATGGTACAGGATTAAGCTCTGCTAAGAAGAAGAAGAAAAAAATAGAGCGGAAATGAATTCTCGTCTACGGTAAGATAGTTCCTAACATAAAACAAGAAAGAAATTGTCTAGAAACACAACTTTACGATAACAACTCAGTGGTTTTGGAGGAAAACATGAATACGCCAGAGATTTAACTGCTTTGCAGCATGATTAGGCTGATAAGCCCCGCCGATAAACTGGAAACTATGAATTATGAACACAGGATAATACGACTTGAAAAATAATTGAGCCTTGCTCTGTGAAAAGAGGGCTTAATGCAGCTGCAAAGAATATCGACCCTGGTCAGCCTGCGCAGTCCGCGCAGGCTGACCTGGGCCGAAACTTTTTGCTATAGCTCAATTTTCTGCATGTCAAAGGACCAGTCTATCTCACGATTCAGTTGATTCTTAGATACAATGGAATTTGTGGATCCATGCTTAAATAATGACTTGCCAGGTATAATGCGTCACGGAGATGCATTAAGCCCCCTTTTATTAGAGCATGGTTCATATGTATGTATGTAGAATAGTAAAGAATGGAATAGATCCGAAAGTACTTTTGAACTCGCCAGAGTCCTGGAACAACTTCAGTTGCTTATACAGACTGTGAGGATCAAGATCATGCTGCACAAAATGTCTTGTCTGATCTTGGATCTACACCTTTGTTATACATCTTTAAGGTAGTAGACCCGTAATGCTTCTAGTGCAACATGGAATAAAATTTCTTGTTAATTGATAAATAAGAATTTATACTGATATAATACTTTTGCACATTTTTAACCGGCCAGAAATTCCTTTCATGTCTATCTTGAAATTATTTGTTGATACTTTTGTTAGTTTCCTGAAAAGGGAGTAATTATTATCTCCCTTTGTAATGAGAATATAGTGGTTTTAGATTTATAAATGATAATTCTAAGATGGAAAAAAAGGAATAAGTGACTCGGTGAAAGTAGTAAAATAATACTCATTTTTAATCATAGCAAATTTTGTAGGATAATATTATAGTGGAAATAGCTGTTTTCTATTAGGGGTCTGATACCTTAATACAAGAAATAGTCTAGACATAGCACTATGTGGGTATCTTTAAAGGTTGACTGATAACATTTTATTTTTAATATAGCGTTTTTTTACGCGTCTCTATGCCATGAAGCAGTCCTTCATGGTTAGATGTAGATGCTAACCTGGAGCTTCCGGGTTCGATCCTCATTTCAGACGCTGTTTTTTTTGCAGGAGTGACCTTTGGCATGGCACTACAAAGCCTTGGCTCTGCACTAATGTTACAAAGGACACGCACGAAAAGGTAAGCTGTCATTATTTTATGACTGAATTACATGAATGTCGAAACATTTAAATCACTATTTAATCAGTTGTCCCTTGAGAAAAGCATATTGATTTAAAACTCTTTATTTTTTAATCCAAGGCTTTGGAAAATTTCACAAGCTGAAAAAATAATATAGGTAGTGATCTGGCAAACGGCGAAATTGTCAAATTCTTGGAGAACCATTTGGTGCCGATGACCACGTAATTAAAGATGGTCTACAAGCAGTAGACTTTAGCTGCACTCTGGGGGAAGGGGGTTTATTGCACCTCTCTGATGCATTATGCTTAGCAATTCATCACATAATTATGGATCTACAAAATCAGCTTTGTCTGAAAAGCAGTTGAATCATGAGATAGAACGGTCCTTGGAATGCAGAAAATTTACAAATAGCAAAAAGTTTCGACCCATGTCAGCCTGCGCTAACGGCGCAGGCTGACATGGGTCGATACTTTTTGCAGATGCATTGAACTCTATTTTCACAGATTATGACACGCATCTTTACTTTCTTTAAGGGTTTGTTACAAGCATGTCTATCAAATCGTCAGCTGAAAGTTTTCTTTACAAGAAGGAAAAATTCTAAGCTTGTCCAATATGAAAGCTTTTGCAGACGACAAATTTGAATGTGTTTTAACCGTTTACCACACAATGCCGAATTTTGACGACCCTGCGAATGAAGCCTTTTGAAAACATTGTGGAAAAAGAAGAAAATGCTGGTAATCAGCATTTTCTCCTTTTCCAACGACGTTTTCTATCCTATCAAAGATAGAAAGCACCATTTGAGCCACATTGAAATTGTCATCTGCAAATGCTTTTAATTTGAACACTGCTAAAATTTTTGTCATCTGGTAATGGATTAGTCATTGAAATTTGTCTTTGAATGGGTTGAAAATATCGTGGGAAACGGAGAAAATGTTTGATATCAGCATTTTCTCCTTTTCCAAAAATAATTTACAAAAGCCTTGTTAGTCAAGGTCCTTAAAATATTGGATTGTCTGGTAAAGGTTAAGGAATAAAGAGGGAACGTATTACTAAGGATCCTGTGTTTTTAAGTCTCCAGTGAAGAAGGCTTTTTGAAAGCATTGCGGTAAAAAGGAGAAAGTGCTGCCAACCGGCGTGTTCTTCTTTTTCTAACAAAGTGTCTTACCCTTTCAAGACTATTCCTATCATATAAGTCATATTATTTATGCCTGCTAACTTTTGATGGTGCTTTCTACTTGGACAAGTCAGACATTTTCTTGTCTCATACGAGATATAAGAAAAAAATTGAGCAGCGCCCTGGAAAAAGGGGATTAAAGGCTACTTCGTAATGCATTATACCAAGCTAGTCGTCGCGCAATATTGACCCATTTCGTCTAAAAAGATGGCCTGAATCATGACGTAGTATGGTCCTTTGAAATGCGGACTGCAGAACATGCTTTTTCATCATCACCCCTCCTGGCAAAGTTTAGGATTTGCTTCTAAGCACCCTCGTTTCGCAGAAAGAAGTTTTCAATCACACTTCAATTTCCGTTAATATGGCTAATTTGCCACCTAAGTATGAAGACGTAAAAAGTATGCGACTGGGTTAGCCAATCAGATTATGTATGAGTTTTGCCCCACGTGACGGTAATCTTGTCACTTCATTAGTCAATTATTCTAATGGAACAGGAGAACTGCAGCGTCAAGAGCTATTGTTATTGCCATAAAAAGACACTAATTACTAACTTTACGACAGCAGTGATCAAAAGTTAAGAATCAAGCGTCTGGAAGTGTCGTTGTTGCTATATTTAGACAATGAGTACCGTTTTCATTCTTTACAGACATATCTGAGGCTCGAACTATTTGAATTTTATTCTATAAAGACCTATGCCATTACTTTGCACCACTTTTGGCTTTGGATCACCTACTACTCTATTGACTCAACGAATGTGAATTATCCACACACATGCAGACAGTAATGTCGCCTTGATATATTTACCAAACGGCAGAATATTAAACTGGTCCAGATCTAAAACGACTGCAAACTACAAACGAAATGATACTCAAATTATAGGGTTTATATCAGAGAGAGTAGAAAACAATGTGGAAAAAGGAGTAAATGCTGGTTATCAGCATTTTCTCCTCTTTCCAAATTGTTTTCGTATGCCTTTCACCTCAGGTTCCTTAAAACTCGGGATTGTATAGTAAAGGGTAAAGGCCATCACTTTTGAACTCGTTTGAAAAGGAAGAAATGTTATTTATGCCAACTGTTAAGCATACATGTATTAACATATTGAATGGTCATTATGCTTTATCATAGATATCTGAGCCACGTTTTGGCAAAAGGGGGTTTAATGCATCTCAGTAATGCATTATACCGAGCAAGTCTTCATTGGAGAGGTATCAGTCCGTTAAATAGAGAATTTTCACTAAAACAAAATCATCAAGTAAAACTGCAAAACAAGTACTCTGTGTTCTCAATGTTCTGAATGTCTGATTTGTATTTCAGAAGAAGGGCAAATAACAACACATATTTCTGTGAGTTTGCTGTAGTTGTGTACCTTGTTTATTAGAATGACTTAAATGCAGGGCCTGAATGCCAGGCTAGTCTTCATTGGAGAGGTACCAGACCTCTATAATAGTGGTGAGTTTAAAAGGCAGACTGCCACAGAATTTGCGGTCTAAATCCATTTTTCTTGCGAAATTGTTCTGATACACAGTCTGTTTCGTCATGGTTTTGTAAATAAAGCGAAACCAAAAAACCGAAACAGGAAGTAGACGTGGTTTATTTTTATATGACGAATTTCAGAAAAGATTTGTTATATTAATTTGCCATGGTTGCAAATGGCCTCTCAAATAAGTGTAATAATTCATGAAGCATATAAATCTAAGCAGAAGAAAAAATAAAAAGAATTTCGTTAAAAAAGAGAAAGAAGACCGTTGGACAAGATCATGCGACTTGAAAACGCGGGAAGAAGGTCGAATGACCGTCATGGAAAGCATAAGAGGTTTCTACGCGGCGGCTTTTTTAATTGTTTGTTTACATGTACCAAAATACGAGGGCTGTTTGATATGTAATGTGTATTGTACCACAGCGCGATAACGCTTTGCACTATTTCGTGGATGATGATACGCTTGAATAGCTCTATTCAATACCTTTCCAACGGTATAAACACGAGCCTTCAGCTCCACATAGTTTTAAACTTATAGTCATTTCAATAGAGCTAGTCATTGACCACTGTTGTAAAAATGGTTGGGAAACGGATTAAGAATATTGAAGAAATTAGAGCTTATATAAAAGTTCGCACAAAACTCGGTCATTCGGTAATGCAGATTTTTACTGAATTGGGGTAAGTTTATGGCTCTGATAAGGTATCTTATGAGACAGTTCGTAGTTGGAGAAAGAAATTTCTGACTGGCACAGAGTCCGTCAAAGATGCAGCAAAATCTGGCCGACCTGTGACTTTAACAGGCAAGGCAAATGTCTCAAAAGTCAGGGAAATAATTGAAAGTGATAGCAGATACACGATTCGTGATATTGCCAACGCTGTTGGCATATCGCTATCGCGGGTGCATTTCATTTTGAAGCGTATTTTGAAAGTACGAAAGATTTCTGCCAGATGGATACCGCATATATTGACAGATGACCAAAAACGGGTACGAGTACAAACCGCTAAGCAATTGCTCAAAATGTTTCCCAAATTCAATCAAAGACAATTTGCAAACATTGTTACTGGTGACGAAAAATGGGTTCACTATTTCGAACCAGTAAGAAAAATTGGAAACAAAATATGGCTAACTAAACACGGTAGAAGGCCTGTAGTAGCCAAAAGAAGCATAAGCACAGAGAAGGTTCTTTATTGCATATTCTTCTCATGTGATGGTATAGCCGTACAAATTCTGGTGCCGAAGGGCAGAAGTGTTACAGGTCGGTATTACCGAGATGTTATACTAAAAAAGGTCAAGAAATATTATCTTAAACGACGCCCTGTGTCAGGATTTAGGCATGTTCGTCTACTTCATGATAATGCTCCATCACATACATCTGAGCTTGTGAAGCAATTTTTGAAGTCGGAGAAGGTTACCGTCTTGCCACACCCACCATACTCTCCAGATCTAGCCCCATGCGACTTTTTCCTTTTTCCAAAACTTAAAAAGTTCTTATCTGGTCATCGTTACAAGTCCCGACAAACCCTTGGCTCAGCCATCAGTCAGTGCCTCAGAGGTCTACCTAAATCAGCGTACCGTGACGCATTTCAGAAATGGATTCAGAGATTGAAATTATATATTTCAAACCGCGGAGAATACTTTGAAGGGATGTAATGTTCATTTCACTATTTGAGTCGAATGCTTTTGAGATATCGTACAATACACATTACATATCGAACAACCCTCGTATATTGAAATTAAAAGCCAATAAACTATTTGAAAACATCGATACTGACCTCTCCTGGCTTCTTTTGTAAAGAAGCCAACTTGTACAATTATAGATCCGTTACATCCATTTTATCAAACAACAGACTTAATCATGCAGTAGATTGGACCTTTAACACGCAAGAAATTTAAGAATAGAATAAAGTTTCGAACAATGTCAGCCTGTGCTGACTGCGCCGGCTGACATGTGTCGATGCTTTTTGCAGATGCATTGCTCATTTTATTGTGATGTTTACTATGTTATGTGCTGGATATTCGTGAAGGAAGCAATGCATAAATCCTTTCAACTTTCGGGGCCCGATGAACCACGTATCTAAAACCAGAAACAGAGAGCATTAGCACGTAAATGGCTTGACAATAAATCATCAAATTATCCTGTATGTTTCGGGGGAGAACAAAATTGGACGTGACTCTCATTGGATAATTAATCTGATAGAAGCGTACTTGTTTTACAAGTGACGGGAATTTCAGTTCCTGCATACAGAACTAAATGTTTAATTAATTTATCAAATGCTTTCATTTGATGGTGATTACGCTATCATTTTCAAAAGTAAGAATTGCAAAAAAGTGCAGCCGTGACTCCTCAGCGATTTTAAAACATCTTGAAATCAAACGTCGATTTTTGTTTCGCAGCTATCTATAGAGGAATCTGCGTAGACAGGTTTTTAGAGGGGGTTTATCTTATCTTGGCACACCAGAACTTTCCGTAACTGAACAAGAAAGTGGTTCCGGATTGACGGATGCGTAGAATCGAGTGCCGCCATGGTTCACCGCCATTTAATGTGTGGGCCATTTTGGGAGCTCCAGGGCTCGTAAACAAATCTGTTTTTAAGGAGCACTTACCCTTCAGCAAGGGTATGAGTGGGGCTCTGGCAAAAAGGGAATTAATGCATCTCCCTGGTGCATGATACCAAGCAAGTCATCACATAATTATCAATTTATAAAATCTATTTTGTTTAACAACCCACTGAATCATGAGGTACAATGGGCCATCGACATGCAGAAAATTGACCGAAAGCAAAAAGTTTCGATCCAGGTCAGCCTGCGCGGATTGCGCAGGCTGGCCTGGGTCGATACTTATTGCAGATGCATTAAGCCCCCTTTTAAGAGAGCATGGCTCATATATATTTACTCTTAACCAGAATACAAAATTTTACACTTGTGTAAATTAAAAGCATGTGCAAGTGACTATCAAATCTGTTTCAAATGATGGGATTTGTCTTTTGTCTGGTTAAAAAAATAACATTGTGGGAAAAGGAGAAGATGCTTTTTTCAAAAACCTTCCTTTCTAGAGTACCAGCTTTTTCTCTTTTTCCTATAATATTTTCAAAAGCCTCGATTTGCGGGGTCGTTAAAGCTCGGAATTGTTTGATTGAGGGGTTAAAATGGACATCTTTCAGTGGTAAAAACTAATTGTATAATACTGTATGTCAATTTTTTCGACTGTGCATTTTACTAGGATATTTCCTAACCTGGCTTATCATTATTATATTTCTTAACTTGGCTGCTAAGCTCGACTGTATGAGCTTTTACGGACAATGTAGATCAAGACCAGACTGCACAAAACGTGCAGTCTGGTCTTGGATCTGCACTGTCCGATACGGTATTTTTCTCCCGGTAAAATAAACTTTGAAAAATCGCAATATTGTTGTTTTTACTATTAAATGGAATTTTTGTTTTATTCATTTAGCAGGTTAAGGGTTAAACTCTCAGACAGTGTAGACAAAAGATCAGTTCTTGTATTGTAGCCGGGGCCGTTAGCTCTGTCGTCCCGGTTGTGAAAGCAGGAGTCGCTGGTTCGATGCCCCAGCTCGACCAATTATTGTCAGAGGATTGATGCTAGTAATTGCGATAGGACTCAGTTTTCTATCACCGCTTAATATTGTTTCGATAATGTTTATGTGGGAAAGCAGGCAATGCAGCTGGACAACTTATCCTTACATAAGATTATAGTGGGCAAAGTTTTGTTAACCCATACCCAGCTGAATAAGTGATAAGTGAATTTAAACCGGTAGTAAAAACTCAAACTTTATTATTTCAAAGGATTTTATAGGGAAAAATATGCCCCCATCGGTCAGTATAGATCAAAGATTAGAATGCACGTTTTTCGCAGTCTGATCTTAATCTACACTGTTTGCAAAAGGTCATTGAGTCGCGCTCAGCATCCTTAGGGTTAAAAAAAAAGAACCCAGTGCCAGAGGTTTGTGACCAGCAATTGAGAAAACTATTGTGTTAAGAGCTGGTAATAGAAACTCGAGGAAAGCATGGATAGGTGTACTGGCCACCGCAGTATGAATGAAATAATAGCATTTAACATTCTGCAAACAAATAAAGCTTCCTTCAGTATCAAACAGTTTGTGAACACATGTATAAATTATACATGCATAGGCATAATACTGAGAATCTCGAAAATACTATCAAAATCATACAATAGAGAACTTAATATTACAGGAAGAAATAACTCTTTCTAAAATGAAAGAATATTGAGAAAAGTAATAACTGCTTATAACAAGAAAATACTGCTTTTTCCATCATGTTTCCAAAAGATGTGTTCTAAGCTTTGTTAAAAAGCTGTGTTTTTGCAGTTATGCAATCTTCTTCCCATAAAGCTAATTAAATTTGATACCAATTACTTTTCTTGGCATTGTAACAATGCAACATTTCAACAGAGAAAACCACAAAAATGTTTCTTTCCTAGATATGAATCAGGCTTGCATGTATTGCAGCAGCATGTAACTTTCCCCTAGACTCCGCCCTTTTTGGGCAACTGTTTGCATAATAAGGGGGGGTCCTGCGTGGCTCAGTGGTAAAGTGTGGGACTCGAAACCTGGAGGCCCCGGGTTCGAGCCGCACTGGATTCACTAGGTTTTTCGTGGGAGTGTCCTTTGGCAAGACACTTCAAAGCCCTGGCCTAGTACTGGTGAAACCCAGGAAATACATGAATATGTGCGCTGTCGCCGTGATATGACTGAAATAGTGTTGAAAGCGGCGTAAAACACCATTCAGTCAATCAATCAAAGCATAATAAGGGCAACGTACCGTGTGTAAGCAACAGCTTACAGTTGCCGTAGTAGTTATACAGTATCATTTCTGGTCGCCATAGAACTATAAACCTTTTACCAGACGACGTAAACTAGACGATTTAGTTCAAATTGAAGACATTTAAGGATAGGGCACCCTAATGGGATTCGTGTAACATCGCCTTTCATTGCCAAAAAAACGTACGGATTCGGCTAAGCCTCGGGTAATGCGTAATCGATCGGCCGATACACGCTGCTTCCCCGCATTGATTACGGATTACCCTAGTCTTAGCCGAATCCGTACGATTTTGGCGGTGAAAGGCGATGTTACACGATTCCCATTAGGGTGCCCTATCCTTAAGCCGATAAATTAAAAGCGATTCGAATAAAAGAATCAATCTTCGACAAGGTAGACAGACATTGTGGGAAAAGAAGAAAAAGCTAGATGCACTACACCAAGCAAGTAATCATGAATCCATAAAATCAAGTTTCTTTGCAATCGATTGAATCATGTGGTATATTGGTCCTTTGACATGCAGAAAATTGAACAGTAGCAAAAAGTTTCGGCCAAGGTCAGCCTGCGCGGACTGCGCAGGCTGACCTGGGTCGATACTTTTTGCAGATTTATTAAGCACCCCTTTTCACAGATCAATACTCAGGTATCATTTGGCAGCATTGTTTAGACGCCCCGGTTTAATGGCTTCATATGAAGACAGCGCCTCTCTGAAAAGAAAAACGTCGTCACTCTAAGCTGATTCCGGGGTTATATAGTTTGAGTAAATAGAACTTTATCAGCTGTTTTCGAGGTATCACTCAGTCATACATCGTCTACCAAACCCACAGGAAAAATAAATCCGACAGTATTTTATTTAACCTTTCAAATGCTAGACAAATCAAAAGTAAAGCTAACCCTGAGGCTGCCAAGGGGAGCTTTTGCGGACCGTGTAGATCAAGATCAGACTGCACAATACGTGCAGTCTGATCTTGGATCTACACCGTCCGATAAGGAGATATTTTCTCAAAAGAAAATAAACTACCTTTGAAACACATATAGCAGAATTTGGGTTTTTACTGACGGCTTGAAAGTTTCATTTCACTTATCTAGCAGGCTAAGGGTTAAGGCCCAACACTGTGATATCAAGGACGCATTCGTCAGGAATGACTAATGTGATATTTGCCGGCGTAGATCCAAGATCAGACTGGATTTTCTGTGCATTTTGATCTTTATCTTCAACGCCCGCGATAGCTCATTGAGACGCCCTTTTGTTATCAAACGATTAACTTCTAGAGACTACGATAAGATTTGTAGAGATTATATGGTGTCTAACGCGGTTTCTCACATTATTGCAATTATATCGCGGCGCCCAGTGCACCCATGCTTCTATCCATGCTTTCCTGGAGTTCTTTTGCCAGTACTACGCAAAATATTCTTCCAAAGCCACTGGTTACCTCGCTACATAACCATCATCGAATCAATGATCAGAGGTGAGAGAGGAAGGAATCCTATCGCAATGACTATCATCAGTCCTCGAAAATGAATTCGCCGAGCTCGTGATTTGAACCCGCGACCCCCTGTTCTCAAGTTCTGTACGCTACCCACTACCTTGTTTGGTTGATTGCTTGTTTGATTGCACAGCGGGCTCGGATAGAGCACTTAGAACAACTTTATTTGTTTTCGCAGACACTGTAGGTATAGATCAGATCGTCGTTATTTGCAGGCCCGGCCGGGTAGCTCAGTGGTTAGCGCATCTGACTCGTGACCTGGAGGTTGCGGGCTCGATACCCGGTTTAGGCAAACTTTCTTTCCGGTGTTTTTTCGCCTCTCACCTCTGATGCATGTGAAAAAAAAAAGGTCAGTGGCCTTGGAAAGAAAGTTGTGTTAGTACTAGTGTGAGAAAACCGGGAAACACATGGCTGCGTCACTGATCGCCATGATATTACCTAAGCTGTTGAAATGGCGTTATTTTCCAATACAAACAAATACAAACGTTATTTGAGGACAGGTTAGATTATGATCAGACTGCACTTCGATCTAAACTGACAGGTATTATGTAAAATATTCTTGTAAAAAGACCCTTAACTCTTTTCCAAACGAAATAAGACTGATTCTAATTGAAAACATTTGCAGGCACTAAATGAAATATACCTCAAAAGATGTTTCTTTTATTTTGTCTTTGAGTGGCAAGAAAACATTGTGGGAAAAGAAGAAAAAGCCTGTTTAAAACAGCCTGTTGCTGGTGACCAGCATTTTCTCCTTTTTCCAGCAATGCTTTCAAAGGCCATTTTTTTTTTTTCAAACTCGAGATTGTGTGGTTAAGGGCTGAAAGAGCAAAATTTGGGTACCCTTTCCCGATTTTTTAAAAGTCTTTTGTCTTGAACTCTTTAACCCTTTGGCTGCTAACGCGACCCGGGCTGCTTTTGCAGACAGTGTAGATCAAGATCAGACTGCACAAAACGTAATTTTTTAATCTTTGATCTGCACTGCTCGACAGGGTATTTTTTTTTTCCAGTGAAATCAACAATGAAACCTCAATATTTGGGTTTTTACTATTGATTGTAAATTTTCGTTTCATTTATCTTGCGGGTTAAGGGTTAACTTTTTGCCAAAAGAAGGAATTCTAGACCTGTCAAAATTGAAAGCAGTTGCAGATGATAGTTTAAATTCTGCAAAAATTGTGGAATTTTTCTTTGGTCGGGTAGAAAATATTGTGGGAAAAGGAAAAAATACTGGTAACCAGCATTTTCTTCTTTTCCCCACAATGTTTTCAATAGGCTTTTTCTTCCTGGTCGGTAGAACTCGGAATTGTATAATAAAGGGGTAACAGACGACAAAATTTCAGACTCGTTCAGATTGAAGGCACTTGCAGACGACAAACTTAATGAAGCTGATTATCAGCCATTTCTTCTTTTTTCCACAATGTTTTCAAAAGCTTTCTCCCTTAGGGTCGTAAAAAAAAAAACATTGGTCTGATTGTGTACAGGGTTACAAAGCACTTTCCGTATTTATCTGATGAAAGTCCTATCCACTTTCAATGATGATATTATCATTGTGTTTGTTTAGACTACCATGTTTTTTTTTCTTGGAGAGGGAACATTTGCTAAATGAACTTCAATTGCAGTCGTATTCTTCGTGCTTTTTTGTGTGTGATTTGTAATTTGATTGATTTTCCATTTATTTATCGTCACCACCGGTTGCCCATATGGGCGACGCTCCTTGAAGGCTGTTAGTTATATTACGGGGGATAGTGCAAAAGTAAGGACGAAACCCATCCTACGTTACGCCAGCTTCTTTAACGTGCTCGGTGTATAGCACCGTCACATGGGACCTCGGGTTATCGTCTCATCCGAAAGAGTGTAAGTAATTTTAGATGGCCAGCCGTCGGGCACAAAGCAACATCCTCAAGTGGCCAAAGACTTGATATTTACAAGTCCTTCATTCAACCACTTGCACTATTTGGTCTTGTGACTTGAGATTTGTGCAGCATTATTTGAGCCACTGTTATAAGTAGTATAATTATATTACTTAAATGTAAGCAATTCATTTAACCCTTCGGCTGCTAAGCGCGACTCACTGACCTTTTGCGGACAATGTAGATCAAGATCAGACTGCACAGAACGTGCAGTCTGATCTTGGATCAACACTGTCCGATAAGAAGATATCTTTTTCGTAAAAGTACCGTTTAAATAGCAAAATTTGGGTTTTTACTATCGGTTTGAAAGTTTCATGTTAGTTATTTAGCGGGATTAGAGTTATTTTATAAAATCGGCAAGGAAAAGTGTGTGTGTGTGGGCGGGGGGGGGGGGGAAATAGCTTGCATATGAGCGACGCTCTAAGAACAGGGGGTTTAATGCATCTCCGTGATTAATTATATCAAAAAAGTCATCACATGATTGCGGACCCATTGAAAATCCAATTGATCTAACAACCAACTAAATCATGAGGTAGAATGGTCGTCGAACACGCAGAAAAATTATGAATTGCAAAAAGTTTCGACCAAGGTCAGCCTGCGCGGACTGCGCAGGCTGACCTTGGTCGATACTTTTTGCAGATTCGTTAAATCCCCTTTTTAAGGAGCATTGCTCATACCTATGTATATTATTCAAGGCTGAAGTAATTCGTTTGATATGTCGGATGCTTGTACATTCAATTGGCCTGCATTTATTGGCCCCAGCTAGGTGTCTACACCGTATTTTATCCTGCTTGTTTCCTAGGCTGTGACATGTTGGTCGTAACACCATTAGTAAGCAAGCACGTGCGTTTATAAGACTGTTCAGGGCAAAAAACAATGTTAGAAAAGGATAAAAAAAAAAAAAGACATTTTCCAGCATTTTCTCCTTTTCAACAACGTTTTCTATCCTTTCAAAGAGAAATTTCGTCAATTGAGCTACATAAATATTGTCAAGTGCAAATGCTTTCAAGTTGGACAAATCCTCTTTTTTTTACTACCGGCAAACAGTAAATAAAAGTGTTGAATTCATTATGTCCTTCACTTTTTTTTTTTAGCAAAGTGTAGCTCAACGAAAAATCGCCATAGCCAACAATCTCTTTTTTTAAACCCCCTTTTTTGGGGGGGGTTATATATTTGTGTATTTAAAAGTAATTTATTTTGATTACTCATATAGTAGATTGGTTACAATTTGGACCCACTCAAATTTATTTTAAGCGTTTTTGAGTATTTCAACACAAGAGTTTCATTGCATTACCAAGTCACTAGCGTCACAATACTAGTCAATCAGCCGACTGAATCAGTGATGGACAGATTGATCGATCTAGGCTGTAATATATATGAGCAATGTCATGGCACTGAGAAAGGGGTTTTTAATGTTATCTTCGTAATGCATTTTACCAAGCTAACCATCATATAAGTATGGATCCATTAATCTGACATCAATATAATTTTGTCTAACAACCATCTGAATCAAGAGGTATATAGGATCTGACATGAGTTGGCGTTGAGATAAAATTTTATTAAACGAGTCTAGGGAAAATGTTATTAAGCGAGCCTTTGGCGAGCTTAATAACATTTTTTCTTGACGAGTTTAATGAAACTTTTATCTCATGCGCCAACGAATGTCAGATTCTTTTTATCACATAACAATATTTTACAAATCGTAGATTAGAAGATGCATTTTTAACCATCTATAGATGCACACGCGGTAATATCCATAAAATCCATTCACTTCTATGAAATGCGTACAAAATGACGTCAAAAATGACGTCACACAATAGTGATATTAAACGTGTATAGATAAGAAAATTCGTAATGGGTATATTACACTGAAAACAAGGGAGGTTATGTGATAAAGTATGGTTCCTAGACATGCAGAAAATTCACAAATAGCAAAAGGTTTCGACCTATGTCAGCCTGCGCGGAATGCGCAGGCTGACATGGGTCGATACATTTTGCAAAGGCATTAAACCCCCTTTTCACAGAGGAAGGTTCATATTAAAAGTTTACCTACTTCAGTACAGGAACGAAAACGTAGTCTTTTCGTGACGGCATAGATGGAGATCAGACTGCACTGAACGCTCGTTCAGTAAATCCTATAAAATATAAAAGAAAAATTTCTGAGTTCCACTTGAATTATTTTTTTTTGCAGTTGACAAAGACCGAGTTCATAGAATTTGGCACTGAATGATTTAAATCTTTACATACAATCACTTATTTAACGACCCTTAGAATGAAGCCTTTTGTAAACATTGTAGGAGAAGAAGAGAATGCTGGAAACCAGCATTTTCTCCTTTTTCCCGAAATGGTTGTTTTACTCTTTTGAAGAAAAGATCATCATTTGAGACACATTTGCTTTTAAAATTGCTCGTAAATGATTTAAATTTGGATAAGTCTTACATTAAAGAGTTATTCCTATACAGTCTTTATTACTGAATCATAACAATTTACTTTATTAATGAATTATATAACCAATTTCAGCGCGAAACAATAAAAAGATGGTTCAGTTTTCAGAATCGTCGATGAAATGAATTATGCTCGAAAGAGGCATAAAGTGTGATTCTGATCCTGATCTACACAGTCTGAAGAAAACAACTCAAATTATGGAATGTGCTGTGAGGGTCATGGAGCAAAAAAAAAAAATATGATAGGGATACGGCAAATTAGTTTCAGTGTTTATGACTAGTGTATTGTATTGATGGTGACATTTGTGGCTGCAACAAACGAATATTTTCTTTATTTAAAAAAATCAAGCTAGACTGAATTGAAATAACGAATGATAAAGTGAAACCTCGATCTATCAAAAAAAAAAAGTTCTAAATCTTAGAGCACCAACTAAACCACATAGATATATTCAGACTCGGAAAAAGACCCCCCCCCCCCCCCAAATATGTGCAATGTAATAATTGCTCTTGTCCACAGTGCCACAGTGTCTCAGCAAAGCGGACATTGTAGATCAAAGATTAGACTGCACGTTTTGTGCAGTCTGATCTTGATCTACATTGGCCGCAAAATCAACTTTAGTTGTGAAAGGCATTGGTGTATCTGGTAATTCAGCGCTTTGACTCAAAAGGACATGGCCGTTGAAAATATAATAGCATCAGTTCTGGACGTTGACTCAAAAGTCATTTATTTATGAGATATGCTCTGTGAAAAGGGGGTTTAGTGTATCTGCAAAAAGTGTCGACCCAGGTCAGCCTGCGCAATCCGCGCAGGCTGACCTGGGTCGAAACTTTTTGCTATTGGTCAGTTGTTTGCATGTCCAAGGACCAGTGTACCTCGTTATGCTCCGTGGAAAGGGGTTTAAAGCATTTGCAAACAGTTTCGACCCATGTCTGCCTGCACAGTCCGCGCAGGTTGACCTGGGCCGAAAGTTTTTGCTATTCGTCATTTGTCTTCATGTCCAAGGACCAGTTTTTCTGATGATTCAGTCAGTCGTTCGAAAAAATTGACTTCATGGCTTGGTAAAATGCATCACGGACATACATTAAGCCCCCTTTTGCCAGAGCATAGCTCAGTTTTGTTTTTGACGTGAATCAATATTTTACATCGATTATTTATATATACTACTAAAATAGCTTCTCCTTCAGCATATAAAAATTGGACAGTTGCATTTAGTAAACAAGAACAATTTTGGCGTCAAAATAATGTGACTGTCGTTTCGAATCTGGGTTTACGTCTGTTATTTATATACCAGGCTCAATGCTTAGAAAAGTGTTTCCGTGCTTATCTCAGTTTAGTTTGGCACTTCAAAGTACATTAAAGTAACAATAAAGCCCAAAGTAAACAAAGCCGGTGTTTAAATGCATTTGAATTTATATCATACCATTTAAAAGTATGGAAATTATTGTGAAGATGACAAGCTGTCATTGTAAAGTCGGTCCAAATGTTAGTTGCTGACAGAGAAATTAATTTCAAAACTAAATTAAAACCTGCCAGGTAGCTGTGTCTTTTGTTTACTTTTTGCCTGATTTTAATTTTTTTTCTGCCAGCGACTAACATATGGCCCGACCACACGATAACAGACTGTCATCTCCAAAATATTTTTCATACTTTTAAATGGGATGATTTAAATCTAAATGTATTATGACACCTGCTTTGATATTCTTTAGCCTTTACTGGGCCTTTAAATATTTTTTTTTATATAACTTTTGCATTTATTTCTTAACTTTAACAGTATTTTCCCCGTTCTTCCTTTTCGACTACTGTTTATTTTCAAAGGCTTCACTGTCTGAAGCTTTAACGAAGGTTAAGGTTGAGCATAAACACAACAAAGCATGAATTCAAATTTTTGTATGAATGGCCCGCAGTTATGACGTCACCGGACCTACTGGCATACGATAATACATAATCGACCCATGTAAACGAACATGTGATATTTTCACAAGCATTTGGAATATTTTGTCAAGAATTATAAAATACTTAAGTCTAAGAGACTACGTACATGCATGACGAAACACGATTTTGAACAACAAATACAGCAATAATAATTAAAAAAGAAACTGTCTTTCATATTTATTGATGAGTTTAAAATTGTCAACTTACTGATTTCAGTTATAAAACGTTAGCGAAGTTTGGGCTTCTCCCCTTGTAAGGGCCCTTAAGTAAGACACTACAAAGCCAACGGCTTTAATTTTTAGAAGCAAGGAAAGACATCAGCAAGTGCGCTGTCGCCATATCATTAATGGTATCATTTTAATGCTGTAGTGAGTGACTTGATACACAGTCAATTAATCGATCGATCCATCCATCAATCAATCAATCAATAATGCTTTACATCGATCAATCGATAATGCTTTTCATCAATCAATCAATCAATCAATCAATCAATCAGTTAATCAATCGATCAATCGATCAATCATGCTTTACATCTTTAATATTAATGGTCATGATCAGGCTACAAAGAGTAAAATAAGTTGCCTCATCTTAAACTATCAAAATGTACTCTTCGAAAAGAAAGTTGGCGAGATAGTTTCTTTCTGCACTTTTGCTGACTGTTGTTTTTAAAATAAATGATTGAAGTGGGCTGATATGAGAACAAATATCTCTGTAAGTATATAAATGATATTTAATGCAAGCTGATCCTTAACTGCTTAAAAACGAATTGTCTTAAGACATCTTTGGTTACACAAATGAAACTTTCATTTTAATAAATTTCTTGTCGCGGTTTGTTACGTTGAAACTACTTTATACAGCTGCATGGAAAAGCTGCTTATCTCTCATTGATCTAAATTTTCTTTATAAACAAATGCAAAAAATGGATAGTATCAGTTACACAAAAGACGGCAAAAGGGCAGACGGGTTGAATGAAATCTATAATTCCTTAAATCTACTCTAGTTCGTCGTAATCCGACTTGAGAGGGACAAGCCCTTTTTCTTAAATCCCCAGATCTTTGTTCAATAAGATATAAAAGTACTTTGTCAAATGACAGGGTATTATCTTGGATACGACACTCATCATTTTATTGTTGAAAGATTTAGCTGATTTTTTTTATTTTTTATTCAAATACGTTTTTTTTACGCCCCTGCGATAAACAGTCTTTTGAAAATGTTCTAAATTCTTACGCTGCTAAGCGCCTCTCAAGGACATTTAGCGAACAGTGTAGATCAAGATCAGACTGCACAGAATGTGCAGTCTGACCTTGGATCTACACTGTCCGATATAGAGGATATTTGTTTTTTTTTTTCGGTGAAAGATCGAAGTTTACTTTATCGAGTGAACCTCATCGGTAATATTTTCACGAGTTGCGCAGCCACGAATGAAAATGTTACCGATGATGTTCACGAGATGAAATGAATTTTGATCTTTCAAAAAAAAATATTCTATTTATTTCATGCGTCTAACTTCTTTGGGGACTTACATCAAAATCAAGCACAGTTGTTTTCGGTATTTTCCCTGTGGCGTACCCCCTCCGCATAACAACGCATTACAATATTACGTAAAGCGCGAGAAATGTGGGGTAAATTACGTCATATTTCCAACTGGTTAAATGGCAGGCGCTGTTACCTAGGTACCTAGAGCAGGAAAACTACTGTTTCCGCAATCAATTGAAGAGTTAGAAAATGAAATCGATATTTTTTTACCGGTCGTAACCATGAAATATCAAACCATATTCCACCGTAATTTCTTGATAAACTACCGAAAAGCATGAGCATATTCTCAAGTCCTGTACGCTACCGAGCCCCCGTAGCCCAGTCGGTAGCGTACAGGACTTGAGAACAGGAGGTCGCTGATTCGATCCCCGGCTCGGCCAATTTGTTTCCGAGGATTGACCGGATGGCCATTGCGACAGGATTCATTCCTCTCTCACCGCTGATCATCGTTTCGACGATGGTTATGTGGGAAAGCAGTCAGTGGCTTTGAAAGAATTTTGTGCGGAGCACCAGTAACAGAAACTCCAAAACAGAATGGATAGGTGCACTGGCCGCCACGATTTAACTGAAATAATGTTGAAAACGGCGTTAAACACTGCAGTCAATTAAAACTTGTTTCATAATCGATGTAAAATAATAGGTTTACACTTAACAAAGTTATTTTCATGGTATTTTCAATGTACAGAAGAGTTACTGGGGTGTTTACACATGGTATCACATCGCTGCGAACTCCTTCCGAGTCGTAAAGTAGTCCCGTTCGAAAATTTAACAGCGAGCACTTCAGCTGCACTGTTTTCTTAGAGAAAATAAAAGGACGGGTCTATAATGTGTTTCTGGTTATAATTTGAGGATTTTTCTGGAAAGTGAGTGCAAGTTTGTCATCTCTTCGGGAAATATGCATGTGACCACATAAAGGAACATCGTTTAATACCCGGAAGTGCCTTTTGTTTTTCACTGTGATTTTTTTGGGGTATTTTGGAATAATAGCACTTTAAGTCAGTAAACTGGTTACCAGTAAATAGAACGTTTGAGCAGACTGTACTATGCCATGTTTTTAAAATCAAAAATGGATTAGCCCTAGAGTACATGTCTCAAAATTTTACTATGTCAGGCAATTTACATGGGTATAAAATACGATCTAGTGAGACTGGTGCTTTTGTACTACCAAAGGTGAAGAGCGTTGGCATGAAGTCCTTTTCATTTGCAAGCTCCAGCTACTGGAACAAATTATCTTTTGAAATTAGAGCTATCCCTAATCGTTATGCATTCAAGAGAGCAGTAAAAGAACATGTTTTGTCGTAGTAAATGTAGATATTATGTCAGACAGTCAGATCAGTATGCACAGTATATGCAATCTGTTTTTGAATCTAAACTGTCTGCTTTATTTCAAACATTTATAATTTGTAGTTTTTAAGTCCTAGAATGTGGTACTCAAGTCTTAACTGTGATATGTACTTAGTATCTCTGTGATTTGTCATTTTCCTAAAATAGTATTCAGCCCTTCTGTGATTTACTTTATGCCTTAAGCATGTATCAAAATGTTTGTCTTTTGAAATATTTCATTCCCATGTCTCTCCATGTCGGACCGTCAACACTTAAGGACCACAATGGAAATGAGGGATCCTTTCTTTTTTTGTGATATCCTTGGTGCCTATGTGCCTGATATGGTTCTATGCATTTCAATCATATTTGACTTTTTTATTTGAATATGTTGTGTGCTACTGTTAAAACCATATTATGTACATTCGATGCTAAATAAATAAATAGATAAATAAATAGATAAATAAATAAATAAAAAGATGTATATGGGGTGGAATAGCGAAACACGCAATCAGCTGAGGGTTTTTTTTTTAGCTTCTTATGCAAAGCACAAGACATATATTTGGTAGAAACAAACAGCAAAGCTGTAGGTTTTCCAACAAAAGTGTAGCAGAGCGTCAAAGACCGGGATTTCACTCTATTCACAACGTAGTAAAGAGCCAGCGAATTCGCGCCATCTTCGATATGCATTTGATATAAGGGGATGTTACTCAAGGGAGCTCTCAGAATCCTTCTATACACACTAATCGCCCTTCAAATAGTATATATTTCTAGCATGTATTTCTGTCATTTAGCTGAGACAGATCACCTATTTTTTTGTTTCCTCACCTTTCGCCGGAACAAGGTTGGAACTACCCAGTACCTTGTTCAAGGGCAGTTTCATAAAAAATTGGCGTCATGGACCACTATTGAAACAAGAAACTGAAGGAAAGTAAGAGCCCTGTGAATGTTTAACCCCTGGGCTGCTAAGCCTTACTCTCTGACCATTTGCGGACACTGTAGATCAGGATCAGACTGCACAGAACGTGCAATCTGATCTTGGATCTATACTGTCCGATAAGGAGATATTTTTTCTCCAAAAAGTAAGTTTAAGTCCTTTTCTAACAATGGTTTCAAAAGCCTACTTCTTCATGGTCGTTAAATCTCTGGTTTGTGTAAAGAGCTAAAGGTGGTGTAACCAAGGCAAGCCATGGATAGATGAGCTATCGCCGTGAAAGGCTGGGTAGCACTGCATGCAAAGTAGCAATTAAACCTTATCCTGCTAAATGAGTTTAGTTAACTTCCAATTACGGCAGCTTCCGTCTTTTAATACGAGTTAGGGGCCGTGGACCTTAACAAGTCTAGCAAAGACTGCTTTTAGAAGAAAAACAAAATTAATGTGGGAACAGAAAATCAAAGGACTGAAAAATCATTAGTAACGAAGAAGGATAAGATTTAGAAAAATATCTCGATTGATATTTCCCTTGTGGGCTACACAGCTTCTTTGGGTATCATTAGATTTCATGTCACAGTTTTGAAAACCTTGCGGAAATGGTACTTAAACAAAATCATGCGCCGTCGACAAGGATTTGAGTCATGCTCTGTGAATAGGGGGCTTAATGCATCTGCGAAAACTATCGACCCAGGCTGACCTGGGCCGAAACTTTTCGCTATTGATCAATTTTCTGTATCACAGAGGACCAGTCTAGCGCATGATTCAGTTGGTTGTCAGACAAAATTGATTTTTATGGATGTATAATCATGTGATGTCTTTCATGGTATAATGCATCACGGAGATGCATTAAGCCCCCTTTTGTCAGAGCATGGCTCATTTATATTCAAATCAGTATCAAGACGTCAAATCTGGTATAATAAAAATAAACAGAGTGACCTATTGCTATTGCCTACTTCATTTAACCTGATCTTGACCTTTATGCTGAATATATAAGTAGGCATATAAATAGAACTCCGACTATTAATCGGAAAGTTGACCAGCCCGCATAGCTCAATAGGTAGAGCGTCGGACTCGTGAACGTGATGTTTCGAGTCCCTTGAGGGTGTGGGTTCGATCCCCACGGCTGGCCATCTAAAATTACCAAATAGTCTTTCGGATGAGACGTTAAACCGAGGTCCCGTGTGACGGTGCTATACACGAGCACGTAAAAGAACCAGGTGTAACTTAGGGTGGGTTTCGTCCTGTATCTGCACTATCCCCCGTAACAATACTAACAGCCTTCTGGGGGCGTCGCCCATATGGGCAACCGGTGGCGACGATAAATAAACACAAATTCAATCAATCAGTTCGGATAGTTACATATACACAGGAAGGTACTTATATACACAGGTAATCAATTTAACCATTAGCCTACAAAGCGCGACTTGAGGCGCTTTTGCGGTCAGTGTAGTCTGATCTTGGATCTACACTGACCGATGAGAAGATATTTCTCCCAAAAAATAACTTTGAAATTGCAATATTTGCTTTTTTCACAACTGACCGGAAAGTCTCAACTACTTATTTAGTAAGTTAAGGGTTGATTGGCGTAAACCGTATGATATATTTCCGAAACCATTCGGGACATATGCCGAGCGATGCCGAGGGTAAAAATAGAATATTAATTTATGTAATTGATTTTGACCTGGGTCAGGTTAAATGAAGTAGATAATACAATTCCATAATCAAGCACCAAAAAATTGCATCATTTCACTGAATTTAACCGTACACTTTTTAAATATATGAAAAGAAATATATATCTGGTAGTATTTATTGGCCTTTTACAAAATACTTTGATTTGTGGCACAAAAACTAAGTAGCTCCCTATTTAGAGCATTAACAAAAAATTCAATAAATATAGAGCCCTCAGACCATGTGGTTTGTATTTGTAAAGGGGTAGAAAAAAATTCTGAAAGAAAAAAAAAGAAATACTGATGTCTTGTTTTCCCAACACTTTTTTCATAAGGCCTTTTTCAAAGTAAACGCTTTCTGCATGAAATTTTGACCCAGTATGAATGCCATGGTGGCATATTTTTGCCACGAGATACGAGATAGCTATCATGATAATTTTAGTAAACTATCGCGATAAATTAAAAGTTTTCCGGAAATTTTATCGAGATAGTGAAAAGTTTCCTGAAAAAAAGTATCACGGTAAACTTAATATTTTATCGCAAAATTTCTCAACCGTGCTCGAAGCTGACATTCGAGAAAAAATTATCGTGATAGTTCTATCCGTTTCTCGATATCTATAAATAGATAATTCATCATTTGGATGAACTCGGTAGTTTTTGACTTAATAAGATTGCAGTAAGTAAAATTTCGAATAATTAACAATTGTAGCGTAATTGGTAAATTTTGGCAAGACTGGAAATGAACAAAGGTCTGTAAAATCACAAAGACGACTCGAAATGCCTCCTACGAATAACTTTAAAAACAATCAGGGAAAAGGAGAATTCATAAGGTTGTAGACGAAGGTGTTCCGAAATCGTATCTAATTATAGGTATCATGAATGTCAGTTGTGGGCACGAAAGCAAAAAAAATCATGATAAGAGTTAGAATTATCGCGATATTTTTATCATGAAAATTTTTGTTTTATCACGATACTTCTCTTTTATTATCGCAATAACTATCTCGTATCTCGCGGCAGAAATATGCCACCATAGAATGCAGCAGTAGATTCTAGATCATTTCTTTGCGTAGGGTTTCTAGTAATATTGTACACAGGTATACTATTATACCGATACACACACTGACAGGAAATAAAAACACTTTATACAGTAGCAAAATTGAATATGTAATGGTCTATTTGATTTTCCAGACCCCCCCTTCCCCGGAAAAAAATCTTGTATCCGCTTCTGCATAGTGCTGTTATCTGATACTCTTTTAAATCATCAATATAGGATCTGACATGAGTTGGCGTTGAGATGAACTTTTATTAAACGAGTCTAGGGAAAATATTATTGAGCGAGCCTTTGGCGAGCTTAATATATTTTTTCTTGACAAGTTGACGAGTTTAATAAAACTTTTATCGCATACGCCAAGGAATGTCAGATTCTGTTTATCACATAACGATATTTCACAAATCATAGATAAGAAGATGCAAAACCATCGATAGATGCACACGCGGTAATATCCATAAAACCCATTCATGAAATACATACAAAATGACGTCAAAAAAGACGTCACGCAATTGTGATATTACACGTGTATTTAAGATAAGAAAATTCGTAATGGGTATATTACACTGAAAACAAGGGAGGTTATGTGATAAAAAGATATTCTGCAACAGATTACGTGCAATACAGGTAGGCCTAAGGTATTTCCTGTCGTGTATCCCCCTGAAAAAAGATAGTTTTCGTCAATGATTGAGCATTGCTCTGACATAAGGAGATCTAATGCATCTCTGTGATCCTTTATACAAAACAAGTCATCACATAAATATGAAACCAGAAAATCCACTAAGTCTTATAATCTACTGGATCCGGAGGTTTAACAGTCCTTTTGCCAAGGAGAAAATTTACAAATTACAAAAAGTTTCGACTCATGTCAGCCTGCGCTGACTGCGCAGGCTGACATGGATTGATACTTTTTGCTGGTGCTTGAAGCTCCCTTGTCACAGAGCATGGATCAGTTACATTTCAAAACATCGCCAAAGAGGAAAAGTGTAGACCAAGAGTAGCCTGCACATGCCAAATGCTGATCTTGGTAAATACTTTCTGTCGAATACACGACAGGGAAACCTGTTTATATTCCCAGTTAATCACCCCCTTTTACCGCAACCGCTAAATTTGCAGACTTTCCACGTGCTTAATTTGGACATGTTTTGTATTCACTGTTTAGTGTGTTCGTCATTTGTGTAGAATGTTTGTTTACGATACAATGTGTTTTTTTTTTACTTGGTGAATTATTTAATAAAAAGGAAAGTTCTGGATAATAAATATCAAGGTGCGTGAATTTATTGCTTTGGTTGGCATAATACCGGGTACTCTACACCACTGCATGTGTAAATACAGTTCTATGCATATACATTGCATTGTTTAATGAGTGAAAAGATAAGAATTTAATGGAATATCAGCTTCATTCCGATAACCAGTATTGTACTTAATGCCTACGGAATGAATCTAAAATAAAATTGTAATTCCTTTGATGCATTATTATGATTTTCATGCGTTTTCCCGATATAGTGGTGGGGAGTTGTCGGTATTATGCCTTTTGGTTTTCCTTTTCTGCGTTTTATATTTCATGTTTTTCCATCATCATCATCATCATACTCTTAGTATCGTAGTCTTTGTCATTGTTTCCATCCCAACGAGAATGGTGGTCGTCGTGATGGGCTCAGTCGTTATTATTATACTGCAAAGAAATTTCTCGTGATCTGATTGGATAATATGCCCCGAACATGTTTATCATGTACACTGGCAAAACCAACGTAAAAGCAGTTTCCCTTTCGGGAGCCCCGTATACATGACTACACTTTCAACACAACATCCAAAATAGCGGCGTCGATCAAGATTAACATCAAGATTATGCACCAAACTGCACGTTTTACCAAGGTTTCAGTGACGTCATTTCCCAGTAACGTCAGTTTTCATTGAATTGGGGCACTCAGATGGGAAATTCTACTTCGTCAGCGTATTCAATTTTTGAAACCAAAAACAGGTAAAATTCGCATAACACACGTTGGAATGGTAAAACTTTGCAGTATAATAAATTCGTTGTACTGTCAGGTGGCAGGGGACTTGGAAACTTGTTCACGGCTGTAGCAAATCATATCACCACATCGCCTTCGGCTCGGGGCGACATGATTTGACACAGCCGTGAACAAGTTTCCAAGTCCCCTGCCACCTGACCGTACAACTAATACTGCACGGGTCTAAAAAATCCAGGAGTTGCGAGTTGGATGGCTGAGCCCGGTAGTTCAGTTGTTGACAACATGGCTTGGAAATTAGGGGTTGTTGGTTTGATGCCGAGCCGCGTGGCTCAGTCGCCAGTCGGTGACGTAAAACGTGAGTACGATTACTGGCTCAGCCATAATTATTCAGCATAGCCAAATAGATTAGGTGTAGAATTAACAGTCCGCCAGCCATGATTTCGATCTTCAGGTGAGGAATTGGGACCTTGGGCAAAACACCTCAAATCTCTGCCCATGACTAGTACTTGTGAGATTAAGGAAGACACGAAACGCAGGAAGTCGTTAGTTTTCGCCATGATATGACTAAAATATTGTTTGAAAGTGTCACGAACAACTAATTCAACAAAGAAGCCCCCTCCCCCCCCCCCCCCCACTCCCGGCAAGACTCGTAACCTGAAGGCCTCAGGTTCGAGCCTCACTGGAAGCGCTGGGTTTTTCGTGAGAGTGTCCTTAGGCAAGCACTTCAGAGTAGTAGCCTAACACTGGAGAAATTAAGAAAATACATGAATGTGTGGGATAACGCCATGATATGCCTGAAATAATTTTGAAAGCGGCGTAAAAAAACATTCAATCAACTTACCCGCAATGTGAAATGTTTGGGTTTTTTTTTTTAACAAAAATCTCTTCTCCAAAAACTCACAGACTTGGGAAAGAAGCCGATAACTTTATCACCACAGACAGTTTAAACTCTATCAGACGACAAAATCCTAGACTTGTCCAAAATTGAAAGCATTTACAGACAATGGACTAAATATTTGAGATTGGTCTTAGAAAAAAATAGTAAATATTGTGGACAAAGGAGAAGATATGCTGGTTACCAGGTTATCAGTGCCTTTCTTGCTTTTCATCAGTTCTGGCTTGATTCCTATATAGTCTGTGCTCTGTGAAAAGGGGGCTTAATGCATCTCCGTGATCCATGATATCAAGGAAGAGATCACCTAATAACATCCATTGTGTCAAACAACCGATAGAGTCTTGATGTAGAATGGTCCTTTGATATGCAGAAAATTTAAAGATAGCGAAAACTTTCGGGACATGAGTCGATACTTTTCGTAAATGTATTGAGCCCCCTTTTCACAGAGCATGGCTCATATAGATGTGTAGGCCTATATAAGATCCCTGGTTCTAGACTAGGGCTTTGCCCAGGGACACTTCAACAAGAATAGCTCTGCAAGCTGGGGTCGTTCAAGAATTTGATTATTATAAATCCATCATCTTAACCCCTTTTACCAAACAATCTAGTCTTCGAGCGAGGTACCACAAGAAAAAAAAAAAAGCTTTGAAAAATATTGTGGTGAAAGCATAAAATGCTTCTCCATCATTGTAACCAGCATTTTCTCCTTTTTCGACACCGTTTTCTACCCTGTCAGATATAAATCCCGTCATTTGAACCGTATTTATTCCTCAATTTTTTTTCTACATCTGTTTTTATTTTGGTCAAGTCTTAACCGTTAACTCTTTCCTTACTGTAGACGACAGTAGTAACTTTTGTGGACAGTGTAGATCAAGATCAGACTGCACAGAACGTGCAGTCTGATCTCTGATCTGCACTGTCCACTACCTTATTCTAGTTTATGACCAAAGTGGTTCTCCATCTTGCAGCGAAGGTGTATTAGTGGCCTTTGAAAAAGCGTGACTTATTTATTTAGCAGTGATAGAGTAAACCTTCCTAAATAAGTTACGGATGGGGCACCCTAATGGGATTCGTGTAACATTGCCTTTCATCGCCAAAATCGTGCGGATTCGGCTGAGACTCAGGTAATCGTAATCGAGGCGGGGAACCGGAGTCTATCGGCCGATCGATTTAATACGGGTGACTCGAGTCTTAGCCGAATCCGTACGTTTTTTTTCGGCGATGAAAGGCAATGTTACACGTCTCCCATTTGGGTCCCCCTATCCGTAAATGAATTTTTCAAGCCGATAGTAAAATCCCGAATGTTGCTATTTCAAACATAATTGTTGGAGAAAAATATTTCCTTATCGGACTATGTAGATCCAAGATCAGACTGCACGTTCTGTGCAGTCTGATCTTGATCTACATCGTCCGCTAAAGGTCCTTTGAGTGGCGCTCAGCAGCTTTAGGGTCAAATTTTGTTGTTTGGGAAAAAGTTAGGAATTTATTGTCGCCTGGATCCAGGCCGAACACCTTTTGTTTTGGTCACAATCTTTTCTTGTGCATTCTAATTTGGTATTATCACCGGGGTATTTTCAAAGTTACCTGCTGTATACGTGTTTGAATATGGAGTTGTTGAGTTTTGTATTTTCATTTGAAGCGAAGGCTTTACCAGACGACAAAAATTAAGAATCGTCCATAATAACCACCTGTGCAGACGACAAATTAAATGTAGCTCAAATCACTTAAAAGTGAAGAGAACAAGTCGGAATAGAGAAAACCAGCATTTTCTCCACTTTCCACTATGTTTTCAAAAGCATTCAGTACGTACATGTAGTTGTTAAAACACGGGCCAGTTTGATAGAGTTTTGATTGGAAAACTGAACTCACCTTGTGTTAATACCAAGACTTCCGGTAAAACTTTTTTTTTTTAATGTTTTTATAAGACATTGTATTCAAATTAAAACTACAACCTTTTTCTAGTAGGCTCCAAAGTGGTGCAGTGGTCAGGGGAGCCGACTCGGACGGCGACAAACCGAGATCGAGACCGCACGCTGACTGAAAAAAAAAACGCCAAAACATAAGGGGGGAAAAAAGAGAAAGACACCTGGATAGAGAAACAAAGAGCCGGATGGAGAACGGGAAAGAAAGACACTTGGAGAGGCGATGGTAGGACGCAGGGAAATTACCTTTTACTACTCTGTGTATTTGAAATTATTTAATTTTAATAAAGAGGTGTTTCTTATATATGAATATTTGTTATACTTTATAGAACTTATTTTCTCTGTGCAGAGATAAAGTTTAAGCAAGAAGAGAAAAAGATATAAAACTATAAAGACAAAAAAATTTTATTACTCCAAATCAAATGCTGATGTATACAAAAGAAACATGTTACACAAATATCAAATTCAACAGCCTTAATTCTTTACAAATAACAAAACTTTAGACTTGTCCAAATTGAAAACATTTGCAGATGACAAAATAAACTTGACTCAAAACTTGAAACTTGACTTTAGAAGAGATGAAAACATTGTGGGAAAAGGAGAAAATGCTTGTTACCAGCATTTTCTCCTTTTCCCACCATGTTTTCAGTAGGCTTCTTCCTCTTGGTCATAAAAAACCAGGGATTGTTTGGTAAAGGGTTAAAGAACATTGTGGGAAAAGAAGAAAATGTTGGTTACTAATATTTTTCCTTTTCCCCACAGTTTTTCGACCCTTTCACACACAATTACCATTTTTTTGACAGCAAAGGTCTTAAATATAGATTTAACCCTTTAAAAACAATCCCACGTTTTAACGACCCGATGGGGAAGCCTTCTGAAAACACTGTGGAAAAAGGAGAAAATGTTGGTAACCAGCATTTTCTCCTTTTTACACAATGTTTTCTACTCTTCTAAAGTCAAGTTTCAATTTTTGAGTCCCATTTATTTTGTCGTTTGCAAATGCTTTCGATTTGGACCAGTCTAAAATTTTGTCGTCTGGTAAAGAGTTAAGTAACATTTTGACATCTGGAAAAGGGTAAATACACAAATATAGAAATCTTAACTAAAATCATTAAAAAGATTGAAACAAGTTCATTATCTCTCCACCACACCACAAAATTTTAGATTTGTCCAAATTTAAAGATGACAAATTGAATGTAGCTATGGTTTGTCTTTCAAGACAGTAAAAACATTGTGGAAAAGAGAAAATGCTGGTTACAAGCATATTCACTATTTTCTGTAATGTTTTCAAGAACCTTGTACATCTTTTTGTTGAAAAACAATGGCTAGTTTGAGAAAAGGTTAAATTCAAGACATTAACCTCATCACAATACAGAACAGCTTTTAAAAAACTTAATACCAAAATTAATGATGAAATTTTGGACTCGTCCATTTTGATAGCATTTGCGTATTTGTCTATGAAAGTGTAGAAAATATGGAGGAAAAGGAGTTGATCCTGCTTACCAGCAGTTTCACCATTTTTCACAATGTATTCAAGAGCAATCAACCATTGTTTTTTTTTTTTAACCCTTCACCACACATTCCAGACTTTTAGATACCTTAAGGAAAAAAGCCTGTTGAAAACCTTAATGGGAAAAAGGAGAAAATGCTGGTAACCAGCATTTTCTCCTTTTCCAACTAGTTTTTACCCTTCCAGAAACAAATTTCAATTTTTCAGTCACATTTATTGTGTCATCAGCACATGCTTTAACCCTTTAACAAACAATCCCTGGTTTTCACATCCCTGAGAAAGAAGCCTTCTGAAAACATTGTGGGGAAAAAGAGAAAATGCTGGTAACCAGCATTTTCTCCTTTTCCCACAATGTTTTCTTCCCTTCCCAAAACAAATTTCAATTTTTGAATCACATTAATTTTGTCGTCTGCAAATGCTTCCAATTTGGACCAGTCTAAGATATGTCGTTTGGTAAAGAGTTAAATTTGGACAAGTCTAAATTTTGTTGTTTGGTCAAGAGTTGAACATTGATGAAGAGTTAAAATTCAGACCAATTCATCACTTGTTACTAAATGACAAAATTTTGGACACCACCAAATTGAGAGGATTTGCAGACGCAAAATCAAATGTGACACAAATGATGAAGTTTGCCTCTGAAAAGAGAGAAAACACTGGGGGAAATGGAGAAAATGCTAGTTACCAGCATATTCTCCTTTTTATCACAAGGTTTTCAAAAGCTGTCTTCTTCAGAATCAATGAAACAAGGTTAACCCTTTACCACATAATCCTGACTTTTAATGACCCTGTGAAAGAATTCTTTTAAAAACATTGTGGGAAAAGGAGAAAATGCTGATCACCAGCATTTTCTCCTTTCCCCCCACTGTTTAATAATCTATCAAGGGCAATTTGTTTCATTTAGTCCACCTTTATTTCAGATTTGTCGTTTGGTAAAGAGTTAATCCAAAAGATTCCATAATATTTTACAGGGAAAATGAGTCACGCATACGAAAGTTTAAATAGAGAATTGATTGCATCATGTTTAACACCTTTCAACATTATTTCAGTTATACCAAGGCAGCCAGTGCACCTATCCATGCTTTCCTGGAGTTTCTTCAACCAGTACAATGTTTCTTCCAAGCTACCTGCTGCTTTCCCACATAATCATTGTTAAAACAATGATCAGTAGTTAGAAAGGAATGAATCCTGTTGCAATGACTATCATCAATCCTCTGAAAGAAATTGGCTGAGCCAGGGATCAAACCAGTGACCCCTATTCTCGAGTCCTGTATCCTACCAACTGCGCTACCGAGACTTGGCAGTTTAAAGAGAAAAACAAGAAGGCCATGGTGGCCCTAAAGTCGCTCACCTGAGTCTTTTGACCAAACATGACCCATTTTCAATCTCTTTTGAGATATAAGGACAGACATTCTACCAAGATTTTCATGAGCATTTGACGGAAAATGTGGCCTCTGGAGCATACACAAGGTTTTTCTAAGAATTGACTGGGTGACCTAGTTATTGACCTGACATGACCCATTTGCAAATTGGTCCAAGAAATCATAAAGACAAACATTCTGACCAAGTTTCATGAGTATTGCACAAAAAATGCAGCCTCTAGAAAGTACACAAGGTTTTTTGAAGATTTTACCTAGTGACCTAGTTTTTGACCCGACATGACCTGTTTTTGAACTTGTTCGAGATATTATCAAAACAAACATTCTGACCAACTTTCAAGAGTTTTGGACGGAAAATGTGGCTTCTAGAGCTTACATGAGGTTTTTCTAAGATTTGACCTAGAGACCTAGTTATTGACAGAATATTACCCATTTTCAAACTCTTGCAAGGTATCATCAAGACAAACATTCTGACCATTTTCAAGATTTTTGGACTGAAAATGTAGCCTCTAAAGTGTTAATAAGGTTTTTCGAAGATTTGACCTAGTGACCTAGTTTTCAACCCGACAGGACCCATTTTCAAACTCATTTGAGGTATCATCAAGACAAACATTCTGACCAACTTTTAATTAAGAGTTTTGGACAGAAAATGTGGCTTCTAGAGTGTACACAAGGTTTTTCTAAAATTTGACCTAGTGACCTAGTTTTTGACCAGACACAACTCATTTTCAACTCGTTTAAGATATCATCAAGACAAACATACTGACCAACTTTCAGGAGTTTTAGACTGAATATGTGGCCTCTAGAGCATACACAAGGTTTTTCTAAGATTTGACCTAGTGACCTAGTTTTTGACCTGACATGATCCATTATCAAACTCGTCCAAGATATCATTGAGACAAACATTCTGACCATGTTTCACGAGTATCGTACTGAAAATGTGGCCTCTAGAGCCTACAATAGGTAAAAGTTGATGACGTACGATGGACGACGCATGACACACACCGTACGACGTACGCCGGACACAGCGCAATCAAAAAAGCTCACCTTGAGCACTTCGTGCTTAAGCGAGCTAAAAAAACATAAGCCTACAGTTATTTTTTTTCACACACCAAAAATATGCCTGTAAATATAATGAGAGTGTATGCTATGATCCTCCATGCCGAAGAATGACTTCTGACAAATTAGTTTTTAACAGAAAAATTCTGAAACTCAAGAAGCTGTAAAGCCTTTTTCCATTGGCATAGACGGTAAAGTTTTTGAAAACAAGAGGGCCATGATGGCCCTGAAGTCGCTCACCTCAGTCTTTTGACTAAACATGACCCATTTTCAATCTCTTTCGAGATATGACAAACATTCTACCAAGCTTTCATAATTATTGGACTGAAAATTTGGCCTCTAGCTTGTATACAAGCTTTTTCTAGAATTCTTCTCGGTGACATTTTTAGCCAAACATAGCCCATTTTACCATTGTAGATATTATCAAAACAAAGATTCTGACCATCTTCCATATGTGGCCTCTACAGAAAACTTGGCCTTTAGAGTGTACACAAGGTTTTTCAAAGACTTGACATGGCAACCTAGGTTTTAAACCAATGTGACCCATTTTTAATTTCATCATATAGATCATCAAGACAAACATTCTGACTAATTTTCATTAGTATTGGACAGAAAATGATGATTCTAGAGCTACACAAGCTATTTTAAAGCTTTGGCCTGGTGAACTAGTTTTTTACCAAATGTGACCCATGTTCAAACTCATTCAAGATATCATTATGACAGACATTCTGACCAACTTTAATGTGTATTTGATTGAAAATGTGGCCTCTAGAGCGTACACAAGGTTTTTGTAAGATTTGACCCAGTGACCTACTTTTTGACTCCACATGACCTATTTTCAAACTCATCCAGCAAACAATCAGGACAAATGTTCTCATAAAGTTTCATGAGTATTGCCTGAAAAAGTGGCCTCTAGAAGGAGCACAAGGTTTTTCTAAGATTTGACATAGTGACCTAGTTTTTGAACCAACATACCCATTTTCGAACTCGTCCATGAAATCAAGACAAAGATCCTGACCAACTTTCAAGAGTTTTGGACTCAAAAGGTGGCCTCTAAAGCATACACAAGGTTTTTCTAAGATATGAACCATTGACCTAGTTTTTGACCCCACATGACCTGTTTTAAAACTTGTCCAAGATATCATCAAGACAAACATTCTGACCAACTTTAAAGAGTTTTGGACATAAAATGTGGCCTCTAGAGCATACCCAAGGTTTTTCTAAGATTTGAACTAGTGACCTAGTTTTTGACCGTACATGACCCATTTTCAAACTCGTCTGAGAAATTTTCAAGACAAACATTCTGGCCAGGTTTCATGAGTATTGGACTGAAAATGTGGCCTCTAGAGTATACACAAGGTAGAAGTTGATGACAGATGCCAGACACAGCACAATCACAAAAGCTGACCTTGAGCACTTTGTGCTCTGGTGAGCTAATAAGCCAAGCTTAAAAACGTTATGCTTTTTCGCAGAAGAAGTCTGAAAATCATGAAACTGTTAAGCCCTTTTCCATTGGCATAGACGGTAAAGTTTTTGAAAAAAAAAAAAACACTGGAATTATACAAACATTGCTCTATGACCTGCATGAAACACATCCAAGTAAAATCTACAATACATGTAGCAAAATCAATCATTATGAATGAAAATTGAACATTGTTTCATCCTTTATCACACAATCCTGAGTTCTAACAACCCTGAGAAAGAGGCCATTGCAAAAAATTGTGGGAAAAGGAGAAAATGCTGGTAACCAGCATTTTCCCCTTATCCCTCAATGTTTTCTATCCTATCACAGACAAATTCCATCAATGGAGTCACATTTGATTTGTCGTTTGGAAATGCTGTCAACTTGGACAAGTCTAAAATTTTGATATGTGGTAAAGAGTAAACCCGTAAAAGTCTAAAGTGAACAATGCAAACCATGTTGCAATGAGTTATTTCCCTTTGACCATCATAACACTTACTAGCTTATACAGAGAAAACAAACTGTCCTCACAGCAGCTATTTTTGATAGATCAGAATTTAAAAAAAAAACATGTTTAACCCTTTACCAGACGACAAAATTTTAGCCTTGTCCAAATTTATAGCATTTGCAGACGACAATTTCAATGTGGCGCAAATGGTGCAATTGTTCTTTGATAGGGTAGAAAACATTGTTGGAAAAGGAGAAAATGCTGGTTACCAGCATTTTCTCCTTTTCCAACAATGTTTTCAATAGCCTTCCCTTTCGGAGTTGTTAAAACTCGCGATTGTGTGGGAAAGAGTTAACATCTGCCTCAGGATCAATCAACTTTTAATTAAATGACAAAATTTGAGACTACAAGCATCTGCAGATGCCAAATAAAACTTGGCTGAAATTTCAGCATTTGCTTCTCAAAATGAAAAGCTGGTTACAAGCATTTATCCCCAACAATGTTTTCAAAGCCCTTTGGTCAAGACTGATTCAAATATTTAATCAGAGAAGGTATTTGAAATAAAAGTTAAAACGCAAACAAATGCACTGACAGACAGTAGCAAACTCAGGCAGCAGGGCTGCGTCTTACTAAAGTAGTTACGAACGAAATTTGTGTAAGTTTTATGTAACTATAGTAAAGTGGTATTAATCTGCTATGAGATACAAGATAACTATCATGATTATTTTAGAAAACCATTGTGATGAATCAAAGTTTCCTGGAAATTTAACCTAGATAAAAAGAGAAGATAAAATTTCCAGGAAACTTTGATTTATCGCAATAGTTTTCTAAAATAATCATGATAGTTATCACGTACCTCGTGGCAGATTAATGCCACTATACTATAGTTACGTGAAACTTACGCAAATTTTGTTTGTAACTACCTTAGTAAAACAGCCCAGGTGAAGACATTTTAAGCTTGCTTGCCTTGCGCCCGAGGATCTAAAAATAAAGGTGATCAGCATCAATTATTACTGAATTTAAAACATAACTAGAGGCGCTTGAGCGCCTGTATCGCTCCACAGGCCTGATATTTCTATAATGGCGAAAGGAAGTTTTTAACAATTATCATTCAATCCTGCATTTTAGCTCACTGAAGAAAAAGGGTATGGAAAGAACTTGTGAGAAAAGAAGAAAAAAAAATGGTAACCAGCCACGCACGGACGAACGGACGGACGAAGGAACGGACGGACGGACGCAACAACCAGAATTCTTCATGGAACACAATTATTTGAAGGAATTTGAAAGAGGACCACCAAAGGAACATTCCTAAGAAATTTGGTAAAAATCCAGTCAATAGTTTCTGAGGAGAAGTTTTTTAAAGAAAAAAATTACAGACGCACGCACGGATGAAGGGACGGACAAACGGATGGACGGACGGACGACGGACACAATGCCATGACAATAGCTCGCTTGTTAAAGTGGCATTAAACTCCAATACATCCAACCAACCAATAATCATTCAGTGACGACCAATTATAGTGCTTACAGCACTTTGATTTTAAAAGGAATTTGGTAGACAACCACCATAGAAACAATTTGGTAGACAACCACCATAGGAACTTACCTGCAAAACAACAATGAAATCCAATGAATAGTTTTAGAGAAGAAATTTTTCAAAGATTTTACTTTATACCATAAAAGGAAAATGAGTCTCCCATAAAAGCCATGTTTTTTGACAGATCATTTTTTTTTAAGGAATTCTGTAAACCTGTATCTAAGGAACATTCCTGCAAAATAATAATGCTATCCAAATAGCGGTTTGGGAGGAGAAGATTTTTAAAGGTTTTTTACTTTGGTTGCCATGGCAACCAGAATTCTTCATGGAACACAATTATTTGAAGGAATTTGAAAGAGGACCACCAAAGAAACATTCCTGTGAAATTTGGTAAAAATCCAGTCAATAGTTTCTGAGGAGAAGTTTTTTAAAGAAAAAGTTTACAGACGCAAGCACGGACGAACGGACGAACGAACGGACGGACGGACGGACGCACGACGGACACAACGCCATGACAATAGCTCGCTGGCCTTTGGCCAGTGGAGCTAAAAACATGTCAAAACAATATCATAAAAGAAGAAACTACTTGTTCTGAGCAATTTCTCTTTTTGCAACAATGTTTGAAGAACTGATTTGCTGCAAGTCAGCAGAGCTATGTTCAGATGGTAAAACAACCCCACAGCTTAACAACTCTTAAGGAGGCAAAATTTTGAAAATATTGTGCACAAAAGAGAAAATGCTGGTGACCAGCATTTTCTCCCTTTTCTGCAATATTTTCTACCATTTCAAAGACAGATTTCAACCTTTAACCCTTTACCATACAATCCAGTGTTTTAACCCTTTACCACACAATCCCAACTTTTAACGACCCTAAGAATGAGACCTTGTGAAAACATTGTAGGAAAAGGAGAAAATGCTGGTAATCAGCATTTTCTCCTTTTCTGACAATATTTTCTACCCTACCGAAAACAAATTTTAAATTTTTAGTCACATTTATTTTGTCATCTGCAACTGCTTTTATTTTGGACAAGTCTGAAATTTTGTCGTTTGGTAAAGAGTTAAGAACCAAATGGAGCGCTACCTTTGAAAACATGAAAGCTGGATATCTTATAAATCTTTACCACACGACAAAATTTTAGACTGGTACAAATTCAATGTTTCCTACACTATTTAAGATAAATCGCATCATTTGAGTATCATATATCATCTACAAATGCTTTCAATAGTGATAAGTCTTTTAGTTGTTTTATAAAGAGCCAAATTGACAAGAGTCTTTGAAATATTGTGGCAAATGCACAGAAACCTCAATAAAAGCATCTCATCAATTTGTCGCATTATTTTCATCGTAAGCATTTTCTCCTTTTCCAACAATGTTTTCTACCCTATCAAAGACAAATTCCAGAAATTAAGCCACTTTTGCTTTCAATTTACACAAGTCTAAATTTTTTTTGTGTGGTACAGAAATAAGACAGGTCTTAAAACATACATCTTCACTCGTTTTCATCCAGTTTTTTAAATCTTTTTTTCTTCATTTTATGAAACTATAATCACTCTTGTATCTTCATGCCCAATATTGCCCCTGATGGTTGCAAAGTTGCACAAATTACGGCAGATAGAAAATGAATTTCATTCTATTGCGGCTAGTCATATACATAGCAACCACAGTTTCCAGTTTAAATCGAAGACAAATCCCTACAGTTTCTTTACCCCATACGCCTTATATTGATTTTTTATCTACGTTTACACAGCTGACTAGATTAAAACACTGTCAAGTTTTAACAGTGTTTGTTTACTATCTGGCTATAACGATGTCTCTTTCAAGATTTCTCCAATGAGTCACACACAGTTTTGAAATTACAATTCCTTTTTTTTTTCAGGCAGTGACAGGTTAAATCCTCACTTCATAATCCAATACTTCTAGCTGGAAAGATTTAGTCTGATACCCATCTCTACATCACACAGTCTTCCTGAAAATAGAAAGGCAAAATTGACATTAATTTCAACTCTTCTATAAAACCCTTCAAGTTCCTTTCACAACTATAGTTGCCTTTCCAGCCTGTGAAGGTCCAAGATCAGACTGCATGTTTACTGCAGACTGACCCGAGATCTACATCGACCATTATGTTCTTTCTACAGGCAGTTTCACAGCTATAGTTGCCTTTGCAGCCAGTGATCAACTACTAGACTGCATGTTTACAGCAGACTGACCCGGGATCTACACTGACCACTAGGCAGAGACATTCTGTCAAGAAGTATTTTCAAAATTGTAATTAGCCAGCTTATTTTACTTGACTGAAAATTTCAATTTTGTTTACTTTGCACTTTCAAGGTAATTGCACTACCATGTGTACAATGTAAACATATATGCAAGCACAAAAAAATCAACTGAGAAGTAAAAGATTTACTCTTTCACTACTGAATAAATAAATTGCTTTTTCTCAAAGGCTACAAATACAATAAGCAATTCTGTTGAAATGATATCCCCTGCCGAAAAAGACATTTTTTGGTACATATATAATTAGAGGTATTGTGTTTTGAATGTACATGTGGTCTTTTTGTTATTGGTCCATGATGAAATTATACATTAAGCCCCCTTTTTCCATGGCACAGCATTTCATTAAATAAAAAATATATGAGGTATAGGTTTTGCATGTACACATAGTCTTATTGTTAGTAGTCCATAATGAGATTATACATTAAGTCCCCCTTTTCCATAACATGGCATTCCATTAAATATAAAAAAAAAAAAAAAAAACGATACAGGCGGACTATCTTAAGGAACACACGTATGAAGTTTCATCAATTTTTGTTAAGGATTTTGATTTAAAGAGATATTTATCCATAATGGAAATATACATGAAGCCCCCTTTTTCTATGACACCGCATGATTTCAAACAGGAGGGCCATGATGGCCCTGAAGTCACTCACCTGAGTCTTTTGACCAAACATGACCCATTTTCAATCTCTTGAGATATAATGACAAACATTCTCCCAAGATTTTCATGAGTATTTGACTGAAAATGTGGCCTCTGGAATGTACACAAGGTTTTTCGAAGATATGAGACAGTGACCTAGTTTTTAACCCAACATGACCCATTTTTGAACTTGTCCGAGATATGATCAACAAAAACATTCTGACCATTTTCAAGAGTTTTGGACTGAAAATGTGGCCTCTAGAGTGTACATAAGGTTTTTCTAAGAAATGACCTAGTGACCTAGTTTTTGACCCAATATTACCCATTTTTTAACTCATCTGAGATATCACCAATCAAACATTCTGACTAAATTTCAAGAGTTTTGGAAAGAAAATGTGACTTCTACAGCGTACACAACATTTTTCTAAGATTTGACCTAGTGACGTAGTTATTGACCGGACATGACCAATTTTTGAGTTCATATAAGGCTTCAACAAGACAAATGTTCTGACCATTTTTCAAGATTTTTGGACTGAAAATGTGGCCGCTATAGCGTACTAAAGGTTTTATGAAGATTTAACCTAGTGACCTAGTTTTTGACCCAACATGACCCATTTTCAAACTCGTCCAAGGTATCATCAAAACAAACATTCTGACCAACTTTTAAAAGTTTTGAACAGAAAATATGGCTTTAAGAGCATACACAAGGTTTTTCTAAAATTTGACCTAGTGACCTAGTTTTTGACCAGACATGACCCATTTTTTAACTCATTTAAGAAATCATAAAGACAACATTCTGACCAACTTTCAGGAGTTTTGGACTAAAAATGTGGCCTCTAGAGCATACACAAGATTTTTTCTAAGATTTGACCTAGTGACCTAGTTTTTGACCCAACCTGACCCATTATTGAACTCATCCGAGATATTATCAAGACAAACATTCTGACCAAGTTTCACCAGTATCGGACTGAAAATGTGGCCTCTAGAGCTTACATAAAGTTTTATAAAGATCTGACCTAGTGATCTAGTTTTTGACCCAACATGACCCATTTTCAAACGTGTCCAAGGTATCATTAAGACAAACATTCTGACCAACTTTTAAGAGTTTTGGACAGAAATTGTGGCTTTTAGAGCGTACACAAAGTTTTTCTAAGATTTGACCTTGTGACCTAGTTAGAGACTGGACATGACCCATTTTTGGACTTGTGCAAGGTACAATCAAGACAAACATTCTAAGCATTTTTCAAGATTTTTTGACGGAAAATGTGGCCTCTAGAGCGTACAGAAGGTTTTAAGAAGATTTGACCTAGTGACCTAGTTTTTGACCCATTTTCAAACTTGTCTGAGGTATCATCAAGACAAACATTCTGACTAACTTTCAGGAGTTTTGGACAGAAAATGTGGTTTCTAGAGCGTACACAAGGTTTTTCTAAGATTTGACCTAGTGACCTAGTTTTTGACTGGACATTACCCATTTTCAAACCCGTTTGAGATATCATCAAGACAAACATTCTGACCACTTTTCAGGAGTTTTGGACTGAAAATGTGAACTCTAGAGCGTACACATGTTTTTTCTAAGATTTGACCTAGTGACCTAGCTTTTGACCCGACATGACCCATTATCGAACTCGTCTGAGATATTATCAAGACAAACATTCTAAGCAAGTTTCACGAGTATCGGACTGAAAATGTGGCCTCTACAGTGTACACAAGATAAAAGTTGACGACGGACGACGCACGACGGACACAGCACGATCACAAAAGCTCACCTTGAGCACTTCATGCTCAGGTGAGCTAAAAAGCAAAAAAAGAAATACTAGGTGACATCATAAGGAGCAAATGTATGAATTTCTATCAGTTTTCATCAAGGATTTTAGAAGATATCTAGCTAGAAAGACGAACAGATGGTCATTGGTCCATAATAAAATTATACATTAAACCCCTTTTTCCATGACATAAGATTTCAAAAAATAAAAACAAATGATGATTGTCTGCGACTTGTGATAAACAATATTAATATGAAGTTTTATAAAATTTTGTTCTGTAGTTAAAGAGATATTGGTCTGTAATTGTAAATATATGTGAAGCCCCTTTTTTCCATGAGTCGGCATTATAAAAACAAGAGGGCCATGGTGGCCCTGTATCACTCCACTGGCTAATAACTAAAAACGCTGCAAGCCAAACATTACAACACTTGGCCAATAGATTTCAAACTAGAAAACATAGAAATTTTTTTTTTATAAAATCCTCAAGAAAGTTATGACCCCATGCCAAAGTCATTTTTGACCACAAGCTATAATTACTTGAATCCTGGTGGACGTCCACAAGATAAAGCCCCATACTAAATGATACAGATCTAGAATGTGTGGTTATAAACAAGAAGATTTTCCAAGTTTCCTCAATAAAAGGCCCCGTAAAACATGAGACCCCTGAGACAGGGCTAAATTTAGTAGCCCTAGGTCTTGTGGTTAGTAACAAGAAGATTTATAAAGTTTTCACTATAAAAGCCCATCTAAAACGTGTGACCCCTGGTGTGGGGACAAACTTGACCCCAAGGGCTATAATTTGGGCCCTCTTTGTAGAGGTCCACTAGATCAAGCTACATGCAACATTTGGTAGCCCTAGGCCTAATGGCTAGGTACAAGTAAATTTTTAAAGTTTTCCATATATAAGCCCATGTAAAACTTCTGACCCCCACAGCAGGGCCAAATTTGACCCCAGGGTTATGCTTTGGGCACCCTTGATAGACATCCATTAGACAAAGCTACATGCCAAATTTGGTAGCCCCAGGCTGTATGGTCAGGTACGTGAAGATTTTTAAAGTTTTCCCTACATAAGACCATATAAGACTTCTGACCCCCAGGGCAGGGCCAAATTTGTGCCCAGGGCTACAATTTGGGCACTCTTGGTAGAGGTCCACTAGACAAAGCTACATGTCAAATTTGGTAGCCCTAGGCCCTATGGTTAGGTACCAGAAGGATTTTAAAGTTTTCCCTGTATAAGCCCATATAAAACTTTTGACCCCCGGGGCGGGGCCAATTTTGACCCAAGGGCTATTCTTTGAAGGAACGTAGTAGAGGTCCACTAGATAAAGCTACATGCCAAATTTGGTAGTCTTATGGTTTCAGACAAGAAGATTTTCAATATTTTTCAGTTTTGTTGCCATGGCAACCAAAGTTTTTGAAGGAATCAAATTCTTTCAAGGAATTCTGAAGAGGACCATGGCAGGAATATTTCTGAAGTTTCATCAAAATTGCATAGGAAGTTTCAGAGGAGAAGACGTTTGAAATAAAAGTTAACGCACGCATGGACGGACGGACGCATGACGGACACCGGGCCATGACATAAGCCCGCTGGCCTTTGGCCAGTGGAGCTATAAAAAAAAAAAGGGTATATAACTGTGGCATTGCATAGTCAATCTGGGTGAAAGTTGTTGGACTGCATTTCCTAATGGTGGTTGATAGATGTGACAAGTTCCATGTAAAAACTGTATAGTTGACAAACAGATGGTCATTGGTCCATGATGAAATTATACATTAAATCCCCTTTTTTCGTGACATGAGATTTCATTGATTAAAACCAAATCATGATTGTCTGTGACTTGTGATAAATGATATAAATATGAAGTTTCATAACATTTTGTCCTGTAGTTAAAGAGATATTGGTCTATAATGTAAACATACATAAAGCCCCCTTTTTCCATGACAAGGCGCTAAAAAAAAAAAAACAAAGGTGTTTAACTGTGGTGTTGTATGGTCAATCTGGGTGAAAGTTGTTGTACTGCATTTCCTAATGGTGGTTGATAGATGTGACAATTTCCATGTAAAAACTCTGTACAGTTTTCAAGATAAGACTCAAAACATCAAAAATCCACTTGATTGCATAACTCAAAATCGCTCCAAGTCAACCATTTTGCATCGAATCAAAAAACAACAAGATGTCTGTTTGTAAAACAGTCATGCCCCCCTACTGCCACATTGATACAGGAAGTGGCACAGTTCATAAACTGATATCAGAAGAATTGATTGGGAAATACCGATGTCATCTTTTTGATTTATAGCCCACTTCAATTGTTAAACGTGATAATCTGTCAACAGTTCGCATAATTATACACACCGCCGTGTGTATACATACAAGATTGTAAACAGTCGCCGATACACAGACTGGGTTATCGATTTTCTTTTCGGCACGCGCGTTCGACTTCCGCTTTTTCCCAGTCAACTTCAATGCTTACTACTTCCCCGATGATACTCGAATAAAATGTTGGAGCCACAAGTTGAGCCACATATGATGATTTTTGAGACACTTTAAATTTTTTTGAGCAAATGGCTCAAGTGGCGAACGGCAGCGCGGGCCCTGAATCATCTGGTGGTCACTGTGACCTTGACCTTAATGGATTAACCTTAAAATCGATAGGGATCATTTACACTCCAAGATGAATATCTGTACAGAATGTGAAGGACCTAGGTCAATTCTGTGTCTAGTTACCATCTGGACAAGGTAAGGTCTAAATATCATTAAGTTGAAGGCCACTGTAACCTTGACCTTTGATGGATTAATCTCAAAATCGATAGGGATCATCTGCACTCCGAGACGAATGTCTGTGTCAAATTTGACAAACCTAGGTCAATTCTGTGTCTAGTTATCATCCAGTCAAGGTTTGGTCTATATATCAACATGTTGACGGTCACTGTGACCTTGACCTTTGACCGATTGACCTCAAAATCAATAGGGATCATCTACACTCTGAGACGCATGTCTGTGCCAAATTTGACGAACCTAGGTCAATTCTGTGTCTAGTTATCATTCGGACAAGGTTTGGTCTATATATCAACATGTTGACGGTCACTGTGACCTTGACCTTCAACCGAATGACCTCAAAATTGATAGGGATCATCTACACTCCAAGACAAATGTCTGTGCCAAATTTGACGAACCTAGGTCAATTCTGTGTCCAGTTATCATCCAGACAAGGTTTGGTCTATATATCAACATGTTGACGGTCACTGTGACCTTGACCTTTAACCTATTCACCTCAAAATCGATAGGGATCATCTGCACTCCAAAATGCATGTCTGTGCCAAATTTGACGAACCTAGGTCAATTCTGTGTCTAGTTATCATCCGGACAAGGTTTGGTCTATATATCAACATGTTGACAGTCACTGTGACCTTGACCTTTGATCGGTTGACCTCAAAATCAATAGGGATCATCTACACTCCAAGACGCATGTCTGTGCCAAATTTGACGAACCTAGGTCAATTCTGTGTCTTGTTATCATCCGGACAAGGTAAGGTCTACAAACCGACGGACCGACCGACATTAGCAAAGCAATATACCCCCACTTCGTTGAAGGGGGGCATAAAAAAAGTATATCAGTGAAATGGATTATTGTATACATGTATAAAGTTTCACGAAATTCCAACAAATGGTATTGGACATATTGTCCCAGACGGACACATGGACGGATGGAAGGATTGACAGACGGATGGACAGACAAAGCTAAAACTATATCCTTCCGCCTATGGCACACGAGGGACAAAAATTAGCTGAGAAGCAAATGATTTACTTTTTCGCTATTGAATAAATAAACTGCATTTTCTCAAAGGCTAAAAATACAAAAATACTTTTTTTCTGCAAGATCAAGAGACAGTTTAATCATAATCTAGAATATAGGTGTGGACAGTGTAGATCAGAGATTAGACTGCACGTTCTGTGCTTCTGGTGTCATCTGTGTATGGAAAGTGTTGAGGTACAATTGATAGTATTGTTAATTGAATAGAGTTAAACACCGCTTTCATCATTATTTCAAGTATATCAAAGCAACAACTCTTTCAAGTATATCCCGGGTTTCAACAGTACCAGGTTAGGGCTGTATAGTGTCTTCCTTAACCCTTTACCAAATAATCCCGAGTTTTAACAACCCTCAGGAAGAAACCTTTTGAAAGCATCATGCGAAAAGGAGAAAATGCTGGTAACCAGCATTTTCTCCTTTTCCCACAATGTTTTCTAAACTTTCAAAGAAAAAATTCCTAATTTGTGCAACAATGAATTTGTCATCTGCAAACCCTTTAATTTGGACCAGTCTAAAATTTTGTTGTTTGGCAGAGTTCACTCTTTACCAAACGACAAAATTTTAGACTTGTCCAAATTCAAAGCAAATACAGACGACAAAATAAAGGTGATTGAAAATTTGAAAATTGACTTTAGAAGAGTAGAAAACACTGTCGGAAAAGGAGAAAATGCTGGTTATCTTCCTCTGGGTCGTAAAAACCAGTGATTGATTGGTAATGGGTTAAGGGCCCTCCCATGATAAACCCCACCCCATATCAAATCTGACAAACATTTTATAATAATAAACCGATGTGTAAAATATCAAATCCAATTCTATATTTCAGGGGACTACAAATGGAAATCTGTACTTTACCAAAAAAGAAACTGAAATATTATGGTCATAACTCACTTAACTCTTTACCAAACAATCATAGGTTTACATGTCTCTGAGAAAGAAGCCTTTTGAAAACAATGTGGGAAAAGGAGAAAATGCTGGTAACCAGCATTTTCTCCTTTTTCTCACAATGTTTTCTACTCCCAGAACAAGTTTCATTTTTTCTGTCATGTTAATTTTGTCTGGAAATGCTTTCAATTTGGACCAGTCTAAAACTGTGTCGTTTCATAAAGAGTTAATAGTTGATGGATTTACCATAGATTGAATTCAGGTTTCCTGGCCCATGACCTATATTTTGTCACCATTTACCTGTGTTTAAAATATCAATCCCATTCAAAATGCATTCAAAGCTAACAAACAAAACCGTCTTGTTTCCTTACTGTTAAAAGGACATACCTACAGACAGCTGGGATTCTGCATGCCATTTGCATTTAAAATGGCAGGAGCATCAAAAGAACTTTGATTATTTAGAACAAAGTTTGTACATGTACCTCTGTCTAATGTTCATCTCCAACCAGCCACAGATTTGTCTCCATCTTGTGTTTTAAACTATCAGTATACCAGTCATATCATGGCATCAGCTTACTTGTTCATCTGTTTTCTTGGTTTCATTAGTCTTAAACTAGGGCTCTGCAGTGTCATTCTCCAGGAAACACCCATGAATATCACGGCTGCAATTGAGGAACCAACTCAAGACCTCTAAATAACAAATCTTGAAATATGTTTGCCATGTCACCTGTAGGTAAATAAGATATATAACTGTGATTAAACTCTCTACCAGACAACAATTATAGTTGTTATGGTTGTTCTAATTGATAAAAAAATCTGGAAAACAAAACCTGCTAAAATATGGGATTGTTTCTTAGAGTAGAAAAAAAAGTACTGTTGGATAAGAAGAAAATGATGGTTGATGTGAGAAAATTCATTAAAGTTACCCTAGCTTAACCAAATAAGTTCATCCTTTCCCCAAGGCTTTTAAAACACTATGAAAAGAAAATAGTTTGCATTTTCTTCTTTCTCAAAATGTGTTAAGCCCTTTCAAAGACAAATTCCATCATTTAATTCTTTACAAAACAATCCCGCCTTTTAACAACCCTGAAGAAGAGGACTTTTGAAAACATTGTGGGAAAAGGAGAAAATGCTGGTAACCAGCATTTTCTGGTAACCAGCATTTTCTCCTTTTCCTTCAATGTTTTCTACCCTTCCCAAGACAAATTTCAATTTTTAAGTCATTCATTTTGTCCTCTGCAAATGCTTTCAATTTGGGCAAGTCTAAAATTTTGTCGTTTGGTAAAGAGTTAAATCACAATTTTTTGTCTGAAATATTTTCAATATGGATAACTTTTTGATTTATGTTCTCTGGAAGAGCAATTATTTCCAACCATCTATGGGATTCCACCCACATGATGATGATGATGATCAGAGCTCAAGAGAAGAGGGAGTGATGGTATTCTAAATCCATTATTTCTCTTCCCAACCCTTTGTTGTGGGTACTCATTAGAATCGTCTCAATGAGACGATCCTAATGAGTACCCATAACATAGCGTTTAGGGGAGAATAATTATTTTATTCAATTTTTAAAATCAAAGTCACTCCTTCTATCTGGAGCTCTGATGATGTGTTCAGTTGGGGACGTTTGGACTGGAACTTTCGCTTGTTTATCAGAGCTCCAGATAGAGGGAGAGATTTGGATTTCAAAATTGAAATTATTAATTGTTCTCCACTAAACCCTATGTTATGGGTACTCATTAGAATCATCTCATCGAGACGATTCTAATGAGTACCCACAACATAGGGTTTGGAAAAAAAAAAAATGGATTTAGAATAAAATCACTCCCTCTTATCTGGGCTCTGGTTTATCTTAAGTGCATCAATTTATTACCATACAAGATGTACCGATGCTAACTTTAAAATTCTGAAATAGATTGATCATCATTTAGTCAAAGATATGGCAAACAACTTGCAAGCTGAAATCCAAGAGAACAGGCTTCTTGGTACCTGGGCTTGTTCATCTGGGCTTGTTTGTTCCAACTGAACTGAACCCAGTATACGAGGGCTGTTCGATATGTAATGTGTATTGTACCACAGCGCGATAACGCTTTGCACCATTTCATGGATGATGATACGCTTGAATAGCTCTATTCAATACCTTTCCAACGGTATGAACACGAGCCTTCAGCTCCACATAGTTTTAAACTTATAGTCATTTCAATAGAGCTAGTCGTTGACCACTGTTGTAAAAATGGTTGGGAAACGGATTAAGAATATTAAAAAAAAATTAGAGCTTATATAAAAGTTCGCACAAAACTCGGTCATTCCGTAATGCAGATTTTTACTGAATTGGGGGAAGTTGATGGGTCTGATAAGGTATCTTATGAGACAGTTCGTAGGTGGAGAAAGAAATTTCTGACTGGCACAGAGTCCGTGAAAGATGCAGCAAAATCTGGCTGACCTGTGACTGTAACAGGCAAGGCAAATGTCTCAAAAGTCAGGGAAATAATTGAAAGTGATGGCAGATACACAATTCGTGATATTGCCAACGCTGTTGGCATATCGCCATCGCGGGTGCATTTCATTTTGAAGCGTATTTTGAAAGTACGAAAGATTTCTGCCAGATGGATACCGCATATATTGACAGATGACCAAAAACGGGTACGAGTACAAACTGATAAGCAATTGCTCAAAATGTTTCCCAAATTCAATCAAAGACAATTTGCAAACATTATTACTGGTAACAAAACATGGGTTCACTATTTTGAACCAGTAAGAAAAATTGGAAACAAAATATGGCTAACTAAACACGGTAGAAGGCCTGTAGTTGCCAAAAGAAGCATAAGCACAAAGAAGGTTCTTTATTGCATATTCTTCTCATGTGATGGTATAGCCGTACAAATTCCGGTGCCGAAGGGCAAAAGTGTTACAGGTCCGTATTACCAAGATGTTATACTAAAAAAAGTCAAGAAATACTATCTTAAATGACGCCCTGTGTCAGGATTTAGGCATGTTCGTCTACTTCATGATAATGCTCCATCACATACATCTGAGCTTGTGAAGCAATTTTTGAAGTCGGAGAAGGTTACCATCTTGCCACACCCACCATACTCTCCAGATCTAGCCCCATGCGACTTTTTCCTTTTTCCAAAACTTAAGAAGTTCTTATCTGGTCGTCGTTACAAGTCCCGACAAGCCCTTGGCTCAGCCATCAGTCAGTGCCTCAGAGGTCTACCTAAATCAGCATACCGTGACGCATTTCAGAAATGGATTCAGAGATTGAAATTATGTATTTCAAACCGTGGAGAATACTTTGAAGGGATGTAACGTTCATTTCGCTATTTGAGTCGAATGCTTTTGAGATATCGTACAATACACATTACATATCGAACAACCCTCGTAGATATATTGAGGTTCCCTATGAATAAGGTTTGTCAATCTTTATAAATATGACCCAAATAAGCTCTATTGCTTTTCAGTGAAAATTCCATATCAAAAGGGATGCATAACTGTCAAAAACATTTTGATGTTGCCTGTCCTTGTACAAGTCCCCTTTTGATAGTTACAAAACTGGGGGGTTTGAAGGAAATATCTTCAGTAATGACAGAGATATGAAACCTTAAAGTTTTTACACACTGAACAACAATGCAGACAACAACAGGGCTATGACTGTCAGTACCTCTACCTTTTCTTTGAAAACTGCAGAGCTATTAAGAAACTTTAAAATGGATTTCAATGGTAGATCTACCACCTGTTTTCACAATGTTAGCTATAGACATGACAGAGCTCCAGATAAAGGGAGTGATTTTGATTTTAAATTTAGAAATAGTAATTATTCTCCATCAAACCCTATGTTATGAGACGATTCTAATGAGTACCCACAACAAAGGGTTTGAAAGAGAAATAACAGATTTAGAATACCATCACTCCCCCATATCTGGAGCTTTGCATGGGTTTTAATTGCTGCACCATCAGACTGGCAGGGGTGTGCAAATTTTCAATTTTCCCAGTTGTCCACGGACAAGTTGGACTGACTTTTCCACTTGTCTGCAGTGAAAGTTTACTTGTCCAAATAAATAGAGTAAATCAGTGGTGTATTGAAAATTTGTTTTCATGAATCTCACTCTGCAGTCATCTGCTCTTAAAAACAATATAGCTAAAAAGAGCAGTGGCATGTAACTTTCTCGTACGGGAACCATGTCAGTGCTAGCTCTGGTCCAAGTAAAATAATGGCCAACAACTTTTTCTTGAAAAAAATAATAGACAAATTTAGCGCCCCAAGTTTGGTTTAAAAAAAAATATGCACATGTAGCATTGAACAAACTTTATTTTTTACTCATAGTTTCAAACTTTCATTCACATAATTATGTCCATTACAATAATAAAAACAAGAGGGCCAGGATGGCCCTGTATTGCTCCACTGGCTAATAAGTAAAAACACTACAGGCCAAACATTACAATACTTGGAAAATTCGTTTCGAACTAGAAGACATACAGAATTTTATCTATAAAATTCTGGGAGAAAGTTATGACCCCAGGGTAAAGCCATTTTTGACCACAGAGCTATAATTACCTGAATCCTGGTGGAGGTCCAGATGATAAAGCCCCATACCAAATAATACAGGTCTAGAATGTGTATTTATAAACAAGAAGATTTTCCAAGTTTCCTCAATAAAAGGTCCTACATAACGTTTGACCCCTGTGACAGCCCTTTGTCTTATGCTTAGTAACAAGAAGATTTCTAAAGTTTTCACTATATGAGGCCACGTTAAACTTATGACCCCTGCGGCGAGGCCAAACTTGACACCAGGGCTATAATTTGGGCCCTCATGCTTGAGGCCCACTAGATAAAGCCATGTGCAAAATTTGGTAGTCTTAGGCTTTACAGTCTAGGTACGAGTAGACTTTTAAAGCTTTCCCTATATAAGCCCTTGTAAAACTTGTGAACCCTAGGGCGGGGCCAAACTTGACCCCAGGGCTATAATTTATGCCCTCTTAGTAGGGGTCCACTATATAAAGCTACATGCAAAAATTGGTAGCCCTAGGCTTTATGGCTACATACAAAAACATTTTTAAAGTTTTCACTATATAAGCCCATAAAAAATTTGTGACCCCTAGGGGCTGGCCAAACTTGACCCCAGGGCTATAATGTGCGTCCTCTTGGTAGAGGCCCACTAGATAAAGCTACATGCAAAATTTGGTAGCCCTAGGCTTTATGGCTAGGTACGAGAAGATTTTTAAAGTTTTCACTATATAAGCCCACATAAAACTTGTGATTACCCCCCCATGGGGCTGGGCCAAACTTGACCCCAGGGCTAAAATTTGGACCAACTTGGTAAAGACCCCCTAGATAAAACTACATGCAAAATTTGGTAACCCTAGCCCTTACGAGAAGATTTTTAAAGTTTTCCCTATATAAACCCATGTAAAACTTGTGACTTGCAGGGCAGGGCCAAATTTGACCCCAGGGCTATAATTTGAAGAAACTTTGTACAGGTCCATTAGATAAAGCTACATGCCAAATTTGGTAGCCCTAGGCCTTGTGGTTTCAGACAAGAAGATTTTCCAAGATTTTCAATATTGTTCAGTTTTGTTGCCATGGCAACCAGAGTTTTTGAACGAATCAAATTCTTTCAAGAAATTCTGAAGAGGACCATGGCCGCATCATTTCTGTGAAGTTTCATCGAAATTGGATGGGTAGTTTCAGAGAAGATGTTTGAAATAAAAGTTAACACATGCATGGACGGATGCATGCCCGGATGCACACACAACGGATACCTTCGGCCAGTGGAGCTAAAAGTTATCATATATCTTTAATCTTACCTTGTAGTAAAATATTGTGAAAAAAGGAGAATTTGCTCTATACAATTACCTGGGAAAGTGCTCCTTTTCCCACAATATTTGCATAAAAGCATATAGGCTTTTAGAACCAAGTTTCTTTTGATGAATGGTTACTCCTTTACGAAACAACAAATTTTATTTAAATCTTACATTGTAGAAAATGTGGGAGAGAGAAAATTTGTTTAACACCATTTCCTGGGATAGTGCTCCTTTTCCCACAATATTTGCATAAAAACATAAAGACTTTTTAAGTCCTGGTTTCTTTTGATGTGTGGTTACCTCTTTACCAAACAACAGTTTTTTTTTTAATTGTAATAAATGATGTGCACAATTAATGGAGAAAATTTTCTATTACATGATGAATTACCTCCCGTTATTATCTGTTAACATTAGTTATTTTCAAATAAGGTCAATGAGGCGGGTAAGATCTCATACATAGAGTCATTCACTCGATAGTACCTAAACAGTAAAGTAGACGGAGGTTATCAACCTTAGCCTTTAAATTTCATTTGAATTTTCATAGTGCAATTCACTGGTACCACTGCTAAATCCAATACTGTAAATGTAATTAATTTTTCCTTATTTTGTTATCTTTTTTTTTATTGGCGATAGTTTTCGTATAGGATGACCCATGTTGACGTATAAGTGACAAATGATAAGATTTTGGGGGGTACAAGAATGAGATTTATGTAATGTCAGCATGTCAATTAAATTTAATTATGAATTATTTTCTTTTTGTTTGCCAACATTTAAACAACGCTGGTTTACGTGAGCAATGTGAACAAATTTATGATATCTAATATTGGTTTCCTTATCTTGCCATCGTCGTTTTTGGCAGTATTGAAATCGAAGGCATTCTATCATTGCGTCAATTTAAATAGTCAATCAAAATTTAAAGTGAAATAAACAATAATCGCCAATTGTTCTCCAATTAACAGCTTAGAATAACAACCGGTAACACGACACGCGTTGTGGAATATACCAGCCAATATTGTGACCTGTCGATTACCTAAGGTTGCGTTTGCCGAGGTGTGAAACAACCAATTACCACACATTTTCGGTGCGAATTAATGCTTGATCTAGGCAAGTAATGGGAAGTTTTGCCTGACACTCAAATCTTGATCTGCACTGTTCGCAAAGTCACAAATTTCGATATAGTACACTTTTATTCGCATTAGAAAAAAAAAAAACTTCAAATAGAGAAAATAGACTGTTTTAGACTTTTAGTTAGCAAGATAAGATTAAACAAAATGATTGATGAAAATTGTAAGGATAGAGGGAAGATGGCCACGACCTCCCCTATCCAATATACGTGGCTAATAAAGTAAAAAAAAAAAAAAAAAAAGTTTTGCCTGACCTTTTTGGGAATGAAGTAATCGACAATTTTTATCTACAACTGGAAGAAGTAATCGACAGCTGAATTAATTAATCGACAATCGTCGATAATTTCGATTGGCAGCGCGAGCACTGTTCAGAGCGACAACTTCCAACCTGATGGCCAGTGGAAATACCACTTTACTGTCAGTTATTAGGTTCCACTTCTTGTCCTATAGGGAGATACCTGTAAAATCACTGTTTAAAGTCATTGTTGAAGCCAAAAAGACAGTTTGAAATGCCTTCGATCAGACGATGTCAAACCCACCTTTATTGTGTCATGGCTTTTCGCGCTTTTTGTAGCCATCTTGTTTCATGCCAGTTAATTTCAGGAGTGGAATTTCTGCATAATTTGACCTAAATTTGTCAATTAGGGTTGCATTTAATTTTAAATCTGTAATTTTGCACTAGATATACGGATTAATGTCATTAATAAATTTACATAGACAACATACCACCTTGATAAGCTGTGAGAAAGAGCGACTCATGCATCCTTCACACTTGATACTTATTGCGTTGGCCTATGTCAGAGTTTTGATCACTCAATATAATGTATAGACATGACTTGTTGCCTGTAGATTCTCTAGTGCTTTAGTTTTGGAGCCATTTCTTTCTACTTTGTGTCAATTAGTGCCACAGGCAATCGACAACAGGAGCCATGAAACCTGTGCGTGCCTGCACGTTTCACTTTATATTTCTGGGCGTGATTATTCAATTAAATGCGTGAATTACTCAAATATGTGCGTGAATTGGAAGGCTGAGATTTTCCCAAGAACAGAGCTCAGGTCGTATCCACAGACTACGGAAACTTTCTACAAACATGACAGTAGGATACTGGTACCAGATCGTCCTATCAGCGCCAGAAAAAGGCAGCAAATCCGCTATCCTCAAACACATGCATGCACTTTGCATCATATTCTATGTCTCTCTGCTCTATTTATGCCTTTCAAGATCTTTAAACCACCAGATCTAAAGGTGAATTTGTCCGTCGGTGCAATAAAAACTGCTATGCATCTATTTTACCAGGCATCATATTTATTACAACACCGCATATTTGCCATCGAGACGGCCAATAGATAGCTTGTTTTTATATAGCAACTGCCTCAAACGAGAGGCCTCCCATGGGTAAAGTAGTTCGAAATGCAAAAGTGTATATTTCTACATGGTACAGAAGTGGATTATGCAATAGTTTGAATAGAGCATTTGAGGATCATCATTGATATAAATACGACATTATCTTATTACATATGGCTCCAAAATTCACTTGTCTGTGGACAAGCGCTCTGGAAAAATCTACTTGTCCGCCGGCAAAAAGTCCCTAGTCGGACATGTCGGTCATAGGAATTCTGCACCTGAGACTGGTAAGTCCATTTTTTCCTAATTCAAAATTTTGATAATTCATTGATAGACTATTGAGAACTAACCAACTATGGAGAACAACCCTGGACTGTATGCCTTTTACTAAAGTTAGAAATATCAACGATTCAAACACTTACTCATTGATAAGTTAAATAAACTATCATTCTTAGGTAGATCTAGATCAATATGATATATCTTGATTTTCTAATTCATACTTTTTCTTAACATTTACTTCGGTCCATGAAATAATAACATGCAATAATGTCAGAACAACAAGCCAAGGGTTGGACATGCCCAAGGATGAATTGGTTCTGGGACAAACAAGCACGGGACCGAATTTGAAAAAAAAAAAAACGGGTTAATTTAAATTGCCGCGATTCGTCGATATGTCTAGAATGTGGCCAAAATATTTTGCATACCTTTCGAGCTGTTTCTATTTGACCGTAGGGATGACTTAAGACAAAAAAAAAAGTGGGATTCTGCGCGTGCAGTTTAGAACGTTTCCGCCAGCCTTGTTTCCGTTTTTAGCTGGTACCTGCTTTTGGAACAGACAATTTCGTCCGTGGACTTGTTCCCCCTCTACCTGTTCGTCCCAGCCGTTTCATCATATTATTTGTCAACCTCTTACTAGCTCTTCAAATTCCATCATATTATTTGTCAGCCTCTTACTAGCTCTTCAGATTTAACAAACATTTAACACTTAGAATAAATATCTTGATAGTTTCCGGATCCTTCTTTGTTTTACGTGAGTATTTATGAATTAAGTAAGATGATTATTACTGGAATCAAGATTTTTAACTCTTTCATTGCCAAATAAATAAACTCGATCTCTTTCGACGGCTATAAATAGAATCCATTGAAACTTACAAAGATTTTGATTGTACAGGCTTGACTAAACAAGCGGGCGGTATCGATCAAAGATCAGACTGCACGTTCTGTGCAGTCTGATCTTGATCTATGCTGTCCGCAAAAGTCACAGTTTTCGCCCATGGCGCCGAAAGGGTTAAAGTTTTTAGTTCCTCCCAATCTCATCATCATGCGACAACTTTGACATTTTCTTATATGTTTGCCATATTTGAAAGTATCATAGACATAAATACAAGGCTAGTTCTTAACTATCAAAAAAGGAATTCATATCAATAAAGCATGTACACATCTAGTTAAGATGCACTTTGTGAAAAAGGTGATTTACAGTCTTTCCAAAATTTTGGCTGGTATTTACATTAAGGAATGCTGAAAAAATGATGTCATCACTAGGCAAAAAGCGTTGTTGTCTACAGTAAATACAACATTTCAGGAATTAAAGTTTTTTTTTTTCTTTCACCATCTGAAAATGAATTTCTATATATTTCATATAAAAGCTAAATTATCTTGATACACAGGCTGGTTTTAGACCAGCAATCATTTATAACATTGCCAGGCTTTTTTTTTTTTATACCAGTAATCATAAGATCCCTAGTGTATTGACATCAAGAGTGGCCCAGATTCAGCTATGAATATAAAACCCTACAGTCACCAAATACTGCCTCACAGAGAATAATTCTGTTTTAGAAACCACATTTCTACCAGCATTTTCTCCTTTTCCCACAATGTTTTCTGGAGCCCTTTTCTTCATTGTGGGAAGAGATGAGCATTGTCTCCTCTTTTGTCACAATGTTTTTAAAAGCCTTCTATCAAAGACAGAAATTATCATATGAGCTGCATTTGATTGTTGTCTGCAAATGCTTTCCATTTGGTTAAGTCCAAAATTTCGCAGTTTAATAAAGGATTATGGACATGTATTACTAGTGCATAAACTTCTGTGATATGTAGGATCTGACATGAGTTGGCATTTGAGATATATAGGATCTGGCATGAGTTGGCGTTGAGATAAGATTTTATAAAACGAGCCTAGGGAAAATGTTATTAAGCGAGCCTTTGGCGAGCTTAATAACATTTTTTCTTGATGATTTTAATAAAACTTTTATCTCATAGGCCAACGAATGTAACATTCTTTTTATCACATAACAATATTTTACAAATCATAGATAAGAAGATGCAAAACCATCTGTAGATCACGCGGTAATAACGAGCGAAGCTCGTTTTGCAGTAACACCGTTCGAAATTTTTTAAAAATAAAATATCCGACTTCGTTCTTCGGTTTTAGACTAAATCTAGAAGGGTATGACTAAAAATTGACTGTCTTCCGGTTGGTCGCACGGCGTCACACGTCATAACTCGGCCGATTCCGTACCTACATCTAACCTCGTCCGTATAACGGTCGTTTCCATTTGAACTGCGAACCACGTGATCTTATACATGGCGCGCCTCAATCTCCGAGCAGAGTTGTCGTTCGTTACTCTCACCATACATCTCTTCAACGGGCTAAATGACAAGAATCTTGTCAAACCGAGGAAAACATGTTTTGTTACTGTTTAACTGTTTCATGTGTAACATAATAAAGTAGACAAAGGAAATATGATTCCGGATACATTATAGGTGCATTCAAACTGATGAATTTACCTGTATACAATGGAACTATTTTTTCAAGCTTCTTTACTGATCAGAATCTTACGCCAATTGTAAAAAAGATGGCTGCGCCCATGAATGATGACAACAGTTTCGACACACCGATGGATCCAAGTTTGTAAGATTAAAAAACAAGTTATCGTCCTTTAAAAGACATTTAAGCTTTTCAGAAAATCCCTCTTTTTCACATTTCCTACCACTAAGTCTGATTGGCCGTATGCTGTTTGAATAGCACACAAAATAATCGATTGGTCTTTCTTTCACCGGCGTTTGTGTCGCCATTTTGAGTTATGGTCATGTGACGAAAATATCACGTGATGACGGACTACTTTCTGAGCCAACTACAGAGGTGAATGGGAATGATCCGTAGTGCAAGAGAGTGGGCGCGCCTCTGTCAGTCGTTTAGCAACGACATAAACAACCTCGATGAAGTTATTCACATCTGTTTATCTGTCGGTGAAAACTTTTCAATCGGAATTGATAAACCACGTTAAATAATGAATGTACGAACTGTTTTCCAACTCAACTGAAATATAGTTAGAAAGATTTCGATAGATAATTCAAACTCAGGTTTTCTTTTGTAAGAGGAGCCTTACAATTTTCAGAACGGTAAACCGGCGTATTTCCGGGTATGTACCGATCTGGTGCATATCAATCCACCAGATACAGCCGAGGGATTTGATGGCTCCCATCACCCGAGGTATGCCGAATGCGTCACACGTATCACAATCTTTCGCACATTTACCTGATTGGTCAAAAAAGACAAAAAATACCTACCGATCGGATTATTTATTGAGTACAGATTATCTAAATTCGTACCTACTTTCAGCGTATTAAACGTCTATTTTTCTATAAAAATACGCAATGATCTATGCTAGCAAATGATGACGTCATTAATCATACTATTTTACGTCATGCACGAGCCGTTTTTTCGCGGAAAATATTGTGTCGAAGAAATCATGACATCATGAAATCATAGTTACATAGGTAACTAGTGCACGGGAATTACTGTTACCGCCCTCAATTGAAAAATTACGGAAATAATTAACTGCGAAAATGCGTAAAGTTACGAGCTCCCACGTTACGAGCTTAACTCTTTACCAAACAATCCCAACTTTTAACGACCCTGCGGAAGAAGCCTTTTGAAAACATTGTTGGAAAAGGAGAAAATGCTGGTAACCAGCATTTTCTCCTTTTCCCACAATCTTTTCTACCCTGTCAAAGGCAAATTTCCTCATATGAGTCGGATTCAAATTGTCGTGTGCATATGCTTTCAATGTGGATAAGTCCACATTTTTCTCGTGTCGTAAAACGTTAATGAAACAGATTTACGAATTTCATAGACGTGAAGGTAGGCATAAATTTACGAAAATTCTTTCGCAAAAACTCGTGAATTGTTAGTAAAACGGTATTTTAGGGGACCGTTTTACTACACAAAGTTAAGCACTGTAGTTCCGTACCGGTTGCTATGAAATCGGTTGATTTCAGCGGTCGTAAACATGAAGTATCAAACCTTATAATCCACCATCATTTCCCGATAAATTACCGAAAAGCATGAAATAGAATACAATAGATCTATCTCATCAAACATTTAGATCTACAAGGAAATGAAATTCTTCATTATAAGATAAGCGAATGTATCATAAAATCCTAGGCGGTTTTAGATACCATACAACTTGGTTCTAGTTTGTTGTCTCTGTAGTTACATATGAGCCAGCTCTGTGAAAAGGGGGCTTAATGCGTTTGCGAAAAGCATCGACCCAGGTCAGCCTGCGCAGTCCGCGCAGGCTGACCTGGGCCGAAACTTTTCGCTACTGGTCAATTTTCTGTATGTCCAAGGACAAGTCTACCTGGCTATTAAGTCAGTTGTTAAAAAAAGTGGCTATTATGGATCCATAACTATGTGATAGCTTGCTTGGCATAATGCATCACGGAGATGCATTGGGCCCCCTTTTGCCAGAGCGTGGCTCATATTTGCTTATATATTCCAGATAATTTTCAGTCATCCTTTTTCGACGGAAAATCGAGCGAATGCATTCGCTCGACCTATGTTCGAGCCATCATGTCTATTATACTTCACATATAACAATCCTTTATTGATTCTCCAATGACAGAATTAGCGCTTTGCCCTAAATATTAACTCGAACGTATAAATATGTCTGTGAAAAACAGCGCAACAGTCTCACTGAACTGCTGAATGCTCTTTCTAGCAATCAAATTTGCTGCTGCATCGTTGTTTCCAGCGGGATAAGAAAGATTGCGTATGCAGCACATATAAGTTCGTTTAGCAGTCATAGCCGTTCTAGCGCGTAAAATGTAAATTCGATATTTCCGACGGCTCAAAATCAATTCGCTAAAACTCAGAATGATTTTAATCTTATAGGCTCATGAGGCTTGAATAAACAAGCATATGGTATAGATCCAGGGCCAGTCTGCACGTTTTGCAGTCTTATCTTGGATCTATGCCGGACGCCAAAAATCTTGGTTTCGCCCATTGAGCTGAAACGGTTCAGTGCTCTTCTAGCTAGGCTTAAGAATGCTCCTGTTACAGTTGTCAATGGAATAAGTACATAGAGGATATTTGTTTTTTGCGGTGAAAGACCGAAATTTATTTCATCGAGTGAACATCATCGGTAATGTTTTCACTCGTGGCTGCGCCACTGCGCCACGAGTGAAAATATTACCGATGATGTTCACTCGATGAAATAAATTTCGGTAATATTTTCACTCGTGGCTGCGCCACTGCGCCACGAGTGAAAATATTACCGATGATGTTCACTCGATGAAATAAATTTCGGTCTTTCACCGCAAAAAACAAATATTCTATTTATTTCATGCTTTTAACCCTTTCTGGGGGTAACTTAATCAAAATCCAGTACAGTTCTTTTCGGTTATTCCTCGTGGCGTACCCCTTCCGCATAGCAACGCATTACAATATTACGTCAAGCGCGAGAAATGTAAGGTAAATTACGTCATATTTCCATCTGGTTGTGAGACACGTGCATTTTACCTAGGTAACTAGTGCGCGGGAACAACTGTTTCCGCCTTCAATTGAAGAGTTAGGATATGAAAATCGGTATTTTCACTGGTCGTAACCATGAAATATCGAAAAATATTTCACCGATATTTCTCGATAACCTACCGGAAAGCATAAAATAAATTGTGTATAATTGTACAATAAGTCATAGAAGAAAATTCATCTTGTCTATATAATTATGAATTTTTCCACTCGTTTCAATTTTTGTTTTTAAGTTAATTTGCTTAAATCCATTTTTACCAAAAATTCGGGCAAATAATTTGGCCCATGCCTATTTCCAAGAAATCGATGTGTTACTGTGCCTCATGAATAATTATCTTAACCTTAGCTGAGCTACAAAAATGAAACGCCAATTTCTACTCAAAAGTAAAAACCCAAACAGTCCGTTTCAAACTTGATTTCACCGGACAAAAATACCCTATCGGACAGTGTTGATCAAAGATCAGACTGCACGTTTTGTGCAGTCTGATCTTCAATCTATACTGTCCGAAAAGCACTTGAAGTCACGCTAAGCAGCCGTAGGGTTAAATATAGCCTTTGGTGATAACAATCATGGGAACAATATCAACAGTTTAGCATGGCTTAGATATTTGTGAGATAACTAGGTCTATACAGCATTGAAGTTGCAATATTTATTTTCTCATTTTTATTCTATCTGAAAATTTTGATTTCATTTTAATCTTTTTTGTGGCTATGGATATGCAGAAATGGTGTGGATTTCCAACAATTGACGTTAAAATGAATGCAGAGCTTAAAAAAACAACGGACTAAATACGATGACATTAAAGGCCAAAATATCAAAGCAGGTGTCATAATACATTTTAAATTTAAATCATACCATTTAAAACTATGAAAGATAGTCTGTTATCGTGTAGTCGGGCCATATGTTGGTCGCTGGCAAAAACAAAATTAAAATCAGGCAAAAAGTAAACAAAAGACAGCTATCTGGCAGGTTTTAACCTAGTTTTGAAATTAATTTCTGTCAGCAACTAACACTTGGACCAAACGTACAATGATAGATTGTCACCTTCACAATAACTTCCATACCTTTAAATGGTACGATATAAATTCAAATGCATTTTAACACCCGTTTTGTTTACTTTTAGGTTTTATTGTTACTTTAACCGATTTAAGTGTTAAATAAATACGAACAGAGAAAAGGACCCGACTTTTTCAAAAACATTATGCTTCTTCTTGAACTGCCGTCTTCACTCAAATGCTCGAACACTTTTGAAATGCTTGAAACCTCCCCCCCCCCCCGGACAATTAAGGAGCTACGTATGAACAGGAGATAGATGTCGGTTGATTAAGAAATGATCTTTTTTCTAACGTGGTTTATCTTTCAATAAACCACAGTCGTGAGCTATGAGGCACAATAAATAATCCACGAGGGCGATAGCGATTCTAACATGACCAACTCTGTGTCAAAGGAAATAAAGTTAAAACTTTGTGTATAAGAGCGGATGTAGACAATATTCCCTTGAATAAACCATGGCTGTTCCAATTTCTAACCAAAACAAAACCCAACTGCTCGGTCGGTAAATACAAAAAGATTCAAAATTTCAATAAAACCTTAGGCATCGAACATTATAAAAAAAAAACCTACCGTTTTACTATATTATATTTTCTCCCATTCAAACGACAAAGAAGAATGAATGTATCGTCAAGCACTGGAGTCGCAGTCGCTTCGAATGATCTGAGTATTACTTCACTCACTCCCAATCCCATCTCCAATGCAACACCGGCCAATTTTGAACAAACGTGCACCATGAAAAGACGCCTGATTTATATTTATGTTAACTGGTAACATTTGAAATAGTTCCATCGTTGTCAAGTTTGACCAAAAACAGTTAAAATCGGCAAATTTTTGAGTTTTCCCTTCCTCCTTGGTCGAGTAGCGGAAAATGACGATTTGTTTACGTCAAGTGACTTTCAATGATAAAATATCGGAGGGCGGATATATGGAACAGCCACGAGCGACTTACTTTATACAGAATGACGTCACTCTATATACGAGCCAATGACGTAGAATGACGTCGATTTTACCACGCTTTCGTTGCACTGTGTTTACAGAGCCGAATTCACGTGTCATGTTGGAATTTTCATGTATTTGTGGTGTTCACCGGTTGCAAATGGGCGACAGAAGACTGTTAGTTAATTTATGGTGGATTGTGCAAGATACAGGACGAAATCCATCTTCGCCTGGTGCTCAGTGTATAGCAACGTCACACGGGACCTAGATATACGTCTTATCTGAAAAACCTTTTGATAATTTGAGTTTGCCAGCCATATGGATCGAACTCACATCCTCGAGTGGCCAGAGATTTTGACATTCACAAGTCTCATGCTGTACCACTTGAGCTGCTGGGGCTGGTCAAAGAGATAGGGATATGGCGCATTAAAGTCAAATTCCTCAACCTTTTTTTTTTAAACACCAAACATTTAAATAGGAGTATTAAATATCACAAACGCAGATATTGGAAATCACACGTCAATAGAACATTACCATGGTGACATGGACCTATAAAAGCCATGACGCTGGTGATGCCGCGCAAGAAGTTAGTCTAGTTTAGCGCCAGTCCTACGTATCTTTAAAATCTACTATTGAGTTATAGATATATGTGGGATAAACCTGTCAAAAGTCAACGTCGGAGAGGCGGACTTAATGTTAAAACATATTTCTGAAGAACAATTTCATCTTTGAAAGGTTAGATTTTATCAATTTGATACGATGAATGCAACCAACAGCACTGGTGCAATTTTGCATCCAGGACCAGCTTCTTTTGTTTGGGCAATTATCACAGTTAGTGTGCTCATTGGGATCGCCTTTTTCATCGGTTGTCCGGGAAACGTTGTAGTTCTAGTTGCATTTCTGAAAAAGGCGAAAACAACAACGAACTGGATCATCATAACATTGGCTTCGACTGATTTGGCATTTTTGCTGATACACATCCCTATGTATATGGTACATATATATCCTTCTTTATTTATGTACCTGGGAGGAATTATCTTTTGTAAACTGTTTTTTTATGTGACGTACGCTCTTTCGATATGCCCGCTCATTCTGTTCGATTTCTTGGCCATTGATAGATTCTTCAAGACAAACTATCCCCATTCACAAATGTTGACTGAACGTAGGAGCAAGTATATTTGTTTATGGATAGCACTCTTGTCGTGTATACTTGCCTTTCCGCACCTGTTTGTGAACCACAATGCATCTTTGAAGAGCTGCCTTTTACCGAACAACACACTTACATCGATTCTTTCAACATTCAGATTTATGCTATCTGCCTGCAACCTGATACTTCTTTCTGTGTGCTACATTAGAATTTTTAACAGAATACAAAGGCGTCAAAGAGATTTCCCAAATTTACCTGCAATGGCTAGACCTGGGTGCGAATCTGATATGAACCAAGAAGGTGAAACTCAAACTGGGAGCCAAAACGATCCAAAAAGTGAAGCAAGCGGAACGAGTCAGGAGATGGTTCACATTGAAAACGTTTTAAGAGTTGCGTCATGCGTTGTATTTGAACAGAGAACAGAATATGGGATCAAAATAGATGGAAAAAACATCGAAAGTTTTTCCAACCCAAGAGTATCATTTACAGATGGTGAAGCAGAAAATGAGGCTGAAAGCGGACAAGCGAATGACTGCACAAAGCAAGAAATATCCACACCACGCAAACTATCTACAGAATGGACGGAGGAAATGCTGAGTGAGAATATTGGTAACACGAAGGTGGAAGAGTCTTACTTAAGTCAAAGCAGACCAGAAAATGCAAATGAAATTGTTGCAGATAATATAAATGGATCCAAAACTATCGCAGGTAGCAAGAAGGTCAGGAAGTTGGAGGCTCTCTTCACTGTATCTTACAGAATGATTGCTAAAAGAAGAAGAATGAGGATGAAAGAAGCAGACAGTACAACAAAAATAATCTTTGTCACCATATTGCTGTTTGTACTAAGCTCCGTCATACCTTCAGTTGCAGCATATGTTTATGTGAAATCAGTCAATATAAGGTCTCTCTTGCAATCTCGGGCGATTATTCTGGTTGTATCAAAGCTAAATGTACTGGGTAGCTGTATCAATCCTATCTGTTACCTGTGTATCAGCCGGGTATTTAGAAAAGAAATCGCTGAAAAGTTTTCACGAATAAGACCGAATTGTTGCGCTTAAGAAATACATTCAGCCTTGGACCAGATGATCCCGTGGTTTAATGGTAATTACAAAGAAGGCTTTTGAAAAAACTGTGGGAAGAGAAGAAAATAATGATAACCATAATTTTGTCCTTATCCTAAAATGTTTTCTACCTTTAAAATGACCCGTCTCTTGAACAACATCTAAATTGTCGATTGCAACATAATTTTGCAACCGAATGCCTGCATGGATATCAGCCTTGAAAGCGAATGACTGCATTAGATTAAACATTTCTTGTAAATGACTGTATCTGTGTACGTAATTTACTTCATATAACTCAGTTTTTGTAAGGAAATTACAGCATTCAATTCAACTTTGCCAGCAAAAGACTTTATTTAAGTTTGCCAACGTATCACCGCATTCAATTAAATTATATGGGACTTACTGCACTGAACATAACCTTGAAAGAAAATGATTCCATTATTTCAAGTTTGCCAGCAAATGACCGCTTCAATTTAACTTTGTCAACGAATGACTACATTCTGGTCTTAGATCTTTATCATTCGCTTGTTTCGTTACGCCTACGCGGAAATCGTTTTGGATTTCTGAAGACTGTATTGTCATCGGTCGAAAGAGGTCTAGTTGATGTGTCTGGTGCTGGGGGAGTTAATCTTCTGTTGCCGGTTGCAATTACATGTACAATATAGTAATCTGACCTCGGGAACCCTTATCTATTGGGTAAATAAGTGACACCGACCGAAATAAAGACAAATTTGTCTGAGAGTAGTTTTGCCGAGCCCGATTGCACAATTGGCTACGTACAGGGCTTGAGACCAGGGAGTCGCTAGTTCAGATCCCTGCAGCAGCCAATTTCTTTCCAGGGTATGATGATAGTCATTGCCACTAGATTTATTTCTCTTTCCTTATTTATTATTTTGATGATGCTTAAGTGAGAAAGCAGCCAGTAGCATGGGACGAGCATTGTGCGAAGAACTGGTAAAGGAACTCCTGGAAAGTATGGATAGGTGCACTATCCGCCTCGATATAAGTGAAATAAACTTGAAAATGGCGTAAAACCCCGTTCAGACAAAACAAACAGATTTATAAACTTTTTTTCAACAAGCATCTCTGTCTGAAGGATATAAATATCTTTTAGAAGAGCAACTCATGTTATCATATCTTTTTTACTCTTAAACAAGCAATCATGCTCGTGTTTAAAGATCCTAAGGGAGATGAATTTTTGAAAACATTGTAGGAAAAGGGGAAAGAAGCCGGCAACCAACATTTTCTCCTTTTCCGACAGTGTTTTCACTTTTATACGATAAATCCCATCATTTGAGCTACATTTAATTTTTCACCTGTCTTCGTTTTCAAATTTGACAAGTCTAAAAGTTTGCCATCTGGTTAAAAGGGTAAATTATTCATTTATATATGATGATTGTTCTTTTCTGAGTTTATCTCTGGAATAATGTTGAAAGTAATACAACGGACATTTTTTACAGTCATACTGAGTCACAGGCATGAACTTTGACAGACACCTTTTTCTTGGCATTGCTGTAGAATCCTTTCGAAAACATAGTGATAATAGGAGAAAATAGTGTTTACGAGCAGTGTATCCCTTTCTCAGAACCGTTTCACGTGTGTTCTTGTACCAACAATTTATTCATATTAATTATTCATGCTTCACACAGATGTTCTCAAGATGGTCTACCAGTTATTGGTTCTAAGAGCACACCAAATCACACAAACCCACACGCACAGACACATGTGAGTCACGCTCTCTGTGACAAAGGTGATTTGATGCATCTGCTAAAGGTATCGACATATATCAGCCTGCGAATTCCGCTCAAACTGACCTCGGTTGATTCCTTTCGCTATTGGTAAATTCTCTGCATATCAAAGGACCAGTCTGTCTCATAATTCAGCTGTGTGTTAGATTGTTACACACAAAAAAAAATGTATTCATATTATATATGAGCCATGCTCTGTCAAAAGGGGCTTGGGGCATCTGCGGAAAGTATCGACCCATAACAGCCTGCGCAGGCTGTTCTGGGCCGAATTTTTCGCTTTGGGTCAATGTTCTGTATGTCAAAGGACCAGTGTACCTCATGACTCAGTAGGTTGTTTTACAAAATGGCTTTTATGGATGTATAATATTGCGATGACTTGCTTAGTATATTGAATTACGAAAATGCATCATACCCACCTTTTCTAGAACGTCGCTCATATATAAACATACATATATGTGGTGTTATGTTTATGTACATGTATAGTAATTGTGAAATGTTTGAGTAACTATGTGACCTGTTTTCTTGATAGTGATAGTACACAGAAGAAAATTCAAGAATAACACAGAATATGATGACCAATTCTTTGAATGCCTGCGTCATGAACTAAACCTAGATTTTGTTTACTTGGTATTCTGAAAATTTTATACATTTAATGTTAAGCAAAGGGGGTTCACCCGGTTTGGGGAATAAGAACGAAAACAAAAAAGGAAAGAAGGCTGGAATTTTTATTGAAAAAAAAAGTTTTTCAGCGCCAGAGTTACTAAATATGGACATTATTACAGCTATTCTTCGCAGTATTTCTTCTTTCGACAGTCTAGGATTTAACAACTCTAGCAATAATTACTTTTCGGTATAGGTATCGTTACTTCGGTATTCATTCATCGCTTAGTTTTTGAATTATGAATCGTAAAATGTTTTCAATGTTGTTGTTGTGTTCGTCACTTCGCTAAATTGCTAAAACTTACTGTAACGGCGATAGTGTGCCAGCTTGCAAGGTTTAGACCAAGAGGACTCTGACATAGGAGATACAGTATAAAACGGCAATTAAAGGTACATCTTTACTCTTTTACAGTTTTCTAATCCATTTCATCTTTATTTTATGAAACTATAACCATTCTTGTATCTTCATGCCAAATGTTGCCCCTGACGGTTGCAAGATGGCACAAATTACGACCGATAGAAAAATGCATTTCATTCTCGCGGAGCCATCAGAGGAAGCGTTTTTTTTAAATCCTGTAAAGATTTACACCACAGGCAATGAGACCCGTAATAATTTGAACTCTTTCGCTGCCGACTAAATAACAGCGACTTATCTCGAGGTCTAAAAGTATATTCACGCTGCGTTTGGAGCTGACTTTGGTCAAAATGAAACATCGGACAGCTGACGGTGTAGAACAAGGATCAGACTGCACATTTTGTGCTGTCTGATCTTGATCTACGCCGTCCGCTAAAGCTAACAAAGGCGACATTAGTAGTAAAATAGTTAAATAATTGACTCGTCCATGGTAATGGGGTTGTAAAGCCAACAATAGGTCACAAAAACCGGGTTTTATATTTTTTTCTACGTCGTACGTTCTTGGAAATGACTTGAATGTCCGGCTGAAACATTCGATTTCGCAGAATTAATTTGACTCTCGCATAAGTAGTCTGTACGGTGGCACAAAAGTGACATGGAAGATATATTTTATACTACGTGCGCACGCAGTAGCTAATACGTGCGTACGTAATAAGTAATACGTGCGCACGCAGTAGTATTACGTGCGCACGCAGTAGCTAATACGTGCGCACGTAATAAGTAATACGTGCGCACGTAATAGTTATTACGTGCGCACGCAGTAGCTAATACGTGCGCACGTATTAACTAATACGTGCGCACGTATTAACTAATACGTGCGCACGTAATAATCGACCAATCAGTTTATAAGGATCAATAAATGTCTATCTTCCACTTCCATCTTGAAACAATGGCTTCCGTTCATGATTCTGATTGGTGGATTATTACGTGCGCACGTAATATGTAATACGTGCGCACGTATTAGCTACTGCGTGGGCAGGCAGTAGCTATTACGTGTGCACGTATCAGTTATTACGTGCGCACGTATTAGCTACTGCGTGCGCACGTAATAACTAATACGTGCGCACGTATTAGCTACTGCGTGCGCACGTAGTATAAAATATATCTTCCATGTCACTTTTGTGCCACGGTAAGTCTGAAACAAATTGCTGATCTACCTATTTGCCTGACAATTTACGTGCAGTTCTTCTTGGTTTATTTATAACACCCGTTCCATGTTTTTATAGAAGATATTTGTACAAGTCAAACATGATTTAACGTTGATATTATGCTATAACTCTAACTTGATAAATCTTTCATAAACATTTTTACATCATTGTGTGTGTGTGGTTTTTTTCTTTGGAATAGGTTTAAAAACACAAACTGGGACGAAATAATATAAACATTATCGAGTGGGGTTTATGAATTATCTCGTCACGGTACGTGATTTCAAACCTGTTATCCCAAACACGAACAATATTATAAACTGATAATGAAAGGTTTAGCGAGAGAAAACTCTACACAAACAATCCAAAACAACAACACAGAACGGGTATAGTGAAACCGCTTTAACTTGTCACTTATAAATATTCCGTCTTTTTCACTTGAGCTACATGTATTAATAGATCTCCGATAAATTTACGATTTTATATGACGTTTAATACGGGATATGTGTCAAGGCATTTTACCTCGAGACCATGGACACGGCCACAAGATCAGTTCATTATAAAAACTTATTATAAAGCATTTGTACTCCGTAAAACTTAGAACGAGGCAAATATCAGAAAACGGTCACGGAAAAAGCATAGACTAGTTGAAGCGGTTTCCCAATATTATGTACTACTTGACTATTGTATACATGTATGTATACTTAGGTCTGAAGTTTATGACTGAAAGTTGATTTAAGAAATATTTTATATACTTCTACCTCAAAAACTCTTTGTTTTAACCTTTTTCAAGTGACACTGTCGCCACAGAACTATATCGTCGTTTACATTTCACATATTGACACATAGTTTATTGTTTTTAGGTGTGCCTTGCAATCATGAAATAATAGTTTATGAGCCATGTTCTGGCAAAGGGGGTTTTAATGCATCTACGTGATTCATAAAACCAAGCAAGTATCACAAATCATGAATCCCTAAAAGCCATTGTGTCTGATAACCGACTAAATCCAGAAGTAGACATATCCTTTAACATGCAGAAAATTGACCAACAGTAAAACAGTAAAAAGTTTTGACCCTGGTCGGCCTGCGCTGCCTGCGTAGGCTGACTTGGTCGATACTTTTTAAAGATGCATTAAGCCCCTGTTTCAAAGAGCACAGCTCTATGATGTTGTAAGAAATAAAATGATAAAACGATACAAATTGTTTTATTATCCTTTCATATTGTTACATCTGTCTTTTCGAAAGCAGGAAAAATGAGTCACATGTTCATTACTATATACCGACATTTCGTCCCTGTTCCATCATTTTTCAAAGGCCTTCTATATAACAGGGTTTAGCCGAGCCAGTAGCTAATTTGACAACACATAGAGATTGAAATCAAGAGATCACTGGTTCGATTCTTAGTAAAGCCATATTCTTGCAGAGGATTGGTGGTAGTCATGCGATAGGATTTATTCTTCTCTCATCGCAACATACATCGTTGTGACAATGTATATGTTTGGGTAGATCTGATCATTGTGCGAAGTACTAAAAAAAAAGGGGGGGGGGAGGGCACCGAGGAAAGCATAGCTGGGCTGGCCACTGCGATATAGCCTAGAATAATATTGAGAATGGCCTTTTAACACCATACAAATAAACGATGGCTTGCAACATATATCATGGGATCGATCCTCATTCGAGGCAGTGAATTTGTGTATGGGGTCACCATCCTCGTGCACGGTACCTCAAATCCCCTGAGAAGTCAAGTAATAACAAAAATAGGTATTCTATCGCCGTAATATGATTGACGTACTGTTAAAAGAGGTGTTGACAGTTGTGGTGGCATATTTCTACCGATATACGAGATAACTATATTGATAATTTTAGAAAACTATCGCGATTAATCAAACTTTCCTTGAAATTTTATCTGGATAGTGGAAAGTTTTCCGAAAAAAAATATCACGATAAACTTTGTCTAGAAAATTTTACACTGATCAGTAAATATTTTAACACAATTTCTCATTCGTACACGAAGCTGACATTCGGGAGATAAAATTTTCGTGATAGTTGTACCCGTTTCTGGAAATCTATAATTAGAAAATTCACCATTTAGATAAACACTGTAGTTTTTTACCTAACAAGATGAGAGTAAGTAAAAATTCAACTTTTTTAAAAATGAAGCTTGATTGGCAAGTTTTGACTACACGTGAAATGAAGTCTGGTAAACTTAACTTTTTTTAGACGCCTCGAAATGCATCCTACGAACAACTTTAAAACCATCTAAGGAAAAGGAGAATTTATAAGACTGTCAGAGACGAAGATGTTCTGAAAACGTATCTGATTATAGATACCGTGAATGTCAGTTGTGGCCAACTTGTGGGCACGAACGTAAAAAAATCGTTTTAAGGTAGTAGACCCCTAACGCTTCTAGTGCAGCATGGAATAAAATTTCTTGATAGTTAATAAACAAGGATTTATACTGATATAATATTTTTGCACATTTCTAACCGACCAGAAATTCCTTTGATGTCTATCTTGAAATTATTTGTTGATAATTTTGTTAGTTTCCAGAAAAGGGAGGTAATTATTATCTCCCATTGTAATGAGAGTATAGTGGTTTTAGATTTACAAATGATAAAATTTTCTAAGAAGGAAAAAAAGGAAAAAAATGGCTCGGTTAAAGTAGTACAATAATACTTATTTTTAATCATAGCAAATTTTGTAGGATAATATTATAGTGGAAATAGCTGTTTTCTATTACGGGTCCACTACCTTAACAGTGAGAATTATCGCAATAGATCTATTTTTAATCGTGAAACTTTTATTAGACAGATATGTCCAAATGTTTCAAGGAAAGTTTGTTTTATCGCGATAGTTTTCCTAAACTATCGAAATACTTATCTCGTATCTCGTGGCAGGAATATACCACCATAGACACTAATTAATTCTGGTCTTGACCTATTTACTGTCAACAACGGCTCTGCCTGCATCCTATAAGGGTACAGAAAGAATCTTTATCTGGTATTCTTTAGTTTCGGTGATAGATCAAATTATGATTTTACCGAGTAGACTAGATTACGTAGATCTAGGTCTAATTTTACATTAAATATACTCACCAAAAAGTATACTGTGATTTTTGTGAACGGCGAAGTCACGATTGATAGATTAGTCTATTTAGCTATGAATGGATAGATCTACTTATTTCAAGATGTCCTTGATCTTGTGACAAGTGTTTTCCCTTTTCTTACATGCCTAGATCAGGTAAGATAATCTCAATCGTAGATTGTTTTGGGGAATTCAGGTGTAAAACCACGAACCGTGATTATCTGTATTTTCACCGCATTCCGTTATGTTTATGACGTCAGACCTATCACGTCATCAATATGTATGACTTCATCAACAGTTAGATCCCAGTGTTAAAAACGCCAACATACGCTACATTATCTACCATCAGCTTTGACCTACACTGAAACGGTTACGAAAAGCACACTTTTTAAACGCCCAATCATTAAAATCACAATAAAGTCCAACTGAATAAAAAACCTGTTTTTAAAATAAAAGTAAATTTCATTTTTACCATGTAAAAATATGGCGATTATTATGACTTTCACGATATGTAAAGGTGCAGTTCGCAAAAGTTCCAGTCAATGGCAGAAAAAAGAATTTTGAAACTAGAACAGTTCCTACCATGCCGCATTATCTGTTTGTTTACATCGATGATGGCCGACGATTAGCCGACTTTTCGTCGTAAATGTCCGCAATGACGTGATAGTGACGTAAACACCACGTGATCATTCAAGGCAGCGAAACAAACCCTTCATTCACTTGATCGTTTTGTCCCCATTCTCACACTGGAGAGACCTTACGTACTTGCTCCAGGTCAACGTTACTGCTCCTGTCAATTCAACGTACCCGTTCCAGTAAAAAACATGGCTGCGCCCATAAGATTCCACAAAGTAAGCACAAAAACATAATTTTTTTTAACATGTTATTGAATAGATATGCAGTTGCAGGTTGTCGCACGGAATGTCTGGGATGTCAGTGCACGTTAATCTGTAGTTCTTTTGGTGGTTAATCGTTTGTTGAAGACGTTTAATCCGACAAAGTTCCGTCGGCGACTACGATTTCTGGAAAAACACTACTTGTAGTCTCCAAAAACCTTGGTAAAACATATACACTCGATATTCTGAAGTGTGTGCCGTGTCAGATGACCAATATAATGATTATCCTCACAACTATAAACCGAAAAAAAATCAAATTGCAGTTATTAAATGATATTTTGCCATTTTTGCATTACAACGTAACATGCTCCTAAATTCAATACAACGATCCAGCTCCTGAGCTGAAAATACGGTAAGCGTATGGGTTCGTGTTACAGTAAACAATTTTGTCATTTTGGTCAAGATTCTATATTAATTATCGTAGTCACAGTCATAGGTTCGTCATCGTTAATAACAGCAATAATCATCATTATGCACGACCGATTGTATATTCAAATCAGCTGAACATCTATAGACATCGGTTTATGTAATTACATGTAGTTAGAGGCTACATGTAAATAGTAAATTCTACAGGAATATAATACACCCAAAAGAACAAGTGCAGTGTCTGTTTTAACCCTGTACCAAATATTTCCTAATTTGAATAAACTGATGTAGAATGCTAAGCAAAACACTGGGCATGTTTTCCTTTTCTCACATTGTATTCTATCAATGAGATAAGTATCTTTCAGTTAAGTCACAATTTAAACTGTTTTCTGCAACTATATCTCTGTCGATATAGATCGGTTCAGATGTGGTTTGATAAATACTTGAATGGCAGTACAATTCTAAAATACGTTGAACCTTTTTTTTTTTTCTATCAATAGGCCTAATCTTATTGGGCATGTATTCAGGCGATCTCGGGTTCTCTGTTTCTCTCCCCAATTTTATTAAGCTGGCAGAATCAGACACTCATCGTGAAAAAATGGAGAGAGAGAGAGAGAGAGAGAGAGAGAGAGAGAGAGAGAGAGAGAGAGGAAGGAAGGAAGGGAGAGAAAGGGAGAGGGGGGAGGGAGGAAGGGAGAGAGAGAGAGAGCTTGGGCGGATTTGTCTAATAGGCCTTGATGTCTTCTCAATTTGTTTCAGAAAGTAACGATATTAAGTTGTTTGTAACAATTTTATATACACAGCTGTGTATGAAAGTGGTCAATGCTGAATACATACATCGCATATACTTTACTTTAAAAAACAGAGAAATATGAAAGCGAAAACGATTTCGGAAAATGATCACTTTGTTACGAAAGCCTACAAGGGTCAAAGTGAAGGTAAAATATTTTTATCAAAAACACGTAATAACGTGAATTCAAAACACCTTATAACGCAAAAAGAAAGTCGCACTATTTGAAACATATAATAACCTAAAAAAGTTGCACTAACTCGAAAAATCTTGTAATAACGTGTTTTAAAACACGTAATAACGTGTTTAAAAGTCGCAGTAACGCGAAAAATCTCGTAATAACGTGAATTCAAAATACGTAACAACGCAAAAAAAGTCGCACTTACGTGAAAAAATCTCGTAATAACGCGTTTAAAAGTCGTAGTAACGCGAATCGAAAATTCGCAGTAACGTTTTTTTTACTTTATCAACATTAGATGAGTACAGTTTACATGTATGTGCAATAAGTCTTTGACATGCATTCGAATTTCCCAATAAAGATTAAATTGTGTTGGTTGTGAGTTTTGTTTGTTTCAGCGTTATTTCAACCACATCACAGAAATCACTTTCTTATTAATGACCTTTCTAGAATTAGCTAGTATTAAGTCTGCATCTTTACTTTGCCTTGCACCAATAACTCGCCAATAACTATCAATAATTAGCATAAATATATCTGAAAGCTACTGGCTGCTATCCTAGATCAACGTCTTCGAAAAATGACAAATGGTGAAAGAGGAATGAAACCTTCTGCAATGACGATTATCAATCTCCGAAAAGAATTTGGCTGAGCTGTTGAATCGAGCCATCGAACAAACCCCGCCTTGCATGTTTATTTATAATTTATATTAACGAATGGGAGTCTTGTGATGACAATATCGAAGATGATAGTTATAATAGTTGTGGATCTTCTGCATGATAGTTATGATAGTTATCCACCCTTGCATGATACTGTCTGTCATCAAGCTCTTCATGTATATAATGACATTTCATTTCAAAAGCATCAAAAGGACAATAAACCTGACGGACAGAAAAACCGAAAGACGGGACAAATAGACAGTTATACATATTGATCAAAAAAGAAAAATTGTTTGATTAAACTCGTGCACAATTGCATATAATATCGTTCTCTGTTTCAACCCAGGAGCTGGATCGTTTTATTGAGTTCTGGAGCGTTGAGCGTTGCCTACAAAAATTGACAGAAAGTTGCTCTTAAATGAATGTCGTATTTTTTTTTTTTGTTTAGAACTGTGGTGAATAAAGCATATATGAATCACTTGGCAAAGCACAAACTTCAGATTATTGTGTTTGTCAGCTTTTGGCTGACTCCCGCGTGTTGATTATTCAGAAATCATAGTCGCTGACGGAAGTTTGTTGGATTAAACGTCTTTAACAAATAACCAACCAGCAAAAGAACAATACAGAAATATGCACTGACATCCCAGACATTCCGTGCGACAACCGTCTACTGCACATCTATTCATCTGATTGTTATAGAAATATGTTTTGGTGCTTACCTAGCAAAATTCTTGGGCGCAGCCATGTTTTTTACTGGAGCGGGTACGTTGAATTGACAGGAGCAGTAACGTTGACCTGGAGCAAGTACGTAGCCAGTGTTTAGGCTTGAAAAACATAAGTTTATCGACATCGTAAACAGAAACGACGACACAGGCTGATCATCGCTTATTCATTTATCACCAATACAGGAAGAGTTTACTACATCTAAATAAGAAAACAGGTTCAGAATGAGCAATCTTACTCTCCGATGACATAATATTGGAATTGTAAACAACAGTCCTGTCTACTATGTCATAGCACTAATGAGATGCAATGTTATCACGTGACGTTCTCGAAAACCTAGTTCGAATATACACGAACGATAACGAAGGTTGTCTCGATCAGTGGCGTCCCTGAAATCGACGGGCGTCTCCATGCATTTTCGAACACGTATATCATGGCAACCAATGCAGTAACTGACACGTTCGAGTTTTCTCCGATCTTATATGTGTGTTGTGATGGGTTATCCAATATATTTTCGAGTTATAAACGGTGAAAATTACCTATTTGTGACTTTACTGGGGCTTTAATTAAACCTAAAACCCATTCTCTTCACGGCTTGAAATAGCAAGAGGCTTGAAAGATCTAATTAGATAATTATATCGCTCTTCCTGGGAACATAGGCTAGATCTAGACTCTACCTATTCACTATACTATTAAGTATTTTAACTTTTAACATTTATTCGATTCAAGGAAATGGACAATTCAAATCTTTGTAGACAACCAACAACTGACAATACGGAACATTTGTGAACAGAATACATGTACTTGAAAAAATGGCCGTACAGATACAATATCAGACTGCGCACTCTGAAGTCTGCTCTTAATCTACGCTGTCTGTTACAAAAATTCAAGTTGTGATTGCTTTAGATCGAGTAATAATTAGTGTTAAAATATTTATTAAATCCATTCGTCCAAAATTCAAAGCAGGTGCAGACGAAAAATTGAATATGACCTAAATGATTTGTACTTAACTCCGAAAGGGAGAAAACATTGTGGGAACAGGAGAATTTATTTGTTTCCAGCATCTTCGTGTTCTACAATAGTTTCAAATTGCGATTTTTTAGAAGGGGCTGTCTGGTAGAAGTTTAGAGGCTCACACAGCAAGAGGCTCGCAAATCCTGCAAATGAATTAAGAACTGTCTTAATACCAGGAGGCTGTAGGAGCGTTTCTTACGCTTACATAAAATAAATGTATCCACCTTAGGCTTCAATTAAAGCAATAGCGCCATTTATGTGACCCTTTTATTCAGTACAGAAGACACAGGTATTAAAAGTCTAAGGATATTGTAACCATGTTATTGCAGACAATCTCAAGCAGTCAGATCTTGATCTGCTCAATCCGAAAAAGCTGTGGTAAGCATTCATAAGGATTAATTCAGTCTCACGCTGATCAATTCCCCAACATGTCAAGTAACTCTGTAGATGTGTTAATTGAATCGTGGCCAGCCTTTAAAACATTGTAACATTTTCAGTATTTCAATTTTTCCCTTTATGTGCTATATATTTTAGTAGGATAAATGGGAAAAAACCAGTATTACATTGGTAAGATTAATTGTATATATATGTATAGCGTTTCAACCCGAAAACTTTGATAAATCTCGAGCAGAGATCGTAATCTAAATATCACCCCCTTCCTCCGCACTTTGCAACAAAAAGTCTTATTTGCAGCTAACGACTGTCACTGAAGTCAGATAATTTTGATGTCAGGAATTAAATTGAGGAGAAAATGATTTATTATGAGAGAAAAAACTTTAACAATTGTGCAAAGAAGCTAACATTTTATTCTGAAGAATGTTTGTCTGATTCACTGCTGGTAGTGGAGACCGGGTATGAATGAGCCACTTTTCGATCTTTCTTGGTTCACTTCTTATGAATCTTAAATAAAACCGATGGCTCACTCACACATGACTACTACAATCTTTCCGCCGTTTTCTGAACTTTTCATATGCTTGATATAACGTTCGTGTACAGAGAAATAAGCAGTCTAAAACATGTGGTCATGCAGTTCATTCATCCCCGTCCACGGGGTTCAACGAACCACCACCTGGGGTTGAACGAACCGGAATATTAGTTAATAGAGTAATTTTTTTTTTACAAGCGAAGTTTTAATACAACAGACTTTTTCATGCAAGAACAAATATCCTCCAGCTAAAAACAATGTAAACAATTCATTTTTGAGCTGTACTTAAAACGTCATTCTTATAAATTATATGAGTGAAATTTATCAGTATTTCATAAGCAGAGCTACTTACATTTGGCCATCAGTGGACCTTTAGTTAACGTTTGTGTGAAAGCGTTGAAAGGCTGTATGGACTTCCCTGTCGTTGATCCATATAAACCATAAAATCTGTCGTAAAAAACGTTTTTTATTAATCCTTTGCCTTATATATACTGGCTTTAAAACTTTGGAAAACAATGCTGGTAAATATGGTGGCAAAAGTGAAATTGATAACTACATGCGATTTTACTTTTCCTCACATACGCTACACAAAGATTCTCTTGCAAATCAGCCATTAAACTCCTATTTGTACCAGTTTTGATTTGTCTTCTGCAGGTTCTCTTGACTTGGGACAGCTTCAAAATAGAGGAGCTATAAGACTTCCTACTTGATTTCGTTTTCTTCTGATTAAATGACTTTAGATACTCCTTTTCCTTATTGAGTATTTTCCTCTTTCTATAATGTTTCCATAATAGCCTATCTCGATATTTGTTATGTCATCTCTATTCGATTTGAATAGGAATCTTCTTAATTGATTGAATAGTATTTTGCTCCCCTTCCATCATTATTACAGTCATATCATGGCGACAGCTCACATATTCGTGTATTTTCTGGGTTTCACCAGTACTAGGCTGGGGCCGTGAAGAACCTTCTTAAATTAGACCTATCTCAGAATGCTCCGCTACGGACCTATTTGCCTTCTTTTCAAAAATTATCTGCTTATAAGTCTCTATGACAAATCTGAGCTTTTGTCCATGGATATTTTTGTCTTCGTATATTTTCTTGGCATTTCTCTTGAATAACAAATGGTAATCAAAGTGTTGAGAACCCTGAAGTGGTATTTGTCAAGGAAGCCATTGTGTGGAATTAATAATTTGAAAGAAAAGGAGAAATATTATTCAAAAATTGGCTTGAAAGTCAACCTACTAAGCAAATAAATACTTTTTTCGTTGAAGGGAGAGTACTCATGACAAATTAGGATTATTTGTGTATTGGTGGTCTCCCTTTGATTAGGAGGAGTCAGGAGTAACGTCCCTTGACAGTAGGATGCATGATGGATAAAGAGAGAAACCATGTGAATATATCAAATAAAATTAAGTTTGTACCTGAAAACTATGATTTTGAAATATATTTGGCCGTTAACATTTAATTCCCAACATTACAATCAGTTATTTCGATCTATAAATATTCATACCGGATCAAATGGAGTGGCGCAATCATGGGACGAACAAGCCATGGAACGAACTGGTTTTGGAACGAAAAAGCCCAGGACCAAGCGATCAGTAGACAAATTTTGTATATATCATTGCGCCAATAGAAGGCTGTGAGCGAGTGATGCTATTTTCAATCAAGAATTAGTATTTCCACGATCGATGGCCTCACCCAGCGTATTTTAACATGCCATTTCCAATTACATATCTGAGTGCTACCAAAAAACTCATTTGTCTGAGAAAATTTGAGTTTAATTGGGTTTATTTCCTTCGGCTTTGCGCAAAATACAATACATGGTCTTCAAAACTCAATATTGTACTCATAGTGGTATTGTCTTCGACAAATACCACAAAATGGTATCAGGACTTTTCTTCACGTTAGAAAACTATGGGATGAGGTATTGATGGTTGGAACTAGTCAATAGTACCGTGGTTTGGAAAAATTGTTTATATGTATTTAACGCTGGTTTCAAGATTTCGGTTCTATCGCGGTAGCCAGTGCTCCTATCCTTGCTTTCCTGGGGTTTGTTTTACGGATACTGCGTACAATTTTCTTCCCATACCACTGGTCACTTTCCAATAATTATAACCATCATTGAAATAATGATCAGCGGTGAACGAGGAATGAATCCTCTCACAATCACTTTCAGCAATCCTCGAAAAGGATTGGGACCCCTAGTTTCAAGCACTGTAGCCTACGTTAACAACTGAGCTATCAGGCGCGGCAAGAACGGGTATGGAGTTGAATGAATCATAGGCGGGGTTGAATGAACTATGGCCATTCATACCAGTACTCGGTGGTTCATTCAAACCCAACCTACCCTTACCACATGTTTTATCATGAGTGAAGAAAATACTGCGCTGTGTGGAAAACTAGGCATTCTGAAAAGTTATTCATATTTTGGTGATCATTTAGATATACATGTTTATTTGTCTGCACAAAGAATCTGCATAAAAGGAAAAAAAAAAAAAAAAAATGAAAAATCTCAAAATTACTCACCAACCCGAAATACATGTATCAATTTTTTTTTTGATAAAACAAACCAATGGAGTACAAAGACACAGGTACTGCCGTGAACGACTGATTCTATTCTCGTGCCAAGGAAACTTTGATATGTGACGACATTACAATGTTACATGTTGTCAAACGATTGCAGAAATTATTGCCCGTGAGTCATTCAACTCCAGTCTTCCCTACTTAATGCATAAGCTGGGCTAGATGCTATTCCTACAAAGCGCTTGTGACCAAGGACAAGAGTGCTATCCTTCCAAAATTAAAGATACACCTATACTCGTTTTCGGCTAGTCTTTAACCCATTTCAACCTTATTTTATGAAACTATAACCATTCTATTGTCTTCAAGCTAATGTTTCCCCTAGAGCCTGGAAGGTTGTACAGATTACAGAACGAAACAATATGACTTCAGCTAAAGAGGAATAGAGCGAGAGTGACGAGCGATGAAAAATGTTAGTAAAAGAGCGGGAAAAAACAAGCAAGTACGACTTGCAATCAGTAGCAGTGTAAAAAGTGTTCACAGGCATACACAGAACATAGACAAAGGCATAAATACGCGATACTGACAGACATCAAAATCAAACGCTGGTTACATTTACATACAGTATGTAACACTCTAACTCTGCAAAGGAGGGGAAGCACCTCAGTTTATTTCCTGCATGACCGAGTTTATGTTTTACTTTTTGAAAAAGGTAAATGTTTAAATGATATGATTTTAGGGTCCATTGACCATCAGTATTTTAAGAGTATAAGTCACTAGCATTTTTTTTTTAGATTCAATAATCATTTTTCACCAATTTTAAAATTGTAGTCTGAAAAGATTTTCATTTTGTTGTTTTATAATGTGTTGAGATGGCCATGGTCCACAACTGGCTATACTGAGAATATAGTCGGTTAACTTGATTGTTATTTCAACTCCACCATGACTGAGCTTTAGTATCTACACGTCTTTACCCTTTAACCAGATACATGAAATTAGAAGCAGCCCTGTTAAACGCATGCCTTTCTTGTACAAGACCTTTATATGTTCTTTTCTTGGTCCCATTTCAAATATATAAATAATACAATACCAAATATGTTATTTAATCTGACGATATTTTACAAAAACGTTAATAACTTTAATAAACACTGCATTTATTTAAATCAGTATTCTTTGGGGAAATTTTCGGAAAGCCTGAACTGGGGCAAACTGAGATAGAACTAAGCAATCGAAAAAATTTAAAAAATCGGTTAAACAACAAACTTTCAACTGGAGGGCCTTAAATCGCTCTACTGGCAGTGATTTTGCTTTTTTGCTAGCATTTATTATGAATTCATGATGCAAAAAGAAAAAAAAAAAACCCACAAAAATGTGTTCTTGCAACTGGGCTTGAACCCACTAAGACAGCAGAAGTAGGCATGGTGTATTGAACAAACATTGAAAAAAAAAAAAAAAAATGAAGAGCAATTTCTCAAAACGAATTGTTTAGAATCCAGCCAAATTTGATAGAGTTTCAGTACACCTTGTATTACACAATCCTAGCAAATTTCAAAGAAATGTGACTAATAATGTGGACTTTATTGAGTAAACAATACAAAGTCATCAAATGGCTGCTTTTCCTGAACGGTTTTACTAGATTTTCTTCACTTTTAATAGAGTACCATCCCTTGATGAATCAAACAATCTTTTCAAGTTTCAAAAGAATTGGATCAACACTGTGGACTTCATTGCCTAAACAAGAAATGGAAATTTTCAACTTTGAATGGCAACTTTTCCCATACTAATTGTCAGTTTTTTTTTTCAAAATCAATAGGGTTCAAGCTGTTGATGATACCAAGCAACTGAGCAAGTTTCATGAAAATCCGACCACAAATGCTGGCTTCATCTCTTAAACAAGAAATGGAAATTTGTAACTTTAAATGGCTACTTTCCCCATACTGTTTGTTGGAGTTTTTTTTTTCAAAATCAATAGGGTTGAAGTAGGGGTGTAACGATACATCGGACTATCGATGGATCGCGATGGCGAGCGTGTCGATGCTACTGCATCGATTGTTCAGTTGAAAATCGATAACTATCGTCGATAGTTACCTCAAATATCGATAGTTTCGATAGTTTCACTGACAAGAAAGAGAGAGAAAATACCGCAATTCGCTAATGTATTCGGACGCCCTAAAAGTTCGGACACGTTAAATTATTTACAAAAATAATTTATTTTTAATCCTTTCTCTGAGACACTTCCAAAAGCAAATTTTCCTAAATATACGGACATTCTGTAACGTAAATTTCCCAAAATAATTGACAGGTAATTTTTTTGAAATATGTTTTCATTAATGATCGGCTGCATAATATTCATTTCTGCATGGCAATGTTCATCGTTACGAAAACGAATCCTTCGAGAGCTGATTAACTCAGCGGTAATTTTAAGTCATGAAATTAGACCAAAATGATTCCAACTGGTGTCTTTGTTAAAAACTTCACACCAAAGCGAATAGTGTGGATTTAGATCAAAGATCAGACCAAACAGTCTGCCTACAGTCTAATCTTAATCTACACAGGCCGCCAAAACAGCTAAAAACCATAACCATGCGTGTTGTCCCTCCATAAGCAATGAATAAATCAACTATGAAAAATGAATACTAAACCTCGTTCTTTCTTTTCTTTATTTATCAATAATCCATTTCGAATACATTCCTTTTTATGTCGGCTGCAAGGAATTATTTTTAGAAAACAGCCGGACTTTTTTATGCTGACTACACAAAACATGTGACACGACTGGGGTGTTCTTGAAACAGCTATATTACTAAATGCAAAAAGGCACTATCAGCTGGTCTAAATCGTGCATGAAATAGGCTTATTGCGTGGTCACTTTGAATTGATTGGAGGTCGACCTGCTGCCAGATATAAGTTTCTTGGAGCAGACCAGTTTAAGCGTGTAAATTAAACAGGCGCGTTACAACCCTGTCGCTTCGAATGATTTGCATGTTACGTCATACCCCTTATCCAAGTTTTACTTCAAACATTTGTGTACCCACGACAGGCCTACAGGCATCTTGTAGACAGATGGCTTGTAATATAGATCTACATTTATGGTCTTTCTAATTTACTCTACTGATGGCAAGATGGCGATTTTCAAAGCGTTGTCGGATGGTGTAGATAGACATCAGACTAAACAGAACATGCTGTCTGATCTTGGATCTATACCATCCACTTCTGTACTATGACTTAACTCGTATTAGAAAACTACTTCTTTCTCGGGCTAAAAAGGGTAAGATGATGTTTAACAGTGTTCCCACTCGCGCAAATTATTGCGTAAATCACGTTATAGAATTGAAATTCACGTAACAAATTCTGGTTACACCCCAGACTTCACGCAAGAAAATGCATGGACAAAAAAGGCCATTATCTGCTTTTCTTGTGTAAAACGACAGGTTTTGAAGTTACTTGTTACCCTTATTGACAGAGTCACTTCAGATCGTCTTTTCAGCTTTTAAATGACTTTAAGCAGTAGATTTATACAAATATCTTAATATAACACACTTTTTTGTTGCCAATCATCAATATGGAATGCTTTACGTTTTGTTGGGAACCATTACTGTCATACCCTCTAATATGGAATCTTACCCCCAAATTCACAGCTCAGGCGGTTAGTGTATCCTTGAAATAGAAAGCTTGAGGGAACACTGGTTTAAAACATATGTATTTCAATATTAAAAATATGGCGAAACTATATGTATAGGTCTACTACAGTTTTGACTCCTTCACCGGTACTGTAAATAGATCTAAATTTGTCGGATTTCATCTTATCGTTTTGGATACACATACAACAAGGTAAAACCTATTATTTCGGCCACCCCCTTTTTTTCAAAGATTTGGAGGCTAAACAAAAAAAAGTTTTTTTTTCTGTCTGAATATATATGCGCCAGTTATGGATAAATTCTATCAACTCAAAAAAAAAAAACAACTTAAAAGGGCTCGTATTTAAAAGGTGACTTCTTTAACCCTTTACTGCACGACAAAATGTTAGACCTGTCCGAATTGAAAGCAATTGCAGATGACAGTTTCATTGTGGCTCATATGAAATGATTTTTCTTTGATAGGGTAGAAAACATTGTGGGAAAAGGAGAAAATGCTGGTAACCAGCATTTTCTCCTTTTCCCACAACGTTTTCAAAAGTCTTCTCCTTCAGGGGCGTTAGAAGTCGTCATTGTGTGGTAAAGGGTTAAACGTTTAAAGTTGCTTTTTATTAGGTGTGTTTATGAATCATCAGTATTTGTCGGCATTTTGTGCTTTGTATGCTGTTGTATATCAATCAGACTCAAAAGTTGACTTCTTCAAAAGTTTAGAGTAATTAGGTATGTCAAATTGTTTGTGAACCATCTGCATTTAGAAAAAATAGTCCTTGAAATTTATTGAGCATCATGCATTTAACTCTATTTTCCCCTTTATTTGCTATTCAAAACATGTACTCAAGTAGAATTTAAACTACTCAGAGAAAGTATTAGTATAAAACTTCGTTTCAAGATGTCATTTGGTGAAATTCATCTCTTGCAATTCATCCAATAGTATTGCAATAGTATTGCAATAGTAACAGGCAATATCAATACTATTGCAATAGTATTTTGTCCAATGTCAATACTATCGCAATAGTAGATTTTGGCCTCAATAGTCAGCCCTAGGTTGAAGCTATTGATGAAATAAACAAACTGAAAGTTTCACGAAAATCTGATTACAAATGCAGACTTTATCGCTTAGACAAGAAATGGAAATTTTCAACTTGAAATGGCTACTTTTTCCATACTGTTTGTTGGATTTTTTTTTAAATCAATAGGGTTGAAGCAATTGATAAGATAAACAAACTGTGCAAGTTTCACGAAAATCTGATTACAAATGCAGACTTTATCGCTTTGACAAGAAATGGAAATTTTCAACTTGAAATGGCAACTTTTCCCATACTAATTGTCAGGTTCTTTTTCAAAATCAATAGGGTTCAAGCTGTTGATGATACCAAGCAACTGAGCAAGTTTCATGAAAATCCGACCACAAATGCTGGCTTCATCTCTTAAACAAGAAATGGAAATTTGTAACTTTAAATGGCTACTTTTCCCATACTGTTTGTTGGATTTCTTTCAAAATCAATAGGGTTCAAGCTATTGATAACACAAACAAACTGCAAGTTTCACGAAAATCTGATTACAAATGCAGACTTTATCGTGTAAACAAGAAAACGACTAATGGACGGACGGACGGACGACGGGAACCACGCCATGACATAAGCTCTGCTGGCTTTCAGCCAGTAGAGCTAAAAAATCGGTTAATAGTAAACTTTAAATTATTCTGAACAAATGGTAATAGCACAATATTTTGGTTTTCAACTCATTGCTTTGGTACTTCAGAAAGACGTAGTTGTACTCTTCACATTGCTTATATTCATAAGTACAGAAAAGTCTTAATCTTTTGCCACATATCCATCTGTATTTCACAAAGACTCGTCTAACATTTCTTGGAGTTGTGATCCATGTTACAAACTATTCACCCTTTAGAACGTATTTGTGCAGAGGCTAGAAGAATCGGTTGCAACAGTAAACATTTCGTTGACTTCGGACCCTCTACTGTCAACATCTTGAATTATGCTTGGGTATGGTCAACCGTCGTAAGTACACAATGACTTCCCATATAAGTGTTATCAATATGTTCCGGGCCGAAAGAATAAAAACGTTCTGTGCGTAAAAAAATCAACTCCTTTGGTGCTCACAAAATCTGTGCACTACCAGCTCTTTGTCAGTTAGTGATGGAGAACATTAGCAAAGCTGTTGAGCCTGAACGTTTTTCTCGTCTTAATGTATTGTTTAAGTAGATATTCATTATTCCGAGAAACGGTTGATAAATCAGTTTATCTTTCAGAAATCTACGAGTTGGAAGGCAACAGTATTCTTTGTATGGCTCCCTTCTTCATTGCTTGAATGTATATGTCTGGGATGTGACACAAGAACAAATACATGGCAACTGGCATAATCAACTGACATCGCGGAAAGAAACAGTCCGCAGCATATGACAAAATACCTGTAACATAAATCACTGCAGAACTGAAGAAAAAAAGTGGGGGTGAAGAGGAAGAAGAAGAGAAAGAATGATAAGAATTTCAGAGTTAAAAAACCAGTTAGGTAAGAGGAAATTACAACAACAGTATGAGACTTGGTGGTATTTTCACCACCAATTTCTTATTGTTTTATGGATACTTTGCATGTTGGCAAAATGGTTACTTTTCCAGAAAACAATAAGGAACCAAGCAATAAAGATCTTGTTTACTAAGTCAGTACATACAACATACTGAAAACTCACAAATTAACCCACCTTAACCTACATAAAGAAAAACACATGATTGGGATCTGCATCTTGAGCTGAATCTGGTAGGCCTTCTATTATAACAATATTAGACATAAAAGAAAATCTTCAGGCTGTACTGGAACCCATATATTTTCTAGTATTAGTGTCACACTTGCAGCCCTACTTGAAGTCATTTCAATCATAGATCGGGTAAACATTCATTAAATCAAAGACAATAGTAAGAATATTCTTTATAATGGCTATTAAAGAAAGAAGGAGTTTTTAAATTCGTACCTTTTAATTGGTCTCTCAGGACACTGATTAGTATTCTTATTTCATAAAGTACATCGTGCCCTTCATGAACATATCAAATTTACTGAAATCTCTTCTTCCCTTATACAATGAAATTACTAATCACTTTCAGACACATTTTACCCATCCATATAGGTCTCTCTGTCAAAGATTATACATAAAAACTCTAAATGAATTTAATTAAGAGTAAGACTATAATAAAGCGGTTAATATTTATCATTGTGTGCAAACCGGAACACTTATAAATAACCAACACAAATATAGAGATTTCATTTAGCATACACATCTTGAAGCAGTTTCAGCGCTGCTTTAGATGTCAACATTGATGAAATTCAATCATTCAGATGTTTAATGAAAAAAAAAATCAATATTTTGACTGAACTCATTAAAAAGCAGACAACAACTTACAGAAAAACCAATGGGGCTCATTGCGGTGTAATATCAATTACAGGCTAACTTCAAAATATGTCTTATAAGGAATTCAGGCTCTATTGAGGTGTTATATACACACTAAAAGGGCGAGATACTGTTTCTACCGCAGCGTGCACACTGTCGTTTTCATTGAAACTGTGTCCTTTTCAGGGTATTCATTTTTTAAAGACCTAACCTTAACTTTTTGTAGAGAAAACCATAGTATGCAATGATGATCTTTGATTTTGTTTTGGACTGCGCATTTATCAGAATTTAAGCTGAACCGTTTCTTGCCTTTCTCAACTTAATACTGCATGTAATGATAAACACAAGATGCAATTTCAGACGCTCCCGCCCTGCTATAGATTCATTTTACATGAAAAAATGAACCTCATTATTTCCCAAGTTGTAAATGTTGAAGCAGTATGTATTTAGACGTTTTTTTTTTCAGTAAACCGGAGATTCAAAACATACTAGAGTAATCAAGACTTCTCTTAAGTCAAAGCATGCCTCTGCTAATTCTTGTTCAGTTTTTCTAAAGATTTTATGTGCCTCTTTGCTTTCCCTGGAAAAAGTTTTAATTTCAATGTGTGTTTGAAAGTCAATCTTTTTTTTTTTTCTTCTTTAATCACCGTTATTTTGTCCAGAATGAAACACATCACATTGATCGTTTCTTGACCTGTGGAAGCTGATGCTTAAGATTTCATGGAATATTTTTCTGCAAGTTTATAGGTATTTTAAGTCTGCTAATACCATTTGAGTCACAGAACTCGCTATAAAGACTATACATTTCAGTAAGAGTTAAACATGGGTTAAGATAGGACTTTTGAGAGTCTGTACTACAGTATTGAACTTCTCCTGTAGAAAAAGACTTTTATGTTCCTTAACGTTATCCAGAAATGTAGTTGGTATGACGTTTGCTACTTTGGCCCGTATCATCCTTTCCAAGAGCTCCAAGAAAAGCATTCTTTTGAATCTTTAGTGTAAACCATTTGCTGGGAAATGCCCAGCGTATTAAAAAAAAAGGCAATAAAAGCAATTACAGTTGTAAGTTGTCTACCGGGTTCTTGCGTTCCTGATATATTGTATTTGAAAGGACTGAATTTGTTTGAATTACGTTCCTTTTTTTTTTTTTTGCAAGTTTTAGTAGTGGATCTTATTAAAAATGTCTTTGTTTGGTATAATGCCTCATTTTCAAAAAAAGAAAAAAACGGGGGGGGGGGGGTTCTCTATAATCTCTATCAAATTTCCAAGAACATTTAAACTTACATCCCAATGAACATGCTTTTCTCATAACTCATGCTTTCTTTCCTTGTCTATGCTTATTAATGTACCTCTCTCTCTCCCTCTCTCTGTTTTTTTTTTTTTGTATAATCATTGTCTAGTTCTCTCTCTTTCTTTTCTCTTATTTTGATATTTTTCAGTCTCCTCACACCGTTGGAATAGAGCGGATTCAATTTCTGAATTTTCTTGTTCAACAGATCGTTTTAAAACTATGTCAAAAGCACCAGAAACTGAGAAAGATTTATGAAACAACTGTAAATCATTTGACAAAGAGTGACTAAGGTTTCCATCTCAACTACTGCTTCATCAATCATTGTGTTTTCTGCATCCTGATGTGAAGGAGTTGGCTTAAAATTTAAGGGATTTTGTTCCAAACTTTCTTTTCCACACTTATCTATATGTCGTTCAACGTCAAATTCAGGTCTTGGGCTACATTTGCAAATAGAGATTACAGACTGGGATTCTCACTCTAAGTTTCCACTTTTTGAACTTGAAAACTCAGATATACACTGCTCATGTTGATAAATAGCTTTTAGTATTGACACTGGGGTATCATCTCTGTTATAGTTTTGGCTGAAATCTGCAATCTGCAATACCTTGCAATTTTCTCATTCTTTCTTCCTCATTAAGGAATATGCGACAAGTGCATTCACTGTCAGTCATTTCAGAGAAACCACTGAATTCAGTGGAATTTGGTGACAAAAGAGACGGTGTTAAATAGCAACGTGATTAATCGCAAAAAGTTGAATGATTGCATTTACAAACAGGGAAGCTGAAAAATGTCTATGAATATTTAGCGCCGCTCTACGTTTTGGTGTAGACCCACCACAATCATTTCGACTGTGAGAATAGAAACAAAAAAAAAAAAAAAAAAGATGTTATATATTCTTATGTTCCAATATTGCTACAGTGTCACAGACCTTTAGGTAAAAATGAAAACGTATCAATGGCATGTAATCGGTCACTTAAAGAAATGTTCTTCTGACATGCTATGGCCATAGTACCTGTAAATGTTCATTGAAGTTTGACAATATTTACTAGAACATTTTCGCATTCACCGCTCGATGTGTAAATCAAGAAAGTCCAAATACATATAAAATTGTATCTACTCATCTTATTGCCACTACATGATACGGACTCATGGATAATGTATTGCGCATGGGTAATTTACAGAATACCTTTTATAGCTTTCATATAGAACAAAATACTTGTAAACGCGGCGACTGAAAGTTTGGATTTATTATTGAAAAAATTACTGTAACGAGGTCCTAGCAAAGTGGCTATATGAACTTATACATGCAAACAAAGATTACTCAGATAAACAATGAATTATTGTCCACTTGAAAACCATGGCCACACGGCAGCCGTACGGCTACCTTGAGACCATCGCACGTCAATCGTACGATTTTATACTTGCGTTTGTCCTGTGAAGGCTGCACGGTGATGGTACGAACATCTTGCGGCTGTCTTGCGAATGCCTTGCGTTTGGTGAAAGTCTGTCTAAAGACTGCTACGGAACGTACGAACAACGTATAGATTCGCACGGCTGCCCCGCAAATGCCTCGCGAAAAGTTAGCGTCATCCCTCCTCTTTTAAAAAGTTTGTCTGTCTTGTTCGTCATCAGTCGCTGTCGAGATTTCAGGAACAGCAGGTCATGCCTCCAAAAAAAAAGATCTCAGAAGGGAAAGGGGAAGGCTCCGGTTGCTGAAACCCCCTTTGAACCCGAGATACCATTTGGACGGCAGCAAGTAGTGCCATTGTGTTACAGTAATACTGCGTAACATACATGTACAAATTGCATGTTTACATGAGACTCGAAATAAAGATTGTTTTATGAACTGAACCCTTTGATTTCTTATTTATATGTTTTAAAACTTACACGATATGCAAAAACATACACCATGACATGATAATAAATCATACACGCTTAACATGGAACTTACTACGAATATCACTGGCAACTGATACACAGAACAAAGACAGTATTTCAGTTATATATCACATATCATGACGCAAATAATACTCAGTAGCCTTTATATAGTCTCATCCTGCCATGGCACCATTCCCACCGCAATGTTGAAATAGGCACACAGATAGTCCCTCTGTGTCTTTGCTTCTCGTGTTACAAGAGGTCCTCTGTGCTGCTGACCATCGAGAAGTTGGGTACCATGACGCCAAGCACCGGGTACAACGTTACCGTGCTCATCCTCCTGATCAACGTCGGGTAGTTGGAGGGCTGGAGCTCTATTTCGCATCCAGTTGTGTAACGTTAATGTTCCCTGGACTATGTTGAGGGCACTTGGAACACTGCATTGCAAAGTCGTTAGTAAACACCGCCATCGGTGTGCCAAGATGCCGAAGGCGTTCTCAACAACACGTCTGGCCCGGGACTGTCGATAGTTGAACACCCTCTGGTCATTTGTCATCCCTCTCATTGCGTATGGCTTCATAAGCCATGTTCGTAACGGGAAAGTATCATCTCCTAATATGGAACGGCTTGGTCATCTTGCGGGAGAGGCTCGGCCGGTGGAAAACGGATTGTGCTGTCCTCGAGAGCGGCACGTAAGGAACACTCATTGAAAATGCCAGCATCAGACGCCTATCCGTTGCTACCAACACTTGCCCACAGAAACTTGTATTCGACATCTACCAAACCCAACAACACAATGGAGCAGGATCCTTTGTAGTTAAAAAATTCACTCCCAGAGAGACGTGGCTTCTTAATGGCGATATGTTTTCCGTCAATGGCACCACAGGCATGATAAAAATTCCACCGGTTGCCGAACGCCTGTGCACTTCACGCCACTGATCTGGGCTAGAAGGCAGAGTGAAAACTTCCTCTTTATACTCGTCATATATCGCTCGACACACCTCGGGAACAAAGCGGGAGATAGTGTTGTGTGCTACTCTGAATGCGTACTGTAAAGACTTATAACTCATCCCGGTGGCCAGAAAGCGCAGAGTTATCACCAACTTCTCTCCGGGCTCAATAGATCCACGACCCCTGATATTGGAAAAATATGACAAATGTAAAAGTTTAAGGGCCCTTAATGCAATTTGGCATTTGCAAAGAACATGGATCCAGCTCAGTCGTGGCATAAAGACGCGTCTGATTAAGGTCCATATTGTTTGCTATTGTGATAGCAAAATGAAAAATAAGATACATCTGCTCTGTACATAATGAACATGTATATATATCTGAAATGCAATATATTTATTGGAAACTAAAGAGGTAGTCAAATGTTTAACTTGCCTGTTGGACGTGGTGATACGAGGACCAACTCGTAGAAGTAGCTCGGCAAACATGTTCGAGCTCATTCTTATGTAGCTCAGGTAATCCCCGTTGAACTCCCTTTCCAGCTCCTGAAAGAGTGTGTGATACTGGCCAAACAGCCGACGCCGCTCCAACCATGGCTTCACCCACCAACGTCTCTGTTGGGCTCTTCCGCGTTGACGCTCACGGACAAGCACTAAAAAAATAGCGTCGTCCCGTTCTTCATCCGCGAGTATCCTGCTCATGGCTGCAATACGCAACCTGTGTGCCTGGATAGCCATAGTTAACTCCGTGAAGGCCTGCTGCAGAATGAGGCTGTTGCCGCATACCATTATGTATATATATCCAAATCTGGACAAGAGGAGATAATTCCTCCTCCTAATGGCGATTGCACGAACACCGTACAGCTGTCTTGCAAATTCGTTATTGCCATGCGGTGGTCGTAAGAAACTTTGCAAATTCTTACGGCAGTCTTGCGGGTGCCTTGAGAATTTGTGCGGCAGCCTCACGATAACCGCATGACAGCCGTGCGAACACGTCACTTTGTTTTTTTTGTAGGTTCAACCTGCAAACACCGTACGGTTCGTGAGTCAACCGTGCAAACAACGTACGACGAAAAAAATCGAACGGCTGATGTGAAAAAGGCTTAACACGTCGTGGCAACTGATACAGCTTCCTTCTTCTTTCAATGAAGTATATCTCTACTATCACTCCTATCTATTGACATAACCTCACCAAAATGGCATTCTTTCTCATAAATTGCAGTGATATAGTCATTCACATTAGCTGTCAGCGATGGATCATCTGCTCATACTGTCAGAGCTGTTGCCTTACGTGCTTTTTCTTTTGTCTATGTGTTGCAACGGTTCCCAGATATGCAGCCCTGACAGTAACAGCTGGTTTCTCTTACAACCACAGAACAGATGTCTGTGCCAAGGACTGTATGTGTACCTGTTATCGGTAGCAATTAATCAGAGTATCTCGAAATCTCACCTTTTCTTCGATCTACGTTTCTGTTACCAACTTGTCACATTCACAAAAGTTGGTTTCTCTTTAGCCCAGCCAAGAAAAATCGAACGCATCTTGAGTTATCAACTTACCAGTGTTTATAGCTGTGTCAGCCATACGCTTGACTGTACCTCCAAGACCATCGCATGACCCCTTTTCATGGCCTGCTTCAAAATAATTCCAAGTAGATGAACAACTGTAAGGAAAACTGGGGTTTGCCACAATATCAAAATTTAGTCTGTTTCTGTATTGTGAGGTCGGGCTATCGGTCAAGTTATTCAAAAAGGCTTGAGTAATTAGCCCGTTTGAAACTTTAAAGCGTTAAGCTCTCATATTACCTAAATTTCCTTCTGTCAGGTCATAACTAACCTTTATTAGCATAAAGTTTGCGTCTTTCTAGGATAGTAATGTTGGTTTCATTGTAAATTACATTCTGAAATTGTGACTGTATTTCAAATTAGTATCGGATATTTTCATCCATAATTGATAATTAGCGACATTACAGCTTGGTTGCATGGCCCAGGAATATATGCAATACATGCGTCAGATGCCGATCGAAGAGACATTGATCAGCGATTATGAATAATAATAGGTATTTCAAGAGTAGCGAGTTAGACATGAAACATCTGCTCTAATTTCATTGAGTAAAACAGTGACTGCCTCGCACATTACAAAATTATACTGGTTTTATCAATGGAGTAATACTGTAAACACTATTACTAAATGCAACATTGTGCCAATATGCAGGAAGTCCGATTGTCTACGAAACTGATTTTTTTTTTCTGGCATGCTGGCGTGAGAAACAATAGACAGACTGACAAACAGAGGTTATGCTTGGCATACTTCAGGTCACACGTCGTGTGCATGTTTTAAAAACAATAATTATAATAATAATGATAATATTAATAATATCTTTATTTAACGAAGGTAGCTTATTAAGATATCATCACACATAATAACAACAGCATAATGAATTACTTATTTACAACAAGGCCTTAGGTAAAAACACAAACACACACACGTAACATTTTTGCCTACAAACATGCACGCACACATAGGTGTGCATACACTCATACTTGGACATACGTATTGATTACGAACTTAGAAAAATGATAGTTTCAACAAGCATAATTATGTAGCAATATCACGAAAATCTAATTACAGACTTCAAAGTTTTTAAAAGTTATTTCTTCTTAAATTTATAAGACTTGACATGTAAGGAGGAGTTAAGCCATTTATTGTTTTATAAACCATCAAAATAGTAAAGTATATGCAACAAGTTTTAAATGTTAGCCATTTTAATGAGGCAAAATTTTTCTTAGAACAGGATCTCTTGAGTTTCTTTAAAATTGTCCTTGCAGCTCTATTCCACTTACAAGTGCAGTTTTGCAATGATTCCTTGTTACACACCCATAGTCGAAATATTGGGTTATATATAAATTATAAAACAAATGCCGCATTTCTGAGTCAAAAGCCACTTAATTCGTTTTAGCTAATGTAATTTCGTTGATAGCATTGCACGTGCTTTGCCTATATGAATATTCCGGGACAGTAGACTGTCAATTATATTCCCAAAAGTTTCTGTGGACTTACATTTTTATTCTGTTGCGAAGTGTTTTTAAATTAAGTTTCTGTGTCTGCTTTAGTCCATTCATAGTTCATTATTCTTTGGATCTCTTTTGTTACCTGCGTTGAAAATAGACTTGACATTTGCTTTTTGAATTCTGTCAGGAACATGCCCTTTGAAATACAATTATTGAAAATGCATGAAATTCCTGTTGGAAAAAAAAAATCTGAACACAATTCTTATATTTTTGCTCAAATTCTATCATATCCTGACAACCTTTTAAGGTCTAAATTTTCAAAGATGTTTTTTTACCGCTATTGCTGTTATGATTTTCAAAATGTTTACTTGATAATTTATCATCAATATAAAAGTTTATGCTTTTGAATCTTCTCGGTATCTAAAGGAACCCTGTTTACAATGTTCGATATATTTGCGAAGTGTTTATTGAGTTCATTTAGCACAATGTCAGTTCCCTCCACCACTGTATCATTAATGTATAATTTAGAAGGTATTTTGTGAACAGGCACATCATTCGCCAAAATTGTTCTCAGATTTTGCCAAAATATTTTTGAGTCAGACTGATTAAGTGTGGCCTTACTGAAAAATTCCGATTTTGCCTTTTCTTATTGTTGCGATTACTTTATTTCTCCAAATTTTGTGCATTTGCCAGTTGCGAGTACGTTGAAATTTATTCCTAGTAGAAGTTGCAATTTTGATTTCATCATTGTACCGATCTCTACCATTGTACCAATTAAGCCTCTTCAATTGGAACATGTTTCATAAGAAGGCTATTCAAACAATTATAGAAATATTTCAATGCGTCATTCGGATTTGAGATACATTCAACATTATCAAAGTTTATATAAGACAAATCTGTTAGAAAATTTCCCTTGTTCAACCTTGAAAAGGATCGGTAGGTTATTGTTTGGTATGCTCTGCCTTTGTACGATGCTACATGTATGTTGCAATTGTATGTAAGCGTAATCGGGTAATGATCACTTAATCCTATCTCAGGAATTAATATTTCATAAAGTGAGTACATGTACTATACATATGATCGATAATGCTCTCGGAATTAATCGTAACTCTGGTAGGTGTTTTGACGTGCTGATAAAGCCCAAAATCGTGTATTAATTTAGACAATTTAGAATTACAATATGACGATGAAAATGAGTATTTTTATTGTTATAGTCTCCCAATAGAATTTAATAAAATTTACTAGTTTTCGCGTGAGTTGATCTTCATAATTGTCAGTCCACCCCTGGCTGTTATTGGGTGGCCTATAAAAGAAATTTGGTATTAAAGGTTTGTTACACGGAAATTCTATCTCATGCCAAATATTTTCAAGATCACCTAGTTCTGAATTTTCTCTGACGACTTATGTGGTCTGCAATATGTATGAGTAATCCTCAACCATGCTTAGCGATTATATCTTTTCTTTCAATTACAAAGCCATTAACTTTGATGTTACCATCCTCAACATGATCAGTAAAAAATGTTTCGGATAGGCAAAATATGTCGAGCGATTTTGATTCATTAAGTATTAATTTAATTTCATACATTTTCGGACTCTATATTCAAATATGCTACTTGTAAACCATCTCGTTTAAAACCCCAATGTTTCCTTTAGCTTATCGTTGTTTTATGGTTTTGAGTATTATTTTCAATAGTTACATTAGAAGATGTACGATTATTCCTCACATATGATTCAGTATAAATAGATTGCTGTCAAATTGTAACTTTGTGTTTTTTTCATCATCTATTAAAGGAATAGTGGCATTATCTACAATACTGGCGTCACTACACTGGCAATTAATGTAAGAAATATTGCCAATAGTACATAAGTCAGCAAGGACATTAAATTTGATGCTACAATTTAAAGAGTCATGTACGTCAGACATGTCCTACTAAGTAATGTTCCAGAACTCAATTGAATTAACGAGGTATGAATCGGCAAAAATTATTTCAATTATCCTTTCCAGTAAATATTTGCATGAGCCATGCCCTTTCAAAAGGAAGTTTAATGCATCTACGTGATCTAGGAGCAAAACTTAGTCATCACATAATCATGGCTCCATAAAATCTATTTTGTTACACAACAAGGTTATGATATATACCGGTCCCTTGACATGCAGGAACTAGACCAATAGTAAAAAATACCGATTCAGGTCAGCTTTCTTGTGCTGAGCTAGATCTATACTTTGCATTTGCATTTAACCCCTTTTTCACAGAGTATGGCTCATACATGTATCTATCGACTCGGAGTGGAAAGCTGTACACCATGGCTCCATGTCTGTCGTACACGTGTTGTTTATGCTCATTTCCTTCCGCTCGTTAACTTTTATGCGAAAAAAAATCACCTCGGAATCTGTCAAAACAGTTTTGACCACACTTCAAAGAAACGGTACTTCCGCAGTCTTCTTTATATTCAAGAAAATGTTATTATATCCAGGACTCTAGCTGCTATGGCAACAGAAATAAAAGAAAAAAATGAAAATCTTGTATAATGTTCTAGTCAACATGACAGGATGAATAGTTTTTATAAAATTGTGTGATTGATTCTTAAGTGCACTTCTTTCCTGTTTTTGACATACGAGTAATGTTGTTCCCCAAAGAACATGACTGCATGCTATGTGGATGGTGTTATGTAAATAGGATATACATGGTAACCTGTTTTCATTATCACTTTTACTCTATATACAGAATATTCTAGAAACATTAAGAGCGTTCATTGCTTTTTCCATTGTGGTTATTTTTAGAAACAGGTTGTTAGTAAACAAGTTGTTTACCAATCCATGTTGTCATCTTTCTAGAAAAGCCTAATCTAGAATTTTCCAAGCTGATATAAATAGTAGTGACTTACTTCGTGATTTGATTTTGAACTTAGACTTGTGGCTTTGTGGATACAGAATTAGTGAAAGTGTTGGATTTATTCGATCGGAATATAGATCTGTAAGTTGGAATTATTTATTTCTTAAACAGGTTGCTCATATCTATTTGCAAGTTAAAACTATTGTTAATTTAGGTTTTAGGAACCAGAAATTTCATGCTTTTTGTAGTCTAAACATAATTATTAATTTTGAAAGACCTATTCTATTTCTTGTTCTAAGATTAAAAATTGTCAAAATTTCATTCAAACTTAACTCTTATTGTACTCTTTTGTCTTTATTCATTAATAAATACTGTTACTTGTTAAAGGCTTGTTGCTGGTTTTCTTTCTCGTTACGCTTGTCTCGTAACAATGGATAGAGTCTCTTTTGACTCTTTCAGCGCCACATACACTCAACAAAACTTCCACACCGCTACTTCTAAGCTATAATTCCTCGTAGACCCTTTCCTTGCATCACTGTCCAGAAAAAAAGACAATTGATCTGACATTAGGCTCGATATTTTTTTTTCTTTTATCAGAATAATTGATCCGTGTTAAAAACATACCTCAGCCTAAGTCTGAAAAGAATTTATTTACTTGTGCTTATTAAAGGGCCTTATTTGACATCCTTTAACTCTACATTTAAATTCGAAATTCAAACTTTTGAAAACTTCGTGCTCATTTTTTCGGACTATATTTTTGTGCAGAAAACAACTTTAATATTTTTCTCTCATTGTTGACAAAATTTCAGTAAAACCCAGTTTCCATAAGGGAGTTTTGGTGGTAGATGAATATTTGAATAATATTCTGGGCACATAAAGCCACATAAAGGGAACATGCATCGATGAAAAATTTGAATCGAATGGACTTTTGATTTGGTGTCTTTTGTGTTTTGAAAGTGGTTTGGTAATTCTGTATCTGTCGTACCCGAGGCAATAAATTATCGATTTTCAATCTTCCTATGAAAGACTGGCTAAAAGTTTTAACATATGATGCAAGGGCTGTTGTCACATATTAAAGTGATATGAGGTTTTTATATATTCTCCTGAAAAAAATACTTTGATTCCAGTTTTTTTGACTTTGACATATTTTTTATCTACCATTTTTGCGGAAAACATGAATGCTTTTCTACCAAGCAATAGAATCTTACCATAGGTTTGGGAAATACTTGTGAATGGTTTGTAATTGCAGAATTATGGGGATTTATTTGTAGATGGTTTAAAAAAAAGAGTTATGTGCCCTTGAATGCAGAAAAATGCATGCAAAATGTGAAAAAAAAAAAAAATCAAAATTTTATATTGTTGTTTATCATCAATCAAGATGGAAAAAAGCCCTTATTTAACTTAAATTTATGTTTATTGTTGTAAAATGTTCGTTTTGTTTCAACAGCAGGGATAGAGTAAGTGCTATTTATGGCCAAACCGATCATGATAATTCTTTATATTTGTTCTAAATATCTGTTATTCCGGATTACTTTCATTAGATGAATAGTTGAAGGAATCCCACACTTCAGCTGCAGCATCTGTAAGAGAATCCATATATTTGTCATGTGCCTTAGATGTTTTATTTTTTTCTGATTGATGTCGTTCAAAGCTCAAATACCACAATACAGATGCGATATGAGCACAACAATCAACAGCTCTAGCGCCTGATTTGCATGTGCAAAACTAGCCAGTGATCGGATTTTTACCTGCGTTGTGATCTATACATAAATTGTATGTCATGGTGCTGGTACGCCTTGAACGTATTTGGGCCTTGAGAACTCCATCTTGTTCTTCGTTCACAAAGATTTCCTATCTACCGGCATCAGTTTGGTGTTCCTTTGAATACTTTATACGTGGATATATACGCGTGTCGAAAAATGTGCAAATTACCGATTACGGACATTTTGCGTTAGGAAATGTTTGCGAATTCAAGACACTTGTTATTTGTTGTTAGATACGCGAACAGAAGTTTCCGAATTTTTTTAAATTGGCGAAATCGCAAAAATTTCCACGTAGCGAAAATTTCCACTTATACAGTAAGACTTGGCGTGGCGATTTGATATACGCCCATTGTCAGATCTCTTAATTCAATTTCATTCACCTGTGGGAAGTCAGGCATTTCAGACACATCCATGGTCTTCCAAATGGTGCGTCTTTTGTCCCACTCATTGTCTGTGACTTTTTGCTGCAGCTTCTTGGCTGACTTCGCCAATGTCATAATTCGTTTGGCCATCACAGCATCTGATTTCAAACTTGTCACTAAGGGTGGTCTGAAGGCATTGCATAGTGAACATACAGTTCTCACATAATCGCCTGTAAATGGGATCCGGGAATTAGGAAGTACATGGCTTAAAGCTCTCTATTTATACACCCATTTGCTGACTTCACAACCCATCTCACCCAGTAACAAGTCTGGATTCATAATTATGCCAATAACAATTTCAAAACACAACACCAAACCAAAGGTCCGTTCGATTCAAATTTTTCATCAATGCATGTCCCCTTTATGTGGCTATATGTGCCCAAACATTCAAATAATTAACTACCACCAAAACCCCCTTATGGAAACTGGTCCTTTAAACTTCTCTATTTTACCCCATTTTGACTGATAGACAGCAAGCATGCGCAAACGATGTGTTTTCCCTTTTGTTAGAATGACATGCCTTCTGTTGGCAGAATCAAAAATCGTTTTCAATTCAATACCATGAATAACGTACAGATTATGTAACAACTTGTTTCCATTTATCTGTCTATTACTTCGTTAAATCTGCAGAAGAAACAATAACAAGTTTGGCGGTTTAGAAGTTTTGCTGAGTGTATAAAGTTGGCCTCTTTCTACTCCTAGAATCTTAAATACCTGACTAAAACAAGCGTAGGGCATAGATCAAAGATCAGACTGCACGTACTGTGCAGTCCGATCTTGATCTATGCCGTCCGCAAAAAAAACCTGTGGCGCTGATAGGTTTCAACCAAGCGATGATTGTTAAAGTAACTATTATCGAAGGGAAGTAACTAATGCTAGTATTTGAAACTTTTTATACTATGTTTCATCCTATATTATATGATCATAATATTACGCAATAACTTCGTTGGCGTTATTTGAACAAGTTTTCTGAATAGAAAATGTTCAGTTTACAGTCATAACGATTTCTTGAGATGTCGATGACTATACTGGATCGCACTGAATATTAAAAAAGAAGTAAGACTGGTATCATTCCACCAACCTATCGTAAAGATTGCCCCCATGGTTTAAAGGTTGTTTGCACCAATATTCATTTCGCGGTTATATTTTCATAATCTCTGATTGATGGAGGAAATAAAATTATATCGACGAGAATGCAGTGAGGTCATCAGTACATCAGCACAGTATAACTTTTCTGTTTTGAACCCGGACAAAACTGGCGGGGGAAACAAGTCCCTGTAATGGTGGAAGGTTTTTTTTTTAGCAAGGCGTCTTTCCCAAGGCCTAGCGTCTGGAGTTGGATAAAATTTACTGACCAACCATGCTACGTGAACTGCCTACCTTCAATTCAGAGGTTAGCTGAGAAATTACTTTTGTGATTGTTTCTCCATTAGTCGAGCCACAACCACAAAAATGACAACAGAGCTACATTCAGAATCTGGGATAGAGGACTGCCATGTCTTGCCTACTTCTCCACAAGTACGAGTATTTAGGGTAAATTTGTTAACGGACAATTACGGTACATTGTACTTAATTAGTAAACCTATTTCTGAAATATTACCGTACAGGCAATATTTGGATACAAAATTAATCTGTAGAACTACAATTTGAGTATTTATTTGAATGGAATGAAAATACATGTTCCTTTTTTATAGTATGGCAAGCCAAGCCCGAAATCTCGGATGGTAACGTACAGGGCTTTCAACCAGGAGGTCACAGGTTAGAGCCAACTGTTCCGTTAATTTCCTCTCAAGGACTGACGATATTGATTGCAACAGGATTCAGTTATCTCCACTGATGTTTCTTTCGGCGATGGTTGTCCATGAAGTTAGCCTGTGGCTTGGAAAAATACTGTGCGAAGTTTCGGCTAAAAAAAAAACTCCAGCAAAGTAACGATAGCTGTAGTGTCCGCTGTGATATCACTGAAATAATGTTGAAAACTGCGTTTAACACACTACAGACAGATGGTATGTCAATTACATGTAAATGAATACTAAAGTAGAAAGAATTTTTTAACGTTCACATTTTTGTATTGGACCGCTTCGGAATCGGGGTTAAATTTGTTCTTAACAAATCGTTTTGGTACAATGGTTAAAGAGTATACAATAGGAAAAATGAGTAGGCTAAACAATTTTATTACAATACATTACAATTTCATCAACAAAACAAAACAATAAAACCTTCAACTTGAATAAACAATTATATCGTATCGCCATCTTGTAGTAAGGTCATTTTCTTTTTTATTCAAATCTAAAGCTGTTGTCCTTTATCCCTTTACCAACAATCCCGAGTATTAAGACCTTAAGAAAGAAACATCTTGATAACGTTGTGAAAGAAGGGAAAAAAGAGTATTTTTCGATCTCCAACACTGTTTTCAGCCTTGTCAAAGAGATTGATTTGTCGTCGGCAAATGCTTACAATTCCGGCGAATCTGAAATTTTGGATATTAAATTTATCACATGCACGCAACAGCAGCAACAACCACAACAACTGTCGTTCCATTCCTACGTACATCTGAAATGGTTCATATTCTGTTATTAGACAATGATGTTTAACAATGTCCATGCTGCATTCCTATGTTGCAACCGGTTAAGACAGAAAATCTCTGCAATTTTTTGTTCCTGTATTTTTCTAGGTATTTGAACCGATAGAGGCGTAATATTTACTTAAGCAATGCTCTGTGAAAAAGGAGACTAAATGCATCTGCAAAAAGTGTCGACCCATATCAGCCTGTGCAGTCCGCACAGGCTGACATGGGACGAAACTTTTTGCCATTTGTAAATTGTCTGCATTTCAAGGGACAATTCTATCTCCAGGTCCAGTTGATAGTTACACAAAATGGATTACATAAATCCATAACTATATGATGACTTGCTTAATATTATGTATCACGGACATGCATTACACCCACTTTTGCCAGAGCATGGCTCAGTCATATAACATTAATACAGAAAATAGCTTTTCAGATATGGTGGTATTGTTGTTCTTGTTATTTGCATGTGTCTCACAACAAAACCAATCTAACGTCTGGGGTGATTTGGTTGGCTGTCTTAGAATACGGCTTATATAACCGATAAAACTGAAATAGAATTTTGATCCGAATTTCCATCAGTCAAATAAACTTGCCGTTTCAGAGTGTGTCATAAACAAGAACCAGTTGATAACGATTAGAAAACTGTATCTTACTTATGTATATTGGTCTGTATACAATTTAAACATGCAATCAATGAATGATGAAATGTTTGACAACGATAGACAATGATGAATGATGAAATGTTTGAAAACAATAGACAATGATAAACAACCTTCACTTACACGCCTTCTTTCCCCAATGTAAATGACATAAAGAAATATAAAATGCAAGTTTCAGATGGTTCAAATAGTGTTGTATGATTCACAACGATTTACAACTGCATCTTACATACGTACTTTGATCTCTAAGTGATACAAGTATAAATAGATAATCCAGTAACTATAACAATATTGGTACAACAAAATACTTGACAATGCTTGATGAGTTACAACTGTCACTTACATACGCACTTTAAATTCAAAATGGCACACGTACAATATATCAACTCGTAGAAAATACAAGTAAAAACGATGACGTAACGATCAGATATTTGACAATGCTTGACAACGAGTTACAATTGAAGCTTTCATACTTTATACTCTAAATTGCAAAAATATCAACAATAACAGCACGATCAGATATATGACATTGTTTGACAAAGAGGTACAATTGCAGCTTACATACGTACTTTGAACTCTAAATGGCAAACCGTACGATGAGATGTATGTTTCATTGTTTGACAACAAGTTGCGAGTGTATCATACATTTATACTTTAAAATTTTAATTGATTGAAATATCAATAGACAATACTATTACAAGATAAACCATTTAACAATGGCTGACAACAAAGTAACAACTAACTTTCATACACACTTAGGACCAAAAATGATACAAGTAGCAATAGGTTATACGAGTGATAACAATACGATCAGATGTTTGACAGTGTTAGATTATTGTAAAGGAAAGAGATGCAGGTTGGCAACATACCCTCTTTTGTCAGCATTGTTTTCAAATTCTTTCTTCTATGGGGAAAATTTGGTGAAGTTTTAACCAAGCCAGGTATTTCTGTATAAAAAATAGGTAATAATTTGTAAAGAATGTCTCCGTCTGCAAACTTGCTTGATGCACGGGCTCTTCTTTCAAACATAGACCACGTGAGTAATAAATACATCCCCTGTTAACATCCATATACAAAAAAGTCAGTACATTCAGCTTTCGGAATGAATTCAGCTTCTTCTTAGTCTGTGACCTTTTGTCGTTCATTTTCGATCCCCGAAAGTAAAGCGACCTGTTGCCAACTCGATCTCTTGATCTCCGTATTGGAAAACGATCGTCTAATCCATTCGATATGAGGTACAGTCCGGTACTGTCTATTCATTTTGATTTCAAGTGCATGCATATCACGGCTATATACAGATATAGACGAATAAGTCCCAACAATACAGGTGGAATATAACTGTCCAAGGTCAACCCAAACGATTGAATATCTCTGATGTATACAATCAAAATACTGTTCGCTGATTGGTCAAATAGGTGTATGTGCGGTCTATAGCTTGTCTTCGCGAGGTTTTCGAATATCGTTTTAAAATAGGGTTCTGTTTTACCCCGAACGAAATTTGCGTAGTATGTTAATCATCTCTCTCCTGAAAACTCGGCTTAGGCAGAAGTAGCATATGGGGTTGACACAAGTCCTTAGTATGCTCAGTTTAGACATCAGGAAAATCCAAACACGATAAAGAGCCAACTCTCTTCTGTTTACAAACCTCACAAATAGAAATGCCGCAAAGGAGGGAACGACTGTGCTTAATACAAACAGAGTGATTGTAACAAAGATGATTTTTGTTGTGCTGTCAACCTTTCCTACTCGTAGTGCCTTGTTGATCTTGAATTTTGAGGTTCCTCTAGCTCGACAAGAAAAGGCTTCTCCAGATGATATGGTTGAGATTTGACAAGAGATCTCTCTCCGTCCTTGACGATCATCTTCGCTCTTGTCAGACTTCGTTAAAATCGAATCATCTGTGATATCACTTACATTAGCATTTGATGAGCTCATTTCACTTTCAGAGACAGGTTGAAATTTTTCGTTGCCTTTGTGCTCTTGATCACAATCATTTGTGTTGGTTTTTAGGTCGCCCTCTTTTATTTCTAAATCAAGACGATCGCTCGGACGGTTTTCCACCATTTCCGAGCTTGAGTTGGGGACACTAACTTCCGGCTCTGGACGGTTTTCCACAATTTCCGAGCTTGAGTTGGGGACACTAACTTCCGCCTCTGCGTGGTACTTTGGTGACACTTTTTTACTCTCAACGGGAGATTCTCCTTTGTATGGTTGGAGATCCGAGTTCAATCTACTCAGTCGACGGCGATATAATATGATAAATATTCTGAGATACGCACTAAAAAAAAGAACTACACTTAAAAGCAAGCAAATGAACCTCAGGCTTGACAAAACATCGACGATCAAGCCTTTCCCAAAGATGCATGCTTTGGATGCAGTAGTGCTGGTGACAAAAAGATAAGGCATGGCGCAGAGTGTGGAGAACAGAACAATTCCGATGCAGACGTATCTACTGGTGCGTTCGGTCAACATTTGAGCATGTGGGCGACTTGTCTTGAAGAATCTATCAACAGCCACGAAATCAAATAAAATGGTCGTGCAGATCGACAGCAAGTACGTAATACAGTAGAATAATCTACAGAAGAAGCTGCTTCCAAGATGGACAAACAATGCCGGATACAGGTTTATAAAATGCATTGGTGTGGGTATCAACAGGAACACAAGATCAACCAACGCCAGAGTAATGATGATCCAGTTCGTAGTCGTCTTCTGCCGTTTTGAAAATACCAGCAAAACCAACAAGTTTCCTGGACAACCGATCAAGAAAGAGACACACTTCAAAACAGTAGTGGTTACTATTGCCCAGTTTGGTGGAAATGGCTCAACGGTCGAAAATGCACTCGATGTGTTTGTAGAATTCATTTTGTCGGACGATATAAAGTACGAACGAGTATGAACGTCTGATGAAAAAATTCTCAGTTCCTTGGCGTTCAATAATCAGAGAGTATTATTATTATTATTAATTGGTGTTTTAAGGCGCATCGACAGCTATGGTCATTTAGCGCGCATGAAGGTTATAATTAGAAATTAAACAATAAAATATTAATTTGAAAGTCTATATTTTATTATAAAAATCTATTTCTTTTAGGTATTCTAAAATGTTATTCTGTTGTACATGTAAAAATAAATTTTGTAAGCTATTAACACTAAAATGTTTTGACCGTATACGGTCGAAATTTTTACAGTTTAATAAAATATGTTTTATAGTTAAAGGCTCATTACAGTTTATACATTGTGGTGCTCTCTCATTATTTAAAAGATGCACATGTGAAAACCTTGAGTGTCCCACACGACATCTTGTTAAAATTACTTGACTTTTTCGGTTACAATAAAATTCATATTTATCATTAAAATTTGGCTTGATTGCTAAAAGCTTGTTGTTAAAACATTGTTGCCATTTAATTTGACATTCAGACTTGATAAATTCATTTATTTGTTGTTTTTTGTCAGTATAAGGAATTTTTATGTTGGCTATGTTCATATTTACGGCATCCTTTGCTTCTTGATCAGCTATTTCATTACCTTTTATATTAATGTGGCTGGGTATCCAGCAGAATATTATTGACTTTGATCTACTTAAATAAACATATTTTCTGAAAAATTGTTGAATCAATGGATTTGGGTTATCAGGATGTTTTAAAGATTGTAAAACTGACATTGAATCAGAAAAAACTATGAATTTCTTGTTATTATTGTTTTGTATTGAACAGAGAGCAATGTTTAAAGCTACAGCTTCTGCTGAAAAAATAGAGCTACGATCTGGTAGTCTTATTTTGGCAGTTTCTTGCTTGTGTACTGAAGCGCAACCAACTTTATTATCTTGTTTCGAACCATCAGTATAAATTGAAATGTAATCTTTATACTGTGATTTGATTTCTAAAAATTTATTTTGATAAAATAATGGATTTGTAACTGATTTCTTATTTACGTTGAGATCAAAAATAATATTTGGTGGATCTATGGTCCACGGCTCTTTTACAGGAAGTTTAAAGGGCTTAATATTCTTTATATTTATATTTGATTCATCAAGAAGAGGTTCAACTCTTAGACCAAGTGGTTTGATAAAATTAGGTTTATTTTGAAAAAGTATTTTGTTTGGTGAATTAAAAATGTCATTGTAAACCGGATTCTTTGTATTTGAAGCCAGTTTAGTTACGTACTGTAAGGATAGTTTTTTCCTTCTATCATATAAGGATGGCTCCTGGGCCTCTGAATACAAACTTGTGACAGGTGACGTTCGGAAAGCTCCCAAAGCTAACCGAAGACCCTGATGATGAATAGTGTCCAACTTTTTTAGGTAGCTTTTCCTTGCAGAGCCATATATAATACATCCATAATCCAGTTTTGACCGTATTAGAGATCTGTATAGATTTAAAAGAGTTTTTTTATCTCCTCCCCAGTCAGAGTGGGAAAGTACTTTTAAAACATTCAAAGCTTTTTGACATTTCAGTTTCAAAGCATTAATATGTGGAATGAAAGAAAGTTTTTTGTCAAAGATAACTCCTAAAAATTTTGCTTGATCTACTATTGGAATTGGACTATTATATATTTTCAATAATGGATCCAAGTGCAACCTGCGCTCTTGGCAGAAGTGTACACAGTTTGTCTTTGTCTTGGAAAATTTAAAACCATTTTCTACAGTCCATTTCTCAATTTTGTCTAAATTATTTTGAAGCTTAGTTTCAATTGTTTTCATATCTTTGGACCTGTAACATATTAAAAAATCATCCACATATAAGGAACAGTTCACATCGTCATCTAAACATTTTACAATATTGTTAATCTTGATATTGAACAGAGTAGGTGAGAGGATACTTCCTTGAGGAACTCCCTGTTCTTGTTCATAGTCATCAGAAAAAGATGTGCCTACCTTAACTTTGAAACATCTATTTGATAAAAAGTTTGAAATAAACTTGGGTAGATTTCCCCTTAATCCAATTTTATGAATATCTTTTAAGATGCCATGTTTCCATGTGGTGTCATAAGCTTTTTCTAGATCAAAAAATATGGCAACTACATGTTGTTTCTTTACAAAAGCATTTCTGATAAAAGATTCTAATTGTACTAACTGATCTGTCGTGCTTCTGTTTTTTCGGAACCCCGATTGATGTTCCGATATAATATTATTGGATTCGAGGTAAAAATTAAGTCTATTGTTTATCATTCTCTCCATGGTCTTACATATACAACTAGTTAAAGCTATGGGTCTATAATTTGTTGGATTTGTATGATCTTTATTTGGCTTAGGAATTGGAATGATTGTAGCTTTGGACCAACTTTTCGGGAAGGTACCTTGTTCCCATATAATGTTAAAAATGTTTAACAGAGTTTGTAATGAAATACGAGGTAAATGTTTTAAAAGTTGATAGTGTATTTCATCTGCACCTGCAGCAGAATCATGAGCATTTTTTAGAGAATTTTCAAGTTCCGATAGTGTGAAAGGTAAGTTGTAGTTTTCATTTGTATCTGTTTCAAAATTAAGTTCTTCCATTTCTGCTTCTTGTTTATGTTTTCTAAATTGTGGTTTATAATTTGCAGACGAGGAGTTTGTTTTGAAAGTTTTACCCAAGATATTAGCGATTTCTTCTTTACTTTCATAGTTTTTGTCATCTACCTTGATATGAGAGTGTTTCATGGTTTGATTCTTTCCATTTATTTTCCTTAACATATTCCAAATGGTTGTCATGGGAGTTCTAGAATTAAGTTTAGAAATGAAATCTTTCCAAGATGATCGTTTTGCTTGTTTAATAGTACGTCGAGCCTTAGCTCTCATAATTTTACAAACATTTAAGTTTGTTTTTGTTGGATATTGTTTGAAACGTTTTAAACTGTCTTTACGTTTTTTAATAGCTTCTTTACAATCATCATTAAACCATGGCTTTTTCTTCTTAAAAGTATTTGTTGAAATCTTCGGGATGCACTGATTTGATATGTCAATTAAAGTTTCAGTAAAAGAAAGCATTGGATCTTCTGAATTTTCAAAATTGTCAATCAGTAATTTTTCATGGCAAAGAATATTGAATTTTTCCCAGTTAGCTTTTTTAAAATTCCATTTTGGAATTTTCTCATCTTCTGTTTTCTCAGTTTCTTGTATAATGATAGGAAAATGATCACTTCCATGGGAATCTTCACATACTTTCCATTCATAATCAAGGTACAAGGAAGGATGGCAGAGTGAAAGATCTATTGCTGTGAGAGAACCTGATCCAGGATGCAGGTATGTATGTTGATTGGAATTAAATAGACATAAATTATTCTCTGCAATGAAATCTTCAATTATTTTACCTCTATCATTGGTATCTGAACAACCCCATAATTCGCTATGTCCATTAAAATCACCACATATGATGTAAGGTTGAGGTAGTTGTAGTAAAAGATTTTCTAAATCATTTTGATCTATTCTTTTATTTGGTGGGATATAGATAGAGCATATTGTTATAGTTTTGTTTAAAGATGCTTTTATTGCTATTGCTTGTAGATTTGTGTTTAAGTCTATCTTACGATGAGGTACCGTAGAATGTATTATGATAGAAGAACCACCAGATGCTCTTTGGCAATCATTATGTATGTAGTGATAGGAAGAATAATTGCGAACTTCCAAGTTATCATTGGGGGTTATAAAAGTTTCTTGAAGACAACAAATTTGTGGATTTAATAAAGATAAAAGAATTAGTAGTTCATTAAAGTTGGCTTTTAGACCTCTACAATTCCATTGTAAAATTGAGTTTTGACCCATTATACTTGTATATTGGGAGTTTGAATTTACTTAAAAGTTATTTGACTGAGGAGTCAATTTCCAATTCCATATCTTCTAAACTTTCAAATTTATTTGCCAGCTTAACAGGATCCTGTGACCCTTTCTTCTGTCTATTTGATTGTTGTTTATCTTTTTCTTTTTTATCTGGTTTATTTTTCTGGCTTTTATTTGGTGATGTAGTGCATGAATTAGCTCTAGAAGCTGATCTTGATCTACTAGAGTCTTTTGTTTGGTTAGATTTTGAACCTGTTTCAGATGTTTGAGGTGGTTGGACAGATGGAGACGTAGATTTCGAGGAAGGTTTAGCGCCTTGCTCAAAATCCACGGGATCATACTGTGTCCCACAAGTTCTCGTCTGAGGTTTTGCTGTTGCTGATTGAACTATCTTAGAGTACCTAGGTTCAAAAGCTGTCTCATATTGTTTTTTTGCCTCGAAGTAAGAAATCTTTCTTATTGTTTTAATTCTCATAATTTCTTTTTCTCTTTTCCAGACTTCACAGTTGGTTGATCTTGCACTGTGATCTTTACCACAATTTACGCATTTGAAAGGTCTTTGGCAGATGCTAGATGTGTGTTTGGATTCACCACATCTATCACAGATTACTGCATCTGTGAGCTTGCAGTTGTCTTCGTGGTGTCCAAATTTTTGACAATTAAAACAGCGCAAAGGATTTGGGATGAACTGTTCCACTGGTACTGTACGATAAAAGATTCTAATACTCTGAGGCAAAGTGGTGGTGTTAAAAGTGAGGAGTAGTGTATTGGTTTCAAGTTGAACATTATCTTTTTTTATTTTGAATCTTTTGCACGCAACAACTCCTTGCGGTGCAAGATATTCAATAATTTTTTCCTCTGTTTCTCCTTTCAGTACTCTGTCTTTCACAATTCCTCTGGATTTGTTAAGTGAGTTGTGCTCTGAGACTGAGACTTTCAAGTTGTAAAACTTTTTCACTTTTAACAGAGATTCAACTTGACTTGCTCTTGATGTTTCAACAAGTAGCAGTTCGTTTTTTAATTTTTTGACTGATTTTGGAGTGCCTATCAAACTTTCTATCTGTTTTTCAATTATAAATGGAGATAGAGATGTGATGGGCTTTGCCTCCTCACTTTTAATAACCAAGAACTTTGTGTTGTTTAAGTAAGACGTTTCGTTTTCGTTATTCGGTCGGGGTCTTTTGTTTTGGGAAGCCATGATTTTGATAGTGTAATTTCAATAGCTATGCGCTCCACCCTCCTCGGAGCCCTACAAGGGGACGTGTAATGGAAATGGATTTCCTATTTCCGACGCCAGAGCTACATAGCTATTATACTTAACAAACCTTAAGTGAAGAGAAACTATAGGTCTATTAATTAGCCCATCAGCCGCCGCTTTATAAAGGAAAACAATGTAAAAGATAAGAAAAAAGAAAAAAATCTAACCCGGTTGGTATCATAAGATACAAAGAAAGAAATATAGATAAAAGTATGTAATCCTAAAAGCTAGGCACGACCGAGCCGATTGAGACGGGTCGGGCCTAACCCATCCCTCTCGTCTATCCGAGGCCAGGGCCAAAGCAGTGTGTTGAGTGCTGGAGATCCCTGGGCACTCTCAACTACCAGGATCCCCTTTTCCGGCATACGAGATGCCACCCACGGCAAACAAGTGGCTTCTGAATCAAAGACAGAAATCTTTTATCAGAAGAAAGTTTGCTCAATGAAATATTTTCAATCAAGAAAGCTTTAGATATAGAGTGTTAGCATGATAACTTTAATAATTAGATCTGATAACTTAGAGCTTACTAGAGTTCTCATTATAGATCTCTACTTGTAGGTTAGGTTCTAAATACAAGTATGCTAAATGTTTCAAATTCTTCAAACATATAGTGCTAGAGATTGGAAAAGGTGTTGACGAATACAAGAACAAAACATAGATGTTATACACAGATGTCGTTATACTCTTCGTCCAGTGTGCTACCCACTGGCACAGATGATACACACACAAATGAGCATGTTAGTATATGAGACAGGAAAGTGTATAGGAAAGATATGTTTTCAAAAAAAAAAAAAAAAAAAAAAAAAAAAAAAAAAAACACTTTTGGAATGAAAAATTTGTTTTGGAAATCATTTGATCTTAATATGTATTGTTCTTCAGCCACTTTTATGTTTTAATTTTGGGTTTGTTAATTTTTTCCTGGAAATATTTAATCGTATTGACTTTAGTATTTTTATTTTCATATTTAGGTTGATTTTGTTATTCTCATATTTTTTCTACTATTTACTTTGAATTGAATTATTTTGGACCTGTTTTATCAATTTAAGTTGTATTATTATTATCGGTCTCCTCTGTTTCTGGGGACTTTTACCACCCATATGCCACAGAGGCGAAGGCAGCCACCAATTTCTAAGGCCCCGAGTGGCGGGGGCCCAATCAGAGAGTAAGTGAAGCAAACTTAACGTATACACACACACTATATATAAGGCACCGCAAGGCGCCGGTGGCTCCGTTAAATTATAAACTTGACACCTCCAAGCGTTTTTCTCGAGATAACAGGGACTATAAGGTCACTTCAGTTGAAAAGCCTGGATGCTGCCAGTGCTATTAACTGCAGAGTACAAGTAAAGGGTCATCGATATTAGTTTGAAAAGTATTGGGTTATTCTTCCTGGCCTGCAACACGCGAAAAGGGGCATTCGGTTATTTGCGTAAAGTGTTGTCTCGGATCAGCCTGAGCAGTCCGCGCAGGTTAATCCGAGACGACTCTTTACGACTACATTATATTTTTCTCTTCCGTAGACTTGCGCAAAACAGAAAATTACATGAAAACGGTAAGTGTCGTTTCGGATTAGGCTGCGCAGGCTGATCCGAGACGACACTTTACGCAAATGTCCGAATGTCGCTTTTCGCGTGTTTCAGGCCTCCTAAGAACGTTCTGTATCATTGATTGATTGTATGGTGTTTAACGCCGTTTTCAACATTATTTCAGTTATATCGCGGCGGCCAGTGCACCTATCCATGCTTTCCTGGAGTCTTTTACCAGTACTCCGCACAATCTTCTTTGCAAACCACTGGTTGCATTCCCACATAATCATCGTCGAAACATTGGTCAGCGGTGGGAGAGGAATGAATCTTGTCACAGTGACTATCATCAATCCTCGGAAAGAAATTGGCCGAGCCAGGGGTCGTAGCCAGGGATCGAACCCTGGACCCCATGTTCTCACGTCCTGCACGCTACCGACTGAGCTACCGGGGCTCGGCAGAACGTTCTGTAAATGAACTACTAAGGTTCAAACTGAGGGCACTGAACGACCAAGAATTTCTCATTTAAACATTCGCCAAATTATTCAATGTTTTACAAACCAGAGAAAGACGGCTTTTGAAAACATTGTTGGTAAAGGAAACAATACCGGTAACAAAGATGTGAGCTATGCTGTGTGAAAAGGGGCTTAATGCATCTACTTACAGTATCGACCCATATGTACCTGCAGAGGCTGACATGGGTCGAAACTGTTTGCCATTTGTAAATTTTCTGCTTATTTTACCCCAGGATTCTGTCGGCTGGCTGTCAAAATGAACTAGATGGATCCGCAACTGTGTGACGACTTGGTTAATATTGTGCATCACGGAAATGCATTTAACCGCCTTTTGCTACATTGGCCTACTTTAATAAAATGAACATGTTCAGGCAGTAATATCGCTAAATAACCTTTGGTATCACTCGTCTGTGTAATGAAACCACGATCATAGGCTTATGTATTCTCAAAACGGCAAGTTGCTTTTCCGCCTCGGTCGAAATTTCAACTTTTGCCGATTCTATAGCATGTTGACCCCCCCATGAAGTTTACTTTAAACCTATTTTATTGTCGTATATACATACACATGCAGTTCATAATTACAAACAAGAAAAGCGACAAAAGGGCTGAGCCACAAATCAGGATCGAAAGAATCCACTCGTCCGCTCGTATTTACGAGTAAGAAATGGATGAGGACGAGTGAATGATCAGTCGTAGTCGTCCGGCAGGGTGATTGGTAAATAGGAGGCAGTAAACAAATAAGTTTTCAAGTTACATGTAACTTATAAGAAATAAGACGGCTATTCCGTTAGTGAATAAGCGAATTAAGGGTATTCAGGAATTCAAATATTGAAACAGGATATAAAACGTGCTGGTCCCCGCGCCAAATATAGACCGGTTTCAAGGCAACCTAATGATATAACTCGGTATCTTTCATTGCAAATAAAAATGTTTCAATATGCTTTGGGTTATTAAATACGAGCGACAAATGATACTAACACAAACACTTTCCCGAAACCAGTTCGAAAAACCTTGTCGTTTTGGGTTTATTAATTTCTATTACTTGACCGGATAAATGGTACCGGTTATTGGAACCCGGTATTTAAGGTTCGTTGCTACGGGAGACAATATAATGAGCGTTTCCGTTTCGTCTGAAAAAAAAAAAAATGTCAGTCCTAAATTAGAAGAGTTTTTCCCGTAGGACGAGTGAGGATCAAATCAGGGCAAGTGTTTTTTTGAAGGCACTTCAGGAAAATTTTGAGAACTAGACCTAGAATATTATTAAGAACGGCTGGAGCATTCGGTCCTCAGTTCGTGTTTACCAACCATTCTAAATAATATTCTTACTCTTACTTTTTACTTCTTCAAAGTAAAGCATTTTTTGATTAGCGAAAGCATCTGGTTTCGCCAGTCAGAAATTGTGTTACTTTCAAGATCTAGAATAAGACAATGCAGTGTAGCATGGCAGGTTAATATGGGCCCTGATCTTGATTTACGCTGCACGCTAAAACAACTTCGTACATTATTATTCTGGGATTTGAAGTATCGTAGTACAAGGCGTTAATTAAGTGACTTAGAAGCAGAAGCAATGTTGTTGATGTAAAATTGACATCGTCAAGCCATTTAACATACAAGTATGTATAAATGTTTTGAAATGTTATCCTTAATGTTTCGAAAACAGGTCATGTGCTTATATGTCGTTAACAGCATTCTGTCTGTATTTATACATGTACATACATGTATAACATATACACACAGAGGAAACTACTCAAACTTTCACAGACAAAATGCCTATGTACACGTTTATACGCTTGAAACTTAAGATGGTAGCTTCAGACCCGTTTCATTGAATGAGGCCAAACATACTGTGGCATCATCTTCGCTGGTCAAGACCCGATAGCTAGCTCGGTAGCAAACAGGACTTGAGATAAGGAGGTCGATGGTTCGATCCCCGGCTTGGCCTTTTTCTTTCCGAGTATAGATGATAGTCATTGCAACAGGATTCATTCCATTCTCATCGTTGAACATTGTTTTGACGATGGTTATGTTGGAAAGCAGCCAGTGGTTTTGAAAAAATATTGTGCGGAGTACTGGTAAAGGAAACTCCAGGAAAGCAAACAGGCGCTTTGAAACGCATCCGAGTTAAAAAAAAAAAATCTCATAAGGAAATAGACCTACTTTGTAATTCTGGAGCCATACGATTAACAAAAAATGACCGACAAAGCCATTGTAATTACAGATGATGTTATTTGCAATGTATTGAACATTTTGAGGGCATCATACCCACAGGTACCACTGCCACTGATGCTGCTGGAGAAAAAAGCTTCTAGAAAAAATGCAGAGTAAGATGGACCAATAATGTTTGAAAGGGACACAGATGATGCGGGACCAAGGAATACCATGTTACATGTTACGGAAGACATTGGGGGGAAAGAAAACAACCAGACGACTATGAAGTTAAAGTGTACAGTGGACTTGTACAAATTAGAGCTACGCATGACCGGTCGGCTTACGCGGGACACAGAGGGCATATATTCTTTTATCAAAAGTACCTATATGAAACACAGCTTTCATCTGTGTACGCAAGACATGTAGTGTCATGCAGTGTCAACCAGAACTTGACTGCTGGCTTTCTATAGAGCTCAGAAAAGCTTAAGAACATCATACACACAGATTTGGGTTTTGCGTATTCACAGACCCAAGGGGTTCACCATTATATTCGGGGAAAAGTAAAAATTGACCTCTTTACATAAATCTCGCTTTCTTGGGATCTTAATATGGTTAACCGCTTTCTCTTCTGCAAACACACGATGGACAAACTTTGATAAGAAAGTGTACACTGAAGAAGGAGTGAAGTAACTGTCCTGGTTCAAGAAAAAGGAACTTGAGAAGAAAGGTCCTGTCACCTGCGCCAAGCCCACCATTATATCTATGCAACTCCTCGATTCCCATCGGTCACATTCAGGATTTCTTTTACAAGGTTGAATTTCAGATGAGGGATCACTACACATCCATATGCTCGACTGGATAAAAGACGCGCCAAACCTGGAGAAGTATGAAGAAGAAAGAACCATTGTTTTTGTTAACCAGTATGTAACTGCATCACAAGAGTTTAAATAAAAAGTCTAGTCCATGAGACGCTAAACATGTGACGATTTCAATATGCCTGTGTCAAAGTCCTCACTGTCGATAAAATTTCAACTGGCGACAAAATGTTCAACTTTAAAAAACAACGTCTTCGTGAGGTCATTGGCAATTTGAAAGACTTTGGTGGATTGTCTTTAGTCGAGGTTGGCGACTTTTACAAGCCGAAGCCTGTGTTTGATGCTTGGATGCATTCAAGAACCCAAGTGAAGATAATGGACCACTTACACCAAATCTCTGGACTGACTCACTCCATGTCCTCTCCTTTACAAAGATCATGCGGCAAAACGATGACTTACCATATACCAAAACCTTAAACGTGCATTCCTTCACCCGATTACCGGATGAAAGCAATACACATTTTTACAAGTTTTGCACAATGGATCCGGTTTCAGACTGTATGAAAAATACAGAATTGTTGCTTTTGCACAAATAACTTTATTTCAACCATAAAGAGTATGATTGGTGCAATGTGAAATAAAACAGAAAAAGATCGTTCGTTTCTTCAACTTCCATTTTTATTACGGAATTTTATTTTTCAAATAAAAGAGAATAAACGTTATTAAATCTTTGAAACTTAATGAAAACTGGCTGAAAACGAATATAGATGTATCTTTAAGTAGTTCTTTGCCTAAAATCAAACATGCTCTATTTCTAAATTACGGCCACATGCAGCGCTTTTGTAATGTCTGTATTTTTCCTGGACGAGTTTGCCATAGTAATTCATAAGTTCGTAAGATTTTTATATATCTATTAGGCCGTAAATGTTTATGAAAGAGTGGTAAATTACCACTACATCGTTACAGTATGCGGTATTACATTAAAGTTATGTATTCTATATACTGGATATAGGTATATATATGAACTATGTCGATAGTTGCACGTGCTTCTGTATCTATGCAACTGATAATAAAATCATTTTTCTATCAGCACAACAAAGGTAGTTGTTGTTGTGGTTTCTTGGGAAGCATGTATCGTCCGACCAGGATCGTATGGCACAGCTGCGGTCATATCTTTACAATTGATAAAACGTAGTTAGAAATTTAAATGTGTATTTAATCATCGTTTGAATAACGCATTTAAATACATAATCACTGTTTCTCAGGCTTGAACAAGATAGTAACATTTGAGAGACACCCTTGAAAAAGGAAGTTTAATGCGTCTTCGTAGTGCGGTCGGTATACAGGGCAAGTCGTTGCATAAATATACGTCCATTTTGAATTTGTCTAAAATTCGACTTAACAAAGGGATGTAGAGGTCCTTTGACATGCAATATCAGTATGTCAATGGCGAAAAATTCCAGGCAAGCTCATAAATGTTTCGGTCCTTACGTCTGTGCTAGGAAAACAATAACAGCTGTTTTTCTACTCTTCCAAAGACAAATTTAGTTATTTACGAGACATCTTTTGTGTCGTCTGCAAACAGTCAATATTGGACACGTCTAATATTTTGTCGTTTGGTAAAGAGTTTCCTCTTCACCAAATGACTTTCTAGACTTATCCGAACTCAGAGCATTTGTAGACGTCATGTTAGAACAAAAAAGTGGGGCTCCAATGGTAGAATTTGTGTTTGATGGGGTAGAAAAAAGTGTGGGAAAAGGAGAAAATGCTGGTTACCAGCATTTTCTCCTTTTCCAACATTTTTTTTCGAAAGCCTTCTTCCTCAGGGTCATTTCGATAAGGGATTGATCATGAAAGGGTTCAAGGGCTTAAAACTGTAGACCAGGCTCGCCGTCAGGTGTTCTTATCCAGCTCTTGTCCCCAGTTTTGGTGTTGTATTCATACACTCTTCCGGTAGCTGGAAAACAATAACATGTACGGTTTCAGTAACGCGAGGTTAATTAATATACATGGTCACCATATTCCATTCTGTCCGATGAGTACACTGCTTAAACAGCCTATGTTTTGGAAGAGAATCGGCACAAACGACATTTTTTTTTTTACTTGGCATTTGGTCGAAATTTTAAAACTAATCCGTACAATGGATCAAAACAAAAAAAGCTTCGTGATTCCCCGCCGTGAGACTGTGATTATTAATATTCTACTTTCTAAGTCTGGACAAAATATTCTACAATCTAGATATAGCCAAAGTACTACATTTATATGTAAGTCTAGCCAAAATTTTCTACATATTTGGTCCAACCAAATTAATCTACATTCTAAGTTTAGCAGAACTATTTTATATTCTAGGTCTAACCCATTACAAAGCAGTTCTAGCATTTAACCATCATCAAGAAATAAGGCCTCTGGCTACCAGTATTTTCTTTCTCTTCCAACAATGTTTTCTACCCGTTCAAGACTAAATTTCAACTTTCAAACTACAATTTATTTGTCGTCTGCGAATGCTCTCAATTTGGACAACTCTAAAAATATTGTCGTGATGTAAAGAGTTATTTCGTGCAGTATTTCAAAACAAAACTGGCGTTATTCCCCACCTATACACTGGCATCGCTGTGCCAGTCACGTTGTAGTGACAAATGGTGGACGAACCACACGGCTATGTTCTGTATGCTTTGTATTTGATTAACACGATCACACATTTCAAATTTGTGTGAATCCTGGCGATATTAATCTGCCCCACTCGAACAAATTGTCATCAAAGACTGAAAAGTGCCATTTTAATCAACACACACAAAATAACTGCGGGGGGTTGGGGGGGGGGTACCTTTTAATCAACACGCACGAAATAACTGCGCAGGAGGGAGGGGGTGCGGAGTGCTTAGAAACAAAGTCAACTCGTAAAATTATTACCGATGATGCAGACGACGAATTAGACATGATTCAAATGAAGGGATTTGTATGAGAAAGGATAGAAAACATTTTAATATTAAAAGAAAATGCTGTTTACCTTCTTTTCCCACAATGTTTTTCATAGCCGTCTTTCTCATGGTCGTTAAAACTCGATATTGGGTGGTATAGAGTTAAATCTTAAAAGATTTATCTAGAAAACAAGAAGTCCAGCTCGTCCAAATTGAAACCTTTTCCATATGGCAAATTTGAAAGTTGGCTCGAAATATGGTGCCAAAACAACAAGTTAAACTTCTAATGATCAATGTTTATGGACTCAACAAGATTATCCGTCCCCCACTACTCTACAATGAGACGATTTTGTCATCCTTTCACAATAGTTAGCTGGATGCTAGACCTCCAGCAAAACAGATTTCATTGAGGCAAGGCATGGGTTATGCAGAATAGCTTTGTCTGTGATAATGGAAGCTTAATGAATTTTTGTATTTTCAAGATTTGAAACAAGAACATGATTTGAATCAAGCCACATTTTTGTGGTTGGTTTCATCTAGCTGTCGTTTATTACCACTCTCTTTTCATTACAAATGTATGATGAGATTGCTTCCCTTTGATGGAAATTTACAAAAAAAAAAATCATGGCAATAATTAGTTAAAATGAATATTTGTTTTAAATTATCGGTTGAAATAAAAAGTATTAATCAAAAATAGTCTTTTTTGTTTCTGTTCATCAATTCAATCAAATATTTTTAGATGTGCATAGTAGGCTTAATCGAATGGTGGCCAATGATTTAAATATTAAGTATATCGAACGAAACGAACTTTGGCAAAAAAAATGTTTTCGAAATCATTTAGTAAATTTTATTTTTTGATAATACTGGTCGTGTGTGGGCATTATCCTGATCGATATATACGTACTTTTAAGCACATCATCCGTAGCTGTAACAGGGTTAACCCCATATGTCATAGAGTGAAAAGTATATATATTAAAATTGCCATAAAATTTCCCAGTGTTATTATTTTTTATTTTCAAACCCTATTATTACAATGTTTACGTTACTACTTTTGGCAAAGCTATTCCTTTAGGACTGTTCTACTGTTTGATTTACTCTCCGTGTTTACTAAAACTAACCATTCAGTTATCATAATCGATTGCACCTATCACGTGACCCCGCCATTTTTTTTGTTTCTGCATGACATGTTGTCTATTTCAAATCATCGTATTTGTACATCAATATAAATACAGGTAACTTTTCAATCATTCTTGTCCCATTATCATGTCTATAAGTATTCGTTTTTGTAAAAATTATGAGAATTAGGTATGTATTGAGGGTTTTGTACGTGTTCTTATGATTGTTTATATTTATTTACAGAAAAAGATCATCATATTACATAGACGTAGCTAGGAACATTCTGTTGTCGTTGTTTGTTACCCCTCTGCCAACTTATCGAACTGGCTGGCCGGCGACACATACTAAATAATCCCGTGTTTTAATGACTTTGAAGAAAGAGACTGTTGAAAATAAAGTGGGAAAAGGAGAAAATGCTGGTAACCAGCATTTTCTCCTTTTCCCACAATATTTTCCACCCTATCGAAGACAGTGACAAACATCTCAGCTATATCCATTTTGTTGTCTTCAAATGCTTTCAATTTAGATAGGTTTAAACATTTCTCTTTTTGAAAGAGTTGTGGGGTCCTGCGTGGCTCAGAGGTAAAGTGTAGAACTCGCATCCTTGAGACCCCGGGTTCAAGCCTCACTGGAAGCACTGTGCTTCTCGTGGACGTGTCCTTGGGCAAGATAATACTTCAGAGCCCTAGCCTAATACTAGTTAAAGCCAGAATATACCCGAACTTGTTAGCTAATAAATAAAATAAAAAATGTTAGAAGCGGCTTAAAAAAACATTCAATCGATCTATGAAATTGTTTTTTATTGCAATCCGTTATTCGTGTTAAAAAAGTCAGCTGGACGCTAGACCTCCAGTGAAAAACTTTAATTAATTCTTTCACAGCAAAATACACAAATGACTTATTGCCCAGAAACTGAAAAAAAAAAAAAATGTAATATATCGTCTGCAACTGAAAAGACTCTTTTTATTTTCCTCTTATTTTGGTAGAGAATGATATAGAAAAAGATTTCGATCGGCGAAGATTCACCATTATAATTCACATTCTGTTTAGTTTGATCTTGTTCTACAGGCTGTCCACTAGAACTATTTATTTTGTTTTCGTTGGTTGATTAGCAAAGTATTTCTAACCCTTTCTTTACCGATCCCGTGTACAAGTACCCTGGGGATGATGGCTTTTGTAAAAGATGGTGGAAAAGGAGAAAATGCTGGTAACCAGCATTTTCTCCTTTTCCACAATGTTTTCTATCATTTACTAGACCGATTTCTTTATTTGTGACATACATGTATTTTATTTGTAGTGTGCAAAAAAAATTACATCAGACCGGTCCATTTTGTTTGTGTGTTTGTTTATTTGTTAAAGAGGTAAAGGATCGATGATGATTGTATAGGTGTGGGGCTTATTATTCTCGCCAGTAGAACCAATCAAATTGAGCAGAGCTCTGGCAAAAGGGGGTTGAATGCATCTCCGTGATGCATTATACCAAGCAAGTAAGCCATCATATAGTTATGGATTCAAAAATTCTTTTTTTTTTTTTGCCCAACAACTGACTGACTCATGAGGTAAAATGGTCCTTGGACATTTAAAAAGATTACCAAACGCAAAAAGTTTCGACACAGGTCAGGATGCGCGGACTGCACGGACTGACCTTGGTCGAGAAATTTTGCAGATGAATTAAACCCGCTTTACACAGAGCTTAATGTAATATGATCGTGTTATAACAATGTCGCCTTCATGCTATTTTTTGTCTCCTGTGATAGACCACCTGTGAAAACAGTGAGGTAGAAGAAGCGGTTTCATACAAAAGTATGATTAGGTTTTTAGGTTTTTTTTTTCATAGTCTACCTCCATGAAAAAAAAAAAAATGCTCTTCATTCCTTATAATTCAATATCACAGACAACAAATATGCACTTAAATTTACTCTAACTGCTTTTTTGTTTGGTAAATCCAACATTGCGTATTTATTTAATGTCCATTTCGTTGATGTTTCATAGCGCGGTACATCTGCTCGTTCATGACGTAATAATGACGTAATTCATGACGTCATTATAGTATTTAACATTGGCAGATTTAGTAGATTTATTATTAGAAGTTCAAAACGCTAGAAGTAAGTTGAAAATAAGTTTGTTAGGACCCAGCAAAGTGACAATGAGTTTAAGTTCTCTCTTTGAATTTACTGTTGGATATTTTTTTCAATGTTCAGAGAAAATAAATTTAGCTAGCAATTTGAAATTCGGACTGGATATAAAATCAGACAGAAAAACATTATGGAATCTAGTATACATGTTTGTTTACATTAGTTTGACTGCAAAAGTAGTTCCGGCACTGCTTAAATTTTTCTTTTCATGGAGCTATGAAAAAAAAATTTCAGCCAATCAGAACTCGCCAATGCTCATGAAAAAAACTAATATTGAATTATAAGAAGTTCAATACGCTAGAAGTAAGTTGAAAATAAGTTTTTTAGGACCCAGCAAAGTGACAATGAATTTAAGCTCTCTCTTTGAATTTACTGTTGGATATTTCTTTCCAATATTCAGAGAAAATAAATTTAGCTGGCAATTTGAAATTCGGACTGGATATAAAATCAGACAAAAAAACATTATGGAATCTCGAATAGATCTACATGTTTGTTTACATTAGTTTGACTGCAAAAGTAGTTCCGGCACTGATTTTTTTTTTTTTTATGGAGCTATGAAAAAATTGTTTCAGCCGATCAGAACTCGCCAATGTTCATGAAAATAACTAATATTGAATTATTACAAAATGGTTTACATTGTTAAGTCAACCAAGGCCATTTAACACGAGACAATGTTGATAAAGATCAAACTTTCAAACAGTCTTGGTCAAGATAACTGTACTGTGAATGTGCATTTTGGATCCACACTGTCCGCTATTTTTGTGAAAAATTCTGGCAAAAATACCCTAGAAATAACACTGTCTGTGTCTCTTTTCCCTGCTGTTTATTTGTTTTATTTAGCGTTGTTAGAGTTGAAACGAATAAGCGTTCTAGACATTGGTCAGTCGTCGGCAGTTTCAAAGAAATATCTGGACTTGACAAACACAATTACCTGAGTGCTTCTCAAGTTCAGAAAAGTAATCATAAATAGTTTTGTTTGTTTTCAAAGTTTCCAGAAAAAAAGGGCGTAGCGGCTATATATATATACACACAACAAAACGCAAGTGCGAAATGCTCAGAACATTTAACAGAACATGACTTTATTACACTCACTATCAAGGATGCGAAATGATACTAAATCATGGTTAGGCCTTTGGCATACAGATATATTTATTGTTTTTACTGAAAAAATGTAATAAGCTTGACATACCTTGATCAAAAGCTCGGCCATTAAATTGCCTGTTTTTCACGTTTATTACCGATTTGTCATTTGCTGAAAAGTGAAGAAATTAAAGTGTGGTACTATGTTTGTCTCGATGAATTTTATCTCATTGTCATTACGTGTACTCATCACCTACTCATGTCGGTAAGAAAAGTGCATAATAACACAGTACAATTAAAAAAAACCATAGTTTCAATGCAGCAAATACTTCAGTCACGGTGACTCAAGTGGTGACATTTGTCTTTAAAAAGCAATATTTTCAAAAGCCCCCTTCCTAAAGCCCCTTTCACAGTTGGACTGCGACTATTTAAGACAATTTGGTCGCACGATAGACTTAACAAAGCTACTCTTGCAATGGATTGCGACAAGCTTTCACGAATGCCGTAGAAGTCGTTCAACAAGAGAGAGTGGAAACGGCCGTTGCAAGACAGAGGCGCATAATGCTCCTGCGATCGATCGCGCCTGTGGGTGTTGGACGAGTCACTCCGAAAGGTGTGAGGTTAGTAATGCAACTTGTTGAACGGATAACGTTGTCGTATGATATGTCTCTACCATGCAATTGGCCGGGTGTTTAGATGAGGAGTTGCAGGATCATGGGATTGATCGCACGAGTGGTCATGCAACGAGCCGGAGATGTATGCGCCCAAATATAGATCATGTCAGATCAACACAGAATTCCGAAGATCGAAAGAAATGTCGTCATTTCTTGAAACAATGTTTGGGACCATTTTACTTGCTGACTGACTTTTCTCTTTGAAATAGTCGCATAGAGTGTCTTAAGGTCGTACAACGGTAGTACTATCTTTCACGAGATGTCTAATAACAGTCTAATAATCGCATTCAGAACACAACCAAACGCATGACCGGTAGGTCCGTATTACACGTACAAGTATTGCACGACATCAAAAGGATCGGATGCAATGTCCAAGTCATGCAAGCTCGTGCATCTTGCAAAGGTTTGCAACGTTGTGCAACACTGATAAGACTAGTGCGACCAAGTGCGAGTTTTTTTTTTTATCGCATTCAGTCGCGTCAGAGTTTAGGACATATTCAAAATCCTTATATGATCGGTTGCGACCGCTTGTTACTCTGCAATGACGGCGACAACTCAGAAGACATAATGCAAGTGGTCGTGCAACACAACAAAATAAGAAGGTGATGACGTCATCACCTTCTAAATAGTGTTGCAGGTGGTCGTAAACTGGTCGTAAGGCAATTGTGAAAGGAACTTTAGGTTCATTGAAACTCGAGATCAATTTGTAAGTGCTAAATGAGCAATCGCTTTTGTCACTGAAAGTACAGTGCTTGTATGACGTTTTGCTCAGATATCAAGGAGAAGCGAAATAAGCAAAAATACAGAGGAGTAGAGATAAACGATAGAGAATTATTTCTTTTACAGATCAGCTTTTCAGGTTGATATATTCAATATTGATATACTTTTGATACTCCGCCTTGTATTTGTGCAACTGAGGACATGCATGAATAAGTGAGAAGTAACTCTGATGGGACCGGAGTACGGTTGTTAGTAAAAATTAGTTTGAATATCTAAAGTTACTAAATGCACCAATTCAAAGTTTACGTATACTAATGAAAAAGCCATTTGAAGAAGTAACAAACACTACAAATGACATGTGAAATATAAAGACAAAACTTCCATTAGATACTTGTTTACTTTGTATCACGATTTATGCTATCTTAACGCTTTAACTGAACAAATTCATGCATTCCCTTAACCATAAAGTCTTTTCGAACACAAATCTTTCCTAGTCGCTGGCTGCTTTTCAATATAAGATTGCATGATGCAAACAATGTTCAGCAACAGCGAGAAAACGATCTGTCGTGTCGTAATGACTTGCAACATCATCGGAAATCAGTTCTGGACGAATTTCAATTGAATTCGTAACCTCTTTATTACAAATCATGTGTTAAAGGGCTAGACTGACATAGAAAAAAACACTACAGAAGGATTTGTAGATGAAAAGGGTGTGTTAACGTTACAAGACAGACAGACAGACAGAAAGACATTTTCATGAATACCTTTGATATCACCATGTATGTCGGTTTGCCGTTTTTTCTCCATATCACTTGATTTGGTGTTGACATCATCGCTCACAGAAACTGCAATAGATCATTTCACGTCTAAGTGTATTGCGATTTCCATCTTATTTAAAGTATTAGTCAGAATGAGAAAACAAACAGACAAAAACTGAAATTTCACAGCTGTGTTTGGTCCAGGATGTCTTGATCTAGCACATTATTATCTGAATTTTACCCTTTTATATATATTTCATTTATTTTTTAAAGCTATCAGCGTCATATATAGAAATCGACCTCTTGCGACGACTCTAGGCTCCTCTTTAGATATGTGGTTAAGACCTTGGACTTGCAATCCAGAGGCCCTTAGTTCTGTGGTTCATTCTTATCCACAAAGCTCATCAAAGGTGACCGAAAAAACTATCAAACGTATGGATTAAATGATATTGAAGTACTGAGTATATACTTACCGCGAGGCATGCTGCCGTTTTTGTTTGGGTAAATATTGTCTTTATCTAGAAACATTTTCTTTGGTACAGCATCTCCTTTCACAGCACCAACACGTGAGTTGGATCTGGAAGAAGACAATAGTCAATCAGAAATTGTCTCACTTTCTATACCCAGAGTTAGACTAGAATGTTATTATGAATGATTCGTAAATACGGTCCTAGGCTGCATGTTTTACCGAGTCCACACTCTTACCTCCCTTTTTGCATACCGTACAGTATGCAAAAAGGTTGAACCCGCACAAAGTATAAGAGTATCTGGAAGTATATATTATTTATAATCGAATGATTGTCTTTAAGGATGTGATATTGACGAATATATAGAATTTTATTCTTGACCTTGTTCATGATCAATGTCCTATTAAACGAAATGACATTGAGTAAAAAAGAGGCATTGTGAACATGGTAAGAAATGGAGAAATTCTACTAGCCATCATTTTCTCCTTTCCCTACAATGTTTTCAATCCTTCACAACACAAAATTTGTCTTTTATAATTGTCACCATTATGAACTGTCGAAACTTTCGATTTGGCTTAGTCTGAGATGTTGTCTAGATCGGAGATATCATTAAAGTTGAGAACAGCACGTAAGACACTTTGGTTCAGCATTCACTAACAATTCTTAGTTTTATACTGAATCTTATTGTATATTTAAAAAGTAACAGAACTTCTGATTGACAAAACCATTTGGTTTAGCCAATCAGAAGTTGTCATATTTTCAAACTTAGAGAATTCTCCAGAATACACCAAGAATTGTCTTTAGAATTGTTGGTGAATACGGACCCGAGATGGTATTGCTAATAGCATGGAAAACCATAAAATATCTTGAAAAGAATTCGCATTAGAAATATGGAATGTCTTACGATTTATGTTTGTAGTGATAAGCTAGAGAAAATCCGGTTACTATGGCAACGAGAGCAGCAGCCCCGACAGAAGACATCACAATGATTCCCGTTGTTGTTTCCACCCAGGGCGTCGAGCTCTCGGCTGTCGAAACTGGAGCAGTATAAAACTTCTCTACTTTGGTGATAGCAAACATTGACCAGGCAGAACCTGTGGCAATAAAAAGATGCTCGTTCAAAAGGGGGTTTAATGCATCTCCGTGATGCATGATACCAAGCAAGTCACGGCATGATCATGAATCCTTAAAATCCTTTTTTGTCTAACAAAAGTCTGGGTGGGATATATAGGATCTGACATGAGTTGGCTTTTGAGATAAGATTTTATTAAACGAGTCTAGGGAAATGTTATTAAGCGAACCTTTGGCGAGCTTAATAACACTTTTGCTTGACGAGTTTAATAAAATTTTATCTCAAACGCCAACGAATGTCAGATTCTTTTTATCACATAACGATATTTCACGAAATATAGATCAAATGATGCAAAACCATTTATAGATGCAACAACGGTAATATCCATAAAACCCACTCACTTCTATGAAATGCGTACAAAATGACGTCAAAAATGACGTCACACAAATATGATATCAAACGTGTATAAAATAAGAAAATTTGTAATGGGTATATTACACTGAAAACAAGGGAGGTTATGTGATAAAGACTTGTCCTTGGACATGCAGAAAATTCACAAAAAGCAAAACGTTTCGACTCGGGTCAGCCTGCGCAGATCGCGCAGGCTGACCTAAGTCGATACTTTTTGCAGATGCATGAAGCTCCCTTTTCGCAGAGGATAGCTTAATTGTTTTAGCATCCTATTGATATTATCTGATTCCTCTTTGGGTAATGTACAGTGCTTGAAACCAGGGTTTCGCTGGTTCTAATCACAAATCGGCCGTTTTCTTTCCAAGGATTGGCGATAGTTATTGCGAAAGGATTCTTTCCTCTCTACCTGGTAAGCATTGTTTCTGCGTTGCTTATGTAGGATAGCAGCCAGTGGCTTGGGAGGAATATTGTGCAAAGCACTGCTAAGGGAAATAATGAATTCTAGTTTACCTCCTCAAAACATAAGCCCGAGTTCAAAACGACTCCGCAAAAGAAAGCGTTTGTAAACATTGTGGTGAAAATGGAGAAAATACTGGTAACCATAATGTAATCTTTTTTTCCCATGGTGTTTTATTCTCGTCTAAAGTCAAGTTTGATCATTTTAGCTACCTTTGATTTGTCGTCTGCAAATCCTTTGAATTTTGACAAATCTAAATTTGGTCGTTTGGTAAAGAGTTAAGGAAGTTTTTATCTGATTCCAATTTATGTGTTTGAGATACTGGTCATAACTGCATCCTAATTAACTCTAAAGCAGTGTCTGTTCACATGGGACATAGCAGCCCAGTCATAAATGAGTTTCTACTTTGAAAACATACACAATCATTTCAAACGATTTTATAACAATATAACACCTTACGACACGACACAGCTTGAAATCTATCCAAACTGAAAGCAGTTATAGACGGCAAACCAAATTTTGTTCAAATACTGGAATTTGTCTATGGAATGTTAAAACGAATTGTGGACAAAGAAAAAATGCTGGTTACCAGCATATCCCACTTTTTCTACAATGTATTACACTATTTCTTCTCAAAGGACGTTAAAACACGCGACCAGCTGGTTAAGGGTTAAATATATGTAGGCGCCAGATAGAAGTATTGAATGTATGCAGGTGCCAGATTGACGTTTTTTAAGTCCATAAATAGTGTTAACTCTTATCCTGCCGTTAGCGACCATGGATGACTTTTGTGGAGAGTGTACAGCAAGATCAGCCTGCACATACGTGCAGTCTGATCTTGCTCTACACCCTCCACTGCTATAACGGTAGTTTGGGTCATATAAGCCCAGCCTAAAGCCCGTACATTTATCAAAATATTATTGTGTTATTGTCAACAAATTTTATTCAGTAGGCTAAGGGTTAAACGATCTTTAAAAGTATCATTCATGCTAAACGGCACAGCGAATGTTTAGATTATGTTTTTCGTTTAGGTACAAATTTACCTGTGATTATTGGTGCAGGTGTACCGGAAGTATTGGTTGCAGTAAGTGCAAAAGCTTCGGCTGTCGTTAAATAGTTCTTTGGGTTTGCTAACTCATCTAATTCGTCTGACATGTCGTCTTTTAGAACGTAGATACGAACTGCGCATGTTCTTAAAATAGAAACAGCAAAAACTGATAAGCCTTGATCGCCCAAGTTCCCTGAAGATAAATGAGCCATTACTGCCTTAGACAGAGTACTAATCTGTAAAACGCCCGTATTGTATATAAAATTCATAGAAAAAAATATGTCAAGCTCAAAAGGTGTCATATTTACACGTGACACTATGCAGCAGAGTAAGTCTGACGATCTTTAAAACTAAGGTTGGTCAAAGGTCAATCCATTGGCAGAAAAAGAAATATCAAAACAAGAATTACTGTTAGTGCTGGCAACAATTATTCTATAATTAGGAGATCGCTAGACTTACAATAATAGCCATTCTTTCAATTGGTATGAATGAAATTAACCTCTATTTCATACACAGACTTGCTTACATTTGACCACTATTTGGCATTTAATGTAGGTATAATACCAGTACAAATAAATGCACTTTATTGTCATATTTTAGAATCAAGTAGCTGATGGTACATTCTTTGCAGTTTTATCTTAATCTATACCGTGCACACAGCTTTTGTTTCGCTTGTGGCATTTAAAAGGTGAATTCGTTACGTTGTCACGTGCTAGAGTAATACAACGATACACAAGACGGTAATTCTAAGAAGGCTTTCTTACGTTGTTGAGGTTTCAATAACACACCACCGCTTCGCCGTTGGAGAGACATACGTTGTTTGGTAGACTGCTGTTAGTTGAGTTAAAAATAAGGCTTCATTCATTAAGTATACAGAGCAGTTAAGAGCCATGTGATAGTTAAGAATGACAGAATTCGGGTCATAAGTGTCTATACGAATGACAACATCTATAGATGAGTTTAGCGGAGGACTGCCAGAATCCGAAGCTGACGCGTAGAGTATAAATGTATGGTCTGAAGCTGCAGGTGCTGTAAACATGACTTCACCTGGAAATGATAAAATTATGTTGTGATAAATAGTTCGTTATCAAATATTGGCAAGATTATCTGTTGCATAATAATTTCAAAATTAAGAGGCGTTAACTTAGCATGAATACTTATATTTTAGAGTTGCATAGCATATTTAGTTACGTCTCTTTTGGTTAATACTTTCGACAGTCACTAGCAAGTTTCGAGTTAAATAGGTCCCGAGTTCGAAGTTCTTTTTTAAATCAATTTGTCTTCTTTTAAAGGCCCAATAGCAGCCAAAAATATCAATGCAGGTTTTAAAATGCATTTAAACTTAAACCATACAATTTATAAGTATGGAAAATATGAAGATGACAATTTGTTATTGTGTGGACGGTTTGAGTGTTAGTCGCTGGCAGAAAAATAAATCTTAAAATCAAGCAAAAAGTTAACAAAAGATAGAGTGACCTGGCAGGTTTTAACCTAGTTTTGAAATTAATCTCTCTGCCAGCGACTAACACTGACCGACCGTACAATCACAGATCATCATCTCCACAGTAACTTCCATATTTTTATACGGCATGATTTAAATTCAAATGCATTTTAACACCCACTTTGTTTACTTTCGGTAGCTATGGTCACTTTAACTACCCTTGACCTGAAAGCCGATCCATTCTATATTAACAAAAACAATTTATGGTCCACATAGTATAACTGGTAAAAAGCCAGGACTTTTAAAGCTGGAACAATCATTCATGCGTAATTTCAGAAATGCCTGGTCTGAAAATATAATATACTTGACCTGAAATTCCATTTAAACTGAATAAGCTCGAATAATTATTTTGCATAAAAGAATAAGTTATCTCGGCATTGAGTCCAGTATCAGCGTCGGTGGCAGCTATTGTAACAACTGTCCCTTGACAATCATCATTGTAGGCGATTTCTGAACTGTAGAAAGGTGAGGAAAATATTGGGGCATTATCATTTACGTCTCCGACGGTTATATTGATCAGGGCTGTTGAAGACAACGGTGGTGTGCCCTGATCTGTGGCAATCAGATTAAACACAAACGAAGGGTCTGTTTCTCTGTCTATGACTTGCTTTACTTTTAACGTGGATGTTGCTGAATCAGCTGCTATATATACATCGGCTCTTGCACCAAACAGATTTACTGCATCAATACTTAACAGTATATCCGCATTTAATCCAATGTCGAGGTCCGTCACAGAAACATCAAGAATGCTTGTACCTATTGCCTGGTTTTCTTCTGTAGAACCAACATAAGATCCTAAGCTAAACATTGGAGTATTGTCATTGTAGTCTGTTATCGACACTGTAACAGTTGCTGTAGCGGTTAATGCACTACTACCTCTATCTGTTGCGCGAACAACCATAATGTACATGCCCTGAGTTTCTCTGTCTAAGTTAGATGCAGTATTTATAACTCCTGAGTTGCTATTGATACTGAAATGAGTACTGTCACCCGTAATGAAGTATGCGGTAGAGTATATTATAACTGCATTTAATCCCATATCGATATCACTTGCAACAACAGTATCTACAGAAGAACCTAGTGCTGCCGCTTCTGATATTGAGAAGGAATAATGTGTCATAGAAAATACGGGACTATTATCGTTCACATCTGCTATCGTAACAGTCGCTGTTGTAGTAGCACTTAGGGTAGGTATACCAGAGTCTGTCACTGTAATTTCTAGGATAAAGAGATCAGTTGTTTCTCTGTCTAGTGTCTGACGAACTTGTACCAATCCTGAGCCTCTGTCAATAGAAAATCGCGAGTTGTTGTTTCCTTTCGTAATGGCAAAAGAAAGGATTGCATTTGGTATATCATCAGGGTCTGTAGCTGTTATTGTGAACATGACTGAATTTAGGGCTATGGTTTCTGGAACGGAAGTGTCGTATGTGCCGTTGATTATAGGGGCGTTGTCATTTACATCACTTACAGATACTGTGTATGATACAGACCCTGTTCTTTGTGGTGTACCTTGGTCAACGGCAAATACTGTTATCAGGTAACTAGAAAAAAACAAAAGAACTCAACATTTATGTGGCAGTACTATCGACTGCTCAGACCTTAACATATTTTTAATATATATGAGTCATGCTCTCTGAAAAAGGGGGTTTAATGCATCTGCAAAAACTGTTGTCCCAGGTCAGGTTGTGCCGACCGAGCTGGTTGACCTATGTTAAAACTTTTTCGTATTTGTAAATTTTTGCTTGACAAAGGACCATACTACCTCAGGATTTATTCGGTTTTTAGTCAAAGCGGATTTTATGGATCCATAGTGATGTCATGACTTGCTTGGTATAAAGCATCACGGAGATGCATTAAACGCCCTTGTGGTAGAGCATGGTTCATGTTGTGTTTATCAAAGAGCATAGAAAAACTGATGGAGTTTCGTCCTGAAGACAGTTTAGCATTTTCTCAAATCTATTAAATCCCTAGGCTGCTAAGCGCGACTCAAAGACCTTTTGCAGACAATATAGGTCAAGATCAGTCTGCATAGAACTTGCAGTCTGATCTTGGATCTACATTGTCAGATTAAGGTCTACGGCCCCTAACTCTCATATTAAAAGACGGAAGCTGTCGAGATTGGCCGAATAGCCTTTACGAAAACGTCGATGTTACACGATATTTACCGATGAGTTAGGGGTCGTAATCCTTAATAGACAGTTTCCCCAAATTACCTTTGCTACCTTTGAAATAGCAACTTATGGGTTCTACTATCGCATTGAGAGTTTCATTTCTCTTATTTAGAAGGTTAGGGGTTGAAATTTTAGACTGATTCCTAAATTGCAAAGCTTGAAGATTTTTTAAGTGCTGTCGTGGACCTTACGCATCAAGATCCGACGCAAGACATTCCAGTTTGTCACAGATAACTACCGCAACAAGTTTTCGGTGTTGAAACTTCCTTTTAACTGTACAGAATCATTGACAGTGAAAATGAACTTCAGAGATCAAACTTACAATAATCAAATCTCAGCAGTAGCAAATTTTTGATACTATGATTATATCATACGCATTGTTGGTTGATTCAGCGCTTCTGGGAAGTTATTATGTACAATCTTCGCGAGCCAAGGGTGACGATCACACTGCTGCTCTATTCACCCTTGGCTGGTCGGTTCGGAATTTGTAGTCTCCGCGATACACCCTCTTACTGGATTTTGATAGTAATCACCCGTGGAATCACATCATCGAAAACAAATCAAATATCGCGTCACATAACCTTTAGGCAAAATCCACACCCTTACATTCATTTTCACAGTCCATCATCTGGTGTTTGAATGTATTCTAAAACTTCATTTACTGATTTGTTAATTGACTGTTCGATTAAATATCGTTCTTCCTTTTTTTTTTCCTTCGTTTTCAATATTGATCCCTTGTATATCCAACACTTTTCTCCTGGTTTCGCCATTTTTTGTACGTTTTGCTGATGAAGGATAGCATATGTAAAGCTCTATCTGATTGGTACTTTTAAAACAGATTTCGACTCGATTAGCCAAGGGTGAATGGAGCAAACGTATGGCTGTCACGTAGCAGAGATGGTTGTGTAGTTTCATTAAAGGCCCGGTAAAGGCCTAAATGTCAAAGCAAGTGTCATAATACATTTAAATTTAAATCATACCATCTAAAAGTATGAAATGTATTGTGGAGATGACAGTCTGTTATCGTGTGGTAGGGTCATATGTTAGTCGCTGGCAGAAAAAAAAAGAATTTTGAAATTAGGCAAAAAGTAAACAAAAGACACAGCTACCTGGCAGGTTTTAACCTAGTTTTTGAAATTAATTTCTCTGTCAGCAACTAACACTTGGATCGACCATACAATGACAGATTGTCGTCTTCACAATAATTTCCATACTTTCAAATGGTATGATAAATATTCAAATGCATTTAAACACCCGCTTTGTTTATTTTTGGGCTTTATTGTTACTAAAGTAAGCTTATCAAAACTATGTATGTAGATACCTGCCTTGAAACTACCTCCCTATCAAGAGCTACTATAGTTGATATCGATCCAGTATTGGCGTCAATTGTAAATTCGGAAGATGTTGTATAAAACGAGTACATGATGACACTACTGTTGTTTAGAGTTGAGTCAGTATCTGTTGCCTGGGCAACAGTTACCATAGTTCCGATGGTGACGTTCTCTGGCACAGTGACTGATAAAGAATTGGTAGGGAAGGTTGGTGCATTGTCATTCATATCATAAACTGCTATCCGAGCTATACAGGTTGAAGAAAGCATTGGCGTGCCGGTGTCGCTCACAACAATCTGTAAAGAAAATAGATTACTTAAGGGTTTAAACATAGACTCTGATTGTAAATAAGAGCTAGTCTAGGTTGGAGTGTGTGTATTACCAGTATGGGTGGCATTTTAATTGCCTTTGATCACATTTCATGCACTAAATTGAAACTTTACCGAAGGTTCCGCATTGGGCACTGTAATCTGAAATCTGCTATAAGCACTAATTACTGTTGAAAATTATTCCATTTCTTCGACAGGTAATGGTAGAGCACCAGGAAGAGCTGACGATGATGAAAGTTGCTGTACAAGTAAGAATGGAGCAGTATGTTGGATTTTTTATCTTAGACTAAGGTTAAACGATAATGACGACTGGTATCAGTACTTAATGCATGTAAAACCAACTAATGCAAATCTTTCCAAAGATCCTTTGTATCATATTTCCTTTCTAAATATGCCAAGAAAAAATAAAAATAGCTTCCTATCAAAAATATAATCTTAATTAAAAATGTGTGCTTGGGACTACTCTTCCTTATGAAGAAAGACTACGTCAGTAATATTTATATACATGCAAGTAAGTGTGTATACGATATACATGTAAAAACATACTATAATATCATAGCTTGTTGCCGTTTCATAATCAATGGTGCCGGAAGTATATATGACCCCAGAGCTTGTATTAGTAACAAAGGTAGACGCTCCACTACCTCCTGTAATACTGTATGTGATCACGTTATTTACTCCTGTGGAATCGTTGTCTGTGGCTGAAATTGTCACAACAGAAAATCCTCGAGCAACGTTCTCGCTTACGGTCGCTGTAATCGTACTGGGTGAACAAACCGGAGCGTTATCGTTGACGTCTTGTACGTTAATTGTGATATTCCTTGATGCAGAGAGTGGACTGGTCCCTTTGTCTGTTGCTGTTACCACTATGTTGTAATACTGGCTTCCGCCAGTAGCTGTATCCCGGTCTAACACAGGAGTTGATAATGTAAGAATTCCGGTTGTATCGTCTAGGTAGAAAATTCCAGTTTGTAATACACCGCCACCTATATTTGGAGATTTATTTACGTTAATTCTTAGGCTAGGCGCGAAACAAAGACCCTTTGCGGACAGTGTAGATCTACACTGTCCGGTAAGGTGATAGTTTTCTATAAAGATACATTTGAAAAACAAAAACTTGATCTTTATTATCGGCTTGAAAAGTTAATTTCACGTATTTAGCAGGTTAAGGCAGAAAAAGATTTCTTTACCCTTGTTTGAAATGATTTCAATAATGCAGCATACAGTCAAATCCACTGAATGTGGTAGCAATGTCAGCACATGGTGATTTTTTGATGCTGTGGTCTTTAAGACAAAGTTCTAAAAAGTCACAGTGCCTAACTGTAATGAATTTGTATTGGACCAATTGGTCCTTTTACATCGTTCAATTCATGTAAATTTGATAAAGTCTAATGAAAGATTATGTTACTCTGTTCCTTTGAGTAGTTATACACATAAACCTGATCTTAAAAACAAGTTAGATTTCAAGGGACATACTGTCAGTGACGCTATCAATAGTGAAGGTTATCTGCCCATCTACTCCGGCGTCTGCATCTGTTGCCGCAATCGTCACTATGGAAGTTCCTATCGCAGTATTTTCGCTTACATTGTATGGGCTTGCAGCAATATAGACGGGACTGAACGCTGTCCAAGTTGGCGGGTTGTCATTGATACCGTTAATCTGATTATAGATACATATTGAACATTGTATGTCTCAAGCTTCGGACAGAATAAATGATTTTAATCCAACGTCTTACCTTTTTTAAAAAGTAGGGTAGGCAATTATAAGACTGCATACGTGCATTTATTGTAGAATATTTTGTCCTATAGTACATTGTAAATTTACACGTTAACTACCAGAATATAAATGGTAGTTCACACTGAAGCTATTATGCAAATCCTAGTTCAGCTGAAGCTATTTGCTTTTTCTTTATCTTAGAAAAATGTAAAGATATTACTTAAGCTTACTGTCTTGGTTGCGAACATTTATAGCTTTCACATGCTATTCACACTTATTGTGCATATGAATAAGATAAGAAGCAATTAAAAAAAAAAGAATGACGAGGAAATACCGAAATTTAACATACAGATACAAAAACTGTAGCAGTCCCTGTATTCAAACCCGAATCGACACCAATAATCACCAGGGTATACAAGAAATTCTGGGCAGTTAGAACGTCGTAATCAATCGGGTTTGTGCTTGTCTCGATTTGATCGATGTTCAGGAGGAACTTGGCCGCGGAATCATCACCACTTTGAATCGATACTGTCACATTATCTGCCGTATCTTTGTCTGTGACGGTGACATCACACACAGAGAAGCCTGAAAATAGGGAAAGTGATGTCGATTTGTATTTTCAGCCTGTATGTGCGCGTGTGTTTGTGCTTTTATTTTCGCAGAGATCGGTTTTGGATGTTGTTCATTCGATTTTAGATAGAAATGTGAAATATTTATCTGTTGTTAAGGCTTTCAGTATCTATGAAAAATGAATTAAGTATAAGACTACCGGAACATTTCTATAAATTTAAATATGGCTCAACTATATTTTACAATATTGTAAAAACCATGGTTATTAAATGGCTTGCAACACGCGAAAAGGGGCATTCGGACATTTGCGTAAAGTGTCGTCTCGGATCAGCCTGCGTAGCCCGCGCAGGCTAATCCGAAACAACACTTTCCGTTTTTATGTAATTTTCTGTTTTGCGCAAGCCTACTGTAGCACAAAATCTAATGTAGTTGTGAAGTGCCGTCTCGGATCCGCGCAGGCTGATCCGAGATGGCACTTTGCGCAAATGTCCGAACGCCCCTTTTCACGTGTTGCAAGCCATTAATAATATTTGCACTACCTGCAGTTGTGTTTTCTGTAACAGACACGTAGTATACAGCAGGTGAAAATACTGGTGTGTTGTCGTTTATGTTCTGTACTGTTACCGTTAAATTTTGGCTTGCAGTATGGGCTGAAATGGCAGAGTCCATGACTACTAGGGTAACGGTGAAGGACGTTTGCCCACTGTCATAATCTACGACCTTGCTGATGGTTATCGCTCCTGTGCCCGAGTCTATTTGGAAATTTGTTGAACCTGTAACAAGAACTGCTTCTTAAAATAACCGTTATATCATACCTCTTACATGAAGCGATTATCTCATAATGGTTGGACCATAAAGCATAATATACACCGTTATCAAGTTATGCAGCATTAAAGTACTTGAACTATATCACAAACAATCTACTTTTCTGTCGAGCCCAGTTTAGTAAGATCGCCATGTTGTATCACGGGTTGCATACCTTCCATTGAGAAACTCGCACTTATAATGCCCTATTGACCTTAATAAAGTATGGCTTAGGCACACATAACAATTCCACGGAATTTTGCTTTCCCCGATTGTCGTCGTACCCGCTTTATCGTAAGTAAAAAAAAAAAGGAGAATTATCACAAAAATTAGCCATTAGAAAACTTAAGTTCAATTTCTTACAAGTTGCCTGGATTGAACCTTGACTGCGGTAACACCAACAGGATTCTGTGGTGCTGAAAGTTTCAAACAAGCGCTCAGCGCATACTTTCGACGCGGGAAAAATCGACCTAGGAAGAGGAGAATGAACTCTGAAACGATTACCTTCATAAAGGTTTCGGACAGACTGGGATTTGAACTTGCAACCGCCCGCTAGATCAGCTGCCGCAAGCACAACCCGTGATTCACCGGTGTCCGTTTTCACCAACCATTATCAAGACCATTAAATGCCATTATTCTTCAGAATTTTTCAAATTCGAACACTACACAGCTTCTGATTGGCTAAACCATTTGGTTTAGCCAATCAGAAGTTGTGTTACGTTAGAATATAGACAATTTCAATTATAAAGACTAAAAATGTTCCTGAGAATGGTGGATGATTACGGCCCCAGTTGTTAATGTTTTCTCACATATCATCTTAACCGGTCAGGCGTCGACGGATCATTCAGTCCGTAAGTCGGTTATTCAGAGCAGTGACAAAGATACACCGTAAAATATGACACTATCTCACCTGACAAGCTGTAGCTCAGCACATCGCCAGCGTCTGTGTCATTAACTGTATAAGATATATTGACAGCAGTTCCCACAGGTTCTTCTTCATTAATGGTGGCTGTAAACGTACCTCCAATCACAGGAACTTCGTCATTGATATCGGTGATGTAAATTCTCATGAATGCAGTGCTGGTATTTGTTGCTAAAGTCGCCCTGCAAAGATGATAATACAGGGTGTCATATGTGTTACCATTTTAAGTAGATGACTTTTCATGATTTGATAGATTTTTTTGCTGTTATGTACTAAGTTAACATAGGTAGAATAAAGATTTTTACAGTCGACATTATGTGGACTTTTTGTGGATGTTTTAGAGAAAACGTTGTCATTTGACATTACTTTTGTTCGTTTGTCGAGTAGATTTGAAAACCTCGAATGGGGTCAAGTATACATACGAGGGGCTATCCAGAAGTTTGTAGACAAATTGAACATTTTTTTTTTTTATTTATCTATATATTATCGCATAAGAACATAAACTTCACATCTTAAACATTTGTATGTTGTGCATCAACATTTAATGAATTAAATGATATTTTAAATGTAAGACAGAACTTACAGTCACCGTAGCAACGTGCAAATAAGAATAGTGCCGCACCACGGAATGTCAAACAATGTTAATGTTTTTTCCTCTTAAATAATATCATCAATTTTCTTTGAATTCCGCAGGAATTTTTTCAATATTTCCGTATCGTCATTTACGGTAGCAAATGTAATTTTGGTTGTTTATCATGTCTATCCATTCTAGTAACAGACAGTTTTGAAATCAAGCGGAAAACGCGATTTTACGTGAAAATGTCTGAAGAAAAAGTAAAACAATGGACAATTAATCGATTTTGCGTGAGTCTTGGCCATACACCAGGGCCCCGTTTTACTGAGGTAGTTACGAACAAAATTTGCGTAAGTTTTACGTAACTAAAGTATGGTTGCATATTTCTGCCAGAGAAAAACTAAGGTCGCGACGTCATTTAGAATTTTGTCGTGCGGTAGGTACATCGTTGTACATGACATCAATCGATTGCTTGTAAACTACTAATTCGGTTGCACTTTTTAATACAATTTTGTGCACCGTTCACAGTGATATCAAAATACAGTCTTAATTTTTCAGACGAATCCAATAATTTGTATTAATTTCTTTGCGTCTGTCCATAAACTTCTGGATGGCCCCTCGTACATATTTGGCGCTGAAAGAGTTATAAGATATCGTACTGTATCGTTAAGTTGTAGACTCTATCGTCAGTTTCAAAGTCGATCGTTGAAGACAGGGCTAAAGCATTCGGAGAAAGAATCTGAAATTTGGTACCCGGCGACTGGGAAGTGATATTATAAAGAATGGTTCCGTTATCAGCATCGACGGCTAACAATGAATAAATAGATACGTTGGTGTTTGTCCCTTCATCTATTGACAGTGTTGTGGAACCGTTTGCAGCAGGCGATACAAACACGGGAACGGCCCCTGAAAAGAAAGAGGTTCTGGGTCTGTATTCACCGAGCATTCTCCAGAGCATTGTTAGTCGTATTCTCCAGAATTTTCTAAATTTGAAAGTAACACATCTTCCGATTGGCTAAACCATCTGGTTTAGCCAATCAGAAGTTATGTTACTTTCAAATTTGGTAAATGTTGGAGAATAAGACTAAGTATGTTCTTAGGAATGCTCGGGTGAATGCGGACCTTGATGTTCACAGAAGTTTAAGGGTGTAGAACGATAATAATATAAATACGATGTTAGGCTCGAAAGTTATATGACGAAAGTCATAGGAATACTTAGTTATCATGGTAAAAGTGAACCGATTATTCACGCTAGTAGTGAGAAACATTCGGTATCGAGTTTTTATTACTATGGGGAGAAACCATATGTATACATTGTTGGAAAGTGCAAAATGCTGGAAATACGGATTCTCTTCTTTTCCCACTATGATTCTATTCTTTCAAAGACAAATCCTGTCATCGAGCACAGAGTCAAATCATTTTCAACAGGCACATACGAGAACATGTGACAAAGTAGATTTTTTTTTTTTATGTTTGTCAGTAATTTGGCGGGAAATAATGATGGATTATAAGGTTTGATAATTCATGGTTACGAACAGTTTAATTAACCGATTTCATAGCAACCAGTACGGAACTACATAGATTATGGCACCATGTTTATAACTTCACCCTTTCAAACGCATTAGATCTATTTCAGACAGTGATTAAATCTAATAACTTAAAAAAATAAATCCAATCTTTTCAAAATGTTCATTAGTCCTGCTAAATTCCGGTTTATGAGTGTTGTTGATTTGTTGTTTCACTTCGAATGTAAATAAATGGCGGACACTAATGACACTAGCGCGGAAGGATATATTTGACAATCGGAAGATTAAAGATTAAAACAATGTCAATTGGAAAATGGATTTTAGTCTTTTTTAAATAATTCACTTTATGCGATTTTCTCCGAAATTGATTAAAACACAATTCTTTCATAATTCTGGTCTATACCAAAGAACTGTTTTCTTTGTGAAGTGGTAAATACATTCTTATTGTAATGCTTTTTATGAGGGTACGAAACGGGGAATTACATAAAAACAACTGTATTGGATTTTGACGAAAGTCCTAACAAAAAAGGGGTTAGAAGCATGAAATTAAACTTTATCTCAAATACCGACTTATGTCAGATCCTACATGAGAGGAATGAATTCCGTCGCAATGACTATTATCAATCCTCGGAAAGAAATCTGCCGAACCGGGATCGAACCAGCGACCCCGTGTTCTCAAGTCCTGCGCGCTACCGACTGAACTACCGGGGCTCGGCATTTCTTGCAAGAAATGGAGTTGAAATAGGTAAAATAAACTACTAATCCGGGCAGTTTGTCGTGGCTGCCGACATGGAACTCACAATGAAACAGCACAATCATATATTTCTCTGCGATATCGGTTGTTTACTGGGTAAATAAATATTTAACCCTTAAGCTGCTAAGCGTGACTCAAGGACCTTTTACGGACAGTGTAAATCAAGATAAGACTGCACAGGACGTACAGTCTGATCAGGAGATATCTCCCTTCCAAATAAATAACTCTGTAATAGCAATACATGTATTTGGGTTTTTATTATCAACTTGGTTTCATTTTAATTATTTAGCAAGTTACGGGTTCAGAGTCGCGGTCGATACAGGTTGAGTTCTTTATTTGTTTTAGGCAGTTTTTTTGGCGGAATAAGACTGAATTCATTTCATTTCATGTGCTACATTATGCAAGGTAGGGTTATACAAAGAAATGTGCTTGCTGTAACAGTTAAACGCCGTTCAAACTGAAATGACAGTCATAAATCTTGTAAAGTACGTCTGAAAGTTATTAATCCTTAATCCTTAGCCTTCAGCTCGGGGCGCCATGATTCGCCACAGCCGTGAACAAGTTTCCAAGTCCCCTGCCACCTGACCGTTCAACGAATTTATTATACTGCAAAGTTTTACCATTCCAACATGTATTCGGCGAAATTCCGCTGTTTTGTGATCTCAGGAATTGGATTCGCTGGCGAAATAGAATTGTCCTTCTGAGTACCCCAATCAAATGAAAACTGACGTGACTGAAAACTTGGTAAAACGTGTAGTTTGTTGCATTAACTTGATGATGTCACTGCGATAGACATTCGACGTATTTTTACAACATGGATTTTAAAAACTTCAAGGTAAGTAACGATGCATTTTAATGACTTTTGGCAAAACTAAACGACCATTAGTTGCCTCAAACAACCATCAAGTTATCCTTTTATCGTTGCTATGTGTGAGTTTCGAGACTTCACGATTTGCTTATCTGACGAAGCTTGTTTCAACCCCGTGTATTTGTTTATGAATGACAACAAATGATAACATTTGTAACTATACTCATTTATTTTCAAAACAATAATCCTTTATTTCCTCTTTAATGACAACCATCAAGGGAAACTAGTAATGATATGGTGTAGGCTACTCAGCATGTTTGTCCTATGGGCGGCTCGGATCAATCGACGCCGCCATTTTGGATGTTGTGTTGAAGGAGTAGTCATGTATACGGGGCTCCCGAAAGGGAAACTGCTTTTACGTTGATTTTGCCAGCGTACAGGAATATAATTTCGGGGCATATTATCCAATCAGATCACGAAAAATTTCTTTGCAGTATAATGAAAGCCTTCGGCTCGGGGCGACATGATTGGCCACAGATGTGAACAAGTTTCCAAGTCCCCTGCCACTTGACCGTACAACTAATATTGTGTGTGATATATTTGTGTGTTATACATATGTTAACTGTGCTCTGCAAATGCTGTCCATTTTGACAAGTTAAATATTGTGGTTTGGTAAAGATTTAAACCTACACGAACGAAAAAAAAAAAACGACCCTAACGACCGAACAAACATATAGAAGAAAATCTTTCATGAATCATATTTATCTTCACTGTCAGTACTTTGATCCCTATTTGCTTGTATTTGTTGCACTAATCCATCTGTCAAGTAGAAAATGTAACCGAGTCATACTCTGTGAAAAGAGTACATTATGCCGATCATCCCTCAGGCTTCTAAGCGCAAGTCAAGGTTCTTTCCGAACCGTGCAGATCCAGATCAGACTGCAGAGAACGTGCAGTCTGATCTTGGATTTACACTACCAGATAAGGAGATATCTTTCGACCAAAAGATACCTTGGACTTAGCAGAATTTGGGTCTTAATTGTAGGCTTGAAAGTTTCATTTTTTTACCTTTTCGGCGCCGTAGTAAAAAAACAAGGGCTTTTGCGGACGGCATAGATCAAGATCAGACTGCACAGAACGTGCAGTCTGATCTTGGATCTATACCGTCCGCTTGATAAAATGAACAAGAGGACAATCTTTATCACGTACCCCTCTCCAACGCCATCCCCCCCCCCCCCTTGTTTTCAATGTAATTCAGCCATTGCGAATTTTCTTGTCTCACACACGTGTGAGATAAGAAAATAGTGCTGTATTTGGTTAACACTCTGTAATTATACACCTCATTTCCAAAATATTGCTGACTAGGTTTCTGGGTGAAATTAACGGTCAAAATTCGCAATCATGATAAAGTTGTTAATTTAATCACTTTTACATTCGAAACAAAATCACTATAAGCCAGTTTATATGGAACTATTTTCCGTTCGTAATGTACCTCTCAAATTAGGGAAAGGGCTTCATGTAAATTTCATTACACATTATACATAAATGCCTGTGTTTTGAAACATTATGGACTGTAATTCCTGTTACACAGTTGTTTGATAAAAAGAATCTGACATTCGTTGGCCTTTGAGGTAGAAATTTATTAAACTCGTCCACAAAAAAAAAATTATTAAGCTCGCCAAAGGCTCGCTTAATAACAGTTTTTGTTGACTCGTTTAAGAACATTTTATCGCAAACACCAAAACATGTCAGATCCTGTATATCTGATTTTCAGTGGACTGTTTTTGCAGTCTCCGATAGAGATTGAGTCTCTACATTTTGAGCCGAAAGAGATAAAACGAGAAGATGGGGTTTTTGTGAAATGTTTGATAATGTCGTATTTTAGCCCACTTTACTCAAAATATATGGACTCAAGTAGTCTGTTCATCATCTTTTAGATAACAGAATAGATACCGTGCCGCTCTATACAGGGTATGTTTTGGGCTATTAAAATAACATTTATCATCCATTCATTATTATATGGCCTGCAACACGCAAAAAGGGGCACTCGGACATTTGCGTAAACTGTCGTCCCGGACCAGCCTGCGCACTCTGCGCAGACTAATCCGAAACGACACTTCCCTTTTTTATGTAATTTTCTGTTTTGCGCAAGTCTACTGTAGGATAAAATCTAATGTAGTCGTAAAGTGCCGTTTTCGGATTAGCCTGCGCGGAGTGCGCAGGCTGATCCGAGACGACACTTTTCGCAAATGTCCGAATGCCCCTTTTCGCGTGTTGCAGGCCAATTATATAGATTAACGGTATTGTGCGCCACTGCAGCTTGCAGCTTTGGAACATTGATTGATTGTTTAGCGCCGTTTTCAACATTTTTTCAATTATAAAGCGGCGGCCGGTGCACCTATCCATGCTTTTCTAAAGTTTCTTTTACCAGCACTCCGCACAATATTCTTTCCAAGCCAGTGGCTGCTTTTCCACATAACAATCGTCGAAACAATGGTCGGCGGTGAAAGAGGAATAAATCCTGTCGCAATGACTATCACCAATCCTCGGAAAGAAATTGGCCGGGCCGAGGATCAAACCAGCGACCGACCCCGTTTTCTCAAGTCCTGCACGCTACCAACTGAGCTGCGGGGGCTTAGCAGCTTTGGAACAAATTGCGGAAAAGGAAGTAATTGCGTGTGATAATAATCAGCTCCTTTCTTCACACTGTTTTTCTTATGGCTAAAAGCTTTCAAAAAAAATTTTTTTTTCCTTATGGCGAAAAAATAAACTTTTCATTTCTGTCCAATATTTGTTTGTTTGGTACTTTGAAGAGATTTTAGACTGTTCAGCAGAAGTCTGTACAGTGATTTATTTACAGAAAAGTTTCAATCAGTCACCGTTAAAAGTCAGATATTGTAATGTTGAGGTTTATTTGTTAGAATAATTATAGCACAAAATAACCGATAGTGTAGGTTCAAAATCAGACCTTTTGTTCTGTGCCGCATGATCTTGATCTACACTAGCGCTCAGGATGACATGAGCCATGGTCTGGCGAAAGGGGCTTTAATACAAATCCATGATGCATGATACTATGAAAGTCATCAAATCATTACGGATCCATAAAATTCATTTTGTATAACAAGCGACTGAAATCATAAGATAGACTGGTCCGTTGACACGCAGATGAAATTGGCCGATAGCAAAAAGTATCGGCACAGGTCAGCCTGCGCAGTCCGCGCAGGCTGACCTGGGTCGATACTTTTTGCAAATGCATTAAGCTTCTTTTGCCAGCGAATGACTCACATTTATTTACTCAAAAAAATATTACAAAAATGAAATCAAACTTTTTCTGTGAAAGACAAAAATATTAAAAATTATGGTTGATCTCGTCAGAATCTCGTCCGATAATTTGAAAAGAGTATATTAAAGATTAAAAAAAAACCAAGCGTGTTCTTTGCAGTCAGATTTTGATCACAACGGTCTTGAAAAGTAAAGAATACACTACTGTATGGTATAGTTTACTACTTCCGGTCGAACAAAATAGTCCACAAACGAATCTGTGTAATATCGGAAACATACAGATAAATACGAATGTTGAAAACAATAGCTAGAGACAGAAACGTCGGTGTTAAACCATTTTTTTTAATCTAAATTTTGTTTGTACTGTTAAAAAAACCTTGAATTACACTAAAAAGATGCGGTTTTGCGCATATCGGCTATGTATTCACCGATTGTGCATGCACTGAATTGACATGTCTGTCAAGAAACGTCGGTGTTTAACCATTTTTTCCCACTAAAGTTTTGTTTGTACTGTTGTAAAAAAAAAAAAAAAAAAACTTGAATTACACTAAAAAGTGCCGTTTTTCGGGTATCGTCTACGTTTTCACAATACGCGCATGCGCTGAATTGACATGGCTGTCACGAAACTAATATGTCGGATTTGAATACAGGGCAACAAAAACGCGCAACAAAACATGAAAAATGTATCTCTAGTTCAATGTTATTTTGAATTTCAATTGACTGTTAAAATAAGTATACAATACACGAACGAATCATGTCAAAAGGCGGTAAAAATGATAAATGAACAGTTTTTATTTGTACACTGCTCAAAAGAATTAAAGGAACACACAAATACCGAAATTCAAGTCTTTCATTTTGCTAAACATTCAGTCTTTGTGCTCTAAAAACCATCAACTTACATATTTATTTTATTAGACAAAAATACCTGAATACTTTTCTTGTTCGTTTGATTTTACATGCCGATAAGCCATGTTAAGAAGAAAATCAAAGCATTTGTTTTCCTCGTTCTTTTGTTAAACAACTCATATTTTTCCAATCTTTTCTTAATACTTTTGTCTGATCATATGAAAGAAAAAAAAAACGAGAAGAAAAAAAATGACACCTCAAGTTCTCTTGTAAGCCTGTGGGGCATATCAAAAAGACGGCTTTTACAGGAAAAGCCCATACATCTTTTGAGCAAATCAAATCCTGTTGCCGACTCTGAGATTTTTAAGTGTTAAGACTGTATTAACGTACGAGCAGAAAATTATTTGTATTGTCCTGCACTGAAAGAATTATCTTGTAATGAAAATCGAGGATATGTGTTCCTTTAATTTTTTGAGCAGTGTATTTGTATTGGAGTTTAACGCCGCTTTAACAACCTCGGTCGTATCACGGCGGTCAGTGCACCTACGCATGTCTTTCCTGGCTTTCTCACGCCAGTGCTGACAACTTTCTTTCCAAGCCACTGACTACTTTTCTGACATGCAACAGACGTGAGTGGCGAAAATTCGCCGGAAAGAAAGTTTGCCTCAAACGGGTATCGAACTTGCAACCACCGGGTCAAGAGTCACATGATAAATGAACAACTGCCGTGTTCATTCGACAGATACAATTACAAACATTTCACCTCCAAAAACGATTCTGCTTTAGCGAGTGGTTTAAGCACATACGCCATGCTCTGTGAAAAGGGGATTTAATGCATCTGAAAAAGTATCGACCAAGGTCAGTCTGCGCAGTCCACGCAGGCTGACCTGGGTTGAAACTGTCTGCACTAGAAAAATTTTCTTCGTATCAAAGGACCATTATACCTCAGGATTCAGTTGGTTGTTGGACGGAATGGATTTTATAGAACCATAATACATGACTATATGATGACTAGCTTTGTATGGTGCATCACGGAGATGCATTATTCGTTGTACGATCAGGTGGCAGGGGACTTGGAAACTTGTTCACGGCTATGGCAAATCATGTCGCCCCGAGCCGAACCCCTGCCACCTGACCGTACAACGAATTTATTATACTGCAAAGTTTTACCATTCCAACGTGTGTTAAGCGAATTTTACCTGTTTTTGGTTTCAAAAATTGAATACGCTGACGAAGTAGAATTTCCCTTCTGGGTGCCCCAATTCAATGAAAACTGACGTCACTGGGAGCTGACGTCACTGAAACCTTGGTAAAACTTCAGTTTGGTGCATAATCTTGATGTTAATATTGATCGACGCCGCTATTTTGGATGTTGTGTTGAAAGTGTAGTCATGTATACGGGGCTCCCGAAAGGGAAACTGCTTTTACGTTGGTTTTGCCAGTGTACATGATAAACATGTTCGGGGCATATTATCCAATCAGATCACGAGAAATTTCTTTGCAGTATAATAATAAACACTTTTTGCCAGAGCACGGCTCACTTGTCCTCGGTCTCTATCGGCCGTTACCCAAATCTAAAATATGAATTAAATGTTCTGACATTTATCATTATGTTTAACATTTTTTAATCGTTATAGCACAAGACGTACATCTGCGTCCAGACTTTGCATTTATGTTTCTTTGTTGCTTATCTTCGTTTTCAACATTATCTCAGTTATATCGCGGCGATCATGGCGGCCTATACGCCTATCCATGATTTTCTGGAGTTTCTTTTATCAACAACTCCCACTATATCCTGTCCAAGGCACTTGCTGCCTAACCACAAAGACATCGCAAAGACAATGTTCAGAGGAATGAATCTTGTAATAATTATCATCAATCATCGGAAAGAATTTGGTCGTGCTTGGTATTGTACCTGCAACCTCTCTTTCTCTGCAGTGGAAGCAGAATTTGGTCCCCTCCCTCCCAAGTACACTCGAATGTAAAATGCTAGTTTATTCAATAGACAGAGGCAAAATTACATGGGAGGGGAGCTCCGGTAAAACGGGTTTAATTCCTCTCCGTGATGCATTATACCAAACGAGTCATTACATAATTATGGATCCATAAAATTCTTTTAGTCTAATAACCCCTTGAATCATTAGATTAACTGGTCCTTTGACATGCTGAAAATTGACCAGTAGCAAAAAGTTTCGGCCCAGGTCAGCCTGCGCTGACAGCGCAGGCTGACCTGGGCCGAAACTTTTTGCAGATACATTTAAAGCCCCTGTTTATAGAGCATGGCTCATATAAATTTAAGACCACCATTTGCACCTATGCACTTACTGCTGAGTAACAGGGTAACGATAAAGGACGAAAATCGAGCTACTTAACCATTTTTTGTGTGTATCTGAACTCGTAAGATCGCGCAATTGAGACTTTTATTGCCTCTCCGGGGAAAAAAAACGTCAAAATAGTGTGGGAATAGGAGCTAGTACATATCGCAATGTTTGATTGGGTGGTGTTTTACGCAGCTTTCAGCATTTCAGTCATATCACGGCGACAGCTCACATATTCATGTATTTCCTGGGTTACGCCAGTACTAGACTGGGGCTCTGAAGTGTCTAGCCCAAGGACACTCCCACGAAAGACCCAGGGGATCCAGTGAGGCTTGAACCAAGGGCCTCAAGGTCACGAGTCCTACACTTTACCACTGAGGCACGCAGGTTGAGACTGAGCCACGCAGGACCCCTGCAAAAGTATAAGAATGAAAATGCAAGAGACTTTTTCCTGTCCGTCATACGTTTCTATTCATAAATATGGACTATGCTCTGTGAAAAGGGGGCTTAATGCATATCCGAGATGCATAATAGCAAGCAAGCCGTTATTTTACTATAGATACATAATAGCCACTTTAAAATAAAAAGAAAAAACGACTTAATCATGAGGAAGACTGGCCCTTGGACATACAGAAAATTGATCGATAGCAAAAAGTTTCGGCCAAGGCCTATCTGGATACTTTCCGCAGATGCATTGAGCACCCTTTTCACAGAGCATGGCTGATATGTTTCTTTTCTGCATCAGTTGTACTATATGTCGTTAGCAGTGTCTAGAAAACATTGTATGAGATTGTGGTAACCCAGTACCAGTCAACAAAATCATTTACTCGTCTTTATTGAAATCATTTACAGATGACAAGTCAGAGTGGTTCAAATAAAACATTTCCTTTAAAAGGTAGAAAACATTGTTAACCAGCATTTTCTCTTTCTCCCACAATGTTTTCAAATCTTTCCTTTTTTCAGAGTCAAATAAAATACTGGACTTTTTCGTAAATGTAAATGAAGAACTTATGAGACCTTTTCTAGCTGTCGGCATTTTTTACGTTAGATTGTCCTTCCGCAATGCACTGCATTAACCCAGTATAGAAATTTTGAAACCCAGAAAAGACATGAAGTAGGTATCTTGCCTGGCAACTTTTGAAAACACTCTTGAAAAAGGAGAAATGCCATGTACCATACAGCTATTTTTTCTTTTGTCTCATTGTTTTCACATGTATTCTTGGAAAAAATCCTTTAAATCCTTCGTGACAACTATTCAAAATCAATTTTTTTTTTATATTACGCGAATTCGTTCTTAGGTATAATGAGATAGTAAGTACTATTTTCGTAAAGAGTGTGAAGAGATTTTATTCGGTAAAATTTCCTACATTTATTGGTCGGATCTCTCTCTCCTTCTCTTTCTCTCTCGCAAGCACGCACGCGCGCTCACTCACTCTCCCACCCACCCAGTCACTCACTCACTCACGTACCCAATCAATCAATCAATCAATCAGAGGACAAGGAAATATATACTAATAGTATTTTACTTACCATGAGTGTATACAACCAATGACATCGAAACAAGAGAAAATGCGATGAAAAAATAAAGATCCATTTGGTATGGAAAATACAAGCAAAAAATAGTTATATCATCTTGTTGCCAAAACAGTGCGCTTCTAAACTTAAGCGTGGATTTAATCTATTCCTCTATCTTCAAGGTTCTCGATAAAGTAATGTTTATTTTTCTGATTTATCACATTTTACATTTGTAATGTAAATGTCAGCTGTATATCATGTTCATTCCAAATTATCACAGATATAATATGGCCCATGCTCTATGAAAAGGGGGCTTAATGCATCTGCAAAAAGTATCGACCCAGGTCAGCCTGCGCAGTCCGCGCAGGCTGACCTTGGCCGAAACTTTTTGCCACTGGTCAATTTTCTGCTTGTCTAAGGACCAATTTACCTCATGATTTAGTTGGTTGTAAGACAATGTGGGCTTTATGGATGTATGATCATGTTATGTACTGCTATGTATCATACATCAAGGAGATGCATTAAGCCGCTTTTTGCCAGAGTATTGTTCATATCTTTTGATATGGCAATTTGACTGCAATAAAGAATCAAAGTACTGAGAGTACACACAGATCTACGAGTATCAATAGGCTTTCTCTCTCAAGGCAGTGGGGGACAGTAGTCACAAACACTTGTTTTTGACACACTTTGCTCTCTATAACATGATTTATAAGGCAAGGCGTCCTACTGTAAAGGAGGGTAGTTTTTTCTCACCTCAAGATGAAAAGGAAATGTTAATACCATAGTAAATATATTGAACGAATATTGTTCAATACTTTACTAGTCACATTTCTAAGCTGATCGCTAGGAGTCATCAATCAACCTTTAAAACCACCCACATCACGCCACGAGTTCCAGGGTCCGCATTCGCCAACCATTCTCAAGAATACTCATACTCTAATACTGGATACAAAAAGTAATACAACTTCTGATTGGCTAAACCAAATCGTTCAGCCAATCAGAAGTTATGTTACTTTCAACTGTAAAAAATTCTTGTGAATAAACCAAAGAACATTATTAAGAATGGTTGATGAATACGGACCTGGTTGGTTCCCATGAAGAAAAGATGGAGATGGATTGAAATGAATTTTAGCTTAAATATGTTACTGTCGATGTGACGTAAAAGCCGTCGGAGACTGGTGATGTTCCGGGAATAGGTTTTGTCACAAAAGAAGGTGTCACACCGCAACTTTTTACGTAATTGAAAATACATGTATAGTAAAAACCGCTGTTTTCGACTGGCTGCTGCTGATTCCCTGACGAAGCGGGAGCTCTGCGGGTTTTTTTTCCTTCAAATATACGTCCAATGTTCTCCACAAAAAGCAGCAGAAAAAGGCATCGTGAGTAATGAACTTTTTTGCTATTCCTCTTCAAACACATCGACCCTCGGAAAATCGCTGTCAGTCTAGGCTTTAACTGTTGATAGACCATGCCTCTTTGCCTGGTCACATACCAAAAGTTAGTTCTGAAAGAAATGCAAAAAATGCATTCATTCTCTGGAGAAATAATAAAATCAACTTCAGAAATACATTTTAGACCTCTCCTCTCACACTTCATGATAAAACAGTGTGGCAGAAGAGCTTGGTAACAAATTTTCAAGTGGGACTACTTTTGACTACTTCGACCCGGAAGCATTTCGTTCTGGCGTTACACTAGAAATGATTTTTATACAACTAAACAAGTAACACGTAACCATAAACCGAGTTCTGATTATAGAATGAAAACAATTGAATTTGCTAACGTAAATTGCTATCCATCACAGGGGAAAAAAAAGGTTATATGTACAGATGCTCGCTGTTCAAAGTAGCCTTCAATCATTTTGTAAAATTCAGTAGACTTTATCGACATACCCAATACCCTCACCTTCATTCTTCCCCCAACACTGGATACGCCACTTTGTATCAATTACACAACGTGGAGTACAATAAATAGTAAACTCTACTCACTGCATGTATAGCTCTTACTCGATAAAGCTTTCATTATGGGTTTATATTATTGTTTATATTCTGGGATAATCGGTTTAAAATCACGTAACGTGACGAGATAATTTATAAATTCAGCTCGATAATGTTTATTATCTCGTTACGGTTCGTGGTTTTAAACTTTTGTTCCCAAAAACAAACAGTAACATGGATTGTTAATGAAAGGTTTATCAAGTTAGAGTTACATAAATACCGGTCGATACGACATATAAATGTGTTGCTATACACACGTACGAGGTAGTGAATTTATCTTTTACCTTTGTACAGATTTTCTTTTTTGAAAGTCATAGACTACGCATGTTACTACGTAAAGTCGGTCGATTCTAGCTCTTTTTATACGGTCTTCAAGTCTATAAAGTTTTCCACAATTCAGTAAAGGGCTGTGCAGGTCGGATATTGTAGAAATTTCAGACGAACCTATACGTATGGATATAATATAGCAAGGTCGGTATGTTTCAGCCTGTTTGAAAAATGTACTGAATGAGAATTTGAATTTAGATGTATTTAGTCTTAAGGTAATGTTATACGAGAAGGCCCATATTCACCAACCATTCTCAAGAACATTCTTGGTCGTATTCTCAAGAATTTTCTTAATTTGAAAGAAACACAAGTTCTGATTGGCTAAACCAAATGGTTTAGCCAATCAGAACTTGTGTTACTTTCTAAATTGAGAATAAGACAAAAAATATTCTTAAGAATGATTGGTGAATACGGGCCCTGCTCGTATATGTGTGTAATTTGCACAAATGACTTGATGTCCGGTTCATGAAACTTGTCTATAAATAGAAACGTAGCATCTATTGGCAAAATACGTCTATTTTAACACATACCAGTGCCGGCTGCTCTAGCCTTCGCATCTCATTTCCCAACGAAACGCTTTGGCTAATTCAAATTTATGTATGACAAGCAGAACAAGCAATCTTGGTATATTCTATACCAATCTCTTGATGGTACTCTCCCGTTAAATAACTCACCAAGCTAATGAGGCGGGATGGCAATCAAATGTTGTATGCGTTTTTCTCCTCGTGACGGTGGGTTTGACATTTTGTTAGTCGGTTTTAGTATTATACCATACTATTTAGCAGAAATAGCAGAAATAGCCCTACAGTTTTTTTTTCAAGTCCAGCGTCTAGAAATATCGATTTTGCTTTTTATAGACGCCGGGTTGGAGCGGACTACTAACTGGCCTAGCCCAAATGGGGTCGTGGATGTGTCTCTATCTCGGGCAAATTTTAAAACCACGGTGAATTTTCGTGCACTCGGGGCGTTCTGCTTCACTTTGTGCTTTTAAAAGTTATTTCAAACTGCATATGTATAATAGCCTTATCCCGAGATTCACAAAAAGAAGGGGCTTCTCTGATAAAGGGTTAAGCTTTGTCCGAATGTTATCTATTTATAGATCTATATAGATTTTTTTACATTTCAGATTGCTCGTGACATACTAGCACTACCCTTATACCACTATCACACCGTGAGAATTGTATTAATAACAGGAGGTAAAGATGCCAACGCTTGGGTACTGGAAAACAAGAGGGGTTGGTATGCATGTCTATACAATACATATACACGCACCATCATATATCAACCTAATGTTTTTAAACATATTAAGTGGTGTGCCTGCAAGGGAGTACAACAATCTTTAAATGACATTTCATCCAACAGCTAAGCACTTTATAAGAAATGTGACAAAAGGGAGAAATTGCTTATAAATAACAACGTTTTGCTTTGTATGCCACAAAGTAGGTAGTGATAGGTGTTGAACAATTTTAAACACATATGAGATATATGTACGCCATTAATAAAGATCTACATTTTTGGAACCAGTTCCTTCATTATTATAAGCGTCATAGTTGGAATCATCTCTCATAAAGCGAATGGAAAAATAAATAATTACAGATATAAAAACTTGGCAGATATTGTTGACTACAGTCTTGTTTTGTTAAACAGGGAAGGTATTGGATTTTGGTTACAGCCGACTCAATTCATGTGTTTCACTTGGTCTAAAACAGGCCAAGGATATACTATATACTGTATAAAAGAGGAAAATGGCATGATCCATATCAGGAGAGGAGTTAGCCTGATGCAGTAAACATCGGTTGATGACCACATTGCAGCAAGTAGACAGTTGTTTTTGTTTTGTTGACCACTTATGAAAACATTTTGACAAAAAGAGAAATAACTCTATATGAGCAATTTATGTTTTTTGCTACATTCTTTTCGCAAGTGGTTTGCTGATCAACAGAATAAAGCCATCTAAAGATGACAATGTAGTCATAAACTGTTAATTTCTATTAAAAGAGTTTTTAACCCTAAGGCTGCAAAGCGTAACTCAAGGATCTTTTGTGGACAGTGTAGATCAAGATCAGACTGCACAGATCGTACAGTCTGCTCTTTGATCTACACTGCCTGATAAGGACATCCTTTTCCACAAAAAAAGTACCTTTGAAAAAGCAAACTTTGGGTGTTTACTATAGACTTTAAAGTTTCATTTCGTGTATCTAGCGGGATAAAGGTAAAGAGAATTTAACCCTTTGGCTGCTAAGCTCGACTCTACGACCTGGTTTGGACAGTGTAGATCAAGATTAGACAGCACAGAATGTGCAGTCTTATCTTGGAACTACACTTTCCGATAATGATACATTTTTTCCCAAATAAATAACTTTGAAATAGAAAAAAAAATTATGGGTTTTAGTATCGCTTTTCAAGATGGTTTCATTTCATTTGCTTAATAGGTTAAAGGTTAACTCTTTATCACAGAATCCCGAGTCGTAATGACATCGAAAAAGACGGCTTTTGAAAATATTTGAAGTCAACAAGAAAATGCTGGAAACCAGCATTTTCTCCTTTTCTCACAATGTTTTCTACCCTGTCAAAGAAGTATTCCATCATTTCAGCCAGATTTAATTGGTCATCTGCAAATGCTTTGAATTTGGCCCAGTCTAAAATTTTGTCATTTGGTAAAGAGTTTATGCATCATGCTGACTCCTCTGTTGTGGAAAGCCCCATGTTCTTCTATTTTCCGGTTATCCTGGGTGATTAATTTGCCGTTTTACAATTTACGTGGGACTACAGTGCATTGAAAACTATTTTATTGTTCTTTCATTTTAAGCTTGCCCAACCAATCAGACTGCTGTTAAATTATGTAGGTGAAGAGTTTGAGGACGTTAAATATGAAATGGGTGATGGTATGTCATTTTCATTTTATTTTTGTAAATGGAATGATACCAGATAACACATTACATTGCAATTAAGTTTTTATCCACTTGTAGCCCTGGTCACACCTTACGTAGTTGATCGTATTGGGGAATGACCGTAGATGGCCGTAGTTGCACATATTAAACGTAGTTACACGTAGATAACCATAGTTCAACTTAGTAAAGCCATGGTCAAATTTACGATCATGCACGTAGTTGTCCGTAGTTCATTTCAAACGTAGTCTGCTGTAGTGCTACTACGGTCAACTACGTTGAAGTACGTTCAAAGTAGGTTCAAACTTGGCAATATAGAAAGTCTAAGTAGGTTGAACTACGTGTGAGTACGGTTAACTACATTCAACTGCGTGCAAAATGGCTAGGGTTAACTAGGGTATTACTACGTCAAACTACCATTAACTACGTTAAACTATGTATAAACTACGTCCTAAGTACGCACAACTACGGTAAATGAAGGTCAACTGCGTAAAGCTATGGTAAAACGTTGTAATTGTGCCTGCTCAGTACGGGTAAGCTGCAGTCATTGTATTTTAACCGCTGTCACTTGACCGTAGTGGGGAATTACCGTAGTTGACCGTAGTTGAACGTATTAAAGACACTATGGTTAAGTAGAGTCAATTACGGTTAACTACGGTCAACTACGTTCAAACTACGGCAACAGTAGGGTCACAACATCGTAGTTAACAAATTTTTGGACATGTTCAAAAATTATGTGCTTACTACGGGCAAACCGTAAGTTTAAACTACGTTCATTACTAAGTTGAACTACGGCTTTCTACGTGTAACTACGATCAACTACGTTTAATACGGTCAACTACGGCCATCTACGGTCATTCCCCACTATAGTTAACCACGTAAGGTGTGACCACGGGTTAATGAATGTACCTTGAAGTTATAATTTGCCAATAGTAAGCGCATAATTTTTTAACATGTTCAAAAATTTGTTACGGTTAACTATGATCTTGTGACCCTACTGTGACCGTAGTTTGAACGCAGTTGACAGTAGTTAACCGTAATTGACCCTACTTAACTGTAGTGTGTTTTATATGTTCAACTGTGGCCAACTAGGGTAATCCCCCACTATGGTCAACTACATATGATGTGACAGCAGTTAAAGTACAATGACTGCAGTTTACCCAAACTGAGCAGGCACAACCACAATGTTTTACAATAGCTTAACGCAGTTGACCTTAACTTACCGTAGTTATGTGTACTTTATACTTAGTTTAATGTAGTTAATCGTAGTTAGATGTAATAATGCCCTAGTTCACCCTAGCCACTTTGCATGCAGTTGAATGAAGTTAACCGTACTTACACGTAGTTCAACATACTTAAACTTACTTTATTTCCTCTTATTGCCAATTTTGAACCTACTTTGAACGTACTTCAACCTAGTTTACTGTAGTAATACTACAGCAGTCTACGTTTGAAATGAGCTACAGACAACTACGTGCATGACCGTAAATGTGAACATGGCTGTAGTAGGCTGAAATGTGTACCTGCGGATACTTAAATTCAACTGTGAGCAAAGTGGTTAAGGTTAAGTAGGTATCTGTACAACTGCATGTAACTAGGGGTTACTACGTTACAGTACGTTTAAACTACAAACTATTACAGTAAATTAATGTTAGCTGCATTAATCTATAACTGTATGTGTACATTTTTAGCCACTTTTGAAATTATTACGAATGTACTACAACCTAGTTGAATACAGTAACAGTAAAGGAGATTACGTTTGAAAGGAACTACGGTTACTTACCTGCATGAACGTAAGTGTGACTATGGCTTTAGATAGGAGGAAGGAGATTTATACAGAATCTGCTCAGATCTAATTATTTGTAAATACTTCAAACTCGCTAGTCTAGTTAATACTATCCTATTACTTTGCCAGTAGCTGGAGAGGCATGTGTAAGTTACAGATTGAGACATCCAACATTGTAGGACGGAATAGCTCTAGCCTAGATTCCCACATGCATCTAAATAAATATTTCGAAATACCATAGCACTCTATACCGGTTAAGCTCATTTTCATGTTATAAGCTATCAATATATGGGCAGTAATAAAGGGACTTTTAAGATGTAATGGAAGTTAGACCACGTTTGTAGCGACTTGACCAATCAGCGTTCAGTATTTCAAAGGTATACTATGCAAGTATATCCCGCACGTGAATTTCGACAAATTTTGTTTGCAATATCGAGTCAAGGCAAAGTACCCTTCACGGTAAACAATTTTGAAATATGATTTGAACTGGATACAGCACTTTGATATGTGAGTGCAATACTATTCAAATTGTCTATACAATGTACAAGCACTTACAATAGTATTGCCCTCAACTACCGATTAACTACAGCAACCTCTTGAGTAACTTTTAACCCTTAACCTGCTAAATAAGTGAAACGAAATTTTCAAGCCAATATAAAAAAACCCAAAGTTTGCTATTTCAAAGATATTTTAGGGGAAAAGATCGCCTTATCGGACAATGTACATCCAAGATCAGAATGTGCACGTTCTGTGCAGTCTAATCTGAATCTACATTGTCTGCAAAAGATACTTGAGTCGCGCTTAGCAGCCTGAGGGTTAGGTTTACGAAAGGTTCATGTACGGACTTGACATTGCTTCCAAAAATTGGTCGAAATTCACCTATTGAACATAATTGCAAAAAAAAAACTAAACAATATTTCTCATCAACATTCCATGTGTTTCGTAGTAGAACAGAACAGTTCTGCCTAATTACAAGAGACACATGGTAAGTTCTAAACGATGGACGTCCCTTTATTCTTTGACACTCTACATCAGTCGAAACATAACATTTTCAAAATATTTCCGAAAAATACAAGTTCGATCTTAACACTCCACAAATAGGTTTACTTTGATTAAAATCATAATGAAAAATTAACATTTTTTTATATTTATGAATTTTTACCTTATATTTGCTTCTTTTGAACCAGGTGCAAAACTTTTCATAACCAGCTTTTTATCTTATATGAATATGAACATGACATAAAAAGCACGAATAAATAGTCACGTGGTCTAAGTAAGATAGAAAATCTCGTGCCGTGATATATGGGAAATATACACTCGCTAACGCTCGTGTATATTTCCCATATACCACGGCACTCGTTTTCTATCCCATACTTATCACTGTAATTACTTTACTTTACTTCTCAGGTCCTGAGTTTAGTGAAGATCAATGGCTCAGCAAGAAATTTAGCCTAGATATGGACTACCCAAATGTAAGACTTTTGACTTTAACCTTAAAAACTGTCGTCTGATAGCTTTTCACTATCTAATTATTAGCTTGCTAAAGGGGATTTGTGCTTTTGGGATAGATATGGATCGGAATCAGATCACATAGAATGTGCAGTTTGATCTTTAATCACAGTGTCTGACACATGTTGGTATAGACATTTTTTAGCGAAAATTAAAAAGAAAATTGAAAAATTTGACTGAAATTGCCCATGAGCGAAAATGTCTGCGTTCATCGATGATTTTCTATCATTTTTTCAATTAACCTATTTTTTTGGTATTGATAACAAATGAATAAAAAGAAACTTGTGATTGGTAAAAAATGCAGACATTTTTATTGTTAGGGCCTCTGTCTATTTGCTGGCAAATTTATGCCATCAATCTCTTTTTATGATAATTCTTGTTTCATATTTTTATCAATAAAGTACAGTGAAATATGATTTACCTAGTATGTTACAAACTGAAAGTTAATAAGATGATGGCAGGAAAACAATCAGTAAAGTAGAGAGACAAATGTAAAAATGTTTTCAGTGGCATTTCCTTAAAAGACTACGTAGGCTCTTAAGGTGTGTCTAGAATTCACAGAGGATTTTGCAAAGGTTTGTTCAAATGTCACATGATCGATTACTCCGATCAGTCATGACGGATTGTATTCAGATAAGCATGATAATGTCACATTTAATTTCATTAAAATAGTCGGTATTACGGATTGCGAAGTGACCAACCTGTTATTTGAATGACAAATTTGGACCTCTTTACTCCATGTTACTGTCAAGTTTCTTAATGTTTGTTGTGAAAAGTGTACTGTATCCAAGTGTTTATTAATGTTCAACAAAAAAATTATTCACAGTAAAACAACCCTAAAAGCCCCCCTTGAATCAGGTGCTTGTTTAACCCTTTATCACACAATCCTAAACTTCGACAACCCTGATGGAGAATGCTTTTGAAAACTTTGTCAGAAAAGAAGAAAATGCTGATAACTAGTATTTTCTCTGTTTCCCTCAATGCTTTCTCCCATTTCAAGGACAAATCACAGCAATAGAGTCACATTCATTTGTTGTCATTGAAAGCTTTTTATATTGTACAAGTATCAAGCTTTGCCATGTGGTAAAGAGTTAATTTGGTTGGTTGGTTGGTTGGTTGATTGAATGAATAGTGTTTTACACCGCTTTCAACATTATTTCAGTCATATCACAGAGACAGCTCACATATTCATGTATTTCCTAGGTTTCAACAGTACTACGCTAGGGCTGTGAAGTGTCTTGCCCAAAGACACACCCATGAAAAGCATAGTGGATCCGGTGAGGCTCGAATACCACTTTGGTAGGTTTTATTGTATTTGCAGATACCCTATTATATTGATGGAGAGATAAAAATTTCACAGAGCAATGCCATCTTAATGTACTTGGGCAGAAAATACAACATGGGTAAGAATTTTTAACTCTTTTGCCAACCACAGACACAAGATGCTTTTCCAGACTGGGTAGATCAAGATCAGACTGCACAGAATGTGTGCACTATCCTCCGCTGTATCCCAGATTATGACCAAGCCTGTCTCAACATTTTACAGTGGAACTGTATTTAATCAAAGAACTCAAAGTCCTGAAAAGCAGATTTGTGGAACGGTATTAAGCTATAACATAGTGTAATGAAAATTAAAGTGTCCATTACATGTAATGCATGTTCATGTATATGTAATTAGTAGAGTTAGCCAGGGCAAGGAAAGTAGTTGTTGTTCCACCAAGCGGGACGTGCAGTAACTTATTTTACTACTTACATTTATTTAGGATTAGCCATTTGATCCGTCAATCTGACATGGTTTTCTGTTGGTATTAGATCAAAGACTGTATTTACACATGAAGGACTGTATATATGGTAGTGACAAAACGAGCTCGGAGTGTACTGGCTAAAACTGAAAGAAGATTGAGTAGACTGCAAGCTTACAAGTATGACAGTATTTGGTTCAGGTCAAACTGATAATATACTACACAGTAGCTATTCAAAGCGGATAGTGAGTGCGCAACTGACTGTATCATGAGGTAGAATGATCCTGTGACACGCAGAAAATCTACCAATAGCAAAAAGTTTCAACCCAGGTTATTGCACAGACTGCTGACTTAGGTTGAAACTTTTTGCAGATTCATAAAATCCCCTTTTCACAGAGAAGGTTCATGAATATTTCATTATACTTCAGTTGGTGAAACAGAAGCAGAGAGAATAATGGTGGATATCACTTTGAACCATGCCATGGATATCAGAGTACTGATAGACAATGCAACATATGATAAAAACTATGTAAGTACCTCAAAATGATCATGTTTTTATTGTATTGGTGCTTTTTCATAAATGATAAGTTTTAACTTCTTACATATGACAAACAAATAAAAATAGGAATCTACCTAATGCCAAACCCCAGTAGAGCTGTAGGTAACATAGAAGACTTGAGACCGGGGGATTTCTAGTTCAGATCCCCAGCTGAGCCAATTTCTTTTCGAGGGTCGATATGTAATTCATAAGGATGCATTCTACTCTTACTGCTGATCATTGTCTCGAAAATGGTTATGCTAGAAAGCAGCCGGAAATAATATTGTGCAAAGTACTCGCAAGAGAAACTCTAGGAAGGCATGGATAGGTGCACTGGCTGCAGCAATATGACCGAAATAATGTTTAAAACAGTGTTAAACATTATGCAAGCGATTAAGATATAAAAGTACCTAACAGTGATCCTTTTTGTGTTTACTAGTATGTTTACTGTTACGTAGATAGGGCTAGTCTGTTTGGTATAGATTCAAACGCAGAGGTAGAGGTAAGTAAATATTGTGGCAAAAGGAAAACAACTCGGAACCTTGGTCATAGTTGTATTTCTGTCAGCATATATCTGTAAAAAACAAATAAATTCTTGTTAATCACATAAATACATAGTATTATAGTGACATGAATCTAAAACATTACAAAGCAAGGCATACATGAAAATAACGCAGATGACGACAACTTACAACGCAGTATTACAGCTCAACACTTTAAACATAATTACAACTCGCAAACTCACCAGTTTATGGAACTGAGTATAGTAGCAAACACTCGACACTGTTTTCCTCACGCTCCAAACACTGTGGTCATAAACTGCAATAAATAAAACGGTTGTTAAGTGATATGAAACATGCATGACAAAGTGCATTAATTAATCTTAAGTGTAATGAACAAATGCTGCCATTTTGAAAGATTGAAATAAATACTCAAAATGAACTTCAACACGCGAGCACGGTAAAATTAAAAGCATAATACAGGGAAAGTTGAAACTTTAACGATAATTTGGAAACTTTACCTAAGCCAATAATTTCTGTTGTCGTCTAGAAACTGTACGTAATTTCTTCTCAAAAGTCTAACCTTGAATGGCCACTTGTACTAAAGTTTAGAAAAGTGTTAGTAGTAAAGGAGGAGAGTCTATACACCTGCCAGGCCAGGGGCAGGGGTCTAGACTCTCCTCCCTGAGTGGGCTACATCACCACCCCTGAAAGAAATTTGTCCCTAGTCTGTCCTCCTGAAAGAATTTGCATTTTTTATATTACCTAGACTCTCCTCCCCAAGTGGATTTTTTCTGCAATTAAAGGCAAAGAGGCCGGCCAAAAATGACACATCTTCGAGTGCTCTATAGTGATCTGACAGGTCTGGTCACTGAGTTGGACTTAGTTTTTTACCCATATGCTATTAGGATTGCTTTATTGTTTTACTTCTATCCATTACTTGGTCTTTAAGTGGTTTCTCTTTCTAAATGTCTGAACATTGAGTTGAACTTAGACTTTTTTTACCCTATGAATGATTTTCTTTCTAAAAGCCTGTTCACTGAGTTGGACTTAGTCTTTTTCTGCAATTATGAATGATTTCTCTAAAAGACTGAGCACTGAGTTGGACTTAGTTTTTTTACCCATATGCTATTAGGATTACTTTATTGTTTACTTCTATCCACTACTTGGCCTTTAAGTGGTTTCTCTCTAAAAGCCTGATCACTGAGTTGGACTTAGTTTTTTCACCCTATGGATGATTTTTCTCTTTCTAAATGCCTGAGTACTGAGTTGGACTTAGTTTTTTCACCCTATGGATGATTTTCTCTCTTTCTAAAAGCCTAACCATTGAGTTGGACTTAGACTTTTTTTCTTTCTAAATGTCTAAGCACTGAGTTGTACTTAGTTTTTTACCCTATGAATGATTTTCTCTCTTTCTAAAAGCCTGATCACTGAGTTGGACTTAGTCTTTTTCTGCAATTATGAATGATTTCTCTAAAAGACTGAGCACTGAGTTGGACTTAGTTTTTTTTACCCATATGCTATTAGGATTGCTTTATTGTTTACTTCTATCCACTACTTGGCCTTTAAGTGGTTTCTCTCTAAAAGCCTGGACATTGAGTTGGACTTAGTTTTTTTCACCCTATGGATGATTTTTTCTCTTTCTAAATGACTGGACATTGAGTTGGACTTAGTTTTTTTCACCCTATGGATGATTTTTTCTCTTTCTAAATGACTGGACATTGAGTTGGACTTAGTTTTTTTTCACCCTATGGATGATTTTTTCTCTTTCTAAATGCCTGGACATTGAGTTGGACTTAGTTTTTTCACCCTATGGATGATTTTCTCTCTTTCTAAAAGCCTGACCATTGAGTTGGACTTAGACTTTTTTTCTTTCTAAATATCTGAGCACTGAGTTGGACTTAGACTTTTTTCTGCATCTATGAATGATTTTCTTTCTAAAAGCCTGATCACTGAGTTGGACTTAGTCTTTTTCTGCAATTATGAATGATTTCTCTAAAAGACTGAGCACTGAGTTGGACTTAGTTTTTTTTACCCATATGCTATTAGGATTGCTTTATTGTTTTACTTCTATCCATTACTTGGCCTTTAAGTGGTTTCTCTTTCTAAATGTCTGAACATTGAGTTGAACTTAGACTTTTTTTACCCTATGAATGATTTTCTTTCTAAAAGCCTGATCACTGAGTTGGACTTAGTCTTTTTCTGCAATTATGAATGATTTCTCTAAAAGACTGAGCACTGAGTTGGACTTAGTTTTTTTTACCCATATGCTATTAGGATTGCTTTATTGTTTACTTCTATCCACTACTTGGCCTTTAAGTGGTTTCTCTCTAAAAGCCTGGACATTGAGTTGGACTTAGTTTTTTTCACCCTATGGATGATTTTTTCTCTTTCTAAATGACTGGACATTGAGTTGGACTTAGTTTTTTTTCACCCTATGGATGATTTTCTCTCTTTCTAAATGCCTGGACATTGAGTTGGACTTAGTTTTTTCACCCTATGGATGATTTTCTCTCTTTCTAAAAGCCTGACCATTGAGTTGGACTTAGACTTTTTTTCTTTCTAAATATCTGAGCACTGAGTTGGACTTAGACTTTTTTCTGCATCTATGAATGAATTTTCTTTCTAAATGTCTGGACATTGAGTTGGACTTAGTCTTTTTCTGCAATTATGGATGATTTCTCTTTCTAAATGTCTGAACATTGAGTTGAACTTAGACTTTTTTTACCCTATGAATGATTTTCTTTCTAAAAGCCTGATCACTTAGTTGGACTTAGTCTTTTTCTGCAATTATGGATGATTTCTCTTTCTAAATGTCTGAACATTGAGTTGAACGTAGACTTTTTTTACCCTATGAATGATTTTCTTTCTAAAAGCCTGATCACTGAGTTGGACTTAGTCTTTTTCTGCAATTATGAATGATTTCTCTAAAAGACTGAGCACTGAGTTGGACTTAGTTTTTTTACCCATATGCTATTAGGATTGCTTTATTGTTTACTTCTATCCACTACTTGGCCTTTAAGTGGTTTCTCTCTAAAAGCCTGATCACTGAGTTGGACTTAGTTTTTTCACCCTATGGATGATTTTTTCTCTTTCTAAATGCCTGAGTACTGAGTTGGACTTAGTTTTTTCACCCTATGGATGATTTTCTCTCTTTCTAAAAGCCTAACCATTGAGTTGGACTTAGACTTTTTTTCTTTCTAAATGTCTAAGCACTGAGTTGTACTTAGTTTTTTACCCTATGAATGATTTTCTCTCTTTCTAAAAGCCTGATCACTGAGTTGGACTTAGTCTTTTTCTGCAATTATGAATGATTTTTTCTCTCTAAATGCCTGGACATTGAGTTGGACTTAGTTTTTTCTTCACCTATGTATGATTTTTCTTTCTAAATGCCTGGACATTGAGTTGGACTTAGTTTTTTCACCCTATGAATGATTTTTTCTCTTTCTAAATGCCTGATCACTGAGTTGGACTTAGTTTTTTACCCTATGAATGATTTTCTCTCTTTCTAAAAGCCTGACCATTGAGTTGAACTTAGACTTTTTTCTTATCTATGAATGATTTTTTCTCTCTAAAAGGAATTTGTCCCTATATCAGTGAGTTCGACTTAGACTTTTTTCTTATCTATGGATGATTTCTTCTCTCTAAATGTTTGACCATTGAGTCGAACTTAGCTTTTTTCATCCTATGAATGATTTTTCTCTCTAAAAGGATTTTGTCCCTATAACAGTGAGTTGTACTTAGTTTTTTCACCCTATGAATGATTTTCTCTCTTTCTAAAAGCCTGACCATTGAGTTGAACTTAGTTTTTTTCACCCTATGGATGATTTCTCTATTCTAATTGCCTAATCAGTGAGTTGTACTTAGTTTTTTTTGCATCTATGAATGATTTCTCTTTTCTAAAAGGAATTTGTCCCTATATCAGTGAGTTCGACTTAGACTTTTTTTACCCTATGAATGATTTTCTCTCTTTCTAAATGCCTAATCACTGAGTTGGACTTAGTCTTTTTCTGCAATTATGAATGATTTTTTCTTTCTAAAAGACTGAGCACTGGGTTGGACTTAGTCTTTTTCTGAGTTTTTTTACTCTTTGCAGTATAACTCTCTGGAGTATAACTCTTTTGGAGTGCATCTCTTCTAAAAGAAGTTTGACAATTTGAAGAAATGACAATTTTGAAGAAAGATAGAACTTTCGTGGTAATGGTTAGTCCTGAAAAGGACTGCTGGGTTAGCTCTGAAAAGAGCTGTGACAATTTGAAGAAATGACAACTTGAAGATAGAACTTTCGTCTGACAGCCTGAAGGTAGAACTTTCGTCTGACATCTTGAAGATAGATCTTTCGTGGTAATGGTTAGTCCTGAAAAGGACTGTTGAGTTAGCTCTGAAAAGAGCTGTGACAATTTGAAGAAATGACAACTTGAAGATAGAACTTTCGTCTGACAGCTTGAAGATAGAACTTTCGTCTGACATCTTGAAGATAGATCTTTCGTGGTAGATGGTTAGTCCTGAAAAGGACTGTTGGGTTAGCTCTGAAAAGAGCTGTGACAATTTGAAGAAATGACAACTTGAAGATAGAACTTTCGTCTAACAGCTTGAAGGTAGAACTTTCGTCTGACAATTTGAAGAAATGACAATTTGAAGAAAAGATAGAACTTACGTCTGACACTTTGAAGAAAGGTAGATCTTCCGTGGTAGATGGTTAGCCCTGAAAAGGGCTGTTGGGGTGGTCCTAAAAAAGGACCTGGTTTGGAGGTTGTGTTTTTAAGCACAACCTCCAACCTTTCTGCAGGCTGGGCAGCTACTTGCTGATCGCCTCTTTAACCTCTTTAACTGCTGTTCACCCAACCCAAAGTCCAACGAGAACGAAGGCTCAGCGTCATCGTTCCAATCTTATGTCGATGGTACGACAAACTCCTTCTTGGCGTCCATCTTTTTTTTGGATGACAGCTGCGCAAGCTCGCTGAAGCTCATATCTCTCAAAGCACACTCCATATTGCAGTAAATTGAAGAGAATGAACGATGTGCGGGAAATGACGCTGGGTTTTATAGCTTTTCAGACTGATTGAACTAGTTGACCCATGACGTCATTTTCTCCTATGTTTTTCCCGCGTCGGCGTTTCATGCTGTTTTGGCTCCAAATTAATTTTATCCAATCAGAATCAGCGTTTTATTTCTAATACTAAATGTTTTATTGTTGGCCAATCCGTGGGTTTGTTACATTTTCTTGTTCGGGTTAGAAAAAACTAGAGTTTGACTAATCTATGACTTTTTTTGATTGTAAATCTTTTGAGTTTTTGACAATTTTGAGTTTTGACAATTTTGAAGAAAGATAGAACTTTCGTGGTAATGGTTAGTCCTGAAAAGGACTGTTGCGTTAGCTCTGAAAAGAGCTGTGACAATTTCAAGAAATGACAACTTGAAGATAGAACTTTCGTCTGACAGCTTGAAGATAGAACTTTCGTCTGGCATCTTGAAGATAGAACTTTCGTGGTAGATGGGTAGCCCTGAAAAGGGCTGTTTTGTTTTTGGAGGCTGTGTTTTTTCCACTTCTAATGGCAGCACCCGAAATTCGCTTGGCAAATGGGGCATGCTGTAATCTTCCTTCCAAATTCGATATCAACCAAGATGATATCCGGTGTTGTCTTTAATAATAGTTGAACTAATCTTTCGCCGAGATCTTTGTATGGCTGTGTTATACGTTGTAGTTGGTTTTGTTCTTCCTCTCCTACGAGATGAGTGTTTAGTTGCAATAACTGCTGTCTGGCATTTAGATACTCTTGGAGAGCCTCACGTAGTTGATAATTTATCTCCTCCATATTGATACTGCTTCCGAATATTGACACTGCTTTCGAAGTGATCGTTAGCTGAGAGCCAAAAATGGTGAATGTATGAAAATAACGCCGAGCTTTATACGTTTACTGAGGATTGAAATTTTTTAAAGAGCTCGGACCTGGCAGAAAGCACATACATTTTTCCATGCTACGTTTCATGCTATTATAGCAAAAAAGTTATGAGACGCTGTATGGAAAAAATGTAGACAGAACAAGTCTTTGGGGAAAAACAGAATGATGAGCTCTATTGTTTTTGAATTTTTATTTTATTGAACTTTTATTTACTGAACAGAACTAAACAATGAATCATTTTTTTGCAATGCATCATAAAAAATTTTCTTGACAATGAAAAAATTTCTTGACAATAAAAAAATTCACAATGAAATATTTTTTTTGCAAAGCATCATAAAAAATTTCTTGACAATGAAAAAAATCACAAGGAAACGTTTTTACAATACAGCATAAAAAACAATTTCTTAGCAATGAAAAAATCACACTGAAACATTTTTTACAATACAGCATAAAAACAATTTCTTAACAATGAAAAAAATCACACTGAAACATTTTTTACAATACAGCATAAAAACATTTTCTTAACAATGAAAAAAATCACACTGAATTATTTTTTCACAATGAATTATTCGCAAATAATTTTTTACAATGCAAATTCACAAATACCACGAGTTTCACATTTGTTTTCATATTCCGTAATGTCTTTATGCAATTGGTCATACCCCAAAAACATTGTATACTCACTGTCCATATCGTCGAAATCTCGTAGTCCTATGAATGTAGCAACATGTCTATAAGCGTCTTTTGTTGAAAGAGCTGAATTCACTACTTCTTCTGTAACATCTCTATCAAATAGAATATACCCTGACATGGATTCCATTGTTTCTCCGTAGGAATCATGAACAGATCCTTTTTTGTACCGTAAGTAAAAGTCAAATAGAACTGATTTCATTTTCACAACGTTAAGAAAACTTTCTTCTATTGATCCTATGATAAAAAATGTCCATTGACTTGTGGATCGAAACAGTTTCGGGTTTGTAATAAGACATATCCAAGTAAGGTCCAATGTAACTCCAAAATTCATCTGTATTTGCCCAGTGAGGGAAGTAACCTTTTTTATTTTTTTGAAGACCAAATATGGCTGGAAATTTTGCCAAACCAAAGCTCATGAAATTGAAAGAATCGACCAGACGTACACCATTCAGTTCTAACTTCATAATATTGTTTCCATTCATGATCAATTTTGGAAGTTTTAACCCAACTTTGACAATATAGCCAAGAGTGAACTGACCGTCATAACCTTTGAAATTATGGGCAATAGCCGTGACTCCTTTATGATGTTTTGAAAAGAGCCACTTGCAAAATTGACTCAAAGTTTCTTCACCTTGAAAAATAACTTCCCTACCCTCTTCAAATTCACTGCATGTAGAACAATGAAAATCAAGTGATTTATCGATACATTCATCACATGCTCTGTGTGCAATACAATAATTCGGGATGTGTACACCTGTGTCTTGTTTGCATTCAAAATCAAAGAAAATAAACTGTGGTTTTTTGACTACAGAAGAACTCGTCTCGTCATCGCTGTCATGGTTCAACTTACTTTGGTAAGGCTGAATATAGCATCGATAAAAAAAAGTTAACAATTTTCTTACAGATATGACACCTTTTCTTTCCATTGCAAACATGATTTTTCTTTCTGACAAGATATTGCACACCACATTTTGAACAGAGTTTCACTAATTCACAAATGGATTTCTTTTCTCTACCTTGAACAATTCTGTGATTTTCAAAGCATTCAGCACTAAAAAATCGTCTACTGCAATAACTGCAAACATTTTCTTTTGAATCTGATGGACATTTTCCTTTGCGGTAACAACCTTTGCAGATAATTGAACAAGCATGACTTTCCCGGTGAGAGTAACCCACATCACAGAACTCACAATAATATCACAAAAAAAAAAAACTTTGATAGATTTGATGTAGTCATAATGGTTTTGATGAAAGTACAAATGTATGATCTTACTATTGTTTTTCACTTCTGGATGTTCAAATATTTTTTCCACTTTTGAATGCTGTTGATGAACTTTAATGACATAGCCTTTTTCATACAAGAATGCTTGAATTTTTTTGTATTCGTCAATTCCTACAGGTTGTGTTGGTGAAACTCCAGCTTCATTCAACAATTTCTCAGCTTCAGTCTTTTGAAGAGGGCGGTTTGAACGACAAATACGATCCCATTTTCTATTCCATGCCCCGGTGTTTTCACGTTCACTGTAGCAAATTCCCACAACAACGGCTCTTGCAAAACATAGTTGGTCATGATTGCCAATTTGAATAATGGATTTTTTCTTCTGGGCAAAAAACTTTGATTCGAGCATTTCAATCTATTGTTCAGAAATCAAAACGAAAACCTTTGTTGGTACTCTGTGAACTTAAACAACACCGTGTCAACTCAGTGGAAACGCCGTTTAGTGTGACAGGGGCATAGATCACAATATGTTAGCGTCTGTTGCTATAAATAGACCATTGGGCAGAGGTACACTACGTCAGCGTCTAGTAAAGCTTTTTTATAAATACCTCTATACGCTTAACTAATATAAAAAAGGTGTGAGTTCGAATTTTGAGCGTTGTCAAAAGTAGAAAGCATTTTTTCTTTCGTAGATTTGTACATGTGAAATAGGGTGAATATCCCTGATTTCCTTAACAAAAGAAAGACAGTTCCTTGACACTTTCGTTAATTTATGTCAAGAAAAATAACTTGGAATAATTATTGGTTCACACACTTGTAAAGACCATTTTACGGGAATATTTTCTCACTGCATGTAGATCTAGACCTATATAAGAGAGACTTTTGACTTTTTCTACTTTTAACTTTTTTACTTTGCAATAATCGATAACCGCAGTCAAGAGCCTTGAATAATTCAAAAGTAACCCAAGTTCCGACCAAAGCCCTCTTTTCTTCACCATGGCTACAAATACTTGAACTTTCTTCTGCACATTTCATACAGAGTGGAAACATCATTTTGTTGTTACAGTGAACTGGGAGAACGGGGTGAAACAAATCAGTTGGAGGCAAAACTTTGCATTTGATTAAGCCCTCATATTGTCGAATATTGTTCATGTCAGTATTCTCAGCAGACAAAATTTCTGGCTGACCTACAGGATAGGATTTGTGTTTACAAACATAAGGGTACAGAGAACAGATATCAATGTACTTGATTTCCTTCTTGCTTTTTTTTTCATCAACATCAGGAACGCGATAATAGGCCACGGGAGCTTCGCATTTTTTCTGCGATCTCTTGGCAGTCTGGGAACTTAAACAACACCGTGTCAACTCAGTGGAAACGCCGTTTAGTGTGACAAGGGGTTAAATCACAATATGTTAGCGTCTGTTGCTATAAATAGACCATTGGGTAGAGGTACACTACGTCAGCGTCTAGTAGTGAAGCGTATTTTTTTATAAATAGCTCTATACGCTGTACTATCAGCTACAGAGTTTTAGATCAAGCGACGCTCGACAAACGATATGGGATGAATGGTGAGAGAACAAATATTTGTTTTACGTGCAACAAAGCAGGACATTGGTCCAGAAATTGTCCAAAAAAGAAAATCAGACAGGAACATTTGTTTTTTGTCTACGTGAACCCACACAGTCATGACATCGAAATTTCACCATCGTTTTACAACGTTGTCGATCTCCAACATACGAAATTCGTCGGGACACTAAATTCATTCTACAACGAAAATACATGGAAAACAAGTTCACTACAGACTACAATATCACCGGTTGAAAATCAGACCGTAGACATGCAGTCCGACACAACGGATATCACCGATTCAAAAATCTGCAAAATAACAGAACAGGCAGAGAAAAAATTATCTACAAGCGATAATCTAAGAAAACAACAAACTTTGGATCTAAAAGAGGAGAAAAAAGCAAAACAACGAAAAGAAGAAAAAACGAGTAACAAAGAACTGTTTCTTTTGCAAATCAACAAAACACAAGGGTAAAAAAAAGTATGGCAAAACATTTCCCACACTCTATCAGACATCTGCTTGCGCAGTGGGGGTAGACAAGAATTCGAACCATACTGGAACAAATATGATTTTATGTAAAAATATCGCTGGGTTTTATAGCTTTACAGGAGGATTGAACTGATTGACTCATGACGTCATTTTTTCCTATGTTTTTCCCACGTCGGCGTTTCATGCTGTTTTTACCACTCCTAACTCAGTGTCACAAAGTACAATCCTGGTGTTTCCCGTCAGGTCTGCGCTCTTTAAAAATTTCAATCCTCCTTAAACGTATAAAAACCCAGCGTTATTTCCATACATTCATCCTTTTTTGACACTCAGCGAACGAACACTTCGAAAGCGGTATCAATATTCGGAAGCAGTATCAATATTCGGAAGCAGTATCAATATGGAGGAGATAAATTATCAACTACGCGAGGCTCTCCAAGAATATCTAAATGCACGTCAACAGTTATTACAACTAAACACTCATTTCGTAGGAGAGGAGGAACAAAACCAACTACAACGTATAACGCAGCCATACAAAGATCTCGGCGAAAGATTAGTTCGGTAATGGAGCAATGGTAATCAGAAAAAGAGTTGAAGCATGCCCCATTTGCCAAGCGAATTTCGGATGCTGTCATTAGAAGTGGAAAAAACAACGTGAGACGAAAAAAACACAGCCTCCAAGACAAAACAGCCCTTTTCAGGGCTAACCCAACAGTTCTTTTCAGAGCTAACCCAACAGTCCTTTTCAGGGCTAACCATTTACCACGAAAGTTCTATCTTCAAGATGCCAGACGAAAGTTCTATCTTCAAGCTGTCAGACGAAAGTTCTATCTTCAAGTTGTCATTTTTAAATTGTCACAGCTCTTTTCAGAGCTAACCCAACAGTCCTTTTCAGGACTAACCATTTACCACAAAAGTTCTATCTTTCTTCAAAATTGTCATTTCTTCAAATTGTCAAACTTCTTTTAGAAGAGATGCACTCCAAAAGAGTTATACTCCAGAGAGTTATACTGCAAAGAGTAAAAAAACTCAGAAAAAGAGTAAGTCCAACCCAGTGCTCAGTCTTTTAGAAAGAAAAAATCATTCATAATTGCAGAAAAAGACTAAGTCCAACTCAGTGATTAGGCATTTAGAAAGAGAGAAAATCATTCATAGGGTAAAAAAAGTCTAAGTCGAACTCACTGATATAGGGACAAATTCCTTTTAGAGAGAAAAAATCATTCATAGATGCAAAAAAAACTAAGTACAACTCACTGATTAGGCAATAAGAAAAGAGAAATCATCCATAGGGTGAAAAAAACTAAGTTCAACTCAATGGTCAGGCTTTTAGAAAGAGAGAAAATCAGTCATAGGATGAAAAAACTAAGTACAACTCACTGTTATAGGGACAAAATCCTTTTAGAGAGAAAAATCATTCATAGGATGAAAAAAAGCTAAGTTCGACTCAATGGTCAAACATTTAGAGAGAAGAAATCATCCATAGATAAGAAAAAAGTCTAAGTCGAACTCACTGATATAGGGACAAATTCCTTATAGAGAGAAAAAATCATTCATAGATAAGAAAAAAGTCTAAGTTCAACTCAATGATATAGGGACAAATTCCTTTTAGAAAAGAGAAATCATTCATAGATGCAAAAAAAACTAAGTACAACTCACTGATTAGGCAATTAGAAAAGAGAAATCATCCATAGGGTGAAAAAAACTAAGTTCAACTCAATGGTCAGGCTTTTAGAAAGAGAGAAAATCAGTCATAGGGTGAAAAAACTAAGTACAACTCACTGTTATAGGGACAAAATCCTTTTAGAGAGAAAAATCATTCATAGGATGAAAAAAGCTAACTTCGACTCAATGGTCAAACATTTAGAGAGAAGAAATCATCCATAGATAAGAAAAAAGTCTAAGTCGAACTCACTGATATAGGGACAAATTCCTTTTAGAGAGAAAAAATCATTCATAGATAAGAAAAAAGTCTAAGTTCAACTCAATGGTCAGGCTTTTAGAAAGAGAGAAAATCATTCATAGGGTAAAAAAACTAAGTCCAACTCAGTGATCAGGCAGTTAGAAAGAGAAAAAATCATTCATAGGGTGAAAAAACTAAGTCCAACTCAATGTCCAGGCATTTAGAAAGAAAAATTATACATAGGTGAAGAAAAAACTAAGTCCAACTCAATGTCCAGGCATTTAGAGAGAAAAAATCATTCATAATTGCAGAAAGACTAAGTCCAACTCAGTGATCAGGCTTTTAGAAAGAGAAAAATCATCCATAGCGTAAAAAAAGTCTAAGTCCAACACAGCTCTCAGCCTTTTAGAAAGAGAGAAAATCATTCATAGGGTAAAAAAACTAAGTCCAACTCAATGGTCAGGCATTTAGAAAGAGAGAAAATCATTCATAGGGTAAAAAAACTAAGTCCAACTCAGTACTCAGGCATTTAGAAAGAGAAAAATCATCCATAGGGTGAAAAACTAAGTTCAACTCAGTGATCAGGCTTTTAGAGAGAAACCACTTAAAGGCCAAGTAGTGGATAGAAGTAAACAATAAAGTAATCCTAATAGCATATGGGTAAAAAAACTAAGTCCAACTCAGTGCTCAGTCTTTTAGAGAAATCATTCATAATTGCAGAAAAAGACTAAGTCCAACTCAGTGAACAGGCTTTTAGAAAGAAAATCATTCATAGGGTAAAAAAAGTCTAAGTTCAACTCAATGTTCAGACATTTAGAAAGAGAAACCACTTAAAGACCAAGTAATGGATAGAAGTAAAACAATAAAGCAATCCTAATAGCATATGGGTAAAAAACTAAGTCCAACTCAGTGACCAGACCTGTCAGATCACTATAGAGCACTCGAAGATGTGTCATTTTTGGCCGGCCCCTTTGCCTTTAATTGCAGAAAAAATCCACTTGGGGAGGAGAGTCTAGGTAATATAAAAAATGCAAATTCTTTCAGGAGGACAGACTAGGGACAAATTTCTTTCAGGGGTGGTGATGTAGCCCACTCAGGGAGGAGAGTCTAGACCCCTGCCCCTGGCCTGGCAGGTGTATAGACTCTCCTCCTTTACTACTAGTGTTCTAACGTTTCACGTGGAATTCGTGTACTGCATGAAATTAATGAAAATACAGGTAAGTACTTGGTGAGTGGTTGTCATAGAAAACCTAAAGAATCATGATTCATGTATCACACAAGTACATAGATCGATATACGACTGGGTTTCATACCAGTACATACATGAACAAAATTAAACTTGGCTACATATTCCCGCCCTTTTAGAAATGACGTCCCATCATTATACGTCACTGAATTACGTGATGTCAGGTAGGTCTTTGTCAAGAAGACTTACTGTCTCTGAACGAAAAAAATGTCTACGTTACTTACACAAATACTGCAGCTATCTACATCTAATATATACATTACAACTACTACAAACTTACATAATTTTACTACAAGTACTCCATTCCCCTCCCCTGAAAAATGCGGCCACGCAAGATAACCTTGCAAAAACAACAAATTCAAAGAAAATGGGTTAAAAAACAGTTTGGGTTTTATTAAAAAACATATTTCAATTTACAATGGCTTTGACAAGTTTATGTGCTGTTTCAATGTCAATGTCGCAAAGAACTCCTGATCTGACTATAACATCCAGTGCGTGTAGTCTTTTATCGATACGTCCGTCTGTCATCCTGTACATGATGTACTTGCCATATTTGTCCGGGGCTTTCCTTTCTCTGGCTGACCTAGGTTGTGGTACAGGCTTTTGTATTTCATCTCTACTTTGGATTTCTTCAACCAACTCATTCCCGATTTCTATCATGTCTTGTCTTGCACTTTCTTCTCCTTCAGTGTCGTTTTCTTCAAAAGTCTTCTCTCTGGTTTCTTCTGGGCTATTTTCCTGCAATGATAAAGTAAGATCATCTGAATGAGAATCAACAGTTCTTTGAGAACTTTCAACTACTTTCTCTCTACTTACCTTTCTTGCATCATCATTATATTCTAATAATTCTTTACTCCTACTCTCCATCTGTTGACTTATACTGTGTCTGGTTGGTAGGTATGTTTCTGAATGATTCGACATGGTTTCAACACTATGGGCGTCCCCATCTTGACATCTCCTCTGATCATAATCATGTGTCTCGCTGTCTTAATCACTTCTCTTTTCAACAACAGTGACGTCACTCCTATCTGATGTGTCTCTTCTTTGGATGCATCCATCTCTTTTTCCTTCTCATTTTCATCTTCTTTTCTTTCATTAATCATTTCCCTGTTCTGGTGATCCACCAAACACAAATGATTACGATAAAAGGTTCTTTCTCTATTGGTTTCTTCTGATCTGACTCTAAATACATTAATATCTGGTCGTGGTTGCTCAAGTATTACATACATGTCTGGTTCAAATCTGTCTTCGATCTTATGTTTTCCTTCAAATGAAAGTCGTCTAACTAGAACTTTGTCTCCTACTGAGATTCTGACTGCTTTCGCTTTTCTGTTATAGTATCTTTCCTGTTTCTCTTTTGACTTTTCCCTGTCTTTCAGGAGTATCTGGTGGGTTTTCTCTAATCGTTCTTGGAGATCCTCGATGAATTCCTTTGATCCTTTATTGATTTCTTCTGTAACAGTTTCAAATGTACTGCCGATCGGTAATTTGGGTTGACGTCCAAACATCAGTTCATATGGAGAATATCTAGTTGTCTCGTGTTGTGTGCTATTGTAGAAATACACAAGTGAGTTGAGATATTTCTTCCAGTCTTCCTTTTGATCTTCAAGGGTCCCAAGCATGTCAAACAGAGTGCAATTAAACCGCTCTGGGCCAGCATTTCCTTGCGGATGGTACGGTGTGGTGTGGCTCTTTTTAATTCCCATGATTTTGCATAACTCAATGATTTTTTGGCTCTCAAACTTTCGATGGTTCCAAGGTACGGTAATCTATGCAAACAAAATCCAATGGATACGAACTGTGCACACTGACCAACGGTAGTTTGTCCACTGTTGATTTTCTTCTCATGCATCTGTCACACTTTTCTATCCACTGTGAAACATCTTTTCCTACATCTGGCCAATAGTACCGTTTTCTTATCAGTCGAATGGTTCTTTCCTGTCCTGGATGCCCACAGTCGTCATGAAGGTCATTCAATATCTCTTCTCTGTAGCATCTTGGAATGAATAACTGTTCTATCTCTGTCATCTTCTTTCAGGATTCTGAATAACACTCCCCTGTTTAGCTTTAAGTTTCGGTATTGTTTTCTCATTGTCAAATCCTCTCTTATTGTTAACTTGTTAGGTATTTTCTTGTCGATGACTGCAATTCTCCATTTGTCTATTAGCTCATCATTTCTTTGTGCCTTTCTAATCTCTCTAAAGTCTCTCTGTGCTAATGTTTGGCCTGGTTCTTCCATGACTTCCAACAAATTGATGTTTTCCATCGGTAAGGTTTCGACATACGCTTGTACTGTTGCATTGCAGATGGCTTTAACTTTTTTGTCTTCAAGTTTTATCCTTTCTGTCTTCATCGATCATCTTTTCATACGGGTAGCGGCTCATTCCATCAGCATCAGCATTCTTCAGACCAACTCGATAATACATGTCAAAGGAGAAAAGACCAAGTGCAGAAGCCCATCTCTGGCCAGTTGCATCTAACTTGGCACTTGACAAAACATATGTCAAAGGGTTGTTGTCGGTCAGTACGGTGAAATGGTTAGCTGTGAGATATTCGTTGAATTTTCCCGTTACTGCCTATTTCAACGCCAATAACAAGCTTAAAGGCACTGTATCTCTGTTCAGCTCTGTTCAAAGAACGACTTGCATATGCTATAACACGTTTCTTTCCCTCCTGTGTTTGGTAGAGTACTGCACCAATGGCTTTCGCAGACGCGTCTGTGTGTAACTCAAAGAGTAGTGTAAAGTCTGGGTAAGCAAGGATTGGCAGAGATGATAGTAGTTCTTTGATTTGATCAAAAACATACTGTTCATTTTCGGTCCATTTCCAATCTTTTACAGCTCTTTTTGCCTTTCTTCGTGGATGTAGGTGGGAGTAGTTCTGATAGAGGCCTTATAACTTTACTAAAGTCCTGAATATATCTCCTGTAATAGCCGGCGAAGGCAAGAAAAGATCAATTCATCTGGGTTGCTTCGTTCTGGCCAGTTCTTCACTTTTTCTATCTTGGCAGGGTCGGTTTCAACTCCATTGCCTGATACAACGTGTTGGTTTAAAGAAACAACATTTCTCAGGGGCTAACTTCAGATTGGTTTCTTGTAGGGTGACAAGAATCAAATCAAGGCGTTCCAGGTGTTGTTCAAATGTCTCGCTGAAAATTATAGGATCGTCGAGGTATATCAGGCAAATCTTCATGTTTAGGTCACCTAAAATCTCTTGCATTATCCTCTGGTATGTTGCTGGACTGTTTGTTAATCCAAAAGGCATTTTATTGTATTCGTAAAATCCGATCGAGCCAATAGTAAATGCTGTCCGTTTTTATGGCTTTCCTCTACCTCTATCTGGTGGTAACCTGATTTCATGTCAATGGTAGAGAAATATTTAGCACCATACAAGCAGTCGAAAATTTCTTCCATTCTGGGAAGTGCAAAGGAACCTTTAAGAGTGATGATATTCACTTGTCTACAGTCGACGCATAGTCGTAATTTTCCATTCTTTTTTCGGACTAGAACCACAATAGAGCTGTACGGAGACTTTGAAGGTCTTATCACTCCGGCAGCTAGTAACTGTTCAATGTGTTGGCGGACTTCTACCATTGATGGGGGAATATGCCGATACCTTTGCTTAAAAGGTATATCTGTTGTTAGATCAATTCGGTGCTTGATGCGGTTGCAAATTCCAATGTCGGTATCACTGACAGAAAAAAATTCCTCATGCTTTTTCAACAAATTCATGAGTTGTTCTCTCTGATCTGGGTCTAGTATTTCAGCTTCGTCAACATTTTACTTGTCTGTTACTGTTTCTTTCTCCCTTTCCTCTATCTTATCAAAGACTTCTGCTATTGTCACATGCTGTAACTCACAAAGAATAGCCTTTGGTTGTATGGTAACTGGGCTGGTAGTAAGGTTGGACAGATTCACATTTACTGTATGATTGTTCCCATAGTCGTAATTTATCACTGCAGGTGTGATGTCTATATAGCTGGGTATCCGACTTTCTCCAGATTCTTGGATAATGGCAGGTGTTGATGGATAAACTATTTCTTTGTGTGTATATCCTTCAATGTCAATAGATTGTTTAGTATATATGGGGATTTTGTGGTTGACTGCAGATCTTATAATTGCTAGTCTGTTGTTGTTGTTCTTCAGCTCTTTTTCCCTTATGGTGATGGCCCTAAAGCTTAGATACCAAGAGGTGTGAAGACTTGCCCTCTGTAAATATTGCTCTCCAAAATTCTCTATACACTCTTTCATAAGTTCCTTCAGAACATTAGTTCCTAGGATCAGCGGTGTCTTGGAAGACTATTGGGTATCAGCTGTAACTAGGAGTAGACATGGTAGTGGTTTTGACTCTGGTAATCCTTGTTGAACAACAATTTCTGTCTCAATGTAGCCTCTATATAGCATGTTTTGTCCATCTGCACACTCAATGTTCAGGAAGTCTCTTACTGCTTTGATGTCAGTGTCACTGAGATTCTGTCTATAGTAGGATTCTGAAATTATACTTACACAACTCCCTGTGTCCAATAATGCTTGTGCAGGTCTTCCATTTATATGGACTTCCACTTCATTACAATCACCAACTAGATGAAAATTTGGGATCCTTGATTCTGTCTGAGGTGCTCACATCTGACCCCGCGATACGAGCACTTATACGTTTGGGCAATCCTTGCTGAAATGTCCCTTCTGCTTACATGCTGTACAAACAAACTGTGCCAGTATCGTTGGACAGTTCCTCTGTATATGTCCTTTTGTATTACAAATGAAGCATAAAGGCGTAAATGTTTCATCAGCAGTTGGCTGCTGAGAGTTTCTATTCTGTTGACCTTGTCCTCTTCCTCTTTTTCCACCTCTCCATCTCTTTCTGCCACGCCATCGCTTCCTTTGTCCACTGACGGGGTTCACTTGTTTTGTAGAGGGTGTCTGGTTTTGGGTCTTTTCAAGTTTGTCTATCCTTTCGTGTATCTTTTTCAATAATTCTTTGACTTCCGATGTCTCTTCTTTTCTGTCTGCACCACTGGCTTGCAAGGTTTCTTACTCTCCATACTATCAGAGGTGATGTCAACCTCTATCTTCCTAACTTCTCTCTTGAATTCGTCGTATTCACGGATCTTGTCACATTGGTACATGGACATATACATGGACATATGCTTTAACTCTTTCTTCAATCCTGAATGTAAGACCTGTTTCAGTATTGATGTATCTGTACGTTTAAATCCTCCAAATTCAACTCCTTGATCGAACAGTTCATCCAAACGTGATGCAAAGGATTCTACACACTCATTCTCCCTTTGTTCACAAGTGTAAAACTTTTTAAGTATACTTTCTTTAGTTTCAACAGTTCCGTACGCACTTTCGAGTTTGTCTAAAACCTGGTACAAAGTCACACCGGGTCCAAGCCTCCTGATTGTCACCAGCACTACCCTTGAGAGATTGACGTATCCCAAACAAAATCTGTTCCTGGGTAAAGGCCTGTTCTATTCTCACTGCTTCGACATCATACTTTTAAGTTTCCCATCTGACTTCACCTTTTACGACCTCTTCAAAGAAAATTGAAAACTTTGGGTAGTGATGTAATCCTGGCTTTACAGTTAGTTCATGCTGTCTGTGTTCATCTTTCACCTCAGTTGACGCATCCTTAATGCCTGCAAACATCTTTGTCAGTCTCAGGATATCATCAAATGAACCATGTTTTGGCCTAAATCCCTGACTGCGTAATGTCCGTATCATCTCCATTTTCTCATCTGTTACTCCACCAGTTGCTCCTTCCATCATATTATCCTCAATATCCATGCCAGGGTCGCTTTCTTTCTCCTCTTTTGATGCCATGTTTCATTTACACAAATTCCAAGTCCAATCTTATATAATCAAGTGTAACACAACACTACCTTTTTTTCAGTCAAACTCTAGTCTCAATACTTATAGGCTGTAACTCTTTCTATACTACTATATGTTCTATGCAAGTAAGAAATTTCAATGGTTTAGCGAAGTATATTCCGGTTTATGTCATGTAATTCATATACACGTTTTCATGTAAGACAAATTGCATCTGTTACTGATTCTGGTATGTCAAAATTATTTATATGCACAGTAGCAACTATTTTCTTTTACTTTATCGAATAGATCTAGATATTTGTATTTTTATTATCTCTATTTATCTACTATTTGCATGTTTTTTCTTGTTAGTTAACAGTGATAAGTCATGATCTATCACATATCACAATGTTTCCCCAGCAATGCAAAGCAAATCAGGAAAAGATATTTACAGAATTTTATAAGATGCAATACTATGCTATTATATAAGTGCAATGGGATCAGCTATAGATCAGCTAAGCGTTTACAGGATCAAGCAGCAAATCAATGTTTTCATAAAACATGCAAGGTAGACGTGCAGTATCAATATCAACAGTGTAGGTAAAGTAGTTATTCAGGTTTTCTGTTTTCTTAACTGCATGGGAAAATAAGGTCTATTTATATCATAGGCACATAAGGCAGATAATGAATGGATATTACATTGTAGAAGGTTACTTCCCTACATCGATGTGTCAATTCTACCAAAAATACAGCCTATTTGGACAAATAACTTGTTGCCAAGAATACACAATAGGAACTATAGATAAGTACGTACTGTTATTTGGGAGGATATGGTAATGATAAACTAAGTATATTCTCACCAATGTCCAGATTATCTGCTTCAATTCCTGTTGTTCGACATACAAATCTAGAGTTGTGAAAAGTGTGGCTTCCAAAATGACGCGACAATATGACTAACTATAATGATATTCAAGTCACACAATAATTGTTGAAAATGTTGCAATCAACTTTCGTATAGCGTGAACCAATGACAAAAGCTTAAGATTAGAGACAAGTAACTAAGTTATTAAGTTCATTATTCAATAAGTTCGAATGTGTGTTCTTACATAAAGTTTTAGAACACAAAGGGAGAGTACTGGTGTAAAGTATTTGTTACAAAAGAGTTCACTATTCAATGGGTTAATACATGTATGTCACTTTACTAAGTAAGAGTAAGGTAAGGGACAATACTAGTGTTGGATATTTTTCAAAAGCAGAGTTTTGTTTTTTTCAGCAGACCTAGGTTATTAAAGTATAATCAAGGGTAGGAAACTTCATATTCAGAGCCAATGGCTCCGACGAGAAAATGTTGTGTTGGTCTTCCGTTTCTGAAGATGTCGGCTGAAAAACAACCAAAAAACAGGTAAGCTTGTCATTATTTGTAATCATGTGTTCTTAGATCTTCGAGAGTCCAAAAAAGGAGAATGTCATGCAATGCTCTGGTCTTTCAACGTGTTTTCTACACTACGGAAAGTTGTAACAAGTGTACGATGTTGTCTGAATCATTTGTGGCGTGGGTTGACCTTAGCTAAAATAATATGTCACGGACCTAAATTCAGTCTATTATTGCCATATAATTGGCAATCAAAAGAGAGTTTTGCTGTCCCAAAAGCGTGAATTAATGTCTTGAAATGTTACATTTACTTCTGGTAAAGAATTGAAAAGAAATAGCACAAAAATTATGAAAATAAAGAAGGGCTCCGATTATGTGGGCCGGCTCTGAATATGTAAGTCAGCACCGATTGATGAGGGCTTCATTTCAAAACTTTAGTTTTTTGTAAAAAATTACTTAGGATGTAGGCTTTGTTTTTCCGTTAACACCTTTCAGTCCAAAATATAGCACTATTGTTGGATGGAACATGACCGAATTTATGAACAGACAAAGGACTGGCATTGTCACGATTGAAAAAATGCTGTCGAACATTAGTCTATCTGAATTTTGAAAATACTTTTATGTAGCTTTTGATTAACAGAATGGTCTATACAAGTATATAGTATTTGTCATGCTTTCGTCGTAAGTGCAGCCCACACGTAAGCAAAAATAATGAAGAAATATTTGGCATCTTTGGAAGGCTCTTTGGTCTTAAAACAGTCATAAAAAGCTAGATGGAAAATGTACTGACCGTAGCAGAGATGATGAATAGAAAAAAACTTTTACAAAGCGTGAGAAATACAATTGATCTATTCGCAATAGACGCCTCAGGGTATATGTGTGAACACTCTTAACTCTTTTTAATACTTAACACTGCACAACAGTATGTCAGGTGGGTGGGGTATATACAAGTCTTTAACAACGAAAAAGAATCTATTTCACAAGCACGTCAAGACCAAAAATGTTCATAGATCCCTGATTCTGATAGTACTTACTCAGATCTTTCAATGTTCAATTAACCAGATGCATATTAGATCAGAAAATGTCACATATCAGTTATCTTTAAGCCGATGATAAACAAATATTCATCCAAACAAACAAACGATCACGTTTTGTACAGTCTAATATTGATCTATACTGGCTGCAGAACCAACTTAAGTTGTGACAGGCACTTTAAGGGTTCATAATGAATAGCTTTGAATTATTATTATTATTTTTTTCTTTTTCCGTACTACATATTTGTATGAATGTCCTAAACATTGTCGTTTGCACTTGTTTCAGAAATCTCACACCGACCCCTCTCCATTTCTAATGTAATCGTTAGAAATCATTCACTTTACGCCGTAATTAGATTGAGAATGCAGCTCCAATATCATGATTTACTGACGGTGTATGCAATTAGCTGTTTTGAGTCATTATTTAGGATAAAAAATAACTAATATATGACATATTCTGCATTGAAAGATCTGAGTGAGTACAATCAAAATCAGGGATCTATGAACATTTTTGGTCTTGGCGTGCTTGTGAAATTGAGTTTTTTTTTTTTTTTTTTTTGTTAAAGACTTGTATATAACCCACCCACCCGACATACTGTTGTGTCGTGTTAGGTGTTGAGAAGAGTTAAGAGTGGTCACACATATACCCTAGGCGTGTAATGCGAATATGTCAGTTGTATTTCTCACGCTTTGTAAAAGTTTTTTTCTATTCATCATCTCTGCTACGGTCGGCACATTTTCCATCTAGCTTTTTAATGACTGTTTCAAGACCAGATAGTCTTCCCAAGATGCCAAATATTTTTTCTTTTTTTTTTGCTTACACGTGGGCTGCACTTACGACGAAAGCATGACAAATGCTATATACATGTACATGTATAGACCATTCTGTTAATCAAAAGCTACATAAAAGTATTTTCAAAATTTAGATAGACTAATGTTCGACAGCATTTTTCAATCGTGACAATACCAGTCCTTTGTATGTTCATAAATTCGGTCATGTTCCATCCAACAAAAGTAATATATTTTGGACTAAAAGGTATTAACGGAAAAACAAAGCCTACTTCCTAAGTAAATTTTTACAGAAAACTAAATTTCTGAAATGAAGCCCTCATCAATCGGTGCCGACTTACATATTCAGAGCCGGCCCACATAATCGGAGCCCTTCTTTATTTTCACCATTTTTGGGCTATTTCTTTTCAATTCTTTACCAGCAGTGAATGTAACATTTCAAGAAATCAATTCACGCTTTTGGGACAGCAAGACTCTCTTTTGATTGCCAATTATATGGCAATCATGGACTGAATTTAGGTCCGTGATGTAATATTTTAGCTAAGGTCAAATCACGCCACAAATGATTCAGACAACATCATACACTTGTTACAACTTTCCGTAGTGTAGAAAACACGTTGAAAGACCAGAGCATTGCATGACATTCTCCTTTTCTGGACTTTCAAAGGTATAAGAACACATGATTACAAATAATGACAAGCTTACCTGTTTTTTGGTTGTTTTTCAGCCGACATCTTCAGAAACGGAAGACCAACACAACATTTTCTCGTCGGAGCCATTGGCTCTGAATATGAAGTTTCCTACCCGTGTAATTGTTTGCTAGCTACCAAATAATTCTAGACAGCACTAAATAAATGAGCAATGCTCTGGCAAAAGGGGGCTTAATGCATCTCCGTGATGCATGATACCAAGCAAGCGATAACAATTATTGATCCAAATTAGCCACATTTTTAACAACGGACTTAATCACGAGGTACACTGGTCCTTGGACATACAGAAAATTGCCAATTGCGAAAAGATTCGGCCCAGGTCAGCCTGCGCAGACTGCGCAGGCTGACCTGGGTCGATAGTTTTCGCAGACGCATCAAGCCCCCTTTTCACAGAGCATGGCTCAAATGTATAAAACAAAGTAACTATTATTAGACTATAATTATAATAAGTACTGACTACATTGCTGTCTGCAGTATAATGTCACGGGCTACTGATTTCCCCTCTATATAAATCAAGTCTAAGGTCAAACAGGTCAAATTAGCTGGTTACCGTCCAAGTCTGAGACGTAATTCAAAGAAAATTTGCATAAATGGTCAGGTGACTAGTATTGTTCGACGAGCTGATAAATATCAACCGATCACATGCAGATATCCAAATAGTTAATTTGCTTATTCATTGTAAACAATGCAGCAAAAGGTGTTGGCTGAGCCAGAAAATATTGGCCAATGAAATGGACAGGCTCAAAATGGGCACAATCTACATGTATTCAATATACATGTATAAAGCACAGCAATAGATAATCGAATATGCGAATAAATCAGTGATTTCAAATGATTTCTTTTTTTAAAGTTAAGCCAGTAAACTGCAAGGCTTGAATGGCTGATTTCAAGAAAAACAGTGACAGGCTTAATAAACTGAAAAGTTTACACACCGGAGGTTGCCTTCTTTCAACGGTATTTCAGTGCAGCAGACTGATATTTTTGGTCAAAATGAGCTATGTGTAGTGTGCAAAAGCAAATTCGGTGGTTAAAGTAAACCTACACAATTTTTAAGCAATTTAGCGAGAATTTTTTTTTTTTTTTTTTCAAAATAGTAGCATTTAATGACGAAGAAATCTTATGAATCCAGGGTTAGATGATGTTTAACTGAATGAAATTAGAAATAAAAGTGAAAATGACTACAACTTACCTTCACCAGAATTAATGAAACAGTGAAATCTTTCTTACTTTACAATAAACTCACTAAAGGTGTTTACTCACGCATACGTCATCTTACTGCATCCATACTACTCTCTGGAGCTGGAATAGTCCATAAATGCACTTAAGAAAAAAATGTTACTGCACTATAGCACTTAGAAAAAAAAAGAAAAGAATCTGGCTCTGCACAAAAATCAGGTAGCTGTAACAAAGTGGTCCACAAGAAATGTCAAGTCTAGGCAAGGAAATGGTCGGCACGGAAAATCAGGTAAATGAAAAGTCCACACAGAATGCAACTGTCTCGTCTCTCCTCCTCCTTCAAAGTTGGGGCCTCACACAGGTAAAAAGTGTAAAAAACAATGTAGCAAATGGATAAAAAGTTCCAAACTGTGGTAAAAATCTGGTTCAAGGTAACTTATCCTCAAAAGATGTTGTTGGTACTTTAACGTTGGGCGCCAGTGTTACGTAGTTAGGGCTAGTCTGGTATAGATTCAAACGCAGAGGTAGAGGTAAGTAAATATTGTGGCAAAAGGAAAACAACTCGGAACCTTGGTCATAGATGTATTTCTGTCAGCATATATCTGTAAAAAACAAATAAATTCTTGTTAATCACATAAATACATAGTATTATAGTGACATGAATCTAAAACATTACAAAGCAAGGCATACATGAAAATAACGCAGATGACGACAACTTACAACGCAGTATTACAGCTCAACACTTTAAACGTAATTACAACTCGCAAACTCACCAGTTTATGGAACCGAGTATAGTAGCAAACACTCGACACTGTTTTCCTCACGCTCCATACACTGTGGTCATTAACTGCAATAAATAAAACGGTTGTTAAGTGATATGAAACATGCATGACAAAGTGCATTAATTAATCTTAAGTGTAATGAACAAATGCTGCGAAAGATTGAAATAAATACTCAAAATGAACTTCAACACGCGAGCACGGTAAAATTAAAAGCATAATACAGGGAAAGTTGAAACTTTAACGATAATTTGGAAACTTTACCTAAGTCAATAATTTCTGTTGTCGTCTAGAAACTGTACGTCATTTCTTCTCAAAAGTCTAACCTTGAATGGCCACTTGTACTAAAGTTTAGAAAAGTGTTCTAATGTTTCACGTGGAATTCGTGTACTGCATGAAATTAATGAAAATACAGGTAAGTACTTGGTGAGTGGTTGTCATAAGAAAACCTAAAGAATCATGATTCATGTATCACACAAGTACATAGATCGATATACGACTGGGTTTCATACCAGTACATACATGAACAAAATTAAACTTGGCTACATATTCCCGCCCTTTTAGAAATGACTCCCATCATTATACGTCACTGAATTACGTGATGTCAGGTAGGTCTTCGTCAAGAAGACTTACTGTCTCTGAACGAAAAAAATGTCTACGTTACTTACACAAATACTGCAGCTATCTACATCTAATATATACATTACAACTACTACAAACTTACATAATTTTACTACAAGTACTCCATTCTCCCCCCCCCCTTGAAAAATGCGGCTACGCAAGATAGCCTTGCAAAAACAACAAATTCAAAGAAAATGGGTTAAAAAACAGTTTGGGTTTTATTAAAAAACATATTTCAATTTACAATGGCTTTGACAAGTTTATGTGCTGTTTCAATGTCAATGTCGCAAAGAACTCCTGATCTGACTATAACATCCAGTGCGTGTAGTCTTTTATCGATACGTTCGTCTGTCATCCGGTACATGATGTACTCGCCATATTTGTCCGGGGCTTTCCTTTCTCTGGCTGACCTTCTAGGTTGTGGTACAGGCTTTTGTATTTCATCTCTATTTTGGATTTCTTCAACCAACTCATTCCCGATTTCTATCATGTCTTGTCTTGCACTTTCTTCTCCTTCAGTGTCGTTTTCTTCAAAAGTCTTCTCTCTGGTTTCTTCTGGGCTATTTTCCTGCAATGATAAAGTAAGATCATCTGAATGAGAATCAACAGTTCTTTGAGAACTTTCAACTACTTTCTCTCTACTTACCTTTCTTGCATCATCATTATATTCTAATAATTCTTTACTCCTACTCTCCATCTGTTGACTTATACTGTGTCTGGTTGGTTGGTAGGTATGTTTCTGAATGATTCGACATGGTTTCAACACTATGGGCGTCCCCATCTTGACATGTCCGCTGATCATAATCATGTGTCTCGCTGTCTTAATCACTTCTCTTTTCAACAACAGTGACGTCACTCCTATCTGATGTGTCTCTTCTTTGGATGCATCCATCTCTTTTTCCTTCTCATTTTCATCTTCTTTTCTTTCATTAATCATTTCCCTGTTCTGGTGATCCACCAAACACAAATGATTACGATAAAAGGTTCTTTCTCTGTTGGTTTCTTCTGATCTGACACTAAATACAGGAATATCTGGTCGTGGTTGCTCAAGTATTACATACATGTCTGGTTCAAATCTGTCTTCGATCTTATGTTTTCCTTCAAATGAAAGTCGTCTAACTAGAACTTTGTCTCCTACTGAGATTCTGACTGCTTTCGCTTTTCTGTTATAGTATCTTTCCTGTTTCTCTTTTGACTTTTCCCTGTCTTTCAGGAGTATCTGGTGGGTTTTCTCTAATCTTTCTTGGAGATCCTCGATGAATTCCTTTGATCCTTTATTGATTTCTTCTGTAACAGTTTCAAATGTACTGCCGATCGGTAATTTGGGTTGACGTCCAAACATCAGTTCATATGGAGAATATCTAGTTGTCTCGTGTTGTGTGCTATTGTAGAAATACACAAGTGAGTTGAGATATTTCTTCCAGTCTTCCTTTTGATCTTCAAGGGTCCCAAGCATGTCAAACAGAGTGCAATTAAACCGCTCTGGGCCAGCATTTCCTTGCGGATGGTACGGTGTGGTGTGGCTCTTTTTAATTCCCATGATTTTGCATAACTCAATGATTATTTGGCTCTCGAAGTTTGCTCCCTGGTCTGAGTGAAGTCTTGTAGGAATTCCAAAGTGAACTATGTAGTCATTGTAGATTTCTTCTTGCAACTGCTTTTGCAAACTTCGTGTAGTGGTCTGTTATGATCAATATATTTCCTATATTTCCTTTCGATGGTTCCAAGGTACGGTAATCTATGCAAACATAATCCAATGGATACGAACTGTGCACACTGACCAACGGTGCTTTGTCCACTGTTGATTTTCTTCTTATGCATCTGTCACACTTTTCTATCCACTGTGAAACATCTTTTCCTACATCTGGCCAATAGTACCGTTTTCTTATCAGTCGAATGGTTCTTTCCTGTCCTGGATGCCCACAGTCGTCCTGAAGGTCATTCAATATCTCTTCTCTGTAGCATCTTGGAATGACTAACTGTTCTATCTGTCATCTTCTTTCAGGATTCTGAATAACACTCCCCTGTTTAGCTTTAAGTTTCGGTATTGTTTTCTCATTGTCAAATCCTCTCTTATTGTCAACTTGTTAGGTATTTTCTTGTCGATGACTGCAATTCTCCATTTGTCTATTAGCTCATCATTTCTTTGTGCCTTTCTAATCTCTCTAAAGTCTCTCTGTGCTAATGTTTGGCCTGTTTCTTCCATGACTTCCAACAAATTGATGTTTTCCATCGGTAAGGTTTCGACATACGCTTGTACTGTTGCATTGCAGATGGCTTTAACTTTTTTGTCTTCAAGTTTTATCCTTTCTGTCTTCATCGATCATCTTTTCATACGGGTAGCGGCTCATTCCATCAGCATCAGCATTCTTCAGACCAACTCGATAATACATGTCAAAGGAGAAAAGACCAAGTGCAGAAGCCCATCTCTGGCCAGTTGCATCTAACTTGGCACTTGACAAAACATATGTCAAAGGGTTGTTGTCGGTCAGTACGGTGAAATGGTTAGCTGTGAGATATTCGTTGAATTTTCCCGTTACTGCCTATTTCAACGCCAATAACAAGCTTAAAGGCACTGTATCTCTGTTCAGCTCTGTTCAAAGAACGACTTGCATATGCTATAACACGTTTCTTTCCCTCCTGTGTTTGGTAGAGTACTGCACCAATGGCTTTCGCAGACGCGTCTGTGTGTAACTCAAAGAGTAGTGTAAAGTCTGGGTAAGCAAGGATTGGCAGAGATGATAGTAGTTCTTTGATTTGATCAAAAACATACTGTTCATTTTCGGTCCATTTCCAATCTTTTACAGCTCTTTTTGCCTTTCTTCGTGGATGTAGGTGGGAGTAGTTCTGATAGAGGCCTTATAACTTTACTAAAGTCCTGAATATATCTCCTGTAATAGCCGGCGAAGGCAAGAAAAGATCAATTCATCTGGGTTGCTTCGTTCTGGCCAGTTCTTCACTTTTTCTATCTTGGCAGGGTCGGTTTCAACTCCATTGCCCGATACAACGTGTTGGTTTAAAGAAACAACATTTCTCAGGGGCTAACTTCAGATTGGTTTCTTGTAGGGTGACAAGAATCAAATCAAGGCGTTCCAGGTGTTGTTCAAATGTCTCGCTGAAAATTATAGGATCGTCGAGGTATATCAGGCAAATCTTCATGTTTAGGTCACCTAAAATCTCTTGCATTATCCTCTGGTATGTTGCTGGACTGTTTGTTAATCCAAAAGGCATTTTATTGTATTTGTAAAATCCGATCGAGCCAATAGTAAATGCTGTCTGTTCTTTATGGCTTTCCTCTACCTCTATCTGGTGGTAACCTGATTTCATGTCAATGGTAGAGAAATATTTAGCACCATACAAGCAGTCGAAAATTTCTTCCATTCTAGGAAGTGCAAAGGAATCTTTAAGAGTGATGTTATTCACTTGTCTACAGTCGACGCATAGTCGTAATTTTCCATTCTTTTTTCGGACTAGAACCACAATAGAGCTGTACGGAGACTTTGAAGGTCTTATCACTCTGGCAGCTAGTAACTGTTCAATGTGTTGGCGGACTTCTACCATTGATGGGGGAATATGCCGATACCTTTGCTTAAAAGGTATATCTGTTGTTAGATCAATTCGGTGCTTGATGCGGTTGCAAATTCCAATGTCGGTATCACTGACAGAAAAAAATTCCTCATGCTTTTTCAACAAATTCATGAGTTGTTCTCTCTGATCTGGGTCTAGTATTTCAGCTTCGTCAACATTTAACTTGTCTGTTACTGTTTCCTTCTCCCTTTCCTCTATCTTATCAAAGACTTCTGCTATTGTCACATGCTGTAACTCACAAAGAATAGCCTTTGGTTGTATGATAACTGGGCTGGTAGTAAGGTTGGACAGATTCACTTTTACTGTATGATTGTTCCCATAGTCGTAATTTATCACTGCAGGTGTGATGTCTATATAGCTGGGTATCTGACTTTCTCCAGATTCTTGGATAATGGCAGGTGTTGATGGATAAACTATTTCTTTGTGTGTATATCCTTCAATGTCAATAGATTGTTTAGTATATATGGGGATTTTGTGGTTGACTGCAGATCTTATAATTGCTAGTCTGTTGTTGTTGTTCTTCAGCTCTTTTTCCCTTATGGTGATGGCCCTAAAGCTTAGATACCAAGAGGTGTGAAGACTTGCCCTCTGTAAATGTTGCTCTCCAAAATTCTCTTTACACTCTTTCATAAGTTCCTTCAGAACATTAGTTCCTAGGATCAGCGGTGTCTTGGAAGACTATTGGGTATCAGCTGTAACTAGGAGTAGACATGGTAGTGGTTTTGACTCTGGTAATCCTTGTAGAACAACAATTTCTGTCTCAATGTAGCCTCTATATAGCATGTTTTGTCCATCTGCACACTCAATGTTCAGGAAGTCTCTTACTGCTTTGATGTCAGTGTCACTGAGATTCTGTCTATAATAGGATTCTGAAATTATACTTACACAACTCCCTGTGTCCAATAATGCTTGTGCAGGTCTTCCATTTATATGGACTTCCACTTCATTACAATCACCAACTAGATGAAAATTTGGGATCCTTGATTCTGTCTGAGATGCTCACATCTGACCCCGCGATACGAGCACTTATACGTTTGGGCAATCCTTGCTGAAATGTCCCTTCTGCTTACATGCTGTACAAACAAACTGTGCCAGTATCGTTGGACAGTTCCTCTGTATATGTCCTTTTGTATTACAAATGAAGCATAAAGGCGTAAATGTTTCATCAGCAGTTGGCTGCTGAGAGTTTCTATTCTGTTGACCTTGTCCTCTTCCTCTTTTTCCACCTCTCCATCTCTTTCTGCCACGCCATCGCTTCCTTTGTCCACTGACGGGGTTCACTTGTTTTGTAGAGGGTGTCTGGTTTTGGGACTTTTCAAGTTTGTCTATCCTTTCGTTTATCTTTTTCAATAATTCTTTGACTTCCGATGTCTCTTCTTTTCTGTCTGCACCACTGGCTTGCAAGGCTTCTTACTCTCCATACTATCAGAGGTGATGTCAGCCTCTATCTTCCTAACTTCTCTCTTGAATTCGTCGTATTCACGGATCTTGTCACATTGGTACATGGACATATACATGGACATATGCTTTAACTCTTTCTTCAATCCTGAATGTAAGACCTGTTTCAGTATTGATGTATCTGTACGTTTAAATCCTCCAAGTTCAACTCCTTGATCGAACAGTTCATCCAAACGTGATGCAAAGGATTCTACACACTCATTCTCCCTTTGTTCACAAGTGAAAAACTTTTTAAGTATACTTTCTTTAGTTTCAACAGTTCCGTATGCACTTTCGAGTTTGTCTAAAACCTGGTACAAAGTCACACCGGGTCCAAGCCTCCTGATTGTCACCAGCACTACCCTTGAGAGATTGACGTATCCCAAACAAAATCTGTTCCTGGGTAAAGGCCTGTTCTATTCTCACTGCTTCGACGTCATACTTCTAAGTTTCCCATCTGACTTCACCTTTTACGACCTCCCCAAAGAAAATTGAAAACTTTGGGTAGTGATGTAATCCTGGCTTTACAGTTAGTTCATGCTGTCTGTGTTCATCTTTCACCTCAGTTGACGCATCCTTAATGCCTCCAAACATCTTTGTCAGTCTCAGGATATCATCAAATGAACCATGTTTTGGCCTAAATCCCTGAGTGCGTAATGTCCGTATCATCTCCATTTTCTCATCTGTTACTCCACCAGTTGCTCCTTCCATCATATTATCCTCAATATCCATGCCAGGGTCGCTTTCTTTCTCCTCTTTTGATGCCATGTTTCATTTACACAAATTCCAAGTCCAATCTTATATAATCAAGTGTAACACAACACTACCTTTTTTTCAGTCAAACTCTAGTCTCAATACTTATAGGCTGTAACTCTTTCTATACTACTATATGTTCTATGCAAGTAAGAAATTTCAATGGTTCAGCGAAGTATATTCCGGTTTATGTCATGTAATTCATATTCACGTTTTCATGTAAGACAAATTACATCTGTTACTGATTCTGGTATGTCAAAATTATTTATATGCACAGTAGCAACTAGTTTCTTTTACTTTATCGAATAGATCTGGATATTTGTATTTTTATTATCTGTTTATTTTCTAATATTTATCTACTATTTACATGTTTTTTCTTGTTAGTTAACAGTGATAAGTCATGATCTATCACATATCACAATGTTTCCCCAGCAATGCAAAGCAAATCAGGAAAAGATAAAGATATTTACAGAATTTTATAAGATGCAATACTATGCTATTATATAAGTGCAATGGGATCAGCTATAGATCAGCTAAGCGTTTACAGGATCAAGCAGCAAATCAATGTTTTCATAAAACATGCAAGGTAGACGTGCAGTATCAATATCAACAGTGTAGGTAAAGTAGTTTATCAGGTTTTCTGATTTCTTAACTGCATGGGAAAATAAGGTCTATTTATATCATAGGCACATAAGGCAGATAATGAATGGATATTACATTGTAGAAGGTTACTTCCCTACATCGATGTGTCAATTCTACCAAAACTACAAATAACTTGTTGCCAAGTATAAACAATAGGAACTATAGATAAGTACGTACTGTTATTTGGGAGGATATGGTAATGATAAACTAAGTATATTCTCACCAATGTCCAGATTATCTGCTTCAATTCCTGTTGTTCAACATACAAATCTAGAGTTGTGAAAAGTGTGGCTTCCAAAATGACGCGACAATATGACTAACTATAGTGATATTCAAGTCACACAATAATTGTTGAAAATGTTGCAATCAACTTTCGTATAGCGTGAACCAATGACAAAAGCTTAAGATTAGAGACAAGTAACTAAGTTATTAAGTTCATTATTCAATAAGTTCGAATGTGTGTTCTTACATAAAGTTTTAGAACACAAAGGGAGAGTACTGGTGTAAAATATTTGTTACAACAGAGTTCACTATTCAATGGGTTAATACACGTATGTCACTTTACTAAGTAAGAGTAAGGTAAGGGACAATACTAGTGTTGGATATTTTCAAAAGCAGTGTTTTGTTTTTTTCAGCAGACCTAGGTTATTAAAGTATAATCACGGGTAGGAAACTTCATATTCAGAGCCAATGGCTCCGACGAGAAAATGTTGTGTTGGTCTTCCGTTTCTGAAGATGTCGGCTGAAAAACAACCAAAAAACAGGTAAGCTTGTCATTATTTGTAATCATGTGTTCTTATACCTTTGAAAGTCCAAAAAAGGAGAATGTCATGCAATGCTCTGGTCTTTCAACGTGTTTTCTACACTACGGAAAGTTGTAACAAGTGTATGATGTTGTCTGAATCATTTGTGGCGTGAGTTGACCTTAGCTAAAATATTACATCACGGACCTAAATTCAGTCTATGAAGCCCTCATCAATCGGTGCCGACTTACATATTCAGAGCCGGCCCACATAATCGGAGCCCTTCTTTATTTTCACCATTTTTTTGTGCTATTTCTTTTCAATTCTTTACCAGCAGTGAATGTAACATTTCAAGAAATTAATTCACGCTTTTGGGACAGCAAGACTCTCTTTTGATTGCCAATTATATGGCAATCATAGACTGAATTTAGGTCCGTGATGTAATATTTTAGCTAAGGTCAACTCACGCCACAAATGATTCAGACAACATCATACACTTGTTACAACTTTCCGTAGTGTAGAAAACACGTTGAAAGACCAGAGCATTGCATGACATTCTCCTTTTTTGGACTTTCAAAGGTATAAGAACACATGATTACAAATAATGACAAGCTTACCTGTTTTTTGGTTGTTTTTCAGCCGACATCTTCAGAAACGGAAGACCAACACAACATTTTCTCGTCGGAGCCATTGGCTCTGAATATGAAGTTTCCTACCCGTGTAATTGTTTGCTAGCTATCAAATAATTCTAGACAGCACTAAATAAATGAGCCATGCTCTGGCAAAAGGGGGCTTAATGCATCTCCGTGATGCATGATACCAAGCAAGCGATAACATAATTATTGATCCAAATTAGCCACATTTTTAACAACGGACTTAATCACGAGGTACACTGGTCCTTGGACATACAGAAAATTGCCAATTGCGAAAAGTTTCGGCCCAGGTCAGCCTGCGCGGAGTGCGCAGGCTGACCTGGGTCGGTAGTTTTCGCAGACGCATCAAGCCCCCTTTTCACAGAGCATGGCTCAAATGTATAAAACAAAGTAACTATTATTAGACTATAATTATAATAAGTACTGACTACATTGCTGTCTGCAGTATAATGTCACGGGCTACTGATTTCCCCTCTATATAAATCAAGTCTAAGGTCAAACAGGTCAAATTAGCTGGTTACCGTCCAAGTCTGAGACGTAATTCAAAGAAAATTTGCATAAATGGTCAGGTGACTAGTATTGTTCGACGAGCTGATAAATATCAACCGATCACATGCAGATACCCAAACAGTTAATTTGCTTATGCAATGTAAACAATGCAGCAAAAGATGTTGGCTGAGCCAGAAAATATTGGCCAATGAAATGGACAGGTTCAAAATAGGCACAATCTACATATTCAATATACATGTATAAAGCACAGCAATAGATAATCGAATATGCGAATAAATCAGTGAAAATGATTTTTTTTTTAAGTTAAGCCAGTAAACTGCAAGGCTTGAATGGCTGATTTCAAGAAAAACAGTGTGACAGAAGCTTAATAAACTGAAAAGTTTACACACCGGAGGTTACCTTCTTTCAACAGTATTTCAGTGCAGCAGACTTTGATATTTTGGATCAAAATGAGCTATGTGTAGTGTGCAAAAGCATATTCGGCGGTTAAAGTAAACCTACACAATTTTTAAGCATTTTAGCGAGAATTTTTTTTTTTTTTTTTTTCAAAATAGCAGCATTTAATGACGAAGAAATCTTATGAATCAAGGGTTAGATGATGTTTAACTGAATGAAATTAGAAATAAAAGTGAATATGACTACAACTAACCTTCACCAGAATTAATGAAATAGTGAAATCATTCCTACTTAACAATAAACTCACTAAAGGTGTTTACTCACGCATACGTCATCTTACTGCATCCATACTACTCTCTAGAGCTGGAATAGTCCATAAATGCACTTAAGAAAAAATGTTACTGCACTATAGCACTTAGAAAAAAAAGAAAAGAATCTGGCTCCGCACAAAAATCAGGTAGCTGTAACAAAGTGGTCCACAAGAAATGTCAAGTCTAGGCAAGGAAATGGTCGGCACGGAATATCAGGTAAATGAAAAGTCCACACAGAATGTAACTGTCTCGTCTCTCCTCCTGCGAAGTTGGGTCCTCACAAACACAGGTAAAAAATGTAAAAAACAATGTAGCAAATGGATAAAAAGTTCCGAACTTTGTCAAAAATCTGGTTCAAGGTCAAATCCTCAAAAGATGTTGTAGGTACTTTAACGTTGGGCGCCAGTGTTACGTAGTTAGGGCTAGTCTGGTATAGATTCAAACGCAGAGGTAGAGGTAAGTAAATATTGTGGCAAAAGGAAAACAACTCGGAACCTTGGTCATAGATGTATTTCTGTCAGCATATATCTGTAAAAAACAAATAAATTCTTGTTAATCACATAACAAATACATAATATTACAGTGACATGAATCTAAAATATTACAAAGCAAGGCATACATGAAAATGACGCAGATGACGACAACTTACAACGCACTATTCCAGCTCAACACTTTAAACATAATTACAACTCGCAAACTCACCAGTTTATGGAACTGAGTATAGTAGCAAACACTCGACACTGTTTTCCTCACGCTCCATACACTGTGGACATAAACTGCAATAAATAAAACGGTTGTTAAGTGATATGAAACATGCATGACAAAGTGCATTAATTAATCTTAAGTGTAATGAACAAATACTGCCATTTTGAAAGATTGAAATAAATACTCAAAATGAACTTCAACACGCGAGCACGGTAAAATTAAAAGTATAATACAGGGAAAGTTGAAACTTTAACGATAATTTGGAAACTTTACCTAAGTCAGTATTTTCTGTTGTCGTCTAGAAACTGTACGTAATTTCCTCTAAAAAGTCTAACTGTGAATGGCCACTTGTACTGAAGTTTAGAAAAGTGTTCTAACGTTTCACGTGGAATTCGTGTACTGCATGAAATTAATGAAAATACAGGTAAGTACCTGGTGAGTAGTTGTCACAAGAAAACCTAGAATAATGATGCAGGTATCACACAAGTACATAGACTGATATACGACTGGGTTTCATACCAGTACATAAATGAACAAAATTAAACTTGGCTACATTTACCATTGCACAAATAACAAATTTTTAAACTCTTTCAAATCTGAATGTGTTTATAGATTACTAACTGTGACTTAAACGAATTTGACTATAAAAGAGTTGAAAACATTGTTTAAAAAATGTAAAATGCTTGTTATCAGCTTTTTTGTCCTTTTCTTATGATCTATTGAAAGCCATTTCCTTAAAACAAGGGATGGTTTAGTCTTGCGTTGCTCTCTTTACAGTCAATAGTTAAGTTTTAGCTTTTTTGTTCATAGCGTCAGCTTGAATTTGGAAACTGTTATGGAGAGGGGTTCGATATAAAAGCACTGAAAACTAGCCTTGCTCTAGTGCTAGCTTTTATAGGAACGCAGTTTGATGTACTTCTGTCTGTGCTAGTTAACCCTTTACCACAAGATAAGTTGAAAGCTTTTGCAGATCACATAAGAAATGTTGATCAAACGAGGAAATTTGTCTTAAAAAAAAGATAGAAAACTTTGTGGATAAAGGAGAAAAGGCTGGTTACTACTTGATGGCACAGGTTGGATTATGAAAACTACAGGACTGGAGTTCCCTTACCCTGTAATATGTAGATTCCCCCGGTTTATTTTTATATAAGTGGATGGGTCAAGACTTTTTAAAAGTAATGTCACGGAGAGTGGTTCGATATGTAAGCACTTAAAACCAGACTTTTCATAGAGCGAGCTTTTACAGCAATGCTGTTGAGTGTATTTCTCTCTGTGATAGTTAAGCAACATGCATTATGGTTCGTGCTTGGATGGGTGGCCGTTGCATGTTACAGGAAACTGTGATAATTTTCTGGTATGTCTGACCCCCGATATTCATTCTACAAGCATGGTAGAGTATGAAGAGGTACAAAAGTATTCAGTAGGTGTTAAACCTGAAACTGCTAGATTAATTAAAAAGAAAGATTATAGCCAACTTAAAAAACAAAGTTCTACTGAGATTTAAAAGTTCTATTTGCCAGAAAATTCTAAAGTATCAATGTCGATCTTAGATCAGATTGCACTCTCTGCAGTGTTTAATCTTGATCTATACTGCCTGCAAAAGCCCACTGAGACACACTTAGCAGCTGAAGGATTCATATCTCTTGAAATATTTTGACACTGTATTGTATTAACTCTTTGCCAAACTACAAAGTGTTGGACTTGTCCAAATTGAAAGCATTTGCAGACATCAAAATAATTGTGAATCAAAAATCAAGATTTGTTTTTGAATGGATAGAAAACATTGTGGTTACCAGCAGTTCCTATTTTTCCCCACGTTTTCAAAAGTTTGTTCTTTACCGCTATTAAAAGTTGGGCTTGTGTGGTAAAGGGTTACAAGCTTTTTCAACATTAATCTCGTTTTTCAGGAACAGCTGAAAAAGCCACTGTTTGATAAAATGACAGGATTACACTTACCCATGCTAGAAAAAAGGCTTGAAAAGACCCGGAACTGGTTCATAGGAGAAAAGGTTGGTGATGGAATCAAAGTTCTGAAAGTAACTGGGGATGGAAGAAAGATAAAGCTCTGAAAAACCGGATACAAATACATGTATCAAGATACCACAGCAGCTCAGAAAACATTGTGACGTATGAAAAAGAGTTTGAGTTATACTCTATAAAAAGGGGGACTTAATGCATCTTCAAAAAGTATCAACCCATTACAGCCTGTGCAGTCCCTTTGTTAACCTGTTCATGATTAAGTCGAAACTTTTTGACATTTGTAAATTTTCTGCATGTTCAAGGACATTCTACCTTGTGACCTAGTTGGTTGCTAGACAAAATGGATTTTATGGATCCGTCAGAATGTGATGACTTGCTTGGTAAAATATGTCATAGAGATGATTGCAGCTTGCAAGTTGCTGACACATTGATATTATGCATCAATATATTCTTGTCTTGTATTTCAGATAACAGTGGTTGACTTTCCTCTCTATGAAATCCTGGACAACCTCAGAGTCATGGAACCTGGATGTGTTGATAAATTTCCAGGCCTGTCAGCTTTCCTGTCCAAGTTTGAATCCCTGCCAAGCATCAAGAGTTATATGGAATCAGAAAGGTTCATGCAAAGCCCAATAAACAACAAATTTGCTTCTTTTATTGGATAATTAAAATTTAATTAAAGTGGTTGTGTATTACCGTATTTTGCTTAAATTTTGGGACACCCAAAGTATTGGGACACCATCAAAAATCGTGAAAATAAATATTTTTCACGACCCAAAGATTTGGGCCATACTAAAAATTGCAAAGCAAGATTGGTATTTTTTTGTTCCAAAGAATTGGGGCAGTGAATATCTATTAAAAAAAAAATCTTTCAGTCCGTTTGATACCCTTTGTTTACAAGCATTTATTTCGAGCAGTTTCATTTCTACACAAGTAAGCATGCTTTCCAACCCTCCCGATTTCTATGGCAGTTTCCCGATTCAAGACAAAATACCCGATCACCTGACAGACTAATTTAAACCCCAATTCAAAAAATAAATCTGATGTAAGTGTAAAAAGGGGTTGATAAACTTGTATCCAAGATACAAACATGTACATCCGAAGTTGCCATAGATTATTGAAATATTGAATTAAGAAGGATTATGTGTAGGATTTGTCTTGCTCGACACTGTTTTCGAGCAATCATTTGTCTCGTTCTCTATCTTATTCGTGTTCTATTTCATTATTTCTGAAGTTACCAAAGATATAAAGTCCAAATGACAATTTATAATGTTTGTTTAATGCTCAGCGACCACCCCCTGTTGGTGTGCTGTACATGTTTTACATAAAATTGGGTTACTCATTATCGTATGTGTACTATCTCCTTTTGTTCTCAATATTTTTGTAAAATCGTAGAAATCTGCTTTTGTTAGCTTCTATGGGGGTTGTTATTGTACATGTCACATGACCACAGGTATGGTAAAATTATTTTTTGTATTACAAGATACATGTACTCAGTATATGTATACATAATAAAGTATGTCTATGTCATCTTGATATGCATAAAAGACATTATTGAGTAACAGGGCAATCGCTATCTACTAAAAATATCATGAACTGAAAATCTTCTCTTATTTTGTTCATCTACACCTGCCCTGAGATTTCATGGCCATTTACATAAAGTGGGACAAAAAAAAAAACACTAAAAAGTTTGTTTCATATACATATATATTCCTTTTATATTGCACATACTCAACAAACAATACTTCATTTTCACCGAACAAGCAATATCATCTATTAAACCTTTACTAAATGATAAAATTTAACTCTTTACCATACAACCCAGGGCCCGTTTTACTAAGGTAGATACGAACAAAATTTGCGTAAGTTTTACGTAACTATAGTATGGTGGCATATTTCTGCCACGAGGTACGAGATAACTATCATGATTATTTAGAAGACTATTGCAATAAATCAAAGTTTCTTGGAAATTTTATCTTTTCATTTTATCTAGATAAAATTTCAAGGAAACTTTGATTTATCGCAATAATTTTCTAAAATAAACATGATAGTTATCTCGTATCTTATGGCAGAAATATGCCACCATACTATAGTTACATGAAACTTACGCACCTTTTGTTCGTAACTACATTAGTAAAGAGGGGCCCAGGTCTATAAAACCTTAAGGAAGGACAAATCCTATGATTCTAGCTGTGTTTATGTTGTCTATGACAAATGCCTTCAAATTAGGCAAGTATAAAAGTTTACTGTGTGGTAAAGATTTAACACATGACCAAAGTGAAGGCAAATACAGACAACATAGTCAATACAGCACAAATAGAGGGATTCATCTGTGAAAGGGAAGAAAATATTGTTGGAAAAGAAGAAAATGCTGTAAGCAGCATTTTCTTCTTTTCCAATATTATTTTCAAAAGCCCACTTTCTCAGGGTCATTTAAACTAGGGATCATTTGAGTTAGGATTGAATACAAGAGGGCAATGATGACCCTGTTTTGGTCCACTGTCTTATAGATGAGTAATCAATGATTAGCAATGATAAAGAGATAAGCTCTTTACCCAAAAAATTCCACATTTTAATAAGCTTCAGATTTAAAAAGACTACTTTTCAAAAAAAAAAATGGTGAGAAGTGAGAAAATGCTGGTTTCTAGCAGTTACTTATCTATGACTATGCTTTCTACATCATGAATGACTAATTGCCAACATTTTCTTCTTCTCCCACAGTGTTTTCAGAAACCTTCTTTCTCAGGGTCATTTAAACTTGGGATAGTTTGATTTAGGATTTAAACTAAATATTTTGCAAACAGGCTCTTAACCCTTTACCAGAGAATCCTGAACTTTAAATAACCTGTATCAGACAACTTTTGAAACATTGTGGGGAAAGGAGAAATTGCTGGTAACCAGTATTTTCTCCTTTTCCATAATGTTTTCTACCCCTTCAAAGACAAATCCCATCATTTGATCCACATTAAAATTGTGTTGTCTTCAAATACTTTCAATTTCTGAGAGTCATAAATTTTGTCCTCTGGTAAAGGGTCAACAAGAGGGCCACCATGGACCTGTTTTGCTCCACTGCCTTTAAGATAAATGATCAATGACTGGTATGGACAAGAACAGTAACTCTTTCAGCACCAACTCCATCTCTTTCAATGGCTGAAAATCCAATCCACTAAAATTCAGCAACATTTTTGTCTTAAAGGCTTGACAAACCAAGCCAACTGTATACTTGTAGATCAAAGATCAGGCTGCAACGTTCTGTCCAGTCTTATCTTGATCTATGCTGTCGACAAAAGCTGTTATTTTTACATATGGCACTGAAATGGTCAACAGGCATTAAAGTCCATGATGGTATGATAATCATTATGAGTAAATAAGCTATAAGCCCCTTAAAATCATTTATTTTTTTATAGCATGACATGCTGATGGTATCAAAGAATTTGAAAGAATTCTCAAGATTCATTAACCCTACAATCCCGAGTTTTAACAACCCTAAAGAGGAGGCCTTTTGAAAACATTGTGGAAAAAGGAAAAAATGCTGGTAACCAGCATTTTCTCCTTTTTCCACAATGTTTTCTACCCTATCAAAGAAAAGTTCCATTATTTCTGCCACACTTACATTGGTGTCTGCAAATACTCTCAATATGGACAAGTCTACCATTTTATAGTGTGGTAAAGGGTTTATACCAAGCACAGTATCAATGAACAATAATACTCAAACAAGAAGATTTCTATAGATTTTGTAGCTGAAAAACATGTTCTCCTTTGGCATGAATGATTATGATTTGGAACACAAAAATAGAACGATACAGGCGTAGCTTCATATCTGGTATTTTACACACATGAGCACAACCTAAAACATAAAACTCCATGTTGATCATTAAAACAAATAACTGAGCCAACCTATGGCAAAAGTTGGTTTAACCCTTTACCACACAATCCCAACTTTTAACGACCCTGAGAAAGAAAGCTTTTGAAAACTTTGTATGAAAAGGAGAAAATGCTGGTAACCAGCATTTTCCCCATTTTCCCACAATGTATTCTACCTTTCCCAAAACAAATTTTAAGTCTAAAGTCACATTTATTTTGTTGTCAACAAATTCTTTGAATTTGGACCAGTCCAAAATTTTGTTGTTTGGTAAAGAGTTAATGCATATCAGTGATGCATTGTACAAAGCAAGTTGAGACTTGATAATGGATTCAAGTAATCCATTTTGTCTAAAAACTGACTAAATCATGAGATTGACTGGTCCTTTGACATGCAGAAAATCCACTAACAGCAAACAGTTTTGGCACAGGTCAGCTTGTGGGGACTACATAAGCTGACCCGGGTCAAAATCTTTTGCAGATGTATTAACCCTTTACTACATTACAGAATTCAAGACGTATACAAAGTGAAAGCATTTGTAGATGACATATTAGATGTGGCTCAAATAATTGAATTTGCCTTTGACAGAGAAGAAAACATTTTGGGAAAAGGAGAAAATGCTGGTTGCCAGCATTTTCTCCTTTTCCAAAAATGTTTTCAAAAAGACTTCCTCCTCGGGGTCTTTACTTGTGTGCTAAAGGGTTAAACCCCGTATGGCCCAACCATATTTGGATTTGTATTAGAAGTTAATGTCAAAAATGATCAAATTAAATAAAAAATAAAATTTTTACATTAACTTTAAACTGTATGTATTTTCTGATTACACTATAAAATTAAAAGGGTCATGATGGCCCTATGTCGCTCAACTGCCCTATTATTTTTTTTTTTTTTAACATAAGATAACAGGAACATGGTAGCATCTTTTCAAGGGAGTTTCATCAAAATTAGTTCTTCACTTTCATTGGAGATGTCTGGCATGAAAGTTAATAAACAGACAGACACAAGGCCATAACATAAGCCTCCTGGCCTTTGGCCAGTGGAGCTAAAATATTAATCTAAATAGTTAAGGCATTTTTACAATATTGATGTTGCTTCAACAATTAAACCCTGCATTGAAAATTGGACATATGAACAGCTTTTATTTCATCTTGCCCTTTTATAAGCTATTTACAAGACAAAAAAGTGTGAGGCTTGTCCTTGTTGAAAGCATTGGCAGATGACAAATATTGCTAAACGGATTATTCTTGTCTTCAAAGTCATGGGAAACATTGTGGGAAAGGTAGAAAATACTTGATATCTCATTTTCTTAGTGGCAATAACAGGGCTGTTTGGTTATGGGTCAAGGAATGTATAAAGTACATAATATCAGATAAGAAATACATAGATTTCTATGTGGAGTTGAATGCATGTGGTACAAATAGTTAGTCAGAGATGTAAGTAATGCAGGCAGTTCAAATGTGAAAACTTTTACCTATCTATCCAGAGTAAGTCATGAAGCAGCTGTCATTTATTACATCAAATAGATCAGTACAAATAGGTGGGCACTGCATGCCGCCCCCTTTCAATATTTTCAATAAAAGTATTAGTAAGGTATTTATCTTGTGGCTTGACCTACCTTCTTCTAAGTTGTGTGATCCTTTGTTGATACATTAACCAGTATTTATTTCATGTTTTTCATTATTTATCAAGAAATGATGGTGGATTATAAGGTCTGATTATTCATGGTTACAACCAGTGAAGTTAACTGTAAATATTTCCGTAACTCTTCAGTTGAAAGCGGAAACAGTAGTTCCCGCACATAAGTTAGCTAGGTAAACAGTGTGTGTCATACAGCCAGAGGGAAATATAACAAAATATGCACCTATTTACCCTACATTTCTTGCACAGCCACTCGTGAAAATGATGTTCACTAGATGAAATAAATTTCGATCTTTCACCGAAAATAAAATAAATATCCTCTATATGACCAAAGCTTAGGTATATTTTTCTTGTGCTTCTTTTCAATTTGCGCTGTGCAAAAAAAAAAAATCACTCTTATCACATTTTGAATTTCAGTCATGATTTGGAATTCAGCAGTATATTCAGTAACCATACTCAAAACAGGTCCTAGATACAAGACCTTAAATGATAAATTTCTTCATGTAACAAATACATATAAATAAAAACATTGCAGAAAAGTCATTTTTATTCCACAAAATTCAAGTGATAAGATATATGAACAGTGATATAGAGTGAAAAACCTGAGTTTATTCACAAAACATCTATGGGTCCATGCAAGTATCATAGGGGCCAAATTTTCCACAATTCTAAGAATTCTTCCTTATTCCAAGACTAGCACTCTGATTGACTAAGACAGAAAGACCAGGCCAATAAGATGACTGGTCCTGAAAATGAGATTTCGTACTGTAGTAGAATGTCATTAAATAATGGCCCCAGAGTATCATCTCATGTTTTAGATAGAACATCTCTATAACCCTTTAGCATACAATCCTTTTCCCACAATGTTTTCAAAAAGCCTCTTTCTCAGATTAGTAAACGGCGGAATTGTGTGGTATAGGGTTAACCCTTTACCACACAATCCCGACTTTTAACGACCTTGAGAGAAAGCCTTTTGAAAATATTGTGGGAAAAGAAAAAAATGCTGGTAACCAATGCTTTCAATTTGGACTGGTCTAAAAATTTGTCATTTGGTAAAGAATTCAGGAAGTAAGAGTTAAATCTTGGGAGGGATGGCCAAAAATTCAGATTGCATTTTGACATCCCAATGCACAGAGCTTTATTTCTTATATTAAAAACAAAAATACTATGCAAAAAAATCACAATCAATAACAGTGTTCAAAGTTTGTACCATGTGCCAACAGTTCTTTTATTTTAAATAAGTTTATACAATATATTTACAACATCAGCATTTTGGAGTGAAGACTTCAAGACATTTTTACCCCTAAAATGTCATCACCTGTTAACAATTACTAGTACATAAAATTTCTTACTAAATGCCACAAAAAATAGAGTAAGTCTTCCGTATCAAACTAAATTCATGAGGTAATATAGCAGAATAATGGCAACAAAACACAATATCAGTAAATAAAGTTATTTGCCTTCTCTCTCCAAAACACCCTATCCTAAAAACAAAAAGCAGCAAACAACAGAATGATTTGGGATGCACTTTTTCCAAGTCCTTTTGATGCAAAAGGTTATTTCAGTTTATTTCATGCTTTCCGGTAGGTTATCGAGAAATATCGGTGAAATATTTTTTGATATTTCATGGTTACGACCAGTGAAAATACCGATTTTTATATTCCAACTCTTCAACTGAAGGCGGAAACAGTTGTTCCCGCGCACTAGATACCTAGGTAAAATGTGCGTGCCTCACAACCAGATTGAAATATGACGTAATTTACCTTACATTTCTCGCGCTTGACGTAATATTGTAATGCGTTGCTATGCGGAGGGGGTACGCCATGGGGAAAAACCGAAAAGAACTGTACTGGATTTTGATTAAGTTCCCCCAGAAAGGGTTAAAAGCATGAGATAAATAGAATACTTGTTTTTTACGGTGTTTTTTACGGTGAAAGATTGAAATTTATTTCATCTCATGCGCCACTCGTGAAAATATTACCGATGATGTTCACGAGATGAAATAAATTTCGATCTTTCACCGTAAAAAACAAATATCCTCTATATCTTTTGCCTTCATTGTTGATTAATTCTTTACCAAATAATAGAATTTCCGACAACATCAAATAGAAAGTATTTGCAGACAACAAATCAAACATGGCCTAACAGACGATCTGGACTTTGAAATGGCATAAAACATGGGAAAAAGGAGAAGATGCTGGTAACTGGCAGTTTCTTCTTTTCCCACAATGTTTTCTAATGACTCCTTCATCAGGGTCATTAAAACATGGTATTGTGTGGTAATGCATGATGATGTTTCAATCTGTCTAAAGTATTTACAAGATGATAAAATTTAAGACTTGTCCACATAGATGGCATTTGCAGATGACAGATTAAATTTAGCTCAAATGATTGCATTCACCTTTGAAAGGTAAAAAAAACACATTGTGGGAAAAGGAGAAAATGCTGGTTACCAGCATTTTTCTCCTTTTCCCAAAAAGTTTTCGAAAGTCTTGACTTTAAAATATGACCAAAATATAGACAAAAGTATAGGTATTAACAATGCAATAGTACTTAGAACGCTCAAAACAGCAGCATGTGGCTAGCGTTCTTCCAAAGTGCTGTAAATAAAGCTCGTTAGAAGCTGAAGTTTAAGCATATATGATTTATGATATACATATTTTGTGGTAACTGCTACTTTTCCAAAATTATGCGATTTAAGGAAACACTTATGGTCCTGATAAAGAAATATTCAAGAACAAAATACACTTTCAAACACTTAATTTCAACAACATAACAATTCTAACTAGAACTGTCACAAAGCAGACAAATAACCCCCCACTAGCACCTTGTCACTCAAGAAGCACAATCATAGAACAGCTATGATTTTCAAACAAAATTTCACTGTGACCTTGACCTTTGACCCATGTGACCAAAAAACAATAGGGCATCTCCTTGGGTCATGAGAAACACCTGTATAAAGTTTCAGGGTCCTAGATTAAACAGCTATTGAGTTAGAGCATGGAAACGATTTTCTAACAAAGTTCACCTGTGACCTTAACCTTTGACCCATGTGACCAAAAAACAATAGGGCACCTCCTTGGGTCATGAGCAACACTTGTATAAAGTTTCAAGGCCCTAGGTCAAACAGCTATTGAGTTAAGAGTGTGGAAACAATTTTCAAACAAACTTTACCTGTGACCTTGACCTTTGATACTTGTGACCCAAAACCAATAGGACACCTCCTTGGGTCATGAGCAACACTTGTATAGTTTCACGGTCCTAGGTCAAATGGCTTTGCAGTTAGTGAGTTAGAGCACAGAAACGAAAGACAGATTGACAGACGAAGGGCATCGTAGGGACAGACACACATAGTGAAGCCAGTATGCCCCCCTCTACTTCGTAGGTGGGGGGGGGGGGACATAAAAAATTTCATTACATGTCGTGTTTTTTGCCCTGATACAAATCTAGTGCTAACAACTTTGAAACATTCTTGTAAAATATAGATAATTTCCGTGAATTAAAGCTAAATAAATGATTACATGAGAGGACATTGAAGCAACTGGATAAATTGCTCATCACAGGCAATTTATCCTTTTGCGACAATGTTCTCCAAAGTAGTCAGCTGCAAGATGGAAAAGTTGTCTGTAGACGGCAATGTGTTGACCCCTTACCATGAAATCTCAAGATTTAACAGCTCTAAGAAAAAAAAAAACATGGTAGGAAAAGGCAAAAAGTGCTGATATAAAGAATCTGCTTTGAGGAGGGTAGAAATCATTGTTGAAAAAGGAGAAAATGCTGGTTACCAGCATTTTCTCATTTTCCCACAATGCTTTCAATGAGCCTTTTCTACATGATTGCATGGTAAAAGGTTAATTGGTATGAGCAAAACAAAACAATTTAAGCCCTGGGTTATAAATGCCAATGATAAACTATACAAACAGAACTTTTACACACAGTGTCTTACCCCTTAAACCAGATGACAAAATTTTTACCTTCATCCAATTTGACTGCAAATGTAGACAGCAAACTACTGAGATGTAGCTCAATTGGTGGGATTTTTTTATGTTATCTTAGAAAACAAAATGGGAAAAGGAGAAAATGCTGGATACCAACATTTTCTCCTTTTCCCACAATGTTTTTGAAAAGCTTTGTCCTTGGGGTCATTAAATAATGGGATTAATGGGATAGTGTTATAAAGGTGTGATAACCCTGTCAGATGAGTGATAGAGAACATCGTTTCCATGTCTTTAACAGATATTCTGATAAAAGCAACTTCAAAATTTCAAGATCTGCATTTTAACCCTTAAAGTGCCTTTCACACCTATAGTTGCCTTTGCGGTCAGTGCAGATCAAAGATCAGGCTGCATGTTTTGTGCAGCCTGATCTTTGATCTACACTGTCGGCTTTGCTGAACCACTGTAGACAAAAGCAACCACGAAACTGCAATTATTTGGGTCATATTTCTTCGCTGAAAATGTCTGATAGGTTCATTTGGTGCTCAAAGGGCTAAGTAATGCCTAAGAATGTCAATTTCCTTTACTTAACACTACAAGAGTCAATACAACGACAACAAGACTCAGGAAAGAGTTCGCAATACAAACATACCTATGTGCATGTAAAGACAGACACACAGGTAGATACGCTGTTTCCAGCATAACCCTGAAAATATTTATAAGCCGTGCTCTGTGAAAAGGGGGCTTAATACATCTGCAAGGAGTCTTAACTCGGGTCAACCCGAGCTGTTTGCGCAGGCTATCCTGTGTCAAAACTTTTTTACTTTTGGTCAATTTTCAGAATGTTAAAACAATTTTCAGAATGTTAAAGGGCCAGTCTACTTATAGATTAAGCAAGCTGTTAGAGAAAATGGATTTTATGAATACATAATTATATGCAATGACCTGCTTGCCAGTGCTTGGTATAATCTATCATAGAGATGCATTAAGCTCCCTTTTTGCCAGAGCATGGCTCTTTTGTTTTGTTAGGGTATGCTTAGTCATTGAAGAGAAAAACAACACTATATCATGGAAAGTCTTTGTGATCAAAGAGATCGGTTAACAGTTTAAAGAAGGAATGTGTGAGATCTTCTATTACGTTCCGCAGCAACCCCAGCCTTTGTTGACGGACTTGGAATCCAACTTTAGACTGTCCTGTTTCGACGTATCTAATGCTACATCACCACCATATCGACGTATCAACTCCTGCAAAAGGTATTAAAACATTTACTACAAAATCCGAAGTTTTAGTGACCTTTGGAAAGAAAGCTTTTGAAAACATTGTGGGAAAAGGAGAAAATGCTGGTAACCAGCATTTTCTCCTTTTCCAACAATGTTTTCTATCACATCAGAAACAACTTACACATTTTCAGCCATGTTTGATTTGTTGTCTGCAATTGCTTTGAATTTAGAAAGGTCCAAAATTTTGTAGATTGGTAGCAAGTTTAAGAAAGAGAGGTATATGTTTACTGGATCATAACTTTAAATAATTACTTTGACAAAGTCAGACTTCCACACTATGAGTGGAAATTTTTATTCCTGTAGCCCAGCTGGGTAGTGCCTGTTGGTACATGCACCTTGTTACTGTGGGCTGGCTTCTGTGTTAGGACGGTCCCAAGAGCTATGCCAGCAGAAGTTTTACTCCCAGTAGATTCAAGAAAGCTGTACAAGTCAGGAAAAAGGTCATACTAAGCATGGTATCCTGGTTCCACAGGTGGGGGGGGGGGGTGAGTTTGGACAAACATATAGTTACAGAAACAGCTACAAAAGAAATAGCAAACTTCTGGTGGAATGGAGATCCAGTCTTCAGAGACTAGTATGAAAGTCAGGAGTGCAAGCCAGAAGGAAGCACTGGCAGGAGAATGGCAGGTATTTGGAAAAAAGAGGCCAGCCTAAAACAACTTTAGAATGGACAGTTGTGGTTTAGATGAGGGCCACGCACGAGACCTTGGGGACCAACCAGAAGCATGCCCAGGACAGAGAAGGCTGGAGAGCCTTTGTTGCTGCTCTATGTTTCAGGAAATTTGATGAGCAGTTAGTAAGTAACCAGCCTGGTAGCTCAGTCCGTAACTTACGGGGCTTGTAATCCAGGAGTCATGGGTTGGAATCCTTACTACATAACAATAAAGCAGACTTGTCTGAACTGAAAGCATTTGTAGACTACAATTTAAATATGGCTCAAATAATTGAACTTGTCTTTGATCTGGTATAAAAACATTGTTGGAAAAGGAGAAAATGCTGGTTACCTGCATTTTCTTCTTTTCCACAATGTTTTCAAACAGCTTTCTCGTTCAGGGTTCTCAAAACTCAGAATCGTGCCGTGAAGAGTTGAAGTAAACTAGGCAAATACCTTTGCTATTTTAATGAAGGTTTCGTCTATATTTGTGTTTTCCTTCGCTGAGGTCTCCAAGTGGGATACCATGCTGTGATGTTGAGCAAAACCATTTGCCTCCGTGAACGGCACTTCTCTCAAGTACTCCAGGTCTCTCTTGTTACCTATAAATAAACAATGCCTGTGAAAAGGGGAACTTAATGCATCTGCAGAAAGTATTGACTCAGGTCAGCTTGCGCAGTCCATGCAGGCTGACTTGTATCGTAACTTTTTACTGTCAATAAATTTCATGTATGTCCAAGGACCAGTCTACATTACGATTCAGCCTGTTGTTAGACAAAGTGGCTTTTATGGACCATGATACTTACATGCTGACTTGCTTTGTATAATGCATCATGGAAAACCCAGCTTTTATGATAGCATGGCTCAAATATCCTAACCATTTGGAGCCAACAGACTAAAACTTTGTCAGCTTTTGTGAGAAGTGGGGTCTGCTGGTGTTTAACTTTTCACCAGATGACAAACTGTTAGACTCTGAAGTATTGAAAGAATTTGTAGACAACAAATTAAATGCAGCTAAGTGAACTCAGTTTTGTTTGAAATGATAGAAAACATAGCACTTGGTACAAGGAGAAAATGCTGGTTACAAGCATTTTCTTCTTTTTCCACAATGTTTTGAAAGCATTCTTTCTAACTGTTAATTGTATTGGTGTTAAACTCTGTTTGACCAGATGTCCAAATAACAAGAAAACCCTACCTGGAAAAAATATCCGTGTTTCCAGACCCTACTTAGAAAATACTGCTGAGCCTAAACTTTTTAAGCTACGATAGAAAAAAAAAAATCCCTACGAACCCTGCCTACAGCATCTTGGACCGAAACCCTAAACACAGATATTTTTTGTTAGACCTAGTCAGTCTGTGAACAATAGCTGTGAAGATCTTTCATTTCCAAGGAGGTTAAGACAGAAAGAGCTTATCAAATTCTTAAGACATTATTTCTTCATGAAAATCTGTGCTGTTGGAACTCGTAAGAACTGTCTAAATAACTCAATTCTAATGAGTATCCACAACACAGGTTCTAGTACAGGAACTGAGCCTTTACCAAATAATCTGCAAGAGTTTTAACAACCCTAAAAGAGAAGGCTTTTGAAAACATTGTGAGAAAAGGCAAAAATTCTAATAAACAGCATTTTCTCCTTTTCTCACAATGTTTTCTACCCTATCAAAGAACTTGGTTTGTCTGTATGACTGTCACATTTGTCATCTGCAGATGAATGCTTTCAATTTTGAACAAAACAGTCGAGAATTTGTCATTTGGTAAAGAGTTAACTCTCCACTACACGACAAAAATGTAGATTTGGGCAAACTGTCTTTGATAGGGTAGAAAACATTGAGGGAAAAGGAGAAAATGCTGGTTACCAGTATTTTCTCCTTTTTTCCACAATGTTTTCAAAAAGCTTCTTCCTCATGTGGTAAAGGGTTAAGGGACTGTCATGACTGTTTTCAATATGAGAATAATCCTAATATTTGCATAGACTATTCTATATATTTCTTTTTACCTATCAATATCTGTACAATATTTGGTCCAGCATAACGTTTCACATCATCTAACCATCTAGGCACACTTTCAAATGAGCTTCTTTTAGTTAAATCGTATGCCATAATGACACCATTTGCACTTCTGTAATAGCTCTGAGTGATAGTCCTGAATCTTTCTTGGCCTGCTGTATCCCAGATTTGTAGCTATAAAGAAAATTACATTTGAGCTCAGCTATGCTCAGGCAAAATGGAGTTCAGTGCATTTCCATGGTCAATTAAATAAGGCAAGTCATCACATTTAATCTAAGAAACCACTTAGTTATAAAGTTACATGGTCCTTTGACATGCAGAAAATTCTATAACAAAAAGTTTTGATCAAGGTCAGCCTGCACAGGCAGACTGAACTGGGTCAAAACTCTTTGAAGATTCATTAAACCCCTCCTCACAGAGCATCGTTTATTGATTTAATAAAGACTTTTTCACCTATTCTATTCAGATTTGTAGTTGTGTTCTGGTTCATATTGTTTTAGCATTATTTCAGTAATATGATTCAATAACAACTTCAGAAACAATATGAATTTTGCCGTTAGTGTCCAAATTGGCAAAATACTGACTGTGTACCTGGACAGACTTCTCAAAACATGTACAGTAATGTTAACACCATGTTCCAATTTCTGTGCAAGTATGTCACCCTTCATTTACATTAACAGAAAATGACAGCACGGAGGTAACAGCTAACTTTTTCATTCACCTTCAATTTTATGTGAACGTTTAGCATAATGCTATCAATCCAGGACCTTACTAATAGCTGACAACAAGAAGAGATAGACACACAGTCATTTTGAGTAACTCCGGTACAAATTTCTATGATCATTCATTTCATTTTTTAGAATTTGATTGTAAGCCACATCCGAGCAGACGGTATGCAAAAATATTGTTGGAAATAGGAAAAAATTTATTATGTGATGTGGATGTTGCTCCGAGACTTTAGTAGGTAACAGACTTGCTTGTTATTTACTTTACCAAAAAATCTTATATTTTAACTAAGTGTTTGACAACATTGTGGGAAAACAAGAATTTGCCTGTTGCAAGCAAATTTTATCTTGCCCACAATGTTTTCTGCCTTGTAAGAGAATTTCAGCTCATTTGTACCACCTTAATCTTGCTGCATGCAGATGCTTTCAATTTAAAAGGGTCCTAAATTAGTTGTTTGAAAAGGGTTCTAGATTTGAAACCTGCCATAATCCTCTTACAAAACTGGTGTCATAAGGGGTTGTTAGGAACACTATGTAGATCTCCAGAAACCAGAAAGGAGGAAGTTGAGTAAAAATCGATGGCTGAAATGTTCGAACACCCGCTAATGCGAGTCAGTCTCATAACAGACTCAGTACCTCCTCTTCTTCTCCTTGGAAATTACCTTACACATACACACATTATTAATGATCATTGAAACAAGCAATACCTTCACTAACTTCCCATCTATCTGCAGCGTCTTCATTGTAAAGTCAACTCCAATAGTGCTTGCATGTTTCTCGACGTAGGTGCCAGATTTGAATCTCTGGACAACACAAGTTTTCCCTACATCAGCATCCCCAATGAGAACTATTTTAAACAAGTAGTCAAAAGTTTCGTCTGCATCAGAATGAGGATGAAAAGCCATCCTTTCGCATTTGTTTATGTCACAGCTGATGCGTCATTCATTCACACAATTTTCATGACGAATCGGAAGTTACAAAATATTTTACTTCCTCTTTGAAACGGTGTCGTTGAATTCACTTTTTCATGAAAATCAAAGCACTGACAGTCGCAGAAGAGGGGGAAAAAGTGACAAATCGCCCTTTTAAAAGATATCTTGATCCAACAACTAGTCGTCCCAAATTTAAAAGACATGACGCCATTTATCTAGAATATCTCATCTAGATTTTAAAATAAGACGATTCGCCACATTTATTTCGTCAATAGATCTGCACGTATTTTTATAACTTTATGTATGAAAATTGCTTTTTATTTTTGTGATGGGGAATGTCTTACAAATTTCGGGAACTCAAAGATCTCTCACTAAGCATGTTTTATAAATGTGCATGTATGTGCATGTATAAACCCCACTTTCCTTCCAAAGTTATCAGATCTTTGTAATATTTTCCGAAACTATAGCTAAGATACCTATGATGATATTTTACCCATTGTTATTCAAATATGAAATAATTATCAAACGATGATTATTGTACATAAAATTTACTGTAACAGTCAATACTGCATATTTTGGTAATTGTGAACCTACCAAATAATTATGATCGTAGGTCACTATGTTTTAAAGAATAATGACATAAGTCCTTTATTCAATAGGGTCACCCTACTTAGTTGCATCAGTGTGTTCAGCTGATGACTCTATGCTTCGGAGTACCTGTAAGTGTAATACGCTTAAAGAGGCGTTCAAAATGTATATGTTCTGCGCAAATTAGAAACTGCCACTTTGTTGCGCTATTCTAGAATTGTGCATGAGATTTTATCAATGTTTTATTTGATGAGCCGTGTGGGTTGAGTCTCTGCGCAAAGTGGGAATGCTAGGGACAAATTAGGAATCTTAATCCAATTTAATCGGAGAAATAATTATTTTGTTCTCTTTTGTATCAATGTTTACCCTTTATCGTATATTGAATGTTCGTGTTTCTGTTTCATTTTATCTTTGATTTAGATAAAAGACTATTCTACCCTCGCGGTTTTCAGGTTAAAGAGAAGCGTTCATTCTTTTTGAAAAAAGCTAAACAGAGAAAATATTTTGTTGTCTGAAAAGTTAAGTTTTCATACCGGCTAGAACAAAAAATTACAATAAAAGAAACACGGCAATAGTTATCTTTTGTCACATGCCCGTCATATTGAAATCCGTCGCGATACACCCCAAACCCGCTCGCCTGCTAGACGACGCTAGCTGCAAGCAAGGTGTTCGTGTGCGAGCACTGATAAATGCTTGCAAGCGCTCGCCTTGATGAACGCACAACTGATCATACCTGATGACTTCAAATCGTGATAAAGTTATCTTACCAAAAGAGTGTAGCGTTCTTCTTCGACGACAGTGTAACAAGCGTTTTCTCCTTTTTTATCAATGTTTTTCATCATTTTAAAGTTTGAATTCAATGTTTAGTCACGTTAGTCACATTCATTTTTTGTCTGCAGATGCTTTGAATTGGAACAAGATTTTCCCTCGGTGCCAGGGGCTAAACAGGGGTTTAGAATCATTAGGCGCTCCGAATCGACAGTTCTATGCCCTATGCCCTTGAGTGCCGATACTCAGTTCTAAAAAATATGTCACACATTTACCTCGCACGTTAGTTTTCTAGATATATGGTTAGCTAGAATACAACACGATCAAATTAGGACTTCAACGCTAAATTCTTCCACAACAACGTATACATAACAGAACAAGGATCCAATTCCTCCTTCCTCTCTTTTCTATTCTTCTAAGTTCTGTTTCCACTCTACCTTGTTTTTTTTTTTCATCTCTTTATAATTTCTCCCTCTTTCGTTTTTGTTTGTTGTACAGTTTTTTTTTTAATTTTTTCTTTCCATATTTAGTTATCTACACATTGTATTTTGTATGTTTTGTTGTCATTATCCGAATATTTGTACTGTTTATTTGATTGTAGGGGAAGGGCCGAATCTAAGTTGGAAGACTTTGTGGCCCGACCCCATTCATTTATTCAATAAAATTTGTGTAAACTAAGCTAGGGATTACATATCTGACATTCTGGCCTTGGATTTTGCATTATGATCGTTGAACCGAAAGTGTAGAGGAAGAATCAAGGGAGATAATTATTTCGAAAAGCGATAACCTTATTTTTCTAAAAGTTGTCTCCGTTCGACAAATGTTGTGAGGCCTGAAGTTTGTTGCGTCGGAGTGATTTACGTGTGAAAACAGTACGGCAAAGAATCAAATGTCCCTTTAGCTCCTGTGTTTTTCGGCGTAACTAAATGCGCTGGCTTATGACCTACTTCTTGGTACTGATAAAAAATGAATAGATAGTAAATTGCCATTTGTAGAAAATGTGCACATGTTTATTCGGCAGGCCCCTGCTGCCATACGATGCCATTGGGCCTTGATTCATATTATAGCAAATTAAGGTAACACAGAGTGACCCTTTTCTTAACCTATGCGGAAATTTATTTTTTCATAATTAAGCGTCACCCAAAAGCTTTAAACTAATTTTCAACAAATGATGAACGATGCTCGTAAGGTTACTTTTCTTTATTTGACACCATATTGAGCATAAAATAGTTACAGTATTCATGAATATTCCAGTACCTCTCACGCCGTCTGTCTTTTTTAAAGATATTTCTTGTTAGATGTGCTTTGACAACCGAGGCCAACTTCTTGAATTAGGCTATACACTCAACTAGCGTATTAGTCTGAATAATAAGACATTGACCATGCTTCTTTTTCTATTTGGACACAAGAAGATTTTGAGGACAATGTAGATCAAGACCAGAATGTGCTGTCTGATCTTTGATCTACAATGTCCACTACTTTATTCTAAAGTATTACCAAACTTTCTTTTTATCTTGAGCCCGCCCGGGTAGCTCAGCGCTTGACGTATCGGACTCGTGTCCTGGTGGTTGTTAGTTCGATACCCGGTTGGGGCAAACTTTCTTTCAGGCGATATTTCACCTCTCACCCCTGCTGCATGTGAGAAAGTATTCAGTGACTTGGAAAGAAAGTTGTGTCAGTACTGGTGTGAGAAAGCCAGGAAACACATGCGTGGGTGCACTGATTGCCGTGATATGACCTAAGCTGTTAAAACGGCGTTAAACTCCAATTCAATTCAATTCAATCGATTCTATCTTGAAACGGAACTGTATTTTTGGCCATTGTAAAAAACTTAATTTATTTGAGCCATGTACTGTTAAAAGAGGGTTTAACGAATCTGCAAAAAGTTTCGGCCCAGGTCAGCCTGCGCAGTCCGCGCAGGCTGACCTGGGCCGAAACTTTTTTTGCCATGGTTTGTTCTCTGAACGCCATCTACATTAAATTCAATTCTATTTTCAATTTTCTGCACGTCAAAGGACTATTTTACCTCCAGGATCGGTAGATTGTTAAAAAAAAAAAAAAAATAAATTGGATTTTTGGTGGATCCATAATTACATACATGTATTTACTTGCTTGGTATAATGCATCGCGGAGATGCATAAAACGCCCTTTTGTCAGAGCGCCTCTTTTTTGTTTTCTTCCTTTTTCCTTGTTAGAAATAGAGTTAAAGCAGTATGAAATGAGATGGACAAAGATTTTTTTGTCAATGCAGCATTTTATCGTGACCGAAAAAAAAAAAGAAGAAACAATAATAATAATAATAATAATTATTATTATTATTATATGAATAAATAAATGAAAACAATAAATAAGTGGAAGTATGATGTGAAAATATTGTGGCAAAAATTGTCAGCTGTTTACAATACGAAAAATTGTCGGCAGGATTTAACGAGTTAAAGGCCCACTAGCCGCCAAAAGTAGGCAATTAGGAATTGAAAATGAGGGCAAATTTATTTCTAGTTGTCAAGATTCACTTTTCTACCCGCGACTAGAACTCTGACAAACAGCACAGTAACACATTTTCACACTCATAATAATACCAATGCCTTTCACCTTTTACCAAACGACAAAATTTTGCACTCAACCAAATTTAAAGCATGTGCAGACAAAAAAATAAAAGTAGCTCAAATGATAATTTTTGTCTTTGAAAGGGTAGATAACATTGTGGGAAAAGAAGAAAATGCTGGTTACCAGCATTTTCTTCTTTTCCCACCATGTTTTCAAACGGCATCTTCCTCAAAGTCTTTTAAACTCGGGATTGTGTGGTAACGAGTTAAATGGTGTGAATTACATTTGCCCGCAATTTGACTCACGGTGTATTTACTTTTGACCAGTGGGCCTTTAAAAAGCTTTGCCAATGACAGTTAACAACTAACAACAACGACTTTGCTAACATTAATACTGAAATCGAATCTCCAACGCAATTCCCACTAGCATAACTTTCGAGATCGAATCGAAATCAGCCATTTTTACGACTGGACTGGTTTTCGTTTAATGTCACATCAGAGGAACATCTTTTGTGTAGTTACGGTCTAAATTGGTCTCAGTGGAACAATCGAGTAAGTCCATAATACCACAGAATAAATACATTTATTTCGCATTACTCAGCAGAACTCTTTATTTTACAATAAAAAAAAAAAATGATCAAGTTTCGTTCTTGTTTGTTACGTAAGCATGACCCAATGGTTTTGAAAAGTAGTCCGGTTCTATACCCAGAATGTCCAAATAAGATAGGTCTGTGCTTGAAAAATGCCACCTGGCGGAAGATAATGCACCGAAAGCCCTTCTTTATAGGTAAATAAGTCAAATATATTCAGCTTTGAAATTAAAACTGAATCTCACATTCCAAGACTAGTTCGCCGACCGCTCGAGACTTTTTGTTCTGTCTTTGTTTGTTTCTTCGGTATTTTTCCCATCTTTAATAGTATACCTCTAACTTGATAAAGCTTTCATTAACAGTTTTTTGTTTGTTTCTGTGTAGCCAGGTTTAAAACCACGAAGCGTGATGAGATCATACAAATATTATCGAGTTGGGTTTATAAATTATCTCGTCACAGTACGTGATTTTAAACCTGTTATCCCAAACACAAACGATAACATAAACTAATAATGATAGGTTTATCGAGTAAGAGTTATACTTCAGTTGTATTATTGTTGTCAGTGCACCTATCTAATCACCAACCATTGTTAAGAACATTCTTAGTCTTATTCTCAAGAGTTTTCTAGATTCGAAAGTAAGACAACTTCTGATTGGCTAAACCAAATGGTTTAGCCAATCAGAAGTTGTATTACTTTCTAAATATAGAAAAGCAAAGAACATTCCCAAGAACGGTTGTTGAATACGAGCCTTGGACTCTGTATTCACTAACCATTCTTGATAACATTCTCAATCTTATTTTGAAGATGACATTTTTTTTTAAATTGAAAGTAATGCTATTGCTGATTGGATAAACCAAACGGCTTAGCCAATCAGAAATTGCGTTGCTTTCTAAATCTACGAAAGCTTTGGAAAATCATTCTGGGAAAAGGAGAAAATGCTGGATACCAGCATTTTCTCATTTTCCAAAGATATTTCTTTATCTTTTCATGGACAAGTCTAGTACGCTTCATGTATGCTTCAGGACTATCTGCTTGTCCAGGATTACGCCAAACGTTATTTCGAAGCCGCTGGCAGTGTTGCCACATACAAATCGTCTAAAAATCTTTAACAGTGAATAATTCTTTTCACAGTGACTATCATCGATCATTAGAAAGAATTTGGATCGAACCAGTGACCCCTGATTTTCAAGCCTTGTACGTTAATGACTGAGAGTACCGGGCTCGGTCAGCTAGAGGGCCATGTGTACTCAAATAATTGACCTCTGAATACACTCATTATCCGAAGACAGTAATAGCGTTAATTACTAGTAATTATTCTATCGTAATGAAATTTACCTGCAATTATTTCAGCATCCGAGCTGATTGGTTGATGAAATAACAATAGCAATAATGTTTACCACATGAATACTACATGTATTATTACGATCATGTGTATTGACGAGCTCCCGTAACTTGGAAATATCAGTAAAGCAACGGGTTTGTGATCAAAAGCTTTAGAGTGACAATGTTCCGGTTAGAGAACATTAGAACCGCATATAGGTGCAAATGACCCAGGGTTGTCAAAACGTTTTTGAATAACAGATCAAAACTGAAATCTAACAGATCAGGCCGGGGGTCGAGGGGGCCGCCTAGGCCCCCTTGTGGGTCCAGGGCAAAGCCCTGGTAGGGGGACCAGGGGGGCAAAGCCCCCCGGCCGAAATTGAATTTCAGCAATTCTAAACACCTTGGAAGCCATCTCCTTGCATGCAAATCCCTTCATTCTTCTTTCTCAGTCTTTGCCAAAATACATTATATTTGCTCTTTGGAGAAAATAATATTAAACTTTTTTTATTAGAATAGATCATTTGTAATATATTCTTAAGCTTTTTGCACTGGGAAAAAGTGGATTTTTAGAGAAAAATACTACCATTAGATATAAAATACAAGTGAAAGAATTTTTATAATTGAGTGTTTAAAAATTATCTGTTTATAGACTCTAATTCTGTTATTCACTTAATTTGTATTTCTGGTGTGTAGTGCCTTTCATCTTTGTTGTTTTAAATGCATATTCTCATGCCTACATTGTATGTATAGAAAAGAATAAATCAGAATCACCCTTGAGTTTATAAAATATACATATACTTGGTCAAGCTTTATTACCAGCGAGATATAAGTGGGTAAGAAATGTATCGGTGCGGTTATATGCCTTGAAACAAGTTGTATATTTATGCAATTTATTCCTTTTTTTTTGCATCTGCTTGTGAAAAAACTAAGCAACCTTTAAATTTCTGACAACATATCAGAGTCAAAACAATCCACTGTAAAGCCGAAATTCTGCAAATTCATCGGCTTTCCAGGGTTCGACACAATTTTTTATTATTAGGGATCCAGCAGGAATCCCTAACTTTATTATCTGGGTGCCCTCCTGATTATCAGGGATCCCTCCGAAGTTACAAAACAGTATTATTTCATTTGATTTTTTTTTTTTTTTTTTTTTTCAATAAATTAGATTCATCAGCATTTTGTATGCTTTGTTTTGTAGAATGGCTACATAATGAGCCAACAGATCATCATTCTGCTCCTCCGCATCAATAATCTATTGTACTTTTGAAAAATTTGGATGCAGATCACACAAATCCTGCGAATATGACTCACATAATTATGGACTTTCTTGTGTGATACAATAAAAAATGACTAAATACAGATGGGCTATCAGCAGAGTATGTAATGTATATGTGTGAAAAGAAAATAGATTTAGGACTGTGTCACAAGAAATTCAGTACTGACAACTGTATAAAGTACCATGTAGTGCAATGGCCATCTTTCATACAAAGAGCTAAAACATCTGCCAAGTATGTAAGACACTATATTATAGGAATCTGAAAAACAGAAATAAGGGTATGATTGTCCCAAGAGTGTCACACTAAATAGGAAAAAAAAAATGGGGTCTAAATGGTCAGGGGTCTAAAGTCTTAATATTTCTCCCACCTCTAATACGCCAAAATTTATGACAAAAATAACAACTGAGCAGCTGCAGAAATGGTAGCTATACAGTATATCATGTATATTATGTTTTTATTAGCATGTACATAGATTTAAGTTACTGTATTCATCCATTGACGAAGGGGCTTGATGATTCAAAATTCGTCATAAAGTATCCTTTTGAAATCATCCTTCTAATTTTGCTGATAGGGGCCCTGGCGCTTTGTTTCATATACGCTTTGCGTTTCTGGACGCTCTTCGGGTGTATTCTTTCTTTTTTCAGCAGGCTGAGATATGTTCTAAAAAAAATTTTAAAAAAAATCCGCGCCGCGAAAATTCAAGACAATTATCGGCCAAAACCGTAACAACTGGACGCTTGACAAAGCAATTTGATTTTAAAGAGCGTCTCAATGACTAAGTAGGTTACAAGACGTTGCGATTGTGATAAAAGCAGCATTTATTTTTAGACTGGTTTTTCCGAATACTTTTCACGGACACGCTGTGTGAAAGGGGTTTCTCGCTAAGCTTGCATTTATTATAAAACGTCTTAAAAATACAAGGATCCTAACGGAATTTAAACGAATATAGACAATGCAGCCGGTTAAAAAAAAACTCGCATCGACGGCAAAACTAACCGATCCAAACGTGATTTTAAGCGATGATTTTGATCGCCAATCGGCTTATTTTGACAACGCTGTGACCCCGTCTATTCAAGTCGGTGTCTAAGGCAGTTATGGTACAATATCTCCCACTAGGTGGCATTTTTCAAATACAGACCAATCTGATTTAGGCATTCTAGGTACAGAACCGAACTACTTTTCAAAACGACGGTTGAACCGTTACTTCGAATTTCAAAAATGAAATAAAAGTTTACTCAGTGAAACACTACCTGGTACGATTCATTCAGCCATGGTCAGCTAGCATGTAACCTATGCACCGGTAATTTATAAAAACAGCCCCTACAGGCCTGGGTAATAGCTGCGGTATAAGCGCAGTGTCGAAAGTTACAGATCTACAAGTACAGTTTTCTTGCAATACGACGTCATATGACGTCATTGATTTGTGTTAACGGAAGTTCAGAATTAAAACAATTGTGTTACAATTATTGACTACCGAAAGATCTGTTTTACTGACAAATTTCTTGATACTTTTTTAGCCCAATATAAGCCATCTTTAAAATCTTTATATTATCCATTACTTTAAGCCAGAAAAGTCTTTGACAGTTGGCCTACTTCGACTGCTTTGAAGCCAGGTAACTACACTGGAGTCACGTTATAACAACCTGATATACAATTACTTGTAGATATATAAATTTCGACATCCAATTCGTTCCCTTGATAACGACTAGTCATTTCTTTTTTCGAACTGAATGTATCAATTTCTTTCCGAGGATTGATGTAAGTCATTGCGACAGGATTCATTCCTCTCTTACCGCTGATCAGTATTTCGATGATAGTTATGTGGGAAAGCAGCCAGTGGCTTTGAAAGATTGCTGTGCGTAGTACTGGTAAAAGAAACTCGAGGAAATCATGAATAGGTGCACAAGCCGCCGTGATATAACTAAACTAATCTTGAAAACGGCGTTAAACACCATACATTCAATCAAGCTATCAGTTAATCATCAACATGTATAATATCGCTATAAGGTTCGCTATGTACACTGCAATAGGATGGTGTCAATTTGTGGAAGACATAAAGTCTGCGCCAAGAAAGATACAAAAGCCACAGTAACATATGTTTCTTATAACCACATCAAAACAAACTCCTCTCGACAGGTCAAAACACCCAATGTACGCATTGTAACGGACTGACAAATAATTACTAGACAACAGTGTTACTCTTCACGAAACGTTATTTATTTTCGTGTGTTCTTTTTTGAGTTCGATCTCCATCTTGGCGATATTTTCTTATGAAAGTCATTGCGATAGGATGCAGTCCGTTCTCACCTCTGGGTATTGTTTCGACGAAAATTCAAAGGGAAAGCAGTCATTGCCTTGGAAAGAATGATTTGCATAGAACTGGTTTTAGGATCGACTGAGCTATCGGGTTCGGCAGGATCCAACCGGTTAAAGAATTGCTATTTATAGCATGTGTAACATTTCTAATAATTCACCTCCCAATGCGGGGGGTTGAACCCTGGACCTTCAGGTCCCAAGGCGAACGCTCTACCACGTCACTACAAAAGCTAAGCTCTATAGGAAGACAGTAGAAGCGTCCCCTTATTAAAACTCAACCTATATTTTATATCTATCTATGGGATAGACCAGTATACCCCATATCAATCCCCGCACTGGGAGGTGATTAATCAGAACTGTACACATATCTCGGACCTTACAAGTAAATGATCACAGTACATGGTTTGTGCATTTTCTTATCCGCATAAATAACGGTGCAGAGGACTATGAGAGATAGATGCCTTCATTTTGTATAGAAATTTAAACTTGCGGGAGACATCATTTTTTACCGGAAGTGACATTGTTTCCGTAATCGATATTAATTTGTGTAACATACATACAAATTAAAACAGCTCAGTCAGGTGATCGACGCTTAGTTCTCTCTTTGAACAAACTCGAGATTTCGAAATCCATATCTGGAAGCTAGCATGAAAGAGACATGTCGCAACCTTTATTTAGAAAGTTCAGTCCCGTGGGAGACATTAGTTTGCAAAGGAAATGACATTACTTCTCTAATTGATGAAATTTTATTATACTAGATTCTTCTCGCGAAACGAGGATAGGCTTACTCCCTTGTTTACCTTTACTACTAGCTGTAGTTCAAAACTCAGCCAATAATGCAAGGCTTCAATACTGAAAGAATAGAATGTTAGTTCCTTCCTCTTCTATCCGATAGCTCAGTCGGTAGCTTACAGGACTTGAGAAAAGGGGGTCGCCAGTTCGATCCTCGACTCGGCCAATTTCTTTCCGAGGATTGATGATTGTCATTGCGACAGGATTCATTTCTCTCTCACCGCTGACCATTGTTTCAACGATTGTTATGTGGGAAAGCAGCCGGCGGCTTGGAAAGGATATTGTGAGGAGTACTGGTAACGGAAACTCCAGGAAAGCACGGATATGTGTAATGGCCGCCGCAATATAACTGAAATAATGATTTAAAAAGGCGTTAAACACCACAAAAAATCTTCTGTTCTATGGTTGTTCTCACTGCAAGCTGGATATCTTCGTCCTGTTTACAGGCAGTCTAATGTCGGAGTGATCGTTAAACCGCGGCTTCAGGGCCCTTATTAAAGTAACTATAGCTGCCAAATGTAAAAAAAGCGGGTGTTAAACACATTTAATTTTAAATCATACCATTTAAAAGTATGAAACTATTGTGAAGATGACAATCTGTTATTAAATGGTCGGACCTAGTGTTAGTCGCTGGCAGAGAAATCAATTTCAAAACTAGGTTAAAGCCTGCCAGGTCACTCTATCCTTTGTTTACTTTCTGCCGGATTTTGAAATTCATTTGTCTGTCACCGACTAACATTTGGACAGACCACACAATAATAGATTGTCATATTCAAAATATTTTCCATACTTTTAAATGGTATGATTCAAATTTAAATTGGTCAAATATTTTGAGGTATTCTGCGGCACCTTATTAATAACATAAATTCATCCCCGTGTAAATGACTTATGAATTAATTTTGATTACACTTAATTTGAAATAAGTATGAATTAGTTCATGTTGTTATATGTAATATCTATGTATATATGTCCTTTGTGTGACGATGTACTTTGTAAAAGTCGAACAATAAATGTTCTGTTCTGTTCATTTTAACACCTGCATTTAATTTTTGACTTGTTTCTAAATCCCATAATTCCATGAAGGAATGCCCGTTTAAAAAACCTGTGTTGGTCTTGCTCACCAGAATTGTCTAGATGAAACTTATCTAATTACCATCCCTTACATAGGTTCTAGTGCCTAAAAAGGTTTTAGAATTTGATAAATCCGTAAACGCCGCGTCAACTGGTTGTCTACACTAAGCTTCGTTCGCAGAGTTAAATGTGGCTCGAATGATTGCATTTGTCCTGGAAAATGTAGAAAACCTTGTGGAGAAAAAGAGAAAATGCTGGTTACCAGCATTTTCTCCTTTTTTCCCCACAAGGTTTCCATAAACTTCCTTCCGAAGGCTCGTTAAAACTTGAAATTATTTGGAAAAGGGAGAAATGTCAACTTTATTCCTGTCATACTCGAGGGGCTAGGTTTAGGAGGTTTTCCCAATTTTCTCGTCTGGACACGTTTTACCGGCCTTCATGCTAACATGTGAAAATTCCCCATGGGCAGAAATCAAGTCCAGGGTCGTTTTGAGGAGTGGAGAAACTCAGTCTGACTTTTGTCACAATTATGTTCAGATGGGATGCAGTTAAAATGCAGCTCTCATTGTTAGGAGTTATGTATTCGGTTCCTGTCGATTAAAAGGTAGGTTTGATCTACTCCTAAAATACTTCCTGGTTGTAGGTTCCAAAAGTTGTCCAGTTTGAAAATTGCACGTGCTGCTTTTGTCACAATTTTTCTATTAATAGAGATGAGCGATGAGTGTAAAATTTGGATCTGCTTTTGAAGGAAGACGATTGCTGCACTGTAGGCATGTGGCATTTTGTCAATTTTATTTTCTAGAACTACTTCCATCTTTTTTGTAAGGTCTAGCACATGGAGTCTCGAGTTGAAACTTTGCTATTTCCATAGTTGCAGATTTTGGTTCTAATGGTCCAATTTTCCTCACGTGAAATCTGAAAGTAGAGAATGAACTTTAACAGAGAATCAACCCTTAACTCGTTGGAAACTTTTGAGAAGAGCTATAGAAGTGACCATTTACCCTCTATTTCTAAAGAGTATTACAGACTGGAGTGTGTCCAGGACCCGTATTCACCAACCATTGTCAAGAATTTTCTAAACTTGAAAGTAACGCAACTTCTGATTGGCTAAACCCAATGTTGAAATCTTTGAGAAAAAGGCAAAGAACGTTCTTAAGAATGATTGGTGAATGCGAACCCACGGTAGCCAGTATACCGGGATAAACAGGGATGTCTGGACTCTATACAAGTGTATGCATACTCATATCCAAGATGTTGCCAAAGTTCAACTGAGGTTAAGAACTCGGATCACGTGGTATGATCCCGGATTGTCGAAGTTGAAAGTCTCGCTTTGGAACGGAATTTAAGTTACCGATGTAAAATAACAAAAACTTGTATCAAGGCTCATTGGTTGTACGTGTATGTCCTGGCAGTACTGGCCCTAGTTCAGGCTGCACAGAACGTGCAGTATGATCTTGGGTCTATACTGTCAAAAGATTTGGTAAAAGCTATGGCCGAAACGGCTTTTGGAACTGGCAGTCATTGGCTTTTTCTTTCTAGCCGATGTACGCTGCATGTATTTGCTTTACCACCGTTAGTACTAAACTATTTTTGTCCAAATATGGCTTTAAACGACCTTGCAGGAAACGGTTTTTGGAAAATCGGAAGGAGAAAAATGCAGCAATTCCTTGTAACAAATAATTGCTCCTTTTCCTAATATGTTTTTCATGACGTTAAAGCCAGTATTTTGTTTTCCTTTAAGTGTATGTCATTAATATAATTTGAATGTTTTGTAAGTCTGACAGTAAAGCTTGTACAGTAATAAGTAAAAGCAACCCCCCCCCCCCCCCCCCCCCCCGGCACGCTGCTTTCTTTGTACTACAAATCTATCCTACAATACGGAATATTCCGGGGCAATGAATAATTAAAACTAGCCAATAATTATCGCGCTTCCGACCACTCCCGGAATGAACCGGGCATCATAAATTATTTTCTACCATGATAAATCGGGGTCTCTGATGCAGAACTACCGTTGAATTGATCGGTAAATGAATCAGCATCATCCGTATGCAAAGAAGAAAATTACCGGGAAAAAAATCCTGAAGTCGTTTAGAACTACTTCGATTTTATTTGTGTAAGACTGTACCCCAAGATTCGAAAAGGTTATGAGAAGTATTGATGATTTGGTTGTTTCAGTGGGGTTTTATGCCGCTTTCGACAAATGACCGTATATCACTGCGGTAGCTCTGTTTTTTTTTTGTTGCTGCTTTTGGCTGCACCAGTAAGATGCTGTAGCTCTGTAGAGTCTTGCTTAAGACCACTATCTAAAAAATCGCCGCCACTTGGGAACCTCGGTCCGTTTTCACCTACCATTCTTTAGAACACTCTATGATTTTTCTTTTAAATTTGAAAGTAACACAACTTCTGATTGGCCAAACCAAATGGTTTGGCCAATCAGAAGTTGTGTTACTTTCTAAATCTAGAATAAGGCAAAGCATGAAATTAAGAATGATTGGTGAATGCGGGCCTTGATTAAAAATCCGACGTCTTTCACCCATGAGCCGCGAAGGACATGTAAAGTGCCGAGCCTCGATAGCGCTTTTGTAACGTGCAGTACTGATATTCCAAGGGTTTTTAGCTCGAGTGTCAACTTACACAAAATTTGCAACTATCAAAATCATTGAGACAGGATTCATGCATCTCTCTTGGCCGATTACAGATCTCCTTTTTTAAAAACAGCGCTCTCTGGGAAAAAAATATGTATGTGTACAAAAACTACCAAACTGCGTGGACAGTTGGACTCACTAAACCCCCCCCCCCCCCACACACACACACAAAACCACCCAAGCCAAACAGTATACCTACAGGTAAAGGAAAAGACTAGAGATTCATGATGAGATGTACTAGCAGCTGTTATGGGACTAAGTAACTATCAAAATCAGCGTTTCACACATGAGTATAAAGAAATAAAGAATGAGAAATGTAGTTTGAAATATAACATAATACTATGGCATTGATTAATATAGATTCTTTCTTTCTTTCTTTCTTTCCTCCTTTCTTTCTTTCTTTCTTTCTTTCTTTCCCTCCCTCTCTCCACCACTTTCTTTCTTTCCCCCATTCCTCCATCGCTTCCTTCCTTCCTTCCTTCCTTTCTCTCCCTGTGTCTGTTTCTCTCTTGCCCGTCTTGAAAGAGAGAAAGAGAGAGAGAGAGAGAGAGAGAGAGAGAGAGAGAGAGAGAGAAGAACGTGTGTATGTAACGGTTAACCCTTATCCTGCCTTACACGACTGTAGATAAATTTTGCAGAGAACGTAGGTCAAGATCAGACGGCACGGTACGTGCAGTCTGATCTTGATATACACTCTCCGCTTCCGTAGTAATACTGTGAGTCACTTACAGTATTCACAATTTTATGTCATTAGATTTAAACGGTTTTTTTTTTTTTTTCTTAAGAGGCACTAAAAATCAAGATTCGGCAGGACAAGCGTGAAACAATGCTGTACAGTTAACGGTCACACTAGACTATAATAGTTCTTTTGGCCTATCTCAAAACCTCCTCTGGCTATCGATCCGTAATGACTGAAAGCCGAGCGAGGAAAATCCGAGTTGGATAGATTCCGGATCTCAGTCACGCGGTGTGCACCAATCAAGTACTCATGTGTTTTTTCCCAATACTATTGGTTTGTACAGGCAGCCAGCCTACCTGTATCTGTTCTGCCGGAAACCATATTAAATATTAAAACCATTCAAAGGAATTTTTGTAAATGGATTTATTAGTTGAGTGTTTACTTTCACTGTTAATGGATGTATGTGTATGTCATCGCGTGTGGGTAACCGCAGAGGCGCTTTAACTGTGGTACCAATCGCAAAGTTTTGGCTACGAGGTAAAAGCTTAATTAGAAAAAAAAGGAAATCAACGGTTCTCTTAGGATTCCAGAAAATGGGAAACTCGCAGATGAAATATCTTAAAGGTGCAAGTTCGGATAATTGAAAGAATTGATTTTCGCGGGGAAACAAAAAAATTGATGTGTCTAGCGGAGTTGATGGCTATCAAAAATGGCGGCTGTAGTTTCAATAATGAACCAGAGGCGGTTCCGCAAGTCATACGAGCGGACCGACCGTATGAACAGTGACGAGGGGGACCAGCTATGTGTATATCAACCTCCTCTTAGGAAGAGCCGGGAGGGTTCGCAATCCGACGGCAGCAAGACGGGGCTAGATAAGTCCGACATCTCGCCGAACAGCGACCTCGTGTCGCCCTGTAGCGGCTGCAGCATACCCATACCACACACGTGCTCTCTGCACACGTGCGAGCGGATTACTATCAATGTGAGTGGACAGTATTATGAACTTTGGGCATCGACTCTAAACAAGCACCCCGATACGTTACTCGGCAATCCAGAAAAGAGGCTACAGTTCTACGACCATCAGCGGGATGAGTACTTTTTCGATCGGCATCGACCGACTTTCGAGGCAGTATTCAATTATTACAAATATGGCGGATATTTACGACGACCAGACCCCGTGCCAGACGACATTTTTCTGTCAGAATTGGACTTTTACGAAATCGAGCAGGATATTGTTGATCGGTATAAACGAGAAGAAGGTTATATCAAAGAAGAGATGGTGTTGCCCGATCACCCAATACAACGAAAGGTCTGGATGCTAATGGAGTACCCGGAGACCTCATGTCTAGCCTATGCAATCGCAATTTTATCAGTGATAATCACCGTGTTGTCGATCGTGTTGTTTTGTATTGAAACCTTACCTTCCCTTAAAAAATCCTGCAAGGAGGGCGAGAAGATCAACTACTCGGAGCCTTTCTTTGTGCTGGAATCTATATGCACCGCCTTCTTTACTCTTGAAGTGTTTGTTCGATTTTTCTCTTGTCCCAACAAAGTCTCCTACTTTAAGGACTTTAAGAACTTGGTAGACATTACTGCCGTAGTCCCGTATTATATCACCTTGTTCAATTCCTTATCTAGTCAGAGTTGTGAGTCCGCGAAATCCAGTGCTTCACTCGCGTTTTTACGTGTCGTCCGATTGGTTAGAATATTTAAATTAACGAAACATTCGGCTGGATTACAAGTGTTAATTTTAACGTTTCAAGCAAGTCTCGAGGGATTGTTGTTGTTTCTGGTCGCCATGGGAGTGTGCATTCTGTTATTTTCAAGTGCTATTTTCTATGCTGAGCACGAGATAGATGGATCACAAATTAAAAGTATTCCGGACGGGTTTTGGTGGGCTTTGATTACCATGTGCACCGTCGGGTATGGAGATCAAGTCCCAGTCGGACTTTGGGGTAAAATTATCGGCTCACTTTGTGCCATATCGGGTGTCCTGACCTTAGCTATACCAGTTCCAATTATTACTGAAAATTTTAATAAATTTTATGCTCATAAAACGGGTAGAGGACGTATGTGATGAAACTCTGAACAAAATATTTATCAAACCAAAACTTGTGATACTTAAAGTCAATACGACAGCTCAGTTTTATGTTGAAAGATACCAAGTCGACAATCTTTACCGGCAAGATATGAAAAAGCTATTTGTGTGATGATATTGGAATAGATTTAAAGAAGAAAGACCGTTGAAAATTGTCTAGCTGTGTTAAGCGACCAGGTTATCTTCCATGATTTTTTTGTTGTTTGTTTGTTTTTTTCCCCTCAAAATCTAAGAATGAAAAAAAAGCACCAGAACGGGAGAATACTTAGCTGAGGATTGTGTAAAATAAGATTAGGCTGAATAGAACTTACATAAGAGTCATGCCCTGTGAAAAAGGGGATTAATTGCATCTGCAAAAAGTTTCGACCCACGTCAGCCTGCGCAGTCCGCGCAGGCCGACCTGGGTCGAAACGTTCTGCTGGTGGTCAACTTTATGCATGTCAAAGGACCACTCAACGTCATTATCCAGTCGGTTATTAGACAAAATGAATCTATAGCTACATAATTATAATAATGACTTGAGTGGTACGATGCATCAAGGGATGCATTAAGCCCCATTTTGCCAAAGCATGGCTCACATAGATTCATTGATAATAGAATAACTTGAGAATACGATACCAAAATGTATGCGTGAAAAAGTAGAGTATAATGTCAATTGGTAAGGCTTGGTTTTGGCTAGAACAGAAATTCCGCGTCGTCTGATGCACATTTGGTCCAGGAGATTCTAAGTTAAGCCTTTATCGAAAGTCTTCGTGTGTTAACGATCATGAGGGAAAAAGCTTTCGAAAACATCTTTAGACAAGGAGAAAATGCTGGGTATGCAGCATTTTCTCCAACGACGCTTTTTAACCTTCAAGAGACAGTTTACGTTGTTTGTGTCATCTTTAATTTGTCGTCTGCAAATGCACAGATTTGGACGACTTTTGAATTTTTTCTTTATGTAAAGAGTTAAACTTATAGATACGACGTACTTAGGACACTAACACGTGAAAAGAACACGAAATCTGCTCTTAGATTTTGAGCATTTGATGTCTTGCAAGATATGCGGACTAAACTGGTGTAAAGATATACATGTACATGTGAGCCATGCTCTGGCAAAAGGGGGCTTCATGCATATCTGTGATTAACTATATCTTGCATGTCATCATTATAATTATGGACCAATGCTATCCATTTTGTCTAACAACTGACTGTGAATCATAACGTATGCTCGTCCTTTGACGTACAGAAAATCGACCATTAACGAAGTTTCGACCCTGGTCAGCCTCGGCGGATTGTGCAGGTTGACCTGTGTCGATACTATTGGCAGATGCATTAAACCCCCTTTTCACATAGCATGGCTCTTAATCTGACAGAAGCAGACCATAAATCAGCGTGTTAAATGGACAATAATTTTATATACGTATCATTGTGTCCAATGTTTAGGGGCTGCCAGCGAGTCCAGAAAATTGGCAATGGACAAAATTCTATTGCTTTCATAATGTCATTTATGAGGTTTTCACAGCCAAGGGCGGCAGAAGAAGCTATTTTGGGGGTCCTGACCCTTTTCCAAACAATCCCGAGTTTTAACGACCCTGAAAAGGGAACTTTTGAAAAGTTTGGAGAAAAAGTAGAAAATCCTGGTAACCAGCTGGACAAAAATGGTGGTAACAAACTAAACAAATATCAATTTTTGAGTCCTATTTACTCTGTTGTCTGTAAATGCTTTAATTTGGACCAGTCTAAGATTTGTACATAGCACAGAAGGTGCAGTCTGATCTGTATCCTAGACTGTCCACTAGTTAATTCGAAATAATGACCAAACATATTTCAATTTACAATAATATTTTAAGCCAACTCTTTGCCAAACAATCTCGTGTTATCGACCCTGAAGGGGAAACGCTCTTAAAAAACATTTTGGGTCAAAAGAGAAGCGTTAGTTACTTCTATTTTCCCCTTTTCCCAAAATGTTTTCTACCTTGCTAAAGACAAATATAACATAACATAACTCATTATTTGAGTCATATTTAATTTGTCCTCTGCAGTTGCTTTCACCTTGGACAATTGTTACATTTTATCGTTTGGTAAAGAATTAAAATGAATAAGCTTATTTTGCTGTTGGACAAAAAGAGAAAAATGATACCTGGTCGCTTTAAACAGTCATATTACAAATTCTTTCGAAGATGGAATATCTGCAGTTTGGCCTTTTGATTAGAATCTGTGAAAGTTTGATCTATGCATGTGGCCTTCGACAAGTAACTACGTGAAAGCCATGATGGAATAACGACAGTCATCGGTCTTTCCAAAGGATTCCGGATTTTAAATGCCAGACTCAGTTTTGAAAAAAATAAAGGTGTGAATAATGCATTTTTACCGGATATAAGACGTTTTCAGATATGCACGTGTACATTCGAGATGTTCAAACTCTATTTGCTCACGTGAGTGCATGCATACCCTATTTCTTTCTCTTTGATTTTTCCTTTTGTGTACATGTACTTTTTTCTGGTAAGCTCGGCTGTTTTCGAAGATAATGTCATGAGGTATTGTCATAGCCCTGTCGTCATCTGCACCGTCGTCCTCTTTGTCTACGACATCTGTCTCTGCGTCGTCGTGGAAAAACTTTGACATTTTATAATATCGCTGTCATTACTGAACATATTTACTTCAATCTTGGACCAGTTGTTGACTATCAAATTCATAGAGTTATGCCCCTTTTTCGACTTAGAATTTTCACTATATAAAAATCCTTTTCTTTTGAAAAGCAACTGCAGCAGACCGCCCGGGTAGCTCAGTGGTTAGCGTATCGGACTCGTGACCTGGTGGTTGTGGTTGAGGCAAACTTTCTTTCCGGCGATTTTTCGCCTCTCTCCTCTGATGCATGTGAGAAAGTAGTCAATGACTTGGAAAAAAAAAGTTGTGTCAGTACTGGTGTGAGAAAGCTAGGAAACACATGCGTAGGTGCACTGACTGCCGTGATATGACCTAAGCAGATAAAACGGCGTTAAACTCCAGTTCAGTAAAAGTAACTGTGGTCGAGCGTTGGCACCCGCATGCGGTGCTCTTGTTTATTTCTGTTTTTGGACGAAAGAATGTGTGTACGTTTACGATGAGAATCTTAGTTGAAACTGTAAGTATGCCCCAAAGGTCGATTTTCTCTGTATGTTTCTCTATAATCTTGTTCCACGTCTTTATACTGAGATTTTTGATCGTCACGTATAGCTTTTTTATATGCACTGATATTTCACAAAACCGTATTGATTGGGGTACCTTATCGGTTACCCTCACAGCACGAAGATTACTAGAGGTTCTTTTTTTTTTTATGGTAATGAAGATGAATATCAGAATGTCTTTAGCGGACATTGTAGATCAAGATCAGACTGCACAGAACGTGCAGTCTGATCTTGGATCTACGCTGTCCGGTATTTTATGAAGTATTCTGGCAAAAACACATTTGACAATCCACTGTTTGGGTAATTTTTCCCGAATAAAAAATCCATTAGATTTTTATTTATTTGGAGCTTTACAGATTAAAGCGACCGATAAGTAGATTCTGATCCAAAACTTTTCAGTTAAAAATTTGGCATATGATAAGGTGATATCATTAACAGGTGACTGTTTAGCCTTAGTAAAGGAAAAATAAACCAAAGCTGTCGCGGAAACTCGACCCAAAGAACTTTACATTAAGGCGAGCACCTCGTCCTACAGAGCCATGATGCTATATGGCACTCGAGAGTATTTGAAATATATTTATAAATGTCACGTGATAGCGAGAAACGTTCGCGTCCCATGAGCTAACGATACAAAAAAAAAATCACGGAAACAGCTTTCGTTAAAATTAAAAAGAAGAAACACCCGTAGTCATTTCGACATGCATTTTCTTGCATTTTTTGTTAATATCTTACACTCAAGACCATCGTTGCAAGCAAGTAAACTATCATCATTATTTATAATTTTTTTCTTTTTTTAAAGTTGCCGAAATAAGATCAAGTTACCAGTAGCTTTGAAATGCATACTACTTTTCTGATATGCTGAGACCAAACATCTCAGCCAACCAGTTAGCTGGTCTTTGACTTAAGAATCACAGCAAAGTTTATACTGTTTTAGCTAAAAGAGATAAAAGGTCGCCAAAGCGCAACATTGATGTAAATTTCTTTTGATTTTCTTGTTTACATATTCTGAATAATAGATTTGAGCCATGCTCTGCGAAAATGGCGCTTAATGCATCTGCAAAATGTATCGACTTATGTCAGCCTGCGCTGACCGCGCAGGCTGACATGGGTCGAAACATTTTTACTATTGATAAATTTTCTGCTTATCAAAGGCCCCTTCTTCCCCATGGTTCACACGGTTGTTAGTCAAAATGTTTTCTATACTAATTGTGTGATGTTTTACTTTGTATTATGCATCGCAGAGATGCATTAATACCCCGTTTGCAAGAGCATGGCCCGTTCATACCTTACATTTCTTATCACTGATTCTTATTTCAGGGTCTAAATTTTTACACGATAATAAGATGAATTTTTTTGCAGGTGACGAACTATGTGTTTCAAAAGATGAACATTGACTTTGCAAGGGTAGAAAACATTTTTGGAAAAAGGAGAAAATGCTGGTTAACAGCATTTTCTCCTTTTCCCAAAATATTTTCAAAAGTCTTACTCCTCGGGATCGTAAAAATATTAGATGGCTGATCCCATTTCTAGAAAACTGCATGTATTAGAGTTATGGCTGTAGACGACAAATCTTTCTATGCATTCAAATAATCTTTTATATCAGAGTGTGTTTGTCTTGCAGAATTTGGTCAAATATGTCTGCTTTTTTTACTATATTATAATAAATTAAAGTTGTTTATTTTTATCATTATCAGGTATCATAATTAATTTGATTTGCTGACCCCATAAAGATTCTTTCCCGGACATCAATTGTTACGATGTCAATCTAATGCACAGGCTTTTGAGGCTCCAATGATCTATCACGAAGCACGGAAATTTTCATTGCTCAATCATCGGACACCGTTACTAAAAATAGCACATTTACGCATAGTAACTGTAGTACAGCTATAAAGGCGATGCGCCAGTGTGCTTTTTTTAGTAACAGTGTCCGATGATCGAGCAATGATAGTTTGTTGTTCCATGAGAGACTAATGGAATTTAGTGGCCTATGATTTAATGAATCAGTACTTTCGTGTCTGTATCAACTGTAGCTTACGTCCATAATTGTAAATAGATTAATGGCGTTCTGATCGGAGAAAAACGTAGGAATATACAGAATTAAGACTTTTGATACTGTGAATTGGTTGATTGATTGTATGGAGTTTAACGCCATTTTCAACACTATTTCAGTTATATCGCGGCGGCTAGTACACCTATCCATGCTTTCCGGGAGTTTCTTTTACCAGTACTCCACAATGATCTTTCCAAGCCATTGGCTGCTTTCCCATATAACCATCGTCGAAACAATGATCAGCGGAGAAGAATGAATCCTGTCAGAATGACTTATCATCAATCCTAGGAAAGAAATTGGCCGTGCCAGGGATCGAGCCCGCTACCCACTGTTCTCAAGTCCTGCACGCTACCGACTGAGCTACGGGGGCTCTGCATTTGATACGGTGAAAGATACACTATTACATAGTTGTAGAAACAGAGATGGCGTATAACGAGTCCTTTTGATGACAGCTATTATATGAACTTGAAACTTTAAACTATATGAAATTCTAATACCAATCCTCTAATTAGCGTAGAAGTTTTCTAAAGCTAAGTTGTGAGGTAGAGCGTCGACCTCGTAACCTTAAGGTCCCAAGTTCGATACTCGGGAACGGGTGTCAACTTTGGGACCGTTTACTGGCCCATACATTCGGTGCGAGTACTAGTGTAGTTTTCAGGAAGCAGAATCGAGAGAGATTAGAATAACTTTGTGAGAACTTGTTTCTCAATCGATGCAGGTTGTTATGCTTAAACTAGCTAAAGCTAGGCCAATCAGAAACATTGTCTCTGAATACTGTGTTATGCAAAGTTCCAGTCATTTTTGCGCGCCGATGGCTACTGTATATCTTTCCGTGAATAATGTAGTCCAAGATTATCAAACTGCGCAATTTTGCAGTCTAATGTCAGATGTACAATGTCCAATATTTTGAAAGATGATTGAACTGGATAAATCTTGGAGCTAGGATTCTATCAGGTTCCATATTTCTAAGTAATGCATAAACTGATTTTAAATTTGCCCATGCTCTTGTGAAACAGAGAGCTGAATGGATCTGCAAAAAAATGTCGACCCATGTCAGCCTACACAGTCTTTGCAGTCTGATCTGGGTCAAACTTATTGCTATTGGTTAAATGTCTGCATGTCAAAGGACCACTAAACACAGTGATTTAGTCAATTGTTACACAATTTTTTTTTTAATCGATAATGCTTATAAAATGACTTGCTTGGTATAATGCATCACAGAGATACATCAAACCCCCTTCTGTCAGCGCGTGGCTTAATTATTTGAGAGATGCTTTTTCATCGAATTGTCTCTGGAGCGTCAGATTGATTGATTGATTGATTGATTGATTGATTGATTGATTGATTGACTGTTGTTTAATCCCGTCTTCAATATTATTTTAGTTATATCCCGGCGGAGAGTGCACCTATCAATGCTTCCATCGATTTTTCTTTTTTACCAGTACTGCGCATAATATTTTCCCAAGCCATTGACTGCTTTCCCTAATAACCATCGTCGAAACAATGACCAGTGGTTAAAGAGGAATTAATCCTGTCGCAATGACTATCATCATTATGCGGAAAGAAATCTGCTGAGCAGGGAATTCGAAAGAGCGAACCCCTGTTCTCAAGTTTTCTAGCTTCCGACTGCGCTCTTTGCGTAAGACGTTAGATTCTTATACATGTACCAGTAGTAGCAAATTTGGACCTTTCTGATTGTGTAGATCAAGAACATGAGCAGTATTCGCCAACCATTGAAAATTACATTTTAATTGTAATTCTTAATATAATTCTGAATTTTAAAGTGATGCAATTTCTAATTGGCTAAACCAGTTAGTTACTTTATTAGTTCTGTACCAAAGGAGTTCAATGAGGCGTGTCTGCTGTTTTGCTTTAATAATCAATCAGTATGCTGAAAATTTGTTGTTCTGCGGTTTGTTTCTACAGCATTTTGAAGAATACTAGCATGGCACGAAGACTAGAGTTTAATGCACATTTTATTTTACGTTGACCCTTGGTTATTCCTTCAAAGATTATCAATTAATTGGCTGAAACAACACGTCTCGACCAGTCAAAATACACGTATCAGTCTTGGAATAAATATTTAATAGAACGATGTACATGTATATCAAAAGTTCGTGAGGACTAGTTCGGGTATTTATTTTCTAGATTATTCTACCGAATAATAACATTTTTACTGGCTGAATGTTTCGAAATCGATTGGTAAATACCTTTCCCGGCATTTATTTTTCCCTGGCGACCTTCTCCAGGTAAAATTGAGATCGATTTTATATACAAAAAAAATAACGCAGTTTTTTTTTTAGCGAAAATATGGTGATTCACCTTTCATGGTAATCTGCCATTTGAAATATATTGACTGGAAGAACGGTGTTTTAAAAGCAAGTGAGTACCTGTACCGGATTTTTTTCCCCGACTTTCTTCATTTAAAAAGTTGAGATTGAATTTTTTTTTTTTTTAATATAAAGCCACTTTAGGACAAAAGAAATGGTGCAATATTCAACTCTTTGAGTTTATTGATTAGAACAGTGTTTTAAAGATACATCCTTTCAAGCAGAGAGGAAAAAACACTGTTAACACTTGATAGACTGTGGAATGGTTCAGAATACAGTCAGCTTTGTTAACATAGATACTACCAAATTATACGGTGGAGGGGATAAATACAAACATTATATATTGAAAATCTTCGTTCTAAAACCGGAAACGTCACAACGGTGATTTCTTTGATGGCCTTCAAAAAATGAAGATCATTTTCTATCGGCCTTAATCTATGCAACCTTACAATGGTCAGGGGCAACATTTGGCATGAAGGCACAAGAGTGATTGTAGTTTGATCAAATAATGATGAAATCGGTCAAGAAACTGACTGAAAACCAGTATAGAGGTATCTTTAACAATAGATAGTGAATACCTGTCCCGGAATTTATTGTTCCCCGGATACTTTCTTCAGGTAAAAATCGACATTGAATTCCCATAACGAATTTCGTGCTTGTGTGATAATTTCTAAGCGGGTTGCTAGGCACGACATTTTTTTCCCGGCATCGATAGAATCATAGCCCATCTGTTACCGGGTTATAATATCGACCGGTAAACTTGTTTTCATTCGCTTGTAATACGCTAATTCTTGTACCATACGATCCCGTGTTTTTCACAATCCTTTAGAAGACCTTTGAAAACATTGTGGGAAAAGGAGAAAATGCTGGTAACCAGCATTTTCTCCTTTTCCAACAATGTTTTCTATCTCTTAAAGAAAAATCCAAATCGCTTGAAACACTTTAAATATGTCGTTTATGCTTCTAATAAAGCAAAGTCTTGAATATTTCCGTGGAGTGCAGTGATAATCCGCTCTCACAAAAACGCGGTGAAGAATAATTCAATGAAAGTACAGAGCGAACAGTTCGTAACGTAACAATTGCGTGTAACATAATCGCTTTATAAATAGTGAACGGATGTATGAATAATTGGGGCTTTTGTTTACTGTAGTCACCTGGTTTATATGTATATACATGGACTACCCTTTTACCGCTGAAACCCAGAAATACATTTGATCTAATGAGTGCCTTGTGACAATGACATATGTAAAATACTGTTGAAAGGATTATGAATAAGTAATTGATTGACTGATTGATTGATTGATTGATTGACTGACTGATTGATTGATCCAACGGAGTTTAACGTCGCTTTCAATATTATTAAAGTCATAGCACGTTGACAGCTCATTCATTCTTGTGTGTAATGTGTTTCAGAACCCTAGCCTAGTACTTCCTCACGTACGTTAAAAAAAGTTGGTTGGTAAGGGGTTTAATTTCTAAGTAATTCAAGTGCAAATTTCAAGCAAATTAATAAAACCCCAAATCTTATGCCTTCTAAGCTCTCTTTGCCAGTAATATCCTATAATATTGGATAGTGTAGATCCAGTATTTTTTTTTTTTTTTGGAGAAAGATATATCCATTATCGGACAGTGTAGATTCAAAATCAGACTGCACGATCTGTGCAGTCTGATTTTGAATCTACACTGTCCGCAAAACGTCTTTGAGTCACGCTTAGCGGCCTAAGGGTTACCTAAATGACAAAAATTTTAGGCACGATCATATTGAAAGCATTCGCGGAAGACAAATTAAATGTGGCTCGATTGCAAAATTTGTCTGTAGAAGACATTGTGAAAAAAGGTGTAATGCTAGTTAGAAGTATTTTCTCATTTTTCACAGTGTTTTTTCAAAACCCTTTCTTCCTCGTGGTCATAAAACAAGAGATTGTTTGGGAAATGCTCAAGTTTCTCCTTCGCGTAATAAGAATCAAGATGAGACCACACATAATTTGCAGTATGATCTTGAATCTACACCACTGTAACTGGATTTTGGGAAGGGGGATCCCCAGTAGCTCTGTCGGTAGCGTACAGGACTTTGAAAACAGGAGGTCGCTAGTTCGATCCCGGCACGGCATATTCTTTTCAAGGACTGATGATAGTCATTGCGACAAGATTCATTCCTTTCTCACCGCTGACCTTTGTTTCGATGATGGTTATGTGGAAAAGGAGCCAGTGCATTGGAAAAATTATTGTGCTGAGTACTGGTAAAAGAAACCCTCGGGGAAGCATGGATAAGTGCACTGGCCGCCGTGATATTATTAAAGTAATGTTGAAAACTGCGTTTAACACCGTACAATCAATCAGTGATTCTGGAGCTTGAAACAATGGCGCAAATGTGCTTCCATATGCAGAGGAGTTATATCATTAGACGTCGAAAATAGAGGAATAATTCTTATATTAGTCAGTAAAGTAAAATTATCTATAACTTATCTATAACTTATCTTTAAATTTCTATAAATTAAATAGAAAAGCACTTTAGAATTGACATTTACCAAAAATGATAGAAATGCTAATGGAAATATCTTTTTTTTTTTGTCCTTTACAATACTATTCCGCGTTTTCAAAACCTTGATGAAGAAGGCTTTTGAAAACATTGTCGGAAAAGGAGAAAATGCTGGTAACCAGCATTTTTTCCTTTTCCCACAATGTTTTCTTTTCTAGTACAGATAAAACTCTCCAATTGAGCCATTTCTAATTTGTCGTCTACAAATGCTTTCAGTAAGCGCACGTCTAAAATTTTTGTGGACTGGAAAAGAATTCAATTGTATAGAAAAAAAAAAGTATCTTTGAAATTGATTTCATCTGGAATTTCAAGATACGTTTTTGTTTTAAAACGACATTGATTTATCACTCACCAGATTATAAATCACGAATAATGGCTTTAGGTTACTATCCACCTTCAACTGAAACAATTTAGTTCTACGTTATTTGAAACAAGAAATGTCTTTCAAAACAGATAAACGGCGTAAGAGGTACTGGTTTATGAAAGTTTAAAACTTTTTTGTCTTTTTATATGAAGAAAAATAATGACAAGTAAATTACGCCACGGCCATCACTTGCTTCAGAAATAGGCCTGCGGGGGTCCGCAGAATTAACATGTCTGCAGTTTTTACCAATCACAAATTACGATTTATTCATTCGTTAGTATCATACCCAGAAGTAGAAAAACGTTCTTAACACTGGTTGGTGAATACAGATGTAGAAAAACGCAACTGTTTTCCCAGTTATTGCACGTAGCCATTAAATTTAGTTTTTCCATCAAAGTTTTATAACCTTCTACCAAACATATAACCCTTTACAACACAGTCCCGAATTTTAACGACCCTAAAAAAGAAAGCTTTTGAAAACATTGTGGGAAAAGGAGAAAATGCTGGTAACCAGCATTTTCTCCTTTTCTCACAATGTTTTCTACCCTATCAAAGACAGAAATCATCATTTGAGCTACGTTTTTTTTTTTTGTCGATTGCAAATGCTTTCAATTTGAAGAAGTCCAAAATTTTGTCGTTTGGTAAAGAGTTAATTGTTTTGATGAGCCTTAGGAAAATGCCTTTTTAAAAACGTAGCGGAAACAAGCATTTCTGACTATGTTTTCTCTTTTTCAAGGACAAATTCCTGCACTTGGTTCCCATTTAATTTGTCGTCTGCAAATGCTTTCAAATTTAACGAGTTTAAAATTTTACCATCCGGTTAAAAGTGAAAAAAAAAATCATATCGCATATTTATATTTAACTATTCCCTATGTTTACATAATATGAGCAATACTCTGGCAAAAGGGGGCTTAATGAATCTCTGTGCCGAAAAACATCACATAATTATGGATCCATAAGAGAACAATTTTGTCTAACAACCGATTGAATCATGATGTAGACTGGTCCTTTGACAATCAGAAAATTAATCAATAGCGAAAAGTTTCGGCCCAGGTCAGCCTGCGCTGACCTGGGTCGATACTTTTCGCAGATGCATTAAGCCCCCTTTTCACAGAGCATAGCTCATATAAATTAAATATCTTGTTTTATGGAATTTATATAGTCAGAGTGGCTGTCTTCAGATAGATAAAAATCAAACTGGGCTGAACAAGAGACGGAATTTTAATTGTCATTGCGCCATGCACAATATCAGTTGCCTGAGAAGGCAGGGTAGGTTTAGATTAGGCTGCACCGATGGTGTAGTATGATCTTACATTTTTTACTGTCCGATTATCAGTAACATAGATTGACAAAAGTGAAAAAGAAAAAAAAAAATGGCGATCATTTTTTTTTGTACTGGTTGATTCCAACGATTTCTTGAACAATTTTCAGCACAGGATTTGAGAACGTTTAAGTAGCAGGTAGATGACAATCGTGAATTGAGATTTAATAAATGAACACATGCAGAAACATTGTGACATAGGGAGAAATTGCTTGTTTATTACGAGTGTTTTCTCCTTTTGCCTCAATGTTTTGAAATGGTGCGCTGCAACACACACAAAAAATCGTCTACAGGTTATACATGTAATGAATCGACCCTTCACAAACAATTACTTGTGTTAAGGACCCTGAGGAAAAAGTTTTTGACAACATTTTGGGAAAAGGAGAAAAGCTGGTTAATCTTTAGGCTGCTAAGCGGTACCCAAGCACCTTTTGCGGTCAGTGTCGATCAAGATCAGACTGCACAGAACGTGCAGTCTGATCTTGGATCTACACTGTCCGATAAGGAGATATCTTTTCCCCAAAATACCTTTGAAATAGCAAATCTTGGGTTTTTACTATCGGTTGAAAGTTTCATTTCACCTTTTTTTTTTATCAGGATAAGGGTTGATAAGCAGTTTCTCCTCTTCCAACAACATGTTCTACCTTTTTATAGACAAATCCTATCATGTCAGCCACATTTTAACCTTTTTCTGTAAATGTTTTCCATTTTGACGAGTCTAAAATGTTGTCGTCAAGCCCGGTAGCTCAGTCAGCTTCGTACAGGGCTTGAAACTTTGAGCGTCGTTGGTTCGAAGCCTCAGCTCGTACAATTTCTTTCCGAGGATTGATAAGAGTCATTGTGACAAGATTCATTCCTCTCTCACCGCTGATCATTGTTTCGACAATGGTTGTGTCTGAAAGCACCAGTCTAGTGGTTTGGAAATAATATTGTGTGCGAAGTACTGGTAAAAGAAACTCCAGGAAAGCATAGCTAGGTGCATTGGCCGCTGCCATATGGCTGATACAAATTTGAATGCCGAGTTTATCAACCAACCAACAACCATCTAACCAACCTACCAACCAGCAAACAAACAAATAAACAAACAAACAGACCAACCAACCAACCAACCAATTAACTAACTAATTAACTAACGAACGAACGAACGAACGAACGAACGGACTGACTAACTAACTAACTAACTAACTAAAATGTTGTCGCCTTGTAAAGATTTACGTTACACACGTTGCAAATGATGTACACATATTACCTATTACACGATATATATTTCACAATGTCATAATGTGCCCGGACTGCATAACTTACAGAAGTGTTATATCGTATACAAGTGTTAATAATTATAGTAGGTATGTATTTTCTCGTAAATAAATCATAGATTGTTACCATCTTCTCCGGGGTTCTTCCAGTGAAAACAGTCATGACTTTTTGTAATGGCCTGATAAGATAGAATTTGATTGAATTTGCGTTTATTTATTGTCGCCACCGGTTGCCCATATGGGCGACGCCCCTTGAAGGCTGTTAGAATTGTTACGGGGGATAGTGCAGATACAGGACGAAACCCATCCTAAGTTACGCCTGGTTCTTTAACGTGCTCGGTGTATAACACCGTCACACGGGTAGTCGGTTTAACGTCTCATCCGAAAGACTATTAGTAATTTTAGATGCCAGCCGTGGGAATAGAACCCACACCCTCATGTGACCCGAAACATCACGTTTACGAGTCCTACGCTCAACCATTTGAGCTATGCGGGCTGGTCAGGATATACTTGAAGCTGTACCGCCCAATATAAATCAGCCATACTTTGGCCAAAGGGGGTAAACCCTTTACCAAACGACAAAAGTTTGGACTTGACCAAATTGAAAGTATTTGCAGACGACAAAGTAAATGCTGCTGAATTAATGATTTCTTTCTTCGATATGGCAGAAAACATTGCGGGAAAAGGAGAAAATGCCGGTAACCAGCATTTTCTCCTTTTACCACTTTGTTTTCGAAATCCCCTCTTGGTCAGGGTCGGTAAAACTCGTGATTGTGTGGTAAAGGGTTGAATGCATCTCCGTAATGCAGCACTCTTATATGGTAAAAAACATTGTGAGAAAAGGAGAAAATGCTGCTTACCAGCATTTTCTCCTTTTACCACTATGTTTTCGAAATCCCCTCTTGGTCAGGGTCGGTAAAACTTGTGACTGTGTGGTAAAGGGTTGAATGTATCTCCGTAATGCACCATACCCATAAAATCCATTCTGTCTAACAATCGACTCAATCATGAGGTAGACTGGTCCTTTGACATGCAGAAAATTTTACCAACAGCAAAAAGTTTCGACCCAGGTCAGCCTGCGCGGACTGCGCAGGCTGACCTGAATCGATACTTTTCGCGGTTGCATTTCACCCCCCCTGTTCACGGAGAATGACTCAGATATCGACCTCGAGTCGGCCTAATGGTTGCGCATTTTTTTTTGTCTTTTCGGCGTAACTGTACAAGTCGTTGCATTATGATAATAGTGTTCTAACTCCATTTTTTGTGAAATTTGAGATTTTTATATCACTGGAATCGTCTTGAAGAGTTCTATGTCCCCGTGAAATCAGTTTTGCATTATTAGGCCCTGGTTAAGAAGATTTCAGTATTAACTTGTTCTAACCTTACTAATGATTTTACTACCCTCAGAAACTTTGGAGCTAATTTTCTCGAAAACATCCAAATGGCAGTTAGAATACTATTATAATAATGCGACGAAGTGTAGATCCAAGATCAGACTGCACGTTCTGTACAGTCTGACCGCGATCTACATTGCTCGCTAAAATGACGTAAAGTTATGCTTTAGGGTCCACGGGTTGAAAGCTTTCAAGCCGTTGAAGCAATGTCGATCGAAACCATCATAGGTCATTTGTTAATTATTGTCTTTGTAACAAGTCCACGGAGAATAGACAGTTTCTGTGGCTTGAAGCTTGATCTAGACCTAGTCCACTCCTTTGATTTTTCGGAGATCTGAACCATGCCCTGTGAAAAGTGGGTTTGGTGCACCTACAAAAAAGTATCGATCCAGATCAGCCTGCGCATTCCGCGCAGGCTGACCTGGGCCGAAACTTTTAGCAATTGGTCAATATCTTTGTTTGTCTAAGGACCATTCTACCTCATGATTCGGTCGGTTGTTAGAAAAAAAATGGATTTATGGATCCAAAATTACATGATTCTTTGGATGGTGTGATTCATCACGGAGATGCATTAAGTACCCTGTTGCCAGAGCATGGCTCACTTTTTTTGTGTCATTGCGCATGCCCGGGCAAGCCTTCAAGTCACACTGACCTAATAAGGACGGTTGACTTTTCTTTTTTTCCGTGACCCATTATTACTCAAAACAAAATTTTCAGCAGACTACTTTGAAATGTTAGAAACAACTTGAATAAAGGTTTTTACAAGGATTCATGAAAAAAAAAAAACTTCATAGCGAAAGGCAAAGCTACTCTTTGCGAGGAGTTTTCCTTTTGCTTAAATGTTTTCAAGAGTGGTCCCAGCGAGACAAAAAAAATGTCTTCTTCAGGTAGGATACCGAGCTCCAGATAGAGGGAGTAGTTTTGATTTCAAAATTGAAAATATGATTTATTCTCCACTAAACCGTATGTTGTGGGTACTCATTAGAATCGTCTCATCGAGACGATTCTTATGAGTACCCACAACATAGGGTTTCAAAGAGAAATAATGGATTTAGAACACCATCACTCCCTCTTATCTTGAGCTCTGGCCGATAGAATCACTATGCTATAAGAACCTTGCCAGTACCTTTTTCCTGACGATAAAATTTTAGACTAGCTGAATTTGAAAGTGTTTGCACGCGACAACTCAAATGAGTGTCTGAAATGATGGAAAGTGTATGTGAAAGGGTAGAAAACAATTTTGGAAAAAGGAGAAAATGTTGGTATCCAGCATTCTCTCTACATTTTCCATATTGTTGTTGTTGTTTTAAAGCCTTTCTTTTCAAAAATGCTGATGACCACCATATTCCCCTGTTATCAACAAAGTTTTTGTTTCTTTCACATATACTTTTTTCGTCTGCAAATATTTTCAATTTCAACAGTCATCTACGATTCGATTCCGTCTTGGCTTAAAGCTTTTTTTTTTTTAATCTCTTTTGAAACATTTGCAGACGCCATAATTATTAACTGTAGTTTACATGGAAGGGGTTTTCTTTGAAAAGGCAAAATCATTGCTGGAAAAGGAAAAAAATGCTGCTAAGCAGCACTTTTACTTTTTCCCACATTGTTTTAAGAGCCTTTAAACTCGAGTAATTAATAAACGGAATTGGCCGCTATTGATGACTCAGCACAACAAATTTTCTCTTAGGGAAAAAAACATTGTGTGAAAAGGAGAAAATGCTGGTAACCAGCATTTAAGCATCTTTTTCTCACAATATTTTCTATCCTTTCAAATAAGAAACTTCTCATATATCTTACACAGTTCAAAAGTTTTATTTCACTTTGACATATCAATTCTACATTGTGTTCATAATGTTACAATTCGTAATTCAAATAATTGTCATCTATGATATACAAGAGAGAGAGAGAGAGAGAGAGAGAGAGAGAGAGACAAAGAGACAGAGATAGAGAGACACACACACACACACAGACAGAGAGAGAGACAGAGAGAGAGTGAGACAGACAGACAGACAGGCAGGCAGGCAGGCCGGCTAATGTATACATGAGCCATATACATTTACTATCATGTAAATTGGTTCATTTGTAAGTCATTACCGGTAATCAGAACGCTTTTAGCCTTATTATTTCGTGTGATTTTGACGTAGGTTCTGAGATGAGACATCACCTCAATGATGTACGAATGATTTTCATTATTTAGTCAAACTCATGATACGTCAAAGACCTGTTTGTACCCGCATTTGGCCTTTTTCTAAAGTCATGTTGAATTTTACTTTTGACGTAGATTCTGAAATGAAATTGAACTGTGCAGGAATGGTTTTCATTAGGAGAAAACGGTCAGAGCCAGAATTGAGAGCAAGAATTGTTTGTACTTGGCTTTACAAAACGACAAAAAATGTCGCCTTTTCCAAATTGAAAGCAACTGTAGACGACAATTTAAATGGATCTCAAATGATTGGATTTGTCTTTGATAGGGGAGAAAACGTTGTGGAAAAAGGAGAAAATGCTGGTGACCAGCATTTTCTCCTTTTCCCACAATGTTTTCAAAAGGCTTGTTTCTCAGACCCGTTAAAACTTGGGATTATGTGGTATAGGATTAAACCCAAAATACTGTTGAAACTATTTCTGACTTAGATTCTGCGATGAGACTTGGCCTCAATTTTGCAGGAGTGATTTTTCAGTATTTAGTCAAAGTAAAAATATGGACTGAGCACTATTTGGCAAAATAATGGGCTATAATTCATACACGGTAAAAAAGTACTTAATGCATCTGGGAAAAGTATCGACCTAGACCAGCCTGCAAAGTCCGCGCAGGCTGACTTGGGTCGAAACCTTTTTCTATTAGTCAATTTCCTTCGTGTCAAAGGACCATTCTACCTCGTGATTCAATATGATATTGGACAAAATAGATTTTATGGTTCCATTATTATGTGATGACTTGCTAGGTATGATGCATCACGGAGATGCATTAAATTTCCTTTTGCCAGAGCGTGGCACATATGTACTTCTATGAAAATATGCGAATATTGCGATTTTAGGTATGTATTTAAAGTATCTTGTCATTAGAGACTGTAAATCTAAATTTTAAATGAATGATCTGCGCAGTCCGATCTTAATCTACACCGCGCTCAAAATCACCGATATAAAATTGGATAACTAAGGATCAAATCAGTCTGTGCATTGGCATGATCCACTTTTAGACTTATTGGACCCACATTGTGTGACGACTTGCATTTCGAAGATGTACGAGCGTGGTTTAAAAAAAAAAAAACCTTCCAAGAGCAATGGTTACATAAATGAGCCCTGCTCTGTGAAAAGGGGGCTTAATGCATCTGCGAAAAGTATCGACCCAGGTCAGCCTGCGCAGTCCGCGCAGGCTGACCTCGGCCGAAACTTTTCGCTATTGGTCAATTTTCCGTATATCCAAGGACCAGTCTACCTCGTGATTAAGTCGGTTGTTAAAAAAAGTGGCCCTCAAAATCATCGATATAAAAGCTGGATAACAAATGATCAAATCAGTCTGTGCATTGACATAATCAAGAGACAAAAATCAAATGTTTCGGATTCATGTTACACAGTCAGATTTTCTCTTCAACTGCAAATCACCTAATTGCACCGATTTTTCCCCCATTATACCTTTGTCTGCTAAGCGCGACTCACTGACCTTTTGCTGACAGCGTAGATCCAAGATCAGACTGCACAGAACGTGCATTCTGATATTGGATCTACACTGTCCGATAAGGAGATATTTTTCCACCAAAAATACCTTTCGAACACGAATTTATGGTATTTTTACTATCTCCTTGAAAGTTTCATTTCTTTTATTTATCAGGATAAAAATTAACTATTCCCCGATTTGTTTCTCTGTCTAAATGCAAAGGAGCAATGCTCTGTGAAAAAGGGGGTTTAATGCTTTTGCAAAAAGTTTCAACCCATGTCAGCCTGCGCATTCCGCGCAGTCTGACATGGGTTGAAACTTTTTGTTATTGGTCAATTTTCAGTATGACCAAGGACCATTCTATTCCACCTCATGATTAAATCGGTTGTTGGACAATATATATATTTTACTGGATTTGATAAGTATGTGATGAATTGATTGCTTAAATGCATTACAGAGCTGCTTTAAGCCCCTTTTTCGCAGAGCGTAGCTCTAATCATTTGTTGCCATTTAAAAGGGACAAAGTGCCAGATAGAAAGAATAGTTTTATCCTTTTTTTCCAACAGAAAGTAATTTTTAATCCTTTAGAACACAATCCTGTGTCTTAACGACCCTTTGGAATTAAAGGTTTGAAAACACTGTGGAAAAAGGAGAGAATACTGGTAACCAGCATTTTCTCCTTTTCCCACAATGTTTTTTGCTCCATCCAAAGGCAAATCTCATCATTTGAATAAAACTGAGTCATGTACTGTTGAAAAGGGGCTTAATACATCTCCGTAATACATTATACCGAGCAAGTCATCACATAATTTTGGATCGACGAAATCCGTTTCGTCTCACAGTCGATTAAATCATTAGGTAGACTTGTCCGTTGACATACAGAAAATTGACCTATAGACCTATAGCAAAAACTTTCAACTTTGGATCAGCCTGTGCGAACTGCGAAAATTGACCTGGGTCGATACTTTTGCAGATGCATTAAACCCCCTTTTCACAGAGCATGACTTAAAGTTGTAGTCTGCAAATGCTTTCAATTTGGACAAGTCTAAAAGTTTATCGTTTGGTAAAAATTTAACCCTTAGGCCGCTAAACGCGATTCACTGACCTTTTGCGGACAATGTAGATCAAGATCAGACTGCACAAAACGTGCAGTGTGATCTTGGATCAACATTGTCCGATAAGGAGATGTTCCCCCCCCCCCAAAAAAAAAAGAATGAATTGAACTAACATTATTCGGGTTTTTACTATCGTCTTGAAAGTTTCATTTTACTAATTCGGCAGGATAAGGGTTAATGCTTGTCGCATGATAAGACACACCCTGTGGGACGGAGATACAACTAGTTTTTCCTATCTTGATAAGCGTTACTCGAAATTCCTGTCTCCACGTGGTGGCCACATTGCCTCACGGCGGATGTTGTAATAAACATTGACGACTAAATGACATGTGTCTGTTTTCTGTGAATTCACAGAACCCAGTCAGGCTATTTTTAGCGGAACTACCGGTATTTTTTTTTCAATGTGTCACACGTAATATCGGAATAGATGGGGACATGACGAGACCCCCAGGGCCCGGTGTCTCGAAAAAAATTATGGCTTTAATTTTATTCAAAAACGGACTTAATTACCAACTAAGTTGAGTTCGTTATTTAAGACACATCTCACTAACATTTAGACACTTTAGTAATGTTCTCAAATCATGAGCTGACACAATTTTTTTCAGACTCAGCTCGTCAAGATAATGGACTTATGTCTTACATATGTTCGTTTATTTTGCTCATTGAGTCTGAAACGTTGTGTCAACTGAGCATTTGGGAACGATACTACAGTCTGTTAATGTTTGTAAAATATGTCTCAAAAAACGAAGTCAACTTAAGTCAGAACCTGAGACCGTTAGTAGGTTTGAAAAAAATAAAAGACTTAAGTCTTTTCGTGAAAGCGGATCCTGTTTCTTGGTACTAAAGCCCCGTTGTCTTGTCTTGCAATTTAGAATTAACGGTACCAGTATCATAGGCGAAAGCAGGCGCTTTTGTGGACGATACAGATGAGGATCAGACTGAACAAAAAGTGTAGTATAGATCCTTATTCATCTACCACTCTTAAGACCAAATTTTAGGATTATTCTTAAGAATTTTCTGAATTTGAAAGTGAAACAACTTCTGATTGGCTAAACCATATGGTTGGCCGGTATTCACAAACCATTCTTAATTGTTTTCTTAGTCTAATTCTCGAAAGCAACGCTACTTCTGATTGGCTAAATAATATGGTTTAGCCAATCAGAAGTTGTGTTACTTTCAAATTCAGAAAATTGTTGAGAATGATACTAAAATTTGTTCTTCAGAATGGTTGGTGAATAAGGAAGTTGTGTTACATTCAAATGTAGAAAGTTCTTGAGAAAGAGGCTAAAATACTCTAAGCAATGGTTGGTGAATAACGGACGCTGATCTTGGACCTCTATCGCCCGGTTGTTTAGTCAAGCCTATAAGAAAAACTCCGTCCGAATTTCAGTGGTGTAAATCTTCCGCCGTAGAAAAAAAACCATTCGATTCATAACAACAGTCTCTTAGGCACCTTTAAATACAACGAGCAATTTTCTGGAATGCCAGAAACATTTAGAATTTAATCTGTCAGCAGACCTAGTTTTCTCCCGTCCCTTCATGTTGCATTTATGCCTTTCCGCGCAAGATTTCAAACATGTCACTGACTGATATGAATACCACAGGGGTGGGAAACATGAAGGCAAAGGAAACATTTTAAATATTTAAAACAGTGACGGAGAGAGGACTTTTGAGTAAAGAAAGGAATTGCCCTCTTTTTACAACTCATCTGGCTACGTAAAAAAGTCGTATTTCAGTTGTATTGGTTGGAACAAATTCGCCAGCGTAAGCAAAACATAGATTCATTGATTTGTAGGAATAAGCATGTTAGATGTCTGTCTACCAAGAATGAAAATCATTCAGTTTTGTCTGTCTGTGACAGCAGTTGCAAATTTGAAAATTATCGAACTAAATTCGTAATTCAATTTTATACAGTGCAAGGTTAAAGTTGTTAAAAGTGTTTCAGCCAAATTTTGCGACCAGTGTACCTACACACATACACCAAAAATTTCTATACTTTTACAAAGCAGAATACTCATTGAAAATCCACTGGCTGCTCTCTTACATTCACAAAGTCGGACAAAAAGTAATTCGATGAGAGAACTTTGATTTATGTCGCAAAGGCTGTCATGAAACATCGGAAAGTATCCCCCCCCCCCCCTTGTTGGTATTGTTCTTGGTAAGGCATCCTCAGTAGACTACTGGTGAAATCCTGGAAACTCTTTAATACGTAAGCTGCCACTGTAATATGATTGAAGTACCGCTGATAAGTGAATTTAACTCGTTGTCAGACGACAAATTTAGACGTTCCAAAGTCAAAGCATAAACAGACAACAAATCAAAATGTAGCTCAGTTGACAGAATTTTCCTTCGAAATAGTTTCAAAACATTGTGGAAAAAGGAGAAAATGCTGGTTACCAGCATTTTCTCCTTTTTCCCACAATGTTTTCAAAAGGTGCTTTCATCAGGATATAAAAAACTTGATTATTTAGGAAAGGGTTGAAAACCGTTCAATTAGATCTAAATATACTTCACGGCAACAATTTCCCAAAACAAAGCAGAGAAAAAAAATGCATAAAAACGGGCGCAGCGTATTTTGCCGATAAATACGTCATTTAACAGGCCACAGTGTTGAATTAGCCACGATGGTTTTTATAGTGTCGAGACTGTTCGTATTGATCGACAATATTTGTCGATTTCACACAAAAAAATGACGCAATCTGAAATAATGTATCCTCATTCCTTAAAGTGCAGTGTGAATTTATTCTATAGATTGCATAAAGCTTAGCAAAGGGAAGTAAAATACATGGGCAATTTATAAAAGAGCCGGACCGCAGTCGGTCTTTGAACAACGAAACGCCGCTTCTTGTGATTTTGTGGTTGGTTCATAAGTTAAAGATTTATCTTTAAATAACTCTTTTGCATCTGCGACCTTAAAGAAAAAAGAGGGCAAAGAGTGAAGACTGAAAAAGGTGTTACAGTCAATATAATGTTACCACTATGTAATGTACTGTACATGTAGGGTAAAGATATGCTAGGAAATACATTGGTGCTACTAAAGCATAGATAGGGCGTGAACATTTTGCGTCAACACCTCAAAATTTTAATCAACGAGGCTACCACCTTTTTTTGACACAGTACCTTCCTGCATTGGTGATGTCAGTGGCCATTTGGATAGAAGGTTTCGAGGGTCAGGGTTGTTTTTTTTTTTGTACCAAGCGGGAAAATCGAGTGTAAGGTTTGGTAGAATTTGCCGAAATTTTGACAACATTTATCTTTAACAGCGTCAAATAATTATCAAATCCTGTACCTAACGTGACGGAACTACCTGTGTGGCGACAATACTATCGTTAATAACGCCACCTATATTCAAGCCATATTCTGGCAAAATGGAATTTAATGCATCTCCGTAAAGCATGATGCCAAGCAAGTCATCACATGGCTTGCAACACGCAAAAAGGGGCATTCGGGCATTTGCGTAAAGTGTCGTCTCGGATCAGTCTGTGCAGTCCGCGCAGGCTAATCCGAAACGACACTTTCCGTTTTTATGTAATTTTCTGTTTTGCGCATATCTACTGAAGGACAAAGTCCAATGTAGTCGTAAAGTGCCATCTCGGATTAGCCTGCGCGGACTGCGCAGGCTGATCCGAGACGACACTTTACGCAAATGTCCGAATGCCCCTTTTCGCGTGTTGCAGGCCATATAGTTATACATCCATAAAATCGTGAAACAGCCGACTGAATCATGAGACTGACCTGGGTCGATACTTTTTGCAGATGAACTAAACCCTCTGTTTAAAAAGCGTGGCCTATGTACGGTTGAACATCATTTACAATACCCTTAAGATGGTTTAAACTTAGATACCAAGAAGCATGTAATATTCGCCGAGTACCAATTTTCGTTTGTTTCGCGAATATATAAATACACGAATTTAAGGTCTCAACGAAATATCATTCTATGGCGCACTGACAGCTTTAGATGATTTCAAATATATCCACGGAACTAACGAAACTTACCAAGACATTTTTTACACTCCTTTTACGTCACGTCTCTTACCAAGAAGAATATGACAAAATATCGATGTAGAATAAATTAACAAACTTTCTGGCATTGTTTTTGCGCTTTTTTAAAACCCATCATTCATTCATTACGGCATAAGAATACGCAAAATGTATTAAAGTGAGCACTTGAGTGCATATAAACACACGAACATGTGTATAAAACCTCTGAAAGAATTAACTCTCGTATAGTGTATGCACCTGTTCATTGCTCAACCGTTTTCCACACAATCCCGCCTTTAAACGACCCTGAAGAAAAGGGCTTTTCGAAAATATTGTGGTAAAAAGGAGAAAATGTTAGTAACCAGCATTTTCTCCTTTTTTCCACAATGTTTCCTACCCTTCCAAAAACAAATCCCATTATTTAAGCCACACTTGATTTGTCGTCTGCAAATGCTTTCAATTTCGGAAGCGTCTAAAATTTTGTCGTCTGGTAAAGAGTTAATTAATTGATCTGATAATATGTTGATTGCCGGAGTTCCACTATATGGCTTGCAACATGCGAAAAGGGGCATTCGGACATTTGCGTTAAGTCTCCTCTCCGATCAGCCTGCGCAGTCCGCGCAGGCTAATCCGAGACGGCACTTTACGACTACGTTAGATTTTGTGCTACAGTAGACATGCGCAAAACAGAAAATTGCATAAAAACGGAAAGTGTCGTTTCGGACTAGCCTGCACGGACTGCGCAGGCTGATCCGAGACGACACTTTACGCAAATGTCCGAATGCCCCTTTTCGCGTGTTGCAAGCCATATTGTATTGACAAAGTGCTATCACATTACATGGAAATCAATTCACAACGTTTCTACCCAGTGACTTAGAAACAAAAATAAAAAAAGCCCAAGCTCTTGGGAATATGTTTCTGTGTCGAAGCGCCGAGCTGCAATCACACTTTTCCTATATATTATGGGTGTTTTAATTAAGCGCAATAATGGTATTATTTCTTTCTTTTTTTTAGCCCTAGAACTGGATTTTCAAAACACTTTCATGGCTTAACCCTCTAGCCACACGGTCATAAGTTTTAACGAACCCGGGGAAGAACCTTTTTGAAAACATCTTGGGAAAAGGAGAAAATACTGGTAACCAGCATTTTTTTTTTTTTTTTTTTAATTTCCCACTTTGATAATACCTTTTAAAACACAAATTCAGTCATTAAAGCTGCCCTGCGTCTGCAAATGCTTTCAATTTGGCCATGTCTACAATTTTGTCGTTTAGTGAATAGTTAATTCTTTCGGCCTTGCGAGCGACCTTAAAATCTTTTGTGCGCAGCGTTTATCAAGATCAGGCAGCACTTTCCATGCTTATCTTTGATCATCAGCGCCCGTTGCAAAATTCTTAATTAGGATTTAAAGACTTTGCCTTTTGAGGTATTGTATGTTCAGCTGTGGAATGAATCAAAAGAGTTTACCCATAGAGTTAACTGTAAGTGAATGAATTACAAATCTGGATGTATTAGTACAGATAACTGTCCCCAAAGGCGATGTTACTTTTTGACAGGTCGCCTCTTGGTACAGAGACGATCAAGACAAAATTAGTTGAAAGCTCCGCACAGATTTTGTGCGCAAGTTTGAACTCTCATAATTTCGCAAATACAGCACAACACTAGGATTTAAACATACCCGTTGCTTGCATATTTAATAACCCTTCGTTTGAAATACAAATATTTTCTATTTAAACGCTGAACACAGAGAAAACCGTGCATTTCATCTGTTACTCGAGTTGTTTACGTTCCCGAAAACAGACAAAATGGCCGCCACGCACGATAAATTTCGTCAGTGTTTTATCCGAGATTTACATGTTATAAACGACTTCTACAAGCTCTTTATGTAATGAAGGGTTTAATAATTTGTCTTTGTTCATGTTTGTTACTAAAAGTTAAATGCATTTCGCTGCAATACAGATTAAACCGACGAAACAGAAAGTCGGTACAGCGCTCTATCTTTGCTACCGGAAAATTTACGATGGACTTGAGACGGTACAGTGCACAATAAATGTCCAAATATGAAAAAAATCACCGTATCGTCTCATTATTGAGACTACTGGATGTATATACTGTAAAGAAAATAAGGCATCACATTTTGAAAACATTTTGAAAGATGGATGTCGTTTAGGTCTCCATTGGTAATGATATCTTTCCTAACCGGTTCATCAACATTACTGAGTTTGTGCAGATTAAAGACTCTGCTCTGTTAAAAAAAAAGAAGACAAAAATTGACAGTTTGTCCCTTTCCTACACAATCCGTTGCTTTCTTTTTTAAAAAAAAATTAAAAAGGAGGGATAATGCTGGTCACAAGCATTTTCTCTTTATACCTCAATATTTTCTACCCTTTCAAAAATTCATCATTTCTGCTACAAAAGCTTTCAAATTGGACTAGTCTAAATTTTTTTCGTTTGGGAAGGAATTAAAGTATCTACTAAAAGCATTATTCCTTCAGGGAATATTCTGTTTGGAGTAAGCTGCAAAAGTCACCACATGCAAACTGCGTTTGCCTCTTTTTGAATGGGAACAACTAGGTTATCACACTGAGCCGGTGAAAAAGGGGGCTTAATGCATATGCGAAAAGTATCAACATAGGTGAGCCCGTACGCGCAGCCTTCTCTGGCTTGGAACATTTTTGCAATTTGTCAATTTTCTGCATGTCATAGGGGCCAGTGTACCTCATTATTCAGTCGGTTGTTATACATTAGAGATTTTATGAATCCAAAGTCATGTGATGGCTTGCTTGGTATAATGGATCACGGAAATGCATTCAAACCCCTTTTGCCAAATCATGGCTGAATTTTAATGTACTCGAAAACTCGACCTTTGCGTCCTTGATGTAGACTTCTTTGGAAATGTGGGAAAAAAAGGAGCATTTGTTTGTTGCTCAAACGGGCAATTTCTTCTTTTGGTCACCAAGTTTTTCAGATTTGATCTGTTGTAAGATAAAACAAGAAGTCGTGTGCTAAACTGTTTCATTACTAATAAATGAAATACATGTTCTCAATGGCTTTAAATACAGCTCCCCTACGAGATCAAGAGACGATTCATTCATAATCTAGGATAGAGCTGTGGACAATGTAGATCAAAGATCAGACTGCACGGTCTGTGCAGTCTGATCTTGATCTACACTGTCCTTAAAAGCTTCTGATGTCGACTATGGTATGGAATGAGTTAAATAAATTAATCATGATATAAATAGCTAATGGTACCATGTTTCATCTTGTTTATGTAGTATTTTTGTCAATCAATTTTATCGATTATAAGGCATTTTTCCCCCGAAAGAGAGATGAACATGACTGTTGGTTTACATTGACTGGATCTAAAATGATTCCAATTAAATGTACCCTTTCACCGCATTTCATACTTTTTTTCAGATTGCGAAGATCGAGATTAGACTGCTCAGAACGTGTAATCTGATCTTTCTTCCAACTGAGAGAGATGAATTGAATTGAAAATGTTGGTTGAGTTTGACTGAACTTAACCTAGAGTCTGCTAAGCGAGACTCGAGAACCTTTTGCGGACGGTGTAGATTAAGATCAGACTACACAGAACGTGCAGTCTGATATTGGATCTACAATGTCCTATAAAGAGATATTTTCCTCCAAAAATCATTTTGAAATAGCAACATTTAGGGTTTTACTATCGCCTTGAAAATTTTATTTGACTTATTTAGCAGATTCGGAGTTTAAATTTTTGAATCGTACAACTGCATCGCCATGGGAACTATTTATAGCTTTTGTGGACGGCATAGATCATGATCAGACTGCATATAACGTACATCTCAATTTTTCTCTGCGTTAAGAGATGAACAGAGAGATGAATGTTTTGTGCAGTCTGATTGTAGACCTATACAACGACCGCAAGTGCAGTCTGAACAAATGATCAAACCGCTTCTTCATTTACGTTGGAATATTATTTATAGCCATAGTAAATGTCTTATTTATTAAACATGATAGCAAAAGAGGAAATTTTCAGCGCAAGTAAGCGAAACTGTGGGCACTTGATGACGGTATAGATCTAAGATCACACTGCACAAAACGTGCAGTCTGATCTTGGATCTGTATCATCCACTTATTAAAATGACAGCAAAAGAGAAACAATTACATGATAGTTTTTACATAGCCCTGAATTACACTTCCAACGCCAATAGGCGATAATACGGACTTTTGCGGACGGTATAGATCAAAGATCAGACTGCACAGGACGTGCAGTCTGATCTCGGATCTATATCGTCCTGTTCTTTAGTCAAGTTATAATGTGGTAACGATTCATATGGGTAGTGTATTGGATACAACAATAGTAATACATGTACATCTTTAGTTTTTCTATAAAATCTTTTTGAGTTTCATGGGATTGGATGCTAACCCGTTTTCACATGACGTATACCGTTCGTTCCACTTGACAAGTCTTTAATATGGTACCGATTTATATGCGTTGTACATGTATATTGGAAACAACAATAGTAATATATCTTAAGTTCTTCACTAAAAGTTTTCTGAATTTCAGTGATTTGGATTTTTGGCCATTTTTGCATAACGTACAGTCTGATCTTGGATCTATATCGTTTACTTCTTTAGTCGAGTTCATAACCGCTAATCATAGTGTCGACAATGGCTAGGTGGAAATTCAGCCGGTGACTTGGAAAGAATATTGTGTTAAGTAATGGCAAAAGAAAACTCCAAGAAAACATGAAAAGGTGCACTAGCCACCGCAATATAACTAAAATGAAGTGGAAAAGTGCGTTTTAAACACCATGCAAACAATCAAAGCCAAACACTGTTCCGAGTAACACGATAAGGGGATCTTGTAATGATAATCAATGAATTCAATATTCAGAAATATCGGTGCGGCGTGTATCTAGAAATACAAAGTGTGTGCTTTGTAACGTGAAACCATCACGACAAATAGAGAAAAAAAGAGTCTAACAAGCCCGTATAGCCGTCAGCTCTTGTCCTAATCAGATTTTATTTGTTTGGGGCTCATTTTTCTAGTGATACCAATTGTCAAACATTTTATACCGAGTTGATCTTTTGAAGGCATATCCCTTCCTTTCTTTCCCCCCCCCCCCCGCGATCTTTTTAGGCCTGTCGCAACTAACTCTGAAAATATTGTAGCAAAAGGAGAAATTGCTCGTCATGGGCATTGCTGTTGTTCAATTTTCAGCATGTGAATGGACCATTCTACCTAAGTCCGGTCAGTTGTTAGAGAAAATGAATTTTATGGATCCATGATTACTGTATACGTAGATATATAGACGTGTCGACAAAATTGCGAATTACCGATTACGGACATTTTGCGTACGGAAATGTTTACGAATTCAAGACATTCCGTTATTTGTTGGTATACTTGTGGTAAAGTACGCAAACAGAAAAGTTTGCGAATTCTTCAAATTCACGAAATCGCAAAAATTTCCATGTCACAAAAATTCCCACTTTATGATGACATGCTTGGCATGATGTATCATGGAGATGTATTAAACCCCTTTTTGTCAGAACACGGCTCAAATGTACTCGAATTTAATTTCTTTATATATATTCGCATTTTTGTCAGGTCAGGCAATCCGTGTTCAAATCTAACGATGGTTAGAATTGTAAGGAAAAGATGGTAACATAGAAGGTTGAAGGTTGAAGGTATATTTATTACCCTATACCAAACTTGAAACTTGGTAACATTGAAGATTTTAAAGTGACAATAAAGCCCAAAAGTAAACAAAGCGGGTGTTTAAATGCATTTGAATTTATATCATGCCATTTAAAAGTATGGAAATTATTGTGTGGATGATAATCTGCCATTGTACGGTCGGTCCAAGTGTTAGTTGCTGACAGAGATATTAATTTCAAAACTAAGTTAAAACTTGCCAGGTACAGTGTCTTTTGTTTACTTTTTTGCCTGATTTTAAAATTCTGTTTTCTGCCAGCGACTAATATATAGCCCTACCACACGATAACAAACTGTCATCTCCACATTTTTCAGACTTTTAAATGGTATGATTTAAATTTAAATGTATTATGACACCTGCTTTGATATTTTGGCCTTCACTGGGCATTTAAGGTATATTTATTACCCTTATCAAACATGATTAAATCCATCAGCAATAGATATTTTAAGTCAAGATTTTTCTACGCCTGTAAATAAAATCCACTAAAACTCGAAAAGTTATCCTATTTTATAGGCTTAACTTAAAAAACGGACGGTATAGATCGTAGATCAGACTGCACGTTCTGTGTAGTCTGATCTTCGATCTATACCGTCCGCAAAAGCCCCAAACTTTCGTCAATAGCGCTAGAAGCGTTAGATCAGTCGACGGTAATTACAAATGGACTGCAACATACGAAAAGGGGCATTCGGACATTTGCGTAAAGTGTCGTCTCGGATCAGCTTGCGCAGTCCGCGCAGGCTAACCCAAAACGACACTTTCCGTTTGTATGTAATTTTCTGTTTTGTGCCAGTCTACTGTAGCACAAAATCTAATGTAGTCGTAAAGTGCCGTCTCGGATTAGCCTACGCGGACTGCGCCGGCTAATCCGAGACGACACTTTACACAAATGTCCGAATGCACCTTTTCGCGTGTTGCAGGCCAAATGGTCATGAAATAAAATAGAATCAATATTTGGGATATTTTCGATGCCAGTCTTCGATAAGACAGAATAATTGAATTGGGACTCTATCCGAAGCACCCGGTCATAAAGCGGTATCCCGAGGGTCATATGTTTTGCTTGATAACATAAACATCAGAAACTCAGCCAATCAGCGTTGTTTTTGTCAGGTCACGTGATCCTGATTTGTGACCCAGATTCTTGGAATTAAATTTGTTGTTTTTGTTATGGTATTTCGTGCTGGTTTTCCATTTGGCTATTTTTTTGGGCAAATCTTTTTGATAAATTAATGATTTGATACTATAAGAAGGTAGGAACACTGTCCTTGACTGATTACAAAAGAATTCAAAGAAAAAAAGCCAACGTTTGAATGCAATTTGCAACTTTTCTGTTTTTTAAACGTATGAAAAAAAGTGCATATCCTCATTCGAAAAAGTGTATTCTACAGGTTAAAACCATTTTTTTTATTTTCAACTATATGTGTAAAAAGTTATAGGGCAGCACAAATCCACGGTCCGACTGCATGTTTTGTGTTGTCGAATCTTAACTCATACTCTTGGAATACTGTATACAATTTACTGAATAACGATACATTTTACGTGATTTAAAGTAATTTTCGTAAGGGTTTTGTCTCAGAAGGATTGACTCACATACTCTAATAGAAGCGGGTTTAACGTATCGCCGTGATGCATTATTCCAAGCAAGTCAACACATAGTTATGGATCTATAAAAAAAAGTCCATTTTGTCTAACAACCGGCTGAACCATGAAGTAAAATGGTTTCTTTACATACCGAAAATTGAACAATAGCAAAAAGTTTCGTCTTATGCCAGCGTGCGCGGACTGCGCAGGCTGACCTAGATCGACACTTTTTGCAGATGCATTGAAGTTCGCTTTTACTGAGCATGGTTCATATAAACTCGACCTCTTTCGAAGAGTGAAAATATAATCCACATAGGAATATATTTTTTTTTATCTTACAGGCTTGACCGAGCAAGCGGACGGTATAGATTCAAGATCAGACTGCACGTTATGTGCAGTCTGATCTTGATCTATGCTGTCTGTAAAATCCCATGATTTCACCTATGATACTGAAACGGTTAGTAATATTGCAGTCGTTGGCTAAAGAAATACGTAAAGTATAATTGCATTCAAAATTCTGGAAGGAAATTTTTGGAGATAAAAACAAAACAACAAGCATTTCTAAACAAAAATTGTTTCCACAGACACAAACTGAATAGCTGAAGGTGACATTTTCAATAAAAATGCAAATTAACCTCGCCAACATGTGTTTAGTACTTTTACCACTGGATTTCACCTACAACAAGATTGTTTAAAGATACATCCTTACAGCCAAAGAGAACAAAAGCTGTAAAACAATTGATAGACTGTAGAATGGTTCAAAATCTATTCATTTCAAGATTACCGATTTATAATTATGGTGTGAGGGATAAACACATATGAGCCATGCTCTGGCAAAATGGGGCTTAATGGATCTGCGTGATGCATGATACCAGCCCAAGTCATCACACAATTATGGATCCATAAGATCAATTTTTTAACCACGATAGAAAGAAGATTATTTCTTAAGTGAACAGTTCATCGTCAAAAGGATTGTTCACGGATATTTTTCTTCTTCTGATTCTAAATTAAGAAAGTAACACCATTTCTGATTTGCTAAACGTTTTCTGGTTTAGCCTATCATGAAATACGTTCTTTTGTAGCTCAGGAAATTTTGGAGACTTAGAATTTTAACATAAGAAATAAGCCTGAGGAAAACAAAAAAAATCACTGGGAAGTTCTGAAGTTACTTCCTGTCACGCATGCGGAAAGCGTAGATAAACAAATACTTAATGCTAGGCATTCATTTCCTGAATTTGGGTCTTTTTTATCAAAGAAAGTAAAAAACTTACCAAAGTGGAAATCTACTCTAGTATAGGTGTATTCGTCTTATACAGTATCAGTTTCTTAATTGTTGACCACACGACAAAAATGTAGACTTGTCCAAATTGAAAGCATTTGCAGACGACCATTTAATTCAAATGTACATGTAGCTCATGTGCTGGAATTTGTCTTTGACAGGATAAAAAAACATTGAGGGAAAAGGGAAAACTTTGCTTATTACCAGCATTTTCTCCTTTATCCACAGTGTTTTCAAAAGCCGTTACCGTTTGGATCGTTAAATTCGGGATTATGTGGTATAGGGTTAGATAAAAGAATAAAATAAAAAAAGTATGTCGTATGTACTTCTACCCTTTTCAGTATGTCTAATTAAAGATAAGCATGACACAACTGCTTCCGTTCACGCATGCGCAGACTTTTGAATATACCTGGCAATGGAATATTAAGCATGTAAAAGATTTCATGTTTGTTCAACACGGCGTGAAGTATTTATGACGGCCGGGTTGGTCCCCAGCTTTGTTCTTGTTCACTTCACACACAGAGATAAATAATTTAAATGATTTTGCTCTATATATATATAGGATGTTTTAATCGATACTTGATCAGAATTTACCTTTTCTTGGCAATATTAGTCATATTCGGCTTATATATGATAAGAGTATATACAGACGCCTAAACGGGTAGTGAAGATCAAGATCAGACTATTTTCTGTGCATTCTTGTCTTTATAGTGCACAGTCCGATATCCTATGATAATATATTTCATATCCACCACCTTGGAGAATTTCTTTTCGAGGCCATTGATGATAGTCATATCGAGAAAATTCATTCCTCTTTCACCGCTGATCATTGTTTCAACGACGGTCATGTTGGAAAGCAGCCAGTGGCTTGAAAAGAATATTGTGATCGGTACCGGTAAAAGAAACTTTTTGAAAGCATAGATAGGTGCGCTGACCGCTGCGGTTTAACTCCAAAAAATGATAATATATTCTTGCTAAGTCAGCCTCGTCATTGCAATATGTTGGTCTGGCCTGCGAATTGAAAACAAATGAGTGGCTCTCCGGCAAATGGGGATCTAATGCATCTCTGTAATGCATTGTATCAATTAAGTCATTACATGATCATAGATCCATAAAATCCGTTTTGTCTAACAACTGGATAAATCCTGAAGTAGAATGGTCTTTTGACATGTAGAAAATTGACCAATAGCAAAAAAGTTTCGACTCAGGTCACCCTGCGCGGACTGCGCAGGCTGACCTGAGTCGACACTTTTTGTAGATGCACCAAGCCCCCTTTTCCCAGAGCGTGACTCAAATGATACACTCTAACAGCATTGATAATTGGCCTGCAACAAGCCAGAAGGGGCGTGTCGTCCCCTATCAGCCTGCGCAGTCCGCGCAGACCAATCCTAGACGACACTGTGCGTTCTTATGTAATTTTCTGTTTTGCGCTAGTTTACTGTAGGACAAAACCTAATGTAGTCGTAAAGTGCCGTCTCGGATTAGCCTGCGCGAACTGCGCAGGCTCATCCGAGACGACACTTTACGCCAATGTCAAAAAGCCCCTTTTCGCGTGTTGCAGGCCATATACTTTTTACAGCAAACGCAAAGAAACTTGACCGTCACTTGCAGTAAAAAGGTGCAAATTTGTCTTTGAAATAATGGGTACAAGCTATCGCCTTATTTAATTCAACCGCTCTTTTGTCCGTTTAAATTTTACGAAATTGTGAAAACCTGAATAAATAGACCTCTAAATCAACAAGCTGATGAAAAGTACATTGCATGTTTTAACCTTACCAAACAATCCCTAGTTTAACGACCCTGGAGAAGAAAGATTTTGAATACATTGTGAAAAAAGGAGAAAATGTTGGTTACCAGCATTTTCTTCTTTTTCTCGCAATATTTTCAAAGGGTCTCTGCATCAGGATCGTTAAAAACTGTGCGGTCCTCTTTTGTCATGTTGCGGATTATAGCTTTTGTTCAAGTAGAATTGATTTTTACCCCAGTAATTCAACTCTGAGACAACAATTCTGAATAAATCGACGCAAATTTTTATTCCAGTAAAAAAGAATAACATACCAGCTGATTATTCATAAAGCAGAAAAAAGAATGATAACCTTTAGGTTACGGAGCGAGACTTTGTCTGTTGGTGTAGATAGTGTGGTTTAAGATCGGACTGCTTTTTGCGGACAGTATAGATCAAGATCAGACTGCACAACGTGCAGTCTGATCTTTGATCTACACTGTCCGCTCTTTTATTAAATATTGATGTAAAAAGACTTTAAATTGCAATGCTTTAATCTGTTTCCTTATTTTAATGAGCCCATTTCATTTCTTCTATACTGCTCTAGCATCTCTGATGGCTCAAGCCGAGCCTGGTAGCGCACACGATAGCGTACAGGACTTGAGATAAGAGAGTTGCTGGTTCGAATTCCCAGCTCGGCGAATCTCCTTTCGAGGATTGATTATAGTCATTTCGACAGGGCCCATTCCTCTATCACCGCTGATCATTGTTTCGACAATGGTTATGTAGGAAAGCAGCAAGTTGCTTAGGAAGAATATTGTGCGTAACACTGATCAGAAGACTTCAGGAAAGCATGGATAGGTGCACTGGCCGCCGTGATAAGAGTGAAAAAATGTCGAAAACGACGTTAAACACCATACGATCAATCTATCAATCTGGTGGCTCAAGAAGTAAGATCACATTACACGGCCTGATGCGGACGGTGCAGATCAAGATGAGGCTGCATTCTGATCTTTGATCTACACTTCCCGCTGTTGTGTGCAAACATTTGTGTGAACGAAGATTTTGAAATATTGAATGAATAGTGTTTTATGTTACTTTCAACATTATTTCCGTCATTTACTGTTGACAGGTCGGCTTTTCATGTGTTTCCCAATTTTCATCGGAAATAGGCCCTAACCACTGAACGTATATAGTTACTTTTTGGGAAAGCAGTCAATGGCTTGCATATCCTTTTTGTTCTGTCCGTGGTACTAGTCAAGACATGCCACTGTCATTGGCAAAAAAATGAATTTTAAAAGTAGGTCAAAAGTTGCCATGTTACTCTATCTTTTGTTTACTTTTTACCTGATTTTAATTGTTTTTTTTTTTTAATCTGCAAGCAACTAAACACGTGGACCGACCGTAAAATTAAACAGATTGTCATTTTCACAATAATGCCCCTACTTTTAAAAGGTTTAGTTTAAATCAAAATGCATTCTAACGCTTTGTTTAATTTTGGTCGCTTCTGGGCCTTTTAAGGAGAAGAGCCTTAATCTTTATTTTGTGGTAAAGAGTTGGTCTTTTTCTCGAAATGAGAAATTAAAGAAAGAAAAAGTAAAGATCTTTTATATCATTGACAAGTGGATTGGAAGTATGCGTGGGTTAACTTGTCTCCTTGTCTGGCAAAAATAAAGAGACACGAAAATCAATATGAGACATGCTCTGTGAAAAGGGGGCTTAATGCATCTGCAAAAAGTATCGACTTATGTCAGCCTGCGCAGTCCGCGCAGGCTGACAAGAGTCGATACTTTTTGCTATATGTAATTTTTTTTCGCATGTAAAATGACCATTCTACCTCAAGATCTAATCGATTGATAGGCATATTGGATTTCACGGATCCATAATTATATAATGGCTTGCTTGCGTGAAATTCATCACGGAGATGCATTAATCATTTAACACACAGCCCTGAGTTTCGACGACCCTGAAGGAGAAGGCTTTTGAAAAACATTGTGGGGAAAAGGAGAAAATGCTGGTAACCAGCGTTTTCTCCTGTTCCGACATTGTTTTCTACCCTATCAAAGAACTTCGGTTCATTTTTATCACTTTGAAATTTGTCGTCTGCAGATGCTTTCAATATGGAAGCGTCTACATTTTGTCGTTTGGTAAAGACTTCAGCCCCCCTTTGCTAGAGCATGGCGCAAGTATATTTGATGCATTCTCTGTTTCCCCTTTGAAAAAATAGTCCCAAGTTTTAACGACCCTGAGAAAAGAAGCTTTTTGAAAACATTGCGGAAAAAAGGAGAAAATGCTGGTTACCAGCATTTTCTCCCTTTTCCCACAATGTTTTCTATGATTTCAAACGCAAATCTAATTTTCTGTTTCACATTTAATTTGTCGTCTGCAAATTCTTTCGATTTCAGTAAGTCTACAATCTTGTCGTCTGGTAAAGGGTTACCTGGCCTCTTCACACTAAGACCACTTGCAGACGACGTTTTTATACGTCTTTAGGCAGACGTCTTCTTTAGGAATTTGATAATAAACTTTTGAACAGACGATAAAAAGCTTTAGACTAGTCCATATCGAAAACATTTGAGCTATGCTCTGGCAAAAAGGGGCTTAATAATGTATCTCCGTAATGCATGATACCAAGCAAGTCTCGCAGTATTATGGATCCATAAAACCTATTTTTCATAACAACCGACTGAATCAAGAGGTACACTAGTCCTTTGAGCTGTAGAAAATTGACCAATAGCAAAAAGTTTCGGCCCAGGTCAGCCTGCGCGGACTGCGCAGGCTGACGTGGGTCGATACTTTTTTGCAAGATGCATTTAGCCCCCTTTTCACGGAGCATGGATCATGTGCAAGCGACACATTTTCTGTGACTCTAATGACGCGGGGGGAGACCTGGTAGTGCAGTCGGTGGGGTACAGGACTTGACACTAGAGGGTCGCTGGTTCAAATCTCCAGCTCGTGGAATTTCTTTCCGAGGATTGAGGATAGTCATTGCGACAGTATTCATTGTTCTCTCACCGCTGATCATTGTATTGACGGTGGTTGAGTGGGAATGCAGCCAGTGGCTTGGGAAGAAAATTGTGCGAAAGACTGGTAAAAGAAAACTCCAGCAAAGCATAGATCGATCGATCAATCAATCAATCAATCAATCAATCAAATTGTAGGATGTCTTTAAAGGCATCCAAAACACTATCTGAAAGGAGTAAATACTAGTTACCAAGCTAGCAATTCTGTCTTTTTCTAATAATGTTAACAGAAGCCGTTTTTCCCCAAGTCGTAAAAGCAATTGATTGTTTATTAAAGCGTTAACAGTCGTTGTACATTTGAATGCAGTCTATATTAAGATCTATGGTCAGACTGCACGTTCTGTGCTGTTCATTAAACACCTTACATTGCCATATACATAAGCAATTTTGTCGAGCAATTCAGTAGTGTTGCGCTGTGCTAGTTATCCAGGGGAACTGTGCAGTCTGATCTTGGATTAAATTGTCAAGAAAGGACCTTTTATTTCCACATACAGTCCGACCAGTATCAAGCATGCCCGTGATGAATACTTAAAACTAGCTCAGCCCTTTATCACCACGGACAGTGTAAATAAGGATTACATTGCACTTTCTGTGAAATCTGATCTTGGTCTACAATGACAGTAAAAACACAAAGCTGCCTGAGGCTTAAAATCTGACTGTGGTTTCAAAGTTCTTTTTATTAAAAATCCTGTAAAATCGGACAGTGTCCATCCACGTTCTGTGCAGTCTGATCTTGATCCACACAGTCCGCAAAAGTACAAACAGCAACACGTAGTAACCTAAGAGTCAAAATCTCACTCTCTCATACTTCTTTTCTGACGACTGCCAAATCCCGGTAACCAATTTGCACGAATAGAGTGCAACATAGCGTTGTTTGCAATTAGCTGCTGAGATATTTACCAAGTTAATTGATTTGATATTGGAATTTAATAACACAGATTGGTTTCATCCAACGATTTTCCGCCCTATCATGCTGCCTTCGGTGATCGATATTATTGGATTGCCTCAATTTTCATTAACAGGGATAGTTTTTATTGTTTGTTTATTTGTTAGGCGTTTATATAATGTTCGTTTTTAACATTATTTCAGCTTTTTATAATCATTTCAGCGGTGGTCTTTAACCATCGTTTTCAACATTTTTTGTTTCAGATCTTTGTTGTTATCACAGTGGCGGGCGCTGCAGCTATTCATGCTTCCTTAGAGTTTCTTTTTCCAGTGCATCGAACAATATTATCCCTGAGCAACTGGCTGCTTCTCCCCGTATACCTCGTCAAAACAATGAACAGCCAAAGAGGTAGTCCTTATTTTTAAGAGGCTTCTCTGGGCCTCAGTGGGTTTTTTTTTTCTTTTCAATCAGGAAATTTCTACCATCACCTTCTGTCAATACTTTCAGTACTTTGATTTGTCAGGATATTCTTTGTTTTGAGACCTCAGTCGGTAGCGTGCAGGACTTGAGAACACAGGGTCCAGGGTTCGATCCCTGGCTACGACCCCTGGCTCGGCCAATTTCTTTCCGAGGATTGATGATAGTCACTGCGACAGGATTCATTCCTCTCCCACCGCTGACCATTGTTTCGACGATGATTATGTGGGAAAGCAGCCAGTGGCTTGGAAAGAAGATTGTGCGGAGTACTGGTAAAAGACTCCAGGAAAGCATTGATAGGTGCACTGGCGGCCGCGATATAACTGAAATAATGTTGAAAACGGCATTAAACACCATACAATCAATCAATCAATCAATCAATCAATCAATCATTGTTTTGAGACCCGCTGTAAGCGCCAGATATGTAAGAGTGTCTCTCAGCAAGGTATTTTAAATACAGCTTAAGCCTTTTTACATGTGAATTGTGGGAAATATATGAGCTATGCTCTGTGAGGAAGGGGTTTAATGCATCTGCAAAAAGTATCGACCCAGGTCAGCCTGCGCAGTCCGCGCAGGCTGACCTGTGACGAAACTTTTTGCTTTTGGTAATTTTCTGACATGTTCTACCTCATTATTCAGTCGGTTGCAAGATAAAGTGGGTTCTATGAGTTTCGCTGTGAGAATTCTTTTCTTAGAATTAATTCCTATTTAATCGGTTTTATTTTGTCGACGTGAAATTTGCGACTCTCGTTTCACAATTCTCTATTTGAATTTTTTTAAAACTGTTTTGTTAATTTAGTAACCTCTGAAACAAATTTACAGGAGACGATTTTTCCAATTTGAATGATCAACATGAATAGTTCTCGTATTTATACATATGAAAACATTGTGGTAGACGGAGAAATTGATTGTTATGTGCTCATTAGTCATATTTTCAACCTGTAAGCAGCATCGTAACCATAAGGTCCCGAGTTCGATACCCGTGAGCGGGTGTCAACTATGGGATTTTTCATTGGCCCACATATTCGGCGCGAGTACTGGTGTAGTTCCCAGGCAGCAGAATCGAGAGAGATTAATATTAAAGTTGTAAGAACTTGTTTCTCAATCGATGTAAAATACATGTAAATATTTTTAAACTAAGCAGCATCAACAAACATTGATAGAAATGGAAGTTTACTTCTTTAAAATATGCAAAAAAAAAATATGAAGAAAAAATACGCAGTTGTTTGTAACATTCTGCTTTTTATTAACCAACGTGTGAAAATATATCAGTAATGCTCTGTGAAAAAGGGGGCGTGATGCATCTGCAAAAAGTATCGACATATGTCAGCCTGCGCAGTCCGCGCAGGCTGACATCAGTCGAAACTTTTTGCGTTTCGTCAATTGTCTGCATGTCCAAGGATCACTCTTCCTCGGGATTCAGCTGGTTGTTAGACAAATAGCATTATATAGCTCCATCATTATGTGATGCTTTGCATGGTATCATCTATCATGGAGATGCATTAAGCCCCCTTTTATCAGAGCGTGGCTCATATTAAATGCTTTCGACAGTATGGAGTTATTTGAGGAATACTCCCGAGAAATAAAAACCGAAAAAAGAAAAACCGTACTAATGATTTATTACCACTTTTTGAAGTAGATGATTTTTAGAATATCCTGATAATAAACATTCTATGCGTGGAATTAAAAACGAATATATATGGAAAGAAAACATTGAGAGAAAGGGATAAATTGCAATATCCCCTTTTGTCAAGATGTTTTCAAGAAGTGGTCCACGTCAAGTCCAAAACATTTCGTCTTTTAAGCCCATGAATTACAGTTATTATACTAGCCAGTTCCGCATATAGCCTAAATATATCTCTATAGGGTCGTGTTTCGCAATTAGGCAGAGGTATTCTTAATTGTATTTGGAATGCTAATTAAGGGAAATTTCCCCCAATGGAAGCAAGATTAGCTCTAGTTCTGAGAACTGGAACAAAAATCGATATTCCGCTTATGCGTAATATTCAGGGTTAAAAGAAAAAAGAACAATTTGATCTTTTTTTTTTTTTGTATCAAATTCATCTCAAGAATCGCTTAAAAAAAAAAAAAAAAAGCGGTGTCGCAAGTTGACAGATTAATTCTTCATTTTACCCATTACTGACATACTATTTCAGTTTCATCAAAATGTATTACATGTATATAATACAAGCGGGAAACCATGTGAAGGAAAGAACATGCGTAAGAAGGTGTGGGTGGGGAACTCTTCAAGTATTATTTTCATGTGGAAAAGAGTACATTTTAAGTGTAGAAGTATAAGAATAAATAATGAAAATATTGGAAAGAAGGGTGGGGGTCGCAAAAAGGCATTCCCCCATCAAACCTTGGGGGATGGGTGTCACAGCATGCAGATGAAGCCATTCGGCAAACCTAGGGTGATCCGGTGATCAAGTCCCTCGGCTGTATCACGTAGCTTGATACTATTGTACACCTACACGGTACATTTCTTCGCCGAAAGTTCACCGTTTTATCGTCTTTAGAATTGTAAGGCTCCTCTAAAAATAAAGCATGTGTCACAATTTGCTATCGATATCTTTCTAAGAATATTTCCGTTGACAAACAGTTTATGCATTCAATTTTTAGCATAGTTTATCAATTTCGTTGGGGGCTTTCATCGACAGATCGATAGATGTAAATGACTTCAACGTGGTTGTTCGTGTCGTTGCTAAGCAATTTACACGGGCGCCGCCATGTTTAAGACCACGTGATTGGCTGTTCAAAATGGAAACCTCCTTCATACGGACGAGGTTAGATGTAGGTACGGAATCGGCCGAGTTGTCACGAGTGGCAGGGAAACATTTGTTTTTTTCAAATGATATCTATCATTTCACGTCTCTCACACTTGCTACTGGTACATATTTGTCTAAAATTAACCTGTATGATGATTGGTTAACCCCGAACCAAACACGCTTTTTACGAATCGTGAGAAGAAACAGTTTGAATATTGGTAGCCAGCATTTTCTCCTGTTTTAATAACGTTTTCTTGTTGTCTGCAAGTGTTTTCAAAATGCAAGCGCGAAAAAAAAACCTGACGTCTGGCGAAGTGTAAATTGTCGAAACTGTTTTCACAATAATATATAAACTACAGTAAAACCTTTTTGAGCTCAATTTGATAAATTTCCTTTGAACTCGAAAAAGTATCATCAGATTGGCAGCAGCTTTCAAGTACTATCGAAGCATGTGGCTCGTAATGTGGATATGAGCCACGCTGTGACAAAAAAGGGCGGGGAGGGGTATACATATCCGTGATTCATTATACGAAGCACTCCGTGATCCTTTGTACCAATTTAGTCATCACAATATTGTGGATCCATAAAATGCATGTCTAAAAAACCGACCGACTGAATGGTCCTTGGATATGCATGAAATGTAGAAAAAAATAAAAGCAAAAAGTTTTGACCCATGTTAGCCTGCGCGGACAGCGCATGCTTACATGGGTCAAAACTTTTTACAGATGGATTAAAGAGGCCCTGATACTCATTTTCAGCCAGTTTTAACTCATTTTGTCTTTATTTTATCAAACTATAGTCATTTTCATATCTTCATGCCAAATATTGCGCCTCACGGTTGCAAGGTTGCTTAGATTACGGTCGATAGAAAATGCATTTCGCTGAGTTGCGGCCTTCCATGTAAACAGACTCGTCGTTTCCGGGTTTTGAATCGAAGATTTCGATATGTCCGTTATACACTCGGGTAGATTCGTATGATGATCATGCATTCTGTCACGTGACTATATTTGACCTTCGCCCTGTGTCTAATGAGGTCAACGAAGGAAAATGGAGGCTTCTCTGTTGCAGCCTCGATTTTCAGACGGAGATCGCGGCCTATATATGCAAATAACACCGTACCCGACTCTAGGCGGAAACCAACGATAAATTTCCGTGACGCACCGCCATTGTTTACAGCTCCAATCGTCAGCCAGTTTTCTTCTGACCAATGTTCGGTTTCTAATACAAATCTCTGTGTTTCTTTTTTTCAAGTACACCATATATGTCAGTAATTTATCCATGTTTACACAAAGGACTGATTTCTGTACCATTCTAAATTGTTTGAAATTTAACAGCGTTTTTGCTCACCGGCTGTAGACGGGCATCTTTAAATCCTCTTTTAACATTCTTTGCCTTCATTTTGGATCTGAATCTACACTGTCTCCCATTTCCCATTTCCGCAGATAATGAGCATAAATGGTTTAATGTCAAAACGCCGACATTCTATGGTCCACGTTACCATCCCACATCTATTTTTTTGGAAAAAGATGTGTCTTATGTCAAAATTCAAAATCTCAAGAGATCTTGTCTAGAAACGCCATAACGGGAGACAGCAAGTCTCGCCAAGGAAACGTGACCCAACGAGATTATTCCACGTATGTATCTCGACGCCATTTTTCTCCCCAAAAACTGGCCGACAGCGTGTTATTAAGCCGAAAAAATTTATTTACTTTTCTCGTGGATCTCCTGCGAATTTTCCGTGTAGGAATGAATGAGTTTTTGGGGCCAATATTAGTTATGAATAAGATATAAGGTTGAACGAGGGCGAACAAATCTAATAAGTTTAATGATTCTGCGAGATGTGGTAATGAGACCAGTCTATGAAATATCATTCATGATCAGACGATGGCCTTGCTTTTTATCGATATCTTATTTCACGTTTGATTAATTTTTCTGTGCAAGTTTGTCCACGATGGTTTCATTGATAGAGCGGGGAATGACTTTCAATTCAGGGAATTTAGTTCAGGGAAGAGGTTTGCGAGACCGGGAGATTGGGGAATGGGGGCGGGATTAATGCCATACTTTGTAATCTTTTAATCTATAGGCTTCTAAGCTTGACTCAAGGACCTTTTGCGGACTGTGTAGATCAAGATCAGACTGCACGTTATGTGCAGTCTGATCTTGGATCTACATAGTCCGATAAGGAGATATTTTTTCCCAAATACGTATACCTTTGAAATAGGAACATTTAGATTTTTACATTGAGGCTTGAATGTTTTATTTCACTTATTCAGGAGGTCAAGGGTTTATCGCGGTCGTTAACGTACAGGAGTTAAAACCAGAGGGTCGGTCGTTCGAATCCAAAAGCTCGGCCAATTTCTTCCCGGGAACTGATGATAAGTCATTGCGACAGGATGGTAATCTTTAATTCGACGGTGGGCAAGGAGCTACTGGCTTGGAAAGAAAATTGTGCCAAGCACTGGTAAAAAGGGACTTCAGGAAAGCATTGACAGGTGTACCGGCCTCCGCGATGAACTGGAATAACGTTGAAAATTGTTTTTAACATCAATCGATCAATCAGTCGATCGATCAATCAATCAATCGATCGATAGATCGATCGATCAATCGATAGATCGATCATTCAATCAATCAATCAATCAATCAATCTTGTACTCTTTCTTCACCGCTCTATGATAACCTTTTAATGTCTGTTGTTATTAGGTTAAAAGTTAACTCTGTAGAAACGGATCAGACGGCCGCAAATTATTGCATTCCCATAAGATATGATGACTCACCGGATAATAGACCATTATTTTGTTTCCACAATATAGTATTGCTTTCTAACGACGTAAGTAACTCGTTTCCACGATTTTAGATTGCACACCCATACGATAACAGTATCGCTCTACGAGATTATGATCTTTTTCTAAAGATATTTGTGTTAAATAAAGATATGTAGGTCGTTCCTATAGCATAAGTATTTCTTTCCTTTGACACAATATTGCAGAAAAATCTCGTTTTTGCGAGACAATTTTGTGTTTCATCAAGATAATTTGACTCTTTCGGCGCCACAGGCGAAAACATTGACTACTGCGGACTGCATAGATCAAGATCAGACTGCACAGAACGTGCAGTCTGATCTTTGATCTATGCCGTCCGCTTGTGTAGTCAAGCCTATACAATCAAAATCTTTGTAAGTTTCAATGGATTCTATTTAGAGCCGTCGAAAGAGGTCGAGTTTATTTATTTGGCTCTGAAAGAGTTTAATCGTTTGTACGACCTGGGCCCGTATTCACCAACCATTCTTAAGAATAATCTTTGTCTAATTCTCAAGAAATTTCTACAACTGAAAGTAAACAACTTCTGATTGGCTAAACCAAATGGTTTAGCCAATCAGAAGCTGTCTTACTTTTACATTTGGAAAATCTTTGAGAATAAGAGTAAGAATGTTCTTAAGAATGGTTGGTGAATACGGAACCTTGTTAAAGGCGTTTCAGCGAGTTATTTCTAGCGCAGAGAATTTCGTGAAATTTGACACAGAAACACTTCAAAGTTTGTTCTTTCAATATGCGAAGAGATAATCAGACGTTGCCTGATGAACCAAAAAGTTATGAGCCCACGAAGAACAAACCCTTTTTTCAAATTACACAAAAACCCAATTATTGCAGCATACGTCAGAATTTTGTGATTAAAATCTGTAACTTCAGTCAAATCATGTTCTCTGTGTTTTAAATTCATACTGAAACAATGGATCCTCTGACTTTGATGAGAAATTAACAGATATTTCAAATTAATGATACGCTATCTATGTTTCAATAAAACCCTTAGCCCACAAAATTGCTTATTTTATCACAGAAAATCAGGACATTATTTGACCCTCAAAAAAATCTAGCGCAAAGATTTTTCTCATTTTTCTCAGAAATATACATGATTATATCCTTTATCAAAAAATGCAAAAAAATAAAAAGATAGGTTGCCAGGCTACTTTTCCCAATATTCGAATTCAATTACCTTCCTTGAAACAAAGAAAGTGACACAAAACACCCAAGATTTCAAATTACTTAGTAAGATGTATTATTTCTAGCACTAAATCATGTTTTTTTCACAATAAAGATTGTACTCTGTCAACGCTTTCCTTGATATAGTCTCGATTTAACAATGGTATGAGACGGCTTTGGAAAACATTTTGGTAAAAGGGGTAATTGTTCATTGTAAGCAATTGTTCCTTTCCCCACAACCTTTTCTGCACAAACGGTTCTTTTGATCTCATTTAAACCTTGTTTAATTTGTCGTCTGCAGCTTCTTTCAATTTTGAAGTTCCAATTTAATTCATTTAGGAAAGGGTTAATACCAAATACATGTGGTATTTCAATAGATGGGAGAACGGAAGAACAATACAAGTAGAACTGTCCAGAATTACTCAAAGGCATAGATTACTTACGAACCTTATAGCAAAATGAATCAAACGATCCTGATTTCTATCAATACCCAGGAAAGAGGGTTAGAAAACGTTGAAAAGGAGAAAATACTTGTAATTTCTCTTTTTACCACACTAAACTTACTATCCGGATAAGTAATGTCCGACAAATGTACATGTTCCGTTTTCGCTGTTTAGGAATGATTTACACCTTCTTAAACCGATCTTTTAAAAAAAAATGTATCTACCACTACTTTCTCCACGTCTTGCAGCAAAAATCAGTAGTCCAATAATAGTACTACAATCAGACAAAAATACGCGCTAGAAAACAGAGAAGCGAAGAGACATGCGCAAAAATGTTGCGCACTGACAACCCGACGAAACGTCGTTAACTCTTTCGGCGCCAAATATATAAACTTGGCCTTTTCAGACGGTTGAAAATACAATCAAGTGAAACATAGAAAGATTCTTATCATGTAGGCTTCACTTAACAAGCGGATGGCATAGAACCAAGATCAGACTGCACGTTTTGTGCAGTCTGATCTTGGTCTATGCCCTCCGCAAAAGTCATTATTTTTGCCTATGGCGTTGAAAAGGTTAAGTCATTCCTTCGACATAATTTTATGTGCGACCGAGATTATTTACGCGTTACTACGATTCAATAAACTAGTTCCCGTGACGTAATTTTGTGTTCCATCGAGATAATATACGCGTTATCACGATTCAGTTAACTCGATCCTGTGACGTAATTTTGCGCTCCACCGAGATTATTTACGCGTTACTACGATTCAATTAACTCGTTCCCATGACATAATTTTGTGCTCCACCGAGATAATATACGCGTTACTACGATTCAGTTAACTCGATCCCGTGACCTAATTTTGTGCTCCATCGAGATGATTTCTTTGTTTCTACGACTTAATTAACTCGTTCCTTCGACGTAATTTTGTGTTCTATTGAGATGATTTCTTTGTTTCCACGACTTCATTAACTCGATCCCGTGACGTTATTTTGTGCTCCATCGAGACGATTGCTTTGCTTCTACGACTTAATTAACTCGTCCCCATGACGTAATTTTGTGCTGTATCGAGATGATTTCTTTGTTTCTACGACTCAATTAACTCGTTCCCGTGACGAAATTTTGTGTTTCATCGAGATGGTTTATTAACTCGTTCCAGTCACATTATTTTGTGTTCCATCGAGATGATTTGTTTTTTTCTACGATTCTATTAACTCGTTCCCATGACGTAGTTTTGTGTTCCATCGAGATACTTTGTTTTTTCTGTACGACTTAATCCTGTGACGTAATTGTGTGCTCCGTCGAGAAGATTTCTCTCTTTCTATGACTTAATTGACTCGTTCCCGTGACGTAATTTTTTGCTCCACCGAGATAATATACACATTTCTACGACTCAAATAACCCGTTCCCGTGACATAATTTTGTATTCCATCGAGATGATTTCTTTGTTTCCTCGACTCACTTGACTCGTTCTCGTGACGTAATTTTGTGCTCTATTGAGATGATTTCTTTGTTTTTACGACTCATTTAACTCGTTATCGTGACGTAATTTTGTGCTCCATCGAGATAATATACGCGTTACTACAATTCAATTAACTCGTTCCCGTGACGTAATTTTGTGCTCCACCAAGATAATTTCTATGTTTCTACCACTCAACTAACTCGTTCCCATGACGTTATTTTGTGTTCCATCGAGATTTTTTTTGTTACTACGTCTAAATTAACTAGTTCATCCGATTTAATTTTGTGTACCATCGAGATGATTTATTTGTTTCTACGACTCAGTTGTTCTCGTTACGTAGTTTTGTGTTCCATCGAGATTTTTTTTTTTTTCGCTACTACGACTTAATTCACTCGTTCCTTCAACGACATGTTTAATTTGTTTCTGCGACGTATTTTTGTGTTCCCAAGAGAGACCGAATTCTCACCTACGATATAAATATCTCGTTTATACGACATAATATAATATTTCCACTAGACAATTATGACTGCGTTGTACCTTTTCCTCATATGAGGGTATATATGTTCTGTGTGAAAATTGCTCAATTTGTTGTTATTTTCCTTTTATCAATGAATTCCATTTACATCTTAAAACATTCTGTGCACTGTATAGCATTATCTTATTGTAAAACGTTTGCAATGATAGTCTTAACTCTTTACCAAATGACAAAAGTTTAGACTTGTTCATTTTGAAAGCGTTTGCAGACGACAAATCAATTGTGGCTCAAAGGAAAGATTTGTCTTAACAAGGGTAGTAAGACGACTAAAACTCAGATTGATCTTAATCTGGGAAGAAAAGATAGTGGGAAAAGGAGTAAATACTGATTATCAGCATCTTTTCCCTTTCCTACACTGTTTTTAGGGTCATAAAGACCTGGGAATATTTGGTAAAGGGTTTAGTCCTACCTACTATGATTTATTATTCATTAATTTTTGCTCAAAATGGTATGCTAGAATTCCTTATAAAGAGCATAAATTTTGTGTTATTGATCTGTATGTATGAATATGGTTTATAGATATTGATTTTCATCATTAATTATTTATTTGTCATCTAAAAGGCCGAATCATTATTCTTCATTTACGACTTAGATGATTATGATATCTTAAAGTAAGAAATCGACTTGGAATGAGCATACGGATTTGTAAGCACTTAGTCTTTTTATATGAGAGAGAGGGAGAGAGAGAGCATAGGAACTTGAAATTTATCTATTGTTTGAATTAATTGAATAAAAAATGTATTTTTGTACACTAGAACAATATAGTCACAAATCTGATGGTTCTTACGAGCTGTCAGATATGCTACTACACTGTTTGCAAATTGTATAAATTTTCTTATGCACGTTTCAGGTGCACCTTTAAATTTCACGATGCAATAATGGCTCTTTCAGAACTTCCGTTTCCGGTTGGACATCACCCATTCAGTTCATAGCTTTTAACCCGATACTCCGAGGACAAGTCGTGGTATTTTTTTAAAATTCTGGGCATCTGGGGAAAACGTGCATGAAAGCATACTTCAGGGACAAAAAGAAAGAAGAGTTCTTTAAATTTTCGAGAAATAGAGAGAAGTTTAAAAAAGGTATTTAATACTGTCTTAACATTAGGCTGCTAAGCGCGACTCTAGAGTCCTTTGCAGACAGTATAAGTCCAAGATCAGACTGCACAAAACGTGCAGTCTGATTTTGGACCTTCACTGTCCTATAAGAAGACCCCCCCCCCCCCCAAAAAAAAATACCTTTGAAATAGCAAAATTTAGGTTTTTACTATGATCGTGAAAGTTTTATCAAACTTATTTAGCAGGTTTAGACCTAAAAATACTTATTAAGAAAAAACAAAAAGAAATAAAAAAAAAACACTGAGTAATTAAACTACACGAACGATATATACTTTTTCTCCACTATGCTTTTGAAATTTCGGTATTCTAGATGCCTGGAATTTTGTCCACATGTGGTATCGGGTTAAATTTTCATGTTTGTGACATCGTTTGCCTTTCTTCTTATGTCTCTTTTCCTTGCATGTTCCATTCTGTACTATAGAATTGCAAATACATTAACCTATCGTCGTAAAAATAGGAGTTCGTATCAATCTGTAGAGGATAGATTTTAAACCATTGTGAGAGAAGGAGCAATCACCTTTTACAAGCAGTTGCTCCATTACGACTAATGTTTTGTTTATTGATCATAAAAAAAAAAAGATTTTCGTTCAACCGAAGGAAAATCGACTTTTTCTTAAAGTCTCTGCTGTTGACAACCTTTGGAAACATTATGAAAAGACGTAGCAGTTGTTTGTCAAAAGCAATTGTTTTTTTTCCACAATGTTTACATATCGTTCAAAAATACATTTTCTTTTATTCAAATAGGTTCGATACTGTCCTAATTTTCACCTCTATTACGCGACCGATGTGTCTTGGTAGGCCGCAGTTTGAACAGTCTCCATTGTGTGAAATAGGATAAAATTTACCTGACAAAGCAGGCAGCGGCCTAGGGAGCCACCACCATTTATTCCTTGGCTGGTTGCTTAACTCCTTACCGAACAGTGTTTTAAGTGTTTTAACGATCCTTAGGGAAAGGTGGCTTTTGAAAACATTGCGGGGACAGAAGAAAATGCTGGTAACCAGCATTTTCTTCTATTTCCACAATGTTTTCTATTCAATATAAATCTTTAGGTTATGTTTGTACCAATTTTGAATTTGCTGTATACAGATGTTTTTAATTTGGAAGAGTGTAACAATTTCGTTTTGTTAATGGTTAATCCTTAAAGCTCCTTTGAAAACAAAAGTTGCCCTTGCAACCAGTGTAGATCAACATCAGGCTGCACAAAACGTGCAGCCAGATCTTTGACCTAGACTGTCCGCTTTTCTTAAATTCTACAGATAAAAACGACAGTGATATTGCAATTATGTAAGTTCTGACCGTTAGGCTACTAAGCGCGACTCGTGATCCTTTTGCAGTGTCGATCAAGATCAGATTGCACAGAACGTGCAGTCTGAACATTGATCTAGGCTGTCCGATAAGGTGATAACTTTTCTTCAGAAATGCCTTTGAATAACAAAATTTTGGTTTTTACTATCAGTTTGAAATTTTCATTTCATTTATTTAGCAAAATAAGGGTTAATTCTACGCTGAAAATGTCTTTTCAGTTTATTTGGCGCTCTAAGGTTTTAATCAGGTTTATCATCAGTTTTACTAGTGATTGGTATATCTAAAAATAGCCTGTAGGGTCATAGGTTAATGTATTTGAGCCAAAATCTGTGAAATAGGGGCTTTATGCATCTCCATAATGCATTATTCTGAGTAAGTCATAACATGATTATAGATTCATAAAATCAATTTAGTCTAACAATCGACTAAATCAAGAGGTAGAATGGTCCTTGGTCATGCAGAAAATTTAAAGATGGCAAAAAGTTTCGGCCCATGTCAGACTGCGCGGACTGCGCAGGCTGACATGGGTAGATACTTCTTTGCAGATGCATTAAGCCCCCTTTTCACAGAACATGGATTATTGTTTGATTGTCTCATGACTTATTCTATGAATATATAGACGTCAGCTATTTATAAAAACCACACGTTGTATTATTTCTTATACTACATGCAAATACTTTTAATTAAATCAAATTTGTTAAGTTATCTATGTTTCCTTTCTTGTTTTTATAATAATTAAATCATGATCCGTGGAGCCAAGCCCCGATGGCTCAGTCGGTAGCGCACAGGACTTGAGGACAGTGGATCGCTGGTTCGATCCCCGGCTCGACCAATTTCTTTCCGATGACTGATGATAGTCATTGCAACAGCATTCATTCCTCTCTCACCGCAGACCATTGTTTTGATGATGGTTATGTGCGAAAGCAACCAGTGGCTTGAAAAGAATCGAGGAAGTCATGCGGCGACTTGCTTTGTATAATACATAACTATAATACATTAAACCCCCTTTTTGCCAGGGCGCCGATCTGACAGTGTTTCAACCAAAGGTCACAACAAACAGATAGCTCCAGAAACCAACAAGCCGCATATGACGGCGTCGCCTATCTAAAGAACGAAATGTATAGAGCACAAGGAGTCTGGTGTCACACCAGTAACGTTTTGATACATTTGAAAACTGTGGAAACTACTCTACATAGCCCTGACGTTGACCCTCTGGCTCTCTTTACCGGAAGCGGGAGCTTTACTGTTCATTTCACGGCAATATATGCTAAATGACCTTTACAACCAGGCAGAGAAAATTGCATTAAGAGAGCTAAAGGTTTTGTTATACCTCTTTATTCACAACTACCCTAAAAAGTCAGACTGAAATGAGGCCCTGACCGGTTGAAGACCATGCTTCTTGATGTGGTCACAGGCGCTGAATAGTTTCTTAAGTTAAGACAAGCTTATAAACACCTTCGCAAGAAACTATTAAGTCACATTTTTGTACACCCGTTCTTTCATCTGTTCTGTTAGAAAGAAAAGTGTAGCCGGAATGCGTGATATCTACTGCTTAAACCGAGCTACTTTCGAATAAATTGACCCGGAAGTGTTCCGTTCTGGTATTACATCATCTGGTGTCACACTATATCGGAATAAATCCAGGTTGTGGTTGTCATAAATAGTCAGAATTGAAATTCTGATATCAATTACTTCTGCTGCACTGGTTTATCAAGAAGGAAATGAAAAGGAGGGTCTGAAATGTGTTAAGTTTCTGGTGTTGATTCGGTGATTTCAATAGAAACTCGGCAATTTATTTTTACTTGCGGGGGGGGGGGGGGGGAAACTTGATTGTGCCTGTGACCACATATTAAGGGAATGTGGTCTCGTACAGCCAGGAATGACCCCTTTTCCATGCGATTTTCCAAGGATTGTTGTATTCGAAGTGAAACAACAAAAAATGCAATCTGTTGCAGTTTCATTCTTTACCATTTTATGTAGCCCATTTGACAACAGTCATAGATTACAAAGAGAAAAGCCGTGTGTTTGCCAATGAAACTAGAATAGAGGGTAAAAAATCTAAATTTTCACTCTATTTTCAATATAGCGAAAAGGAAATGTGACACCATCTCACACTATATCTAAAAAAAAAAAAGTGTCATGTTCACCCAAAATCCAATCATGCAAATACTTCAACAATTTTATTTGATTGATTCAATGGTGTTTTTTTTTTACGACATAAATTCAGCTATCATGGAGTCAGTTTACATATACCGGTCGTTTTGCTGGGTTGCAACGGTACTAGATCGGTAGTCTGAGAAGTCTTGCAAAAGGCCACTCACGGGAAAAAAAAGAGCTTCCAGTGAAGATTGAACCAGGGGCCTCAAGGTTGCAAATCCTATATCTTACCACTGAGCCACGAAGAAGCACCCAAACGGATTGCATCCATTGATCTAGCCTAAACATTACGAATCTATGCACAGACAAGAGATATTCGCCAGGCCAGTCACGATATTCTGTATACAGACGACAAATTTAGTGTGGCTCAATTGAAGGGATTTGTCTTGAAATGGTAAAATATGGTTACCATCATTTCTCTTTTTGCCACTATGTTTTCAAAAGTCTCCTTTTTCTAAAGGGTCTTTAAAACGTGGTATAGTTTAGTAAAGGGATAACCCTGGGGCAGCAAAGTGCGACTCAATGTGAGAACTCTTCCGAAGCCACTGGCTGCTTTTCTACATAAAAAAAGACAAATCGATAGGGAATCAATCCTGCAGCGATGAATATTTTCAATGTTTTTCGGAGTTTTGACCAAGCTAGGATTCGAGCCAACAGCCGGTTGTCTATTGTCAACTGTGTAGCCCTGAGCGTTACGACAAGGCAGTCGGCTCAGAGCTCCGAATTCAACATTGGAAATGAACTTTATGACCAAAGAAATTAAGTAAGGTTCCTTAATAGAATGATTCATGCTTTTTTGAAAATGGGGTTCTGTGCATCTGCAAAAAGTATCTACCGATGTCAGCCTGCTCGGTTCGCGCAGGCTGATCAAGGTCGAATCTTTTTTGCGTTTTGTAAATTTTGTGCATGTCAAAGAACCAGTATACCTCATGATTCAGTCGGTGGTTGGACTAATTGGATTTTATAGATCCATAATTATGAGACAACTTGCTTGGTAGAATGCATCACGGAACTTTATAAACGCCTTTGGCCAGAGCATGACTCCAATGAATTCTGTAACAAAAATACAACATGTGAAGCACGGTTCCACAATAAAATTATTTTTCCACTGATATCTCGGATATAATCTCCCTCTCATCTTTCCCAGGCGAGCGAGACGGTCCAATCACAAAGAAATATCTATTTCTTTTTCTTTTTCATTGCGTTCACAAAAATATGAGGAGATTTAATCAATGAAAATAATGAGTCCCGAGCCATTATAAGAATGAGTCGAACCACAGGCAGTTGTGTCTTTACAAACTTTCCATTCTATAATCTTATATTGTGTTTTGACACACTGTTCCTTCTCTAAAATTTCATATATTTCAAGTTTGTAAAAAAAAAACTGGTGCCTGTGGATCTAATGAAATGAGTGCCTATCATTTAAATGAGCATGCTCTGTGAAAAAGGGGGCTTAATGCATCTGCTAAAAGTATCGACACAGGTCAGCCTGCGCAGACCGCGCAGGCTGACCTGGGCCGAAACGTTTTGCTATTGGTCAATTTTCTGTATATCAAAGGACCATTCTATCGCAGGATTTAGCCGGTTGTTTGTCAAATTTGTTATTACGTGATGTCATGTTTGGTTCTATGCATTACGGTGATGAATTTACCCTCTTTTGAGAGAGGGTGGCCCGGAAACTTTTGCTGGGAGAGTAGATCAAGATCAGATGTATACAGTAATGATCGTTTATTTGACTTTTACAGCAACCGAAAAGCTGGGCAGATACTGGTATATTTTACTGAGACAATCTAGGCGGAGTATGTCAATAATCAGCGGAAAGAAGAGATCCTAATTCAGCTTGTGCAGTCGGAGCTGTCTGATCTCGAGCTTCTCTGTCCGTAAAGGCTACATATATTGCATCTGGAAACCAAAATATTCAAAGTGAGTAGCTTTGAGATGACTCATATATCAAACTCAGCTTTACAACCGTACACCACCCCGACCCCTCGAACTAAATATTTCACTTTCAAGGCAGGGTAACAACAAGATTTGCCTTTGAAATTTGGTTCCTTCCTTACTCAGCGGTGACTGTGTAGAATGGGAGAAAAAAGTGCAAATCAAATTATCTCCCTTGTTAGATAAAAACCAAGGTAACCAAATTGCAACTAGGTCCTTTTATGTGGTTTCCTTTGTTTTTATCCTTGCTTTTCTAAGAGATGTTGCGATTATTATAATTTGACTTATGATGTGTATGTAAGGTCTTCATAAAGTTTTCAAATCAAATTTCACACACTATTACCATTGAAATGCAACAAATAGATCAATTTTGTGGTTTGATAAATTTTGAAGGAAAGCTGAACATTCCTAAATTTGTGCAAAGAATATCAAGGATAAAAATCAAGTAATACCTTGTTCAGGACCTAGTTAGTAGTAGAGAGCTATCAAGGGAAGTAACTGTCTTTTGTCTCCCATTGGCAGTTAGGTGATATCGGGTTCTAGCCCCAATCGAGAAGCTAAATTATTTTCTGGGTGAGTACACTTCGAAGTCCTTGCCTAGTACTGGTGAAACCAAGAGCACACTCGAACTTGTTACATGAATAAGTGAGCCGTCGGAGTGATATGACCTATGCATGTGTTTCCTGGCTTTCTCAAAACTGACAATTTTCTCACAAGCATCATAGGTGAGAGGCGAAAAATCGCCGGAAAGAAATTTTGCCGCAACCGGGTAACGAACCCGCAACCACTAGGTCTCGGGCCTAAAACGCTAACCTGGCCCCTGGGGAGTTACTAAAATATAGATATTCCATCTGTATACATGTTTCTTTTAATATAGATGGCACAAATTAGTGCCAACTCAAGTTACCTTACTAAGCAATATTTCACTCCGTGTAAATACGTAAAGAATACGCAAGTCAAAACGAGGCATTCGGGAGACGGCATTCCATGTAGACAAAAATACCCATTTTCCACGTGCAATAGTGCAAATAAGTGATGAAATATAATACCGCATAAAACACAAATGACCGAAAAGAAGCGGATTGATTCTTTACCAGACAGTCCCGTTTTTATACTACCCTGAAGATGAAGACTTTTTTAGAAAGAATTGCGGAAAAAGGAGAAAATGCTGGTAACCAGCATTTTCTCATTTTTCCACAATGTTTTCTTACCAGTCACACGGAAAATCCATTATTTGAACCACATTTTATTTGACGATCAAAACTGACACGTCTATAATTTTGTCGTCTTGTAAAGAGTAAACGCATTTATAATAAAAAAAATAGTGGAAGGTTTCCCATTTACGTTATAAATGTTACAATAACATTGCGTGTTTGGAAAACATAACTGGCTCGAGTTTTCCCAGGCGCTCCTTAATCGATGAAGTTGGATCTTGTAAAACACAATAAAACTTTTCCCCAATGTTGCTTCCTTTACTTAACATACCGTAGACTCTCGTATAAGACGCATTTAACATACCATGTACTCTCAAATAAGACGCACTTAACATTTTTAGAAAACAAGATTTCAACGACCCTGAAAATCAAAGCTTTTCGAAAACATTTTTGGAATAAGGGAAATGCGTGTCACCAGCATTTTCTGCTTTTCCTGTAACGTTTTCTATCCTTTCAAAGACAACTCATGTTATTGTATCTTTATTTTTAATAACTGAAAAACAATAGATTAAATACGCATTGTTGTCTGTATATGATTTCAGTTTGGACAAGTCTAAACATTTTATCGATTGGTAAAGAATTTTAGTATTTCAATATTTACTAAAAGACAAAATTTTAGACTCTAAATTTAAAGCTGATGCAGACGACAAATTAAGTGTGACTCAAAAAATGAAATTTGTGTCTGAAAGAGTGGAAAACATGGTGGAAAAAAAAGAAGAAAATGCTGGTTACCAGCATTTTCTCCTTTTTCAACAATGTTTTCAAAAGCTTTCTTTCTTAGGGTCGTTAAATCTCGAGACATCTCATGTAAAAATTTAATTCTTTACTTTTTCAATTTGCAATTTGAAATCATTGCTGTGAAATAATGACTAATCAACATTAATTATGCTCAACATGAATACTCGCTATGCAATTTCTTCTTTTGTCTCAATATTTACCCGGGTCAGGGATTGTGCAGGCTGACCTGGGTCGATTATTTTGTCAGATGCAGTAAGCCCCCTTTTTTAAGAGCATGGATCAAATATTTTCGCTAGACTATTCGACAGCGCTTTGGATTTTCCAGGGCAGAATAATAACAAAATGACAATTATTTTGAAAACAACAAAAATAATGGATTTTCAGTTATGCTATTTATTGTAAAATCCCATTGGGGTCACCAAAGCAGTATATCGTTTTATTTTCATCAACTCGGAGTTTCATTATATCGAAGTTTCAGTTATTATTTCAAAGGTTAACTCTTTCACAAATGAGAAAATCTTGGACCTGACAAAATAGAAAGTATTTGCAGACGAAATATTGAATTCGTCTCAAAAGATTGAACTTGTATTTGAAAGGTTAGAAAACATTGTATGAAAAGAAGAAAATTCTGTTTACAGGCATTTTCTTCTTTTCCCACGATGCTTTCAGAATCTTACTTCCACAGGGTTGTTAAAACTCTGAATCGTGTGATAAAGGGTAAATCATTATATCGAAGTTTCATTTATACCGAACTTTCATTATATCGATGTTTGTTTATATCGAAGTTTCATTTATACTGAACTTTCATTATATCGATGTTCGTTTATATCGAAATTTCATTGTGTAAGTTCACTGTATAAAAGTTTCATTTAATCAAAGTTTCGTTACGTCGAATTTCAAATAATGGCATGCAACATCCGAAAAGGGTCATTCGAGCATTTGCGTAAAGTGTCGTCTCGGATCAGCCTTCGCAGTCCGCGCAGGCTAATCCGAGACGGCACTTTACGATTATATTAGATTTTGTCCTACAGAAGACTTGCATAAAACAGAAAATTACATTAAAACGGAAAATGTCGTCTCGCGATAGTCTGCGCGGGATGCGCAGGCTGATCCGAGACGACGCTTTACGAAAATGTCTGAATGGCCCTTTTCGCGTGTTGAAGGTCATATCGAAGTCACTTTACTTCCCTCTTATCTACTAATAAGCCCATATCATGGGAATCACGACCTTTGGTCTCCTTGACTGAGAGGTTATACCAACAAAAGCACCGTGAGTTGTTGCTGTCTGATCTTGTTACTATTTTCTCCTCTATCAGATTGTGATACAATAACGCTATTAAATCAATGCAACCACGGAAAGCCAAAGTCCACAAGGCGTATAACCGTATGCACGTCTGATTTATAGATTTTGATTCGATCTGGCGGAGCTAAGTCACGCACAATTGTCCTTTCGTGAGGAAATGCAGAGCCTTAGTCTCAGTTTCAGCCCCAACCACTAGCTGCTTTCCCACATAACCATCGTTGAAACAACCATCAGCGGCGATACAGTTATGAATTCGACTGCAATGATAATCATCAATCCTCAGAATGATCATTGGCCAAGCTTGGAATTCGAACCTACAACCCACTGGTTGCAAACCGTGTACGTTACCGACTGAGCTATCGGTCTCGGATCATTTATTATATACTAAAGGTAAATATTATGCTGGGTCTTAAGTTGTTTCAGATCAGTATTTTATTGGCCATTTTCTATTGACCCCATTGTTAATTGATGGCTATAGACGCACAAAATCTCCATAAAAATGTGAGGGCATTATTTTCTTTCTAGTTATGTAGGCTGCAATACTCTCTTGAGGGAATTGTCCGTTCTTTTACATATTAGCGCCCTGCCAGACGACAAAATTCTAGTTTTTTTTCCGAAATGAAAGCATTGACAGACGAAATGTCAAATGTGGCTAATGCTGCGTGTACATAAGCACCTAGGACCACGGTTTGAGAGAAGCGTGGTAAGCATGTGGGGTTGTGCGATCGAATCGTGCCGATCTTTAAGGAGTTTGGTGCTATCGGGATGATCGTAAGGATCGTGACAAAATTTTCGAGGGTCAAACATTTTGCCACGATTACGACGATTTCATGTTAATCCTGAGAGAATGTAATAGATCGGGAAAACCGTGGTAGAAGGTAGTACAAGGTAACAGACCTAAACGCGGCGCATCAGACAATGATGGTCCATCGTAGGTTGGAAACAATATTCAGTAAGTTTTACTACTTCGTGCCTCATAAGTACTCTGTTAAGAAATTGAAAATATTGTCCAAATAGCTTCCTTCGATAACCACTTCACCATGGTCTTACCTCTAATAATTGAGCGATGCTCTGTGAAAAGGGGGCTTAATGCATCTCCGTGATGCATCATACCAAGCAAGTCATCACGGTAATATAGACCCATAAAATCCATTTTGTATGACAACTTACTGAACATGAGATACACTGCTCCTTTGACATGCAGGAAATTAACCAAAAGCAAAATGTTTCGGCCTTGGTCAACCTGCGCGGACTGGGCAGGTTGACTTCGGTCGATACTTTTTGTAATGCATTAAGCCCCCCTTTTCACAGAGCATAGCTCATATGAATTAATGGATGTTTCGTCAGGATGTCGCCATAAACTATCTGAGACAATACTTCTTTCTTTTTGTGTGGGCTCTCCCACTCTCATAGGGAGTTCAGCGTTCTCATATATACTTGGTTACTATTCGCCTGGCAGATAAAACTTCGATTTAAAGGAACATCGACGTAATGAAAGTTCGGTATAAACGAAACTTCGATATAATGATTTACCCTTTAGCACACAATTCCGAGTGTAATATATACCGGAAGTGATGATGCTGCGAAGATTCAGAATGTAACAAAGTATGCCTGATAGAAGGCTTCAATATAAAAAAAACTCTAAAGGAACATCGTATAAACCTTCTACCGGACAAAGTCACTCCATTCAAACAAAAAAAATGGAATAAAATTCCTCCAGTGATGGTCGAGGAAGTCAGAAAAAAATCTAGAACAGCTTCCTTCAGCTGGTATAACTAGAAACTCAAAGTCTGCTTGGGTCAGTATCATTTTTTAGTGAGGTAGAAAAACGGAAGCCTAAGGATATGTGTTGATTACCGATGTTTAATCAACAGAATCTCTGAAAAAGAGTATATATACTTGTAATTAGTCCAGCCTGCATTAACAAAGCATCTAAAGAAACCCCCACTTGAGCCTGCTCAATAGAGACCGTATCGGTATATTTCAACATTATTCAATAAATGACCCAAGGTCTGGCAAAATCGGGCTTTATGTTTCTCCGTTACACATAATACCAAGCTAGTCATCGTATAATTATTGATCCTTCAAATTCTTTATGCCAAACAACTGACTGAATTGTGAGGTTGACTGGTCCTTTGGCATGCATAAAAATTTACAATTAGCAAAAAGTTTCGACCGATGTCAGCCTGCGCGGACTGCGCAGGCTGACGTGGGTCGATAAATTTTGCAGATGATTAAAACCCTCTTTCATGAAGGAAGGCTCAAATGTAATTTTTGTCCTTTTCCTCGAGACTTTTCAAATTTTCAAAGTAAAACAATTTCTGATTGCGTAAAATAGACAGTTTAGCCAATTAAAAATTGTATTACTTTTCAAAGTCAGAATTAGACATTCGTTCCTTGTCATCACAATCGAAATGTCAGCGGATACCGACAGGCATTTCGACTAAAACACAATTAAATGCTAAATGGCTCTCGCGTGACACAACAAAACGGTTTTAGTTTTAAAATGAAAACAATAAATTCAAATGACTTTCAATCCCATGATAAAGATCTTGGGGACAGTATTCTGTAACAAACTGATGTGACCTTTTCTCGGGAGCAGCTATATTCAAGTCTGTATTCAGATATCCGCCCAAGGTTGAGTAAGGAAAATGGTTTCTTAAACCGGTTGCTACCTTCCCCGGTTAATTTGTTTATATTGAAGTTTAACGCCGTTTTTAACAGCTTATGTCATTTAAAGCGGCCAGTGCACCTTCGCATGTGTTTCCTGGCTTTCTCATACCAGTACTGACACTGAAATTTTAAGAGCCGTAATTGACTGAAAAACCCTTGCATATTTTACTACCCTGAAGAAGAAAGCTTTCGAAAACATCGTGGGAAAGGAAGAAAATGCTGGCAACCAGTGGGTCCGTATTCACTAACCATTGTTATGAAAACATTCTTTGTCTTATTCGCCAAGATTTTCAACATTTGAAAGTACACAACCTCTGATTGGCTAAACCAATGGTTTAGCCAATCAGAAGTTGTGTTACTTTCAAATTCAGAAAATTCTGGAGAATAAGACTAAGAATATTCTTAAGAATGGTTGGTGCATATTAACCCACTGGTTACCAGCATTTTCTTCATTTCCCTCGATGTTTTCGAAAACTATCATCTTCAGGGTTGTAAAACCTACAAGAGTTATTCGGTCAAGTAAAGCTTTTAAAGTTACTACATTAAATAGCTTAAGTCTTTTTAAAAACATTGTGGGAAAAAGAGAAAACGATGGTAACCAGCATTTTCTCCTATAACCTTGGAAATTTTCAATCCTTTCATACACAAATCGTCTCATTTGAGCTTCATATTAACTTTCTTGTCTGCACATGCTTTTAATATGGACTAGCCTAAAACTCCATAGTCTGATATGGAGTGAGAGATTCATTTATTAAAATAAAACACAGAAATGAGCATTCTAGCCAGAGTTCTGCAGATAGAATCGGCCATCCGCAGATACAAAACTGTTTTATACGATTCAATGATTCTCACGGGACCGTAATCAAAGTTAATTTGCCAAAAAAGTCATTCTTTTATACATTCCTCTTGATACGAGCGTATGAACATGCATTTGAAATTGGCAGTACAGGAGAAACAAGAAATTTCTTTTAAAAAAAGATACACAGCGTAACAGATACTGGTATATTAATACTTAAACTCTTATATGGCAGTACAAGAGAAACAGGAAATTTCTTTTAAAAAAAGATACACGGCGTAACAGAAACTGGAATATTAATACTTAAACTCTTATATGGCTCAATATGAAGTAAAATAATGGAAAGCAACCTCGCGAGCAGATGCCTCTTTCTCTCCTCACCGTTTTTCATTTTGTTAAAAAGTATCACTGGGTTACTGGAAGACGCTTATGAAAATATTGAATTTCCAAATAGAACATGAAAAGATCGTTCTCTTTTAGGTCTACATTAAGTTGCTATGGTGTGAATCAAGGTCCCCTGGTATCAATTAGCGGTAGCAACGCTTGTGTATAGTGATTTCATAAATCTGCGAGCAAAAAGGGCAGCAGGGGCCCGCCGAATAAGCATGTGTACATTTTTGACCAATCACCAATTACCATCTATTCATTCTTTGTCAGTACCAGGAAGTAGGTCAGAAGCCAGGGCATTCAGCTACGCCGAAGAATATTGCGACTGATGGCGAAAAAAGATCGGAATCAGCAATTCATCTCCTTTCCTCTAAACTTCTTAATCTTTATTATCATTTTAGTTATCTTTTTTTTTTTTAAGTCTTTATTTGTATTTTTTCGATTATAATGGTCCTGCCTCTAGATAGGTAAATCTCTTTCGAAATGCTGAATAGACAAAACACAGATTTTCAGACGCTTAAAAGGGGCCAAATATCGTAAAGGTAAGGCTGGTTTAGCCTTTATTTCTGACATTATGTCAGACAGTGTAGATCCAAGACCAGTCTGCATAAGCTGTCTGATCTTTATCTACAACGTCAGTGAAAAAAGCATATGAATCTCTGAGTTTTGGATGTAACATGACGAAAAAGCAACGGACTGCAATAATAAGGCAATTACCTTTTTATCAGGTGACAAAACTTAAGACTTGCCTATTTTGGAATTTTCCTACGACATACATGTAGTTAACGTGTAAAATAGAATTTTTCCTTTCAAGGAGTAGAAAACATTGTTAGAAAAGGAGAAAATGCTGGTTACCAGCATTTTCTCCTTTTCCAACAATGTTTTCAACAGCCTTCTTCCTCAGGGCCGTTAAAACAAGGTATTCTTCGGAAAAGGTTTAAATATGGAAATCAAATGATTTTGCCAATGGTATCATTTTATTTAATCTTAATTGAATGATTTTAAATCATCGTAAAACGGTTCTACCAACGGTATCTGTGCTGCAATCAACTGACGACCTTTTTGGTTTCTACATAAAACATAATTTTCAACAACAATCAACGATAAAACCAGAAACTTCCCTTCCACCAAATGATCTAATTAATTTGAACATTTTTTTTTTCCAAAATATTGCGAACACAGATCGTTAGATTTTATGGTCGATACAGTTGGTGTCACTTGTATAAATTACGTTTTTTGTTTTGTTTTGTTTTGTTTTCCTGCTGTCCAGTAGACAACTATATGTGTAGTACTGTCGAGTAAAAGTTTTAATTTCTGAAACACATCTTTTAGCTGTGCTGAATGTACTACACACATACACTGTACAATGTAGGTCATTTTCACCGTCATACTCGCTCTACATCTTATATTACTAGTATTTCATGATTTAATTTTTAATGCTACCTTTTGTGACAATGTACAAGTGTGTACTTGTCGTACAATAAACTTTTGTTCTCCTCTGTTCTGAATAGTGTGTCATGTTTCAACCGAAGTTAGAATCTTCACATCTTCATACGCCAAGGTGACGATCACTACGTAGATCTACGTAGTGATCGTCACCTTGGCTTGCGAAGATGGAATCTACACAGTTCCAGAACTGTTCCAGATAAAGTAAAAATTTTCACTTTGTTTTGCAATATCAGGATTGTACCGTTAAAGTTCCAAATTTATTAGGGATTTTATCGACCTATCACCGATAAGCCGCATAGGTATCAGGGTCTCTGTGCAAACGTGGAACTCTTTGGACGGTAGTCCTGCACTCTGATCTGTGGTAGGGCTGTGTAAGTACCCGACAACATGTAACAGTCCCAGCGTTCAAGACAAAGTGGAAGTCAGATAAACTTGATGGTGAAAGAATATTACAATGGGAGACAAAGACAGTTACTTCCCTTGATAGCTCTCCACTACTTACTAGGTCCTGAATGAGGTATTACTTGGTTTTTATCCTTGATATCATTAGCACTTTTTAGGTATGTTCAGTTTGAAATTCCTCATTAAAAATTTAGCAAACCACAAAATTGATCTATTTGGTGCATCTCATTGGTAATATTGTGTGAAATTCGATTTGCAAATATTATGAAGACCTTTCATATACATCATAAGTCAAATCATGGTAATCGCAACATATCTTTGTTAAGCAAGGATAAAAACAAAGGAAATCAAATTAAAGGACCTTTGTGTAGTTTGATTACCTCGGTTTTTATCTAACAGGGATAATTTGAGTTTCACATTTTTCTCCCATTACCGGTGTATGACATTCTGAGCTTAAAATAGCTTGCAGTTATATGATCCCTGTTGACACTGGAATTTTGAAGGCGGTGCACTGTGCCAATCTTTCACTCAAATCAATGATGGCGATAACTCCCCGGTTATTGAAAAAATAAGATAAAAGCTTCATATCCCGTTTATTTCTAGAAACTTTTCCATCAAGACAATGAAATATTACAGAGTTTTTTGTGGAAAAAAAATATATGAAGTTATCGATGCTAGTTAACTCTTATCCTGCTAAGTGAATGAAAATAGAACTTTCAAGCCAATAGTTAGGCCCAAAATTTTGCTATTTCACAGGTATTTTTGGGGGAAAGAACGTTCTGTGCAGTCTGATCTTGATCTACACTGTCTTCAAAAGGTCCTTGAGTCGCTCTTGGCAGTCTAAGAGTAAACGACGTAGATCACAAATTTTTCAAAAGGACAGATTTTTTTTTAAAACTTTGCACATACAAACATGTCTCTAGGAGATTACAGTAAAAAAAGATGTGGATAACCGTGCTCGTTTCTGAGAAATTTGCCTATGAAAAAGGTATATACAGTACCAAAATTCAGCTTATATTGGATTTAAAGCGTCTTTTTTCTTTAACAGTCAGTTAAACAGGAAAATTACAGGCAAAATGAACAAATATATATCTATTTAATGAAATTTCATATATTTTTGCACAAAAATTAAATAAAAGCCTGGTTTTGAGCATGGTAAATGTACAAATATGCATGTTATATATAGACCATTGAGTTAAAAAGGGAGATAATTTGACCGAATTAAGGGTTAATCTTTAATAAATACATACTTTCTAAGAGACAGATTTTTCTTAAAATTTCCACACTGATAGTATTTATAATTCTAAACAATAAGAAAAAATAAAAATGGCACCTATCCGTGCTTATTTCGTCAGAAAACAAGGTTGAAGGTCACTGAGGAAGTGATTTTATCAAATAGGATAAAAGCTCAGCAGATACAGTTGAAAAAAGGAGAAATTGCTCAATAGGAGCAATTTCTCCTTTTCCAACGATAATTTTCAAAGTGGAAACAGCTATACCTCCTCAGCTTTAAATTTCCTGCCTTTGTTTGGAGTGTAAATCCGTGTCAGCAGCATTTTAATTATTTCACGGTGACAGTTCAAACATCCATTTTTTTCTCTTCATTAATACTACCCAAAGAAAGTGTTATTTTTTTCTGTGCATCAATAGTATTACCGTTATGTGCAAAAAATACAGAGGTGCACTTTTGATTCAATATCCACGACAAAAATACACGCACAATATGATTCGCGCGAACATTTGTCATATACGTCGTTAACTGGTAAGCCGCATTTTTCTTTTAGGGAATTCCGTCCTAAAAATAGCACATCTATAAATAAACCAGGAGGTGAGGATTACATGACGTAGTTGCTCGCTGACTGTGGGTGGTATTTTTTTACAACTTTGTAAAAAATACATCGTAAAATGTCCTAAACCTACTTTCGGTGGAAATGTATCTTCTCCACGCTAGGCACATACATCAAACATTTATGGCACACCCTGGTAACGAGTTTATGTTTCTTTAAGTAGGTAGCATATTTTAGCACAATTACAGCACAATAAACAGGTCGTTAAAAGCCCAGAGAATTAGATTATTGCATTATACACTCAAATAAAGATGTACTAAAGTTAGATATACAAGAATTTCTACGACCAATATAAATCGCACAATTTGGTGTCAGCGACCAGTGCCATGACCTGTAAACGAAAAAAAAAAGCAATTTGATTGATTGAATTTGCGTTTATTTATTGTCGCCACAGGCTGCCCATATGGGCGACGCGCCACTGAAGGCTGTTAGTCTTGTTACGGGGGATAGAGCAGGATACAAGACGAAACCCACCCTAAGTGACGCCTGGTTCTTTAACGTGCTCGTGTATAGCACCGTCACACGGGACCTCGGTTTAACGTCTCATCCGAAAGACTATTAGTAATTTTATTTGGCCAGTCGTGGGAATCGAACCCACAACGGCTCAAGTGCCTCGAAACATCACGTTCGATTTGGAAGAGTGGCGTTATTATATACGATGGATGGATGGATTGATGGATGGATTGATAAACGGACTAGAATTTTACACCGCTTTCAATATCATTTGTCATTTTACGGCGATGGCTCATTTTTTATGCGTAACGTGGGTTTTACCAGAACTAGGCCAAGGCTTTAAGGTGTCTTGCCTAAAACACTACGCCTGAAATAAAGATCGAACCTGGAACCTCTAGGGTGCAAATCCTCCAACTTCACCACTGAGTTGCCAAGAATCCCTGTGAATCTTTACCTATAAGGACTTCAAAGAGTAAATTTACTTTAAGGTCTACGGCCTCTAACTCTCATATTTAAAGACGGAAGCTGCCGAGATTGGCCGATTAGCCTTTAAGAAAACGTAGATGTTAATCGATATTTACCGACGAGTTACTGAGTCTACGGCCACTACTTCTCATATTAAAAGACGGAAGCTGCCGAAATTGGCCGAATAGCTTTTACGAAAACGTCGATGTTACACGATATTTACAGATGTATGGTGGCATATTTCTGCCGCGAGATAGGAGACAGCTATCATGATAATTTTAGAAAACTATCGTGATAAAACAAAGTTTCCTGGAAATATTATCTAGATAATAAAAATTTTCACGATAAAAATATCGCGATAATTCTAACTGTTATCATGATTTTTTTTTGCTTTAGTGCCCACAACTGACATTCACGGTATCTATAATTAGATACGGTTTCGGAACATCTTCGTCTACAACCTAATGAATTCTCCTTTTCCCTGAATGGTTTTAAAGTGTTCGTAGGAGGCATTTCGAGTCGTCTTTGTGATTTTACAGGTTTCTGTTCATTTCGAGTCTTGTCAAAATTTACCAATTAAGCTACAATTATCAGTTATTCGAACTTTTACTTACTGCAATCTTGTGAAGTCAAAAACTACCGAGTTCATCCAAATGATAAATTTTCTATTTATAGATATCGAGAAACAGTTAGAACTATCACGATAATTTTATCTTGCATGTCAGCTTCGTGCACGATTGAGAAATTTTGCGTTAAAATATTAAGTTTATCGTGATATCTTTTTCAGGAAACTTTTCACTATCTAGATAAAATTTCCAGGAAATTTAATTTATCGCGATAGTTTTGTAAAATTATCACGATAGCTATCTCGTATCTCGCGGCAGAAATATGCCACCATACAGATGAGTTAGTGAGTCTGCGGCCCCTGACTCTCATATTAAAAGACGGAAGCTGCCGAGATTGGCCGAATAGCCTTTACGTAAACGTCGATGTTACAAGATATTTGCCGATGAGCTAGGGGCCGTTATCCTATTTATATATACGAAATGCTAGTTTGGATGTTTCAGCCAGTTTTATAACCCTTTACCAAACAATTTAATTTTTGAATCAACCAAACTGAAAGTGCTTGCAGAAGACATATCAAATCTGGTTCAAATGGAGTTATCTGTCCTTTGATAGGATAGAAAACATTGTGGGAAAAGGAGAAAGTGCTGGTTACCAGCATTTTCTCCTTTTCCCACAATGTTTTCAAACGAATAAGAGGATAATGATAACGAATACAACTGTATTTTAGCTCGTTAGTTCAGGTTTAACAAAACTAGATCGAATACAAGCGTGTTACACTCTCTTTTATCTTAAAATTGCCCTACGGAATTTTATACTGGAATTTATTTCCGAGAATGCGATTGTAAAAACTTCTTTCTTTCTTATCTAAAATTGAGTTTCTTTCCCTATAACTAGATTAAAACTGTCGACAGACAAGAGTATATATATTGTTTATAGCGGCACGTTCGCGCCAGAACATTGCACATTTTTCGTTCTACAAGCTTTCCTACTTGCAAAAAGAAAACACACTTTTTTCGTCTAGGTTAAAATAATCTTACAATCCTAGAAATTAATCAATTTTTGGGCCTACTTCCATTTTCAAGGATGACGACCCCTAACTCATCGGTAAATATCGTGTAACATCGATGTTTTCGTAAAGGCTATTCGGCCAATCTCGGCAGCTTCTGTCTTTTTATATGAGAGTTACGGGCCGTAGACCTTAAGTCTACACCAAAAATTTATTGTTTCAACGACCCTGAGATATCTTGCTTTCCAAAGCATGATGGGCAAAGATGAAAATGCAATTTACCAGCATGTTCTCCTTTTTTCCACAGTGTTTTCTGTCCTTTCTGGGACGAATTTCCTCATTTGAATAAATAAAATTTGTCGTCTGCAATTTCTTTCAGTATGCAAATTTTTTTTTTATTTTGTGTGTAGGAAAGGGAGAAAGGATGCACGGTAAAGCTCACCTTTAAATGGAGCACGGAAGATAACAGCCAAAGATCAATAGAGAAGGGATTTCTCTGCCCTTTTCGAACAGGGTTTGTATTCATTATCCAATCGGAATTGCATTCTTAGTTGCATTCCAGGTTTAGAAAGTAACGCGATTTCTGATTGGCTAAATCATTTGATTAAGCCAATCAAAAATTACGTTATTTTCAAATTTTGAAAATGCTTGAGAATAAGACTAAAATTATGCTTTTAAGAATGGTTGGTAAATACGGACCTTCGTTCCATGGATCGTACATAAAACTCTAAATATACGAAATTGCAATGTATTAAAGTCTTATTCAGGATTCAGGGTTGTAAGTGTAAAAGCAACTAAATTATCAATATAAAACTTTAACTTTGTATATACATGTACATTGTATGTTGAATAAGAAATGGGGAAAAAAACTTTAAAATATTCCCCTTACGCTGTCAAAATTGACAAAAGATAACACAACTTTCTGAAAGTCATGGGAAATATATTGGTATCTTCAAACGACACTCATTGAAGAAGTGGTTTTTTTTTATAGACAGAAACAGTTATGTGATTTGGAAAGCTATGTGACATCTTATATAGAGTCATATTTGAGCATTGGAGGGTTTAGCGGAAAAAAAAGGGGGATTATTTTATATTGAATGATTGAGCCATGTTCGAAAAGTGTTGATCAAGGTCAGACTGCGCAATTCGCGCAGGCTGACCTGAGTCGACACTTTTACTTTTGGTAAATTTTCTGCACCTACAAGGACCTATCTCCTCATAATTCAGTTGACTGTAAGAAACACTGGATTTTAACAATCCATTATTATGTGATGATTTGTTGGTGTAGTGCATGACGGAAATGCATCAAACCCTCTTATTGTCAGAGCATGGCTCTATTTCAACGTTACATCTGAGAATTTTAAATGTCACCAACCTATTGCATGTAATCATAATCGCACAAGTCAGTGGTGTAAATCGTTGAACTCGAAGACACCATGTACTGATAATTATCTTTCATTTGACCCATATCAAACAACTAAGCCATGCTCTTTATAAAACAATCCCGAATTTTAACGACCCTGAGAAAGAAGCCTTTTGAAAACATTGTGGGAAAAGGAGAAAATGCTGGTAAACAGCATTTTCTCCTTTTCCCACTATGTTTTCTTGTCGTAAAAGAGAACTTAAGCTTATTTGTATTAAATTTGAATTTGCAGTCTCTTGATGTTTTGAGTTTTTTCGAGAGTCTAAACGTTGTCATGAGGAAATTGGTTTATGCATCTCCGTTGCCCATTAAATGTCACCAACCCTTGTTATCTGCAGATCATAATCGAATAAAAAGAGTATGAGAAACCTCCCCTTCACACAAATACCACTTTCTTCAGCAGTTTCTCGAATATACCATACTAGGGAAATTTAAGCGTGAAGCTAGTCCATCGGTAGGATACAAACAGGAGCCTGGGCAATCTCAACTTGTTTCATAACACCATCTCTGGTCCAAATTATGCACTATTTTCGCTTTTGGATTGCTTTCTTCTTGGCACCTTTGATTGCTTCTTGTACATAGTAGAAGAGTCATTTGGAGGAGGTTCTCTGTATCTCAGGCCTCGACTATTGCATGTATTCATAATCTTTCATTTGCCCCCCCCCCCCCCCACCATATCAGAAAGGATTCATCTGATAAACACAGTTGTTGTATAGTGTTTGCCCTCATTAGATATTGGAAATATCTCTTTGATTGTTAAAATAGCTCTACAATGTCTCTACAGGGATGTCATAATGATAACTGATAGCATGAGTATCCAGAATGGTTAGATCAGTGCGCATGCGTCAATAATGAGATTGCATGCGCCATGAATCTTTTATGACAGATTGAGGCATGATCTTCAATGAAAGCTGGATAAACGTCAAGTTACCACGGAAATACCGCGAATTCTTTTTATTTTATGTGTTCATGTCAGATCCAAACCATAGATCGTTTCCACTAACATTTAGTTAAGATTCTTACTTGAAGTTTAATCCAAATTTTTTAATGTGAACTATCTACTGATGACCAAAGTGCGTTCAGTCTCTATTGGACCGGCGCCCATATTCACCAACCATTCTTAAGAACATCCTTTGTCTATTTCTCCAAGATTTTCTAAATTTGAATGTTACATAACTTCTGATTGGCTAAACCATATGGTTTAGCCAATCAGAAGTTGTGTTACTTTCAAATTTAGAAAATCAGAATAAGACTGAGAACGTCATTAAGAATGGTTAGAGAATACGTACCCTGGACTTCCTGAAAATTTTTGTCAGGATTTTCCACAATGCGTGGATACGTCAACAATCGTCATGATATTGCTATTGTATTGCTTAGGACCAACCATTGTGTTTTCTCATGATAAAAACAACAACAACAAAAGATAATAAAAACTCGAAACCCCGCATTTGCGTGATTTTCTATGCCCGCTATAAAAAGCCGATTCATCTGATAAATCCAGTTATTGTAGTGTTTGCCCTCATTTCATATTGGAGATACCTCCCTTATTGTTAAAATAGTTCTACAATGGCCCTACTGGGATTCCATAACTACAACTGATAGCACGAATATCCAGAATTTGATTTCAGTGCGCATGCGTCGATACGTCGATAATAAGCTTGTTTGCGCCATGTATTTTTTTTCACGGCAGAATGGAGCATGACGATCCTCGAAAAATGGATAAACGTCCAGGTACCACAGACATGCCGTAAAATATATAGAGTATTATTGTTTTTGAGAGATCGAAATTTAATTTATCGAGTGAACATCATCGATATTTTCACGAGTGGCACAGCCACGAGTGAAAATATCACCGATGATGCTCACGAGATGACATAAATTTCGATCTTTCACCAAAAAAAAAACAACAAATGTTATATTTATTTCATGCTTCTAACCCCTTTTATGAGGGACTCGTGTCTTAATCCAGTACAGTCTTTCTCGGTAATTCCCCTCGGCGTACCCCCTCTGCATAGCAACGCATTACAATATTACGTAAATCGCAAGAAATGTAGGATAAATTACATCATATTTCCCTCTGGTTGAATGACACGCGCTATTTACCTAGGTAAATAGTGCGCGGTAACAACTCTTTCCGCCTTCAATTGAAGAGTTAAAAAATAAAATCGGTATTTTTCACTGGTTGTAACCATGAAATATCGAAAAATATTTCACTGTTATTTCTCCATCAACTACTAGAAAGCATGAACTAATATTGTTCATTATGTTTAATTACGTTTGTTTATTTATATTTAATCAGAACCAAGGACCGTCTTTTGTTGACAATAACTCCAAACTTTTAATTGAATTATACACACAAATTCCAAGACCAACCATCTAGTTGACTGACACAGCTGTAAAAGTTGTTAACTCAGGTGTCTTTAGTTCAAACCCCGCCAGATGTGGTCATATCTGAAATTGCTCCTAAGTAAGGAATTTCTTTCGGGCCCTAGAATTAATACATTGTCAAGAAAATTTGGAAACGTCCACTGTCACACCGATGATATTCAAATTTTACTGAAATCCAGCCATATTGTGTTGAAATGATATAGGAAATTAGGAACACACTTCATGTTGGTTGTTATCATGCCCCTCCCCTATAAAAAGGGACTGATATGAAATTATTATTCAGTACCCCCTTTAGATATTAGAAATGCCTCTCTGATTGTTGAAATAACTCATGGCTCATCTGGGATGTTTAAACAGTAAGTGATGGACATGAATATTCGGAATATGATTTCAATGCGCATGCGTTGATAATGAGATTGTTTGCGCGATGATATCCTTCTGACAGTGCGGTATGCTACTCAATCAAAACTTGATCAGCAATCAGTGACCAGAGATGTAATAAAGAGAAGGATTGTATCTTTTGTTCAGTAAAATGAAATCAGATAGGGACCTTCTTCAGTCTGAATGGCTGAATTGAAAATAATATAAAAACTCATGAAAGATACATGTGGATATTTTTTTTTTTTTTCAACTTCCAATGAAGATTTCCATATTCTCCAAGCATTTGTAAATTGTATTTCGATTCTAAACTCTAAAGACGTAGCAACTTGAACGGCTGAGCCAGAAATTTTCAGCCAGTCAGAGTACAAGTCTTGGAATTTAGAAGGTAGCAAGCATTCAGAATTGTAAAGGAATACTGTCTTTTGCATAGTAATTCTCATGCAGTCTTGCTAGAAATGCTAATGTAAGTTACAGTCTGCGTTTATTGAAGGATCGAAGTTTATTTTCTTTTTTGACTCTATTAGCGTGCTATAGATGTAACTTTAGGAGCAAATGTTAGCCTAGACAGAGATATAATTGCTTGAGAAGGTCCCTTTGTAGACTATAAGTCTTTACTATTTTTATATGAGCCGTGCTCTGTGAAGAGGGGCCTTAATGCATCTGCGAAAAGTATCGACCCAGGTCAGCCTGCGCAGTCCGCGCAGGCTGACCTGGGCCGAAACTTTTCGCTATTGGTCAATTTTCTACATGTACAAGGACTAGTCTACCCCATGATTAAGTCGATTTTTGAAAGAAGTGGCTATTATGGTTCCTTAAGTATGTGATTGCTTGCTTGGAACCATGTATCACGGAGATGCATTAAGCCCCCTTTTGCCAGAGCATGGTTCATTTATAGATATGTGAGCTATGCTCTGTGAAAAGTTGGTCATATGCATCTGCAAAAAGTATCGACACATGTCAGCCTCACTAGAACCAGTGGATTTTTTTTTTGTGGGAGTGTTCTCGTTCAAGACACTTCAGTACCCTAGCCCTGTACTGATGAAACCCAGGACGTGCATTAACAAGAGCACCGCATGTGGGTGCCAACGCTCGGCTACGGTAGCTTGGTTTTAAGTGAAAATTTTAAGTAGAAAAAATGGGCATAACTGTGCCAAAAAAAAAAATTGTGATGGTTACAAACCTTGTTGTATAGTTCCCCTTTGATAATTAACAACTAGCCCAAGTTTAAAGCAAATATCTTAACATTTAAGCTGCTAAGCACGACTCACTGACCTCTTGCGGCCAGTGTAGATCAAGATCAGACTGCACAGAACGTGCAGTCTGATCTTGAATCTACACTGTCCGATAAGGAGGTATTATTGCCCAAAACATAACTTTGAAATAGCAATATTTGGGTTTTTACTATCAAATTGAAAATTTCATTTGAGTTTTTTAGCAGGATAAGGGTTAAGTAATAACAGTGATATAAAAAAAAAATATCCAAGTTTTCGCAAGACGACGATGACGACGCCAGGGCTACGACTTTTTCTTCGAAAACAGCCAAGCTTAAAAGCGAGCTGCCGCTGTGGTATGAATGAAATAATGTTGAAAGAGGCTAAAAACACCAATCAATCAGCAAATTCGGCGCAACCATGGTCAAATGGGTGAAACTGTACTCAAGCTGACATGGTTCCACGTACAACGACCGTCAGCTGATTTTATTGTCCTCAACATGTATGGCTCCCTGGAGAGTTCGCTTGACAGAATAACTTACAAAAGCTGCTGGCTCCCTGTCTCGTTTAAAAGCTACATTACAGCGCTACATGTGTGAATCTGTATTAAATATTTATAAAGAATTGGCTCTCAACTTCGTCATCTTGAGTAATATCTCAAATATAATTTGAATCCTGTCAGCAGAGCGACGTGTATATTGATAAAAAGATGAGTTCGTTTGGTATGACGTGTCTATTTGAGCCATGCTTTTTGAAAAAGGGGCTAAATGCGTCTCCATGATGCATTATACCAAGCACGTCGTCACATAATTATGGATCCATAAAAGCCCACTTTATCTAACAACCGGCTGAATTCTGAGGTACAATGGTTCTTTGACATGCAGAAAATTGACCAATAGCAAAAAGTTTCGACCCAGGTCAGCCTGCGCGGACTGCGCAGGCTGATCTGAATCGATTCTTTTAGCAGATGCATTAAGACCTCTTTCACAGAGCATTTATAGGCAATATGTTCAGATTGCTCACTTTGGTAAACAAAGATCAGTTTGATAGCGGTTGTATATTTTTTCATCCTTAAAGCGACTTTCACGGCCATAATTGCGACCCATGTAAGTCAAGATCAGACAGCACAAATCGTGCAGTTTAATCTCGGATCTGTACAGTTCACTTTGCTGAGAAAAAAAAAACAACCTTGCAATTATTTAAGGATAACGACCCCTAATTCATCGGTAAATATCGTGTAAAATCGACGTTTTCGTAAAGACTATTCGGCCAATCTCGACAGCTTCCGTCTTTTAATATGAGAGTTAGGGGCCGTAGACTCACTAACTCATCGGTAAATATCGTGTGACATCGACGTTTTCGTAAAGGCTATTCGGTAAATCTCGGCAGCTTCCGTCTTTTAATATGAGAGTTAGGGGCCGTAGACCTTAAGTTTCATTTCTCGACTGTAAATGTCTGCTGGGTCTATCCGGCGCTCTTAGGGTCAATACGTGCATAGCGGACGACCTGTATTGTTCAACTCTACAGAGTTTGAAATTAAGTCTACGTCCGTAAGGCGGGTCTCTGCACAGACAGTAGACAATATTGAAGTCTTTCTACGCCTAATATATGGGTCAAGGTCTGTGAAAAGGAGGTTTAAATGCGTCTTAAAAAAGTATCGACCCATGTTAGCCTGCGCAGTCCGCGCAGGCTGACCTGAGTCGAAACTTTTTTGCTATTGGTAAATATTCTGTGTATCCGAGGACCAGTTTACCTCGAGATGTTAGATTGTCGATTATTAGAGAAAAATGGTTCCATGGATCTATACTTATGTAATGACTTGCTTGTTATAACGGATCACGGAGATGCGTTAAACCCCCTTTTGCCAGAGCAAAATATAAACTCGACCTATTTCATTAACTAAAAATACAAAATCCACTGAAACTTACAAATATCTTTATCTTATAGGCTTGACTAAACAAGCGGACGGTATAGACCAAAGATCAGACTGCACGTTCTGTGCAGTCTGATGTTGGATCTGTACTGTCCGCAAAAAGCCCCAGTTTTTCGCCCATGGCTCCGACAGGGTTTAATACATGAGTTACTTTCAGAACTTCGATCCTTTGTGATCTACATAAACCTGTTTCATATCTATCTTATAGGCTGGATTAAACAAGTAGACGGCATAGACCCAAGATCAGACTGCACGTTCTGTGCAGTCTGATGTTGGATCTGTATTGTCCGCAAAAAGTCCCAGTTTCTCGCTCATGGTTCCGAAAGGTATTAAAACAAGCCTTACTTCCAGAACTTTGATCCCAGTGTTCTACATGAACCTGTTTCATATCTATCTTAGAGGCTGGACTAAACAAACGGACGGTATAGATCCAAGATCAGACTGCACGAAACGTGCAGTCTGATCTTCATTCTATACCGTCCGCAAAAGCCCAAGTTTTTCGCCCATGGCTCCGACAGGGATTAAAACAAGCGTTACTTCCAGAACTTTGATCCTTTTGTGTTCTACAGGAGCATGTTTCATATCTATCTTAGAGGCTGGACTAAACAATCGGACGTATAGATCTATGATCAGACTGCACGTTCTGTGCAGTCTGATCTTGGTTCTATACTGTCCGCAAAAGCCCAAGTTTTCCGCCTATTGCTCTTAGAGGGATTAATACAAGAGTTACTTCCAGAACTTTGATCCTTTGTGCTCTACATGGACCTGTTTTATATCATATCAATTCTCCTTGGGTTTGTTTTTGCCAGTCTTACAGTTCTTAGAGTGGAAGTCAAATCGATACGCTGGTACTAACTATCTCCTTATAGAAAGCTATTTGACTCGTATTTGCATAAATACGACTTTTCACGCCCCTTGTGGGTATTAAAAAGCTTTTGAAAACAGTATGAGTAAACGAAGAATTGCTTTTTACTTGTACATGTATAAGCAATCACTGCTTTTCCAACAGTGTTTCTTTCAGACCATGCAAAAGTTATTGTGTCATTTTTTTTTTTTTTATTTGGTTATCTTTCGTGCCATTTGCTTTTTGCAAAATTAGCCACCAACCCCCCCCCTTTTTTTTTTCATTTCCAACTTGACAATGCTGTGGAGAACAACAACAAAAATTGCAATAGCAGATAGTTAAGATCAGATCGCAGTGCACAGAAAATCATTCTGATCTTCGATCCACTTTGTGTCATATTTTGTAAGATGTGCTTCACTCGGACAGAAATTTGGCCAAGCTGCATGGTATTCGAACCAGCCGTGGTCCCCGGCTTTCCAGCCCTATTTTTTACTGAGCTACCTGAGTCGACAACAGTCGAAAATGATTGATAACCTTAACTCTATACCACACGAGAATATATAAGACTCAAACCAATTGAAAGTTGGCTGATTGTTGTAGCGTCGCCACCGATTGTTCATATAGGCAAAGCACCATAAAGGCTGTTAGTTATGTTGCGGGAGATATTGCAATATACAGGACAAAACCAATCCTAAGTTATGTTTCTTTAACGTGTTCGGTGTAGAGCACCGTCACACGGGATCTCGCTTTCACGTCTCATCCGAAAGACTACATGTATCAGTAATTTTATATGAGCCATACTCTATGAAAAGGGGACTTAATGCATCTGCGAAAAGTATCGACCCAGGTCAGCCTGCGTAGTCCACGCAGGCTGACCTTGGCCGAAACTTTCCGCTATCGGTCAATTTTCTGTATGTCCAAGGACCAGTTTACCACATGATTTAGCCATTTGTAGACAAAATGGACTTTATCGATCCATAATCATGTGACAAGTTGCTGGGTATCATGCATCACGGAGATGCATTAGGCCCCCTTTTGCCAGAGCATGGCTCCTATGTATTCGAACCAGCGAACTCTGGCTTGAGAGCCCTGTGCTTTACTGACTGCGCCAACGGAATCAGCAACAATCGATAATGACTGATCATATTAAAGCGGTTCATTCACTTTTATCCTCTTATCAGCAAGTAAAAGCGTAGGTGAAATATGCATGAGGCGCTTACAGAGTGGCGTGCAACTTTCAGCACAAAAAGTGATAAAGATACAAAGAAATCCAGATTTACATTTTAGAGTAATTCATCTTTTACTATTTCGTTGACGTTCGTTAAGTGACAAAAATGGTGGGAGAAGACAAAAACAGTTTGGTCTTAACGAGGCTACGAAATTTTAGACCGCATCCATATTCAAAGTATTTGCAGGTGAAAAAAAAAAATGTATAAATTTCTTACGAGTGGAAAGAAAAACATACAACTATAGTTTTATCAGTGCAAAAAGTCTTCTTAGGCCCTATTAAGATGGCATATTTGGATTTTTTGCCATGAGTTAAATTTTCCAAAAAAAAAAAACACCGATAAATAAAACAAGATGCATTTGGCTTATCAAGCGTAAAGATACTGGAGGTTAACGGTTACTAAATAGGAACAGTTTTGAAGTTTAAAATCGTCTATTTTTATTTTCTATTGATACCAAATATGACGTCATCATACATGTACACATACTCATATTTAAATATTATGTCACATAATCGACGAGGTTCTTTGCTCGTGTGACATTCCCAAAACCTTTGCAAAATTATGTTTTCCAAAATCTAACGAAAAACAAAAAGGGAAAAAAGGGGGGGGGCTACTTTTTCCACAATATATTGTATCCTTTCACAGACAAATTATACTATTTAATCAATGTTTAAATTTGTCGTCTGCAAATGGTTTCAGTTTGGCCAGTGTGCAGATTGTTATTTGGTAATAAGTTAAGGCCACAAAGCGGCCAAAAGTGAAGTTTGTGTTAAAATGCATTTGAATTTAAATTATCCCACTAAAGCAAGGTTATTGTCATGAAGGTGACAATTTGTTACTGTTGGGTCGGACCAAGTATAATTTGCTGGGAAAAAATGAAAAAAAAATCTAGGGCAAAAGTTGTCAGGTTACTCTATCGTTTACTTTTTACCTGGTTTTAAAATTCATTTTTTCTGCCAGCTACTTACATATGAACTGACCCTAAAATGACAGATTGCCATCTTCACAATAATTTCCATTCTTCTAAATGGTATGATTTAGGTTAAAACTTTTACCATACAATCTCGAGTTTTAACGACCCTGAAAGAGAAGGCTTTTGAAAACATTGTAGGAAAAGGAGAAAATGCTGGTAACCAGCATTTTCTTCTTTTCCCACAATGTTTTCCACCATATCACAGACAAATTTTATCACTAAAGCACATTTAATTTGTCGTCTTCAACTGTTTTCAATTTGGACAAGTCTAAAATTTTGTCGGTTGGTAAAGACTAAAGTGCATTTCAACACCCTTATTGTTTACTTTTGGACGCAATTGGGTCTTTAAGTTCGGTATGGTTAAAAGTATCCGAATAGACCCCCTTGAACGACTAAACGACCTGTGCTCTGCGGAAGAAGTGTTCCTGTTCTTACGAGACGATACATTACTCAAAAGAAGAATGTTTCCAGCGGGCCACTGACAGGCTAATTTCTCCGCTGAATAATAAGCTGTGAGAGAGGAGCCATTTGGAAGAATGAAATAGATAATTATTTTTCGGTGTGGAGTTTGTGTTCGTTCATTCTACTGATGGCCGACCTTTATTTTTGTAAAGAAATATTTTGGCGTTTGGGAAAAAAGAATAAGGGACTGCATTCACCAAGCACCTTTAATTTTGTTATCTGTTTTTGATAAAAAAAAATAAATCTAAATTTCAAAGGATCACAATTTCTGATTGGCTTAAAAAAATGACTTAACTAATTAGAAATTTTGTTACTTGCATGTTGAGAATCAGAATGAAATTATGAACTACTTGTATACTTAAGCTTGTAAGATAGAACCTTTCCGAGTTTCGGACGAGTTTTTTTTTTGCCGCCGCAAGAGGTCGAGCTGAATTATTTGGTGCTGATAGAGTTTTAATTTTTTACCAAACGACAAAATTTTAGACTTTTCCAAATTGAAAGCATTATCAGCATTTTCTCCTTTTTCCAAAATACAAAGCCTTATTCCTACGGGAAGTGAAAAACCTGAGATAATGTGTTAAAGGGTTTAAAAAGTGGTTTTTGACAAAACTCAGCGTTCAAATCGATTCTTGCCCGTTAGTAACATATGACGACGATTAAGCGCGGAGTATGATGGGAATCTTATTGTGGCGTCACCTGAAACAAATCTACAAACACGCCCCTGGACACAAGCTCGATGTTTTAACTTTTTAATCGTTATGTCATCTTTTTAACGAAACAGCCTGAGGCTACATTTTTTTTTTCCTTGATTTGATTTCATATTCTTATAGCTATTTAAGCCATGCTTTTGCCAATGGAGGTTTAAAGTATCCTTGTGATGCATAATACAAAGCAAGTCATCTCATGATTATGTATCCATAAAATCCATTTTGTCTGATAGACGGCTGAATTTCGAGGTAGAATGTCCCTAGACACGCAGGAAATAAAAAAAAAAAAAGGGTTTCGACCCAGGTCAGCCTGCGCAAACTGCGCAGGCTGACATGGTCGATACTTTTTGCAGATGCATTAAGCCCCCTTTTTTCAAAGAGCTGATGGTCAATATCTAAAAAATTCGAAAGAATAATCCCAAAAACTTAAACAAGTTTGATATTATGGTTTTTCGTGTATGATTCGTTTGTATATCTGAGCTCGATTGCTCTTTTTAAACAAAAGCTGAAGTTATAGTGGCGATTTTGAATTTAAATGTGTTTCCCTGTAATAAATCTACATAGGTACTCGTTACAAATCTATGAGTGAAATGAGTAGTATTCTCAACATCAGTGAAGTCTGTCTGTCCGTCTATTTGTTTACTTGTTTGTTGTTAAACACCGTTTTCAACATTATTTTAATTATATTGCGACGGCTAGAGCATCTGTATATGCTGTCTTGAATTTTCTTTTACCAGTGCAGCGCACAATATTTTCCCAAGCCACTGACTGCTTTCCCACATAACTATCGTCAAAATAATGATCAGCGGTGAAAGAGAAATTCATTCTTTCGCAATAACTATAACATGAATCCTTTGATAGAAAGTGGCTGAATGCGAGATTCGAACCAGAATCCCTTGACCTCAAGGTTTGCACGCTATCGACAACGCTGACGGAAGAAGAACAGGCCTTGATGTCGTACAGGAGCATTATTGAATACAAAGAAAAAATAAAAGTCTACAGTAAGTCGGCGACATTGTAATTTCCCAGTTGGATAATAAGCTGTGAGAAAGGAATCATTTGACGGGATAAAAGTAGATATTTTTTCTCCGTGGAATGTAAGCGTTCGTGTATATAGATAAACAGTCAATGATATAATAGATAGCTGTCTCCCGTCCCAAAAATATGTATTTATAGTATCTTTACTGAATTTTTGGTGTCAAGCTAAGAAACCAGACGTTTAACCTGTAACCCTGTAATCTGGATATTTGGTATATCTGATCAATAAGTTCAGTTCTACTATCGGTATATGTTATTGTTTTCTATTCTATCATATTTTAATTCATTCCACTCCACTCCACTCCATTCCATTCTACTCCTCTTTACTCCACTCCACTCCATTCCATTCCACTCTACTTCACTCCACTCCACTCCACTCTACTCCATTCTATTCTTAATCTATGCATTCAACACTTACATGTATGTGATGGTGAATTCGAAGGATGTGAAGTAAGTTGGGGATTTGAAATGTTGGCTTAACTTTAAGAAAAGTTTTAAAAATATACAGGTAAATATTAAGACCCGTTTACACATTCACAATTTTCTCTACGATTCACCACGATTCACCCAGATTTCTCATGGTCAGAAAAATCGGGATGGATCGGGATGAATCGTGGCGAAAAGTAGAAATATTCAGTGTCACTACGATTCCAGTAAGAATGTCCACGATATTAGTACGGTGTCTGTAAGGTATCGCTACGAATCAATGACGATTCATGACGGCAACGCTACGGTCAATGAGGATTGACCACGGTGGCACAACGAATGCTCACGGTGCTTGTACGGTTCGATACGGTACTAGTACGATTCACGGCGGTAGCGACAAGAGCTCCCACGACTGACCACGATTTAACGGTTTTCACGTGACAAGTTCTCAAAGTATGACATCAGAAAATCATTATCTCCTCAACTGTTGACGAGGTCAGACATGCCACCAAGAAAGAAGGCAACTGCGGCCAAGGGAAAAAAGTCACCTGACCCACCGGCAAGGGTTAGTCCTGACCCGCCGGCGAGGCTCAGTCTTGCCTCAAGCCCAGTTGCCCAGTCTCTGTACATAATCCATGATGTGTATACTTCTGATTCGCTCTTCAAAATGATTCCTTCAATGCAGCCCTGTGAATTATATGCAAGAATTGTAGCGAAACGGCTCAAAATCGTGGTAAGTCGGCTAGATTCGTACGTAACCGTGATGTATCGTACTCAAACCGTGATTGATCATCTTCCTACCGGCCTTGGTCGTGGCCAATCGTCGAGCTCCGTAGCGAAACCGTGGATGATTCGTAGGACAACCGTACACAATTCGTGGTGAATCGTGAGAATTCGTGGTGTCAAAGATTCCACGACTGGCTACGATCTCTCACGAATAGCCGCGAATATAGCTACGGTGTCAGTACGAATAAGCACGATTCCGCTACGGTTGCGCTACGAATTAGGCCACGCCCAATAACCACCACGATTCGCCACGAATGTTTTAAACAGTTTAAAACTTCCGTAGCGCTACCGTGGAGTTTCCCGAATCATCACGATTCATCAAGATTCACCACGATTCACCACGGTTCTACTACGAATCACCACGGTACACGACGATTTTACAAATCGTGGCGAATCGTAGCGGCACCGTAGCCAAAAATCGTGAATGTGTAAACAGGCCTTTACGGCTCATATACATGCGTTGCACGCGGATATACTATCACACACGACAGAAAAAAAATCCTTACCTATATGGTGTCAAATACAGTTCCAAATATGGTATGATGACGTATCTCGCCAGCGGATTACGTACATATTGATTTGCGATTTGATTGGTCAAAATGTTACGCTATAATATTCATCCGCCATTCATAAAAAATGACCTTACTACCCACTTAAACATTATTTGTTTCGTTTTGTTTCTGTCTACCGTTTTCGAATAGAATTTCAATAATTGAAATATTTTGTCTTTGAAAGTTGTAGGTATATGATAACAGGAATGTTATGTTGCAGAAACTTTCCTGGGACTGGTGTATTTATTTCTCGCGCTATATCAACTTTTATTTTCTTACAGGCAATTCTCTTACCTCATGACATTCTCTTTACCACAAGACACAATTTGAAACTTGTCCAAATTCAAAGCATTAGCAGAAGACAAATCAAATGTAGCCCAAGTGATGGAACTTACCTAGAATTGTTGTTGTTATTCCCTGTCACGGTTTTCTTTTTAAGGTCTGCACATAAGATTGAACCACATAACCTTATCTGGATCTCTGAATAGTTCATGTGTTTGATTAACTCCCATCCTGCAACTTGTCATCATAGCGAACAATGAAATCCAAAATTAGTCTACACATCAGTACACTCGAATCTTGATCTGCACTGTTCGCAAAGTCACAAATTTCGATATAGTACACTTTTATTCGCATTTTAGACTGTTTTAGACTTTTAGTCAGCAGGATAAGATCAAACAAGATGATTGATGAAAATAATGATTATTGTAAGGATAGAGGGAGGATGGCCACGACCTCCCCTATGCAATATCCGTGGCTAATAAAGTTTAAAAAAAAAATCCAGTACAGTTCTTTTTGGTTATTTCCCGTGGCGTACCCCCTCCACATAACAACGCATTACAATATTACGTCAAGCGCGAGAAATGTAAGGTAAATTACGTCAAATGTGTAAATTACGTCATATTTCCATCTGGTTGTGAGGCACGCGCATTTTACCTAGGTAACTAGAGCGCGGGAACAACAGCTTCCGCCTTCAATTGAAGAGTTAGAATATAAAAATCGATATTTTCACTGGTCGTAACCATGAAATATCGAAAAATATTTCACCGATATTTCTCGATAACCTATCGGAAAGCATGAAATAAAAACACATCATGAAATATAATTATAGTTCTACAGTCGAAAGTATTTCTATACAAAGGTTAATTGTTTTATAGAGTGTTACATTTTTATGAACGCTGAATGATCTCAGAGCGATTTCAGTGCCACAGACGCACTTGTATATACCTGGCCGTGCTTTGGTAATAAGCTCACGGTATATGATATCCTGAAAACAGTTCTCAAAATAAATCCATACTGTTCATACTTAGGCTGCGAAATACTACTCCATGGTCTTTTGCCTACAGCGTAGATCTAATATCAGACTGCACAGAACATGCAGCCTGATCTTGGATCAACACCATCTGATATAGAGAGATCTTCTTTCTGGCGAAAGGATCTTTGAAAATGCAATATTTGGATAGTGTATATGAGCTCGAAAAGTAATGTTTATTTAGTCTATGTAGCCGTTTAAGGGTTTACAGACTTGTATATGCATAGTTGTAAATTTATTTAATTTCCTTCATACATGGTCAAGTCAAACCTTATTAAAGTGGTTGAATAGCTCATCTTTATTCTAAAAAAAATAATTTGCGCATCACCTCTATATCGTATATAATGTTTATTTATACGATATAATGGCGATGCGCTAATGTGCTCTTTTTAGTAACGGTGTCGCGCAGTTACAGTTTCGGTGTTCCGTGATACGCCTATGAAACTTCAGTGGCCTATGCTGGAACCTAGAGTAACAGTAGATATGTACAAGATGAATTTACGAGATTTTGGAGCCCCTATCAATCACTTGTCGTCAAAAGGACAAATAATTACCAACACTTCTCTGCCATGAAATTGATTCGTCAGACCACCTGCAGACGATTTTGTGCGAATTGCAGCAGACGAACTTTTGAAAACATTTCTTCACGAGAAATTCTCCTTTTGCCAGTCATGTTCTCTGGGATTTTTAGATGAAAATTTAATTCATCATAGTAAATTGTCATTTTACAAAGGTCTTTTCAAAGAGATAATGAGTAAAGTCTCTAATTTACCAAACACGCACACGTTAAATGCCCAGTGGCAGCCAAAAGTTAAATTTTAATTTTAATGCATTTTGACACCCACATTTTTTTTTTTAGCTTATGCGCCTTTAAACTTTACGGTTCTAGAGACAAGGGCATTTCAAAAGTTTAGAGGAAAGAGAGCAACCGCTCAAAATTTCGCAAATTGCTGTCATAATTTTCTTTGCTCTTACTTTATTATAATTAAAGCCACCTTTGATCTCATTGTGTCACTACAGGAACAAAAACTTTGGGTCATGGCCATGAACAGGTGTTCCTGAGTAGATAAATTCTAGGGTGCCTGTATTGGCTGGGATTCAGCGAAAATGCAATCGGTTTACTTGATTTTTTTTTAAGGACTGTGGATGTATAATTTTGTTTGCAATCGGTTGACATTATTTTTTTGAAGGACTATGGACGTATACTTATGTGAACAACAGACGAAGAAGCCACAGGTTTGCCATTAAGCAACCTGTGAAGCTGCAAATATGGTGAATGTTACACTATATTCATTGTGTCAAAAAACCAGTGGTGTGGCACTTTTTTTGTCCGCTTTGTAGAATTATATTTGCGCAAGCAGGTATGTGGTATCGTGGGGGCGGGGTTACAAAATGAGTCTCCGTGAATGAATCAGTGTAGATCATCTTTTGTAAGTTTTTCTGGTGATTTTTCGCCTCTCATCTCTGTTGCATGTGAGAAGAGTAGTCAGTGGCTTGGAAAGAAAGTTGAATGTGTCAGTGCTAGTGTGAGAGAGCCAAGAAACACATGCGTAGGTGGACTGATCGCCGTGCTATGACCTAAGCTGTTAAAACGGCGTTCAACTCCGATACCAACAAACAAACAAACAAACCAGAAGTACTAGTATCATTTACAACACTACTTTTAGAATCTAATATGCAAGGTATTGGGTCCCGTGCTACTTGGAAAATATGTTCTTTCGTTTCACGTGAAAAATCATTATTTTTTTTATAATGGAACCTTTCAATAAATAACCCCGAGAATTACATCTGAAATTCAATTTTAAGTTTTTGCCAATTAGATAATACTGTTTTACACAAATGAATGTTTCATGACATTCCATCCTCTCTTCGGCTGCAATATATCATTTTATTTCATGCTTTCCGGTAGGTTATCGAGAAATATCGGTGAAATATTTTTCGATATTTCATGATTACGACCAGTGAAAATAACGATTTTTATATTCTAACTCTTCATTTGAAGGCGGAAACAGTTGTTCCCGCGCTAGTTACCTAGGTAAAATGCGCGTGTCTCACAACCAGATGGCAATATGACGTTATTTACCTTACATTTCTCGCGCTTGACGTAATATTGTAATGCGTTGCTATGCGGAAGGGGTACGCCACGGGGAATAACCGAAAAGAACTGTACTGGATTTTGATTAAGTTCCCCCAGAAAGGGTTAAAAGCATGAAATAAATAGAATATTTGGTTTTTTTTTCGGTGAAAGATCGAAATTTATTTTATCTCGTGAACATCATCGGTAATATTTTCACTCGTGGCTGCGCCTCTCGTGAAAATATTACCGATGATGTTCATTCGATTAAATAAATGTCGATCTTCACGTGACCGTAAAAAACAAATATCCTCTATATAAAGATATCATTATAAACATTATAATCAGACTTGCCTTTCTCTATACGCTTCTACAGGTGTGTTTAAAATAATTGATAAAGCTTTAACTCTGAGGTTGCGAAGCGCCACTCTAGGACCTTTTGCAGACAATGTAGATCAAGATTTTGTGCAATCTGATCTCGGATCTACACTGTCCGATAAGGAGATTTTTTTTTCCCAAAATAATAAAAATAATAATAATAACTTTGAAATAGCAACAATTTGGGTTTTTATAATCAATATGAACGTTTCATTTCACTTATTTAGCAGGTTAAGGGTTAACTGCTTCGGACAAGCTCGATTAATGTTTTTTTCTTCAAACGAGATGAAAATTTCGAACTCGGAATTTATTTTCAGTTCCATTTTATTATTTTGCGGTTTGATTATTTTTACCGTTAGAGAGGTGAAATCGGTTTTAATTGATTTTGTGTATAGTATAGATCTAGATCAGATTGCACAAAGTAAAAGCAAGTTTAATTCTTTAATAATACACCATCCCGAGTTTAAATGACCCTGGGAAAGGAATTATGGGAAAAGGAGGAGAGGCCGGTAACCAGTATTTTGTTTTTGTTTAATGTTCTCACAATATTTTTACGCTACTAACGACAAATTGCCGAGCCCCTAGTCAATATGCGTCACCACGGGACTTGAGAACAGGGAATCTCTTGTTCAAATCCCAGCCTCAGCCAATTTCTTTTCAAGGATTGATGATAGTCATTGCGACACGATTCATTCCTCTATCACTGTTGATCATTGATTCGATGGTGGTTATTTTGGAAAGCAGCTAGTAGCTTTGGAAGAATACTGTGCAAAGTACTGTAAACAGAGAATCCTGGAAAGTATGGATAGGTGCACTGGCCGCCGTGATATAAGTAAAATAATTTGAGCCATGTTCTGGTAAAGAGGAGTTAATGCATCTGCACAACAATGTTGAAAACGGCGTAAAAATACCATACAATCAATCAATTTAACGACAAATGCAATTTGGCTATTTGAGCATAATTTAGTTTCTCTTCTGCTAATGCTTTCAGTTTTTTACACGTATACCCGTTACAGATGACAAATGCCTAAGTAAATAGAGGATATTTGTTTTTTACGGTGAAAGATCGAAGCAGCCACTCATGAAAATATTACCGATGATGTTCACTCGATGAAATAAATTTCGATCTTTCACAGAAAAATACAAATATTCTATTGATTTCATGCTTTTAACCCTTTCTGGGGGAACTTAATCAAAATCCAGTACAGTTATTTTCAGTTATTCCCCTTGGCGTATCCCCTCCGCATAGCAACGCATTACAATATTACGTCAAGTGCGAGAAATGTAAGGTAAATTACGTCATATTTCCATCTGGTTGTGGGGCACTCGCATTTTACCTAGGTAACTAGTGCGCGGGAACAACTGTTTCCGCCTTCAATTGAAGAGTTAGAATATAAAAATCGGTATTTTCATTGGTCCTAACCATGAAATATCGAAAAATATTTCACCGATATTTCTCGATAACCTACCGGACAGTTAAAAAAAAAAGGCAGAATTATTCAAGCGTTTTAGTTCTTTACTTTGGCGTATCCAAGCCACGGCTCCTTGTTGGCCTAATATTTTGTCGTTTTGGTAAAGAGCTTTGGACGCAGACAGTCTTCTCCACGGACTAATGAGGTATGTAAGCGTTTTATTCTAAATATAGAAACGAATTTTTAAGAACGTTTGGTGTCATACCTCTGGTTTTTGGCCATATTGAAATTAGAGTGAAATCGACCACCTTGGAAGCTTCACGGATCGCTTAATGGCAAACCTTTTGCTTTTCCTTCTCTTGCTGTCTAAAGTACATCCTTACTCCTTCAAAAAATGCATTAAAACAACTTTTCAAGCGATTTCGTTTTGCGCTAAATCCCAACAAACACGGACACCCTAGAATTTTTCTTCTAAAAAATACCTGTTCACCGCAATGATCTCATTCCTCCAATGACACAAAATAGTCCACTCAATATACAATAAAAACACATATAAGTGGTTCCCCACTGCCTAAATTTGAAGAAAATCTAAATTATAAATCACTAAGGTATGGTGGCATATTTCTGCCGCGAGATACGAGATAGCTATTGCGATAATTTAAGAGAATTATCGTGATAAAACAAAGTTTCCTGGAAATATTATCTAGATAACAAAAATTTTCACGATAAAAATATCGCGATAATTCTAACTGTTATCATGATTATTTTTGCTTTCGTGCCCATAACTGACATTCACGGTATCTATAATTAGATACTGTTTCGGAACATCTTCGTCTTCAACCTTATGAATTCTGCTTTTCCCTAAATGGTTTTAAAGTTGTTCGTAGGAGGCATTTCGAGTCGTCTTTGTGATTTTACAGACTTCTGTTCATTTCCAGTCTTGTCAAAATTTACCAGTTAAGGTACAATTGCTAACCATTCGAATTTTTACTTACTGCAATCTTGTGAAGTCAAAAACTACCGAGTTTATCCAAATGATAAAATTCGCTATTTATAGATATCGAGAAACATAGACTTATCACGATAATTTTATCTCGAATGTCATCTCCGTGCACGATTGAGAAATTTTTCGATAAAATATTAAGTTTATCGTGATTTTTTTTTTCAGGAAATTTTTCACTATCTCGATAAAGTTTCCAGGAAACTTTAATTTATCGCGATAGTTTTCTAAAATTATCATGATAGCTATCTCGTATCTAGTGGCAGAAATATGCCACCATACTAAGACCTCTTAGCTCTGTGAAACAGTGCAACAAAAGTGCTACTGCAAAATTTCACATGGGACTACTTTTGATACTGCGACCCGGAAGCAGTCTCGCTGTGGTGCGACACCGTCTGCGGGAAAGACCTTACTAGGGATTTCTCACTTTTTTTCCCCCTAGGTTGCATTTTTCAAATACAGACCTATCTGAATTGGGCATTCTGGGTACAGAACCGGACTACTTTTTAAAACGACAACCGTTACTTCGACTTTCAAAATGAAGGTTTACTTAATAAAACGCCACCTGGTACGATTCATTCAGCCATGGTGTCCAGCTAGCATGTAATTTTAGTTGGCCAGCCTTGGGAATCGAACCCACATCCTCAAGTAACCCGAAACTCGATGTTCACGAGTCCTACGCTCTACCACTTGAGCTATGCGGGCTGTTCTGTACCTGCAATTCCCAAATCAGATAGGTTTGTATTCGAAAAAATGCCACCTAACGGAAGATAATGACCGAATTTCTAAGAGCGTCTGCGCGCAAGAGCTAAGAAGCGGATGTTCTATTTATCCATTTATTTACTTACTGGAAATAAATATTGAATTGACTGATATAACGTCTACAAAGCGTCCCATTATCCCATCATAATATTTGGGAAACAATTGTGATGTAATAAATGCTAGACAATTGATTTTTATATATGCCCTTTGTACTGGCCGACAGAGAGTTAGCCGCAAACAAAATCAATCGTTGATCGGAAAATATCGCAGCTATATTTACAGAGGAACCCTTTTGCAGTGATTCAAATCTGATATGATTTTATTGTTTGTTATTTTATCAAGATTTAGATCAAATTAAAATATATTAGCCAAACTCTGTTAATAGGGGTTAACTTTTCATGCATCTGCAAAAAGTATCGACCAGGTCAGCCTGCGCAGTCCGCGCAGGCTGACCTGAGTCGAAACTTTTTTATTTTGGTCAAATTTTTACATGTCAAAATCCTTTTACTTAAGGTTTCTGCCGGTTGTTTGACAAATTTCAAAGCCTCTTTTCAGAGAGCATGGCTCACTTTATGAATGATCAACAGCAGCGGAGTCGGAATAATGCACTGAATTTATCTCGATAGGAATTATCAGTATATAACCACATTGCCAATCAATCAACCATTCCGAATACAACTGCTTACGTCTTACAATGAAAACATCGTGGCAGAAAGAAAATTCCTTGTGACGAGCAATTTCTTTCTGTCGCATGCTTTCATGAAGCCTGGGTTCCAGTTCGTTCATTGTTTTCCTTTTCTATCATTCGGACGTTACTTTGTCAAAAATGACGGCCTTGGGACATTCGAAAACCGATTGCAGCGACATCTACTCTATTCCGTCTCACATCTCGATTCTGAATTTTCCCTCACAGTGTTTGTGAACATGATGAAGTCATCCTTGGTAAATCATAATCTTAACAATGGGGGTCAGTATTCATATCCATTCTAAGAATTATTCGAATTCTCCATATTTTGACCGACTAACTCATTGACTGTAATATTCTTTCTCGGTCAGTTAGCTAGTTTTGGATTTCAGACATAGAATTGATTTCAGTATGGTTGGTGACAAAAACTACCATATTAAACGAATCTGATGGTCAACACTATTTTTACCATCACGCCGTTATTTCAAATGTGATATTCAAATTTCACTGACTAATCAGATTCGCTTAATGTATTTACTGAGGAGTTAAAATTTCCATCTCGCGGCGGCAAGTGAAAACCTTGTCTGCTTTCAAAAGTTTCGATCTGTATTACTCACTTAATATTAATCCATTTGTTCTGTTCTATGTACCAGAATGAAAATAAACTATCGCAGAACAGGATAAAAGTAATCACTTTCTCCATTCGAGTTTAGAAACTTGTGCAAAATACTGACTATTGATTCTGTGTGGTGTTAGGCAAGTAATAAAGTTTGACACCATGTCTTAAATATCAGGTTATCTTGATGGGGTGAAGGTTGTCACCTTGATGTAAACTGGTTCCCGTTGTACATATACAGGTACACACTTTGCTGTATTAGAGGAGGTAACCAATCTAGACAAGCTATAGCTACATGTACATGTAAAGTGTTGTTTGATTGTTTGGAAAGTTGTTTGGCGCCGTTTTTCAACATTGTTTTAGTGATATTTCGTCGGGCAGTTCACTTATCTATGTTTGCCTGAAGTTTCATTTACGAGTTTTACCATAGTATTCTTTCCAAGTCACTAGCTGCTTTCTCCCATTTTCCCACATAAACATCGTCGAAAACAGTGTTCAGTGGTGAGAGAGGAATGGGCCCTGTCGCAATGACAATCATCAAAACTCGGAAATAATCTGGGTTGCAAGCCATTTACGTTACCAAATGAGCAACTGTCATCGTAAAAGTCTTTAAGGAATTAAGCTACGTGCTATTTGTTTTGTGCTTGCATGGGTTTCTTTAGCTTATGCATGCACACTAAATCTAATGGCAGAGGGTGCAAGGATGACAACTGCCGTTGCCTTACTCTTTGTTTTCCTTCACAAGTTTAGCTGAATTATGACTTTGGGTCTTGACTCCTTGAAGATGAAAGTAATACCATGGGAAGCGGTTTGACATGCAGCACTCCATTCAAGCTTTGTCGGAAAGCTTTCCTTTTCAGCGATCTGGATTGGTTCGCGTCACTCCATGGAAATTAACCGACGTCTTATGCGTTTTTTGCTTTGCTGACTGGGTCTATATGTATGGAAGTTTTATAAAATCATGAAATCTTTAAAACTCGGGAATAACAACGGTTAACTCTTGTTCCATATCTGAGAACATGCAGCCTACTATTGCTGTCAGTGTACACATCTGTCTGTCTGTCTGTCTATCTGTCTGTTTGTGTGTTTGTTTGTTTGTGTGTTTGTGTGACGTTAAAGACAATTCATCCTCTTTTCACTCAAATCATTCCGGCCAGTGCACCTATCCACGTGTTCTTCAATTTCCTTTTAAAACCATTTTGCGCAGCACTTGTACCAAGTTGTGGATATAACAGTGAAAAAATAAGGAATAAATCCTGTCGCAATATTTAGGTTACGAGACTTCGCGTTCCGCTTTCATAAATCCATCATTGTTTATTGATCTCTGGGACAGTATTGCGTAGCAATGAAATTGGATCACGTGATTCAATAGGTCTTTAATTGCCCTGTAACACGATCATTGGATTCCCGCGAAACCCTTCACTATAAACAAGTGAATCTTGCTCTTTACCAAACAATCTCGAGTTTTAACGACCATGAGAAAGAAGCCTTTTGAAAACATTGTGGGAAAAGGAGAAAATGCTGGTAAACAGCATTTTCTCCTTTTCCCACTATGTTTTCTTGTCGTAAAAGAGAACTTAAGCTCATTTGTATCAATTTTGAATTTGCAGTCTCTTGATGTTTTGAGTTTTTTCGAGAGTCTAAACGTTGTCATGAGGAAAATGGTTTATGCATCTCCGTTGCCCATTATACCAAGCAAGTCATCACATGATTGTGGATCCATAAAATCCATTTTGCCGAACGGCCGACTGAATTATATGGTAGAATGGTCCTTGGACGTGTAGAAAATTCACCAAAAGCAGAAAGTTTCGACCCAGGTCTGCCTGCACAGGCTTCGCAGGCTGACCTGGCTTGATACTTTTTGCAGATGCATTAAACCCCTTTTCACAGAGCATGTGTCAACTGGATTTTGTTGAAAGCTGCTTACGTGGTCCATGCTGGATGCAAGGGCGGGTGGCCCTGTAGTAGACGATCAAGTGTTTTACGATTCTGGAGAAGAACGCTTTCGAAAACATTGTGGGCAGCGGAGAAAATGTTGATGACCAGCATTTTCTCTTCTTCCCACAGTGCTGTCTTGCTGTTAAGACAAATCCGTTAATATAACCTTTCTTTGATTGATTGATTGATTGATTCTCCGTTTCATGATTTGTGCTCACATCCGGTTGACCATATCGGCGACGCCCCCAGAAGGTTCAGTGTGAATTATATAATAGGGAATACGTAGTGTAAGATACAGGTCGAAACCCATTCTATGTTAAGACTGGTTCTTTAATGTATTCGTGGTAGAGCACCGTCATGTGGGACCTGAAGTTTCCAGGCTAATAACTGAGCTAGAAATATCTGTAGCGAGCGATTGGTATAATAATGCAAACAAAGTTGTATAATGATTAATGTAGAAACGATATGGAGAACTCTTAGTCTTCAAGGAACTGTAACCAACTCTCAGACATATTATCAAGCAGTGAAAATATACAAATTACTGCAGTTTTAAGGCTATTTTGTCAAGAATATCTCTCAAAGTAACCGACAGTGCGGGTCTAAGATCAGACTGCACGTTCTGTGCAGTCTGATCTTGATCTACACTGTCTGCAGAATTCAGTCTCACGATAAATGCTAAGGAAGGATATTACTCTCTTCACCAAACAAGCCTGTGTATTTAACAACTCCCAAAAAAGGCTTTTTGAATAGATTGTGGGAAAAGAATAACATGCTCGTAATACTAGCAATCAGTTTCTCCTTTTCCAACGATGTTACTACCATTTTAAAATTACATGAAAACCTAATCAGTTAAGCAACACACAATTTTTCGTCTGCTAATACTACAATATGGACGATTCCAGAATGTCTTCTTGCTTTCCGGTAGGTTATCGAGAAATATAAGTGAAATATTATTCAATATTTCATTGTTACGACCAGTGAAAAATATCGATTTTTATCTTCTAACTCTTCAATTGAAGGCGGAAACAGTTGTTCCCGCGCACTAGTTACCCAGGTAAAATGCGCGTACCATTCAACCACATGGAAATATGACGTTATTTACCCAACATTTCTCGCGCTTGACGTAATATTGTAATGCGTTGTTATGCGAAGGGGGTACGCAACGGGGAATAACCGAAAGGAACTGTACTGGATTTTGATATAAGTTCCTCCCAAAAATGGTTCAAAGCATGAAATAAATAGAATATTTGGGGTTTTTTTTGTGAAAGATCGAAATTTATTTCATCTCGTGAACATCATCGGTAATATTTTCACTCATGGAAATATTACCGATGATGTTCCCTCGATGAAATAAATTTCAATCTTTCACCGTAAAAAACAAATATCCTCTATATGTTTTCGTCTGACATGGGGGTTTACTCTTTCCCAAACAATAAATTATTAAGTCTTCCAAGTTGAAAGTAATTGCAGACAATAAATTCGAAACTGGTACAATTAAGCTGTAGTTCTCTAACAGTGTAGAAAACATTGTGGGAAAAGAAGAAAATGCTGGTTACCAGCATTTTCTTCTTTTCCCACATTTTTTCCCTAAATTGAAAGTAATTGCAGACAACAGATCCAAAATTGGTATAATTAAAATGTAGTTATCTGATGTAGAAAACATTGTGGGAAAAGGGAAAATGCTGCAAGCAGCATTTTCTCCTTTTTACACTTTTTTTTTTAAAGAAAAACTTTCTTCTTAAACGCATGCTTGTGTAGGTTAAGGGTCAACTTTTTACCAAACAACTCCGAATTTCAACGACCCTGAAGAAATTACCTTTTGAAAACATTGTGGAAAAATGGGAAAAATACATGTATTGGTATCTAGCACTTCCTTCTTTCCTGAATTGTTTTCTACCATTCCAAAAATAAATTTCTATCTCTCTGCAGATGCTTCCAATTTGAAAAAAAAGGGTCTCTATTTGTGACGGGTGGTAAATTGTTAAGCTAACTTGGTTACAGCGTCAGATACAAAGGAAAAAAGACGGCGACGTACAGTTAAGCTATGCAAATCCAATTATTAGTATCCGCTTATTTCGGGCACTTATGGTTAAGTTGATTTTCATTAATTTGCCTCTAGAACATAAATCACACGTCTCGGGATCTACGATTGTCTGAACGCCTTATTAGGGGCCTTTTGTAGCGGAAATCTTTATATAATTTATCTCAATGGCAGATGAAAATGGCCGTTAATTTGGTATCTGTTGTTGGTTCTGTTAAACGCTGAATCAGACGATCTTCGTGTGTTAATGCCGAGCCCCGGTAGATCAGTCGATAGCATGCAGGACTTGAGAACGGGGGTCATGGGTTCGATCCCTGGCTCGGCCAATTTCTTTCCGAGGATTGATAATAGTCATTGTGACAGGATTAATTCCTTTCCCAACGCTGACACTGTTTCGACGATGGTTATGTGGGAAAGCAGCCAGTCGCTTGGAAAGAAAATTGTGCGGAGTGCTGGTGTAAGAGATTCCAGGAAAGCATAAATAGATGCTCTGGCCGCCGCGATATAACTGAAATAATGTCGAAAATGGCGTTAAACATCATACAATCAATCAATAAATCAATCGTGTGTTAAAGACACTTAAGATAAAGGCCCTTAGAAGCATTATGGGGAAAGGAGAAAATGCTGGTAACCAGCATTCCTCCTTTTGTTGGGGAATCTTTGTTGGGGTATCTGTGGTTGGCTTTGTTTGACTCTTTCCATACCATAGACGACACCAGAAGCTTTTATGGACAGTGTAGATCAAGATCAGACTCCACAGAACGTACAGTCTGATCTCTGATCTACACTGTCCACTGCTATATTCTAGATTACGACCAAACTGCCTCTTGATCTTGAAGAGGAAATGTATTTTTAGCCTATCAGAAAATGCAATTTATTTATTCAGTAGTGAAAGAGTTAACGATGAGCCGGACGATCTTGTAGCTTAACCACCCTTGGGGAAAAAGGCATTTGAAAATATTACGGGGAAAAGGAGAAAATACTGGTAACAAGCATTCCCTCCTTTGGTTGGGGTATCACAATTGCCGTTGAAAAGGGCATTAATTTGGTATATGTGGTTGGGTTTGTTTAACGCTTGAACCAGGCGGGCTCATGTGTTAAAGGCCCCAAAGAAATAGGCCGCTTTTTAACATTGCAAAAAGAGAGAAAAAAAAAAAAATGCCGTTAATAAGCATTTTCTCCTTTTCCCCCCACAGCATTATCTACCCTTTCATAGTTAATTTCTATTCTTTGAGCCACCGTTATCTTATGCAAAATGTTTTCAATACGAATGAGACTAAAATTTTGTAGTATGGCTAACCTTTATCTACACAGTTCCGAGTTAAAACGACCCTGAAAAAAGATTTTGAAAGCATTGAGGGTAAAGGAGAAATAGAGGATATTTGGGGGGGGGGGTTCGGTGAAAGATCGAAATTTGTCATCAAGTGAACATCATCGGTAATATTTTCACGAGTGGCGCAGAAAAAAACCCAAAAATTCTATTTATTTCATGCTTTTAACCCTTGGGGGGGGGGGGGCTTACATCAAAATCCAGTACAGTTCTTTTCGGTAATTCCCCGTGGCGTACCCCCTTCGCATAACAACACATTACAATATTACGTAAAGCGCGAGAAATGTAGCGTAAATTACGTCTTATTTCTATCTGGTTGAATGGCACGCGCTGTTTGCTTGGGTAGCTTGTGCGCGGGAACTACTGTTTCCGCCTTCAAATGAAGAGTTAGAAAATAAAATTGGTATTTTTAACTGGTCGTAACCATGAAATATCGAAAAATATTTCACCGTTATTTCTCGATATACTACAAGAAAGCATGAAATAAAATGCTGTTCTCTCCTTTTCTCATAGTTTTTTTTTTTTTCTATCATTTCAAAGTTAATGCCCATCATTTGTGCCACATTTAAATTGTCATCTGCAAATAACCGCATAACGTCATATTACGGCGGTAACTTTCTTATTAATGTTCCTCTTGGATATCACCAGTAATAAAGGAAGGTTCCGCCGTGCCTTGCTCAAGGAAATTCCTACCGTCCCAAGCAGGGATCCAACGAGAATTACTTTACCATGAATCCATCGCCTTCATCACTGAGAGTCCTTTCAGTCTGATAACCTTGACCCTTTGCCTAACCATCCCGGTGGTTTTGCGGTTATGGAGGAGACGGGCTACAGAAAACATTGTTGGAAAAGAAGAAAATGCTGGTTACCAGCATTTTCTTCTTTTCCAACTATGTTTTCTACCTTTCAACAGTAAAGTCTAAACATCTGAGCCAAAACTTTGAATCTACACTTTTATTTTATCCTATGCAAAAGCTTTCAATTTAGAAAACTAAAAAAAAAAGAGAAAAGAAAAAAGGCCAACATGGGAATACTTAAGGGTGATAAAATTAATAACCAGCATTTCCTACTTTTTTTCACAAGGTTTTCCACCTTTTCATAGACAGTACCTTACCACAGATAAATCAAAACACTTCATTAGCCCAACTTTTGCAATCAAGCTTTTGATCAAATATTTTGCGAGAGCTTTCATTTGAAAAGATGCAAAATTCTGCCCCGTAGTGAAGAAGTAAGGGTGCAAAAAATTGATTTGAAATGTCATAAAACGTCTTCGAAGACATCCTGAAGGAAAGCCTTAAATCCATACAAATGCTACTAATCCGAAGATAAGAAATCAGAAACGTATTTCCAGGAATAGAGTGTCGTTGCTATGGAAACGTAACTTAGTTAAGTTTTCCCCATCTACTTTCCTATAAAATTAATGTATTTTTTTCAACAGGAAATTTACAAGTGGATTTCTTTTTCTTGAAATTATGTGTCTTCGAAATTTGATTAGCTGCAAGATAAGAACAATAGGACATAAAAATACAACAGAGTTTTATTACTATGAAATTAAAGTGTTATGAAAGGTCATACAAGATACCTCTATTTCCAATTTTGGCTTAGATTCGCATTTCTTTGTGCACAGTAGAATAATGTGTTCGCATAACTCTTTCACTTCTGAATAAATAAATTGTATTTTTTCAATGGCTACAAATACAGTTTCGCTACAAGATCAAGAGATGATTCACTCATAATCCAGAATGAAGCAGTGGACAGTGTAGATCAGAGATTAGACTGCACGTTCTGTGAAGTCTGATCTTGATCTACAATGTTCACAAAAGCTTCTGGTTTCGTCATTAGTATGGAAAGAGTTAACCATTTACCACGCAATCCGAATTTTAACGATCTTTGGCGAGAAAGCTTTTGAAAACCTTGTGGGAAAAGGAGAAAATGCTAGTAACCAGCATTTTCTCCTTTTCCCGCAATGTTTTCTTCCCTTCCAAACACAAGTTTCAACTTTTGACGATGATTATTTGAGAAAGCAGCCAATAGCTTGGAAAGAATGGTCTGCGGAGCACTGGTACAGGAAAATCCAGGAAAGCATGGATAGGTGCACTGGCCGCTGCGATATAACTGACATAATGTCGAAAACGGCGTTATACAACATACAATCAATCAATACAAAATGTGCGAATGTTCAAGCATTCACATTTATGAGCCGCACAAAACATGTAATTTTTCGATTCCTTGAAAAAGCAGTCCTGTGGAACTGCACTGTACCTGTACTTCAACCAGACCAATTTTATCTGCAATCTTAGATGTCTATGATTAGCAGAATTTAATGTTTGGTTCGTATATAACAGAAAACATTGTGGCAGAAGGAATGAAAATATTGCAGTCCGATGCAAACAAAAAAGTCAGCTATTTGAGGAACTGTTTAACAGATTTGCTGAAGATAGATAGGGTATCAGTGCGCTATTAATAGTAATAACTGCACCGGTTTACTACTTATAGAAAAAGACTCATTGTGCTATTTATAGTAACACTCAATCAATGAAAATTCAGTCGCCTGTGATATCAATCAACAGACACCACATGTATTTCCTAACTTCCGAATTAAATTTAACACGTCCTAAATTCTTCCCCATATTTACCATGAATGAAAACTCTCTCGTGGCGATTAGTTATGCAAATCTAATTACGAGAACCAAATTATTCTCAGTTCTAGGCCGCCGCTGCGTTTCTTTATTAACCTCACGGAAAATATATCAAGCCGGTTCAGTTCTAACGTCTTACGCCTTGGCCTGAAGCTCTAGCTCAGCAAACTTAATTTGAACTTTCACACATCAAAATACGTTAATTTCTACAGCTAACTTTTCTTGACATGTGACAGATGATTTTCGAAATATCAAAGATATTGTGCCAAACAGTAAATATTTCCTCTTGTCTCATTGATTTTACTTGAATGCATGTATTAAATGGCGATTGTATATGAGCCATGCTCTTGGAAAAGAGGGCTTAATGCATCTCCGCCATGCATGATACCTTGCAGGTCATCACAGTATCAAGGATCCATAAAATCCATTTTATATAACAACCAACCAAATTATGAAGTAAACTGGTCCTTTGAGTCGCAGACTATTGACTTATAGTAAAAAGTTTCAGCCCAGGTCAGCCTGCGCGGATTGCGCAGGCTGACCTGGGTCGATACTTTTTGCAGATGGATGCATTTAGCCCGATTTTCACAGAGAAAGGCTCATATCAAGCTGGTTTAGATCGAACGTTTTGGCCTGAAGTTCTACCTTGGGAAATAAAATGTGAACTTTCACACTTCAAAATACGTTAACCCATGCACTGCTAAATATACTACTCAAAATTTGCTAGGCATCACCATCTTAGATTCAGCCGATATGTATGTGTGGCATGCAGCAGGTATAGTTTTTCAATATGGAACATTGCCACGCTGATGGAAAAAACCATCTGAGAAAACGAATGTTTTTTTAGCAAAAAATTATTTTTGTAACATGTAAGGATCCGTATTGAATTATCAAAATGATCCCTATCAAAGTGTCAGTAGTCATCAGCATTTTCTCCTTTTCCCACTATGTTTTTATAATGGAGTTTTCCTCGTTGAAGACCACTAAAAAAGACAAAAGGTTACAGTTATAAAATGTCAGCTTTCATTCATAAGAGCATGAAAAAAAAATGACACAATTACAGCAGAGGTGGTGGATTCAAATGTTTTGATTTATATATTTTTCATCATTTTTTATATTCTGCCTTTACTATATAAACTACACTTCATAAAACTTCAATAAACATGAGTAATAAAAGAGAAGGACAGCAGTTTCATGCACAAAAATACACTGATGCAACCAGTGTTCTAATCCTTTATCAAACAAGAAAATTTCAAGACTTGTCCAACTGAAAGGCATTTGAAAATGATAAATTGATTGTTGACCAGCTTTTTCTCCTTTTCCCGAGGTTTCGAAAGCCCTCCGACACACGCCATTAAAACATGGCATTATTTGAGTCATACCAGTAGTAAAGGGTAGTTGGATAGGGCAAAATAGGCGATTTTGCCCTATCCGACTTACCCTGAGTGCCCCATTCTGCTTTCCCTGACAGTAAATGGGGCCCCGGGTAAGCAGAATGGGGCACTTTTGGAGAAAAATGTGTCATTTTTGGCCGATAGTTAGCCTTTTATTGCAAATAAATGTTCTATTTATAGTAACATTTTCATGCGGATTCTCGAATTTTATCGCTTACTCGGTCCCCTTGTGAGCTGTTGCAGAGATTGGACAGTCCCTATCTGACTTCCCCTGAGTCCCTATTCTGCTTATCCTGAGTGGGGTTGTACCCATTTTGCTATAGTAAGACTATATAGGTTCGCTACGCTAAGAAGGATTGTCACATAGTTTGTAGTTTAGTCAGCTGTTGGTTGAGACCGTGATATGGAATAGGGTTAGGACTGCTTTATTGTTTACTTTTAACCACTACTTGGGCTTTAAGTGGGGTTAGGGCAAAAAAAAGATCAGGGTTTGACTTAGACTTTTTTTCATTGATTTGATATAGAAGACAACCTGATCTTTAGTCCTTACCACACGTCAGAGTAGAGATCAATGGGACTGTGTTGTACTTAGGCTGCTTTATTGTTTACTTTTAATCACTGCTTGGGGCTTTAAGTGGGGGTAGGGCAAAAAAAAAAAAAAGAGCAGGGCTTGACTTGGACTTTTTTCATTGATTTGATATGGAAGACAACCTGATCTTTAGTCCTTACCACGCATCAGAGTAGAGATCAATGGGATTGTGTTGTACTTAGACTGCTTTATTGTTTACTTTTATCCACTACTTGGGCTTTAATGGACTTTAGGATTGATATGGAATACAGTTTGATCTTGATCTCGCTGTACCAGGCTGAGGCTAGGGGAATGGTTGCCCTTAGGCTTTTTTGAGTGTAATTCTTTGACTGAAAGTCTTTTGACTGAAAATTGACAAATTTGAAAAGAAAGATCATTTCGTAGTGTTGAGTAGCCCTGAAAAGGGCTGTTTTTGAGTATTGATTTATCTACCAAGTCTACTGGTCTTTTGGAATGATTTTACACCCACAATGTTCGCAGCATACTGTTTTTGGCTGTTGATTTTCCTTTGATTGTTTTTCTTCCCTTACAACAGTCACGATTGAGTCTGCTAGTTTATGAAGACTGCTTTTATCAAAGTCATTCTCCACTGGAAGCTTCACAGCAACAACTGAAATACGCTTTCTCTGTTGGCATAATGTCTCAATGTTTTTGCTCAGTTGCTCGGTGTCTGCGTTCAAAGTCTTTTTTTCCTCCATTTGTTTGTTGAAAGTCTTCAGTTCTTCTAAAATCTGAGTCAATATAGAATCTTGTTTTGAATTCAACTGTCTTACTTCTTCAAAAATGCTGTCCATTACCGTCGTTGGGTTGATGAGTGTTGAATTCATCGCTGTCGATGGATTGATGAGTGTTGAATTCATTGCTGTAGATAGAATATCCCCATTGTTTTCTTTCGGTAGGAATTCATCTGTGTCGAAACCATCCAAGTTAATTCCGTCCAAGTTGAAATCCATTTTCTCCGTTAGCACTTATCCGTACTACTCGAGAGCTGAGAGACGAATGATTCATTATTTGGAAAAAATCGACGACTTTTATACGTTTGCAGTGGGATTGACCTACTTTGACTTAGAATTAAGAGCGCGTTCCCGGGCGAAAGCACCCCCGAGTCAAGATGGGGAACATTTACCCCGACCTGAGGGATTTCATACCACCCTCTGAACATCGTGGATGGCATAAGAAGCTGATAAAGCTGTATCCTTCACTGGTATGGAATTTATTTATCCAACCAATGAATGGAGAAAAACAGCCCTTTTCAGGGCTACCATTCCCCAAGAAAGAGCTTTCTTTCAAATTGTCAATTTTCTCTCAAAAGACTTACAGTCAAAGACTTACAGTCAAACAAAAAAAGTCAAGCCCAGAATTATTTCATATGTTTTTTATTCAAACATTTGTACAATGAAACAAGTAAGGAACTGTAAAAAACAATGGAATGAAAACATTTAAACAAGTCAGCCTTTTTTTTTGTTAAAACAATTGAAACTGTTTTTCACTGTGTTTTTCTTTTTTTCTTTGGAATGTTCGATTCACATTCACTCTTTCGTTTTCGTCCCCTTTCATTGTTTTTTAATATCATATCTGGACAGATTTTATCTCCATGTTTTTTTGATTTGCAAAAGAAACACTTCTTTTTTTCTCGCTTTCTCTTTTTTTCGTTGTTTTGCTTTTTCTCCTCTTTGGGTGAAAGAGCCTCCTCTGAAGAAAGTTCGTTGTTTTTTAGTTCCAAAGTTGATTGTTTTCTTAGATTATCGTTTGTAGATATTTTTTTCTCTATCTGTTCTGTTATTTTACAGATCTCTGCAACGCTGATAGTCGTGTTGTCAATCTGCATATTTTCGATCTGATTTTCAACCGATGATCTTGTAGTCTGTGGTGTGAATGTTTTCCATTTATTTTCGTTACAGAATGATTTTAAAACACCAACGAATTTCATGTAGTGAAATTCACCACCCAGATTCATTGTTGGTGAAATTTTGATATCATGACTGCGTGGATCCACATAGACACTAGAGGCGCTTGAGCGCCTGTATCGCTCCACAGGCCTGATATTTCTATAATGGCGAAAGGAAGTTTTTAACAATTATCATTCAATCCTGCATTTTAGCTCACTGAAGAAACAATTTGGTAGACAACCACCATAGGAACTTACCTGCAAAACAACCATGAAATCCAATGAATAGTTTTAGAGAAGAAATTTTTCAAAGATTTTACTTTATACCATAAAAGGAAAATGAGTCTCCCATAAAAGCCATGTTTTTTGACAGATCTTTTCTTTTTTAAGGAATTCTGTAAACCTGTATCTAAGGAACATTCCTGCAAAATAATAATGCTATCCAAATAGCGGTTTGGGAGGAGAAGATTTTTAAAGGTTTTTTACTTTGGTTGCCATGGCAACCAGAATTCTTCATGGAACACAATTATTTGAAGGAATTTGAAAGAGGACCACGAAAGGAACATTCCTGTGAAATTTGGTAAAAATCCAGTCAATAGTTTCTGAGGAGAAGTTTTTTAAAGAAAAAGTTTACGGACGCACGCACGGACAGACGGACGGACGAACGGACGGACGGACGCACGGACGGACGCACGACGGACACAACGCCATGACAATAGCTCGCTGGCCGAAGACAACCACCATAGGAACTTACCTGCAAAACAACCATGAAATCCAATGAATAGTTTTAGAGAAGAAATTTTTCAAAGATTTTACTTTATACCATAAAAGGAAAATGAGTCTCCCATAAAAGCCATGTTTTTTGACAGATCTTTTTTTTTTTAAGGAATTCTGTAAACCTGTATCTAAGGAACATTCCTGCAAAATAATAATGCTATCCAAATAGCGGTTTGGGAGGAGAAGATTTTTAAAGATTTTTTACTTTGGTTGCCATGGCAACCAGAATTCTTCATGGAACACAATTATTTGAAGGAATTTGAAAGAGGACCACCAAAGGAACATTCCTGTGAAATTTGGTAAAAATCCAGTCAATAGTTTCTGAGAAGTTTTTTAAAGAAAAAGTTTACGGACGCACGCACGGACGGACGGACGGACGCACGACGGACACAACGCCATGACAATAGCTCTCTGGCCTTCGGCCAGTGGAGCTAAAAAACGACTGTTTCTGTCTGCTTTTCTTTTTCTGGACAATTTCTAGCCCAGTGTCCTGGTTTGTTGCATGTAAAACAAATATCTGTTCTCTTTCCATCCATCCCATATCGTCTATCGATCGTTGCTTGATTCAAAACTCTGTATCTGGTAATACGGTAAACATCTTTTTCTGTTAAATGTTGATGGGATAAAAATGACCCCACGTAATTCCCGATATGTTGAACTTGATACTTTAACGGAACATTGCTGATCTCGTAATCGTGGGTGTATAGGTTAACATACAGAAACATCAACTTTCCTAGCAGTGGTGTATTTTGTAGATTAAACTCGCTCATTATTTTTTGTCAACTGTACTGTCTGAAGTAGATCAGAGGAATGATATAGATTTCGTTGCTATCGTCTCTATTTATACACTATCGGGGTGAAAGACTATATAAAATCCCAAGTTTTCTGACTTACCGTGTCATTGTCTTACAATCAGACATAAACGATGGGTAAAAGAAAAAAGAATAGTACCCTATTCAGATAGTGAAAGTGACGATTATGGTTATAAAAGTTTAAGGAAATAATTCCATGTTACATTGTTTTGAACTGAACGGTCCGAGTAAGACGCAAAATATCGCTGAAAAATTATGCTGCCTTTACCAATAGAACTACATGAAAAGATTTATGGAGAATTCGTTCAACAGCATACGCTCGATGAACGAATACAGCTTAACATTAAACTCCGCTGTGTGGAACTTTGGATAGATAAATTTCACAGAGGGTTTGCAAAAGGAGAATCGTCCTGCAAATTGTATGGTATACAGCACTTTATTGGGATGTTGGTAGACGATTCAGATTTGAAACACATCATCAAAACTTATTTAGCAACTTACTGGTGGAAAGACGGTGCTAATGGTAAACAAATGCGATCCACAAGTCGAAGGTGTTTCATGATCATAGGAAGAACCGAAGAAAGTTTTCTGAACGTTCTGAAAATGAAATCAGTTTTATTTAACTTTTACTTACGCAACAAAAAAGGATCTATTCGAGACTCTGAGGAAATAGTGGATACTATGGAAGGCTATATCTTATTTGATAGAGATGTTACAGAGAAAATTGTATATTCATCTCTTTCAACGAAAGACGTTTTAAAACATGTTTATCCATTTAGTGGAACACGTGAATTCAGTGAAATGGACAGTGTATATCCATTTTATTTGGGTGATGACCAAATGCACAAAGACATTACGGAACATGAAGACAAATGGAGAAATCGAGGGATTTGTGAATTTGCATTGTAAAATGTTAAGCCTTGGTCACACCGAGCTAACGGACGAGTAACGGATAAAAAATCATTTTATCCGTTCGTGTCCGTTCGTATCCGTTTTATGTCCGTTTCTTATCCGGTGAATCCGCTACTTGTCCGGCGATGTCCGGCGATGTCCGTTCCGTCCGGTAGGAAGTTTTGAGCATGTTCAAAACTTTCCACCGGACAAAACGGACAGCGACATGCAAATGATAGACTTTGGATGCATCTGACAATTTATACCCTCGGCATGTCACGTGACCGGTACGTTCCTCGTACGTTGGTGTTCGGTACATTTCCGTTCATCGCACGTTTTGTCCGGTTCTCATGCGTTGCACTTCCGTTTTATCCGGTACAAGTCCCTTACTTGTACGGTGATATCCGTTAATAGACCGTTTATTATCCTGTACATATCCGTTAAATGTGCGTTTTTTTCCGTTACATGTGCGGTACTCGTGCGGTCATTGTGTGGCTTCCTCGCTCCACACACCGATCGCGTGAGCCTCGAGCGGCAGAGGAGATGAATTTTGTCACCGGATAACCAAATTCTGCATGTTTTTGTCCGTTTCCCCCCCCCGTTACATATCCGTTAGCCGGTCTGACCAAGCCTTTATATTTTAAAATGTTATATTGTAAAATGTTATATTTGTTAAAAAAATGTTTTATGCCATATTATAAGAAATAATTCATTGTAAAAATAATTCATTGTCAATATTTCGTTGTCAACTCTGAATAAAATGTTTTTTGTGAATAAAAACGCTTTCATTGTTATTTATGTTGTCATTTTATCATTAGACCTTAAAGAGAAAAGTAAAAAAAACATGGAGGTGGATGTACAATCTATTTTATTTCAACACCCTTGTAATATTTTCATCACAGGACCGAGCGGGTGTGGAAAAACAGAGTTCGTTCATAAATTAATTGACTATCGAGAAGACTTGTTCAACATCGTTCCTGAAAGAGTTGTCTGGTGTTACAAAGAATGGCAGTATGCATACAATCTTATGCAGGAAAAATTTAATTCACAGTTTGAATTGATAAATTTCGTGGAGGGAATTCCTGACGATGAAAACGAAATTGTCAGTGATGTATCCATTCCACATTTAATAGTCTTTGATGACATGTTGGGTGAAAAAGACGAGGAAAAAATTAAACTTTGGTTTACAAGAAAAGGTCATCATCGTAATGCAAGTGTGATTTATATCACACAAAATATGTTTCAGCAGTCGAAATCGACTCAAACCATTAGTCTTAATTCCAGATACATGATTTTATTTCGAAATGAACGAGATAAAAATCAAATTAAAACACTGGCTCACCAAATGCAAGCCCCACATTTGTTATCCGCTTATGAAGACGCTACATCGATGGACCATGGATATCTAGTCATAGATTTTCATTCACGAACAAACAAAAATTAAGACTGAGAACAGATATATTCTATCGTTGGTATACACAAGGAAATGAAAGAGGACCCATTGTTTATTCTCCTGCTTAAAAATAGGTTTTGTCAAAAAAAAGTTCTTATTTAAAAGTTCCTATTTGATGTTCTTGTTTTAAAAGAGAATTACATTTTAAATATAAATCATTTTCATGTTTCACGTCAATCAGTAAAGATGGTTATACCATATAACCAAAATTTGCTTTTAGCTGCTTTGCGAAATTTAAGTCAACAAACCGATAGACATGCAAGAGAAGCTCTGTTAAAGGCAGGATTAAAAGATATTTTAAAATGGTTACGCTGGCAGCGAGAAACATCCTTGAAAATAAAATCAAATTACCAAAACAATCCACTACGTACATAACAAAACATAGAGAAGATATTGAGAGGTTAGCAGATCCGTCCACAGATGATGAAAGTAAACGTAAAATTATTTTAAAACCTGGAGGAGGTGGATTTCTGGGTGGTGTTATTATCAGAAGTTTACTGAGATGGGATGGAACAAAAACCGTTAGGAACTTTGGGGCTGAAAGACAACCTCGAAAACGTGCTCCACAAAAGAAGAAATCTCCAGAAAAGAAGAAATCTCCAAGAAAGCGTGCTCCACGAAAGAAAAAATCCCCGAAGAAGAAATCATCTCCAAAAAACGATCACTCCGCGCAGAGAGCCAATACCAGACCCAAGCACATCAACTCCAAAAAAGATCACTCAGCGCTGGGAACCAATGCCAGGCACAAGCACATCAACTCCGCGCTGGGAGCTAACACCAGCCCCAACCACATCATCTCCAAAAAAGATCACTCCGCGTAGGGAATCAATAGCAGGTCCAACCACGATAGACTGGGGTGAGAAAATGGTTCAACTCAATTTGGAATTGTTGATTCTCAAAGACCACATGCGATTGATGAAAGATTTGTCACTACCCGAAAACGAAAAACTGGAGAAAGTAGCATTTCAGAACATCAACAGTATCCGAAGTCCAGAAAGGAATTGTTAAGTGAAAGATTGCAGAAACTCAAAACAAAGTATTCACAATTTCTGGTACCAGGTAGAGCATTGCAGTTTGAACCCATCCCATCCGCCTCATGGTCTCCATATACATTAGCTAAATACAAAAGAGGTAAACACAAAAAAAATCAGTTGGTGGAGGATATGACCCAATATAACTTTGACACAGGAAGATACAAAATTGACTACCCCAATGGGATGATCCACCTTGGCGAAGGAAAAACCATCCCCATGAACGCAGGCCTAGGAAGCAAGTTTTAGATTACTCAGCGATCTTGATTCACAGTTTTCTTAAAAAAGAATTCTGACTGTAAAAGATAGGATGTTACAACAGGTATAAATGACAGTGATATGGATCGTACATCATCATTTAATTCGAGATAGAGATAAAGTCAACATGAAGAAAACACCTCTGATTAAAAAACACGGTTCGATGGTTATGGCCATGATGCAGGCTACACCAAAAATATGTAAAAGACTTGTGAAGGATTCGCCATCAGAAGTGATAAAATGTATATCGGAATGCTGTCATAATGTTTTAAAAGGCAATGTACATTTATCATCAGCTCAGAAGAAGCAGTTGTATTCAAGCCGACAACATCTCAAACGTTTAGCTTCGAAATCGGTCTCTGAAAAAAATAAAAAACAAATTTTAAATCAAAAAGGTGGATTTCTTCCATTGCTTGCACCTGCATTATTACCTTTGTTCGGAAAAGCCGTGATCGGTGGAATAGGAGGGGCTCTAAAAGCCTTGTAATTATAATTTTTTTTTTAAAAAAAAATCACACCATGTCTGTAAGAAAAATGGTTATTGTGCCTTACCAAGCCTTAGAAAATATGAAACGATGGAAAGCCGAACAATCTCAAAAACCTCGTTTACCACCCGACCCACAAGTTGTAGATGTATCACATCTTCAAAAAGACATGAGTCAGATTTTACAAAGTACCGATTTGTCAGAAACAGAAAAGGCTCGAAGGTATGGTGAAACTTTGTTTAAGTTACAAAATTCGCTTCAAAAAGCAAAACCATCCTTGATCAATTCTCTTCCAATGGCAAAAACTGATGATCGTGTACAGAAATCAGCATCTGTTGCCTTGCATGATCAAATTTTGCAAAGTGTACCAAAAACCATGAAAAGAAAAGCTGACTTACTTTTGAGTATGATAAAAGATAACAATAATTTAACTTGGAACGAACAAGGAGTCGTGTCATACAAAGGTATACGCATTCATGGTTCCAATATTATTGATCTTATCAATGATGCAATACGTCAAAGAAAAGGTGTTGAACCCAGAGGATGGAAAACTTTTTCGAAGGCATTACATGAAAGCAATATACCTCAAGAAGTTATTGGCAATTTGAGCCGATGGAGATGATGCAAAAAGCTCATGATAAATCACTGAGTGAAGATGAAGAATCCTATGGAGAATCTGATCACTTATTTCACACGCTAAAAAGCGTACGAAAAAGTGCAAGGAAGTCCCCTACAAAAAGTGCTAAAAAAAGTATGGAAAGGATCAAAGAAAAATCGCCATACATGAGGCCTGAAGAAAGAGAACGATTGAAGCAATTCTGTGTTAAAGAACTGTTAACTCCACCAAAGTCTATAAAAAAGACCCCGTCTCGTCAAACACTTCAGTCATGGGAGCCATGGTAAAGCCTAAACTTGATTATGTGTTAAGAAAGTTGTTTTATGATCCTAACAGTACTGTTGCATTTACTGGAATAAATCAATTGTATCACGCTGCAAAATCTGTTTTAAACGGAATAAGATACAGAGATGTTCAAGAGTGGTTGCAGGGTGAATCCACCTATACCTTGCACAAACCAATCCGTCGTCGATTCAAAAGACGAAAAACTATTGTAGGTGGTATAGATTATCAATGGCAAGCTGATTTGGCTAACATGCAACATTTAGCAAGACAAAATGATAACAAGAAATATTTACTTTGTGTGATTGATGTGTTTTCAAGATTTTCATGGGCTGTCCCTATTCCAAATAAAACGGAAAAACTTTGATTGAAGCATTTCAATCTATTGTTCAGAAATCAAAAAGAAAACCTTTGTCACTTCAAACAGATAAAGGTTCGGAATTCAAAAACAAACTGTTTCAACAATACTTGAAAAAGAATCAGATTCATTTTTTCACCACTGAAAATCCAGAGACAAAAGCAAGTATCGTTGAAAGATTTCAACGAACTTTAAAAACGAGAATGTGGAAATACTTTACGTACAAGAAAACAAGGCGTTACATTGACATTTTGAATTCTTTAGTTAAAAATTACAATCATACTTTTCACAGAAGTATAAAAACATCTCCTGTACTGGTAACAAAATCAAATGAGGCAGAGATTTCGAAAAATCTGTTTCGGCAATTATCGTCAATTGTATTGACAAAGAAGCCAAAATTCAAAATTGGAGATCGTGTTCGAATCAATAAAACAAAACGTACATTTGATAAGGGATATTTACCAAATTGGACGCAAGAAATATTTGAAATCACTCATGTCAACAAAACATTTTCGCCTATCACATATAAAATAAAAGATTTACAGGGTGAACAAATTTTGGGAACCTATTATGAACATAAACTTCAATTAATAAAAGATGATGAAATTTATGAAATTGATTCAGTTCTTGATAGATGTACAAGACGTGAGGGTAAAAAATTAATCAAAGAAATAAAAGTCAATTGGAAAGGTTATCCAAAAAAATTTCAAAGTTGGATACCAGAATCCTATTTGGTGTCTTGAACAGTAAAAAAACTTTTAGATAAAAAGTCACTGCATTCATTATGAATTCACAGTCGAACATTGAGACTGGAACAGAAAGTGTGGATAGTAGTAGTAGTAAAAATTACAACTGCTGTGGAAATCGTGTTCCTAAGAATCAGTTTACATATATTTCACAGATTATAGTCATTTACGCAATTATTGCAACCTCATAGTACATTTAAGTATTCAAAGTCAAGATCGTGAATTGTGGTTGATATTGTTAAGTAGTTCACTTGGGTATATTCTTCCATCTCCGGGGTTAAAATTCACCAAATCAGGACAAAAACAACCGGGTGTTGATTTCGTAGACAGTAAAAAATGAATTCGTTTTATCTAACTCTACCTAGCGATAGTTCCATAAACTTTTATCCGAACAACACACAGTGTTGTTTTAAGGTTCATTTACCAAAGACAGTTCATATTGACAAGGAAAAATGGGAAGTTGCGTTAGTTCAACTTATTACTCCCTCTCAGTTCTTAAACATAAGTGAAGAAGAAGCGCAGTTCAAAATTATAACAACAGATGCCGATTTTACCAAATTAGTATCAGATCTAGACAGAAAAAGAGATAATATGCAGGTATCTCCATTAAGACGAAATAGTGCAGGTAAACCGATAAAATGGACAATTCGATTTACCTTTCCATCTGGGAGTTACACTTCACCACAGCATCTTATAGAGGTAATCAATGAGTTGATTCAAGATAACATAGGCGTTGCCCTTCATAAGAGATCGGCGACTCTGTTCATTAAATATTCAACTTTATCCAAACATCCGAAAATTATTTTCGAAAATATTATAAAAACGGGGCTCAAATTACATTCATCACTGTTTTTAAAACTGGGTGGATCACCAGAATACAAAAATGAGACATTTTTTCAGGGTAAAAATATTTTCGATTACTTTAAATACACTGCTAACATTGATGCTGGCTACAATCATCTGTACGTTTATTCAGATATTGCTGAACACAATATAGTGGGTGATACACTTGCTCCCATACTTCGTGTTCTGCCTTTCAAAACATCCGATGCGATTGAAAATAATTATGGTTGTCAGCATATCAATCATGAAATTACAATACCGCATTACATTCCCGTTTCGAAATCCGATTTCGATATGATTCACATTCAAATAACGGGGGATTCTGGTATACCAGTTCATTTCATTATTGGTAAGACAATCGTTAAGTTGCATTTCAGACAACGTTCAACTGAAAAATAATTAAAAAATGTTACCAGTTTATCGCGGTGTAAAACATCAGTATGGCTATGGATTTGGTTCCCTATTTAAATCAGCACTTAAAACAGTAACTCCATTGATAAAACCTCTAGTCAAATCTGGGCTTAATGCTATTAAAAAAGAAGGAATCAAACAAGGATTACGTGCAGCAGAAGATATCCTCTTACGAGGCAAAAATCCAAAAAAAGTTGCAGTTTCACGGGGAAAACAATCTATTCATGATTTAGCACAAAAGTTAGAGGTAATGACAGGGATAAATAAAAGAAAATCGCGAGAAACACGTCAGTTATCTTCTCGATCTCACAACGGTAAGATCATCAATAAGAAACAAAGAAATCATTACAGTAGACCTAGACCTCTTGATATATTTGATTAATATATTTGATTAATATATTTGATTGAAAAAAATTTGAAAATGATGCAAAACGGGTCTTGTGAATGCAGTAAATCAGAACTCAATGTTCTTTCTGTACCACCTACAATGACAACTATGCAAGAAAATCAATGGGTTGAACATTTTCCAATATCATCTTTGTCAAACAATGCACCGATAGAATTTATCATACCACCTCAAACCGAACATTGGACAGATTTGGCACAATCGTATTTGTATATCAAATTCAAAATCATTAAAGCAGACGGTACTGATTTAGAGGCCGCTTCAAATGTGGCACCTGTAAACATAGTATGTTTAGCAGCGTCGATTTGTATCTAAATAATAAATTAATCAGCAGTAATTCAGACACCTATCCATACAGAGCGTATATCGAAAATCTTCTGTCATATAATGCCGATAGCAAGTCTACGCATTTGAAAGCTAGCGTACTTTGGGCTGAAGACACCAATGGTCATTTCAGTTCACTCGACCATAATGCTAATAATGAGGGTTTAAAAACAAGAATAGGTGTAATTGCACAAAGCAAAAACGCAGAACTTTTCGGACGATCGCATCGTGATCTATTTCAACAAGAAAAATATTTACCGAACGGAATTGAAATAAGACTTAGATTAAACAAGACTTCGGAAAACTTTTGTCTCACAGGAGGTGCTGGTGCACCAGCTGCAAAAATTGTACTGGAAACAGTCAGTCTTCATGTGCGAAATGTTGAATTGTTGCCTGTTATTGCAAATGATCTTAATCATGTTATTGCTCAGCAAAACATAAAAATTCCTATTCGTAGAGTAGAAGTAAAAACTTTTACCATTGGCACTGGACTTCAGTCTAAAATTGAAGATCATTTGTTTCAAGGACAGTTTCCAAAACGTATTTTCATTGCAATGGTAACAAATGCTGCTTATAATGGGAGTTATGGCACCAACCCATTTTTCTTTCAACATTTTGATCTGTCAAAAATAGATGTATTATGTAATGGTCACAGTATTCATAACAGACCCTTTGAGCCTATCTTTGAAGGAGGACTGTATTTGAAATCATATTTGTCAGTGTATCAGGCTATCTCAGCCTTAAGACTCAATAAATCATTTGATATTGCCAAAGAAGACTATATTGGTGGATACTGTTTGTGGGGATACGATTTGACAGCTGATCAAGGCAGTGAAGAAGGACAGCTTCAACCTATAAAAACTGGAAGTCTTCGAATTGAACTTCAGTTCGCTCAAGCTCTAGCAGCAGTTATCAACGTTATTGTCTTTGTTGAATTTGACAATCAGATTGAAATCAACAGTTTGAGAGAAATCATCACAGATTACTAATCTTGTAATCAACAGAAAAACAGTCCTTTTCAGGACTCTGAACAGATCTCTTATTCATTACCCCGGAACAAAAAGACAGCTTTCACAAAAAACAGTCCTTTTCAGGGCTAAGGAGTATATATATATCAAAAACAGTCCTTTTCAGGACTAAAGAGCATATATAGAAAAACAATGCTGGGACTCTAATTTGCTATGTCCCTGAGAGAAGAAGCAGAAAAAGTGAAATATTCTACTTCAAAGTGCATCTCTACTCGGAAAAATGACATTCACAATAGCTTCGAAAAACATATGATTGAAGAATTACAAAATCTTATTACCAGTGAAGTTCGCAACCAGTGTTACGGATGTCAAGTGGATCACCCCAGTCAAATACAGCACTTTATGTGTTTATTCAAGAACAGACAAGAACAAACTGATATGTTCATAGAAAAAGCTATGATGGAATTAAATCCATACAAAATCATGGACGAATGGTATCCTGAATTAATGGAAATGAAACTCGATGAAAGTGGATATGTGGAAGCCTACAGATTGTGGAAGGATTTAAAACAAAACATTTTATCTGAATTTGTGGATTCGTCTTGGCTACATCACTGGTGTAACAAAGTAAAACAATCCTGGGAAGAAAGTGACTAAGAAAAAACGTGATGTATACTTCTGAAATTCAATATATATTGGATCATGGAATATGGATAAAAAATCTACAGGCAAAAATGTGTGCAAAAGACCAGTTACCTCGACAAAAACCCAATCATGTGAAAGCTTATATTGTGAATACAGAGTGATCAAATATGCCAGGAGAACACTGGGTGGCAGTGATATTCAACAATAGTGACGATGTACTATACTTTGATTCCTACGGACTACCACCACTTGAGCCTGAAATCATAAACTTTTTAGACAATCATTCTTTATCGTGGAGATACATTCGTCAAACTCTTCAGAGTCTACAGGGGAAAGTTTGCGGACTTTACTGTATCTTCGCATTGGATGCTGCTGCTACAGGATACAATATACAGAAATATCTTCAACAAAAATTCCTCTCAACGGAACATCACCGAAACGATCGAGCTGTATCATCATGGTTTTATCAGCACTACGGAAATCTATAGAACAAACTCTCAGAGACTTCCCACAAACAGTGAAAAAAAGACATAAAAAACATTTTCAATGTTCTTATTGTTAACAGTTCTTTATTTATGTGTCTTGTTGTAAATATGTTCATTGTTCAGTTCTGTTCAAATAAAAGTTCTACTGTTTAAAAACAACGGAGTTTTTCATTCTTTTTTCCCAAAGTTACCTCTTAATTCTGAGTCAAAGTAGGTCAATCCTAGTTCTGACGAGAGGATTGACCTACTTTGACACAGAATTAACGTTGTCCAATCGATTCGTTCGTTATATCATTACACATTTTGATTGGTCACCGTTAATTCTGAGCCAAAGTAGGTCAATCCTCCCACCAGCTTATAAAAGCCAACGATATTTTCCAAATAATGAATCATTCGTCTCTCAGCTCTCGAGTAGTACGGATAAGCGCTAACGGAAAAAATGGATTTCAACTTGGACGGAATTAACTTGGATGGTTTCGACACAGATGAATTCCTACCGAAAGAAAACAATGGGGATATTCTGTCGACAGCAATGAATTCAACACTCATCAATCCATCAACAGCGATGAATTCAACACTCATCAACCCAACGACGGTAATGGACAGCATTTTTAAAGAAGTAAGACAGTTGAATTCAAAACAAGATACTGTACTGACTCAGATTTTAGAAGAACTGAAGACTTTCAACAAACCAATGGAGGAAAAAAAGACTTTGAACGCAGACACCGAACAATTAAGCAAAAACATTGAGACATTATGCCAACAGAGAAAGCGTATTTCAGTTGTTGCTGTGAAGCTTCCAGTGGAGAATGACTTTGATAAAAGCAGTCTTCATAAACTAGCAGACTCAATCGTGACTGTTGTAAGGGAAGAAAAACAATCAAAGGAAAATCAACAGCCAAAAAACAGTATGCTGCGAACATTGTGGGTGTAAAATCATTCCAAAAGACCAGTAGACTTGGTAGATAAATCAATACTCAAAAACAGCCCTTTTCAGGGCTACTCAACACTACGAAAAGATCTTTCTTTTCAAATTTGTCAATTTCTCATAAAGAGATACACTCTAAGAGTTACACGCTCAGAGCTACACTCAAAAAAGCCTAAGGGCAACCATTCCCCTAGCCTCAGCCTGGTACAGCGAGATCAAGATCAAACTGTATTCCATATCAATCCTAAAGTCCATTAAAGCCCAAGTAGTGGATAAAAGTAAACAATAAAGCAGTCTAAGTACAACACAATCCCATTGATCTCTACTCTGATGCGTGGTAAGGATTAAAGATCAGGTTGTCTTCCATATCAAATCAATGAAAAAAGTCCAAGTCGTGCCCTGATCTTTTTTTTTTTTTTTGCCCTACCCCCACTTAAAGCCCCAAGTAGTGGTTAAAAGTAAACAATAAAGCAGCCTAAGTACAACACAGTCCCATTGATCTCTACTCTGACGTGTGGTAAGGACTAAAGATCAGGTTGTCTTCCATATCAAATCAATGAAAAAAAGTCTAAGTCAAACCCTGATCTTTTTTTTTGCCCTAACCCCACTTAAAGCCCCAAGTCGTGGATAAAAGTAAACAATAAAGCAGTCTAAGTACAACACAGTCCCATTGATCTCTACTCTGATGTGTGGTAAGAATTAAAGATCAGGTTGTCTTCCATATCAAATCAATGAAAAAAAGTCTAAGTCAAACCCTGATCTTTTTTTTTGCCCTAACCCCACTTAAAGCCCCAAGTAGTGGATAAAAGTAAACAATAAAGCAGTCTAAGTACAACACAGTCCCATTGATCTCTACTCTGACGTGTGGTAAGGACTAAAGATCAGGTTGTCTTCCATATCAAATCAATGAAAAAAAGTCTAAGTCAAACCCTGATCTTTTTTTTTGCCCTAACCCCACTTAAAGCCCCAAGTAGTGGATAAAAGTAAACAATAAAGCAGTCTAAGTACAACACAGTCCCATTGATCTCTACTCTGACGTGTGGTAAGGATTAAAGATCAGGTTGTCTTCCATATCAAATCAATGAAAAAAAGTCTAAGTCAAACCCTGATCTTTTTTTTTGCCCTAACCCCACTTAAAGCCCAAGTAGTGGTTAAAAGTAAACAATAAAGCAGTCCTAACCCTATTCCATCTTACCCTATTCCATATCACGGTCTCAACCAACAGCTGACTAAACTACAAACAAGACTTTCAGTCAGTACAACCCCACTCAGGGTAAGCAGAATAGGGACTCAGGGGAAGTCAGATAGGGACTGTCCAATCTCTGCAACAGCTCACAAGGGGACCGAGTAAGCGATAAAATCCGAGAATCCGCATGAAAATGTTACTATAAATAGAACATTTATTTGCAATAAAAGGCTAACTATCGGCCAAAAATGACACATTTTCTCCAAAAGTGCCCCATTCTGCTTACCCGGGGCCCCATTTACTGTCAGGGTAAGCAGAATGGGGCACTCAGGGTAAGTCGGATGGGGCAAAATCGCCTATTTTGCCCTATCCGACTACGCTCTACTACTCATACCAAGACAGCTAGTGCACCTATCAATAGTGCCTCTATCATTTTTAACCAGTAACTTTGTAAAATAATCCTTCGTAGCCACTGTCTGTTAAACCGTAAGAATATCGCTGGAAATTATGCTCGGACATGAGTGAGGTTGATTGATTGATTGTATGGTGTTTAACGCCGTTTTCAACATTATTTCACCTATACATGTGTTCCTGGAGTCTCTTTTACCAGTACTTCACACAATTTTCCTTCCAAGCCACTGGCTGCTTTCCCACATAATCATCGTCAAAACAATGGTCAGTGGTGGGAGAGGAATAAATCCTGTCGCAGAGACTATCATCAATCCTCGGAAAGAAATTGGCCGAGCCAGGGGTCGTAGCCAGGGATCGAACCCTGGACCCCATGTTCTCAAGTCTTGCAGACATGAGCGAGGACTGAATCCTAATGCAATGAAAATCATCAATCCTCGAAAAAGAGCATGACAGAGCTACAATTCAAGCTCTTTACCACTGAATCAGCCCAGTACTTTACAGATCTGCAGAGCTTGGCATTCAAACTTCTGTTGAATTCTAGATGCAACAGTTGCATATACATAAGCCATGCTCTGGCAAAAGGGGGCCGATACATCTCGGCACATGCATTATACCAATTAAGCCATAAAAGCAACTTTTTTTAAACAACCGAATTACTAGTAATCAGAAGGTAGATCAGTCCTTGGGCATACAGAAAATTGATCAACAGCGAAAAGTATCTGCTCAGATCAGCCTGCGCGGATTGCACAGGCTGATCTGGGTCCATACTTTTAGCAGATGCATTAAGTCCCCTTTTCATAGAATATGGCTCATATAGCTTCTAATTCTTCATGTTTGTGAACACAGACTTGATGCCACAATAGTGGATAATACACCTTTGAAAATGTCCAACTCTTTCTTTTTATTCATTTTGATGAGTTTTTTCAAAATATTAAGGGACATGTAGCATGAAAATAATATCAATCATTTGCTCATAAATGATCAGTGATTTTTGCCTATGAAAAAGTCTTTGTTAAAAGTCAAACTCCTCATGAACGTTCCCCACATATTCACAGACAGAATCGTATTCCAGTGTCAAAACTTTCTCTCTATCACTGAGTAACTGGACCAAACACTTGCAGTTCTTTTTGTCTCTTTCCATTACATGAGCAACCTGCAATAATATGTATATCATATAGTCAATGCCTTTCTTGAAACTATATCAAATTACAAGCCTGCGCAGGCTGACATGGGTCGAAACTTTTTGCTTTTGGTGAATTTTCTGCATGTCCAAGGACCATTGTAACATCAGGATTCAGTCTGTTGTTAGAAGAAATAGATTTCATGGATCTATAATAACGAGAGGACTTTCTAACTTTAATGCATCATGGATATCCATTAAGCATCCATATGCAAGATCATAGCTCACATTTTCACATTTCGGCTATTTTCCTACGGAAAACATTTAACTTTATGGATCCTAGTTACCTTTTAACAGTTAAACACCATGAATAATTCAACCTTTTGCCAAACAATCCCACGTTTATAAGATCCTGAGGAGGGGGACTTTAGAAAATGTGGATACATATATGGTATGGTGTATAACGAGGGCAGGGGATCAAATTTTCACCGATTTTGTTGCACGCCTTGCCTAATCATATATGATATTGAAGCAGTTGGCAATGTACAATTTTTAGTAACAGTGTCCATTGATCAACTAATGAAAATTTTATATTCTGTGATAGACCAATGGAGTTTTAGCGGCCTATGATAATACATACCTGTCCTTTATATTTTCCACTGACAATACAGATATAAGCTGAGTCTGTCTTTGGTACCAGTGTTTCCAACATAGACTGTGAAATCTCTGAAACATACCAATTTAGCAAATATAAAATCAACAACAACATATGTCAATGTCTCTTATCATACTCTTTATCCATCATTCCAGATTTTGGTTTACACTGTGGTCAGGACAAACACTCTGGCAAAAAGGGGTTTAATTTATTTTTGTGATGCAATATGGCCTGCAACACGCGAAAAGGGGCATTCGGACATCTGTGTAAAGTGTCGTCTTGGATCAGCCTGCACAGTCCGCGAAGGCTAATCCGATACGACACTTTCCGTTTTCATGTAATTTTCTGTTTTGCGCACGTCTACTGTAGCACAAAATCTAATGTAGTCGTAAAGTGCCGTCTCGGACTAGCCTGAGCGGACTGCATAGGCTGATCCGAGACGACACTTTACGCAAATGTCCGAATGCCCCTATTTGCGTATTGCAAGCAATATAACAAGCAAGTTATCACATACTGATGGAGCCATAAATTCTGTTTAGTCTGACAAATGACTGAACTATGAGGTAGGCTAGTCCTTTGACATACAGAAAATTAAGCAATAGCAAAAAGATTCGACACAAGTCAACCTGCATAGACTACACAGGCTGACCTTGAATGATACTTTTTGCAGATGCATTAACCCTTTACCACACAATCCCGACTTTTAACGACCCTGAAAAAGAAGCCTTTTGAAAACATTGTAGGAAAAGGAGAAAATGCTGGTAACCAGCATTTTCTCCTTTTCCCACCATGTTTTCTACCCTTCCCAAAATAATTTTGCAATTTTGAGCCATATTTTTGTCTTCTGCAAATGCTTGCAATTTGGACTAGTCTACTATTTTGTTGTTTGGTAAAGAGTAAAACACCCTAATCAAAGAGCTTGGCTCCCAATTAGTCAGTAGATAAAGTCTAAACCCACAGGGATCATTTTCCTATAATAATTATTTATCTTTCAATGCTTCAGATTATGTCTTCATAAGGCTAAATACAAATAGTTAAATACAATAAATTTATAAAAATAAGTTGTACTTTGGTATGGTTTGAAATAAGTGGCAAAGGCGGCAACTATAAGTCACTACATTTGCCACAATTTTAAGATACTATGAAATGAATGCATTATGTCTCGATAAACCCTTGACTTAACATTTCTTAACTCTTTACAAACGACAAAATTTTAGACTTGTCCAAATTGAAAACATTTACAGACGACAAATCAAAAGTGGCTCAAACGGCTGAATTTGTCCTTGATAGAGTAGAAAACATTGTTGCTACCAGCATTTTCTCCTTTTCCAACAATGTTTTCAAAAGGTTTTTTTCCCAGGGTCGTTAAAACTTGGGCTTGTTTGGTAAAGAGTTAAACAAAAACATGTGCATTCTGATCTTGATCTATACTGTACAATGTGTACATATATATATATTACAACCATGCTCTGGTAAACAGTGGCTTAATGCATCTCTGTGATGCAGTATACCCAGCAAGTCATTACATAATTATGAATCCAGACAATCCATTTGGTCCAACAACCGACTGAATCATGAGGTAGACTGGCCTTTTGACATGCATATAATTGACCAAAAGCAAAAAGTTTGACCCATGTCAGCCCCCTTTTGTTGGGCTGACCTGGGTCGATACTTTTTGCAGGGGCATTAAACCCCCTTTTTACAGGCATGGCTCTTATATATGAGCCATGCTCTGTGAAAAGGGGGCTTTATGCATCTGCGAAAAGTATTGACCCAGGTCAGCCTGCGCAGTCCACGCAGGCTGACCTGGACCGAAACTTTTCGCTTATGGTCAATTTTCTGTATGTCCAAGGACTACTGTACCTCTTGATAAAGTCGGTTGTTGAAAAATGTGGATATCATGGATCCATAATCATGTGATGGCTGGCTTGGTACTACGGATCACGGAGATTCATTAAGCCCCCTTTTACCAGAACATGGCTCATATATTGAAGTCAGCATGCAAAGAAGTGAACAAACAAAAACTAATCTGAAATGCCAATAAAAAGGGACATAATATCTCCACCAAGTGCTCAGCAGGAAAACAGGAGTATAATGTTAATGTGCACTACGCACAAAGATACATAAGCTCAGAGCTTAAGGGTAGACATTGAAAACTGCATTGCACATCTACTTGAAAGATGTACAATATTAGTTGTACGGTCAGGTGGCAGGGGACTTGGAAACTTGTTCACGGCTGTGGCAAATCATGTCGCCCCGAGCTGAAGGCGAAATGGCGACATGATTCGCCACAGCCGTGAACAAGTTTCCAAGTCCCCGGGCACCTGACCGTACAACAAATTTATTATACTGTTTTACCATTCCAATGTGTATCGAGTGAAATTTACCTGTTTTATGTACTCATGAATTGAGTACACTGACAACACAGAATTTCCCTTCTGAGTTCCCCAATTCAATGAAAACTGACATCACTGAGAACTGACTTCACTGAAACCTTGGTAAAACACACAGTTTGGTGGATGAACTTGATGATGTCACTATGATAGACATTTGTCATATTTTTTTTTTTAAAACATGGATTTAAACAACTTCAAGGTAAGTAACTATGCATTTTAATGTTGTCAAAAAATAAAAGAACATTACTTACCACAAACGACAATTTGATTATCCTTGTAACATTACAATGAATAAGTTTCGACACTTCACAATTTGCTTACCTGACGAAGGGATGGCTCGTCTTTTATCCCGTGTATTTGTTTTAGAATGACAACAAACAATAATATATGTAACTATATATTCATTTATTGTAAAAAATAATCCATTCTTTCCGCTTTAATGACAACCATCAAGGGAACTAGAAAATAATATGGTGCAGGCTAGCCAGTATGTATGTCTTATGGCCAGCTCCTATCACTCGATGCCGCCATTTTGGAGTTGTGTTGAAAGTGTAGTCATGTATACAGGGCCCCCAAAAAGGAAACTGCTTTTACATGGATTTTGCCAGTGTACATGACTTGTATGTACAGGGCATATTATCCAATCAGATCGCGAGAAATTTCTTTGCAGTATACATAATAATGTTTATATACTATAGATGACACAACCCTGTAGGAGGTGTACACAACACAAATTTATGAGCCATGCTCTGTGAAAAGGAAGCTTAATGCATCTGCAAAACGTATTGACCCAGATCAGCCTTCGCAGTCTGCACAGGCTGGCCTGTCTTGAAATGTTTTGCTTTTGATAAGTTTTCTGCATGTAAAAGGACCAGTCTAACTCAGGATTCAGTTGGCTGTTGGAGAAAAAGGATTCTGGGGATTCATAATTCTGTGATGACTTGCTTGGTCTAAATTGGGACATGCAATAACCCTTTACTACACAACCCTGAGGAAGAAGGCTTTTGAAAACATTGTAGGAAAAGGAGAAAATGCTGGTAACCAGCATTTTCTCCTTTTTCCACAATGTTTTCTATCCTATCAAAGACAAGTTTCAATGCCTGAGCCATCTTTAATTTGTCATCTGCAAATGTTTTCAATTTGGAAAAGTCTAAAATTTTGCCGTCTAGTAAAGGGTTAGTTTAGTTTAGTTTAAACATATTTATTTTACATCGATTGAGAAACAAGTTCTGACAACTTATACTAATCCCTCTCGATTTTGCTTCCTGGGAACTACACCAGTACTCGAGCCGAATGCGTGGGCCAATGAAAGATCCCAAAAATGACACCAGCTCCCGGGTATCGAACTCGGGACCTGAAGGTTACGAGGCCGACGCTCTACCTCACAACCACAGACACCACGATTCCCTTTTGCCAAAGCATGGCTTATAACTATGTACTTGTACACAGACAGACACACAGTCTGATTCCAGTATACCTATTATACAGACATCTTTACAGCCAGAGAGTAAACAAACCCTGTTAAAACTTGATGGTGTTATAATCTAGTCAGCTGTGTAAACATAGATAAAAAATCAAAATAAGGTGTATGGGGTAAAGAAACTGTAGGGATCTGTCTGATTTCAACCGGAAACTGTGGTTGGTATGTCTATGGCTAGCCGCAACAGAATGAAATGCATTTTCTATCTGCCGTAATCTGTGCAACTTTGCAACCATCAGGGGCAATATTTGGCATGAAGATACAAGAGTGGTTATAGTTTTATAAAATAAAAAAAAAACAGTTAAAAAACTGGATGAAAACAAGTGAAGATGTATGTTTAAACTTTCGCTTTGGGGTTTGGGGTAGGGGAAAGGGGGGTGGGAGATAATTTGTATACCTTCAAGAACCTTTCCTTCATCTGTTTTACACACACAATTATCCTTATCAAATACATCTATTATCTCAACCTGCAACAAATTATAAAATTGATCCTATTACATATATGCACTATACAAATCGGTCACCCTACAGTGGACAGCTTTGGGAAACATTGTGGGTAAAGGAGCAATTGTGCGAAAGTAAACAGTGCTCTGCCAATGGGTAGGTTCCCTTTAACTTGGAACAATCATAATGCACATTGGTGGGACTTTGTCCTTTTCAAATTTACTTGAAAAGTAGTCTTGACTGCTTTTGTCTCACTATTTTAAAAGAGGCATCTACTTCTGCATGTCCCCTACCAAGTACACTAGGAACATCAACAATGATCCAATTGCATCAGGGTTTGTCCAAGCTTCCTTTCATCAACAAACAGGAGGGCCATGATGGCCCTATATCACTCCGTTGCCTTCTAACCCTTTATCACACAATTCCAGTTTTGAATGACCTGAAAGTGAAGGCTTTTAAACAAAGTTGGAAAAGAAGATAATGAGGTCAACCAGCATTTTATCCTTTTTCCACAATGTTTTGTACCCTGTCAAAGACAGAAATAATCATTTAAGCTACATTCAATTTGTTGTCTGCAAATGGCTTTTCATTTAGTCCAGTCAAACAATTTGCCATTTCTTAAAGAGTAAAATAAACATATCATGCACTTAATTGGTACTGACAGAGACATTAAGCATATAAAGTCTGTATGTCAATAAACTTACATGGGAAAAAAAAACTTCCCTTCCGCCCAAAAAAAGTCATGTCTATTTTAAATGCAAAGACAATGTCAGTGAATACAAGTCATGCATGTTTTTCAATGGCATGAAAGGTAAAGTTCTGGAACAAAAAACTGAATGATAGAAACCTTACTTTATAATAAATATTCCACTCACCTAAGCATAACTATTTGCATCAAAATAAATCTCCCTCCCTGGAAATTAAACATGTTCTACCCAAAAAAACTTGGATACCTTACACTATTAAATCAATAGTGCAGTTTTATAATCAAGGGAGGTATATAGCAACAAACTTTACATCTCTTATAATAGAAATTATTTCCCTTGATCACTATATAAATTCTTGTAGATAGGCCCATGTTAAAATTCTGGTAGAGGTACAGTAGATAAACCTACATGCCAAAGCAAGTAGCCCTAGGCCTTATGATATTGGTTTCAGACAAGATTTTTAAAGATTTTCAGTATTTTTCAGTTTTCTTGCCATCGCAACCATCGTTTTAAATGGAATCAAATTCTTTGAAGGAACCTTGAAGATAACCATGGCAGGATCATTTCTGTGAAGTTTCATCAAAATAGGGTGGGTAGTTTTACAGAAGATGTTTGAAATGAAATTTAACACAAGCACATGTGCACAGACGAATGCATGCAGGGGCAGACAGATGCACGCTGGGCACCAGGCCATGATATAAGCTTGCTGGACTTTGGCCAGTGGAGCTAAAAATCAGACAGTTATTACCATGTGTTGATTCAAAGCTATGGTGAGAATGAGATTTTAACCCTCTACCAGAAAACATAGTTGACCAGTCAAAATTGAAAGCATTTGTAGATTACAAACGTGGCTCAAATGATGGTCTTGTTTTCTGATACAGCAAAAACCAAAGAAAGAGAGAAAATGCCAGTAACCAGCTTTTAAAAAGTACATTTCTTCCAGGTTTTTAACACTGGATTGTACGGTAAATGGAGAAGCTGCCTTTACTATATGGCTTGCAACACACAAAAAAGGGGCATTCGGACATTTGTGTATTTGTCGTCTCGGATCAGCCTACGCAGTCCGCACAGGCTAATCCCAGACGGCACTTTACGTCTACATTAGATTTTGTTCTTCAGTAGACTTGCGCAAAACAGAAAATTACATAAAAACGAAAAGTGTTGTATCGGACTAGCCTGAGCGGACTGTACAGGCTGATCCAAGACGACACTTTACGCAAATGTCCAAGTGCCCCTTTTCGTGCGTTGCAGGCCATGTGACAAAGCATAAATTCCTTTGAGGATTCTACTTTTTCATTTTTTTTTTTTCCCTAAACCACCCTGAATAGAACACAAAAGAAAACAAAGTTTTACTTACTTTAGAATTAAAATATTTTCCTTTCTTGTACCTCTTGTCTATAATTCTAACTCTAAGCTTTGGTCTAACCCATACAACATCCCTGCTGGAATGACCGGAGGCACCATTTGTGTAACTGAAAAATACATCTAATAGAATTATGTAAGATAGCTTAACAAAATTTAAGACTACTGTATAAGTGGAAATTTTTGCAACATGGACATTTTTGCGATTTCTCAAATTTGAAAAGCTCGCAAACTTTTCTGTTAGTGCATTTTACCACAAGTATACAAAAAAAATAAGGAATGTCTTGAATTTGCAAACATTTCAGTACGCAAAATGTCTGTAATCAGTAATTCACAAATTTTTTGACATGTGTATATATCCACATATACAGTAGTTCAAATTGAAAGCATTTGCAGGCAACAAAATAAATGTACTTCAAGAATTGACTTTTGTTTGAGAAAAGGTTTTCCAATGATTTCTTCCTCGGGGTATTTAAAAGTCGGGATAGTGTGGTAAGGGGTTAAAGGAACACTAACTGCCAAAAGTAAACAATTCGACAGTCAAAATGCAGACAAATCTAATTCATACCATTCAAAAGTATGGATATCATCATGACCCTGCTATGTGCAACAGTGAAATCTGTAGAAGTTCCAATCACTGGCAGAAAAATGTATTGTTTTACTAGAACAAAGGTTCGCAACATGTAATTTGTTCTAGTTTTGCAAATACATTTTACTGCACATATTAGACTATACAGGAATGCGTTGTCAAACCCATAATTACATTTTTCCAAAATATTTTCAAGTTTTCCTCTTCAAGGTCATTAAAACTTTTGAATGTGTGGTGGGAGGATTAAAATCATTATGAAGTCATCTGATAGTAATGGTGCAACTGGAGAATTTTTTCGCTAGGTCAACTTTTTTTCATTTTGCCAAAATGTTTACAAAAGTAGTCTGCTGCATAAAAAAATAGTCTTCTTCAACACACATAATTATGTATTGTATTTAGTTTCAAAAGTTACAATCCAGTTTTCCACTGTTTACCAAACGACAAGATTTTAGACTTGTCCAAATTGAAAGCATTTGCAGACAACAAATTAAATGTTGCTCAAATGATGAAATTTGTTTTTGGAAGGGTAGAAAACATTGTGAGAAAAGGAGAAAAAGCTGGTGACAGTAAATTAAATGTTGTTCAAAACTTGGACTTTGTTTTTGGAAGGGTAGAAAACATTGTGAGAAAAAGCTGATTATCAGCTTTTTCTCCTTTTCTGACAATGTTTTCAATAGGTTATTTTCAAGCATTTTCTCCTTTTCCACAATGTTTTCAAAACAGTTTCTTTCTTAGGGTCTTTAGAAGTCTAAATTATGTGGTTAACCCTTTATCACATAATCCTGAGAGTTTAAATGACCCTGAACAAGAAGGCTTTGGAAAACATACTGAAAAAAGGAGAAAATGCTGGTAACCAGCATTTTCTCCTTTTTCCACAATGTTTTCTAGCCTTTTCATGACAAATCCCACCATTTCAGCAATATTCTATTTATCATCTTCACATGCTCCTGATTTGGATAAGTCGGAAATTTTGTTGTGTGGTAAAGAGTTTAAAACAGTCCAAAAGCTCATTTCTTAAAAGGTAATCAAACATACCATGAATCGATCATTAAAACTCACCTTTCCTCATATTTTCTTTTCTTATTTTCACTTCTATCATATTCCCTGTCTTTCTCTGCATGTCTTTCTCTCTTCCTATCTTGTTTGTCCTTAGGCTCTTTTCTGTCTTCTTCTTCATCCCTCAGTCTATCTTCTCTTTTTCTTTCCCTTTCCTCGTCCTTCTCTCTTTCTTCAGCATGATCTCTCTCCTTCCTCTTCTCCTCTTTTTCTTTATATCTATCGGCTGCACCTTTGTCTGTAAAATAAAATATTCTCAATAGCATAAAATTAACTAAATGTATTTACAAAGCGGAAGAATCTCGGACTTGTCGGAACTGAAAGGATTGCAGATGACAAATTAAAAGTGACTCAACAACTGAAAATTGTTTTTGGAAGGTTGGAAATTAGAAAACATTGTGGGAAAAGGAGAAAATGCTGATTACCAAAATTTTCTCCTTTTCCCACAATATTTCAAAAGCACTCTCCCTTAGAATCACAGATGAGATTTGGCTCCCGTGAAATGATTTGTCAGTTAAAGGGTAGGAAACTGTGGAAAGAAGGGAAAATGCTGCTTAGCAGCATTTTTTCCTTTTCCCACAATGCTTTCAAAATTATTCTCCCGCAGAGTCATTACAACACAGGATTGCTTGATAAAGGGATAAGTAGCCAGTTATATGGGCGCAGGATTCTACTGCCCTAGTTATCGGAGTTTTAACAACCCTGAAGAAGAAGGGTTTTGGAAAACGTTGAGAAAAAAATTAGAAAAATGTTGGTAATCAGCATTTTCTTCTTTTCTAACAATGTTTTCTACCATACAAAAGACAAATCACAAAGAAAAATCACATCATTTGAGCCTCACTGTCTGGTGAAGGGTTAAAACATGGGTTGAACAAGACGGTTTCTTACTGATATACTTGGAGTACTTTGAGTATTCTTTCTGTGTGACAAGTCGGATATTGTACTGACTGACAGTAACCACTTTACCACTCACAGTCAACTTTATCATCAGTCTCGCATTGTCTTCATCAAACCCTTGTATCTGAATAAGTACAAAGTGAATGCTAATTAGGGTAAAGACAAGTCAAACAAAGCCACCTCAAGTAAGCATGCAACCTGTATTAACTCTTTAGCAAACAATGAGAAAGAAAGCTTTTAAGTTGGGATGTACGGCACTAACTTCAATAATGGTATTAATACTAACAAACTGCTTTCGTCTTCATCACAATTTTAACAGAGGCTGACAATCCTGAAAAATAACACTAATGAACTACTGATGGATAAATTTTCATTTTCATCAAATGTTTGTTTCATTGGTCTTATAACCATTTTTTGTATTGTCAGTCATATCACATCAGCCAGTGCGCCTACCCATGCATTCTCTTTCCAGTACTTTGCACTATACTCTTATCAAGCCACTGGCTGCTTTCTCACACAAAATTTGTTGAAACATTATTAACATGAATGAATCCTTTCACAATGGCTATTGTCAATCTTGGACATGCCGTCTACTGTGCTCAGCCTTTGTTTGTTCTTTTCCCTTTCAATTCTTTACCACACAACAGAAAGATAGACTTGTCCACATTCAAAATATTTGTAAACAACAATTTAAATGTAGCTCAAATGATGGAATTTGTCTTTGATAAGGCTGAAAACAGTGTGGAAAAGGAAAAATTGCTTGTAACACTGGATTGTTATCACATCTACGTAGTTTTATACTCACCACTCCATATAGATCTTTATGTGGCCTTTTTTCTATTAGACAGAAAGCTCCTTTCTTCATAGACAAAGTCTCTTCTTCCTCTTTATCGCCAGTGTTCCCTTTCTTTGTATCATTTACAGCTTGGGCTTGCTTTCTGTCCGCCCCAAGACCCATTCCTTTGGGGCGCAAGATGGCTTCAACAGGAGCTATCTTTCTACGAAAAAAAAAAGCATTTTTAATTCCAGTATCAAAATTACTGGTTATCTAATTTAATGCCCAATACCTGCTGCCCCTAGTACATGTATTGCAAACGAAAATATTTCAAGGGAAAGGGAGACAAATTTTACAGTAAATCTGTATCAATAATAAGGAGTTGAAGCACCATTAAGTGAACGGAACTACAGAAAGTCGTTATATTATGGCCTACATACGAGAAAAGGGACATTCAGGCATTTGCGTAAAGTGCCGTCCCGGATCAGCCTGCATAGTCAACGCAGGCTGATCCAAGATGACACTTTCCGATCATGTGTGATTTTCTGTTTCAAGCAAGTCTACTGTAGGACAAAATCTAACATTGACATAAAGTGCCGTCTCGGATTAACCTGTGCGGACTGCGAAGGCTGATCTGAGACAACACTTTAAACAAATGTCTGAAAGCCCCTTTTTGCATGTTGCAGACCATATATGGTTAGAATTCAATAATCAAAAGGTATGGTACAACAACCTTGATTATCATTTTATTGCTTAGAATTTACCTATCGAAGGGAAATAAGTCCTGTAGAGTATCACAATCCAGCACAGTAACAAAACTTACCGACTTCAAGTGTTTTGTAACAACTCAGGTTTTCTGAGTATAAACACTGTTATATGACACGTAATTTCAATATCCACACAGCTATTCATTATAATGTTGGAACTAATTCTACAAAAAACAAAGCTGAAAGATTGGATTGTTAAAATCATGTCAGTATTAACTAGATAACTTAAGTATTCATTTTTTTGTCATGAAATCATCAAAATGCAAACCATTCATTGGAACCTATTCATTCCATGTTTTTGAAAAAAAAAAAGGGTTCTAGAGACAAGTGGAACAGAAGCAACAAACCGTTTACTAATTTTCACTTTTTTTCTAAATTCTTCTGATAAAAATGTCAAATGGCGACCTAACCCTACCTATTCATGGACAAATATTGTCATTTGAAATATATACCTATGCAAAAAAGTTAATCATATTCCATCTCATACAGTTAAAACAATTCCTTTTGCCCAAATGTATTGTTTTATTTAATATCTCTGTTTAGCATTTAATTATATTTAAGTGAATCCAGGAAATGCACCAGACAAAATAAAGTCATATGTCATGTTATGTTGGTCTTTGTTTACCTCTTTTTCAAGGAATATAAAATATGCTTAACTTTTTCCCATAGGTATATTTGAATTGTGGTCTGTAAATTCCTTTGAATTGGACAAGTCTATAATGTTGACCTATGGTAAAGGGTTAACACAACAATCACATACTTACTTGTTATTTTTACCAATGCCCTGACCTGGTTTCCAGCCCATTCCTTTCAACATAGCCATACCAAATGCCTCAATGGGAATCTCCTCATAGTCTGTTTCTATAGGCTACGAATAAAGTATATTTATAAATAAGAATGAGATAGGGTCTGTAGAACACTATGTGCAGGCTCGTTACTATCTTCAAAATTTTTAAACTGATCTTTTGAACATGCAGAAAATTGACCAAAAGCAAAAAGTGTCAACCCATGTCAGCCTGCGCAGAGTGCTCAGGCTGTCATGGGTTGATACTTTTTGCAGATGCATTAAGCCCCCTTTTCACAGAGCATGGCTCATATATCTAACTCTTAGATTGATAGGTACTCACTTCATCTGGCCTTAATGACACATCTAGCTTTTCATCAGTCTCAAACCCATCCGGAATTTTGTTTTGCATTAGTAGTGGTATTTCCAGTTTTGAATCCACCATTCCCCTCTCCCTCCATTCTTCATTTTTCTGTTCTGTCTCTGTTGAAAAAAGTCAGATATATACAGCAATCAACTTTTTACCTCGCCAAACGATTTTGCAAGAATTTGAAAATAAGCATAGTTGGATATCGTCATGTAAATCTCTTTACTGATATACATGTGTTTGAAATCAAAAAGTAATTGAAATGTACTTTCAAAATGGTTAAATGGACAAGATAATCAATTACTTATATGGGGATCTAGAGATCTAATCAGCAGCAGGTCATGTAATTTTCCGTCTCCAAAAACAAATGAAAAAAGGTCACTGATTAGACAGAAGTCTTATTTAACATCAATTTATAATGAAGATTGTTTTATGGCGCATTGACAGCTTCGGTCATTTAGCAATTTGATTTAAAAATAGCACTGGTTTACCAGGATGTTAAACAAGAGCACTTTATGCGAGTGCCATCGATCGACTGCTTTTGCTTGATTTTTTATGAAAATTTTAAGTTGAAAAAGGGACATTACTGCATCAAAAATACTTTGATAGTAACTTTTCCTTGTTGTATAGGTTCCCTTTTTGAAAGTTAACAACATGTCTATGTTTGAGGTAAATGCAGAGATATTGTAAAATGTCAAAGTTTTTGCACATTGATGACGACACAGACACCAGAGCTGTAACGATATCTTGTCATTTTCTCCACACCAAAACAGCTTACTTTTATGTATTCTTACCCTTCACTATTTCCTGTACAGCTAATGTGTCTATTTCATCATTACTTGATGTTCCAGAAGTAGAGATCCATTTGTTTGTCCTGATCAATGGAATGACATATTCCTTCTTTTTCTCAACTGGTTTTGTACTGTAACAAAAAAAAAAAATCACTATTGACCAGACACCCAAGTTTTAGACTAATCCAAGTTGAAAACATTTGTACATAACAAATTAAATGTGATTCAAATGACTAGAATGTGTAGGAAAGGTCAGAAAATATAGCGGGAAAAGGAGAAGATGCTGGTATCTGCATTTTCTTCTTTTCCCACAATATTTTCAAAAGCCTTCTTTCTCAGAGTCATTAAACTATGACTTGAAGTACAGACTTGAAGTTTTTCCAAGTGCGATAGAGTTAAGACAACAGTGCTATACTGTAATGCAAGTATATGTACAAGCAGGTATAAAACTTGGTGCTCTTTGAAGATTAATCATAATGCTATTGATCCAGAACTTTATTTACAGCAAACAGTAAAATGATTGACTTGTATAGCCATTTGCAGCAATGCTGGAATGATCAATTTTTCTCCAAGTATGAATTTTAGCGTGAAAGGTAGTGAAGAAGAAATAACAACAACATCTGAACTCCTCCTGAAGTAAAGGGCAGCAAAAGATGAACTGCTTCTTTTCCTCATAACATGTCTTTTTTTCTATGGATGGAATGGGTGAATTCAAAATATCTTTACCAGGTAACAAACATTTTGATGTGTCTGATTTAAATTTATGGAAGACAACCAATTTAGTATGACTCAAATACGGGTTCTTTCTTTGAAAGTATGGAAATCATTTTGGGAAAGGACAGTGACCGGCATTTTCTCCGATTTATACCTTTTTTCGCTATTTCCAAAGTAATCTTACTCTTGGTCTAAAAATCCGGGATCTATAGGTTAAACCAAAAGGATACGAGTAATCCAATCAACGAGGGTAAACGTAGTGAAAACGTACAGTACAGTAGCGCAAAAACTTGAACACAGTAGGTCCAATAAAGCGGTCGCCAGATATCATTAAATGCAACCTTTTAACTTCTTTGTCCTCTAATGATGTCACATAATCTGTCTCTTCTTTTAGACTGTCATCAAGGTCTTCATTCTTGCTTTTTAGAACTCGATTTTCAGACTTTTTTGAAAAGCCGAAGGAGACAGATTTGCTTCCTTCCATCTTTGTTTACACATGAAGGATAAGTTTCGAACTTATCCGAAACGCGGAAATAAGCGGTGTCGTAATAAACGACATATCGTAATAAATGTAAGCAAACCTGTGCACTAGATCCGATGGTCTCACACAACTGCTTTTTCACTACATTAAAAAATTAAATTCATACTTTGACAGAATACAAAAGGAAGAAAGGAAGAAAGACAGGAGGGATGAAAGTATTGTGATGTCAAATAAATTTCACATAGTAGCAATAAATTAGACATTCTTGTCACTTCCACAAGCTTGTATGCATTGAAAAGGGAGGGGGCATTTAAATCATAAACAGCACAAATTCCAGAATGTTCACCATTACCAGCATTTTCTCCTTTTCCCACAATGTTTTCTACCAAGTGACATATAGATTCTATATTTCTAGAGATATTTGATTTGTTGTCTGCCAGTGTATTCAACTTAGACAAGTCTCAAACTTTATGGTTTGGATAAAGAGTTTTCAAAGGCCATTCTGCAATAGTTTCTGGTCAGGCTAGCTTTTGATCAATGTGAAGAGCGTATAAGCAGTGTATAGGTAAACTTGAGATCTTGAAGAATGTGCAGGTCGTTGATGTGACAATAAAACATCAAGGGATCCAACACTGTACCCTGGGGTAAACCTGGTTCTGCTGATGCTAACTTTTAGTGTTCCTCTTCGAGCATAACATTTATTTGCCTGAACAAAGAATGGAAGTTAGCCATTTATGGTAACTTCACTTAATGTCATTTGCGTACAGTTTCCAGATTTTGAGTGTTCACTTTTAGCTTAAAGATATTTATTTTACATCGATTGAGAAACAAGTTTTTACAACTTAATTATTACTAATCTCTCTCGATTCTAATTCCTGGGAACTACACCAGTACTTGCGCCAAATGTTTGCGCCAATGAAAGATCCCAAAGTTGACAACCGCTCCAGGGTACCGAACTCGGAACCTTATGGTTACGAGACCGACGCTCTACCTCACAATCACGGACACCACACAACACAGTTTTGAGTGTTCCTCTTCGACTACAACATTAATTCGCCTGTTACATAAAATAGATCTACAGGTAAACCATTTATTTTAACTTCTGTTTATCCCATGTGCATACAGTTTGTGAAGAAGATTGTTGTTGAGCATGATGTTTAAATCTTTACCGAGTTAATGACAACACTGGATTTATCATGCCAAATCTTAAGCATTCGCGGTCTATAAAACAAGTTGAATGTGGCTTAAATAGTTAAGATCGCGTTTCAAAGGATAGGAAACATTTCTTACCAAATGACAAATTTAGACTTGTCCAAATCCAAAACATTTCCAGACGACAAGTAGCACGTGGCCAAAATGGCGGAGACTGTGATTCACAAGGTAGGAAACATTTTCTAGCATTTTCCAGCATTTTCTATTTTTCTTTCAAAGATATTTTAAACAACCTTCTTCTTCAGGATATTAAAATTTTGGACTGTTTGGTAAAACGTTAGCCCTTTACACACAATGCCGAGTTTTAACGACCGTGAGAAAGTAGGCTCATAACATTTTGGAAAAAGGAGAAAATGCTGGTATCCACCAACCTTTTCCTACAGCGGTTTCTACCTATTCAAGGCCAAATACTAGCGTTTGAAAAACATTTGAATTGTCATCAGTAAATTTATTCAATATGGACGAGTCTAAAATTTTGCCGTGTGGTATAGACTTGATGAAGCTATGTGGAAATGCATTTGATAGTTGTCAAGTTAAACCAAAGGCAAATTTTGAAACACGTGCCATTATTTTGACCTTTGACTCGCGTCTTTGCACAACCTTCACCATGCCGGCATGGTATTGTTTAATCAAACACTTGACTGACGTTTTGCCTTTCTGAATGTTGCTTTATGGCGCATCGACATCTTTGGTCATTTAACGCGCATGTTTGTAATAAAAGATGATAAAGTGCAATTTTTGAGCTTAAAAAGATGTTAACATAGTGATAATAGTAAAAAGTTAAATTAAGATGGATTATGTGTAATCTTGCTGTGCATTAAAGACATTATTGAGTGACAGGGCAATCCGTAGGCCTATTTACTCAAGAAGAATGCTTAATATTACATGTATTAATTTAGATAAATTTATTTAAACAAGTAATCAAATTACAGGCAAAAGAAACTATGTATATTACATACTTTTAGTACGCTATTTTGACCTTTGACCTCTTTGTGTGACTTTGTCATTGTGCATGGCACGCCTGATTTCCTAGAAGCACAACATAGCAAATGAAATTTGTTGTAATATTGGTTAGATCGTAATCAAGTTACAGCTCCGGAAAAGACCGGAAACAGTATTTTGACCATTGACCCAGTGAGCAACGTCCTGGCAGGATTTCCTTGTTTCTCAGAAGTCTTTACAGAGTTCGCAATACTAGATGACACATTATAGCATGTGTGGTTTGTAATTGCATCAGAAATCACGCCTCTTTCATCACTGAAAATTTATGTACCTAGTGACAGTGTTTATGTGAGAAAACTTTGTTGACAATGACATTTCTAGGAAATCAACCATACAGTATACACAAGCCATGATCTGTGAAAAGCAGGTTTAATGCATCTGCAAACAGTATCGACCAAGGTCAGCCTGCGCGGACAGCGCAGGCTGACCTTGGTCGAAACTTTTTGCCATTGGTCAACTTTCTGCATGCCCAAGGACAAGTGTACTATATGGCTAAGTCGGTAGTTAGACAAAATGGATTTTAGGGATCCATAATTGTGTGATGACTTGCTTTGTAAAGTGAATCATGAAGATGCAAACCCCTTTTTGCCAGGGCATGGTTCACAATTATTGTTCGTTTTCCAAATTCCAAGCCATCTGATTGGCTAAAACAGTCAAGATAGATGTTGCTCCAATTTCCTCTATTCTCATAAATATGGATAGAAACCATTATCTTACAAGGAATTCCATGACTAATTTGTGTGTAATCGTTTGTACCAGTGAATCTATATACGAACCATGCTCTGTGAAAAGGGGGTTTAATGCATCTGCAAAGAGTATCGACCCAGGTCAGCCTGCGCATTCCACGCAGACTGACCTTGGTAAAAAAAAAAAATGCTATTTATCAATCTTCTGCATACTTAGGGACAAGAGTACCACATGGTTCAGTCGGTTGTTAGACAACGGGGATTTAATGGCTTCATAATTAAGTGATGACGTGCTTGGAACAATGCATTGCGTGGATGCATTCAACCCCCTTTTCCAAAAGCACGGCTCACAAACATGTACATAATATGACGTCGGCGTTTGAACCAATCAGAATTCAAGGAACTTGAAATAAGCAAGTCGATATTGGACATGGACCAGCGTATACAGGATATGACTTTATCAAGGATCTCTGCCGCTCCATTGTATACTTCCCTAACCTGTCACCAACCAATCGCGCTTTTATGAAATTATTATGGATAAAAAGAGAAAATGCTTGTATAAGTGTTTGAGATCTCCTTTCTCTAAATGATGTTTTCTAACCTTTGCTTTTGCGGATTAAAAAGACTGATTGATTGATTGATTGATCGATTGATTGATTGATTGATTGATCGATCGATCGGTCGGTCGGTCGGTCGGGTGGTTGGTTGGTTGGTTGATTGATTGATTGATTTTATGGTGTTTAAAGCCATTTTCAATATTATATCAGTTATATCGCTGCAGTCAGTGTACCTATCCATGCGTTCCTGGAGTTTCTCATACCCTGTACTTCGCACAGTTCTTCCCAAGCCACGGGCTGCTTTCCCATTATAACAGTCGTCAGATCAAGGATCAGCGGGTAGAGAGAATTGAATCCTGTCGCATTGACTAAAGTCAGTCGTAGGAAAGAAATTCGCCGAGCTGGGGACTCAAACCAGCGACCCATGTTCTCAAGTCCTGGACGCTACCGACTGAGCTACCGGGTTTCGAGGAATAAAACCGAACATGAAAGATAAGATATGCACAAACATGTCATTTGAAGTTGAATCTACACTGTCAGCTATTTTCAGATATATTTTTGTAAAACAGATTTGAAATTGAAATATTGAAAGTGTTTTTCCTTGATTAAAAATAGCTTTTTCAGTCATGGAAAAAAAAAACGTCAAGTTTAATGCATCTGCAAAACGTTTCGACCCAGGTCAGCCTGCGCAGTTTGCGCAGGCTGACCTGAGTCGAAATGTTTTGCTATTGATATATTTTCTGAACGTGAAGTACCATACTACCTCATGATTCAGTCGGTTTTTAGGCAAAATGGATTTTATGAATCTATAATTACGTATGGATAATACTTGCTATAATGCATCACACAAACGAAACAAACCATTTTGACGAGTACAGCTCATTTCTTTTATTTGTCCGCTACAAGGCTCAACCATATGCTTACTACCGTAACAAACTAAGACCTTTTCCTTGGATAGACTCATGTTTGTCAATTTTAAAGATACATCCTCACAGCTACAGAGGGAAAAAGGGTTGTTAAACTTTGAAAGTGTAAAGATGGCTCAGCTGTGTAAACATAGATAAATTACCAATATGTGTGGTGTAAGGGATTGAAAAAACTAAAGGGATTTGTCCTCATCTAAAACCGGAAATGACAACAGTGGTTGCTTTGAAGATCTCCAAAACAAGAAATGCACTTTTCAATCAGTCGTAATCTTTGCAACCTTGCAGCCTTCAGGGGCACCATTTCGCATGAAGCTACAAGAATGATTATAGTTTCATAAAATAAGAATTACATGGGTAAAAAACATGATAAAAACTGGCCTAATACGAGAAAATGTGTCTCTTTAAAACTAGCCTGGTCAGGAAGTCTGACAAAATGAAGGCATTGTAGATCCACAATAAAGTTCACGCCCTTTGTACTATGGGGCCGTCTTCACCATCTGTTCTTAAGAACAATCCTTGTCTTTTCTCAAGAACTTTCTAAATATGAAAGTAACACAAATTCTAATTGGCTAAACCAAATGGTTTAGCCAATCAGAAGTTGTATTACTTTCTAAATCTAGAATTAGATTTAGAATGAAATTGAGATGGTTTGTAAATAAGGACCCTTGACCTGCTCTACACTGCCCGCTTAAGCAACTGGAAATGTCCTTGGCGCTGAGTAGTTAAGTCTTTACCTGATTGAAGCTTGAACGATAGGAATTGATCATGTAGGAAACATTGTAGGAAAAGTAAAAATACTCGGTTAAAGCATTTGCTGCTTACCTCAATTCATGGTTATATAACCAGGCTTTATTTGGTAAAGGGTCGAGGGATATATACATTTATTATTATTATCATTTTCTTCTTCTTCTTCTTCTTCTATCTTTCCCATCAAAGGTGAATTTATGTTTGACAATACTATTGATACATGTATATTGCTTCAGACTATTACACTAGAATATTGATCTGGTCAAAATTGAAAGTATTTGCAGACGACAAATTAACTGTGGCTGAAACGAAGGGAAATAATCTTGTAGAAAACATTCACGTAGAAAACAGCGAAAATGCTCAGAAAGAGCACTCAAGACCATATAGTAAGGGTTTATTTGGTAAACAGGAGATTTGTGTATATTTTCTGGGTAAAATGTAAATTTATATATCTAACGATAACTATTGTTAATATATTGTACACTTTGTATATATGTATAATGGGCCGGTGGCCTGAATATACTAATAAATCTATCTACCTCTTTACCACACGTCAAAATCTTAGACTTGTCCAAATTCAAAGCATTTGCGGACGATTTGTCTTTGATGGGGTAGAAAACACTGTGGATAAAGGAGAAAATGCTGGTTACCAGCATTTTCTCCTTTACTCACTATCTTTCTAAAGGACGTTGTCTGCGCATGTCATATTCTTCGAAGATTCGACCTGTCTGCTATGACGCATCACCCATCCCCCTATACCTTGGAAAAGTAGGGCTTATACCGAAGCTATTAGCCTATTACACAAGCATGTAAGGGCTGTTTTAATAAATGGCCGATGCATAGGTTACATGCTAGCTGATCATAGCTGAATGAATCGCACCAGGTAGCGTTTTATTGAGTAAACGTTTATTTCATTTTGAAATTCAAAGTAACGGTTGTTGTTTTGAAAAGTAGTCCGGTTCTGTACCCACAATGCCCAAATTAGATAGATATGTATTTGTAAAATGCCATCTAGCGCGAGATAATGTTCTAAAGGATTCTTGAGGTCGTTAAAACTCGGGATTGTGTAGCATGGGGTTAAGAGGCCCTAAACGCACTGGGATTGGCATTATACTAATGTCAACAAGTCAACAAACAGTGAACTCCAATACAGGCGCCGAACCCCCGTAGCTCAGTCGGTAACGTGCAGGACTTGAGAAAAGGGGATCGATGGTTTGATTCCCGGCTCGGCCAACTTCTTTCCGAGGACTGATGATAGTCATTGCGACAGGAGTCATTCCTCTCTGACCTCTGGCCATTGTTTCGACGATGGTTATGTGGGAAAGTAACCAGTGGCTTGGAAAGACTGTTGTGTGGAGTACTGGTAAAAGAAACTCTAGGAATGCATGGATAGGTGCAATGGCCGCCGCGATATAAATGGAATATTGTTGTATCGACGTTAAACACTATACAATCAATCAATACAAGCACGCAGCAAGGCACAATCCAAGAAGTTCCGGCTTTGACATCAATTGTAAAATATGCTTTTTCTGTATCATAGGTAGAGCTGTATGACTGTATGGTGTTTAACGCCGTTTTCAACATTATTTCATTTATATCGCAGCGGCCAGTGCACCTATCCATGCTTTCATGGAATTTCTGTAACCAGTACTTCGCATAATATTCTTACCAAGTCAGTTGCTGCTTTCCCACATAAACCATTGTGGAAACACTGATCAGCAGTAGAGATGAATGAATCCTGTCGCAATGACTAACGTTATCATCAATTCTCGTAAAGAAATTGGCTTAGCAAATCTGTGACCCTCTTTTCTTCAATCTTGTGCGTTACCGTCTGCGCTACCAGGGTTCGGCTAATAGGTAAAGGAACGTTTTGAAATGAATGTTAGTCTAATTTCATCGCCTTTTTCTAAATTCCTGACCACGCCCCTCGATTGCTTATTGGCTGAGAACATAGAGCGGGAATCCGGAAAATGTAAGATGGCCTACTTATAGACAGGAAGCAAACACGTCGAATGGGAAACCTTGTGCAAAACAATCAGAGAACGTATAAGGGATTGTCAATGTACGAGTTCAACCTATTTTGAGCCATGCTCTAGCAAACGGGGGTTTAATGCATCTCCGTGGTGTATTATCACATAATTATGGTCCATAAAATGCATTTAGTCTAACAATCATCTGGATCGGGAGGTAGAATGGTCCTTTGACAGGCAGATTTTGATTGATTGACCGTATGGTGTTTAACGCCGTTTTCAACATTATTTCAGTTATATCGCGGCGGCCAGTGCACCTATCCATGCTTTCCTGGGGTTTCTTTTACCAGTGCTCCGCACAATATTCTTTCCAAGCTACTGACTGCTTTCCCACATAACTACCGACGAAACAATGGTCAGCTGTGAAAGAGGAATGAATCCTGTCGCAGTGACTATTACAGTCCTCGGAAAGAAATTGGCCAAGCCGGAGATCAAACCAGCGACCTCCTAAAAGTTCTCAAGTCCTGTACGCTAATGACTGTGTAAGGTAGAAGAGCTCGGCCCTTTGACAGGCAGAAAGTTTACAAATACGAGTAGCAAAAAGTATCGACCCATGTCAGTCTGCGCGGACTGCGCAGGCTGACATGAGTCGATACCTTTTGTAGATGCATTAAGACCCCTTTTTTCACAGAGCATGGCTCATTCATATATCAACTCTTACAGGCACACTTGCGGCCAAAATTAAACTATTCAGGAGTCAAAAAGAAGACAAATTTAAATACCATTTAACCCTCTACAACACAATCGTACTTTTAACAACCCTTAGGAAGAAGGCCTTTTCCCACATTGTTTTCTATCCTACCAGGATCAAATTTTACTATTTGAACCACCTTAAATTTTTCGTCCGCAACTTCCTTCAATTTGGGCGAATTTGGGATATTGTCATTTGGTAAAGAGTAAAAAATATGGATATTGTTATGAGTCTGATAGTGTGTTACAGTGCAATCTGTCAAAAGTTCCAATCTCTGGCAGAAAAAAAGAAAATGTATTTTAAAGATTACGACCCCTAACTAATCGGTAAATATCATGTAGAATTGACGTTTTCGTAAAGGCTATTCGGCCAATCTCGGCAGCTTCCGTCTTTTAATATGAGAGTTCGGGGCTGTAGACTGACTAACTCATCGGTTAGTATCATGTAACATCGACGCTTTCGTCAAGGCTATTCGGCCAATTTCGGCAGCTTCCGTCTTTTAATATGAGAGTTAGGGGCCGTAGATTCACTAGCTCATCGGTTAATGTCGTGTAGCATCGAAGTTTTCGTAAAGGCTATTCAGCCAATCTTGGCAGCTTCAATCTTTTAATATGAGAGTTCGGGACCATAGACTCACTAACTCATCGGTAGATATGGTGTGACGTCGACGTTTTTGTAAAGGCTATTCGGCCAATCTCGGAAGCTTCCGTCTTTTAATATGAGAGTTAGCGGCCGTAGACATTAAAACGACCAAAATTGGCATTGCAACTTCTGGCATACTAAGTAGTATATTTGAATTTTAGAAAGCAACGTTAGATCTCGTGCCTTAGTTGTAAAGTGTTGGACTCGTAACCTGGAGGCCCCGAGTTCGAGCCTCAATGGATCCATTGGATTCGCTGGGAGTGTCCTTGGGTGAGACACTTCAGAGCCCTAGACCGGTATTGGTGAAACCAAGGAAATCTATTAGTATGTGAGCTGTCGCCGTGATATAACTGAAATAATGTTTCAAGAAAGCGGCGTAAAACACCATTCATTCAATCAATCAAACAGAGTTCAATGTTCCCACTCGCGCAAATTATTGCCTAAATCACGAAACTTAATTAAAATTCACGTAACAAATATTGATTACACGCGAGACCTAATGTAAGAAAATACATGGACAAAAAGGCCATTTTCCACTTATCTTGTGTAAAATGACAGATTTTGAAGTAAGTGATTATCCTTTTGACAAATTTATGTCAAATCATGCAGAAATACCTATCCAGAAATTAACAGACTTGAAAATCCGACGGTGCAAAAAAAACGCGGAAACCCATGACACAATAAAATGTCTCTTTGACATTGTCCGATCAATCACTTCAGACTGCCTTTTCAGCTTTTTAAAGATTTTAAGCAGTAAATTTACATACTTATCTTAATATAACAGACTTTTTTGCTGCAAATCATCAATATGGATTGCTTTACCCCTTGTTGGGAACCATTATTTTCATACCCTGTAATATGAAAACTTACCCCCAGATTTTCAGCCCGAGGGGTAAGTGTACCCTTGAAATAAAAAGCTAGTGGGAACATTGACGTTGGATCTTTTCGGTCTATTAAGACTTTTCCTTTCGATTTGAAGTTCAGTTAGTACAGACTTGGTTTACCAATGGCGGAGCGATGTGACTGGTTGAGTATTGGCTTAGAAAACTTTGTACGGAAATCGGAAACAGTGAAGTGCCCTACTTGAGGAATAAAATTATGTCGAAGTAAAAGTTTAACTCTTCTCCAAACAACAAAATTTTAGACTCGACCAAACTGAAAGCATTTGCAGACGACAAACTTAATGTACCCAAAAGGATATATTGTCTTTCAAAGGGTAGAAAACATTGTGGGAAAAGGAGAAAATGCTGGTTACCATCATTTTCTCCTTTTCCCATAATTCTTTTAAAAAGGCTTCTTTCTCTGGGTCGTTCGATTTCGGGATTGCTTTGTAAAAGGTTAACCTTTTTTATCAAACTAGACCACGTTTAAATGTTCCAGAAATCAAAAGGCCCGTTGCTCATCGGTAAACATCGACGTTTTCGTAAAGGCTATTCGGCCAATCACAGCAGCTTCCGTCTTTTAATATAAGAGTTAGGGGCCGTAGACTGACTAACTCATCGGTAAATATCGTGTAACATCGACGTTTTCGTAATGGCTATTCGGCAAATCTCGGTAGCTTCCGTCTTTTATATGAGAGTTAGGGGCCGTAGACTTACTAACGCATCGGTAAATATCGTGTAACATCGACGTTTTCATAAAGGCTATAAGGCCAATCTCGGCAGCTTCCGTCTTTTAATATGAGAGTTAGGGGCCGTAGACCTTAACTCTTTACCAAACGACATAATTCAAGACTGGTCCAAATTGAAAGCATTTGCAGACAACAAAATAAATGTGTCTGAAAAATTGAAATTCGTTTTAGGGAGGGTAGAAAACATTGTGAGAAAAGGAGAAAATGCTGGTTACCAGTATTTTCTTCTTTTTCCACAATGTTTTCAAAAGGCTTCTTTCTCAAGGTCGTTAAAAGTTCGGAAAAAACTTTTTTAAAAAAATTAAAAGGCTATCGGTAAAGGGACCGGCACGTATTGCTCAAGTGATAGAGCGTAAGTACTCGTAAACATCAAGTTTCGGGTCAATTGAGGGTATGGGTTCGATTCCAACGGCTGGCCATCATTTGAGTCACATTCAAGTTGTCATCTGCTAATGCTTTCGATTGGCACAAGTCTAAAATTTTGTCGTCTGGTAGAGTTTAAAACATGGGCGGAGTCCTGCGTGGCTCAGTGGTAAAGTGTGGGACTCGTAACCTGGAGGCCCCGGGTTCCAGCCGCACTGGATCCACTGGGCTTTTGATGGGAGTGTCCTCGGGCAAGACACTTCAGAGCCCTAGCCTAGTACTGGTAAAGCCCAGGAAACGCATGACTATGTGAGCTGTCGCCGTGATATGACTGAAATAGTGAGAAGCGAAATTTTGCTATTTATTTCAAAGTTATAATTATTATCATTATTAAAAACTACCTCATTATCGGACAGTGTAGATCTAAGATCAGACTGCACGTTCTGTGCAGTCTGATCTTGATCTACGCTGTCCGCAAATGGATTTATAGTGGGTCTTGGCAACCTGAGAGTTAAGCATTCGTCGAGTTAACTTGGTACGGGAAATCGGAAGCTGTTAAGTGCCTGAGTTAAATGTAGGATGTGCATCCTATATCGAACTAAAATCAAGCTTAGAAAAACCAGAGAAGGAATGTGTGGAGGCGAATGTACCAAGTCAAACTTATTATGTACTAATTTGTAACCTTTCGGATAACAAGGGCGTGATCAGGCTTTATGAACCGTTACGCATCTCGAATACAGACTCATCTTTAACACTCAGTCAATCAATCAATCAGCCAATCAGTCAGTCATTCAGTCAGTCAGTCAGTCCATCCATCCATCCATCCACCAATCAATCAATCAATCGAGTAAACGCATAAATTCATAGGTACATGTAGTTCTGCCATTACATCTAACAAAAAAGCAACGAGTGTAGATTCAAGATCAGAGTACACGCTCTGTGCAGTCTGATCTTGATCTACATTGTCCTCAATAAGCATTCTGATCTTTATGTCATTGCCTACTTGGACAACTTAGTCTTAAAGCTCTCTCAGGTTATTCAAGTTATGAGAATAATTTTCTGCTTTAAAGTGACAAAAATACATCTTCCGTCTCATCTCATGCCATTTTTTCAACATTACGCGCTTGCATTTTTCGCGTAATGACCGTTACGTACTTAAATAGTGAGGAGCATTTAAGATTCTTGAGTGGAAAGTGTAGATGAAGATCAGACAACATACCACAAGCAGCCTGATCTTTGGGTCTCCTCTGAATGACAGTATGTGTGATATTTAGACACACAATTTTCAGCAACAACTGCATCTTTTCGATAGATTAGTTGGATTAATATTTAATCTTGAAAAAACATATATCTGATCGAAAGTTTGACTTCATCAAGATGCAAAATAATGAGGAAAAAGGCAATTGCTGACGTCGTTACTTTTTTAATACTTTCTCTTCATATTGAAGCACACCAGAGTTTCAATTTTCATTTTCCGGTACTACTTTCTGTGTCTATCTTTTTAACCCTTATGCTGTTAAGTGTGATCTAAGGACCTTTTGCGGACAGTGAAGATCAAGATCAGACTGCACAGAACGTGCAGTCTGATCTTGGATCTACACTGTCCGTTAAGGAGATTTTTTTTTTCCCAAAAAGTAGCTTTGAAATAGCAACATATAGGTTTTTAAATATCAAATTGAAAGTTTCATTTCACCTTAAGGCTGCTTAAGTGCGATCCAAAGACCTTTTGCGGACAGTGTAAATCAAGAACAGACTGCACAGAACGTGCAGTCTGATCTTGGATCTACACTGTCCGATGAGGAGACATTTTTCCCTAACAATAGCTACATATAAGTTTTTACTACTGGTATCGGCTTGAAAGTTTCAGGCTACTTAAGCGCGACCCAAAGACCTTTTGCATACAGCGTAGATCAAGATTAGACTGCACAGAACCTTTTTTCCTAAAAAATAGCTTTGAAATAGCAACATATAAGTTTTCTACTGTCGGCTTGAAAGTTTCATATAACACATAGATTCCTTAAGCGCGACGCAAGGACCTGTAGTGGACAGTGTAGATCAAGATCAGACTGCACAGAACGTGCAGTCTGATCTTGGATCTACACTGTCCGATAAGGAGATAATTTTTCCCCTCTTTAAGAAAACTTTGAAATAGCAATATATGGGTGTTTACAGCTAAAACTTGAAAGCGTATAGAATGGCTCAGCTGTGTAAACATCAATAAATATACCAATATATACAGTGTAAGAGATAAAAAAAGTCAAGGGATTTGTCCTCATTTAAAACTGGGAACGCCACAGTGATTGTTCGAAAGGCCTCCAAAACATGAAATGCATTTTCTATCCGTCGTAATCTATGCAACCTTGCAGCCTTCAGGGGCAACATTTGGCATGAAGATACAAGAATGATTATAGTTTCATTAAAAAAAAAAGGATTAATTGGGTTAAAAACTTGCCGGAAACTGCCTAAAAAAAGATTATAGGCCTAGATGTATCTTTAAAGGGTATTTTCTTGTTTCAACTAAACCTCTGAAAGCTGCTTCATTCGGTTCATGGCGGTGCTCGTTCATGTCGGTTTCAGTTCATTTGGTTTAATCTGAGATAGTCTACATGTTTGGCTTCTCGGCTTCCCGTAAATATGACAACGAAGAAAATCTTAACCTTTGGGCTGTTAATCGCGACTCGCTGACCTTTTGCGGACAGTATAGATCAAGATCAGACTGCACAGAATGTGCAGTCTGATCTTGGATCTATACTTTCCAATAAGAAGATATTTTTTTCTTCTAAAAAAAAGCATTTGAAATAGCACCATTTGGGTTTTTACCATATGCTTGAAAAGTCTCTTTAAATTTATACAGCAGGATAAGGGTTAATTATCATCAATGACAGAATGTTGTGGTTGATTTAAGAAATAATCTTCTTTCTATCGTGGTTTATCGTTCAATGAACCACAGTTGTGAGCTATGAGGCACAATAAATAATCCACGAGGGCGACATGATTCACCACAGCCGTGAACAAGTTTCCAAGTCCCCTGCCACCTGACCGTACAACTAATAATGTCATGTATAAACAAATGAACATTCTAACATGACACGTGAATTCGGCTCTATAAACACAGTGCAACGAAAGCGTGGTAAAATCTACGTTATTCGATGTAGAGTGACGTCATTCTATATAGAGTGACGTGAATCATGTCGCCTCGAGCCGAAGGCGAGGTGGCGACATGATTCACCACAGCCGTGAACAAGTTTCCAAGTCCCCTGCCACCTGACCGTACGACGAATTTATTATACTGCAAAGTTTTACCATTCCAATGTGTGTTAAGCGAATTTTACCTGTTTTTTGTTTTCAAAAATTGAGTACGCTAACGAAGTAGAATTTCCCTTCTGAGTGCCCCAATTCAATGAAAACTGACGTCATTGGGAACTGACGTCACTGAAACCGTGCAAAAACGTGCAGTTTGGTGCATAATCTTGATGTTAATCTTGATCGACGCCGCCAATTTGGATGTTGTGTTGAAAGTGTAGTCATGTATACGGGGCTCCCGAAAGGGAAACTGCTTTTACGTTAGTTTTGCCAGTGTACATGATATATATGTTCGGGGAATATTATCCAATCAGATCACGAGAAATTTCTTTGCAGTATAATAATGTTCTTTATGCAACACTAGCTGATATTTGGTGAGGATTCGGATCTGAGAAGGGATAATCCTTTTCTTGCACTAATTGACTGATGTATATGAGCCATGCTCTAGTAAAAGGGGGCTTAATGCATTTCTGTGATGCATTTTACCAAGCAAGTCATCACATCATTATTGACCCATTAAGTCCTTTTTGTCTAACAATCGACTGGATCTGGAGGTAGAACGGTCCTTTGACGTACAGAAAACTTTACTAAAAACAAAAAGTGTTGACCTATGTCAGCCAGCGTAGACTGCACCGGCTGACATGAGTCGAAACTTTTTGCAGGTTCTCTGCTTCCCGTGATATGAGACCGACAACAATAATATTCATCATCAATGACAGAATAGTGCGGTTGAATGTTTATTTGTTTGCATGTGACACTGTACGTGCACCCTGACTCTTAATCGCACGACAAAATTTTAGACTGCTCCAAATTGAAAACATTTGCAGACGACAAGTTGAATGTGGCCAAAGTTGAATGGATTTGTATCAGAAAGAGCAGAAAACATTGCGTAAAAATGAGAATTAATGCGATATTTTTATCGTGAAACTAATTATTATCTAGATATCTACATAATGAAGGTAATGTTTCCAGGAAGGTTTGTTTTATCACGATAGCTTTATGTTATCGAAATATACCTGTATTAAAAAGTTAATCATATTCCATCTCATACAGTTAAAACAATTTCTTTCGCCTAAATGTATTGTTTTCTTAAATATCTCGGTTTAGCGTTTAATTATATTGAAGCGAATGGAGGAAATGCACCAGACAAAGGCATATGTCATGTTATGTTGGTCTTTGTTTACCTCTTTTTCAGGGAATATAAAATATGCTTAACTTTTTCCCATAGCTATAGTTATCTCGTATCTATTGGCAGAAATATACCACCATGAATTTCTATAACATGATCTTAAACATTACGACATTCTTGATCATCTTATCACGGGCAACAACAAATAGTAAAATTATTTATATTTATCACTTTGTCTGCAGAACTTTCATCGAAATTGATAAATAACGTTCAACAAATGAAACAACAAGTTTTTTTGCCAACGGAAATGAATTCAATAACGATTTCGATTGAAACTTGAGACCTGTGTTTTTTTTTTCAGTGGAGTATTATGATCCTAGAGGAGTAAAGCGGTCTACTTCAGGCAAAAAAAAAGTCATTCGGCATATCTCGGGTGATCCGGTGATCAAGTCCCTCGGCTGTATCACGAAACTTGATATGCACCTATACGGTGCATTTCTTCGCCGGAAATACGCCGTTTAACCGTTCTTAAAATTGTATGGCTCCTCTTAAAAAAGAAAACTTGAGTCATAATTTCTATCTGAATCTTTCTATGTATACTTCCGTTGAAAAACAGTTTGTACAGTTATTTTTGTGGCATTTGTCGAAGACAATGCCACTATGAGATCAATAATAAATGTTCAATATTGAATTTTGAAGACCATGTATGGTATTTTGTCCAAAACCGAAGGAAGTAAACCCAATTAAACTCAATTTTTCAAGACAAATGAGTTTTTCAATAGCACTCAGATATATAATTGGAAATGGCGTATTGAAATAAACTGCAAAAGGCTGTCGATCGTGGAAATAATTCTTTTTGAGTAAAAATAGCTTCACCTTTTCATAGCCTTCTATTGGCGCAATGATATGCACAAAATTTGTCTTCTGACTGCTTTGCTTCCGGGATTGTTCGTTCCAAAACCAGTTCGTCCCTGGGCTTGTTCGTCCCATGATTGCACGCTACTCATTTGATTGTGCATGAATATTTACAGGAAGAAAACTTTATTGTAATGTTGGGAATTAGGTCCTGGCGGCCAAAGATAGCTCAAAATCATAGTATTCAGGTATAAACTTAATTGAATTCAATATATTTACATGGCTTCTCTCTCTACCCATCGTGCATCCTTCCGTCAAGGGACGTTACTCCTGACTCCTCTTGAAAGATCAAAGGGAGACCACCAATACACAAATAACGCAAACTTAGGCACCAGTAATCTCCCTTTAACCAAAGAGACGTATTAATTTGCTTAGGAGGTTGATTTTCAAGTTAATATTTAAATAATATTTCTCTTTCTTTTTTTAGCTCACCTGAGCACGAAGTGCTAAGGTGAGGTATTGTGATCGGTCATTGTCCGGCGTCCATCTGTCCGTCTGTGCACAATTCCTTTAAACATCTTCTCCTCCTAAACCGCTGGGCCAATCTTGATGAAATTTGGCAGGGATGTTCCTTGGGTGAAGCTCTACCAAAGTTGTTGAAGAGTTTGAATTCCACCCTTAACTCTGGTTGCTATGGCAACAGAAAGGAAAAAAATAGCAAAATCTTTGAAAATCTTATTCTCTGACATTAGAAGGCGTAGAGCTTTGATATTTGGTATGTAGCATCTCCTAGTGGACCTCTACCAAGTTTGTTCATATGATGCCCCTGGGGTTAAAACTGGCCCCGCCCCGGGGGTCACAAGTTCGAACATAGGAACAAAGAAAGAAAACTTTAAAATTCTTCGTCTCTGAAACTGGAAGGCATGGAGCTGTGATATTTGGCATCTAGCATCTCCTTGTGGACCTCTACCAATTTTGTTCATATGATGCCCCTGGGGTCAAAACTGGCCCCGCCCCAGGGGTCACAATTTCGAACATAGGAACAAAGAAGGAAAACTTTAAAATTCTTCTTCCCTAAAACTGGAAGGTGTGGAGCTTTGATATTTGGTATGTAGCAATTCCTAGTGGACCTCTACCAAGTTTGTTCAATGATGCCGCTGGGGTCAAAACTGGCCCTGCCCCGGGGGTCACAAGTTCGAACAAAGGAACAAAGAAGGAAAACTTTAAAATTCTTCTTTTCTAAAACTGGAAAGCATAGAGCTTTGTTATTTGGTATGTAGTGAACCTGTTCTAAGTTTGTTAGCCCACCTGAGCACAACGTGTTCAGTCAGTTCAAAATTGGGTCACCTGGGGTCATAAACTAGGTCTCAAGGTTAAATCAAACTAATGCTTTGTGGGCACTCTAGAGGCTATATTTTTTGCTCAATTGACTTGAAAATTGGTCAGAATGTTTGTCTTGATGAAATATTGGGTGAGTTTGGAACTGGGTCACCTCGGGTCATGAACTAGGTCACTTGGTCAAATTTAAGAAATACCTTGTGGGCACTCTAGAGGCCACATTTATTGCTGAATTAACTTGAAAACTGTTCAGAATGTTTGTCTTGATAAATGTTTTGACGAGTTCTAAATTGGGTCACATCGGGTGATAAATTAGGTCACTAGGTCAACTTCAGGAAATTCCTTGTGGACGCTCCAGAGGCCACATTTTAAGCTCAATTGACCAGACAATTGGTCAGAAATTGAATTACGCATGTGGAGTGAATTTCGCCTATTGACTCAGGTGAGCGATCCAGGGCCATCATGGCCCTCCTGTTTTCAAATTATTAATTCTACACAGTGGCTTCCTTGACAAATGCCACATCAGCGTTCTCAACGCTTTGATTTAACATGGTTTATCAATTACGAGTGAATATTCACCAACAGATAGAGAGATATGAACAACTTTATCGCGGTCGTTGCTAATCGATTTACATGGGCGCCGCCATGTTTGAGATCCCGTGATCGGCAGTTCAAAATAGGAACTACCTTTATACGGACGAGGTTAGATGTAGGTACGGAATTGGCCGAGTTGTGACGAGTGGTTTAGATACATATCACCCGCATCGTAATACAGTGGAGGGATTTGATAATTGGATCACCTGAGGTTTAGCAAAAATGAAAATGTCAGTCTCATGAATAAAACGAAGATTTTCATTGGTTCTCCAACACTACTTTGGTATGTCAAAAATCAGTGCTAGAAATGAGTGTCTAATTTAACTTTTTCGCTGCCAAAATAAATATGGTCTTTTTTCGGGGTCTATTAATAGCTTTCCACTTTTGATCAAATTTCAATATCAGGTAGCGGACGGTGTAGATCGAAGATCCGACGGCACGTTTTGTGCTGTCGGATCTTGATCTAACCCGGCGTCTATAAATTCTAATTAAATCTTTATTGATAGTTGCAAAGAGTTCAGTTACAATGCTTGGTTTCACGAAAAAACTTAAAGATACATCCTTACAGTTCGAGAGCAAAAACGCTGTCAAAACTTGATCGTGTGTAGAAATTTTCAGCTGTGTAAATATAGATAAATAACCAATATATGTGGTGTAAGGGATAGAAAAACACTCGGGATCTGACCTCATTTAAAACCGGAAACGACAACAGCAATTGCTTTGAAGGCCTCCGAAACAAGAAATGCATTTTCTATCCGTCGTAATCTGTGCAATCTTGCAGCCATCAGGGGCAATATTTGAGATGAAGATTTAAGAATGATTATAATTTCATAAAATAAGGGTGAAATGGGTTAAAAAGTTCCTGAAAACTGCCTGAAAACGAGTATAGATGTATCTTTAAGTCTCTTATTTTTCTGAAATCCGTTAAGGGAATTAGTTTCTGACGTATGTTGAGTCCATTTTTTGCACAAACATTTACAGACATAAGAAAGTTTTAAGGTCTACTGCCCCTAACTCGTCGGTAAACATCGACGTTTTCGTAAAGGCTATTCGGCTAATCTCGGCAGCTTCCGTATTCCGTAGACTAACTAACTCATCGGTAAATATCGTGTAACATCGACGTTTTCGTAAAGGCTATTCAGCCAATCTCGGCAGCTTCCGTCTTTTAATATGAGAGTTAGGGGCCGTAGACATTAAAAACCCTGAGCTGACGCAAACGTTCCAGGCCCAACTCAGCAAAACAATGGGGGAAGTCTGTTGACTAAGTTAAGTCCGTTTATTTTGTTGAGCCAAGAATCCCATCTTCTCGTCACGGGCAAAATCCCCAAATATCAAGTCATTGTAAGACTCTTTGTTAAAGAATTGAAACACGAGTTGTGATTGGTTGAGCCGTCACTCGTTAAGCTCATGAATATTAATGAAGACGAGGTTTCTGGTTTTAACTCTTTACCAAACGACAAAATTTTAGACTGGTCCAAATTGAAAGCAGTTGCAGACGACAAAATTAACGTGACTCAAAAATTGAAATTTGTTCTGGGAGGGTAGAAAACAATGTGGAAAAAGAAGAAAATGCTGGTTACCAGCATTTTCTCCTTTCCCCACAATGTTTTCAAAAGGCTTCTTTCTTGATGACGTGAAAACCCGGGATAGTTTGGTTAAGAGTTAAACGACCCTGAGAAAGAAGACTTTTAAAAACAAGGTGGAAAAAGGAGAAAATGCTCGTAACCAGCATTTTCTCCTTTTCCCACAATATTTTTTCTACCTTATCATAGACAAATTCCATTACATGAGCCATGTGTCAGTTTTTATAAGCAAATGCTGTAAAATTGGTCAGGTCTAAATTTTTGTCATGGGGTAAAGAGTTCACTCCATGAAATGACAAAATTTTAGACTCGTCCAAATGTAAAGCAATCAGGGACGACATGTTAAATATACCGAATGCCGTTAGGGCCATCGCCTATGAATTTGTTGATTTTTAACGCGATGCTCGATAGTACGATGGTGATAACGCGATAGTACGATGACGATAACACGATAGTACGATGATAATAACGCGATAGTGCGATGGTGATAACACGATAGTACGATGATGATAACGCGATAGTGCGATGGTGATAACGCGATAGTGCGATGACGATAACGCGATAGTACGATTATGATAACGCGATAGTGGGATGGTGATAACGCGACAGTACGATGATGATAATGCGATAGTGCGATGGTGATAACGCGATAGTACGATGACGATAATGCGATAGTGCGATGATGAAAACACGATATTATATCACACTATCATCATCGTACGATCGCGTTATCACCATCGCCCTAACGGCATTCCGTATAAATATGGCTGAAATTGTAAAATTCGTTTTTGAAACGGTAGGGAAAAAAATGCGGGGGAAAGGAAAAACGCGACAATGTTTAAAGAACCGTTTTTCCCTACGGCTGTCAGAATTCAGGATTGTTTGACAAATGGTTGAACGGGGAAATAAACTTGCGATCTGACGACTTTTCTTTATTAGACTTTAGTGACATGTAAATAAGCCTTGGATGCGCTTTCATACCCACCCACCATAATGTTTCTGTCGAAAGAATGTAGGGTCCTGCGTGACATAGTGGTTAAAGTGAAAGACTCGTAACCTGCAGGCCCTGGGTTCGAGTCTCACTGTAAGCACTGGATTTTTTGTGAGAATATCCTTTGGCAAGACACTTCAGAGCAATAGACCAGTACTGGTATAACCCAGGACATACAAGAATATGTGAGCTTTCGGCCTAATATGACTAAAATAATGTTGAAAGCGGGGTAAAACGCAATTCAATCAGTCAACCGAAAGAATGTGGTGGCTGAAAAAATAGAATTGCTCGTTTGTCCATTATTATATTGTTATATGCGGCCAATCAGAGTTAAAACAATGTGACTAATGGCGAAAGAGCTATTAATAGTAGTATCAGGATATCACGAGTTTCTCTATTTGTCTCGTGACCAGCATATTCTCCTTTGTCGGCAATGTTTACTACCCTTTCTGAGGCATTCGCATTTTTTTGAGCTACCTTTATTTTGTCGTATACATGTGAATGCTTTAATTGTGGACCAGTCTAAAATTTTGCCGTCTGTTACAGCGTTTACCCTTCACCAAAAATACTGGAGTTTTAACTACCCTGAGGAAGAAGAGTTTTAAAAACAATAACAGTATAACCAGCATTTGCTCCTTTTCCAACAAAGTTTTTTACCCTTCAAATGACAAAAAAAAAAGACACGATTTATGTCACTTTTAATTAGACGTCTTCAAATACTTTGGGTTTGGACCAGTCTAAAATTTAGGAGTATATTCAAAGAGATAAATCAATATCCACTGAATGAGAGATAGAGCCTTAAGTCAGGTAGTCGCTGGTTTGATTTCCCGGCTCTGCCAGTTTCTCACCAAGAATTGATGACAGTCATTCCGACAGGATTCATTTCTCCCTCACAGCTGATCATTGTTTCAACAATGGTTATATGTGGGAAAGCAGTAGATGCCTTGAAAAGAATATTGCGTGAAGAAGAAGCAAGAGGAACTCCGGGAAAAGCCTGTACCGGCTGCCACGATTTAGCTGAAATAGTACCGAAAAGAAAATGCCTTGAAAAGAATGGTGTGCGCAGCATTGGTTAAAGAAACTCTGGGAAAGCCTGGATAGCTGCACTGGCCACTGCGATACAGCTGAGATGATATCGAAAAATGGCGTTAAACCTCATACAAACAAACAGAAAAGTACTGACATAAATTTTGTTTTATCATTCTGTTTTCATTCGTATCGGATTAACTTGTTTCCTGTAAAATTGTCTGATTCTTCAAATCTTGACCCTTTGCATGAAGATAAAATTTTAGACTCGTCAATTTTAAAAGCTAATCAAAAGACAAGCTAAATATGAGTTTTAGATATTATAGAAAACATTGTGGGAAAAGGAGAAAATGCTGGTTATCAGCATTTTCTCCTTTTCCAACAATGTTTTCAAAAGCTCCCCCCCCCCTCCTCGGGGTCGTTAAATGGCATTATCGTTCGATAAAAGAATGAACAAAAGCAAGCTCCAGGAAATAGGTCAATCTTTCCGTTGATTGGCTGAGAAATCGGTCAGCTCTTCGCTGATTGGCCGGAAGTCATTGGCTTTGTTTTCATGTTTTCGTGGAAAAGTGTTTTTCCTGTTTTCTTCGTATTCACTTATTGTGTTATGATACCACATGATGCTTTCGTTCCGTGTCTATTCAATCGATTTTCTTTTTTCTGATTTGTCAACCAATTTATATATCAACAATTTCATTTTAGGCCAAATGCTGCTAGTTTAAACATTTTAATCAACAGTAATACAATATACTGTAAAAAAAAAGTAATAGTAATTTGAAAAATTTGGGTTTCGGTGTAGTTCGTGGTTGTGAGGTAGAGCGTCGGCCTCTTAACCGTAAGGTCCCGAGCTCGATACCTAGGAGCCGATGTCAACTATGGGATTATTCATTGGCCCACACACCCGGTGCGAGTACTGGTGTAGTTTCCAGGAAGCAGAATCGAGAGAGATTAGCGTAAGTTGCAAGAACTTGTTTCTCAATCGCCTTTCACTGCTTTCCCACCTAAAACATAACTGGTTACCAGCATTTTATCCTTTTCCGACAAAAGGCGTCTTTCTCAAGATCGTTAAAAGTATGGATTGTATGGTAAAGGGTTAAAAATAAAGGCACATCGCTCTAGCGCCATCGGCCATTGGTTGCCCGCTACGGTGTCATATTAAGCAGGTCTTGGTTTAAATGTCAAAAATTTGAGTCTCGTTCCAATCTAAGGAGGTTTCAAGACGAAAAAAAAACCGACTTTTTTCCCCAAAACATTATTCATAAGAACAAGGAAGAGTGTTGTGCCTAGACCTGTGCTCTAAATTTGACTCTCGATCCAATCTAAGGAGGTTTCAAACGAGAGGGGAAAAAAACCGTATTTTTCCCCCCAAAACATCATTTATAAAGACAAGGAAGAGTACTGGACCGAGACCCGGGCCCAATTTCACAAAAAAAAAAAACTGAAGTCTCTTATTTTACTCAAATCTACTAATGGTCCCAGGTACGGGAAGTTGAGTTTGTTATTATAGACGCATTTTAGTAACTTTAGCAGACCGTAGTAACGTTCTAAAATCCCGTGTTAACACTTTATTTCAGACTCAACTAAGCAAAATAAATGGATTTAAGTCAATGAACAGACTTAAGCTCATTATTTTGTTGAGTCTGATATGTTGTGTCAACACAGGACTTGAGAACGTTACAGATGTCTGTTAATGTTCTTTAAATGTGTCTGGAAAAACCAAACTCATCTTAAGTGAGAAAATAAGTCTGTTTGCTGATATGAGTTAAATACATGTAAGAGACTTAAATTTTTTTTGTGAAACCGGGCCCTGATAACTGAGGAACTCCTGTATGTATTGACGATATTGGAGATCTGTCAGTTCTCACAATAACATGTTGTTGACGAGTTGACAGTTCAACTTTATCCTGCTGATAAAGTAGAATAAAACTTTCAAGCCGATGGTAAAAAAAACCTGCATAATATTATTTTAAACTTGTTTTCGGACAAAAAAAATACCCTTATCGGACAGTGTAGATCCAAGATCAGACTGCACGTTCTGTGCAGTCTGATCTTGATCTACACTGTCCGCAGAAGGTCAGTGACTCGCTCTTTGCAGCTTAAGAGTTAAACTTAGCCTGAGTGTAGGCGGTAATGAAATTTTTATTTCATGCATTTCGGGAAATAGTGGTGAATTATGGTTTGATAATTCATGGTTTCGACCAGTGAAATTTACCGACTTGATAGCTACCAGTACGGAACTACTTAGATTCTTGCACCATGTCTATAGCTTCGCCGTTTCAAACGCATCAGATGTATTTCCGACAATGCTTAAATCGAGTAATCTAGAAATACATGTAGATAGTACCATTTAAAAATGTTAATAGATTCTGTTAAATTCAGGTTTATGAGGTTTGTTGAATTGTTGTGCTACTTCGAATGTGAATAAATGGCGGACACTAATGACACTGACGCGGAAGGATATGTTTGGCAATCGGAAGGTTAAAGTTTTAAAAAAATGTTAATTTGAAAATGGATTTTTGTCTTTTTAAAAAAAAAATCACTGAACGTCATATTCTATCGAATTGATTAAAACACAATTCTGTCATTATTCTAGTGTTATACCAACGAACTGTTTTCTTTGTGAACTGGTAAATCTATTGTCATTATAATGCGGTCTTGTGTGGGGGTACGCCATGGGGAATTACCGAAAAAGACTGTACTGGATTTTGGTTAAGTCCCAACAAATTGGCGTTAGAAAAATGAAATAAAGAGAATATTTAATCAGAACAGAACAGAACATCGTTTATTTGACAAAAACTTTACAAAGTTTATAGTCATACATATTGTATAAATATTCTAAAATATGCACACGTCACGCGGTTTTTTTCAATACTCTATTTGCGTTTCCAAATGGTCTATATATATGTAATCATATATTGAACAAGTGAGTAAGTTGATAATACTCCTTGTCGCAGTTTCCTTTCACGATCTATACATATCTATAGCAATGAAAAATAATTATCGGTTACTTAAATACTACAATTTTTGACAAAGTAATGTCCAAATACGGCTTCTATATATTAGGAAAAAAATGCATCTAGGCCTAGGAACCTAGGCTGTGATAACCTCTACAACAAAGAAAAGAAAAAGAGGCCTGCCGATACGCTCTTACCAAGTTGACGAAAGTTTACTGGAAACAAATTTGTGAAAGACTCTGTTTAAAAAAAAAAAAGGCATTCGATAAATTAAAATACTACAATATGATTTTTTTCCCCTTGAAACTAAAGAAGGGGAAAAATTGGATGATATAAGGACGTTCGAGTTTCCGTGCAAGAAACCGACAGTTTGTCAAGTACAACAGGTGATCAAAGTGAAAAATGGTATTACACGGGATTTAATCGTTGTCTGCGCATGTCATATTCTTCTGTCTGCTATGACGCATCACCCATCTCCGTATACCTGGGAAAAGTAGGGCTTATACCGAAGCTATTAGCCTATTACCCAAGCATGTAGGGGCTGTTTTAATAAATGGCCGATGCATAGGTTACATGCTAGCCGATCATAGTTGAATGAATCGCACCAGGTAGCGTTTTATTGAATAAGCGTTTATTTCATTTTGAAATTCAAAGTAACGGTTGTTGTTTTGAAAAGTAGTCCGGTTCTGTACCCAGAATGCCCAAATTAGATAGATGTGTATTTGTAGAATGCCATCTAGCGGGCTAGCGGGAGATAATGCATCTCCGTGATCCAGCAAGTCTTTTGCTAATAATGGATACATAATAATCCATCTTATCTAAAAATAGGCAGACTTATTAGGTAAAATGGTCTTTGGATATGCAGAAAATTTATAAATAACAAAAAGTTTCGACCCATGTCAGCCTGCGCAGTCCGCGCAGGCTGACATGGGTCCATACTTTTTTTGAGATGAATTAAACCCCTTTTTTCACGGAGCACAACTCATATCTCCCGCAAGTGTACCCAGGTCACCTGGTAAGGACATCGAAAGATAAGGACAAACGCGCACTTGTCAACCTTTTAGAAAAGTCAATTTAAAAATAAATGATTGTTTCTGCGTGCATGTAACACGGGATTTCTAGCTATTTTATGGCTTGATAAATAAAATTTGAAAAGTTTCTTTTCTACACTCATTCGTCTTGTTTCAGAGTGACACCATGGTCTATCACATTATGGTAAAAGTACTGGCCGTTCCATTCGGCAAACTTCGGGTGATCCAAATCCCTTGGCTGTATTACGATGTGTGATATACACCTATAAGGTACATTTCTTCGCCAGAAATACACCGCTTTACCCTTCTTAATATTCTACGGCTCCACTTTAAGGTCTACAGCCTCTAACTCTCATATTAAAAGACGGAAGCTGCCGAGATTGGCCAGATGGCCTCTACGAAAACGTCGATGTTACACGATATTTACAGATGAGTTAGTGAGTCTGCAGCCCCTAACTCTCATATTAAAAGACGAAAGCTGCCGAGATTGGACGAATAGCCTTTACGAAAACGTTGATGTTACACGATATTTACCGATGAGTTTGGGGTCGTAATCCTTAAAAAAAAAGAGATGACATGGATTCATATTTTTTGCATCGAAATCTTTCAAAACACATGTCCGTTGACAAACAGTCCATTCAATTTTTTAACGTGGTCCATCAATTCCGGTGGCAGTTTTCACCGACAGATTGATAGATATAATTAACTTTTCTGTGATTATTGATGTCGCTGCTAATCGATTTACATGGGCGCCGCCATGTTTAAGATCATGTGACTGAAAGTACATCAAAATTGAAACCTCCTTGATACGAACGAGGTTAGATGTAGTTACGGAATCGGCCGAGTTGTGACGAGACTTGGCGTTCAGGTCTCCCGCTTGGCTTGCGAGGATGAACAACTCGACCGGCAGGCAACTGAATGGTTGTAGACCTTGCCTAAGATGCTTTCATTGCACAAAGTCAAAGGCTCAGTGGCGACCAAAAATAAACAATTCAGATGTTAATATGTATTTGAACCACGCTGTGTGAAAAGGAGGCTTAATACAGCTAAAAAAAGTTTCGACCCAGGTTAGCCTGCGCGGACTGCGCAGGCTAACCTGGGTCGAAAGTTTTTGCTATTGGTCAATTTTCTGCATGTAAAAAGACGAGTGTACCTCATGATTCATTCGTTTGTTAGACAAAATGGAATCTATGGATCCATAATTATATGATGAGATGTTTGGTATAATGCATCATGGAGATCCATTAAGCCCCCAGTTTTACTAGAGCGTGGTTTAACGGAATTCATTTACCATTTAAAAGTATAGTGGTTGTATATGCATATATTCTAGAATTTAAATACAATATGTATAACTTTAAGTATGCAGTTTTTGCCAAATAAACCATGTTCTGTTCTGTTCTGTTCTGTTCTTTTCCGTTTTGATTATTGTGAAAATGACAGTCTTTTATTGTTTGGTCGGTCCAAGTGTTAGTTCATGGAAGGTAAATATATTTCGAAAACGGGTAAGAAGCAAACAAAAGATAGAGGGACTTGGCAACTTTTTACCCGGCTTTAAAATCATTTTCCTGCCAGCGACTAACAATTGGACAATCTGTTTAATGGAAGCAATCCTTGTATATTTGTACCATGAAAGAGCCTGCAAAGAGGTCCGCAAGGGGCCTGCAAACGCCTGCTTTGACCAATCACAAATTGCTATTTTTTATTCATACGAGACAAATACCAAAAGGAAGGTCAAAATCCAGCTTGTTAAGCTACGTAAAAAAAAAATATAGAACGAATTTTTTATAGTAACGTGTTGAATTTTATGAAAAAAAAAGGTATCCCCTCTGTACCTAGCACGTTCTTCCCGACCTCAGTTATCAAAAACCAGGAAGATTTGTATTTATGTTTTCTAACCTCGACCGACTATAAAACTGAACATATCCGGATGCCCGTGTAAACGTAGTTAGCGATTATACTTTTATCGAGCAATTCCATCTTTTGCAAAAATACTGTCGAAAACGGGTTTCTGAAAAGATAAAAGAAAAAGCAATACGATTTATTGCCAATCTTCGAAGATTTTAGACTCTTTATAGCATTTAAGATACATGTACACTCTTACAGCTAGAGAGGGGAATAAAAACACTGTTAAGAATTGAAGTGTGTAGAATAGCTCAGCTGTGTAAACATAGATAGAATTTAAATTACTAATATATATGTTGTAAGGGATAGAATAACACAAGAGATTTGTCTTCATTTAAAACCAGAAACGACAACAGCGATTGCTTTAAAGGCCTCCAAATTATGAAATGCATTTTCTTATCCGTCGTAATCTGTTCAATCTTGCAGCCATCAGGGGCAACATTTGGCATGAAGATACAAAAATATTTATAGTTTCATAAAATATCGATGTAATGGCTGAAAACTGGCTGAAAACGAGTACAGATGTATCTTTAAAGTATCGCCTAGAACTTTTCGGTCTTTTCTGACAATCTAGATTAAACTTTAACTCTTAACCACACAATCCCGACTTTTAACGACCCTGAGAAAGAAAGTTTTTGAAAAAATATTGTGTAGAAAAAAAAAAAGAGAAAATGCTGGTTTTTACCATTTTCACTTTTTCTCACAATATTTTCTACCCTTTCCAAAACAATTTTCACTTTTTGAGTCTCAATTATTTTGTCGTCTGCAAATGTTTTCAGTTTGGACACGTCTGACATTTTGTTAACCGTCATGGGTGATCTTTAACGTCTGCTTATTGAGTCAAGTCTACACTATAAAAGTCTCTCTGACTCTCATCGGATTGAAGTTCTTCTTCTTTTTTTTTTTTTTGTTTTCTTTTCACCTGTTTAAAGTTTGATTGAATTTGCGTTTATTTATCGTTCGCTACCGGTTGCCCATATGGGCGGCGCCCCTTAAGGCTGTTAGTATTGTTACGGGGGATAGTGCAGATACAGGACGAAACCCATCCTTTAACGTGCTCGGTGTATAGCACCGTCACATGGGACCTTCGTTTAACGTCTCATCCGAAAGAGTATTAGTTGTTTTAGGTGGCCAGCCGTGGGAATCGAACCCACACCCTCAAGTGACCCGAAACATCACGTTCACGAGTCCTACGCTCTACCAACTGAGCTTTGCAGGCTGGTCAGAGTTGTTGAAAGTAGTCGAGTTGATGACCTTTAAAGAGTTAACCGTTAACCACACAATTCCGATTTTTAAAGACCCCAAGGAAGAAGCCTTTTCAAAACACTGTGCGAAAAGGAGAAAATGCTGGTAACCAGTATTTTCTCCTTTTCCCACAATGTTTTCTATCCTATCAAAGACAAATTTCATTATTTGAGCTACATTTAATTTGTCGTCTGCAAATGCTTTGAATTCGGACAAGTTCAAAATTTTGTCGTTTGGTACAGAGTTAAAGGCTAGGAGGCAAAATTGAACCTATGCTCAGGAAAATTTATAGTTTTACTATCACAAAAAGTAATAAAATCAGTTCGTTAATAATTATCAAATAGGGAATATTTCTAGAAACATTCGAAGAGAATCGAAGAATGTAGATCAAACTACACTTGATCCAACAGAAGACGTAGATCTACACGTAGGTATACAAAGTGAGCAATCACTGTAAAGAGAATGGAGCGACCGGAAACGGTAAATCGGTCATTTCCGGTGATAGCCGTGAATGCGGCATGTGTGTTAGTTATCGAAATTATTTTCTGTTCCTTTTTCCCAACCAGGAAAGGTCATCGAGTACACCAACGGGCCTTTATCAATAAACAACTAAACTGATTATCACCGAGCCCTGCTCTGGTAAAAGGGGGCTTAATGCATCTCCGTGATGTATTAGTATCAGTGGTCTGCAACACGCGAAAAAGGGCATTCGGACATTTGCTAAAGTGTCGTCTCGGATCAGCCTGCGCAGTCTGCGCAGGCCGATCCGAGACGGCACTTTACGTTAACATTAGATTTTGTCCCACTGCAGACTTGCGTGAAATAGGAAATTGCACACGATCGGAAAGTGTCGTCTCGGATCAGACTGCGCGGACTGCGCAGGCTAATCCGGGACGACACTTTACGCAAATGTCCGAATGCTCCTTTTCGCGTGTTGCAGGCCATATTTGAGCCATGCTCTGGCAAAAGGTTGTTAAAACGCGTCTCTGTGATGCATTATACTCAGTAAGTCACCATATAATTATGGATCCATAAAATCCATTTTGTATAACAACCGCCTGATTATCATGTAGACTGGTCCTTAAAGCTGAAGAACATTGACCAGTAGCAAAAAGTTTCGGCCAAGGTTAGCCTGCGCGGACTGCGCAGGCTGACCTGGGTCGATGCTTTTTGCAAATGCATTAAGCAACCTTTTCACAGAGCAGGGCTCAAATACAGGATAGAGTCTTACGCTCATTAAATGGCGAATAACTTTACCAGAAAATAAAATTTCAGAGTCGTCCTTATTATAATAATTCACAGACTATAATATAAATATGGCTGAAATGCTGAGATTTGTCTGTAAAAGGGTGGAAAACATTGTGGGAATGGGAGAAAATGCTGGTTACCAGCATTTTCTCCTTTTCCCACAAATGTTTTTTAAAAGTCTTCCTTTTTAGGATCGTTTCGACACAGGAATGTTTGGTCAAAGGCCAAATAAGTTATCTGGTGGTATCGAGATAAGATAAAAGATGTCGGTTGATCACGTGATCGTTCAAAAAACTTAAAATTAAATGATTATTTTCAAGAAAAAAAAAAACAGCTGTGATTATTTGCTTTTTGCCCGGCTGGGTAGCTCAGTGGTTAACATATCCTACTGGTTGTGAGTTCAATACCCGGTTAAGACAAACTTTCTTTCCGGCGATTTTTCGCCTCTCATCTCTGATGCATGTGAGAAAAGTAGACAGTGACTTGGAAAGAAAGTTGTGTTAGTACTGGTGTGAGAAAGCCAGGAAACACATGCGTAGGTGCACTAAACGCCGTGATATGACCAAAGCTGTTAAAACGGCGTTAAACTCCCAATACAATCAATATTATTTGCATTGTGGTAGCATTTCTTAGCCATTAAGCATTTACAAACTTTGCTACTTTAAAGTTTTGAAAATCTCAGCAATCCTCGAATTATTTAGATAGCGAGTAATCTTTTATTCCCCCCCCCCCCCCCCGGTGAAATCCGGGAATTAGATGTGAATGTTTTATCCAATCAAAAACAATTCTGTTCTCTGTGTGTGTTACTTTTTTTTCCCCGAACAGGTCAGGTCATGTAGTGCAATGAGTACATTAAAAACCTTTATCTCACTGATAGATCAAATATAGGAGGTTGTTCTTCTCGATAAATCTTGATAATTCTCGAGTAAGACAGACAGACAGACAGACAGATCGACGGACGGACAGACAGAGAGACAGACAGAATGACAGAATGACGGACAGAGGTCAAATCAGCTTTTACTTGTCCTCTTTCATGGAGAGTCCGAGCCCCAGTGGCGCAATCGGTAGCATAAAGGACTTGAGTACACGGGGTTGCTGGTTCAAATATCCAGCTCGACGAATGTGATTTCCAGGATTGATGATAGTCATTGCGATAGGATTCATTCCTCTCTTACCGCTGATCATTGTTTCGACGATGGTTATGTGGGAAAGCAGTCAGTGGCTTGGGAAGAATATTGTGCAAAGTACTGGTAAAAGAAACTCCGGGAAAGCATGGATAGGTGTACTGGTCGCCGCGATACAACTGACAAGCGGCATTAAACACCATACAATCAGCAAATCAATCAATCTCTCGTTGAGAAAATCAATTTACTCATTTGTCAAAGATCAAATCAACATTATTCCTTTGGCTGTAGGTATTATCTTAAATATATAGAGGATACTGAGGGGCGGTTATCCGGTGAAAGCAGTAGAAAACAAATATACTATTTATTTCATGCTTCTAAACCCTTTCTGTTTGGACTTTCGTCAAATTTCAGTGCAGTCGTGTTTTTGGTAATTCCCCGTAGCGTACCCTCCTCAACATTAGAACACGTTACAATATTACGTAAAGCGCAAGAAATGTAGGGTAAATGTATGTGGATTTCTGCCGCGATACGAGATAGCTATTGCGATAATTTAAGAGAACTATCGTGATAAAACAAAGTTTCCTGGAAATATTATCTAGATAATAAAATTTTTCACGATAGAATTATCGCGATAATTCAAATTGTTATCATGATTTTCTTTTTTTTTTCTTTCATGCCCACAACTGACATTCACGGTATCTACAAGACAAATCTATGATGCATAGCATCATAGAAGCCGCAATCTTTTGGTGGACAATTTCAGAAATATTGACTCTCTTGAGAAATTGTGATTACATTTTTTGCATCTGTTTTTACCCCCACCCCCCACCAGCGGAAAATCATGACAAATGGTACTAAAATGCAAGGAAAAAAGAAACAGAAATAATATGTACATGTATTCTAATTCTTAAAAGAAATTTAGAGAGGAATCTTAAATAATCTTGTTGATATATTATTATTATGAAGTGATGTTTATTTGGGGGAAAAAAAAATACATGAAAGCATCGGAATTTTTAAATTTCTACTCGAAATTTGAAAATGGAGAAATTGCGCATTCAAATACAGCATTTTCCATTTATTTAATGATTTTAGAAAGGAAACTTCTATAGTGGCATTAAAGGCAATACTACAGAATTATTTAAGTTACCAATTATTCAAAGCAGGGATTCTATATAATACGATCCCTGTTCAAAGTGATATTAAGATCGTTATTCACATACGATGTTTACATGTATATATTTACAATTCTTATCAGTGATCTCTTCTTTGTGTTTCTTTCTTTTTTTTTTTTGCAACAAAAAAGAAAAAAAGGAAAGAAAAAAAAAGAAAATATTCAACAATTTTTTTCTAAAAGATGATCTTCTTGCTTGTCAAAAAGTATCTTAGCATGCTTGTAACACAGTGAATCTTTACATTTCTACTCTAGAAACAAAAACTTTTGCATGGCATCTCCAAAATTATTCTGATCATAGCCTGCACAGTTGGCACAAACCACGTTTCTTTTATTCATGAAATGGCAGCCACACACACACACACACACACACACACACACACAAACATTTTTTAAGTTTTTAAAGATCTGGATCTATTCAAGCACAACATAATAACTATTACTATACATATTTCGTTTAATAAACAGTAGTTTGAACCATTGTCTGCATAGGCCTTGTACAAACCTAGTGTAAAACTTCTAATGTAAATTTCAAGAGCTATTCTAAACCTTTGACCAGCAGCGACGTAAAAAGTTGTATATTCACAGTAATAGGTTCTGTAATAAATTTAACCCTTCGACTACACAACGAAATAAATACACTGAGTAAGGAAAACAAACAAGATTTTCTTTTATGTTTACGAAATATCTTATAGAATAATAAAAAAATATTACATGGGCTATGTGCTGTCTGATCTTCATCTATTTCCGTCATTTTCGAGCAGCTTCAACCCTTAGAGCACCAGGCACCACCATTATAATTACTGTAGTCAATGTACATCACGATCCATACGTCATGTTTCAAGCAGGCCTGGTTTCAAGGGTTCTGTAGATCAGGACCATACCGTACAGCACGTACAGTCTGATCATAACAGCTTCGACAATACAGTAAATGCTAAATTTTGCAGGTCTCATAAGGTAGATGTTTCGTGTAACAAAAATCCATTGGACTAAAGTGTAGACGAAGGAAAGAAAAAGGGTTATCTTTTCGCAAGTATTCTATAAATAGCTGATGTAGACGCCTCTTGTGTAGGGAGGTAACCAGTCTATACCTTGATCAAAGGTTAACCGCCGTTTTATCCTTTACAAATTAAGATTGGACGAAAAACTTGTAGATAAAATTGCTTCTGATTATCATATTCTAAGATGCTCTCTATATCATAATCATCATTATTTTGTTTTGTAAAAAAGTAGACAAATGCGAAAACCATTGAGAGGTGTGAAAGCTTGTGATAAACCGAAAGCATAACGACTTCGTTTGGGAATATAGAAGGAATCCTATATGTCTGAAAACTTCGGGGGACTAGCCAATTAAAGGATGTTTATCTTTCTGTATTTTTTATTGTTATTTGGGAATGAACTATATATTGCAAGAAAACCAGGTTTGAATTTCATGTAGGTCTGTCGGAATACTTAAGAAAGAGTCATGTGGAGTAATTCTGTCACAACAACACAACATTATTAGAAATTTTACAAAAATTATCACCTATCGAATAATTACTGATCATTTACATGGTAAATAGTTTAGGTACATTCCTACTGGAAGCCGCTTTCGAGCGGCTTCCAATAATTAGATACGGTTTCGGAACTTCTTCGTCTACAACCTTATGAATTTCCTTTTCCCTGAATGGTTTTGAAGTTGTTCGTAGGAGGCATTTCGAGTCGTCTTTATGATTTTACAGACTTCTGTTCATTTCGAGTCTTGTCAAAATTTACCAATTAAGCTACAATTGCTAATAATTCGGAATTTTACTTACTTCAATCTTGGGAAGTCAAAAACTACTGAGTTAATCCAAATGGTGAATTTTCTATTTATAGATATCGAGAGGTGGATGGAATTAGCACGATAATTTTATCTCGCATGTCAGCTTCGTGCACGATTGAGAAATTTTGCGTTAGGTAATAAAGTTTATCGTGATACTTTTTTCAGGAAACTTTTCACTATCTTGATAAGATTTTCAGGAAACTTTGATTTATCGCGATAGTTTTCTAAACTTTTCATGATAGCTATCTCGTATCTCGTGGCAAAAATAAGCCACCATATAAATGGGCATAAATTACGTCATATTTCCCTCTGGTTGAACGGCACGCGCTGTTTACCTAGGTAACTAGTGCGCAGGAATCGCTGTTTCCGCCTTCAGTTGAGGAGTTAGAAACTATAAAATCGGTATTGTTCACTGGTCGTAACCATGAATATCAAACCATATCTTATCAACATTTTTCAATAAACTACCGAAAAGAATGAAATATAGGAGCTGATTAATCCTCTGCCAAACACATGACAATACCTCATTAACGACACTGAATAAGCAGGCGTTTAATTAAAATACATGTGTGCAGGGATCGTATATGCAATCAATACTCCCATTCGAAAACCTCGGTGAGGAGCCAGATTTTTTAATAGAAATATTTCTCAATACATGTACATGTCCATTTACAAACGGTCTGCACATTCATGGTCTTCAATTTTTTTCGGCAGATTTCACCGACAGGTTCATCGGATAGATTTGAATAACTCCAGCGTGGTTGTTGACATTGTTGCTAGCAATTTATGTTTAAGATCATGTGACTGGCAGTACTTCAAAATGGATCCTTGATACGGATGTAGTTACGGAATCGGCCAAGTTGTGACAAGTGTCCACACTTTACCCATGTCCGCCCATACAAACATGCACGCGCGTACACTGCACAACTTAGTCATTTTCAAGGGCGTATGGCCAATAACGCACTGCACGCGTCATGAATTACATCGATTCTTTTTTTTTGTTGTTGTTGTTGTTGTTTTCATTAAACTAATCCTAGAGCGCTACGCACAACAAAAGTTGCTGTTCTAAACAATGTAGGTCAAGATTAGACAGCCACTTGAGGACGGTGTAAATCAAGATCAGACTGCACATAACGTGCAGTCTGATCTTTAATCTGCACTCTCTGCTATTTTGTTAAATAAAACGGAAAAAAAAACACACATATTTAATTTGCATTTTTCCCTCGATTGAGAAACTCCGCTTATTTTGCTAATCGTTTTAGCGGTTAACTTTTTACCAACCGAAAGACTTTTAGACTCGCCCATATACAAAGCATTTGTAGACTGCAAAATAGATATGGCTAAAACAATTGTTTATTTATTTATTTATCTATTTATTTATGTATTTATTTATTTATTTCATTTATTTCATTTTTTTGAAAGGATGGAAAATGTTGTGGAGAAAAGGAGAAAACGCTGGTAACCAGCGTTTTCTTCTTTTTTCCAACAATGTTTTCAAATGCTTTCTTCCCCACGTCGGTAAAAAGTCTGGATTGTAGCATAAAAGGTGAAATCCAAGCCTCAATCTGAGGTGTGTAATGATTCTTAAATCCTGGTTACACCCTGTAACTTAAGTCGTAAATTTTAAAACTGGTAAACAATTTTAAAATTGGTAAACAACTGACATTGACGTACCGCACACCTTACAAGAGAGGAAATGTGCTTGTAAGCTGATGGCTTTTATTTGAACAGGGGCGTAGTTACCGGTGCGGCCGGTACGGCTTTGGCCGCACCAATAATTTGCCAATTAAGAGGTTACCACTGACCAAAAGTACTTCATTAAAAATAGTATTGGTAGGAATGCAGAAAGATGATATCTGTGTGGTTGTGTTTGCTTTCTGTGAGGACGGCTGGGAGTTTTAAAGTCGCATTTATGAGGTGGTTCGCTGGAAAATGTTTGCGTTAGTGTTAAGGTACGGTAAAGTTTGGCAAAAGCTTGGCCCTAACCTATAACTGTTTTCTCAGTCCAAATGAATTTTAAGCCACACATATCAAGCCCTAATGCACTTTTGAGTTTGGTTAGAGTACAGCTGAATTAAAAATGTTAAGGTCTTAGACCCCTAACGCTTCTAGTGCAACATGGAATAAAATTTCTTGTTGGTTGATAAATAAGGACTTATACTGATATAATACTTTTGCACATTTTTACCCGATCAGAAATTCCTTTGATGTCCATCTTGAAATTATTCGTTAATACTTTTGTTAGTTTCCTGAAAGGGGAGGTAATTATTATCTCCCTTTGTAATGAGAATATAGTGGTTTTAGATTTATAAATGATAATTCTAAGAAGGAAAAAAAGGAAAAAGTGGCTTGGTTAAAGTTGTACAATAATACTCATTTTTATAGCATTATAGCAAATTTTGTAGGATAATATTATAGTGGGAATAGCTGTTTTTCCATTAGGGGTCTAAGACCTTAATAGAGAGAAGACATGACTTCTTCATACATACTTATAACTAATTTTAAGACCCAAGAGAAAAGTAAGATTTGAACTTAATTTTTTTTTTTCTACCAGCGACTAACATATGGACCGACCGTAAAATAACAGATTGCCATCTTCACAATAATTTCCCTACTTTTAAACGATATGATTTTAATTTTAAACCACATTAACATCCGTATTGTTTACTTACTTTTTTGGTCGCCACTCGGCATTTCAGGTAAAGCACGTGTAATGATTAATAGCGAGTTATAATGATATCCTGTAGAATTTGATATTATTAAAATCTGAAACAATTATATGTGAGCCCTGCAGTGGCAAAAAGGGGGCTTAATGCATCTCCGTGATCCATTATACCAAGGAAGTCATCATATAATTAGGAATCAATGAAATCAGTTTAGTCTGATGAATGACTGAATCTCGTGGAAGAGTGATCCTTGCACATGCAGAAAATTGACCAATTGCAAAAAGTTTCGACCCATGTCAGCCTGCGCGGAATGCGCAGGCTGACATCGGTCGATACTTTTTGTAGGTGCATTAAGTCCCCCTTTCACAGAGCATGGTTCATAGTTTTTTTTTTTTTTCATGCTTTTTTTTGACTTGTTGTACGTATATCTACATATATTATATTATTATTGGTAAAATACTCACTCTTTTTTTCATTGCAAAAGTATTAAGGACTTAAGGTGGAAAATTTACAAATATTCATCAGAATAACAATTATTTGTAAAACTGAGTGAAATCTTTAAAAAAAAAAGTTCATTTGTTGAAAACAATTAAAAATACGCTTGCTCTAATTGTGTTCATTCATCATTTTTTTTTAATTCGTTCTTTTTTTTTTTCCAAAAACTTTGCTAGTAGCAAGTTAAAGAGAAAACTATTTTCAAAGGTATGAGAGCTTGTTAAAGGGTCGACATTTAACCGGTGACAAACACTGGCATTCCTTTTTGGACCAGCTCGCATAGCTCAATTGGTAGAGCCTAGGACTCGTGAACGTTTCTGGTCACTCGTGTGTGTAGGTTCGATTCCCACAGCTGGCCATCTAAAATTACTATTAGTCTATCGGATGAGACATTAAACCGAGGTCCCGTGTGACAGTGCTATACAGCTAAAACATTAAAGAACCTGGTGTAACTTAGGATGGGTTTCGTCCTGTATCTGCACTATCCCTCGTAACAATACTAACAGCCTTTAGGGGGCGGCGACCATATGGGAAACCGGTGGCGATGATAAATAAACGTAAAAATTCACATTCTTTATTGCGCCTAAATGACTCGTAATGTTGCAAAACGAAAAAAAAAAAATAGTTTAACAGTTTACAATGTGTAAAAGATTGTTCATTGGCCGACCTGGACGCAAGATTAGCCAATGGGATACGAAGATGAGATACTGTTGACAAGTTGTAAATCTCACATCTCAGATCAACCATTTCATGACGTTTCGATCGACAAAATGACTGTAAATCCATTACACCGAATATAAATATATTTTAGACGTATAATTACATAGAGTGTGCACAAGTCACACTTAGGCAAAATATGAAATGGTATGAAAAAATGTCCTTCGTTATTTGTTTTTGTATTATATAAAGAAAAAAATTTAAAAAAAAAAAACTGGGGAAAGAGAATCGATTGCTTGTAATAAGCATTTGTTCCTTTTCCCACAATATTTACAAAAAGTTGACATTTGGTAAGGCGTTTAAAAAGTCGTATATGTAAAGAAATGGGTTAAATTAAATAGGGCCTGTGATCAGATCCGCATTCTCTGCATACTTAAGATTTCAACCCTAGGGCTGTCAAGCGCGACTCACTAACTTTTGCGGAAAATGTAGATCAAGATCAGACTGCACAGAACGTGCAGTCTGATCTTGAATCTATACTGTCCGATAAGGAGATATTATACCCCCCCAAAAAATGACTTTAAAATAGCAATAATTGGGTTCTTTACTATCGAATTGAAAATTTCATTTTAGTTGTTTACCAGGGTAACTGTTAAAAAGAAAGTAAAAACCTTAATAGAGTCGAACCTTTTAAAATGGGCCATGCTCTGGCAAAAAGGGGCTTAATGCCTCTCAGTGATGCATTACACGAAGCAAATCCTCACATGATTATGGATCTATAAAAATCAAATTTGTCTAACAACCCACTGAATCATGAGGTAAACTGGTCGTTGGACTTGCAAAAAATTTACCAAAAGCAAAAAGTTTCGACTCAGGTCAGCCTGCGCGGATTGCGCAGGCTGACCTGGTTCGATACTTTTTGCAGATGCATTAAGCCCCCTTTTCACACAGCGTGGCCTGAATAAGTTTTAATGATCAAATATTAAATAAAAAGTTTTTCTATTATGGATTATAGATAAGTATCCTTTCAAGACGACCCTTTTTTTTTTAATCATTTATCAAACATTCCCAAGTTTTAAGCAACCCGAGGGAAAGAAACTTTTTTAAAATCATAGTGGAAAAAGAAGAAAATGCTAGTAGCCAGTATTTCCCCCATGTCACACAATGTTTTCTAATCAGATTAAAGTCCATAATTTGAGTCACGTTTATTTATCTTCTGCATTTTTTTGTTCAATGTGGACCAATCTTAAACTTAATCGTTATTACCAGTATTTCCCCCATTTGTCGCACTGCCTTCATCGGTGTTTTTATATATATATATTAAAAGCTTACTTCATGTTGTTGAAAACATTTTAAGATTTTTTGAAATTCTCTGTCTGCTTTGTCATGTCTGGAAATTAACTAGTTTAATCCTTTGAAAGCATTAGCAGACGACAAATTCCATGTTGCTTAAATAATGATTTCTATTTTTGCTAATGTAGAAAACATTGAGAAAAAAGGAGAAAATACTGGTAACCAGGATTTTCTCATTTTCCTGAAATGTTATCAAAAGCCTTTTCCTTCAGGGTCTTTCAAACTCGGATTTGTGTGATAAAATATTAATCGGCTATTTTTCGATGAAAATTAAAATTTTTCAACGAAATTCAATCTTAAATTCAAGATCCTTTGAATGAAAGCAGTGCAATATGGAAGGAAGAACGGCAAAAGAAAATTATGACGGACAGATGGACAAAGGGACACATGAACGATAATTTCGAAAGAGACAGAGAGACAGAGAGAGAGAGAAAGAGAGAGAGTCAGAGTCAGAGTCAGAGAGAGAGAGAGAGGGGGGGGAGAGAGAGAGGTCGGAGAGAGAGAGTCAGAGAGAGAGACAGAGACAGAAGCACACAGACAGACAGAGATACATACATACAGACAGACAGACAGACAGACAAGACAGACAGAGCCAAACCAAGTCATGATACATTCTACATTCCCCAGCCAGACATATCTTCTATATCTTGCAGGCAAAATAAAAAAAAACAAGAACGTAATGATTGGTTCATATTTTTTCTTCCTTGGTGGCGAGAATGATGGCGACAACATTACTAACCTACTGCAGGATATAAGTGAGCCATGCTCTGTGGAAAGGGGGCTTAATGCATCTGCAAAAAAGTTTCGATCCATGTCAGCCTGCGCAACCGACGGAATCATGGTCATTGGACATAGTGAAAATCTACAAATAGCAAAAAGTTTCGACCCATTTCAGCCTGAGTGGACTTCGTAGGCTGACCTGAGTCGATACTTTATGAACATGATTTAAAGCCCCTTTTCACAGAGAATGACTTATACCGTTGTAGGCTTATGAGTCATTCTCCGTGGAAAGGGGCTTTAATGCATCTGAAAAAAGTATCGATAAGCCGATATAAATCAGGCATTTTCAGCCAGTCATAAAAACCAAAAATATTCCAATGTCAAGTCTATTTACAACACAAAGTCTTCAAAAGATATCAGACTGTGGTTATCCACGATCAGACTGCACGTTCTTTGAAATCTCATCTTGATTGGAATATGTCAAAAAAAAAAGAAAAACGCCGTTAACCGTGCCTTGCAGTCTGAAGGTCAATGCTTTTTGGCGATTGGTCTTACTTTCCGCAAATGCACTTGCACTGAAGGACTCAAGCAAAGATCCACACAAATGAGTTATGATCTGTGAAAAAGGGGTTTTATGCTTGTGCAAAAAGTATCGACTCAGGTCAGCCTGCGCAATCCGCGCAGGCTGACCTGAGTCGATACTTTTTTGCTTGTGGTCAATGTTCTTCATGTCCAAGTACCATTCTATCTCATTATGCAGTTGGATATTTGACAACATGGAGTTTATGGATCTATAGTTCTGTGTTGACTTTTCTGGTATAATGCATCTCGGAGATGCATTAAAGCTCCCCTTTTCCAGAGCAGGACTCAATGATATATATTTGAGGAGAACAGAAAAAAATATGGTCAAATCAATTATAAGTAATGTCAAATATTGGTAGAGTATAACAGTATAACATATGTCATATCTTGAATTCGAGAATCTTATTTATTATTTATTTTTCCATTCATTTATCACAGTTTTTTCACTGTTTTTCTTTGCATTTTGTCCTAAGCAATCGTGCAGGAATGTTTCTGAGGGAAATGGTTATCTAAGCTATAAAGCCAATTTCAGAAATACCCTCAAGATAAAATGGCAAAAAACGCATGTCAATAAATCAGGCGGTATCTAAGATTGGTAAAATGCATTCGATTATTTCCTCGATGCCAAGGTTATCATAGGCCGAAATGCATTTTGCAAGTAAACAAAAACTGTTTTATTTACGCAACCGGCATTTGACGTCGATAAACGAAACTTCAGAAGTAGAAAAAAAATGTACAGGAAGACTTAAAAAGATTGATCCATGCTTTGGCAAAAGGGGGCTAAATGCATCTCCGTGATGCATTATACCAAGCAATTCATCACATAATTATGGATCCATAAAGTCATTTCTGTCTTACAACCGACTTCATCCTGAGGTAAAACGGTTCTTGGACATGCAGAAAATTTACTACAATCGAAAAAGCTTCGACACAGCTCAGCCTTTGCGGACTGCACAGGCTGACCTGGGTCGATACTTTTTTGTAGATCCATGAAACCCCCTTTTCACAAAGTATAGCTTGTTTGGTTGTTTCCTCAATGCCGAGCTTATCATAAGCTAAAATGTTTTTTTTCAAGTTAAGAAAAACTGGATTATTTACGCAAGCGGCATTTAACGTCGTTAATTGAAACTTCAAAACTTCAAAAAAATACAAAAAGATTGAATAAAATTGATCCATGCTGTGACAAAAAGGGGTTGAATGCATCTCTGTGATGCAATTATACCAAGCAAGTTATCACATTATTATGTATCCACAAAATCCACTATGTCTTACAACCGACTACATCGTGAGGTAAGATGGTCTTTGACATGCAGAAATTTGACCAAAATTAGTGATCCATAAATCCATTTTGTCCATAGAAACGACTACATCCTGAGGTAGAAAGGGTCCTTGGATATGCATAAAATTAACCAAAATCAAAAAAAAGTTTCGACACAGGTCAGCCTGTGCGAATTGCACAGGCTGACCTGGGTCGATGCTTTCTTGTAGATGCATGAAACCCACTTTTCACAGAGAATGGTTGTTTGACTCTTTCCTCAATGTTGGGCTAATCATAGACTGAAATGCTTTTTTTTTCAAGTGAACAAAAAACTTGATAATTTATGCAAACGGCACTCAACGTCGTCAAATGACAATTCAAAAGTAGAGAAAAAAAAAACAGGAAGACTAAATAAAATGTCTATAGACCACAAAAAACATACACTTTTTCTGATTGGCTGAATTGCTGCAAGGTTCTGTACCCAAGAAATAAATAACTTGATTATAGATTGAAATCTTTTTTATTTTTAACTCTTTATCGAAAGATAAAAAATTTAGATTCGACCAAATTGAAAGCATGTGCAGGAGACAAATTAAAGGTAGCCCAAAAATGATTACAAGTGTCTTTGATAGGGCTGAAGACATCGTGGGTACAGGAAAAAATTCTGGTTAACAGTAAAAGTCTTCTTCCTCAGGGTCGTTGGAACTCGGGGTTGTGTGAAAATAGGTATGTGATCGGCTGCCTTTTGGCTTAAGACCTTGGACACATGACACAGAGTTGTTTAAACTCGAGAATGTGGGGTAAAGGGTTTATAAAGAAACAAAGGATGACCTCTGACTTTGATGGGGAAGAAACTATTGTGGGCAAAGGAGAAAATGCTGATTACCAGCATTTTCTCCTTTTCCCACAATGTTTTCAAATGCCTTCTTCCCCAGGGTTGTTAGAATTCGGGGTTGTGTGGTAACGGGTTAAAAAAAAGGGGGGGTTATACCCTGTGATTGGCTGCAATTAGGCTCTAAAATCTAGTCCACATGAAAAAGAGCACTTGTTGCATGCCTAAGAAGTTTGGTTTGAGATCGGACCATATACACCAACCAGTCTAAATTGCTTTTCTTAGTTGAATTATCGAGAATTTTCTATATCTTTTATTGATTGTCTAAACTTAATGCCTTAGCCAATCAGAAATTGGTTTTTTTTTTCCAAATTTTGAATTGTACTAATAATTGATTGAATTAGCGTTTATTTATCGTCGTTACCAGTTGCCCATATGGGCGACACCCTTGAAGGCTGTAAGTATTGTTATGGGGGATAGTGCAGATACAGGTCAAAGCCCATCCTAAGGCACGCCTTGTTCTTTAACGTGCTTGGTGTATAGCACCGTCACACGGGACCTCGGTTTAACGTCTCATCCGAGACGTAAGTATTGTTAGGGGGGATAGTGCAGATACAGGTCAAAACCCATCCTAAGTTACTCCTGGTTCTTTTACGTGCTCGGTGTATATGCACGGTTTAACGTCTCAACGAAAGACTATTAGTAATTTTTGTAGGCCATCCGTGGGACAACGAACCCACACCCTCAAGTGGCCCGAAACTTCACGTACACGAGTCCTCCGGTCTACCAATTGAGCTGGTCATAACACTCGTCATTTACGAGGGTTCATATTCAAATTAGTATGATGACGTCATATCTGATGTAGTAAAAATACAGGGAGTTACCGACTGACAAACGACCATCGCGTTCTTTAAGGATTACGACTCCTAACTCATCGGTAAAAATCGTGTAACATCGGCGTTTTCGTAAGGGCTATTCGGCCAATCTCGGCAGCTTCCGTCTTTTAAAATGAGAGTTAGGGACCGTAGACTCACTAATTCATCGGTAAATATCGCGTAACATCAACGTTTTCGTAAAGGCTATTCGGCCAATCTCGGCAGCTTCAGTCTTTTAATATGAGGGTTAGGGGCCGTAGACATTAAACGCCCAAAGTTAATCCTTTTTATTAAATATAAACTGACAATTATACGATTGCAAAGACAACTATCTATTTGAAATTTTCGGTAAATTACAGAAAATTTCGCTTTACGGTGTAAGATCTCAACAGCCCCCTTTAAGGGTTTATAAGAGGGGAGAGCCATCTAGGAAGCATTCTAACAAAACTTGTAAATATAATGATAATAATGATACGAGATGTTATACTCTGTAAAAAGGGGGGGGGGGGGGCCTAACACATCTGCAAAAAGTATCGACCCATGTCAGCCTACGCAGTCCGCGCAGGCTGACATGGGCCGACACTTTTTGCTTTCTGTAAATTTTCTGCGGGTCAAAGGACCTGTCTACCTCGTGATTCAGAAAGTTGTTATACAAAATTAATTTTATGAATCTATAATGCTGTGATAACTTGTTTGGTATAATTCATTACGGGGATGCATTAAGCCCCCTTTTTAGCTTAAAACACCTGCAGGGCCCTGTTTTACTAAGGTAGTTACGAACAAAATTTGCGTAAGTTTTACGTAACTTTTGTATGGTGGTATACTTCTGCAACGAGATACGCGATAATTACCATAATCATTTTAGAAGACTTTTGCGATAAATCAAAGTTTCCTGAGAATTTTATCTTTTCGTTTTATCAATATAAGATTTCCGGGAAACTTTGATTTATCGCAATAGTTTTCTAAAGTCATCATGATAGTTATCTCGATTCTCGTGGCAGAAATATGCCACCATACTATAGTTACGTAAAACTTACGCAAATTTTGTTCGTAACTACCTTAGTAAAACGGGGCCCAGATTGTTATACAGCCCTTTTATTCAGCATTTAACCCGAAATATTTAAATATGAAATTCTGTATCAATACGTAAGCTGGTGAGTGGGTATCAATGTTCCTTTGTGCACAGTGTAGATTCAAGATCAGACTGCACAGAACATGCAGTCTGATCTTGAATCTACACTGTCCGATAAGATGATTTTTTTCCCGGCTAGAATAGTTTGAAATCACAAGTTGTTGGTTTTTAATATCGACTGGAAAATTTCATCTGGTGATAGATTCTACAAATTAAGGTGTTATAAAGACAAACAGTTCGAATAACAGGGAAAATGGTCCGCCAAGCATTGTAAAGAAACTTGTATACGAGCCTCGCTCTGGCAACAGGGGGCTATATGCATCTTTGTGATGCATTATATCAAGCAAGTCATCACGACTATTTATTTTAACAATCTACTGGATCTGAAGATAGAATGGTCCTTGGACATGCATGAAATTTATAAATAGCAAAAAGTTTCGACTCATGTCAGCCTGCGCAGACTGCGCAGGCTGACATGGATCGAAACTTTTTTGCAGACTCATTTAGCTCCCTTTTCATAGAGCATGGCTTTTTTATTTTATTTTTATTATTAATATTATTATTATTATTATTATTATTATAAAGCTCTGATTGGTTACAAAACTCATTTCTTAGACATTTCATCGACTTTGGAGGACTTTAAAGATACATCTTCACTCGTTTTTATCCAGGTTTTTTAACCAGTTTTATCTTCATTTCATGAAACTATAATCATTCTTGTATCATTATGCAAAATGTTGCCCCTGATGGTTGCAAAGTTGCACAGAATACGACGGGTAGAAAATGCATTTCATTTTCTGTAGGCTATCAAAGATATTACTGTGCTTGTTTCCGGTTTTAAATCGAAGACAAATCCCTTGAGTTTCTTTATCCAATACAATTTATATCGATTTTTTTCTACATCTATGTTTGCACAGCGGACTAAATTCTATACACTATCAAGTTTTAATAGTATTTGTTTACTCTCTGGCTGTAAAGATATATCTTAAAAGGTATAGACGTGTCGACCAATGGCGCAAACCCGGATGTGTTACCGTCCCGATAAAATCGGCAATTTACCATTATTAGAAGAAGAAAAGATATAAAGATGTTTATTTTGCAAAAAATAAATCAATACGCTAACGTGCATTACCCACATGTACCAAGTAAACAACCTGCAGACCGCAAATACGAGGTAAACAAAACGCAAATCATGAATGCATGCCAAAAAGAAAAAAAAAGCAGACTGCAAACGCATGCCGTTTAAATAGAATAAAGACTTTTTTGCTCTATTTCTTTTTTTCTTTCTTTCTTTCTTTCTCTTTCTTTCTTTCTTTCTTTCTTTCTTTCTTTCTCTCTTTCTTTCTTATCTTATCTTATCTTATTTTTCCCTCTTATTTCTTCTTTTTATTCAACTTCAAAATCCCCCCCAACACACACACACGCTTTCTTTCTTCTTTTTTCCTTTTTTGTTTTTGTTTCTCCCGTTTCGCCGAGCCCCGGTAGCACAGTCAATAACGTAAAAGTCTTGAGAACAGGGTGTCGCTGGCTTGATCCCCGGCTCGGCCAATTTTTTTTTTTTTTTTTCCGAGTATTGATGATAGTCATTGGGACAGGATTCATTCCTCTCTCACCGCTGATCGTTGTTTCGGCAATGGTTATGTAGGAAAGCAGCCTGAGGCTTGGAAAAAATATTGTGCAGAGTACTGGTAACTCCAGGAAAGAAAGGATGGGTGCACTGGCTGCCGTGATGTGACTGAAATAATGTGGAAAACAGCGTTAAACACCTTACAATCAATCAGTCAGTCAGTCAGTCAGTCAACCCAACTAATCAATCAATCAATCAATCTTCTGTTTCCCTTGCCTGCATTCAAATGCATTTATACCCCCTTTTTCCAGAGCATGGCTCATATAAACTCAATCTCTGTGAACCACGATTGAAAGTACAACGTGCTCTGAAAGATTTCTAAACAAACGTTCAGTGCAGTCTGATCTTGATCTATGCCGTATGCCAAAAGCTCCTGTTTTCGCACATGGCACTAAAAGGATTAAATATGACCATGTCGATTTCATTCTAGTTGCAGTATACGTCAGAGGTACATTTTGAAATTCAAAGTAACAGTTGTTGTTTTGAAAAGTAGTCCGGTTCTGTACCCAGAATGCCCAAACCAGATAGATGTGTATTTGTAGAATGCCATCTAGCGGACGATAATGACCGGGTATACTATTTCTGTTCGAAACAAGAAAATACGCCAAAGGCATTCAGTCTTTACCACATGACAAATTTTAAGACTTGTCCAAAATGGAGGCCAAAATGGCAGAAAACAAAACAGCCAAAAATGGCGGAATTTGCTTTTAAAAAATGAGAGAACACATTGTGGAAAAACGAGAAGATGCTGGTTACTGGCATTTTCTCCTTTTCCCTCAATGTTTTCAAAAGGCTTCTTTCTCAGCGTTACTAAAATCGGGATTGTATGGTAAAGAGTTAAATCATTAGAAAACGATCTTCATCAAAACAACTTGTCTAGGTTGAAATGGCCCGGCTACATATCTTCTTCCGCAAGTATCCACAGACCACGTGGACTCTGCATATTTACCAATAAAAAATACTGTAGAAACCTGAGATTCTAAGTGCATCATTTTGTTTCCACGCGTTTCATTGGTTATTTAGAGTTCGTAAACGTGATGTTGGACAATTTTTATTGATGAAAAGAAACTATTTACGTTTGTTGGGAAGGTGTGGTGCTTGCTTAGGTTTACAAACAACCTACCCAGTTAAACCCTTTACCAAACAATCCCGATTTATATTTATATGACAGAGAAGGCTTTTGAAAACATTGTTGGAAAAGGAGAATATCCTGGTCACCAGCATTTTCTCCTTTTTCCACAATGATTTCTACCCTTTCACATGTAAATAAATTCATTTGAGCCTCATATAATTTGTCGTCTGCAAACACTTCCAATACGGACTTGTCAAAAATTCTTTTGTCAGGTAAAGGGTTAAAAGTGCAGGCCGGCGTATTTTATTTGTGTCCGCAGACCAAAACCGGAAGCCGTGGTGTAGCCCGTGACTATTCACGTGGTGACCCTGTTACTGTGTATGAGCCAATCAAATCACTTCAATACCAGGAACAATGTAGGCCTGTGGTGTCCTTAAACCGTGCCTTCAGACTATTGGCATACCGCGAAAAAGGAACGTAAATGAAGAAAAGATTTTTATGGAAAAAATGTTGGCAATGAGCAGCAATTCCTCGATAATTCCCCTTTAAATGGATAATCAAAGCCGATGTGCAAAAGACTTCAAGCAAATATATTACTGGTGAAACCTGGGACACCCATGAATATGTTAGCTGTCGCCTTGAAATGACTGAAAATAATGTCGAAATCGAAGTAAAACAACATTCAATCTAATAATATGTTCTGCAGTGTTTAAAAATGGTGGATTTTGTAAAGTAATTTATTATAAGCAAACTAATTTGCAAGTCTGAGGTCAGGCAGAAGAATGAATCAGACACATATTCGTTCAATACCACATTCTATTTTGTATAAAATACGTATATTAAATGAACTCAAAATTTACTGGTATAATGTTTTTAACCAATTAATTTAATATTGGCCAGGGTTACAGGCCCGAAGTCTGTGCGGTAATAGCGAACTTACGGTTGAAAATTTTATTACAAATATCCGTTTTATTACAAAAGTGGTTCTAACAATCCTATCTGAAGTGCATTCCAAACATCTTCAGTGGGATTTAAATCCAGCGATCCAGCTGGCCTGTCCATTAGAGCCATTGCTTCGTTCGTCGGGTAATTATTTGTGACACAAGCCTTATGCAGGTGCATTATCGCCTATAATGATGAAATATTGGCCCATAGCACTAGTGTATGGGCGGACATAAGCATTCTGAACTCTATGAACGTACCTGACAGCCGTAATCGAACATATGAAGATCGTCTTTGCAATGAAAAAGCTGATTCCAGCTAAAACCATGACTGACCTATTTCTGCTTCGATGATGCACAGCAAACTTCAGGCCGATGAAATGCTAATTTTTCAATAACCAGACTTTGGTTCAGCTGTCTGTGAAATCAACTCAGAACCTGGGCTCATCAGAAAACACGACATGACACGTGTCCAGTCTTGGACGACAGCAAACCTGGTCAGTATTCACCAACCATTCTCTGACTTTCATTTTATGTCTAAATCTAGATTTAGAAAATAACACAATTTCTGATCGGCTAAACCATTTGGTTTAGCCAATCAGAAATTGTGTTACTTTCAGATTTAGAAAATTGTCGAGAATGAGACTAAAAAATGTTCGTGAGAATGGTTGGTAAATATGGAACCTGGTCCTGGGCTTGCCTTGTAGACCTTGTATAGCCTCCCCCGTATCGATGAATGAAACTTTCCTGTATCTTGTAGCCCTGTCACAGTCCCCCAACTTCGCCCTGTGGTACGCCAATCATGCAGACAACTTCTCTTTGATAGACTTAGCTTCAAGCATTTCGATACCTTGACTCATCTTCATCTCTGCTAAGAATCTTTCTTACAACCTCGTTTGCTGTTTGTTTTGTTTAACCTTTTCGGCGCGATAGGCGAAAACAGGGACTTTTGCGGACGGCATAGATCAAGATCAGACTGCACAGAACGTGCAGTCTGATCTTGGATCTATTCCGTCCGCTGGTTTAGTCAAGCCTATGAGACAAAAATCCTTCTGAGTCTCAGTGGATTCTATTTTCAGGCATCGAAAAGGATCGAGTTTATATATTTGGCACTGAAAGGGTTAGGTGCACTTTTTACTATTTACTAGACTACAAAATTATAGACATGCATAAACTCCAAGCCTTTTACATACTACAACTCCACTGTTGCTCAAACGAAGAATATCCTATTTGAAAGGATAGAAAAAATTGTGGAGAAAGGAGAAAATGCTGGCTAAAGGCTGAACATTAACGATAGAAATACTTGTATATTATTGTCCTTCATCTGCCAGCAAATAGGCCTGCAGGAGCCCGCAGAATACACGCAGCCTCATTTTTGACCAATCGCACATTGTCAATCATTTATTGGAGTATATCATTACCAAGAAGTAGGTCACAAGCCCTCCGAACTTAAAAGAAAAGGTGCTTGGTATTCACTATTCCATGTTTTCCTATAATGTTTCCAAAACCTTTTTTAACCTATAAAAAAGTCTTATATTGACAGTATCGATTATAGGGGGAAAGACCAACGAGTGACAGCTTCTTTCCCTACATTTTTTCCGAAGCTTTCAACTCAGGGGGCGTGTGAAAACGTATTTTATCGTGACAGGTGAAGAACTGAATAGATGTATTGTCATCGTACCCCCTAGTCCGTATGATTCTACGGTAAATTCCCCTGGCCCGACACATATACCCGCCCACTCTTGCACCCGAAATATAACACTTTATTAACCTTGCAGTTGAGTTCTTAATTTACATTTAACACCCTTTATAAACGACAAAATTTTAGACAGGTCTGAATTGAAAGCATTTGCAGAAGACAAAATAAAAGTGACTGAAAATTTGAAATTTGTATTGGGAAGGGTAGAAAAAACATTGTGGGAAAAGGAGAAAATGCTGGTAACCAGCATTTTCTCCTTTTCCCACAATGTTTACAAAAGGCTTCTTTCTCATGGTCGTTAAAAGTCGGGATTGTGTGGCAAAGGGTTAAACTTTTCGGCTGCACAGACTCTTTTGGACTTTGAAAAAAAAAAAGCTATCACATTTTAAACAGAGAACAAACATTCAAATGAAAGGAGTAGAGAAAACGATATGGCAAAAGGAGAAAATGCTTAGAACAATTATTGTTCCTTTTGCCACAATTTTTCACCAATTATTGTCATTTGTAGAGGGGGGGGGGGGTAAAAAGTTCGTAAAGAGTGCGTAAGGTAATCTTCCTTTGTCGAAGTAATTATTACCCCAAGGTTAGGCCTAATTACACGCCCACTCTTGCACCCTAAATGAATATACTGTAACATTATACATGATGCGTCACGTCCGTTATTTTCCTATTAGCGTCTAACCTCCTTGGACTAAAACAAAAAATCTTTTAAATCTTTTTATCTGCAACCACAAAGCAAATAGTATTAAAGGCCCAGTAGCGGCCAAACATGAATAATATCGGTGTTAAAATGCATTTAGGTTTAAATCATACCATTTAAAAGAATGGAAATTATTGTGAAGATGACAATTTGTTACTGTATGGTCGGTCAAATTGTTTGTAGCTGGCAAAAAAATGAATTTTAAAACTAGGTCAAAAGTTGCGAGGTAGCTCTATCTTTAGTTTACTTTTTACCTTGTTTTGAAATTCACTTTTTTCTGTCAGCGACGAACGCTGGGCCTGACAGTACCATGACAGATTGTAATCTTTGCAACAATGTCCATATTTTTAAATAGTATAATTTAACTCTTTACCAAACGACAAAATTTTAGACTGGTTTAAATTGAAAGCACTTGCAGACGACAAAAACGTAACTCAAAAATTGGAATTTGCTTCCAGCAGGGTAGAAAACATTGTAGGAAAAGGAGAAAATGCTGGTTACCAGCATTTTCTCCTTTCCCACAATGTTTTCAAAAGACTTCTATCTCAGAGTCGTAAAAACCAGGGATTGTTTGGTAAAGGGTTAAATTCAAATGAGCCATGCTCTTTGAAAAAGGGGCTTAATACATCTGCAAAAAGTATTGACCCATGTCAGCCTGCGCGGTCCGCGCAGGCTGACATGGTTCAATACTTTTTGCCATCAGTTAATTTTTCTGCATGTCAAAGGATGAGTGTGCCTTGTGATTTACATGGTAGACGGTTGTTGGACAAAACTCATTTTACGAATCCATAATTATGTGATAACTTGCTTGGTATAATGCGTTAAACCCTCTTTTGCCAGAGCATGGCTAAAATAGTTTTTCGGTTCAGCAGTAAAGATCACACACACACACACACACACACACACACACACACACACACATATATATATATACACACACACACACACACACACACACACACACACACACACACACACACCAAATGAAATATCCAATGATCAGACTGTAATCTGTTATGGTATTACCCCCCTAACGCTTCTAGTGCAACATGGAATAAAATTTTTTGTTAGTTGATTAATTAAGGATCTATACTGATATAATACTTTTGCACATTTTTAACCGACCAGAAATTCCTTTGATGTCTATCTTGAATTTATTTGTAGATACTTTTGTTAGTTTCCTGAAAAGGGAGGTAATTATTATCTCCCTTCGTAATGAGAATATAGTGGTTTTAGATTTATAAATGATAATTCTAAGAAGGAAGAAAAAAAAAAGGAAAAAGTGGCTCTGTTAAAGTAGTACAATAATACTCATTTTTAATCATAGCAAATTTTGTAGGATAATATTATAGTGGAAATAGCTGTTTTCCATTAGGAGGGTACTACCTTAATGTTTGATGGTAATATTTTCGGTTTTAAAAATTGTCGATTCCACTCTTTTAATTCCTTACCACACAATTACGAATTTGAATCACCCTAACCTTCAAGCTGCTAAGCGCGACTCACTGACCTTTTGCGGATAGTGTAGATCAAGATCAGACTACACTATCCGAGAAGGAGATATTATTCCCCAAAACATATTTTTCAGACAGCAATATTAAGTTTTTTACTACCGAACTGAAAATTTCATCTTAGTTATTTAGCAGGATAAGGAGTAACATACGGAATACCGTTAGGGCCATCGCCTATGAATTTGTTGATTTTAAACGCGATGCTCGATAGTACGATGGTGATAACGCGAAATCATGATAGCGCGATAGTACGATGATGATAGTTCGATATAATATCGTGTTTTCATCATCGTACTATCGCTTTATCGTCATCGTACTATCACGTTATCATCATCGTACTATCGCGTTATCACCACCGCACTATCGCGTTATCATCATCGTACTGTCGCATTATCACCATCGTACTATCGCGTTATCATCACTGTACTAACGCGTTATCACCATCGTACTATCGCGTTATCGTCATCGTACTATCGAGCATCGCGTTTAAAATCAACGAATTCATAGGCGATGGTCTTAACGGTATTCCGTACTAAAAAAGAGGGCTTCTGAACATATTGCGGGAGAGATCAATCTCACAATGAGGGTCATTCTTCAGTTATTCCCCCTGGTTCCTCTCCAGTACTACATTAGTCCTGATTGGGGATTACTTGGTTTTTATCCTTGATTTTCTTGCACTACGAAGGTATGTTCTCGGGATAACACCTCAACTAAATCTAGTTAGATGGTTTTACAAATCGTTATATATGTAGTTCTTGATGATTGAGAACAGAATTTTATTTGAATTACATGTGGACCTTACACATGTATCATAAATCACATTATATCTATCGCAACATCCCCAAGGGAATCAAGGATAAAAACAAAGAAATACAAGTAAAAGGACCAATCTGTTATTTGGTTACTTTTAGTCTCTATCTGGCAAGGGAGATAATTTGACTTAGAGGGATGGCCCTCAATATTTGATCCATGATTAATATATTGTCTTTAAATGCTCTGGATTTGGACCAGTGCAAAATTTTGTCGTTTGGTAATGAGTTGAAATGATCTGGATCCGAATTCATCAACCATTCTTAAGAACATTCTAAGTGTTATTCTTCGAGGTTTTCTAAATTTGAAAGTAACACAACTTCTGACTGGCTAAACCAAATGGTTTAGCCAATCAGAAGTTGTGTTACTTTCAAATTTAGAATGGTTGGTCAATACTGACCCTGGGCAAGAAGTACCAAGGTGGGAGGGGGGGGGTTATTGTGGCGTGTAAGGTGTCCGTTTGTACATTGGCCGTCATGAGACGTCAAAAACGATTTCTCCCTAGCCAAAGGGTGAATTCCCAAAAGAACTTTCCGGATAAAGTACTTAAATAGCATCTATAATATTTAAGAGAGAGAAAAAAAATGTAGTGATGTAACGAAAATATTACCAAAACGTACCACTGAAACATATTTTTCTTACATTATTTCGTCTTTTGCGCAGGCTGACCTGGATCAAAACTTTTTGTTATTGGTCAATTTTCTGCATGTCCAAAGACCATTCTACCTCACGGTTCAGTCGATTGTTCGACAAAATGGACTTTATGAACCCCTATTTATGTGATAACTTGCTTGGTATCACGCATGACGGAAAGGCATTTAACCCCTTTTTGCCATGGCTAATATATATTGGCTTACAGTCCGTGCTCCACACACAGAGAGTGTCTATTGCGGTAGCTCAGTCGGATTGATTATATGGTCTGCAACACGAGCAAAGGGAAATTCGGACATTTGCGTAAAGTGACGTCTCTGATCAGCCTGCGCAGTCCGCACAGGCTAATCCACAACGACACTTTCCGTTTTTATGTGATTTTCTGTTTTGCGCAAGTCTACTGTAGCACAAAATCTAATGTAGTCGTAATGTGCCGTCTCGGATTAGCCTGCGCGGACTGCGCAGGCTGATCCGGGACGACACTTTACGCAAATGCCCCTTTTCGCGTGTTGCAAGCTATATGATTGTGTGGTGTTTAACGCCGTTTCAACATTATTTCAGTTATATTGCGGCGGCCAGTGCACCTATCTATGCTTTCCAGAAGTCTCTTTTACCAGTACTCCGCACAAAATTCTGTCCAAGTCACTGGCTACTTTCCCACATAACCATCGTCTAAACAGTGGTCAGTGTTGAGAGAAGAATGAGTCCTGTCGCAAAGATTATTATCAATCCTAGAAAAGAAATAGGCCGAGCCGGGTATCGAACCAGCGATCTCCTGTTCTTGAGTCCTATACGCTACCGACTGACCTAGCCGAGTCCCGGTAACTCAGTCAGTAGTGTAGGCTACAGGGCCAGAATCGTCACCAGCCGTCTGATTTGATCTGCACAGTGCATAAAAGGCATTCCTGTATGAACTCTTTACCAAACGACAAAATTTCAATCCAGTCCAAATTGAAAGCACTTGCAGACGACAAACAAAAAGTGGCTGAAATGATGGAATTAGTCCGTAAAAGAGTAGAAAACATCGCCAGAAAAAGTGAAAATGCTAGTTACTACCATTTTCTTCTTTTCCAACGATGTTTTCAAATGATGTATTCGTCAGGGTAGTCAATACACGGGATTGCCAGATAAAGTTCTTTGACCGGGTAGAAAGCATTGTGGGAAAAGAAGAAAATGCTGGTTACCAGCATTTTCTCCTTTTCTCACAATGCTTTCAAAGGCCTTCCAAAGTTCTTTGACAGGGTAGAAAGCATTGTGGAAAAAGGGGGAAAAAAATGCTGGTTACCAGCATTTTCTCCTTTTCTCACAATCTTTTCAAAAGTCTTCTTCATCAGGGTCTTTAAAACTTGGGATTGTATGCTAAAGGGTTATTCCACAAAAGAATTTTAATTGTGCTCAGCTGTCTAAGGGTTTAAAAAAAAAGAGGGCCAAGAACGAATTATTACTGATTTTCTGTTAGTTTCCATTTCGTGTTCTGATTTAACTCAAACTGCCATTCTGTGCTATTTTTAGATCATGATGACGTAACGGGTATTTCCAGATCAAAAGTCAAAGTCTGTTCTAAATTTACCCCTCCTTTTTCTATGTTTTTTTTTTTAATTTGTTCTAGACGGTTTATTGTCTGCATCTTTTAGCTGTGTGGTTGAGTTTCTGGGGAATTTCATTTGTAGACCTAACTCATAATTACTCAGACATTAAGGATCCCTCCCCACTCTCATTTCGGTCTTCCCTCTCTCTCTCCCTCCCTTATCCACTTCCATTTATTCTCCTCTCTTCTTCTTCTTCTCTCTCTCTCTCTCTCTCTCTCTCTTTCTCTCTGCCTGTTAACTCTCTCTCACTTCGCCGAGCCCAGTAATTCAGTCGGTAGCGTACAAGAGTTGAGAACAGGGGGTCGTTGGTTCGATCCCTAGCTCGTCCAATTTCCTTCCGAGGATTGATGATAGTCAGTGCGACCGGATTCATTCCTTTCTCATCGCTTACCATTGTTTCGACGATGATTATATAGGAAAGCAGCCAATTGCTTGGAAAGAAGATAGTACAGAGTACTGGTAAAGAAACTCCAGGAAAGCATGGATAGGTGCACTGGCCAACATAACTGAAATAATGTTGAAAACACCATACAATCAATCAATCAACTCTCTCTCTCTCTCTCTCTCTCTCTCTCTCTCCCTCTCTCTCTCACTCTCTCTCTCTCTCTCTCTCTCTCTCTCTCTCTCTCCCTCCCTCTCTCTCTCTCTCTCTCTCTCTCTCTCTCTCTCTCTCTAAATATCTCCTTTTTTTTAACCGATCACAAATTTCTATTTATTCATGTTTTATCATTACCAAAAAGCATGTCAAAAGCCTGTCCATTCAGCTACGCCAAAAAACAATTTCATTCCCTTCAAATCTTCATCTTTTGTATAACGCATAAACTTTTTTTTTTTTTCGGATTTCAAAAATATCCCAGGTATGAACGGGTAATTCTGTTCTCTAATGTGTGAAATCTTGATTTTGCTGACAGCACTATAATGTTTTGTGGTTGATTCTAATGTACTGATATCATTATAAATAACCCTAATCCTTATTCCTGCTAATATCCTAATTTAGAATGAAGAAGTGGACAGTGTAGATCAGAGATCAGACTGCACGTTCTGTGCAGTCTGATCTTGATCTACACTGTCCACAAAAGCTTCTTGTTTCGTCTAACGTAAGGAAAGAGTTTAGAATTATCCTGCTAAGTAAGTGAAATGAAACTTTCAAGCTGATAGTAAAAAAATGGGGGAGAAAGTATCTTCGTATCTGACTGTGCAGGTCCAAGATCAGCCTGCAATTTTGTCCGCAAAAGGTCCATGTTTTCCTTAAAGGCTCACTACCTGCCAAAAGTAAAGACAAATGCTAGAGTCAAGATGCAGACAAATTTAATTCATACCATTCAGCCTTAAGGCTGCTAAGCACGACTTAGTGATGACCTCTTGCGGGCAGTGTAGATCAAGATCAGGCTGCGCAGAACGTGCAGTATGATCTTTAGGCTCCTAAGCACGACTCACTGACCTTTTGCGGACAGTGTAGATCAAGATCAGACTGCACAGAACGTGCTGTCTGATCTTGGATGTACACTGTCCGGTACCTTTCCCCCCCAAAATTACTATAGAAACAGCAAAATTTGAATTATTACGATCGGCTTGAAAGTTTTATTTCGCTAAATTAACACGATAAGGGTTACGTTTTCAGTCACGGCGGTTTGGATCTTTTTTTTAAAGGGTAGACAACGTCGTGGGAAAAGGAGAAAAGCTGATGACTAAAATTTTTCTTACTTGTACATACTGAAAGCATTAGCAGACAACAAATGAACTGTGGTTCAACTCTTTACCAAACGACAAATTTTTAGACTGGACCAAATTCAAAGCATCTGTAGACAGCAAATTAAATCTTGTTAATATGATGATTTCTGACTTTGACAGGGTAGAAAATATTGTGGGAAAAGGAGAAAATGCTGGTTACCAGCATTTTCTCCTTTTCCCACAATGTTTTCTTTGAAGGGTAGAAAATATTGTGGAATAACGAGAAATAGCCGATGACAGAAATACTAGACTTGCCTGTTTTGAAAGCATTTGCAGATGCCGAATTAACTCCGGTTTAAAATTATGGATTTTTTTTTTTGGAAAGGGTAAACATTGTCATGGAAAAAGGAGAAAAGTTTCTGACAAAAATCTTTTTCTTTTCCAATTGGAAATCATTTGCAGACGACAAATAAACTGTGGTTTATCATATCAGGGGTTTTTTTTTGTGTAAGGACAGAAAATATGGTGGGATAAAGAGGAAATGCAGGCGACCCAAAGTGTCGACTTGTCCAATTCAAAAAAGATGCAGACCACAAATTAACTGTGGTTTTAGAATATGGGAACTGGTTTTGAAAGGGTAGACAACATTGTGGGAAAAGAAGAAAATATTGGTGACCAAAATTTTAGAAATGTACATTTTGAAAGCATTTGCAGACGACGCATTAACTATGGTCTGTTTTTGAAAAGGTAGACAACATAATAATAATAATATCTTTATTTAGTGAAGGTTAAAACATTAAGACGTATTTGAACGTATTTCAAAGTCTTTTTTACAATGTTGCCTTCAAGATGAGTGGAACAACGATAGTAACGATGATAATTAGGAGAACAATAATAATAATAATAAAATAACAATAATAATAATGATGATGATGATTGGTGATACTGATGATTGTGGTGTTTGAAAATGAAGAAGATAAATTAATGGCAAAATAATATTGGAATCTGAGTTATACGGACAGACACACGTTTTTTTGTATAGATGTATAATTACGTAACTATAATGAGGATTGTACGTTCAATAAATGTTGTTTGATCATCATGGTAAAAAAAGCCGGTGACCAAAATGTTTGAGTTGGCCATTTTGAAAATATTCGCAGACGGCTGATTAGCTGTTGTTTAACTCTTTACCACACAATCCCGACTTTTAATGACCCTGAGAAAGAAGCCTTTTGAAAACATTGTTGGAAAAGGAGAAAATGCTGGTAACCAGCATTTTCTCCTTTTCCCACAATGTTTTCTACCCTTTCCAATTCAAAATTCAATTTTTGATTCACATTTATTTTGTCGTCTGCAAATGCTTTGAATTTGGACTAGTCCAAAATTTTGTCGTCTGGTAAAGAGTTAATATCTGAGATTTGTTGTTGAAAGGATAGGAAACATTGTGGAATAAGGAGAAAATGCTGGTGTCCAAAACTTTAGAATTGTCTGCTTTGAAAGTATTGGAAGATGACATTATGTTATGGGGTTCAAAAGATGAGATTTGTCTTTGAAATGATAGAAGACACTGTGGAAAAAAGGGGAAAATCTGGTCAACGGCATTTTTTTTTTCCGTTTCCCACGTTTTGCGAACGAGCATTTCCCCCAGGGAAAATGATTTTTTTTTTACAGAGGCTCGGATTTAACTCCGCGATCCGTGAGTATAAAGCTAGAGGGATGTGTGAATTCACCAGATCGGCTCTGATCGGACTTACAGGCCCAGTAGCTGGCAAACGTAAACAAAGCAGGAGTTGAATGCATTTGAATTCAAATAATACCTTATCTAAAAGTATGGAAATGATTGTGAAGACATCAATCGGTTTTTGTGCGGTCGCTTCAAGTGTTCGTCGCTGGCAGAAAAATGAGTAACAACATCAGGTAAAAGAAAGAAAAAAAAAAAAAGATTCTAGCGATCTGGCAACTTTTGACCTACTTTTAGAATTCATTTTTCTGCCAGCGAATAACACTCAGACCGACTGTACAATAACAGATTGTCATCTTCACAATAATTTCCATACTTTTAAATAGTATGTTTTGAATTTGAATGCCATTTTAACACCAGCTTTGTTTACTTTTGGCCGCCATTGGGGCTTTAACCCGTTGCCACACAATTCCGAGTTTTAACGACCCTGAGGAAGAAGACTTTTGAAAACATTGTGAGAACAGGAGAAAATGCTGGTAACCAGCATTTTCTCGTTTTCCCACAACGTTTTCAATCACTTTACAAACAAATCCCATACTTTGAGTCTCAATTTGTCGTCTGTAAGCGTTTTGAGTATAGACGCGTCTAAAATATTGTCGTTTGGTGAAAGGTTAACCGTTAGGCTGCTAAGCGCGACTCACTGACCTTTTGCAGACAGTGTAGATCAAGATCAGACTGCACAGAACCTGCAGTCTGATCTTGGATCTACACTGTCCGAAAAGGACATCTTCCCCATCAAGAAGTACCTTTGAAAAAGCAAAATTTTGTTTTTTACAATCGGCTCAAAAATTTTATTCCACTTACTTAGCAGGATATTCAAGCCCCGGTAGCTAAGCCGGTCCCGTGCAGGACTTGAGAACAGGAGGTCATGGGTTCGATCCCTGGCTCGGCCAATTTCTTCCCAAGGATTGATGATTGTCATTGCGACCGGATTCATTCCTCTCCCACCGCTGACCATTGTCTCGACGATGGTTATTCGGGAAAGCAGCCAGTGGCTTGAAAAGAAAATGGTGCGGAGTACTGGTAAAAGAGACCCTAGGAAAGCATGGATAGGTACACTGGCCTCTGCGATTTAACTCAAATAATGTTGAAAACGGTCCAGTCCGTTCCGAAGTTACTCACCCAGGCAAAAGGTAGATACCAGTGTAAATAGAGGATTACTATTTGTTTGAAATACGATACGGTACACTGTCAGCCAATCAAATTGCGAGCACCTGCTGACCCTAATTTTTCCAATAAAGCATAGGCCTATAGTCGCATATATTGGTTACGATTTAACGCGTAAAGACTCGGATTTACTAACAAATAAGTTGATATATTTGTACGATCTTGTCTTAGTCTGATCCTAACAAACTCATCTATTCAATACTTTGAGTTTTTGTGTTTTTTTTTCTTTCTATATTTCGAGCATACTAACGTCAAGCGTGAAGAGAGCGGGTATTTAAACTGATGAGGTTACGGATTTACACTCATATCATTTAAAACCGCTGGTCAATTTACTTGTAAATATCAGTTAAACATCCGCATTTCAGCGCTACTGATTTTACTCTAGGTAAATTCAATGTTTTTACTACAATAGCAATAAGGTATGTACTCTTTATCGGGAAAATCCATGAAACGATTCTGATTGGCTGTACAAAGTAGGTTAAAATATTTGCGTACCAAGTGAAAACGATTCAGTAGAAATCAAGTCAGCGAAGTGAACGTGCAATATGGCGATCTCGCTTATTGATGTTATAAAAACCGGAGATCAAGAGACTGCGAAAAAAATTCTTCGGCAAAATAGGTGCTCGAACTTGGATAAACAGTCTTCGAGAAAAGATGGTACTGCGCTATTCTGGTCGTGTTGTCAAGGTTTTTTGGATGTTGTGAACTTACTGCTATTGCAAGGGGCGGATGTTAACCTGTCGACGGGGTGGGGCGCGACCCCCGTGCACGCAAGTGTGGATAATAATCAAGTAGAAATTTTATCGTAAGTAGAATTTTCTTTGTTGTTCCTTGCTTTTCTGGCTTTGTTTGTTTGTTTGTTTGTTTTCAGAACTGAGGTTGTATAATTTATTCTTTACCAAACGACAAAATTTCCAAGTGGTCCAAATTGAAATAATTTGCAGACGACAAGTTAAACATGGCACAATACTGCCGGGTAATTTTACCAGAGATGGGAGAAAACATTGTGGGAAAAGGAGAAAATGCTGGTTCGTTAAAATACTGGATTTCTCATTGTCTTCTTCTGCTTCTTAAATATATTCCTTTAATGCTCTGTAAAGTCCCAAATTGAAAATAAACTGAAATTTTGCAGTGAAGAACGAGCATTCATTTCATTTCACTGCAAAAAATCCTGCTACTCAATTCTTAACCAATGTGCTTGCTTATTAGATTGAATTGTACGCCCCTTTTCAACACCATTTCACTTATATCAAGACGACAGTCCACTTATTCATATCTTCCCCGAGTTCCTCCTTTTGTATATGGGATGGGTGTATGTATTGCCTTGCCCATGGACACACCCACTTTTTTAACATGAACTGAACCAGGATTTCTTTAGCCTTTACTAAAGAGTACTTTCCTTTTATGACCCCAAAAAGAAGGCTTTAAAAACCGTCGTGGGAAAAGGTGAAAATGCGGTTAGCCAGCATATTTTCCTCTTTCCATGCTGTTTTCAAATTCTCTTTCTTCGGGGTCATTAAAACTAGGGATCCCTGATAGTAACTGTAGATTAAAAATCAGACAGCCACGAAAAAATAACGAACATTGGACCGCCATTTAATTAGAAACTTGAAGTTTGAATAGTTCCTTCACAGGCAATAAAACCTGGCAAAAAACATTTATTATTATTATATTTCTATCAGTGAATTACTGGGATTTCACAGTGAATAACATCACTAGTGATGATAATTATGGTAATATCACTAGTGATGGTATAGTTTATAATGTTTGCCTAAAGTATTTTTTTCCTTTATTGCTCAAACTGTACCATTCCTGATAATTATTTTAATTAAAAAAAAGGTGATTTAGGAATATAATAAACAGGATAATCAACTGGTCTTGTGTGATATTAAAAACCTGTCACTCGAATGGGGTTTGATGCAGTTAAAAAACTCGTCCTTCGGACTTGTATTTTCAACCACATCACACCCCATTCTAGTGACAGATTTTTAATATCACACACAACCAGTTGATTATCCTCTATTTGATTTACTAATATGATTTAAAAACATAAATATATTTCTTTCTAAAACATTTATATTAAAAACTTGTCACAGTTGCCACCCCTTTAAAGCAAGCAAACTATATTATTTTTTTCCATACCAAAGATGACACCAGAAGCTTTTGTGGACAATGTAGATCAAGATCAGACTACACAGAACGTGCAGTCTGATCTCTGATCTACACTGTCCACTGCTTTGTTCTAGAATATGACCGAACTGTGTCTTGATCTTGCAGCAGAACTGTATTTGTAGCCTTAGAGAAAATGCAATGTAGTGTAAGAGTTAAGCAACCACAATGGTTCAATGGCGAATATAAGCCATGCCCTGGCAAAAGTTGGTCTTATACCTCTCCGTGATGCATTATAACAATCAAGTCATCATTATAATAATCGATCAATGAAATACATTTTTTTTTTTACAACCGGTTGAATCATGAGGTAATGTGGTCCTTAGACATGCAGAAAATTCACAAAAAAAAAATGTTCGATCCATGTTAGCCTGCGCGGGCTGCACAGGCTGGCAGGGGTCGATACGTTTTGCAGATGCATTAAACCTCCTTTTCACAAAGCATTGTTCGTATACAATGAGTTTCCAGCGAGGACCAGTATGTAGAAATTTTCCTGTACTAAGCAATCAGCCGAGCCCCGGTAGCTCAGTCGGTAGCGCGCAGAACTTGAGAACAGGGAGTCGTGGGTTCGATCCCTGGCCCGGCCAATTTCTTTCCGAGGATTGATGATAGTCATTACGAGAGGATTCATTCCTTTCCCACCGCTGACCATTGTCTCGACGATCGTTATGTGGGAAAGCGGCCAATTGCTTGGAAAGAAAATCGTGCGAAGTACTGGTAAAAGAGACTCCAGAAAAGCATGGAAAGGTGCAATGGCCGCCGCGATATAACTGAAATGATGTTGAAAACGGCGTTAAACACCATACATTCAAACAACTAAGCAAGAACATGTCTTCAGCGAGCATTTTTTTTTTTTTGGGGGGGGGGGGCGTCCTTACTAAATACAGTTTGAATTAAGAAACGAGGCAGTATATTCATAAATAGATGGTAATTTACATAATTCTATGTTCCGATCTGACAAAAATAACAAATTATGAACCACCGTATGTATATATTACATACATATATTTCCCCTCGGGCGAAATAACGTCTTTCTTCCGCGGTCTCATGTTGATGTCGTCTTTTCCTGATAGGTGAATAACTCTTTACCAGACGACAAAATTCCAGACTTATCCAAATCGAAAGCATTTGCAGACGACAAATTAAATAACGCTAAATGATGGGGTTTTCTTTGAGAGGGGGAGAAATAATGATAGAAAGTGAGAAAAAATTATTGTTACCAGCATTTTTTTATTTCTTTTTTCCAAGTTGTTATCTAAAGGCTTTGTTTTTCCTCGGGGCGTTTAATAAATGGATGATATACATGTAAGTTTAAATTATAAACAGAATAGAATAACATATAGAACATTATTTTGATATAATACGAAATAAGGCACATATTTGAAGTAAAAGCATGGATAACATATAATTATAACATATTTTGGTATATTATGAAATAAGGCACATATTTTACGTAAAAACATTTGATAAAAAAAAAAAAACGGTTACAATTGAAAGTGGGCCGATAAAAAACCGGTGAAGTAGTTTTTAATCAATCTATATACCTCGCTATTGTGAACTCTCTCTTTCTCTCTCTCCACACTCTCTCTCTCTCTCTCTCTCTCTCTCTCTCTCTCTCCCCGTCGATTTCTTCTTCTTTTTCATTATCATCATCTTTTTTTTTCTTCTTCTTTTTCTTCTTCTTCTTCTTCTTCTTCTTCTGTAATTGTAGTCTTCCCGAATTCGATCCTCTCATTAGACAGTAAGTTTTTCTCAATGGAGTGTCCTTGGACAAGATACTTTGCACAGAGCCCGACCCTGTATTAATAAAAAGTTGTCCTAGTGAAACACAGGAATCACACGAATATAATTTTTCGCCGTGGTATGACATCAATAATGTTGAAAAGGCGTAAAACGCCATTCAAGCTTCTCGTTAAATTCTTAGTCAAGTAGTCATTTAGACCGTTTTTCTAGGATACGTTGTAAATAAACAAATTTGTGACCGCAATATGTCGACAAAGTATAACAATGTGACAAATACCGGTACGTAGTATTTTTTTGTATCACTTAACGACCTGGTACGGTGATCACAGCAGTACGTATGGGTCGATACTTTTTGTTATTTACAAATTTTCTGCATGTAAAAGGATCAGTCTACCTCATGATTCAATCGGTTGTTAGATAAAATGGAATTTATGGAACCCTAATTATATGATGACTTGCTTTGTATAATTCATCTCGGAGATTCATTAAACCCCCTTTTCACAGAGCATGGGTCATATGATTTATTTTACAGTGTAGTATCAGGTAACGGACGGTGTAGATCTAAGATCAGACTGCACGTTCTGTGCAGTCTGATTTTGATCTACGCCGTCCGCAAATGCCATATGTATGCAGGAAACTGGCCGCCAAAACAGACAAACTGGTGTTACAATACAGCCCTTGTGATAGAAATAGGATGTTATTTAAAGTAGAATGATAAGTAAGGTCAGTATTGGCCTAAAGTCAACAAAAACATCCGGAACATCCAATTCACTTCGGAGAGCAAATCCTTGTGACGAAAAAGCTTGTGACGAAACTGTACTGTGACTTAATTAGTTTATCAACTAGTTGTAGCACTCAACATAACTTTGGAACGCACTAAACATTTTTCCAGCTGTTTTTGATAAACAATTAAAAGAAACACAATCTAGTGCTTTGACGCATACAAGGAAAAATGTTTCTTTAAAACATAGGGAAAACGACAAAATGTTCATAACCAGCATTCTCTCCTTTTCACATATTAATTTGTAGCTTTCCAGTGAAACCAAATCAGTCATCTCAAACGCGTTTGAAAGATATTGATCAATGAATTTTAGGGAAAAGGGATTTTGAAAACATAATGGTAAAAGGAGAAAATACAGATATCTCAATTTCTCTTTAGGTTTTCCACAACCTTTTCCACCATTTCAAGATGAAATGCATCATTTGCGTCACATCTAATTTGTCGTCTGCATATGTTTTCCACATAGATACTTCCACTTTTTTTCGTCTGGTGAATCGTCAATCAATGGAATCAGGTAATATTTCGGGTCGACTTAAGCATTTAAAATGTGTATATAGTCCAGCTTATCAAATAAACAAGAAAGCAAAAGGAACAGAACAAGATCAGGCTTCATAAACATGCAGTCCGATCACAACCCCCTCTCTCCGCAAAATAGACGCTAATAGACGTCAAAACTCGTGATGTATAGATAATCGTTCAAATATTTTTTTTTTTCATATCTGAAACAAATTGTCAGGAAATGACTCGGGCATCTTCGTTAAATATAGGCGATCAACATGGATATTAAAGTTTGGCATGTCGAATACATATATAAAAACATCGTGGAAAAAGGAGAAATTGCTCGTTACGAGCAATTTCTCCTTTTGCCACAATGTTTTAAAAAGCGGTCATCTTGCTGGACGAGAGAAGTCATCTGTCGTTCGTTGTAAGGAGTATGTTAAGCGCCTTTTCCGATTGTTTACTTCCGATTTCCGGGGAGGAGAAGGTCCATTTTCAAAAATGCTTACGTCAGCAAGTTTATGAACTGGGAGACTTTGTTTACATTAGCTTTTGGGATGTTTGGGTCAACTTTAGTTGGTTTTGCGGACAGTTTAGATCAAGATCAGACAGCACAGACAACACAGAACGTGCAATCTGATCTTGGATCCATAAATTTCCATCTTTTCTCCACTGAGTTTTTTTCCATACGGTGTTTTATATTACTTTCAACAGTTTCTCAGGCTTATCTCGTGAACTAGGTGCATGGTAAATTTGGCCATAAATGTCTTAATCATGTGCTGAGCGCGGTGGCAGCTGCGCAGTCGGTAGCGCACAGGACTTAGGAGCAGGGGTCTGCTGGTTCGAATCCCAAGCTCAGCCAATTTCTTTCCAAGGATTGATGATAGTCATTTCTCTCACACTGGTGAATATTGTATCGACAATGATTATGTGGGAAAGCAGACAGTGGCCTGGGAAGAATATTGTGTGCATAACTGGTAAAAGAAACTCCAGAGAAGTATGAATATGTGTACTGGTCGCCACGATATAACTGAAATAATGTTGAAAATGGTGTTAGACATCAGACAAACTAACCCAACCAAAATTTTAACTCTGAACCAAACAATCTGGAGTTTTAGCGACCGTTAGAAAGAAAGTTGCGAAAATATTGTTAGAAAAGGAGAAAATGCAGGTAACCAGCATTTTCATCTTTTCCAACAGTGTTTCCCACACGTATTGTGCCCTGTGTCCATGCGTATTGTGAATGAATGAATGAATGAACGAAAGAATGAATGAACGAACGAATGAAGAATGAATGAATTAATGAATGAATGAACGAACAAATGAATGAAAAAACTAACGAACGAAAAAACTAATGAACAACTGTAAAGATCGAACGAATAAATGTGAAAGATTGAACGAACGATTGAAAGATCGAATGAATGAATGAACGAACGAACGAACGAACGAATTGATTGATCTATCGATCGATCGATCGATAGATGGATAGGGAGGGAGGAGGGAAGAGGAAGGAAGGAACTAACGAACGAACGAACGATTGTTGATGATCGAACGAATGATTGAAAGATCGAACGAATGATCAATCGAAATGATGATGAATAAACGAAAGCATTTCAAGTAAAATGGAATTAAATCACCTTAATTGAGGACATAAAACTCGAACGGTTTGTTGAATCGACAAATAAAGAGAATATTGGCATGATCTAAATCACCTACCATAACCAAGGAGTTTTAAAGTAGTCGGGGGAAATTTTATACTTTTTAACTCACCAACAAGAATTCCCATGCTTAGCCGTCCTTTAAATATAAGGCTATTGAAATAATCGTGGATAAAGGAGAAAATGCTGGTAACCAGCATTTTCTCCCTTTTCCACAATGTTTTCCTACTCTTTCGTGAGCCAAATTTAAAATTGTCGTCTGCATATGCTTTCAATATGGACGGGTGCAAAATCTTGTCGTAATTGTAAAGAGTTAAACAAAAATTGGCCTTTGTTAGTTACTTGTGTACTAATTTTAGGATACCAGTATTGGTTTACAGTTATAGTTTACCTACTTTTATAGTCTATTTTTATTGACGAATCACAACGAACCTTTGAAAATCGGTTAGTTTAAACTACATACAAACTCTTATATTCGTTTTTAAAAATGGAATATTTTTTTTAACAGGAACAACCGAACGATAGCTACGTGACGAACGAAAAACGTCATTACTCATAGAAAGTTTACCGATTTTCATAGCTTTACCTACATTTAAACGCCTCAATAACGCTTACATGCATATGTAACTAAGAAAAACCTATATAAAAACGAACAGGTTTGATGGGACATGCTAAATAATGACGTCATATACGATGCGATAGCTTATCCAATCAAAATTCAGGTAAGGTGTAATAAACATAAACTTTTCAACGGTGTAAAATTTAGGACATATTTCAACGCCTTTTTTTTTCGTTTGTTGTATAACAAAACGAGGTTTCAGAAGAGAAATTACTGTTACGTTGCTGTCTGGTTGGTTGAGCGGGTCGGTTTCGGCTTGTCCTGGCATCCAAATATAGAATAAAATCTATCCTGAGGCCGCCGAATGACAATAGTTTTTATTTGTAGGGATTTTGTTTATTTTAGGATGTATTGGGGACATTGCTCTGTGAAAAAAATTTAAAAAAAGTACTTTCTGCCACTTCGGATTAGTGAGCAATTGATCCAGTCGCAATGCCTCTCACATAAAAAGATCAATGGCAAGAAAATTAAACAGGTCTAGATCCGAACCTGGACCAGAACGGACCTCCCTGTGCAGTCCCATTTACCCACTACGACACAGCTTAACTCCTTACCAAACGACTAAAATTTTAGTCTGGTCCAAATTGGAAGCATTTGCAGACGACAAAATAAAAGTGACTCAAAATTAGAAATCGGTTTTTGGAAGGGAAGAAAACATTGTGGGAAAAGGAGAAAATGCTGGTTATCAGCATTTTCTCCTTTTCCCACAATGTTTTCAAAAGCCTTCTTGCTCTTGATCTTTAAAATTCGAGACTGCGTGGTAAAGGTTTTATGAACGTAAAGCCGAGCCCGGTACCTCAGCCGGTAACCTTCAGGGCTTGAAAGTCAGGGGTCGACGGTTTTCTTGTACCGAACAATCAAGTTCTTTCTATTGATTGATAGTAGTCATTGCGATAGGATTTACTCTTCTGTCACTGCTGATCATTGCCTCCACAATCGTTATGTGGGATAGCAGCTAATAGCCCGGGGAGAATATTGAATTGAAAAGTGCTGGTAAAACAAACTCCAGGAAAGTAAGGATAGGTACACTGGTCGCCATGGTATAACTGATCTAAAGCTGAAAAAAGTGTTAACCACTTTTACAAATAAACAAACAAACAAACAAACAAACAAACCTATAAAATACAATAACGTTATAGCTTTCAGAGTCAAGCTTGAAGAAAGTAAAGCTCGCCTCTAAATGATGGGTCTTTTTTTTCGAACTTTGCATTTCTAACCAGGAAATCCTAGTTCAACCCTGCTCCCAATATACTGGCGGCTAGTCACGTGACGGTGCCCTTGGGCAAGGCAACACAGAGCCCGCAACCAAGTCTTTGTTGAGTCCAAGCCCATGAAAGACGTTGATCGATAATTCAACTTTTGCCATGATGTGTCCGAAAGACCGTATAAATCAGTGTAAAACACTATTCAAAGAAAGAAAGAAAGAAACCAGTGCTGAACATAACCAATTGAGAGGTTTCGCTGTTAATGAATTATGTATGTTTTATAAATGATTGATCACCAGTGATAAAGCAGTTTTCAGTTAAAGTACACCCTTTAGGAGCCTTTCCCAACCCTCAGTTGCTTCTGCGGCAAGTGTAGATCAAAGATCAGACTGCACAAAACGTGCAGTCTGATCTTTAATCTACGCTGCCCGCTTTGCTGAGATTCTCTGGACAAGAGAAAAATTGAAAAATGTTTATTTGGGTAAGATTTACAGACTGAAAAAAAAAATGTGTTGGTTTTATTCGGTGTTTTAAGGGTGACCATTTGAATTGTTTATTAAGAGAACAAAGTTGAACATCCGTAACCCTTTTCCTAAGAACTGGATATTTTTGGCTTTAACCCTTTACCACACTATCCCGAGTTTTAACGACCCTGTTCAGGAAGGCATTTGAAAACATTGTGGGGGGAAAAAAGGAGAAAATGCTGGTAAACCAGCATTTTTTCCTTTTTTTCCACAATGTTTTATATCATATCAAAGAAAAATTCCATCATTTTGGCCACGTTTAATTTGTTGTCAGCAAATGGATTTCACTTCGTAAAAATCCGAAATTTTATCGTTTGGTAACGGGTTAACAAAAGAATCATTTAGTTTATTAATCTTTGTCATTCCGAATTCTTGGATCTAAACCGGCTGGTGCTTAAGATCTACGGCCCGTAACTCTCATATTAAACGACGGAAGCTGCCGAGATTGGCCGAATAACCTTTACGAAAACGTCGATGTTACGCGATATTTACCGATGAGTTAGTGAGTCTACGGCCCCTTATTTTCATAATAAAAGACGGAAGCTGCTGAGATCGGCCGAATAGCCTTTACGAAACCATCGATGTTACACGATATTTACCGATGACTTAGTGATTCTACGGCCCCTAACTCTTATAATAAAAGACGGAAGCTGCCGAGATTGGCCGAAAAGCCTTTACGAAAACGTCGATGTTTACCTATGAGTTAGGGGCCGTAGACCTTATTCTAAGCCATGGGGAAGGGACGCGGGGGGGGGGGGGGGGGGGAACTGTCTTAATTGGAAATGAATTAATGAATTAGACACGAAACTTATTTACATGAAGGGAAAATGGATTAAATGTTTGATGTAACTTAATTAGTCTCTATCCAAACGATCCCTTGTTTTATATGACCCTGGCTTTTGAAAACATTGTTGGAAAAGGAGAAAGTATTTTTTTTTAATTACAATATTTGTCGTCTGCATTTTTGTCCGATTTGGACGAGTATACAATTTTGTCTTTTGGTAAAGAGTTGAAAGTTATCGATCTTTTTTTTGTCGTAAATAGTTCTAGAAGGATGTTTTCCTCAAAGCAAAAGATGTATTGTGCACATACATTAAGCAATAAAAATAATTTTAGACTTGTCCAAATTAAAACCACATGCAGACTGTATAATAAATTAAAATAATTAATATTTTGGAGCTCAAATGATAGGATTTTTCTTTGATGTGGTAGAAAACATTGTGGGAAAAGGAGAAAATGCTGGTTACCAGCATTTTCTCCTTTTCCCACAATGTTTTTAAAACCCTTCCTTTTTCCGGGGTCGATAAAACTCGGGACCGTACGGTAAAGGATAAATGACGTTATCTGTCAATGACGTCATATTTAGGACGGCCATCATTCACTGCGTTATTCAAAGAATACCATTTCCGATTTGCCGAAAACTGATTGATTGAATTTTCTATTTTTACGCCGCTTTCAACATTATTAAAATCTCATCACTGTGACAAGTCATTGAGTTCCTTGCGTTTTACCAGTTCTATATCTATGCAGGGGCTCAGAAGTGTCTTGCTCAAGGACAATCTCGGGATAAAACCTAGCCTCGACTAAGGATCAAACCTGGGGCCTCCAGTTTGCGAATCCTACGCTTTCACCACTGAGCCACGAAGGTCTCCAGTTGCGAAAGACCATTGTGGGGGTTACCTTAAAATCACAGGCATCCCCCCCCCCCCCCATAAAAAAAGGGAAGAAATGAAAAAAAAAATGGAAAATGAGTTTCTTTAGTCTTACATAATTGTCTCATGTTAACGTCGTTTTCAGCAACACTTACGGCCAGGAGTGCACCTGCCCATATTTTTACTGGTGTGTTTTTATCCGCTCCACGCTCAGTGGCATTTCGAAGCCGTCGACTGCTTTCCCACAGGGGGGATAAACATAAAAAATTCTACGGCAATATTGTGATAAAAACTGATTTTTCAGAAATTTGTCGCACTTTTTTTTAATCTTTGAAATTTCGATTGACTTTCTAAAATGTATTAAGATGTTTCCCTACACTAATCACGTGCTGAAGTTTTGGAAATGAACGTTAATGATACAAGGAGTGTTTAGTATATGAACCATGCTCTGTGAAAAAGGGTTTTTTAATGCATCTGTAAAAAGTATCGACCCATGTCAGGCTGCGCAGTCCGCACAGTCCGCGGAGGCTGACATGGGTCGATACTTTTTTGATATAGATCAATTTTTCTGCTAGTCGAAGGACCAGCCTACGTCATGGATTCCGTCGGTTGTCAGACTATCTACTCACTTGCCTACATAGATCTATGAATTCAGCCTTTACCAAACAACAAAACTTTAGACTTGTTCAAATTGAAAGCGTTTACAGACGACAAATAAAATGTGACTCAAGTGATGGAACTTGTCTGTAATAAGGTAGAAAACATTGTGGGAAAAAGGAGAAAATGCTGGTTACCAGCATTTTCTCCTTTTCCCACAATGTTTTCAATTGATCTTCTTTCGTCAGGCTCGTCAAAACTTTGGATTGTATGATAAAGGTTTAACCCTTTACCACACAATCCCGAATTTAAACTACCCTTCTGAAAACGACTTTTGAAAACATTACGGGAAAAGGAGAAAATGCTGGTAACCAGCATTTTCTCCTTTTCCCACAATATTTTCTCCCCTTTCAGCCGAAACTTGCTTCCTTTTCAACACATTTAATTTGTCGTCTGCAAAGTCTTTCAGTTTGGACAGGTCTACAATTTTGTCGTTTGGGAAGGATTATACGTCTCGGCAAAGGACGACGTGTTATTGATTGATATTTTCTAATTAGGTATACATACCTACGTAGGTTATACGTCAATGTCTTTGTTGTGTCTTCTTGTTTACTCTCTTGAGAGAGAAATTGTAGTGTTGTTGACAGATGCAGTGACTTTCTTTCTTTTTTTCTGTCTTTCTTTCTTTCGTTCTTTCTTTCTGTCTTTCTTTCTTTCTTTCTTTCTTTCTTTCTACGTTTTCTATGTGCGTTTTTCTCTTTGTCTTCAAACATATCTCTCCCCCTCTCTCTCTCTCTCTCTCTCTCTCTCGCACTCTCTGACTCTCTCTTTCTCTTCACCTCTATCTCTCCGCCTGCCTCTCTCTCTCTCTCTCTCTCTCTCTCTCTCTCTCTCTCTCTCTCTCCCTCTCTCTCTCTCTCTCAAAAGAGAGGGGGCTAAATGCATCTACAACAAGTATCAACTCATGGCAGTCTGCGCACTCTGCACATGCTGACATGAGCCCAAACCTTTTGCTATTAAGAAACGTTCTGCATGTCCAAGGATCATTCTACCTCAAGATCCAGTCGATTGTTGGACAAAATAAATTTTTATGGATCCCTATTTATGTGACGACTTGTTTTGGCGTAATGAATCATAAAGATGCATTAAACCCCCTTTTGCCAGAGTATTGCTCAAATTCAGTCAGCAGTTTAACTTTTCTCTAGACCACACGATTTTAGACATTTGGAAAACATTCGCCGACAACAAATGAAACTTGGCTCAAATGATGGGACGAGCCTTAGTTGTATTGGTAGAAAGCACTGTGGGAAAATTGTCCGAGTCTACCTTAAACCAAACAGTTCGCCGTATTAATTATTTTGAGGAGGAAGGTTTATGAAAACATAGTGAGAAAAGGAGAAAATGCTGCTCAGCAGCATTTTCTCCTTTTCTCACCATGTTTTCAAAAATCTTGATTTGATTTTCGTTTATTTATCGTAGCCACCGGTTGTCCATACGGGCGACGCCGCCGCCCCCTCCCCCCCTTTGGCTGTTAGTCATGTTACGGGGGAATAGTGCAAGATATAGGACGAAACCCATCCTAAGTTACGCCTGGTTCTTTAACATGCTCAGTGTATAGCACCGTCACGCGGAACCTCTGTTTAACGTCTCACCCGAAAGACTATTACTAATTCTACATGGCCAGCCATGGAGATCCAACCCACATCCTCAAGTAGCCAGAGATTTGACGTTCGCAAATCTTATGCTCTACCACTTGAACTATTGGCTCTAGGAAATTCAACAGGCAATTTCGTTGAAATGATATCTCCGGCCGAAAAGACCTTTTTTGATAGAAACATATAAGAGGTATTGTGTTTTGCATATACACGTGGCCTTTTTGTTATTGGTCCATGATGAAATTATGCATTAATATGCATTTTTTTTCCATGACATGGCATTTCATTAAATAAAAATAAATAAGGATTGTCTGTGGCTTATGATAAAAAATATGAATGTGCAGTTTCATAAAACTTTGTCCTGTAGTCAAAGAGATATTGGTACAAAATGGAAATATACATCAAGCTCCGTTTTTCCATCATCGGACACGGCATCAAATAAAAAAGAAAAAGAAAAAAGCATATCGGCGGAATATCATAAGGAACACATGTATGAAGTTTCATCAATTTTCTTCAAGAATCTTAAAAGATATCTGTCCGGACGGACGAGCAGACGGACAGAAGGACAGACGAACGGACAAACGGACGGACAGAAGGACAGACGGACGGACGGACGAACGGACGGACAAAGCAAAAACTATACCCCCCCCCCCGAAATTAGGCAGGGGATAAAAATCGGTTTTACCAAGGGCCTTCAAAACACAGGCTTGTTGGGTTAAAGACGAAGGGTTTTAGACTGTACCCATTGTACAGGGTGCATTGTATAGTAATTGTATAGAATCAGTATACGTGGGTGCAGATTACGTAAACACCCAGATTTTGAAATTTTTCTTTGTCTATTGATCTTTTCGTGCTAAATAAAGCCAAAAAGGAGATAAAAAGAAAGAAATATCATTGTGAGGGCGTAGGTATAAAGAATCAATCTTTCACCGCACAATCCCGACTTTTTAACGACCCTGAAGAAGATGCCTCTAGAAAACATTGTGGGGGGAAAAGGAGAAAATGCTGGTAACCAGCATTTTCTCCTTTTTTCTCCACAATATTTTCTTCCCTTTCAAAGACAATTTCTATAATTTAAGCCACGGTTAATTTTTTGTGTCTGCTTGTGCTTTTGATCTGGATTAGTCCTAATTTTTGTTGCCTGCGTGGGAAAGGGTGTAAATTCACTTAGTCATAATTTCGTGTTATTTTCTGATCATCAAAACGCCCAACTCTTTCGGGTAGATTTGAGGAATTAAGATAAATCCTTTATTAAAGATTTGATATTTACAGATCTTCATCATCACAATCATTCACAATCATCTATTGTTTAAGTGTTAGTACGGAAGGATTAATGTAAAGGTAAAGATAGAGTGAGTAGTTCGAAAAAGTAAAGAAAAATATTACACTATCACTTACTGAAAGATTAATGGATGTGACAAAAAGGGAAAATTTCCATATAAAAACATTTTCACTATCTGTCACAGCCTTCAACATATTAATGTACTGATTAGGACCAGTTATGCTTTAAAGTAATATGTAGATATAGAAAGATAGATATAAATGTATATGGAGGATGAACCCAAAAAAACAACGATTTCTACCAGAATATTGCTATATGATAATAACAATAATACAAATGATAATATAACATTATCAGTTTAAAGAACTTCTACACTTGAAGGCTTCTAAGACAAACTTACTAAGGTTCTTTAATATTGAATTATTTTTTGTACTCATCAGTTCAATAAATTTATGCACACTTCGCTTCTTATAGAAATATTTCTTAATGTATTTTTTCCTTAAATCAGCGTATACTGGACAAACTAGTACAAAATGGTACAAAATGGTACTCGTCCTCTAGGTCATTCATGTCGCACAATGTACATTTACGTTCATTTCGTTCTAATCTTCTATTTGCGTATCGCCCGGTTTCAATCAATGACTTATGCGATGAAAGACGTAAACGTGATAAGGCAGCGTGTCGTTGTGTGGAGCTGTGAATCATAGTTTGGAATGGGGGTCGCGGGTGTTTAAAAAAATTTTGTCGGGGGCGAAAAAATGGTTATTTTTTTAAGTGGGTGGGGTACATGAAGACATAGTTGAAAAAAATATATATGAGCCTTGCTCTGGGAGAAGGAATTTTAATGGACCTCTGTGATGCGTTATACTAAGTAAGATATCACATAATTATGCATCCATAAAAAACATTTTGTCTAACAACCAACGGAATCATGAGGTAGACTGGTCCTGCGACATGCACAAAAATTGACCGATAGCAAAAAGTTGCGACCCAGATCAGCCTGCACGGACTGCGCAGGCTGACCTGTGTCAATATTTTTTTTGTAGATGCTTTAAGGTTTGGAGTGGGTATATAGATATAAAAGAATAAAATAAAGCAGAAAGAACAAGGGTATCGTTTTTTGGTTGATTGATTGTATGGTGTTTAACGCCGTTTTCAACATTATTTCAGTTATATAACGGCGGCCAGAGCACTTATCTATGCTTTCCTTGAATTTCTTTTACCAGTACTTCACACAATTTTCTTTCCAAGCCACTGGCTGCCTTCCCACATAACCATCGTCGAAACAATAGTCAGCGGTGAGAGAGGAATGAATCCTGTCGCAATGACTGTCATCAGTCCTTGGAAATAAATTAGTCTAGCCAGAGATCGAACCAGCGACCTCCTGTTCTCAAGTCCTGTACGTTACCAACTGAGCTACCGGGGCTCGGCTCGTTTTTAGGCCTTTAGCTAATAATCCCTTGTTTTACTCGTTACCTTTGGGAAAGAAGCTTTTTGAAAACTTTCTTGTATAAGGAAGAAATTCTTGTAGAACCGTTTCTATTGCAAGCAACATTTAGCAAAACTTTGAATGTGAATTTACACTCGTACATTCCAATATACGGCGTCGAACCATCGTCTTATTAACATGTATCCTGCTAAAAAAAGGAAATGAAACTTTCAAACCGATAGTATAAACCCAAATATTGCTGTTTGAAAGTTATTTTTGTTAGGAAAATTATTTCCTTATCGGACAGTGTAGATCCAAGATCAGACTGCACGTTCTGTGCAGTCTGATCTTGATCTACGCTGTCCGCAAAAGGTCAGTGAGTCGCGCTTAGCAGGTTAAGAGTTAAGCTTAGGGACGACAGTAACATTACAATATCGATTATCTACCAGAGTTTTTTACCACACCCGGAAGTGATATTCACAAGTCTGCCTGAAAGATAAGATCTCGTTTGGAATAACGTCAATGTTAAATTACTTCCATGTTTTGACTTATGTTACAAACAAAAATGGGGCAACCTTCCTCAACCCTCTTCCAAACAATTCTGCCAAGCCCCGGTAGCGTACAGGACTTGTGAACAGGAGGTGGCTGGTTCGTTCCCCAGCTGGGCCAATTTCTTTCCGAAGATTGATGATAGTCATAGCGACAGGATTCATACCAGTCTCACCACTAACCACTGTTTTGACAATCGTTATGTGGGAAAGCAGCCGGTGGCTTGGAAAGAATATTATGCAGAGTACTGGTAAAAGAAACTCCCGTAAAGCATGGACAGGCGAACTGGCCACGGCGATATAACTGAAGTATATGTTAAAAACAACGTAAAACACTATACAATCAATCATTTTGACAAACAACGCGATTCGAGCTACATTTAATTTTTCATCTGCAAATTTTTTTAATGTATGTGATTTGGGCAAGTCCAAAATTTTTGTTTCTGGTTCAGGGTTGAAACACCGTTCAAACAAGCAGGCCTATGAAGTAAGTAGACCCGTCCCCATGCGACAGAAAAAAATGAATAATTGAGCTTTGTTCTGGCAAAAGGGGCTTAATGCATGTGTCCGTAATACATAATACCAAAGAAAGCAATCACATACTTCTGGACCCATAATAGCCACAACCGACTTAATCCTGAGGTAGACTGAGTCTGTGTCATACAGAAAATTGACCAATAGCGAAAAGTGTCTGTCCAGGTCAGCCTGCGCGGAGTGCGCAGGCTGACCTGGGTCGATACTTTTCGCAGATGCATAAAACCCCCTTTTCACAGAGCATGGCTCAATTATAAAAAGAAAAACTTACGGATGAAAAGGGGAAAACTAGTTTTGCTGTACATAAAAGATAATTGTTTTGAAAAGATACATTAAGAGTTTTGCCTAAAGACAAATCGTATTTTTTCTTCCGCCATAGAAAAGTTATTGTTCATGAATCGATTTTCCCCCAACCTAGTTACTAGAATTTTCTACTTGTCCCACATTGTTTTCGTCTCTTTTAAAGATAGATTTTATCATTTGAGCCAAATTCAAATGACCCCAAAAATCGCTTTTTTTTTTTCTTCCGCTATAGAAAGGGTTGCTATTTGTAAATCGGTTTTCTTTTACAACTCATTTCCTGAGGAACTACTTTTTAAACTATATCTAGCGTACATGTATCTGACTCATGACCTCGGGGTTGTGAGTTCGATACTCGGTTGAGGCAAACTTCCTTTCAAGCGATTTTTTGCCTCTCACCTCTGATACATTTGAGAAAAGTAGTCAGTGACTTGGAAAGAAAGTTGTGTCAGTACTTGTAGGAGAAGGCCAGGAAATACGTGCGTAGGTGCACTGACCGCCGTTATATGACCTAGGCTGTTAAAATGGCGTTAAACTCCAAAACAATAAATCAATTCAGCGTCAATTCAGTAAAATCGACCGCTTTCGGCGTCTGTAAATACACTCCATTGAAACTCAGAAATATTTTATCTTATAGACTTGACTAAACAAGCTGACAGTATAGATCCAAGATCAGACTGCATGTTCTCTACAGTCTGATCTTGATCTATACCGTCCGCAAAGGAATCTGCTTTCGCTAATGGCGCCGAAAGGGTCGAACAAGCAAACAATATAGATGCATGTTCTCTACAGTCTGATCTTGATCTATACCGTCGGCAAAGGAATCTGTTTTCATTTGTTGCACCGGAACGGCTTAACAGGTGGGTAATATAAATCCACGATCACACCGCTTTCTATACAGTCCAATCTTGATCTATACCGTCCCCAAAGGCATCTGTTTTCGCCTATGGGCCCAAAGGCCTAAACAAACAGACAATACAGATCCACGATCAGACTGCAATTTCTTTGCAATATGATCTTGACCTATACTGTCCGCCAAAGCCTCTGTTTTCGTTTAAAGAGCAAAAAAGCGTTCATATTTCCTGTGAATGTTGTACGCTGACATTATTATTGATTGTGAAAAAAAAAGAAAACGCAGCAGAACCGGTTATCCAGCCTGGAAAACCAATTGTATTCTACTTCCTGGAAATAGGCGTAGTAAGTCCTCGATATTGAAATGGCTTAACCCTTAACAATACAATTCCGAGTTTTAATTTCCTTGAGAGAAGGGCTTTTGAAAACATTGTGGGAAAAGGAGAAAATGCTGTTAACCAGCATTTTCTCCTTTTCCTACAATGTTTTCTGACCTTCCTAAAACAAATTTCAATTTTTGAGACATTTTTATTTTGTCGTCTGTAAATGCTTTCAATTTGGCCAAGGCTGAAATTTAATGACCCTTAAAGAGAAGGTTTTTGAAAACATTGTGGGAAAAGGAAAAATGCTGGTTACCTGTTTCCCACAATGGTTTCTATCCTTTGAATGAAAAAAAAAATATATATATATGTGTTTTAAGTAAGTTTTTTCTTGTCGTCTGCAAATGCTTTCAATTTGGCGAAGGCTTTTATCGTCTGCTAAACGGTTAACTCTTACCAAATGACAAAAAAAAAGAAAATCGGAGTCGTCCAAATTGAAAACATTTGCAGACGACAGTTTAGATCTGTCTGGAATTGTGCCTTTTGCCTGTGAAGGGTTAGAGAACATTGTGGGAAAAGGAGAAAATGCTGGTTACCAGCATATTCTCCTGTTACCACAATGTTATCAAAAGCTTTTATTATCAGGGTCGATAAAACTCGGAACTGTATGATAAAATGTTAAATGCCGAGTTGACCTTTAGAAGCGCTTGAACTCTTTTTCCATACGGCAAAACGTTTTACTAGTCCAGATTGAAAGTATTTGCAGACGACAAATAGATGTGACTCAAATTAAGGGATGCATCTCGAGAAAGCGTGGTAAAATATTGTGGGAAAAGGAGAAAATGTAGGTTAAAAGCTTTTTCTCCTTTTCTCACAGTGTTTTCACAAGCCCATTTCCTCATGGTCGTTAAAGTACGGGTTTGTATGGTAAAGGGTTTAGGCTGCTTTTCCTGACAGTGTAGATTAAGATCAGACTGAATGTTCCATGCAGAAAGACTCAGAGCCGGAAATAGGAACTACATTTTTTTTATTTCCTGGAAATAAGCGTGGTATGTCCCTGGTTATTAACAACTTTGATAGCTCAGTAAGTCCATTTGATATATTTTGTCTGTAAAAAAAATCCGATTCCGATAAATAAATTCCTTGCAAAATTAAAGCTGTCTTAGCTAGAGCATCATTAATTTTGGTCGAAACATCAAAGCTCAAAGCAACCAAGTTTCTGATTGGCTAAACCAAATGCTATAGCTAATCAGAAGTTGTCTTACTTTGAAAGTTTAAAAGGAGACTAAGAGTGAAATTTAGGATGGTTGGTCCCAAGCTTTTCCAAAATTACCATTACGCTTCGTTGACCGTTCACATAAAAAGATCAAAGTCCAGCAGTGAACGATTTATTATCGTCTTCCTGGTTCTCTGTCTGTCTGTCTGTCTGTCTTTCTCCATCCTCCCCCATCTCTCTCTCTCTCTCTCTCTCTCTCTCTGTCTTTCCTTTTCCCTGGCGAGTTTGAATTGTTTTTATTTTTTTCATGTCATTAGAACATCAAAATGCGTTCACCGCATTTTGTGCCCTTGGGTCTGACGGAAATTGTTTTGAGGAAATGCATAATCATCAAATCAGTTCAGATTTTTCCACGATAACGATTTTTTTTTTTTTTCGGGCTCTGCTTTCCTGATCCGGAGGGTTATTGGTTTTCCGTAATTGCGTCATTACCAGGAAATCCTTGCCTAGTTCCCTCTCTGTCAGCCTTGTTCACGTGGAGATGTCCTAGAGTAAGACTCTGCACAGTCCCAGTCTGGTATTGGTGATAGCCAGGAAAGACATATGAAAAACTGAGCTGTTTCTATGATGTGAGTGAAATATTATGGAAGGCAGCGTGAGACATTATTTTTTCACAAACAAAAGAACCATGCTCTGGAAAAAGGGGGCTTAATGGATCTCCGTGATGCATGATACCAAGCAAGTCATCACATAATCATGGATTCATGAAGTTCATCTTGTCTCACAACCGACTGAATCATGAGGTAAAGTGGTCCTTTGAAATACAGAAAACTTACCAAAAGCAAAAAAGATTCGGCCCAGGTCAGCCTGCGCGGACTGCGCAGGCTGACCTGGGTCGATACTTTTGCAGATGCATGAAACCGCCTTTTCACAAAGCGTGGCTCATATATAAAAGTAAATGAGCCACGCTCTCACAAAAGGGGGCTTAATCCATCTCCGTTATAATAAGCACGTCATTATATTATTATGGATCCATAAAATCTATTCTGTCCAACAACCGACTGGATCAGGAGGTAGACTGGTCCTTGGACATGCAGAAAATTGACCAAAGCGAAAAGTTTCGACACAGGTCAGCCTTTTTTTGCAGATGCATTAAACCCCCTTTTCACAGAGTATGGCTCATATTCAACTTCTGGCGGGCCCTGCGAGGTTCAGTTGTTTAAGAATATATAAGATTTAAAACCTTGAGGTCCTGGGTTTAATCCCCTCTCGAGGAGCTGGATTTTTCATGGGAGTGTGCCTTGGCAAGACACTTCAGAGCACCAAGTTAGTACTGGTGTATACTTGGACACACATGATTCAGTCAGCTGCTGCCGTAATATTAATGAAGTAATGTTGAAAGCGGTATAAAATATCTTTCACCCAATTAATCTCAATTTCTGTCTCTTCCCCTAGTGCATTTGTTTTCTTCGGTAAGGTAGAAAACATTATGGGACAAGGAGAAAATTCTGGTTACCAGCATTTTCTCCTTTTCCCACAATGTTTTCACAAGGCTTCTTTCCTAGGGTTGTGAAAAGTCGGCATTGTAGGGTAGAAAAACTGTGGGAAAAGGAGAAAATGCTGGTTACCAGCATTTTCTCCTTTTCCCACAATGTTTTCAAAGGGTTTCTTTCCCAGGGTCGTTGAAAGTCGGCATTGTGCTGTAGAGGGTTAAACATACGTAGATCCATAAGGAAATAAAAATCATTAAGTACATAAGTACCGATATCGGCGGTTAACGCTTTACAAGACGATAAAATTTTAGACTTGTCCAAATTGAAAGCATTTGCAGACAGCAAATAAAAAAGTTATTCAAAAGCTGAAACTTTACTTTCCATTTTTTCCTTTTCCCACAATGTTTTCAGTGTTTTCAAAAGGCTTCTTCTTTAGAAACTTTTCTTTGCAAGGATACAAAACACTGAGGGGTAAGAAGAAAATGCTGGTAACCAGCATTTTTCTCCCTTTTCCATGATGTTTTCTACAGCCTCCTTTTCTAGCACTGTAAAAGAGGAAATTGTTCGATTAACAACTGTACTATCTTCTCAGTCATGTGAACCATGACGCACTTGTAAATATTCCATTCTAGTAATGATCTTCATTTTACTTTCAAAGTAACGCCATTCCTGATTGGCGAAACCAAATGGTGTAGCCAGTCAGAGATTGCATTAGTTTTCAACTCGTTGAATTAGACTGCAGTTTATGATTTATGTTGAATACGGGGTCAGATTTTGTTCAAAATGGTCAAAACAACAGGAAACGATGAAATGGTAAGATGAAAGCTTTGCTACAAGGAAGTCGAAACATTATCAAGGTTTTAAGTACCGATAACAATAAATATGTCTACCAGCCCTGATGACCGCATTGTTACCTCAATCATAATAACACGCCATTTCCTGGAGACGATCTTTTGTGCCCTATAACAGACGACTTCTGTTAACAAACGAAATAATGAAAACGTTCTTACAAGGAAGTAAAAACTTCATCAAGTCTTTTTTAGGAAACAAAATCCATAAATATGTCTTTTGGGTTAGAGAAAAGTTATATTACGTTAATCATAATAACCCGTCATTTCCTGGAGATGATATTTCGCGTCCTACATAAGACGACCCGATTCTCTTACGAACGACACAATGAAAGTGTCCATACAAGGAAGTAAGACGTCATCTAGATGGGCTTTCCTCCACTTACAGATCTAACCGCGTACTCATTCGGCGAATCTCAGGTGAATCTGTTTTATCAGATCCCACGGCTACAAAACATATGGGTTATATGCATCTATAGGGAACATTTCTTCGCCAAGAATACTAGTACTTCGCTTTACCATTCTTAAAATCCCAGAATTCCACTTAGATAAAAAGAAAACAAGTCACAATTTTCTATTGGAATCTTTCTTAATACATTTCCGTTGACAGTTTGTATATTTAATTTTCAACTGGGTCTATCAATCCCGTTGGCAGTTTTTCAGCGACAGGTTGATAGACATGAATAAACTTCACCGTGTCTGTTATTGTCGTTGCTAATCGATGTACATACGAATAGATGCCTAAAATCTGAAGTGTCGGACTTTTGACCTGGACGTCCCGGGTTCGAGCCTCACTGGATCCACTGGGTTTTTTCGTGGGAGTATCTTAGCCTAGCACTGGTGAAACCCAGGAAATATATGTTAGGTTAGGTATAGTTACGGAATCGACCGAATTGTGACGAGTGATCGCGTACTATCTACCAGCAGTACAACGGAAATCTATGGTGGTACAGAACTGCCACCACTTACTATTATTACATATAGTACCTAGTGGCAGTTCTATGACACCATATGAACCATTTTAGACAGCATCAAGTTTTTATTTACCGATATCTATAAATATATCTTCGGTCCCATTGACGCAACAGATCGTTTCCAGGAAGTGACCAGTTATTATGACTATTTCTTTACCAAACGGCAAAGTCTTGGACCAATCCAAAGCCAAAGTTTTGCAGACGACATATTAAATGTGGGTCAAATTGTGAGGTTTGTCTTTAACTGGGAGGAAAACATTGAACATGAATAAACTTCTATTCTGTTCTGCACGGACGCCCTCTGTTAACCCTTAACCTGCTAAGTAAGTGATATGAAACTTTCTAGTCGATAGTAAAAACCGTAATTCTACTGTTTCAGAACCATTTTTGGAGGGAAAGATATCTCCTTATCGGACTGTGTAGATCCAAGATTAGACTGCACGTTCTATGCAGTCTGATCTTGATCTACACTGTCCGCAAAAGGTCAGTGAGCCGCGCTTAGCAGCCTAAGATTTAATAATCGAGACGATGAAAATGTACCTACACGGAAGTTAGACACCGCATCTAGGTTTTAAGTATCGATATCCATAAATATCTCTGTTCGTCGCGATGACCGCATATTCACCTCAATAATATATTTGCTATTTCCTGGAGACGGTTTGAGACCTTTTACAACACAATCGTCGAGTTTTAACGACCCTTAGAGAGAAAGCCTTTGGAAACATTGTGGGAAAAGGAGAAAATGCTGGTTTTAAATGCCGATACGCATAATTATGGAGCTACCGCGATGATCGCATTTTTTACCTAAATAATAATTTGCTATTTCCTGGAGACATTTTGAGACCCTTTGCCACACAATCCTCGAGTTTTAACGACCCTTTCTAACAGTGAAGAATTTTGGAAACATTGTGAGAAAAGGAGAAAATGCTGGTATTTAGTGCCGATATCCATAAATATCCCTGCCTGGCGTGATGGACGCATTTTTACCTCAATGATAGTTTGCTATTTCCTGGAGACGGTTTAAGACCCTTTACAACACAATCTTCGAGTTTTAACGACCCTGAAAAAGAGGGTTTTTGAAAACATTGTGGGAAAAGGAGAAAATACTGGTAACCGGCATTTTCTCCTTTTCCCATAATGTTTTCTACCCTATCAAAGACAGAAATCATCATTTGAACATTATTTAAATTGTCGCCTGGAAATTTGGTCCGGTCCAAAATTTTGTCGTCTGGTAGAGCGTTAAGTACCGTTATCCATAAAGACGTCTGCTGTGTCAGGTGACCGCCATTTTACCTCAGTAATAACAATCCTTCACTTCCTGGAGATTTTCCTTGGCGCGAAATGTTACCACAGTCATAACAATCCGTAACTACCTGGAGACTGTCTTTGGCGCGTAATGTTATCTCAGTAATAACAACCCGTCACTTTCTGGCGACGATCTTTGGCGCGTAATGCAACAGACGACTTTTGTCAATAAACGAGGCAATGAAAATGTCCGTGTTCACGGAAGTAACTCACCGTCACGTTTTGAAATTTGGCTTGGTTTATATTGCATTTTAACGCCATTTTAACAGTTTAGGTCATATCTAGGCGGTCAGTGCACCTACGCATGTGTTTCCTGGCTTTCTCATACCAGTACTGACACAACTTTATTTCCAAGTCCCTGACTACTTTTCTCATATGTATCAGAGATGAGAAGCGAAAAATCTCCCAAATGAAAGTTTGCCAAAATCGGATATCGACGTTTTGAAGTACTGATATCCATAAATGAGCGGCGGCTGTGGAAAAATAGTGTTTAATGCATATCTGTGATGCGTTATTCCAATCCAGTTATCACATAATTATTGATCCATGAAATCCATTTGTCCACCAACTGACTGAATCATGGAGTAAAATGGTCCTTGGACATGCAGAAAATTTAAAAATAGTAGAAAGTTTCAACTCATGTCAGCCTAGGCGGACTGCTATTAGTCAATTTTCAGCATGTCAAAGGACCTTTTTACCTCATGATTAAATGTGTTGCCAGACTAAATGAAATTTATGGATCTAAATTATTTGATAGCTGGCTTGGTATGATGCATCAATGATATGCATTAAACCCCCTTTTGCCAGAACATGGCTGAAATACAACTCATCGCGCGTATTGATCGAGAAAAGATCTTGCCGATGATTCGTCAGAATTATCCAATGAAAAATAGCCTACGATTGTATTATATGAACTGGTTTTGAATTCGAAAAAGTCATTGCACATTTTTTAATGTGTATCAAGGCGTCTCAGGTATATTCGAAAAAAATTCAGTGAAAAAAGGTCAAGCGTAGGCGGACATTTATTGCAATAAAACCAATCGAGTCTCATTCTTCTATTGCATCGTATAATAGCAATATTGTCCAAGGTTATGGGGTTTTTATCTCAATATTTCGTGAATGTTGTAGGGGTGAGCGTTTTTATGTAATATTTTGAGGTTTGCTTTTAACGATATGTGTGGGGTTTTTTTTAATCAATTACCCTAATAAATATAATGACATTTTCAATCTAAATTAAATGACAAAATGCCATGCAATATACATGTACATGCAGCGATCGGGACTCCGCATAGGGGAGGTAACTTGTAAACTATAGCGACTTGTATTTTGCACAGTATATCGACTGCATTCGACATGTACGGAAAATGCCGAGAGAAGTCGGAGGACAAAGTAGAATTACGCGAACGTTTAAAAAGTAAAAGCCTAGATATGTATAAATTATCGTCTGCAAATGCTTTTCATTTGGAAAAGTCGACAATTTTGTCGAGTGGTACAGGGTTAAAGGAGAAAATGCTTGTAATAGCCCATTCTCCTTTTTCCCAAGATATTTCTACCATCTCAGAGAGAGAATGCCAAATCGGACAGCGCAGAATCTTTTTATATATTTTGTTCTCGAAAAAAATCTAGTCGAAATCTTAAATGTAAAAGCAACCTAACAAAACAACCATTTTATTTCTATTTTTAGATTATTGATTGATTTTGGCGCCAATGTCAACAAACAGACGAAGAATGGCGATACACCCTGCCACCTGGCGGCGTACCGGGGTTATGGTCGCTGCGTACAGCTGCTCGCAGAACAAGGTGCAAATGTCCTCATCAAGAATAACAAAAGGAAAACGCCCTTGCAGGAAGCAGAATCGGGCGGCCATTTAGAGGTTTCGAGATATCTGCAAGCTGTGCAGAATTTAAGTGAGTTTTGTTTTCCTTGTCTGTTTTCAAGTATTATTATATTCTTATCAGTGAATTACTGGGATTTCACAGTGAATAAGAACACTAGTGACGATAAATATGGTATCATCGCTAGTGACGATATAATTTTAGAGAGTTTGCCGGAACTACTTTTTTCCTATATTGCTCATATTGTACCATTCTTGATAATTATTATAATAAAAAAGAGTGAAATAGGAATATGTTAAATAGGATAATAAACTGGTCTTGTGTGATATTGTGTGAGTCTTTCGGACTCGTTTTGTCAACCGCATCACACCCCATTCGAGTGACAGATTTTTAATATCACACACAACCAGTTTATTATCCTCTATTAATTTCATTAAATTTGCTATAAATCTATTCCGCCATATTCAATTTACGGTATATTAAGCTATAAGGACACTCGAATGTTTTACAATATTAATATTTTACTATGATAGCAGTGATGGAGATATAGAGGTAAAAGAAAAATGGAGAGATAGCCACTTTTTATAAGCTATTTCTAATTTCTGCAACTGCCACAATGTTTTCAAACGCTCTCTTCTTCAGATGCAACCAAAGATGGGTCTGTAGAAAGGGGGGGGGGGGGTAATTTTCGTGTCAAGGAACTTTCCAATTCAAATAAATCAAACTGTTTGAATGTAAAATATGATGTATAGATCTATATTTAGATCCCTTAGGCTGCCAAGCGCGAGTCACTGACCTTTTGCGGACAGTGTAGATCAAGATCAGACTGCACAGAACGTGCAGTCTGATCTTGGATCTACACTGTCCGATAAGGGGATATTATTCTCCGAAACACAACTTTGAGATAGCAATATTTGGGTTTTTACTATCGAATTGGAAATTTAATTTTCGTTATTCAACAGGATAAGAGTTAAGACGGAACAATGGGTTCCTCGTGTTTTGAAAGGCCTTGACCCAGTGTCTGTATATAAAGCCCGTCAGATTTATATTTGTCGTCTGCAAGTTAAGATGTCTGGACGTGAAATTGGGAGGAAGTGCTTTAAATCTTTACCAAACGACAAAAAATTTAAAACTGCCCAAATTGAAAGTCTTTGCAGACGACAGGTTAAATATGGTTCTAAGGATTGGATTTTTCTCAGAAATGGTGGAAAACATTGTGGGAAAAGGAGAAAATGCTGGTTACCAGCATTTTCTCCTTTTTCCGCAATGATTTTAAAAACCGTCTGCCCTAAGGTCGTTAAAAAGGGGATATTTTGTAAAGCGTTATAGGTTGATACTTTGACTAATGTCTACTTATACGTGCAGCACTTAAGATTTATATATTTCGTCTGCAACTCTGATACCTTGATGCGAAATCGGAGGGAAATTATTTAAAACATTGCCATCTGCAGACGACTTTTACGTCATTCGGTAGCCAAGACTGGTTGCTAAGTCTAAGGACTTGAAACCAGGGCCCGTATTCACCAACCATTCTTAAGAATATTCTCAGTCTTATTCTTCAAGATTTTCTAAATTTGAAAATAACACAACATCTGATTGGCTAAGCCAATCAGAAGTTGTATTATTTTCAAATTTAGAAAATTCTGGAGACTGAGACCAAGAACGTTCTTAAGAATGGTTGGTGAATACGGGCCCAGGTGGTCGCAGGTTCGGATCCCAAGCTCAGCCAATGTTTGTCCGAGGATTGATGATAGTCGATGCGACAGGATTTAATTCTCTCTCACATTTGACCATCGTTTCGACAGCATTCATGAGGGAAAGCAGCCACTGGTTTTTTTTTTCCTAGCCTGACATTGATCTATACTGTGTGCAAAATTCATTTAAGCTGCGCCTGGCCCTCTAAAGCTAAATAAAAATGACGTAGAACACCACTAAATCAAACGTTCTTACAACTCGAAAAAGTAATTTGTAACGAAACAATATTTTTAGGCGTCGGAAAAGATCTTAACGAATGTCTACTCATAATATTTGAGCCGTGCTCTGGCAAAAGGGGGCTTAATGCATCTGATCCACGCTCTGACAAAAGGGGGCCTAATGCATCTCCGTGATCCACGGTATCAAGCAAGTCGACACATAACTATGGATCCATAACATCCAATTTTTTTAACAACCGACTTTATCGTGAGGTAGACTAGTCCATGGTAATACAGAAAGTTGACCAGTAGCGAAAAGTTTCGGCCCAGGTCAGCCTGCGCGGACTGCGCAGGCTGACCTGGGTCGATACTTTTCGCAGATGCATTAAGCCCCCTTTTCACAGAGCATGACTCATCTCTATGATGCATGGTACCTTTGCAAGTCATCACATAATTATGGATCTATAAAATCTATTATGTATGACAACTGACTGAATCATGAGGTATAATGGTCCTTTGACATGCAGAAAATTTTTGCAGATGCATTGGGCCTCCTTTTCACAGAGCATGTTGCATTTTTAATTGTCGTCTGCTACTGTGATCGCCTAGTCGCTAAATTGGAAGGAAATGCTTCAAATGTCAAACGACAATAAAAGTCATTAGTGATCATGCATCTCATAAACTTCCTATATTTGCTGCCTATTCCTTCAATATGCGAGGTCTCTGTATATCTTTTTGGAACCCTGTGTTAGAATACAGCAAAGTCCGGATAAATCCAACATTCGTTTAAATCGATATACATGTACGCCCAAATCCGGATAAATCGAACATTCGTTTAAGTCGATTATCGCTTTAGTCGAAGTATTCGACGAAATGGACATGCCTATGGGAAATAGTGAAGCTATAGCTCGAACGTTTGATTGTATGTATGTATGTATGTATGTATGCATGCGTACATACATACATAGATACATACATACATGTATTGTAACTTTTTAGCTCAAAAAATAGTTCAGACAATAGTTTGCAAGACTTAAGCAAGGGTTTAAACTCAGCCAAGCACCAGTAAAGTTTTCTCATTTCCTGTAATGTTTACAAAAGCTTTCTTTGTTATGGTCTTTAAAACTCGGGATTGTGCAATGAGGAAAAAGTGAACTTAAGTGACGCCGAGATGTAACTAAAGAATTGTTGAAAGCAGTGTAGAAAGTTTGGAATCGAATAAATGTGATACCTATAATGACAGCTACTATTCCTTGGTGGTGGTTGTTGTTGTTGTTGTTTAAATAGTACAGTCTACTAGGACTACTAGGACATACTTTGCTGATTGGCTAAATCAAAGTACGTTGTGTTTTCTAATGACTGAAGATGATGTAGCTTTTATAAGACAATTTTGCAGTCATTCACTTCAAAAGACTTTAAACGGTAAACATGTTCATCTATTACAAAAGGCTTAGAGCGGAAGAGATGAAATTAACATGAGTTATATAGTGACATAAATTTATGTCAAACACTTTGAGGTAGTATCAATCACGCTAAAGCGAGGCGCGTCATTATAATGAGTTACGTTATAACGAATCGCGCTGTAAAGAATCGCGTTTTAACGAGTCACATCAATTTGGCAGCGCTGAGTGCATCTATAGTTACTTTTGCAAATATTTTTAAGATCAAGCTCAGACTGCGAAAAATGTGTAACCTGACTTACCAGCTTCTAAGCCAATCCCCCCCCCCCCACCCCCCACCCCCCCCCAAAAAAAAAGTCATGAATATGCAGTATCTAAGTCTGTTTCCTCTATAAGAACATCAGTTTGATTCTTATTCCTACAGGACCAAATATAATTTAGCCGAGCTCTGGCAAAAGGGGGTTTAATGTATCTCCATGATGCATAATGCCAAGCAGGTTGTCTAGTAATTATTGATCCATAAAGTCCATTTTGTCTAACAATCCACTGAATCCTCAGGTAGAATCGTCCTTGGACACGCAGAAAATTGACCAAAAGCAAAAAGTTTCGACACAGGTCAGCCTGCGCGGACTGCGCAGGCTGACCTGAGTCGATACTTTTTTTGCAGATGCATTAAACCCCCTTTTCAAAACGCATGGCTAAATCGTAAACTCGACCTATTTCGTCGCCTGAAAATACATTCCGCTTAGCTATGGACGACGGATAAGTACAACGACAAATATACACAGGCACAATAGTAATGTTCCCTTTTGTTTTGACTAATTAGTCTCTGACACAAATCTGCAGCTGACGACTTTGGAATTATTCTTTTAAGGATTACGACCCCTAACTCATCGGTAAATATCGTGTAACATCGACGTTTTCGTAAAGGCTATTCGGCCAATCTCGCAGCTTCCGTCTTTCAATATGAGAGTTAGGGGCCGCAGACCTTAAAATATGGATTACTAATACGAAATAAGGTTTAAAACAGTAGACCATGTTGAAACATCGCGACAAAAAAAGGAATTTCCTTCTATTCACACAATGTTTAACACTTTATCAAACGACAGAATTTTAAATAAATCCAGACTGAAAGCATTTGCAGACGGCAAAATAAATGATGATTGAGAAACTGAAATTTGTTAAGGAACAGAGAGTAAACATTGTGGGAAAAAAAGGAGAAAATGCTGGTTACCAAAACTGTCTCTTCTTCCCATAATGTTATTAAGAGGTTTCTTTCTCAAGATCGTTAAAAGCCGGGATCGGGATTGTATGTTAAAGGACTAAAAAGTAGTTCTCTACAATACGGAAATAGTCCGTTGCCGCTGACAGATGCACTGAACAGTATGCTCTACTACTAAATAAGCACTTACGGATGATGTACTGCCGCTCGTTTCGCCTCGGGCTTCTATGCTCATAACTTAACACTTAGGCTGTTAAAAGCGACTAAGTCCGCTTTTGCGGACAGTGTAGATAAAGATCAGACTGCACAGAACGTGCAGTCTGATCTTGTATCTACACTGTCCGATGCAATGAGATTTTTGCTGGTTATAAAAATGTTGAAATCGCAATATTTTGGGGGATGAGAATTCTTAACTTATTTAGCAGTTTAACCTTTTACCAAACAATTGTAACTTGTAACGACTCTGACGGAGGATATTGAAAACATTGTGGGAAAAGGAAAAAATGCTGATAACCAGTATTTTCTCCTTTTCCCACAACGTTTTCTAGCCTTATACAGACAAATATTCCGAATAATATTTGATTTGTCGTCTGCAAATGCTTTCAGTTTGGACAAGACTATGATTTTGTCGTCTGTTTCATTCAAAGTTAAGGGTAATTATAAATGAATTACCTAGATGTTCACGCTTGTCACTTTTTTCCTCAACCGAAACCATTTATTTATCGCCAGCTGTTGTAACTGCAGGTCAAACCGTAGTGTCATTTCCGTGTTTGCAAGGTTGTCCTAGTTAAGGTATCAGACCGACAAAAAAATAGATCTCTGGTAAGGTACCAGGCCAACAAAAGTGTGACATTACAAAAACCAACAGGAATCTTGCGAAAGGTTCATGAACGCTTGAAGTTTATTCATTTAATACGATACTGTAGCAATACGTTTTCCCCCTCTACATGTGACAAACACGTAAAAGAAATGTGGGAAATGAAGCAGTTTTTATGAACAAACTTATTTTCCCACGATGCTTTCAAAAGCCGCCTGCTTTGTGGTCATAAAATTATGGATTTTGGAGGTAAAGGTTAATGCAGTGTCTGTTCTTAAACGTCTGGTTCAGCCAATCACAGTGTGTATGAGATTGTCCCTCTTGACAGTGATTCTGTAATTTCATTGGTCGGTTATTTTTAGTACAGTCGTAGCGCCCAGAAATTTCTCCGCTACTGGTGCATATACTTGTATACTTGTACATACGCTGGTTACGAGTTTTACCTATAACTGTGCAAGCATAGTTGTGGATCTGCATATTTATTTAACAAAAAGAATTATAAACTTTATTTTCCTTTGTATATTTCAGGTTTAGGAGCAAGCCTTGAAGAAAAATCAGTGTCAATCCCGTTGACAAGTGTGAAAACTGTGACGTCAAGCATGACAGACTTTGAAAGCTATCCATCCAGCAATTTCCCTTCAACGAATTACCTTCAGTCACCAGAAGTAACAGACGCTTCATGTCAAACTCAGTATGGGACGTCACTAAATAGCTTCAATATGTCATCGAGCGCCCAAAATTCAATCCACCAATCAAAAAGCGGAATGCATTCAAATAGCGTGATGTCACCCGACACGTCACGTTTATTCTACCAATCGGATACGGGGTTATATCCTAGTTATGAACAGAGTTACTTTCCCTCGTTTTCAAGTTCTCCACCGAGTTCGATGAGTTCTTCGAGTTTGGACCTCAGTTTAGATTATACGAAAAGAGATATAGTCGGTGTTCTTCGACTTTGTTCCCCCAATAAAAAGCAAAAACCATACATGAACGATTTGTCCTCAATGGATTCTTCTCATGTTTCTTCGTCCGATTCAACGAAGCCTTCGTTAACCTTTAAAAATATTTAATTTTTTTAAGGATTGTACTTCTGTGGAATATAGGTGAGACTTTAAAATGCGGAAGTCTTTTTTTGGGTATTGACTGTGATAGACTTTAAAGCAGATGTTAAGTTGTGTTGATTTCGAACAGTCGTTCAGCCTCAAAACTTTTGATCGCGCCAGTAAATCGACAAATATCGGCTGATTGAACTATTTTACGTGTTCATCATTTTGTGTTTTCGTTTATTTTATGCTATAAGGTGCTCATACAACGCTATATGTTATTGTGTGGACGGTATAAATCAAAGATCAGGGGTCTATATTCACCGACCATTCTTAAGAATATTCTTGGTCTAGTTAAGGATTTTAAAAGTAACGCAACTTCTGATTGGCTAAACCAAACGGTTTAGCCAATCAGAAGGTGTGATACTTTCAAATTTAGAAAATTCTTGAGAACAAAAACTAAGACTTGGTCCGTTCTCACCAACTATTCTTAAGACTACTATTAGCTTTATACTCGAGATTAAACCATTTGGTTTAGCCTATCAGAAGTTGTTTTAATTTCAAATTTAAGAAAAATAAATAAATAAAAATAAAAATCTTAAGAATATTCTTAATTTTATTTTCAAGAATTTTCTAAATTTGAAAGTAACCCTTGTTCTGAAAGGTAGCCAATCAGAAGTTGTGTTACTTTCAAAATCTAGAATGAGACAAGGAATCAAATCAAGAATGGTGGGTGAATACGAGCCCAGACTGTGAAAGCATGCTCTCTGCAAAAGGTAGAGTCGAGCCTGTTATATGCAAGCAGCCAAAGGCTGCCGAGGAAAAGCTTTCGCATAACTTTTTACTTGACGAAATGATTTTACTCTTCCAAATTCAAAGCTGTTGCAGACGACAAATTAGGTGTGGCTCACATGATAAGATTTGTCTCTGAAAGAATAAAAAAATACGTTGTTGGAAAAAATTCATTGTTGGAAAAGGTTACAAGCTGGTTATTACCATTTCTTTCCTTTTCTAACAATGATTTTTATAAAGCCTTTTTCTTCAGGGGTTGTTTGGTAGATGGTTAATCAAGCAGCTAAGGGCTGCCAAGGAGTAGTGCCCGCTTAAGGCGGTTGCTTGCTTAATACTAGTAACTTTTTTTTTTATTTCACTTTTCGGTTCTAGTACACTTACCATTTTAAGACAGGCTGGTTGCTTTTTAGAGATGGCTATTACGAGAGGTGCGACCGTATAGTTACTTTAAGTCGTTTATTACACTTTTTAATATACTTGTCAGTTTTTAGCAGTGCATGTTTATAATTTTGAATACTCGTTGTTCAACATGACTGTGCTGGTGCAATGAATGGTGTTATGTTATGGTGTATCATGTTTTTTTTTCTGTCCTATTTTGTTGTTGTTGTTGCTGTTGTTGTTGCTGTGGTTGTTGTTGTTGTCGTTATTTAAGATTTTTGTCGCCCAAAATGCGCCAAAGTGCTTTCATACTTCTGTCGTTGACTGTACTATTATTTTTACGACCTCAAACTGTATGAAACTTCAAATAACATTAAATAACTTTAAATTAGCAACAGGAATGTAATACAAACATTTTTCATCAGATCGCGTGTAAAAATAAAAAAAAAACATTGTGGCAATAGAAGAAATGGCTCGAAACGAGCCATTTCTTCTATTACCACAATGATTTTCAAACGCACTCATGAATTAAACCTACATTCACATTGACAATCCGTGTTTTACGAGGGTATTTTAAAGTCATCTGAGGCAAATTTTGGTTTCTGTGATAAAAGATTAACTTTTTCTCAAAGAAAAATAATCATATGTTGGCTGAGTGAGGTTTTGCAAATCGTGAATTGCACAATACAGATGAAATTCGAATATTGGCACATCCTATCAAATATTCGAATACCATTTAAATATTTGAATATATCGGTGAATTCTTTTCCGGACAACATAATTTCAGCATTGTTAAAATTAAAGACATTTGTAGACGTCAATTTCAAATGTGGCTGAAATGATATGATATTAGTGTATTTGTCCTTGCTGGGTTCCAGCATTTACTTATTGTCTTGCAATGTTTGCCACCCTTTAAAAGAAACATGCCATCAGCTGAGCAACATTTAATTAGTGGTCTGCTTTCAATATAAAAGAGTCTACAATACCGTCGTTTACGAAAAGAAGTTTTCAATATCCAGTATACAAAAAAAGTGTTCAAGCACTTTCAATATGGTCATGTAAAATCTTTTGTCTATTGGTAAGAAGTTAAAACAAAAAATATATTTAGAAATATCAAGTACTTCTGTACCAAAAATAAAACGTAATGAGATTTCCTGTGGTAAAGAAAGCATATTTTTAGTACGGATATATCCTGTTCGAATTCAAGGTTACATCCTGATCTGAAACGTTTATATAAGCCACGCTTTGGCAAAAGGGGGCTTAATGCGTCTTCGTGATGCATGATACCAAGCATGTCATCACATGACCATGGATCTATTAAGTCCAGTTTTTCTAACAACCGACTAAATCCTTAGGTTAAACTGGTCCTTGACACGCAGAAAATTTACCAAAACAAAAAGTTTCAGTCCAGGTCATCGAACTGCGCAGGCTGACCGGGGTCGATACTTTTTGCAGAAGCATCAAGCCTCCTTTTCACAGACCACTGCTTTTATGCTAGAAATAAAATCAGATATAGACCTTTAAACCACAAAATCCGGGCTTTAATGTTCACCAAACGAGAAAGTCCTACACGCCTCCAAATTCAAAGCACTTTCAGACGACAAATCAAATGCAGCTAAAATGATGGTATATTTCTTCGAAAGGGTAGAAAAAAAAACATTGTTGGAAAAGAAGAAAATGCTGGTAACCAGCATTTTCTCCTTTTCCTACAATATTTTTAAATGTTATCCAATTCATGGTCACTGAAATATCGTTTGGTAAAGGATCATTATAATCTAATAGCACTTCCGGGATAAAGTATGTTACCTCGCTGATGATTGGATATCAGAATGTCACGTGATTCGAGACTTCCTTTTGTAAATATTTCCCATAAATGGATCAGTTTTCTCATAAAACCGCTATTACTTTACCGAAATCTTCGCTCTTAATACAAAAAAAAAATATGTAGGTTTGGCCTGGGGATGTTTTAACATTAGTCACAAATTTGACATTTATTGAGCCGCTCTCATAAAAGCGTAACATTGTATATACATATCCTGGTGAAATATTTATAAATGTTAAGTTTGTAAGGTGAAACATTTTCCTTTGATATTTTCTTTTTCTTTTTCGAACAAAAGTCACTGATGTGAATCCATATTCACCAACCATTGTTAAGAACGTTCTTAGTCTTATTCTTCAAGGACTTGAATGTACCACAACCTCTGATTTGCGAAACCACGTGGTTTTAATTATTTGCTTACATTCTCAAAACATATTTTAATATTTATAGGACCAGAAGAGAGAGAGGGGGGGAAATCTTTTAAATTGAAAATCTAAAGTTTGTTTGTATTGTTTGTATTGGAGTTTAACGCCATTTTAACAGCTTAGGTCATATCATGGCGGTCAGTGACGCACCCATATGTTTCCTGACTTTCTCACACCAAAGAGCCACCAAAGTCGCTGACTACTTTTCTCACATGCATCAGAGGTGAGAGGCGAAAAATCGCCGGAAAGAAAATTGAAAATCTAGGTTAAATCTTTACCAGACGACAAAATTTTAAACTTATGCAAATTTAATGCGTTTTCAAACAACAAACTTGATATGAAGCACATGATTGCACGTTCTGTGCAGTCTGATATTGGATCTACACTGTCCGCAAAAGGTCTGTGAGTCGCTCTTAGCAGCCGAAGCGTAAAACTTTTACAGCGCAGCATAAACTATAAAATTGAATATCAAATTATCACGGAGATGCAGTCAGTTACAAGACTTAGTACTTCCTCAGCGCTGACGTCATAATTGTGTACTTCCGCTAGTGCACTTCCGCTGTCGTTTCTTCCGCGACCAATGTCAGCAGTATTTCAGCTTATAAAATACCCCAATAGAAATCAAGGGAATATAAGATTATACTTAAACCGGCTTAACACGTCTTAATCCCTTTACGAACCAATTCTGTGTTTTACTACCATAAAACAACATTGTGGAAAAAAGGAGCAAATGCTGTTGGCTCTTTACAAAACGATAGTATTTTGGAATTTTTTTTTTTCGAAAGTAAAGCATTTGTAATGATAAAATGGATTTTAGATTTCAAAAACTGTATGTAAGAAAGTAATATGCCTATTGTTTTTATCCTGCACGTGTTGTTCGTTTGTTTTGTTTGTTTGTTTGTTTGATTGTTTTTGTTTGGGTGTTTGGCGTTATAGGCCGGTTTCAAACATTGTTCCAATTGTATCGTGGCGGCCAGTGCACCTATTCATACTTTCCAAAAAGATTTGTTTACCAATCACTTCGGGCAACATTCTTTCAAAACCATTGGCTGTTTTCCCAATAAACATCGTCGAAACAATGATTACCGGTTCGATTTGTCGTCTGCAAACGCTTTGAGTTCGGAGAAGTCTACAATTTTGCCGTTTGGTAAAGAGTAACTAATAAAGCAGTCCTATAGTTAACTTGCCGCCGTACTTACTTAGTAATCACTTATTTAACTCTTTATCAGACGACAAATTTTAAGGCTTTCCCAAACTCAAAGCACTTGCAGACGATAAATCAAATGAGGCTGGGATGACGGGATTTATCATGGAAATCCTCGAAAATATTGAGAGAAAAGGAGAAAATGGTGGTAGCATTTCAATTTTAAGGCTGTTTCGGCGCAAATTTCCTATATTGCGGGACAGTGTGTATCCAGTGTAAATCAGGGCCTGTATCTACCAACCATTCTGTGGATCCAAAATCAAGTGCCCTATTTACTATTCATTCTAAATTGAATAATAAATATAGTACTCAAGAATTGTTTAAATTTAGAAAGAAACACAATATCTGATTGGCTAAACCATTTGGTTTAGCCAATCAGATACTGTGTTTCTTTCTAAATTCAGAATAAGACTAATTATAGATACTATTTATAGAATGGTGGGTAAATACGGGCCCATAGTGCGCATTTGATTAGGTGCAGATAAACTGTTGTTGTACAATGGTCCTTTTACTAGTCTATACTATAGAAAGAGGAAAAAAGTATTTTGGTATCAAAAAAAGCTAACTATAGTACAGTCATAAAATGAAGCGTTGATAGAATCTAGGTGACAGTTTTATTTTTGAACACAAGACTTGCATGTTTCTTCTTTTTAAACTTCTGCATTTTTAACTCTTTACAAAAGCGACAAATTATTGTTCTAGATTTTGAAAGCATTTGTAGATTACAATTTTGTTCTACATCAATTGATGATAGATTATGTCTTTGAAAAAGTAAGAAAAATTGTTGGAAAAAGGAAGACAATGTTAGTTACCTCCATTTTCTCCTTTTCCCATGATGTTTTCAAAAGTCATCTCTGACAGGGTCGTTAAAATGCTTCACTGTTTGGTAAACATTTACTGGTCATAATATTTCCGGCGTAGCTGAATGTGCTGGCTTTTGACCTACTTTTTGGTAATGATAACAAATGAATAAATTGAAATTCGTGATTGGTCAAAAATACCGACATGTTTATTTGAAGGGCCCCTGTCCCTTTGCTTGCAAATTTACGCCGTCTATCTTTTTTAAAGATTTCTTTTTATTTCACACGACCCAATTGTTTTCGAAATAAGCTCTATTTTAGTGTGTTTATGTTTTTGTTTGTTTTGATGTAAGCTAGTCAGAACAAATTATTTTGAGGCATTTGTCTTCAGATTATTTCTACCTTTTATTAAACCCTCTCAATTTGCCGTCGGCAGATTGCTTGCAGTTTATACGTCAAAATAGCGTGAAAACGTGTGACGTTAAAATTTTGTCGTCTGTTACAGCGTTAACTCTACCAAACGACAAAATTTTTGACTGAACCAAATTGAAAGCATTTGCAGACGACAAATTAGATATAGCTTAAATGATAATTTCTGTCTTTGATATTGGAAGAAAACATTGTTAGAAAAGGAGAAAATGCTGGTTACCAGCATTTTCTCCTTTTCCCACAATGTTTTCAAAAGCCTTCACTTTCAGGATCAGTGGGAATATTCTGGTAAACCGTTACCATGATTTCATTTAATTCAGTCGTACGTTTCATGTGTTCAGCCAAGGTTCACCCTTTATATCAAGTCTTATTACTGTTTTTATTATTGTTTTTATTTTCATATATTGTGACTCTATTGTCTTTCATTAAACATTCAGACAAGTAAACGGTATTATTCTCGTACTTTTTTATTTTATTTTTTTCCTTTTCCGTTATTCTGCTAAATAATTCAAATAAAACTTTCGAGCCGATCGTAGAAACCCGAATATTATTATTTCAAACTTATATTTTGAAGAAAATTATCTCCTTATCGGACGATATAGATATAAGATCAGACTGCACGATCTGCCTAGTCTGATCTTGATCTACATTGTCTGCAAAAGATTAGTGAGTCGCACTTAGCAGCCTATATGGGTTAATCAACATTACTGAAAAAAAAAAAAAAAAGTTGCGGGTGTTGCTGTTCACAAAATTATTGGACTTCTGTGTGGATCAGTGGTGTAGATGTGGGATCGAAATCAGGAAGCCACAGGTTGGATACTCATCCGAGGCGCTGGGCTTTTTGGACCGTGTCCTTGGGCAAGGCACTTAGGAGCCTAGTACTAGCGAAACCAAGGAAATACATGAATAAGTGAGCTGTCGCCGTGATATAACTGAAATGATGTTAAAAGCGGCGTTTAACACAAATACAACAATTACTCAACAAAATTATTTCAGTCATAAACGCTGGTGTATCACCTATTCAGCTTCCTAATACCAGTCTATACACATATTGACTGTCAGATGATGTATGAATCCATATAAGTGCTCAAAAGTGAAGTGGATTTATCATAGTCCAACGGCTGAATGAAATATTCAGCAACCATTCCAAACTGCATTCTTAGTCTGTATATGAATAAGTTAAGCGACTTCTGATTGGCTAAATAATTGTAGTTTAACCAATCATTTTTTTTTTAAATAAGAACAATTTTTAAGAGTAACAATCATACAACTTAGAATTATTGGTGTGTAAGAAGCTTGAAAATCAAGAATTCCAAGGCAAGATGATATCTCTCAGTTATAAAGTCGAAAGCTGTTTTTTTTTTCAGCCCAAACTTCTAGGACAGAACTGGATTTCTTAATTTTTTACCACACAATCCTGAGTTTTAAATACCCAAAGGAAATAGCCTTTTGAAAACCTTGTCAGAAAAGGAGAAAATGCTGGTAACAAGCATTCTGGTAACCAGCATTTTCTCCTTTTCCCACAAGGTTTTCTACACTTTCACAGACAATTACCATCATTTCAGCTATGTCTAATGCATCGTCTGCAAATGCTATTAATTTGGACCAGTCTGAAATTTTGTCGTTTGATAAAGAATTAATCCACTTTTCCAAGATCATATAAAACATTCTGAATCCAGAATCCAAGGCTGAAAGAAAAATCCCTCAATCCAGAAATCAAGTGCCAATCGGAATAAATTCCGAATTTCAATGCAGAAGAAAAAAATCACCATAAAAAGTCTGAGGCTAGAACGGATTCTCTAACCTAAGAATTTCAAGATTTAAAAGAAAAATCTCTCAGTCTAGAAATCAAAGGTTGATGGTAGTAAATTCTAAATTCTAAACGTGATGGTAGTAAATTCTAAATTCTAAACGAGGCAGATATGAAAATTTCTCTATGAAAAATCTTAGGCTAAAACGGATTCTTTAACTCAAGAATTTCGAGGCTGAATAAGCGTTCTCGAATCAGATTTCTAGGACCGGAAGTGAAAGAGAGGACAGGTAAGTATGCAGTAAAAAAACAACAACTCAATTTAAGTATTTCAGTCAATCAGAAATTCCGTTACTCATTAATTCTAGAATAAGACCCAGGATTCCAATAAACAGTGGACGGTGATACAGGCCCAGGTATCAGAAATTAAGATAAAAACAAAATAAAGGAATGGTACTGCAGGTAACAGACGTACCCGGACTTTATTTTAGTTCCCGTACAGTATTTGTTAACAGAGCACCAATCCATAATAGGTAAATAAATCCCCTTTCCGTAATTTTTCATCCCATATTATTTTACGGGCTGAAGATTGAAGATCCGCGAATGCTCCAATATTCTTCTCTCATACAAATTACAATCCATAAATTTACCTAATAAAATACCAATTTTCGTTTTCTAATCATCTCAATTTCTGTATCGCCACGTGACTTCCGGGATAAACAGGAAGCTGGCACTCCCATATTAATACTATTCTATGGCCGGAGAATTGCGAGAACCATTTTTCTTCGCGGAGAAAGATGACGAAGATCAGCATGCACGTACGTGCATGTCGATCTTGATCTCTTTTCGATACCCGGTGAAATATTTCAGATTTAGCATGCCTATTTGCAAAATATAATTGACCGATTGATTGTATGGTGTTTAACGCCATTTTCAACATTATTTCAGTTATATCGCAGCGGCCAGTGCACCCATCCATGCTTTCATGGGGTTTCTTTTACCACTACCCCGCAAAATATTCTTTCCAAGCCACTGGCTGCTTTCCCACATAATCATTGTCGAAACGATGGTCAGCATTAAAGGAATAATGAACCCTGACGCAATGACTATCATCAACCTCGGAAAGAAATTGGCCGTGCCGGGGATCGAACCAGCGACCACCTGTTCTCAAATCCTGTACGTTTACGACTGAGCTACCGAGGCTAGGCTATGAGGTATGAAGAAAAAGTGTTTTTGCCGACATTTGGCTAGTTTTTATATATCCTGTTGGTGGTTTAGCCTTCAAAAATAGCAAACAAAACATTGTGGTCAGGATAAGATGCAGAAAGTCATTATTGTATCTTTCAACCATATCAAACATTAAAACCTGAAATTTCCACCCTAAAGTAGGGGTTGCGCCTTATAGACGAGGCATGATGTAGTCGAGTTCATACAATAAATCCTTAAGATATAAGATGTTTATCGTCGCTCCAGTTCATTGATCATTGGATAAAAAATCTGACTTATCACCTAAAAGCTCAAAATATAATGGATTGATAGATTATTAGATGTATACATACAGTTCATCATCACAAAAAAAAAAAAGCAACAATGACATAAGTAATAGTCACGTTCGATCATAGGTTGATTAACAAAATAATGTAGGACAGATAAGTAAGGAAATGGAATAAGGGATATTACAAAACATACTAGAGACTCATCATAACATGATGACAAAAACTGTACGAGCCATGATCTGTGAAAAGGGGGGCTTATTGCAATCCGCATCGATTACAGATTACCCGAGTCTTAGCCGAATCCGCACGATGAAAAGCGATATTACACGAATCCCATTAGGGTGCCCTATCCTTAATAACTCAAGCGAACTTGAGTTGGACCTCTCTCTCCCTGGTAAGCTATGAAACAAAAAGAAAAATGTGACATTTTACTTATGGTGGTAGGGGATTTAACAAACACGACATTTTTATTTGAAGAAGAAAAATTATATTTAAAAAAAAATGAGGAATCAAGCGGTTACAAGATATGTTGGTATTAAAAAGCACGCACGCACACACATACACACACACAAAGCACGTATGCTTTCCAAGATGAAAAAAAAAATGTCATACACCTCTACTCAGATGTTGTAAACCCGTTTATCAATTATGATTCAGGCGTAGCTGAATTTGGGTAGAAAAAATCCAGGATCTGTTTGTCGCAATTTCTGTTTAGTACATCAGGGCTGTGAACGTGTGTTTTGATTGGCTGTTTCAGTGGTGCACTTTGATTGGCCCAGATTGGTGTTTACATCCACTTCTGGGTAACCACAAAGACCTGTCGTGGTGACTTTGCCACGGATGTTTAAATTGATTGCCCGCGTGAACGATATCTGTTGGACTACGTGCAAAGCATCAGGCCCAAAAATGTTTTGAATCGAGCTAATAAATGAAATTTGATATCGAGTGTCTTTAACCTTTCCAAACAGTACAAACATTTGGCACTCGTTTAATCTTGCTATTGGTGTACTGTTTGTCCAGATTGCTCGGTTGGGTAATCAAGAATCACTTTGATAGGGCTTTGTGTTCTTTTATGTATAAACAATATTAGTTACATACGCATAGACGCCGATGTGTACTTTCAGACAGAAAATGGAATTCAGCATTCGGTGTTGAAACGAAATTCTGCACAAAGACCAATAAAATTCAACGTAGTGTATTGTAAATGAAAGGTCAACTCTCCTATTATCCAACTGTACATAGCCTGGGTTCCAGTCCGACCAGTCCGGCGTTACTCTGTCAAAAATAATAGCAATAATGACAGTAACACTTACGGAACCGATTAGTAGATTTTCCACAGATCTTCAGAGATCGTGTAAGAAGTTCGCAAGAAGAAGTGGTTGAAAAATTATAACCGCCTGCACCCAGGCTTTGCAAACTGTGGCACTCAAGAATAACAATCATAGGCTGATTACTAGAATTGCAAACTTTGTGGAATGTATTGCCCAGGCTTCTGTACTCTTGGTTACAAAGTCAATATAAAAGACTGACTCTAAGTGCTTTAAGTACTTTCATATTCATCTGAAACCACATAAAGATTCGTCACCTGTCAAATTTGAATGAGAGCAAAGTATTATTATCTTTTCCAATCTTGGATGTTCCTGTATATTGCATGTTGGTTAGAAAGTTCTATTAATTTTACCAATTTCAAAAGGCCCCAATACACTTAATAGGGAGATTACAGGTTGATTTATATATAAATAACGTTACCGAACGCATAAAATATTTCAATCACACAAAGTTACACTACTTGATCTGACGGTATCATTCATAAATGGTCGTCAAGAAATTTAGAATTTTCGAGCAACTTGAGGCATTCCGAATGAATCAAGCGTTGTTCGCAATCTGGCGATAAAATGTACTGCCTGTATAAGAGGTCTGTTCAGCCAAAAGTTTAGTCGTTTTTTGACGTTTCCCTGCCCAAATATAATAAAGCTGGCAACAGAAATTTTTTTATCGAAGAATGGTTCTGATAATGGGCACTAATAATCTGGCCTCTTTCAAACAATCCTGCTTCTACGACTCAGAGAGAGACAGCTTTTGAAAAAAAAAAATGTCGGAAAAGGAGACAATGCTGTAACCAATGCAGTCTTCCCCTTTTAAAAGCAAGTAAAACTTTATTTCAGCCAAAATATCTTCTACAAGAAGCTGTCAATTTCAAGTCTAAAATTTTGTCACATGGTAAAGAGTTAAAATGGGGGAAACACTGACATTTACCCAACGATTTCAAACTATGGAGGTCTTGGTATTTAATTAGAAAAAAAAAAATGATTTATTTATTACGAAAGTTTCAAAACATCTGAACGCTCAGAAAATCGGTTATGACAAGGACATTTATGCGCAAATTTAAAAATAAATGTTTGTTAAACCAGTTTTGTCCAAGATGTGGGATTGGTACAAAAACGTGTGTAAAGGTCAAACGACCATACTTGAAATAGACACCATCTTGTATCATTCCGCGATAAATGCGATTGACATTTCGACCTGTCATTCAGCTCGTCATATTTCGCAAAAAAGTAGTACATCGTTTTAACGCTTCGCCAAACAATCCCGTGTTTTTACGATCTCGGGAAGAATTCTTTTGAAAATATTGTGGGAAAAGGAGAAAACGCTGGCAGCAAGCATTCTCTCCTTTTCCCACAATCTTTTTCCTATCCTTTCAAATATAAGTCCGATCAATTGAGTCACAGTTAGGTTTTCGTCTGCAAACGACTAATCCAAACTTTTAGCGTCTGGTTTTATTCTAAGCGTAAGTTTGCCATAGACGACTTTTAAAAGATATTCATAAAAAAGACATCTATGATTTACAAGAGTTAAATTATAATGAGAGATTGAGAAACCGCCTGTTACTATCAAATTTCTCCTTCTATCACAATGTTTTCAAAAATCCCCATTAGGAACAAGAAAGTTTAAAAGTCACTTGTAAAGTGTGTCTCCTACTCTTCACCAAACCACAAACTTGGACCTAGGTGCAAAATGAAAGCATTTGCAGACGACAAATTAAATGTAGATCAAACAATGGGGTTTGTCTTCAAAAGGAGAAAACATGGTGGGAAAAGGAGAAAATGCTGGTTACCAGCCCAGCATTTTCTCCTTTTCCCACAATGTTTTCAAAAGGCTTTTCCATCTGGTACGTCAAAATACGTGATTGTTTTAGTGAAGATCTAACTCTTAACACACGACAAATCCTTAGACTCGTCCAAACTGAGAGTATTTGTAGACAAATATTGTTGAACTGATAGAACTTGTCTTTTATAGAGTAGAAAACATTGTTGACAAAGAAGAAAATGCTGGTTACCAGCATTTTCTCCTTTTCCCACAAGGTTTTTCTACAGGGCTCTGTGTCGTTGAAAGTCGGAATTGTGTGGCAAAGGATTTAAAGAGAGGAGGAAAAACTCGGCGACCAAAAACATTCTAAAATGTCAAGGTGGAGACTGTTCAATGCAATCCTTTACCAAACAACGCCGAGTTTAATCGATCATGGGAAAAAAGACTTCAGAAAACATTGTGGGAAAAGGAGAAAATGCTGGTAAACACCATTTTCCACAATGTTTTCTACCCATTCAAGGAAGAATCCCTACACTTGAGCAACATTAAATACGTGTATCTACAAATGCTTTCAAACACCGATACATCCTACAATCTGTCGTCTACTGTTATTAGTTAAAAAAAGACATTTTGGCCTACTTTTTTCAATATTACAATTAAACCTGTATTAGATACCAACTGTATTAATCAGCCAACTGTTATAAGAGACCACTGCATTGATTCTGCGTCCTGCTTTAACCTTTAGCATACAATCCCGAGTTTTAACGACCTAAAAGAGGCCCTTAAAAAATTAGCCGGTTGAGACAAACCTTTCTGGCGATTTTTCACCTCTCACCCCCGATGCATGTGAGAAAGTAGTCACTGACTTGGAAAGAAAGCTGTGTCAGTATTGGTGTGAAAAAGCAAGGAAACACACGCGTAGGTGCACTGACCTCCGCGATTTGGCCTAGAAGCTGTTGAAAACGACGTTAAACTCCAGTTCAGTCAATCATTTGGGCAGTATTTATTTTGTCGTCTGCAAATGCTTCGAGAGTTTGGTCGAGTCCAAAATCTTGTGGTTTGGTAAAGATTTAAATTAACTTTATAGAAATTTGCATTTAACAACTACAACCTGCTGTAACAGACCACTTTTCTTACTTTCTGTCGGTGGTCTCTGTATACAGGTTCGAACATATTTTGGAGGGGGGGGGGGGGGGGGGGCCGACGGGAAGGCAGTGAAGATCAAGCTCAGACAGCACAGAACCTGTAGTCTGCAGTTTGGATCTACTTAGTACGATATGATGTGAAATACTCAAATCAAATAAGCTTGAAAACTGCAATATATCTGTCCTGTGTTGAAATGGGTTAAAGCTTGTACAAAACATGAATACTGATACACCTTTTCAGGCAGTCTTCAGCCAGTTTTTAACCCATTTTATCCTTATTTTATGAAACTATAATCATTCTTACATCTTCATGCCAAATTTTGCCCCTGATGGTTGCAATACTGCACAGATTACGAAGGATATAAAAAGCATTTCGAGGCCTTCAAAACAATTGCTGTTGTCGTTTCCGGATTTAGATGACGACAAATCCCTTATTTTTTATCTCTTACACCATACATATTGGTAAATTACCAATGTTTACACGGCTAAGCCGTTCCACACATTTTCAAGTTTAAACAGCATTTTTTCTCTGTAGCTATAAGGATGTATCTTTAAAAATTGCAATATATCTGTCCTGTGTTGAAATGGATTAAGGCTTGTACAAAATATGGACACTGATTACAACGAGGCTTTTGCATTTTATATGTTTATTCCTCTGATAATGACTCTCATAAATAGAGATAAAATTCTTAAATAAATAAAACTCTATGCTAAATAAATCTTAAAACATCTCTAATATATGGTATATAATCAGGCCTGCAAACACAAGAGGGCCATGATGGCCCTGTACTGTTCTACTTACATAATTTATGAGCAATGCTCTGTGGAAAGGGAGCTTAATGCATCTGGAAAAAGTATCGACCCATGTCAGCCTGCGCAGTAAGCGGAGGCGGACATGGATTGAAACTTTATACGTTTGATCAATTTTATGCATGTCAAAGGACCAGTCTACATCATAATTTAGTCGGTTATTACGCAAAATGGTTTTTTAGGATCCATAATTATGTGAAGACTTGATTGGTTTAATGCATAAGAGATGCATTTAGCCCCTTTTTTCCAGAATGTGGCTCATACAAATAAATGAAGTACAACTGGCATAGACAGATATTATATTATTAATGAAGTACATGTAGTTTCATATTGGCAGAGTTAGAGGTTCAAGGTCTTAATGTTTTAGCCCAAGGCCACAGGCTAAAGCCAAAGACCTCAAACCTGTAATGCCGCCTATACAAAATTACCTGATTTACGACAATTTTATCAATGAACAACCCAGTTTGTCATACAATTTGGATTTGATACTGAGACAGTCACACGGGCCTTGCCTTATTTGGTATTGACTGAGTTTGCTGATACTGGCCCAGTTTTGTCATTTGGTTTTGAATAGATTGTTTTCATCATATAAATGCAGTAACACATTTTGTTAATTGATGATGATCAATAAAAACATAAAATTTGCAGGCTTTGGCCATCTTTGACCCTAAAGAGTCATAATTTGAACACTCTGATGAAGGAAATTAAGAAGATAAACTTCACCAATATAAACTATAGTAGTGACAGACATACTATACAATAAGTTGTGTAGCATATGAGAGCCATTAGTTCTTATCTTCTTACTTTGATGATATACATTCAAATTTTTCACCTTTTTTTATATTTAACTGCTTAAAAGATTAACAAGAAATTTCAAGCCAACCATAAGAACCTGAAAATGTGATTTCAAAGTTCCCTTCACGAGAAAAATCTCAATATTTTGGATCATATAGATCAAAAATCAGATGGCATATTATGTGCAGTCTGATCTTGAACTACACTATCTGCAAATGGAATTTGGTCCACATAACAGCTTAAGAGTTAACATCTGAAAATTATTACAGTAGGTGATACAACTTTTGGAAATCAATATTCTGAAAACAACTGTAAGTATGATATAAAACAGCACATTTGCCATAGCACCTTTTTTGCATATTTCAAGGACACATTATATACTTTGCATGAGAATTATTATATTATGATAACATATACAGGACAACACACGTTACATAACTGTTAACTGTCTATGTAGTGTGTCTGGTAGGCAGTTGATTGCTTTTTGACTAACTGATATGGCAGTTGCTCTTGACGGCCGCTGTCTGAAATACTCCTGTAGAGTCCTTCCACTCAGTATATCCCTGTAAAAGAAAATTAATTACTCAAATGGTATTTATACAGTAGAATGAAATTTTTTGAGCATTCCACAATTTGAATATATTGCCTCTTTCAAAGTATTTTGATCAAATTAACACATACAAGTACATATATTCTGATAAAACAAGAGGGCGATTGGCCCTAAATCGCTCACCTAACTAAGGACATCTACAGCTGATAAAGCTGAAGAGATCTTGGTTTTGATGATGTAATACTCATGAGTATAAATGACCTACTTTTTGATCCAACATGGCCAAATTTCCAACATGTCCAAGATACCATCAAGACAAACACCCTGACCAAGTCTCATGAGTATCAGGCTGAAAATGTGGCCTCTAAGGTGCACACAAGGTTTTTCTAAGATTTTGCCCAGTGACCTACTTTATGACCCTACATGACCAAATATCAAACTTGTCTAAGATATCATCAAGAAAAACATGAGACAAACATTCTGGCCGATCTTTATGAGTATCAGGCTGAAAATGTGGCATCTACCATGCACACACAGTTTTTCTAAGATCTGGGCCAATGACCTACATTTTGACTCGAAATGACCCAGTTCCAATCTTGTACGAGATATCATCAAGATAAACAATCTGACCTAGTTTCATAAACATCAGGCTAAAAATGTTGCCTCTAGAGTGCACACAAGGTTTTTCTAAGATTTGACCCTGTGACCTGCTTTTGACCACACATGACCAAATTTTGAACTTGTCTGAGATATCATCGAGTCAAACATTCTGATCAGTCTTCATGAGTATCAGGCAGATATCATCAAGACAAACATTCCAGCCAAGTTTCCTGAGTATCAAGCTAAAAATGTGGCCTTTTGAGTGCACATAAGGTTTTTCTAAGATTTGACCTGGTGACCTACTTTTTGAACCGACATGACCAAATTTCAAATTTGTCCGAGATTATATCAAGACAAACATTCTGATTAAGTTTCCAGAGTATCTAACTGAAAATGTGGCCTTTAGAGTGCAAACAAGGTAAATGTTGACGACCCCACAACACAAGACAGACGCCGTACACAGCACCACCGCAGAAGCTCACCTTGAACACTTTGTGCTCAGGGAGCTAAAAAGGCAGTTAGTTCAATTTCTTATCCAAGCAATCAGACCAGCTGTTATAATTTTGTAATACATTCCCATCTTCAATCAGATGGTGCATTCAATGTACCTTATAGTCAAAAAGACTTTCTGGTGTTTTGACTTGTAGCTCTGAAAATTACAAAGTGGCGTGGAAGTAGCTGGACTCCTTTTGCCTTGCTTTGCTGCACATCTCCATAAACTCTTCATCAAATGAAAAAATCTAGACCTGTTTATATTGGAAGTACTTCCAGATGAAAAATTAAACATGTCTTGAATGATAAAAACCTGTCTTTGTAAGGGTAGAAAATATTGTGGAAAATGAGAAAAGGCTGGTTATCAACTATAATTTTCCTTTTCCTACACTGCTAATATGAGTTTTTTCCTTGTGGTAATGATTGCCTGGACAACAAAAGTTAAGCAAACAGACCCAGGGACTTACCTATAATTCATTGTACTTCTGTTTGAAAGGTTTAACTCCTCAAGCACTAGGTTCAGATATCTCTGGAAATGTAAAGTAATTGAAATACATGTATCTGTAATTGAAAATAAACTCTGTAGTGCTGAACCCAAATTTTGTTGTTATACTGACAGCGTAGATCAATATCAGACTGCAATAAGCATCCAGTTGGATCATGATCTACATTTTCCGCTTATTGGCTAGATGTTGCGATAACTAGAGCTGTCACTGAATGTGACTTAATACCCCCGCCACCGCCTTGACAGAAAAAAGTGTCAAGTTCAAGGGGAGATAATTCCTCAACCAGGAAAATTGAAAATTGCGTCTTGCAAATCTTCAATATATGATCAATATATGTGCAAAGTTTCAATACAATTGAAGGAAAACTGTAGGAGGAGTTTGCGACACAAAATTACTAGTATTTTGTACACAGACGGACACACAGACGGACAGACACACGGACAGACAGGCTGATTCCAGTATACCCCCGAAAACATTTGTTTTGCGGGGGTATAAAAACAGTTTTGAAATTAGAATAGCTACATCTTTAATTTTGACTTAGAATGTCATTCCATTCATTTAATACTGCAAGAGTTAATACCATAAAATTGTAGCTTAAAAATGAGCAAAACTCAGGCAAAAGAGGGCTTCATGCATCTCTGATATCCATCATACCAAGGAAGTCATAATATAGTTATGGATCCATAAAATCCATTTTGTGTAACAAGTGAAAAAATCATGAGGTACACTTATCCTTGGACAGGCAGAAAATTGACCAATAGCGCAAAGTTTCGACCCAGGTCAGCCTGCGCGGACTGCGCAGGCTGACCTTGTCGATACTTTTCGCAGATGCATTAAGCCCCCTTTTCACAGAGCATGACTTATATCTTTGAAACTGCATATAAAAAACAAATCTGATTGGTCAATGAAATTTAGCAATTGGCTTTTGAAATTACTATGAGTTGCTAAAAATAGAACTGATCAGTCTGGTTCATTCAATATAACTTTTCTAATTCTTTTAATATCTAATTATTAAATTTTGTTCCATTCTATGTATGTGACCTGATGGTTGTGAGTTCAATACCCAGTTTAAGTATACTTTCTGTCCGGCGACTTTTTGCCTCTCACCTCTGATGCATGTGAGAAAGTATTCAGTGACTTGGAAAGGAAGTCATTTCAGAACTGGTGTAAGAAAGCCATGAAACACATGGGTAGGAGCCCTGACCGCCGTGATATGACCTAAGCTGTTAAAACGGCTTTAAACTCCAATTCAATCAATCTATGTACCAGATTGAAGATGTATGACTGCAAAATATGAGAATAGTGACAACTTTCTCCAATCCAGTTTTAGAAATTTGTGAAAAATGCTGCCAAATAACTGGAAATCATGTTTGTAAGTACAGATGAATACTTTGTCTACAAAAAGCAAAGGCTACCTACATTGGTCAGTCTCAGCCCGGCTTCTTTCAAAGCCATTTTGAGTTCATCAATGCCTAGTATTCCATTCCGATCAGAATCATATGGCAGGCAGGTGGCCTCAAGCTCCCGCTGATGACTCTGGACAAATCTACCAAACAACCGTATCACACTGGTTGTTGCCTGTAATGGAATATATTGTTACTGTTGTTTAACTGTTTACCAAACAACAAAATTTTAGACTTGTCCAAATTGAAAGCATTTGCAGATGACAAAATAAACGTGACTCAAAAATTGAAAGTTGACTTTGGAAGAGTAGAAAACATTGTGGGAAAAGGAGAAAATGCTGGTAAACAGCATTTTCTCCTTTTCCCACAATGTTTTCAGACGGCTTCTTCCTCAGGGTCATTAAAACCAGGGATTGTTTGGTAAAGGGTTAACTCTTTACCACACCACAAAAATGTAGACTTGTCAAAATTAAAAGCATTTGTAGACGTCAATTTAAATGTGACTCAAATACTAGAATTTGTCTTTGATAGAGTAGAAAACATTATAGAAATGGTTTTTGTCTTTTCCTCACGATGTTTTCAGAAGGCTTCTTTCTCAGGGCTGTTGAAACTCAAGGTTGTGTGGTAGAGGTATAAACAAATCCTAACCAATGGAGTGCTGGACCCAGGTTTAATTGCCCATGCAGGCAATGTATATCAAGATCAGACTGCACAAAATTAAGCAATAAATAATGTTCTTATAATTGGAGTAAGATCAGAAATCAAGAAAACTGACCAAAAAGTTTCAACCCAGGTGAGCCTGCAAGGAATGCACAAGTTGACCTGGGTCGATACTTTTACAGATGCATTAAACCCCCTTTTGACAAAACATGGCTCACTTCATCAACAGGTGAACTCTGTGATGCATTATACAAAGCAAGCCATCACATAATTATGGATCAATGCAATCCATTTTGTCTAACAACCCGCTGAATCATAAGGTAGACTGTCCTTGGAAATACAGAAAATTTACCAAAAGCAAAAAGCAGTGTTTACTTACAGATGATCTGTGATAGCCCCCTACACCTCCATGTAGAATAATGATGTTTTTCTCTGCCTCTAGCTGTTTAATCTTGTGAAAATTTTGTACAGAAATCCCTATTTCCTGAAACAAAAGAACAAAACAGATCATCATTTTTTTTTTTGTAGACTTTTTTCATACAGAAACTGTCAAAATTTATCAAAAAACTTACGACAATGACTTGTAAACAATTTGTTTCACAAATACCATACATTTGTAAAAGTGCAATTTCTGTAGATTTACTAGACAGTGTAGATCAGTATCAGACTGCACAGAATGTACAGTCTGATGTAAGATCTCTAATTTTCCAATATTTCATTCAATATTTCAGCTGGAAAAGCCAAGATAATGTAATGGCTTTGATTTTTTTGCACGATACCTACACTGTCTGCTATTCTACTAACCATTCTGGCCAAACCAGCCTCCAAAGGTCCAGCTCAATCATTTAGCTTTAAGGGTGAATATTGATTGATTGATTGATTGATTGATTGGTGTTTAACACCGCTTTCAACATTATTTCAGTTATATCGCGGTGGCCAGTGCATCTATCCATGCTTTCCTGGAGTTTCTTTTTACCAGTAATCTGCACAATATTCTTTCAAAGCCACTGGCTGCTCTCCCACAAAACCATTAATGAAACAATGGTCATCCATGAGAGAGGAATGAGTCCTGTCCCATTTATCATCATCAATCCTCCGAAAGAAAGGGGCCGAGCCAGGGATCGAACCAGCAACCCCCTATTCTCAAGTCCTGTATGCTACCGTCTGAGCCACTCGGGCTTGGCTCTAAGAGTTCAGAATCGCTCTAAACCCTTTACCACACACTCCCAAGTCTTAATGATCCAGACGAAAAAAACTTTTGAAAACATTGTGCTTGTAACCAGCATTTCCTCCTTTTCCCACATTGTTTTATATCCTATCAAAGACAAGTTCTATCATTTGAACCACATTTAAACTACTGTCTTTCAATTTGGACAAGTCTAAATTTTTGCTGTTTGGTTAACTCTTTACCAAACGACAAATTTTTGGACTGGACCAAATTCGAAACATCTGCAGACAACAAATTAAATCTTGGTAATATGATGATTTCTGACTTTGATAGGATAGAAAATATTGTGGGAAAAGGAGAAAATGCTGGTTACCAGCATTTTCTCCTTTTCCCACAATGTTTTCTATAGGCTTCTTTCTCAGGGTCGTTAAAAGTCAGGATTGTGTGATAAAGAGTTAAGAGTTAAACAATAAATACATGTACATGTTGACTGTTTGATTGTATGGTGTTTAACGCCGTTTTCAACATTATTTCAGTTATATCGCGGCGGCCAGTGCACCTATCCATGCTTTCCTGGAGTCTCTTTTACCAGTACTCCGCACAATTTTCTTTCCAAGCCACTGGCTGCTTTCCCACATAACCATCGTCGAGACAATGGTCAGCGGTCGGAGAGGAATGAATCCTGTCGCAATGACTTTCATAAATCCTCGGAAAGAAATTGGCCGAGCCAGGGATCGAACTCACGACCCCCTGTTCTCGAGTCCTGCATGCTACTGACTGAGCTGCTGGGGCTCGGCACATGTACATGTAGGTCTTCCCTAAACTTTGTATGACTGTGGTAGGTGTTAGAATACAATGTGCATCATTTACTTATGACATTATCAAGCCATTAATTTTGCACAATTGAAAATATCATCTCTAATGATAAGCGGAAGTAATTAACTAATCCTACATGTGTCTTTTAACCTTTCAGCCCATAACAAAATTTTGGGCTTGTCCAAATTGAAAGTATTTGCAGACGAAAAATTCAATGTTGCTCAATAGATAATTTCTGCCTTTGAAATGGGAGAAAACATTGTGAGAAAAGGAGAAAATGCTGGTTACCAGCATTTTCTCCTTTTTCCACTATGTTTTTATAGTTTTTTGTCTGTCAGGGTCAATAAAACTCACTATTGTGCGTTTAGGTCTACAGCCCCTTACTCTCATACTAAAAGACGGAAGCTGCTGAGATTGGCCGAATAGCCTTTACAAAAACGTTGATATTACACGACATTTACCTATGAGTGTGTGAGTCTATGACCCCTAACTCTCATATCAAAAGACGGAAGCTGCCAAGATTGGCCGAATAACCTTTATGAATATGTGGATGTTACACGATATATACCAGTGAGTTAGGGGTCGTAATCCTTCAAGGGTTAAATCTCTATACTTTCTTTTTTCATACAGTGTAGATAAAGATCAGTCAACACAAAACGAACAGTCTGATCTTTGTTCTGCAACATCCAATATTTCATTCAATATTTCAACTTAAGAGCCATGACCATGCAAGAGCTTCGACTTTTTTGCCCAATAAAGGTATATTTCTATTTATTTGGCCCTGCAAGGGAAACAAAATTTAATATTGCAGTAATCAAAATGCAGTTATCACAATTCAGTTTAACACTTTACCAAATAATCCCATGTTTTATGACCCAGAGAAAGAACGCTTTTGAAACCATTGTGGGAAAAAGAGAAAATGCTGGTTACCAGCATATAATTTTTCAACCCATTCAAACACAGATCACATCACATGAGCCATTTTGTCGTCAGCATAATGCTTTGAATTTGGACTAGTCTAAAATTTTGTCTTCAGGTAAAGAGTTATTAATTTAGCTCTATACCAAATGACTATTTGGACTGGTCTAAATTGAAAGCATTTGTAGATAACAAAATAATGTGACTGAAATATTGAAATTTGTTTGGTTTTTTTTTTTTGAAAGGTAGAAACATTGTAGAAAAAGAAGAAAATGCTGGTTACCAGCATTTTCTCCTTTTTCCACAATGTTTTGCAGAAGCCCTCTTCCAGAGGGTCATTTAAACTCAGGATTGTGTGATGAAAGGGTTACAAACACTAATTAATCTTTTTCTCAATATGTAGACATCTTTAACAACATCTGCAACTTTCACAACTTCAGCAGAACATAGAGACGGACAGAGACTCAGCATGTGCAGTCCGCACAGGCTAATCGGAGACAGCACTTTACAATTACATCAGATTTTGTGCTACAGTAGACTTGCGCAAAACAGAAAATTACATAAAAACGGAAAGTGTCGTTTTGGATTAGCCTGCGCAGACTTTGCATGCTGATCCGAGACGACACTTTACGCAAATGTCCGAATGCCCCTTTCCGTGTGTTGCAGGCAATAATTATGTAATGTTTTCTTTGTCCCACTCTTCTCACTGGGCTTAACAGTTGATTTACATAAAGCATTTCAGAAATAAGTTCAAAAGGTGGGTCCAGAAAATGTGTTAATTCCTCACCAAACATTTCCAAGGTTTAACAGCATTGAAATTCTGAAAACATTGTAGGAAAAAAGAAGAAGATACTGGTAACCAGTATCTCTCCTTTTTTTAAAAGGTTTTCTACCTTTTGCAAGGCAAACCTCAACATTTGAGTCACAATTGATTTGTTGTCTGCACGTGCTTTGAATTTAGACAAGTCCAAAATTTTATCATTCAGTAAAAGAGTTAATAGAGGAAATCATTTACATGGCTTGAACTGTTTACCAGACGACAAAATTTAAGGCTTGTCGAAATTGAAAGAACTTGCAGACGAAAAATAAAAATGTGGCTCAAATGATGAAATTTGTCTTTGATTGGATAGAAAACATGGTGGGAAAAGGAGAAAATGCTGGTTACCAGCATTTTCTCCTTTTTCCACCATGTTTTCAAAAGCTTTTTTTAACAGGATAACAAAATCATAGGATTGTTCAGTCAAGGTTTGAACCATATCTGTATTTAAGTGTACCAAAATAGAAATAAATTTTCACGAACAAAACGAACAAGGAATCTAAATCTGGCACATTCCAAAATGCTTTATGTAAATAATAATACCTATTTCTTTGATTTATGATGCTAAATTTATTTCTGTGAAAAAAGAAATGCCTAATAAATATAGCAAGATTTCCACTAACCCTTTGCCTGATGACAAAATTTTAGACTTGTACGAATCGAGACAGCAAATTACATGCAGCGAAGAGCCCCGGTAGCGCACAGGACTCAAAAACAAGGGGTCCTTGGTTTGATCCTTGGCTCAACAAATTTCTTTCAAAGGATTGATGATAGTCATTGCGACAGGATTCATTCTTCTCTCACAGCTGATCATTGTTTAGACAATGGTTATGTGGGAAAACAGCCAGTGGCTTGGAAAGAATATTGGGCGGAGTACTGGTAAAAGAAAAAAAAAGAAATTCCAGGAAAGCATAGATAGGTCAATGTTTTCTAGTCCAAAGTGTTGTTGTCTGGCAAAGAGTTAAAAGATTTATAGTGCTTCATATCTTATTCATACTTCCTAGTAAGCCAAAATAGCACAAATGGTAGAGGACGAGACTTATAAGTGGCAAACCTACAGATACTTGAGTGAGGGGATTTGATTCTGTGGCTGGCCAATTTAAAAATAGTTTTTTTGATGATACAGTAAACCAAGGTCACATGTGACAGTACTATACATCAAGTACTTTAAAAAACTACTTTAAAAAACTAAGAGCTTAGGGTTGGTTTCATCGTGTATCTTGCACTATCCCCCCCATAACAACTAACAGCATTCATGGAGTGTAGCAAATATGGGCACCTGGTGGCTACTAGAATAAAATGAAAATCAATCAATTCAAAATCAATTAAACTGCCTACTTTCCACAACAGAATAATCTCAACTACCAGGCTTTTAAGTTTCTTTTCCTTTTTTTTAGGATAAAGAAATCAATTTACTACTGCACTACGAACAAATCTAGTTGCTTTTGTAAACAGTATAACTCATGATCAGATTTCTGGATACCAACATTTTCTCCTTTCCCTATAATGTTTTCAAAAGCTCTCTTTTTCAAGTTCATTTAAAGTCTGGATTGTTGTAAAGGGTTATTAGGCTTTCATACTTTTTCTGCAATAAGCCTCGGATCATCATTCCATGGCGAAAGTGTCTATAATACATGAAATAAACAACACAATTTTTGGCGCTCACAGTGCCAAATCAACAACACTGAACAAAGAGATTTTGTGTCAAGAAAAGGACTTTAACCTTTCCCAAATGACAAATTTTAGACTCTTTCAAATTCCAAAACATCTGCAAAGGATAAATTCAAAACTGGTACAAATAAGCTTACAGTCTCTGATAGGGCGGAAAACATTGTGGGAAAAGGAGAAAATGCTGGTTACCAGTATTTTCTCCTTTTCCAACAATGTTTTCAAACGACTTCCTTCAAAGGGTCTTTAAAACTTGGGATTGTTTGGTGAATGGGTTAATACATGTATATCCCTACATATTGGACAGTGTAGGTCAAAGATCAGGCAGCAAGATTTGTGCTGCCTGATCTTTATCTACAATATTAACAATAGCTACTCCAGCTCAGACAACATCCCCAGAAAGACACCAAAAGTACCTACAAGAACAACACATTTTCACACACAAATTAAACAATTTTTCCACATAAAACAAACAAACAAATAAAACAAACAAACAAATAAAATTCTTCACTACACAGTCCCAAGTTTTACAACCCCAAGAAATAAAGATTTTATAATCAATGAGGGAAAAAGAGAAAATGCTGGTAAACAGCATTTTCTCCTTTTCCCTCATTGTTTCCTGCATTTCGAAAGGCAAATTTTTTGGTCTGAATAGCATTTAACCCTTTACCACACTATCCCAAGTAAAAACGACCTTGTGGAAGTAAGCTTTTGAAAATATTGTGAGAAAAAGGAGAAAATGCAGGTCACCAGCATTTTCTGCTTTTCCCCCCGTGTTTTCTACCCTTCTGCTTTTCCCCCCGTGTTTTCTACCCTTCCACAAACATTTTTGTGATTCAATTTTTGAGTCATATTTATGGTGTTGTCTACAATGGCTTTCAATTTGGACAATCCCAAGATTTTGCCATTTAGTAAAGAGTTAATCTATCATCTGCAAATGCTTTCAATATGGAAAAGGCTAAAATTTTGTTGTATGGTAAAGAGCTAATTTATAATCTCCAAATGCTTTCCATTTGGACAAGGCTAACGTTTTGTCTTTTGGTAAAGAGTTTATTTGTTGTCTGCATATGCTTTCAGTTTGGACAAGGCTAACATTTTGTCTTTTGGTCAAGAGTTTATTTGTCGTCTGCAACTGCTTTCAGTTTGGACAAGGCTAACATTTTATCGTCTAGTAAAGAGTAAACGAAAAAATCTTTTACACGTCTACAATAAAGTCCTAAGATCTACTACTGTACTTCAAACTCAAAATTTCGGACCATGTAAAATTGATGATGTCAGCTGAATATGAATTAATCCATTTGCCCTCAACTCTTTACCACACAATCCCGACTTTTAACAATACTGACAGAGAGGCCTTCTGAAAACATCGTACGAAAATAAGAAAATGCTGATGACCAGTATTTTCTCCTTTATCCACCATGTTTTCTACTCTTCCCAAAACAAATTTTGATTTTTAAGTCACAATTTGTTTTGTCGTCTGCAAATGCTTTCAATTTGGACCAGTCCAAATTGTTGTTGTTTAGTAAAGATTCAAACCAAATTTCACACCAAATGTTGTCTTTGCGGCCAGTACAGATCAAGGTAAGACTGCACAAAACATGCAGTCTGATCTTTGATCTACTTTGTCCCCATTGACATTGATGTTTCATTTATTTTAGTCTTGTTTCTCAAATGATGTTGTTTGTCTTTGTAAGGCTACCAGCAATTTTTCTCCTTTTCTAACATGTTTGCAAAAGCTTTCTTCTTCAAGGTTTTTAGAACTAGGGATTGGCTGGTAAAAGGCCATTGTACTTGAGACTTCACTCAAGGTAATAGAAAAGAAAACAAGAGCACCGTATGCGGGTGCCAACACTTGGCTGCAGTTGCTTGATTTCAGTGAAAATTCTATGATGAAAAAGGGGCATAACTATGTCAAAAATACTTTGATGGTTACCTGCCCTTATTGTATGTGTTCCCCTTTTATTGTTAACAACTTGTCCGAGTTTGAAGTAAATACCATCAGCAATAAAATACAAATACTATAAAATGTCAAAAGTTTTTTAAAATTTTCAGCCAAAAAAGGGGGCATAACTGTGTCAAACCTACTTTTATGGTTATCTGCCCCTGTTGTATGGGTTCCCCTTTTAGTAGTTAACAACTTGAGTTTGAATTAAATTTCTTCAGTAGTGACAGGGATTTTAAAAGATGTCAAAGTTTTTGATAATTCTAAGTCAAAAAAGGGGCATAACTGTGTCAAAAATACTTTGATTGTTATCTGCCCCCATTGTATGGGTTCCTGTTTTGATAGCAAACAACTTGTTTGAGTTTGAAGTAAGTATCTTCTGTAGTAACAGGGATATCATAAAATGTAAAAGTTTTTGCACCATGATGCAGACAACAACAATGACGCAGACACAGACCACAATAACAATGAGGTCTACAACAAAAAATTCAATGTTTTCTCTGAAAATAGCCAAGCCAGAAAGAAGGAAGTAGCTGAAAAATGGTATCTGAAATCATGTATGAAAGCAAATAAAATCTGTACAAATATCATGCATCATGCAGTTAGACATATAACCTTTGAACCTAGACAAGCCAAGAACAAATGTCAGTACAACAGATTAAATAGTTAACCCTGTACCCAACCATCCCATGCTCTTTCATAACCCTTAGGTGAAAGTCTTTTGAAAACATCATGAGATAAGGAGAAAATGCTGGTACCCAGCATTTTCTCCTTATCCCACAATGTTTTCCACCCTTTCAAAGAGAAATCCCATCATAAGAAACACATTTGATATGCAAAAGAAGCGGACAAAATTGTATCTCTGACAGATAGATGATCAATGTGGTTGGAGTACATGAATATGCCCCACATTGTGTGTGCCTGTGTGTGCTGGGGGGGGGGGGGTTTAAAAAAAAAAAAGTGAATGGGAAGATGTCTGCAAAGGCTTTTGAAAACATTGTGGGAAAAGGAGAATATGCTTGAATTTGCTCCTTTTCCCACAATGTTTTCTGCCTTTCAAAGGCAAGCCTTGTCATTCAAACCAAATTTAATTTGTTGTCTGCAACTGCTTTCGAAATGGACAATCTAAAAATTTGTCATTTGGTAAAGATTTAAACAATAATATGACACCTGAGAGAAATAAAAAAGGAAAACAGAAAAAAACTGTCCCGTTCAAATATGGACAAAGAAATGCGGTTTCCATGTTAACTAAAATGTTAATTATATTATTTTTCACATAAAAAAATGTAATAAAGTTGGCATGCCCCAGTTATATATACACACATTTATAATTATCATATACTTACTGTGGTCCTCTATGTAAGCTAGGCATTTCAAGTATGGTGAATTAATAACTGTTTCTAATTGTATGTAAATGTATGTGAGCCAAGCTCCGTGAAAAGGGGGTTTAATACATCTGCAAAAAGTATTGACCTAGGTCAGCCTGCGAAGTCCGCGCAGGCTGACCTGGGTCAAAACTTTTTGCCACTGACAAATTTTCTGCATGTCAAAGGACAAGTCTAACTCATTATTCATTCAGTTGTTAGACAAAATTGATTCAATGGATCCATAATAATGTGATGACTTGTTTGGTATAATGTATCACAGAGATGATTAAGCCCCCTTTCTGCCAGAGCGCAACTCAAATGTTTTATGCATAAGAACTCTGTACAAATTCTGGTTTTTAATTTAGCCCTTAGGGTGCCAAGTAAACTCCAGATATATTCAGAATAAGGGCAAAATAGTTGAAATTGAAGGTTGCTTTTATCTACAGTGTTTCAGCCAATCGGACAGTGTGCAACAAAGATCAGACTGCATGTTTAGTGCTGTCTGATCTTGATCTTCACAGGTCTAAAAGGCAACAACAGTAACTGTTGTGAAATGTGCTTTAACTCTTTCACTACTGAATAAATAACCTGTGCTTTTTCAATGGCTACAATAAAACTACAGTCACGCTGCAAGATGAAGAGATACTTCAGTTATTATCTAGAATAAAAGAGTGGACAGTGTAGATCAGAGATCAGACTACACTTTCTGTGTTGTCAACAACAAGGAAAGAGTTAAGAGCAGACAACTTTGGAAATATTCTTTTAGAGTTGGGAGTAAAGGATGACCAAAATTAGATGATCAGACTTAAAGATACATCTTTACTCCTTTTTATCCATTTTTTAAACCAATTTTATCATTATTTTATGAAGCTATAATCATTCCTGTATCTTCGTGCCAAATGTTGCCCCTGACGGTTGCAAGGTTCCACAGATTACGACGGATGGAAAATGCATTTCAATCTATGGAAGCTATCCCTAGACATTACAACCACAGTTTCCGGTTTAAATCGAAGACAAATCCCTGGCGTTTCTTTATCCCATACACCTTATATTGATTTTTTATCTATGTCTAGACGGCTAACTAGATTCTACACACTGTAAAGTTTTAACAGCATTTGTTTCACTCTCTGGCTGTAAAGATGTATCTTTAATCATACCACAACAATTTAGACTCTTTCAACTCTCAGAAAGAAGGCTGGAATAAACATTGTGGAAAAAGAAGAAAACACTGAGCATTTTCTCCTTTTTCCACCTTCATTTATCTACATTTGATAAAAAATGCTTTCATCTTGGACAAGTCAAAAACTTTGTTGCCTTGTAAAAAGTTAAAACCTATCCTTATCATACACACTACAGGTAAATGAAATCTAGGTACATGGGGGCAATAAAAAATCATTTTCTTCCTTTTTGATACTGTATTCTGTAGTCTTCTCTTTCCCTATATTTGTATATATCTTCACTGACCATTTCATCTTTGCACTTTTCGTGAAATGTTTCCTTTACTTTTACAAGACCACTGATGTATTGGATTGTATACATGAACAAGGGAAATAACTCTCAAACAAAAAGATCTTTATACTATCCATGGATTGTATAACTTTGAATCCAAACACGATGTTGTTGGTTGGTTGTATTGGGGTTTAACGCCACTTTAACAGCTAAGGTCGTAACATGGCGGTCGGTGACGCACATGTGTTTCCTGGCTTTCTCACACCAGTACTAACACAACTTTCTTTTCAAAGCCACCGACTACTTTTCTCACATGCTTCAGCAGAGGTGAGAGGTGAAAACACGCCGGAAAGAAAGTTTGCCTCAACCAGGTATCGAACTCACAACCACCAGGTCATGAGTCCGACACGCTCACCACTGAGCCACCTGGGCGGGCGAATCCAAACATGAGATCTCACACTTGAATTCTTTATGACATATCAATACACAAATTTTACACTTATCAATATTAAAACTTTTTGCGAACAATAAATAATACATGGCTAAACTGATGAGATCTTTTTTTGAAAGTAATGAAAAAATTATGGAAAAAAGGAAATAATATTGTTTACTAGCATTTTCTCCTTTACCAACAGTATTTTCAAAAGCCTTCTTACACTATGGTCTTCAAAACTTTCAAAATACTACACCCTACCAAAATAACAGTTTTAAACCATTAACTCTTTACAACACAGTCCCGAGTTTTAACGACCCTGAAGAAGAAAGTCTTTAGAAAACATTGCGGGAAAAGGAGCAAATGCTGGTAACCAGCATTTTCTCCTTTTCCCACAATGTATTCTACCTTTTCTAGGACAATTTTCTCCATTTGAGCCTCATTTAAGTTTTCGTCTGCAACTGCTTTCGATTTGGATCAGTCTAACATTTTGTCATTTGGTAAAGTGTTTAAGAGTAAATGATCAAGCACGAGCAATTGCTGAGGCCCCATGTTATGAAACTTTGATAACTTTATACTTCATTTATGTATGGCTATACATATAGGTATCACATGTTTAAAGACAGACTAAGGTAAGGGCTGGTTATGGATTTTATAATGTTTTTTTACCAATCATAAAAATGTCAGGCTGGATTTAGGATGTGTAGTGATGCTAAAAAGAAGGATATTTCTATGTTTTGGCAGGCAATGGATCAATGACTACATACCTCTATAGACAGCAGACTAAGACGGGGATGTTTTTCCGCAGCCTTTAAAATGGCTTCTACACCCTGATCTTTTATTGGATTCAAGTTTAGCTGAAATGGAACAAAAGTTATTATTAAACACGGGTCCTGCGTGCAGATGCTTACACCTAGCTAGAGTTGCTTTCAGTTATAACGCTAGGTAAAAAAAGGGGCATAACTGTGTCAAAAATATTTTGATGGTCACGGGCCCATCTAGTATGGGGAAACCCTTTGTTAGTTAACTCTTTACCAAACAACAGAATTTTAGACATGCCCAAATTGAAAGCATTTCGAGACAACAAAAGAAGTGTGATTTTCAAAAATTAAAATTTGATTTTGGAAGGGTAGAAAACATTGTGGGAAAAGGAGAAAATGCTGGTTAACAACATTTTTTCTTTTTCCCACATTGTTTTCAAAAACCTTTTTCAGAGTTGTTTGAACTCAGGATTGAGTCATAAATGGTCATTAACTAGCCCAAGTTTGAACCAAATATTTTCAGTAATGACAAGAAAAATAACAGAAAATGTCAACGTTATTTGTATGGTGGCAACAGACAGAGACAGCACAGACAACAAGATGGCTGTGTTATTTCCTTGAGGTTTTCTGAGCTAAAACTGATGACTTTATTGTGGACAAAACTCGAAGAGCTCAATTATTTTCACTCCACTGTAATATAAACATATCATTTTGTGCCACTGCAGTTGATTGGCACATGCTTGGGGAGAGTGTTGAGTGCCAAATAAAGAATCAGACTTTTTCAGTCTGATTCTTTATTTGGCACTCAACACTTTCCCCCTGTCAAAAAAAAAAACCCTCAAAACCCTCTGTCAAGGTAAACAACAAATGAGCCACGCTCTGTGAAAAGAGGAGTTGATAGATCTGCAAAAAGTATCGACCCAGGTCAGCCTAAGCAACCAGTGCAGGCTGACCTTGATGGAAACTTTTTACTTTTGGTCAATTTTCTGCATGTCAAAGGACCAGTTTACATAATGATTCAGTAGGTTGTTATACAAAATGGATTCTATAGATCCATTATTATGTTATGTCTCGCTTGGTATCAAGCATCAAGAGCATGCATTAAACTCAATCTTGCCAGGACATAGCTCAAATATTTATACAGGGCAGTCATTCTTCCCATATTATGGTATGGTAGAATACAACTTCAAGATCAGACTGCATACTCATTGCAGTCTCATCTTGATCCACAATCTTCATTATCTCCCGCTAGATGGATTCTTCAAATACACATCTATCTAATTTGGGCATTCTGGGTACAAAACCGGACTACTTTTCAAAACAACAACCGTTACTTTGAATTTCAAAATGAAATAAACGTTTACTCAATAAAACGCTACCTGGTGCCATTCATTCAGCTATGATTGGCTAGCATGTAACCTATGCATCGGCCATTTATTAAAACAGCCCCTACATGCTTGGGTAATAGGCTAATAGCTTCGGTATAAGCCCTACTTTTTCCAAGTATTCGGGGATGGGTGATGCGTCATAGCAGACAAGTCGAATCTTCGAAGAATATAACATGTGCAGACAACGCCACAATCTTCAATAAAGCAATTTAACTCTTCACCAGACAACAAAATCTTAGATTTGTCCATACTAGAAGCATTTTGTAGTCGACAAACTGACTTTGGCTCAAATTAATGGGAGCTGTCTTCAAAACTGTAAAAAAAAAAACATGGTAGTAAAAGGAGAAATTGATGAATACCAGCATTTTCTTCTTTTCACACGATGTTTGATAGCTTCCCTGGTTCTCCCAACAGGGTCATTAACTCTTTGCAAGATGACAAAATTTCAGACTTTCCTAAACTGAACCCATTTACCAACAAAAAAATACATGTTACTCAAATAATGGGATTTTTTTTCAATGGACGGGTAGAAAATATTGTGGGAAAAGGAGAAAATGCTGGTTACCAGCATTTTCTCCTTTACCCTCAATTTTTTTTTCGCCTTTTCCCACAATGTGTTAAAAGCCTTCATCTTCAGGGTCATTAAAACTTGGGGTTTGTGTAGTTAAGGGTTCAGTCATGGTTTGTGCTCTAAGAGTTTAACAACACTTACAACTAAAGTTTCCAGTCTTGTATTTCTGTTCAAACCCCAGGCTAGTGATTCTGCTGCTTTGGTGTTCAGTCTGTTATTGCTGATAAAGAGATAATTCCAGTTTAGTACGAGACTAAAACGATTAACTGATTGATTGTATGGGTGTTTAACCCCATTTCAACATTGTTTCAGTTATATCACAGAGTCCAGTGCATCTATCCATGCTTTCCTGGAGTTTCTTTTACCAGTACTCTGAGTAATATTCTTACCAAGCCACTGGCTACTTTCCCACATAACTATCGTTGTAACAATAGTCAGCGGAATCCTGTCGCAATGACTATCATCAATACTGGGAAAGAAATTGGCTGAGCCAGGGATCAAACTAGTGACCCCCTGTCACTGAGTCCCATATGCTACCAACTACGCTACTGGGGCTCAATGAGACTAAAACGAAATCATGATCCACAATGAAGTTTTATACCTCTTTCAAATTACTTTTAGTGCCCAAACCCTGGTAGAGAAGTTGAAAGCATTCAGGACTTCCAGATTCACTCCTCTCTTACAAGTAATCATTTTGACAATGGTTGCGTTGAAAAGCAGCCTGTGGCTTAAGAAGAATATTGTGCTAAGTGCTGGTAAAAAATAACTCCAAGACAACACAGATAGGTGCACTGGCTGCCGTGATATAACTGAAATTATGTTGAAAATGTCATAACATACTATACAATCAAACAACAGTCAAATTTATTTAAATCATATCACAGCAAAATATCACTTATTCATGTTTATGCATGGTTTCACCAGTAACTCATAGGCTGGGGCGTTTACATGTCTAGCCAAAGGACACTCCCATAAAATGCCCATGGCTTTCGGGAAAGATCAAGTCTGGAAGAATTTAAGACTTGACAAATTTTGAAACATTTGCAGAAAAGAAATAAGTGTGACTGTAATGATGGAATTCATCGTTTGGGTAGGAAACATAGTGGAGAAAAGGATAAAATGCTAGGTATCATTATTATTTTACATTATTTACATTATTTCACCATGTTTTCAAAAGCCTTCTTCCTCAGTGTCAATAGAATTTAAAATTGTTAAGAGCTAAACCTTTTACCACATAATCTTAATTTCTAGGAACCTGAACAGAAAGGCTTTTGAAAACACTGACGGAAAAAAAGAAAATGCTGGTAACCAGCATTTTTTCCTTTTCCCACAATGTTTTCTACCCTATCGTAGAATTTACATTCATTTGGAACAATTTCAAACTTGTCATCTGCATATGTTTCAAATTTGGGTTTTTCTTTTAATTGAATTTGAGTTTAACGCTGTTTTAACAGCTTAGGTCATATCATGGCGGACAGTGCACCTACACTTGTGTTTCCTGGCTTTCTCACACCAGTACTGACACAATTTTCTTTCCAAGTCACTGACTAATTTCTAACATGCATTAGAGGTGAGAGGTGAAAAACTGTCGGATAGAAAGTTTTTCCTCAACCGATTATCGAACTCACAACCACCAAGTCACAAGTTCGACACACTAACCACTAGCTACCCGGGCAGGCCTCAAATTTTGAAGGTTCTAAACTTTGTTTTTTGGAAGACTAACCCTTATCAAATTAACTGAATAAAAATTTCCAGCCTGTAGCTGAAAATCAATGGTGTAATTTTAAATTGTGTGTTTTGCCTGAAATATCTCTGTGTTGGGCAGTGTAGATCCAAGATCAGACTGCTTGTTTTATGCTGTCTAACCTTGATCTACAGTGTCTGCAATAGCATGCTATGTCATGTTTGGCAGCACAGGGGTTAATTGCCTCTACACTAGACAGGTTAAGACATCTTTCTGTGAGTCAAAGCCAGGTTTTTGTTTAAACATGATTTAACTCTTTACCACACAACAAAATGTTGGACTGGAAAAAATTGCAAAAAAAATCCTGTGTTTGGTTTAAAATGGTGCGACAGTAATTCTTCAAGTTGCAGGTCACATGTTAGGTCGACAGTACGGATATTTAAATCTAACTTTCTATTATTATAAGAGTCATTTTTGACACTCCGAGGGTGTTTCACCATGACTGTGTCCTTAATAGGGTAGAAAACATTATGGAAATTGGAAAAAAACACTAAGCTTGTTACCAGCATTTTCTCCTTTTCCCACAAAGTTTTCAAAAGCCATCTTCTTCAAAGTCGTTTAAACGCGTGATTGTGTGGTAAACAAAAACTAATTTTCTTTCTTTGCCCACTAAAATTGCCTTTAAATTAAGGAATCAATAGGAAATGCTTTTGTAAAACTTGAAAAATGTCCCCTTTTTTCTTTTTAACCCTTTTAATTCTGTGCTTTTACCAACCATGTAGAAGGAGGTTTTAGGACAGCACTCCAAAAAAGAAAAAAATGCTAGTAAACAGTATTTTGTCCTTTATCCCATGATGTTTTCAAAAACCATCTCCCTCAGAGTCATGCCACCTCCCTCAGGGTCACAAAAACACCAGGTAATTTGAAAAAGGGTAAAAACAATTTTTATCAAAGGTTAAACGAAAGTCACCTACGTGAGATCCAGGACCTTTAGTGTTGTGTTGACCTTCAATGTGACCTTCAAGGCTTCAGCACCGACAGGACCAAGTCCATTCCAGGAGAGATCTAGCACTTCGAGACTTTTGTTTTTCTATTAAAAAGGTAGATACATCAAAGGCTTATGTTTATCAAAGGCGGAAGAATATCACATTAACTCTTTAAAGGCACGCCAATAGCTTAAAGTGCACAATTCAGGAATCATATTGCAGACAAATTTAATCCATGCCATTTAAAAGTATGGATATTATCATGATAATGTAATATTTTATGGTGGAATCTATCAAAGTTCTAATTGCTGGCAGATCAATGCACAGATGTTGTATATTTAGAATAAAAGTTGCCAACTTTTGTTCAAGTTTTACTTTACGTTCTTCTGCCAGCAACTAAAACTTTGACAAACCATATTATAACACATAGCCAGACCAATTATGATAATAATATCCATACTTTTAAATGGTATGAATTAAATTTGTCTACATTTTGCTTACAGAATTTTCTACATTTTGCCATTACTGGGCCTTTAACCAAATTAGAAAAAAAATCACCTGTCCAATTTGAATGTATTTGCAGATGAAAAAATAATTTTGTCACAACAAATTTTGTGATTAAAAATCAAGATTTTGTGGTATAGGGCTAACAAAATAGAGAGTACATATAGCTTACTGTAAGTGAAGATATAACTGCCACTCCACCTTTCCCCCTAATAGAATTCCACCTGAGATCTATGTCCATTAAACCTTCATTGATGGACTGAAATAACATCATATAAAAAAAAAAATTAAAATAATATTAAATAAGAGTGCCGCATCAGGGTACCAACACACAACTACAAGTGCTTGATTTTCAGTGAAAATTCTACGTCGAAAAAGGGGCATAACTATGTCAAAAATAATTTGATAGTTACCTGCCCTTGTTGTATAGATTCCTCTTTTAATAATAATTAACTTGTCCAAGCTTGAAGTAAACATCTTCAATAATAAGAGAGATATGACAAAATGTAAAAGTTTTTGCATGACAATGCAGACGACTTTGGCAAGGCAAGGGCTATGACAATATCTTGACGGTTTCTTTGAAAACAGCCAAGCAAAAATGAAATAATTTCAAATAAAACTGTATTTTTTCCCTTTTCCGTACCGTTTTCTACACCATCAATAACAAATCTGGTCACCTCTAGTAAGCCATCTGCAAATATTTTCAATTTAGACAAGTCTTAAGTTTTGTCATTTGGTAAAGAGTTAATACATTTGTGCTGAAGTTGTATAACATAGTTGATTGATTGTATGGTGTTTAACGCTGTTTTCAACATCATTTCAGTTTTATCACAGCAGCCAGTGCACCTATCCATGCTTTCTTGGATTTCTCTTTACTAGTACTCCCCAATATATTTTTTCATAGCCACTGGCTGCTTTCCCACATAACAGTCGTCGAAACAATGGTCAGCGGAGAGAGAGGATTGAATCCTGTCGTAATGGCTATCATCAATCCTCTGAAAGAACTTGGCCGAGCCGGGGATCAAACCAGTGACCCTGTGTTCTTAAGTCCTGTATGCCATTAACTGAGCTACCGGCGCTCTGCATGGGTGTATAACAGAGGAATCTTATTCCTATCTGATTATTTTTACTTCATTTTCTAAAAGAGTAAAAAAGACCTCAAAATATGCAAAGTACGGACTACTTCCACATGAAGGCTTCTTCTCAAAATAACATTGAAGATATACAAGTAAGTCTTGTATATACAGATAATCAAAGAAACAAGTCAACCCTTTACCAAACAATTCTGAGTTTTAATGACCAAGAAGAAGAAAGTTTTTGAAAACATTGTGGGAAAAGGAGAAAATGCTGGTAAGCAGCATTTTCTCCTTTTCCAACAATGTTTTCTACCCAATCAGAGAACTTAAGCAAGTATGCACAGATACCCTACAGCATTTAAGCTCATTTGTACCAATACCAGATTTGTTATCTGCAGATGTTTTTAATATCATAACATCTAATAATTGTCGCTTTTTGAGAATGGATTCAGAAGGTCCTCAATTTCAGCATTTTCTTTTTTCATATATCATAACGTTTTATAATCCTCCTAAAGCAGTGACATCTAAGAGCACATACATGAGAGGAAGAATTTACTCATAGTGTAATAAGTGAAAGAAACGATCAAAGACCTCAGGAAAAAAGACTGGTTTTAAATTTTCAAGGTTGTATTTTCTGTGCAGTCAGATCTTGATCTACACTGTCCCTAATAAGCAACTTAAATTGTACCTGGCATTCTCTGGTTTAACTCTTTACCAAACAACAAAACTTTAGACTTACCCAAACTGAAGGCATTTGCAAATGACAAACAAGAGGACCATGATGGTCCTAAATTGCTCACCTGAAATGCAACTCAGCTGTCATTGTTATGGCCACTTGCCTCTTTGCTGGAATGTTTTAGTTTTGAAAATGATTTATCGATATGACAATACCAACAATCAGAGCAGGTAAGAAAATGATAGAGCCGAAATTACAGGCCCTTGAGTGTAAACAATGGAACTGTCATCAAGATCCCCTATTTTTATGCTTTTAGCTTGTCCCCATTTTGATCAGATTTGTCCTTAGGTCATTATGAACATCCAGGGAATTTTTGAGTATGACTGAGCCAGAATTGTGGTTGCTGAGTGTGTTCATGTTCATGTTCACAACCTTACAAATATTCTGGGTGATGAATCAAGATTATGCTGGAATTCCGATAGCTATATAATAAACAGTGGAATTTTGGCGACGCATATTCAAGGATACATAAAAGCTAACCATGAGTATGTTATGCTCAGGTGAGCTGATAATGGGTTTTCAGACAGAATCACATGCCAAATGTATGTTGTGGGCCATACAATATGGAACAGGAGGATTCCAAGAATACACTCTTTACATATTTGATCCCACACTGTGACTACAAAGGACTTTTTGTGATTCCAAGGAAGAAATTTGGTAAATGCTATTAGCAAACAAGAGCCGTCAAGTGGTTGTTGAGAAATCGCTTCAGACGGACAGACAGACAGACGAAGTGGCGACTATATGCTCGCCCTTACGGAAGCATAACTATCCACCAGTCCATGCTGAATATGAAAGCTCTAGGGTTAATGTTTGGATGAAAGAAGATTTTAAAAGATCTTTTATTTGGATGTGGAAACTGGGATCCAACAACAAAGCAGTTATTTTTTTTTCCTAAGATCACAATTCAATGTACTTTGGTAGAGTGCTACTGTTGCTAATTAAGTTGTAGGCTTTGTGTTTGGGTTGAATGCCCCACGGATTAAAGCCTTTATGCTGAGCTAAATCCTATGTTGTTAGTACTTATTACAATCGTCTTGTGAAATCCGAGAACCCACAACATAGGGCCATTTTCAACACTAGGGCCATAATCTGAAGTATTTTGGTAGAGGGCCACTAGATGATGCTACATGCCAAATATGAAAGCTCTAGCCCTTACGGTTTGGGACAAGAAGATTTTTAAAGATTTCCTTCTTTATCTCTATGTGAAATCCGAGACCCCACAACATAGGGCCAATTTTTAACACCAGGGACATAATTTGAAGTATTTTGGTAGAGGGTCACTAGATGATGCTACATGCCAAATATGAAAGCTCTAGCCCTTACGGTTTGGGACAAGAAGATTTTTAAAGATTTCCTTCTGTATCTCCATGTGAAATCCGAGAACCCACAACATAGGGCCAATTTTTAACACCAGGGACATAATTTGAAGTATTTTGGTAGAGTGTCACTAGATGATGCTACATGCCATATATGAAAGCTCTAGCCCTTACGGTTTGGGACAAGAAGATTTTTAAAGATTTCCTTCTTTATCTCTATGTGAAATCCGAGAACCCACAACATAGGGCCAATTTCCATACTAGGGCCATAATTTGACGTCTTTTGGTAGAGGGCCACTAGATGATGCTACATGCCAAATATGAAAGCTCTAGCCCTTACAGTTTGGGACAAGAAGATTTTTAAAGTTTTTTCTTTCGGTTGCCATGGTAACCAGAGTTCTTCATGGAATTCAAATCTTTGAAGTTTTCTGAAAGTGCATCACCTAAGGATCATTTCTGTGAAGTTTCATTGAAATCTGATTGGCGGTTTCAGAGGAGAAGATTTTTTAGTAATTGTTTACGGACGGACAGACGGACAGACGGACGACGGACATTGACCGATCACAATAGCTCACCCTGAGCACTATGTGCTCAGGTGAGCTAAAAAATACAAAAATTGAAATTCGTCTTTGGTTTGGTAGAAAATAGGGCAGAAAAAAGAAAAAAATGCTAGTTACCAGCATTTTTCTCATTTTTCCAATCATTGTTTTGACAATAGATGTGTTGGAAAGCAGTACATTGAGAAGAATATTGTGCAAAGTACTGTCAAAGGAAACTCCAGGAAAGCATGGATAGGTGCACTGGCCACTGCGATACAACTAAAGTTATGCTTAAAATGGCATCAAACATCATACAAATAAACAAGTCTCCTTGTCCCACAATGTTTCTAAATCTTCTTGTTTCGGGTCATTAAAACTTGCCATCATTTGGCATAGAGTTTTGGGGTAATGAAGAAACTTTAAAAAGGTGTTACATACCAAAGCACCACCAATGTAAATTCCTCCAAGTTCACCAAAGTCATTGCCACTGAGATCAAGGGAGGTAAGTGAGGAATTGTATTTTAAAGCTTCTGTCAGATATTTGGCACATGGATCTGTCAGCTGGTTCCCTGTTTGGTGTAGATAGTCATAACTGTATTCAACCCATTCGTAAATATATATGGAATATTATATTGTAGTAGCTTTCCTGGTGCTTGTATTTAATTTGAGCAGCATGAGAAAATTTGATATCGAGCGAGACTGAAGGTCGAGCGAGATGTCTAAATTTTGTTGTGCAGCGAGAAGCAAATACAAGCACCAGAAAAGTTAGAACAACTACTACAACATAATTTTCCTTTTATAATATCTTCAACTTTCAATGACAAAATCTTGCAATTATTGACATTTTATTCGAAAACGGTAAAAAAAGTGAGACAATTAATGGTACGGAGGGAAGTTACTCTGTTTTTATGTATGATGGATTACTATTATAGCCAAACATTTTGACTAATCAAATCGCAAATCAATGCATGCTTAGTCAGTATGCACTTTATATCATCATGCCATATGTGGAACCATATTTCACAGTGTGTAGATATGATTTTTTTTTCTGTAGTGTGTGTTATTTAATCCGCTTGCAATGCATGTATTTTAGACGTAAAATTTATTAGTATATAAGAAGACTTCTTATGAATTTTAGCATGATAAAGCTTCTGATTGACTAAATGGTGTTTTTACATTGCTTTAACTCTTTACTAAACGACGAAATTCTACTCTTGTCCAAGTTGAAAGAATTTGCAAATAATAGATTAAATGTAACTGAAATGATGGTAATTTTATGAGAAAGTGTAAAAAACCTTGTGGGAAAAGGAGAAAATGCTGGTAACTCCTTTAAAACTGGAAACAACAACAGAGATGGTTTGGAAGGCCTCCAAAACATGAAATGCATTTTCTATGTCATAATCTATGCAACCTTGCAGCCGTCAGGGGCAACATTTTGCACTAAGATACAAGAATGATTATATTTCCATAAAATAGGGATGAAAAGGGTTAAAAACTGGCTGAAAATGGGCTGAAAATAAGTATAAATGTATCTTTAATCCTTTACCAAACAATCCCTGGTTTTTACGACCCAGAGGAAGAAGCCTTCTGAAAACATTGTGGGAAAAGGAGAAAATGCTGGTAACCAGCATTTTCTCCTTTTCCCACAATGTTTTCTACTCTTCTAAAGTCAAGTTTCAATTTTTGAGTCACATTTATTTCGTCATCTCCAAACGATTTCAATTTGGACAAGTCTAAAATTTTGTCGTTTGGTAAAGAGTTAAATGGAAAGGTTTTATCTTATACTTACCTGAGGCAGTGAGTGTCTTTAAAGTTGTGTTTGTCTCTAACATACTGCATATATGTTGAAATCCTGTTTGTCCAATAAAGTTACAGGATATATTCTGGAAAAAAAGGGTGTTAAATTTTAACCCTTTTACCACACAAATGCATGTTTTAATGACTTATGGGAAAATGCTTTTGAACATTGTAAAAAAACGGAAAATTGCTGGTAACCAGCATTTTCTCTTTTTCCTTAATGTTTTCTACCTCATCAAAGACGAATTCCATCATTTGACCCACATTTATTTCGTAGTCTGCAAATGCCTTGGATTTAAATGAGTCCAAAATTTTTGGCAAAGGATTAACCCACATATGGCTTGCAACACGCGAAAAGGGGCATTCGGACATTTGCGTAAAGTGTCGTCTCGGATCAGCCTGCGCAGTCTGCGCAGGCTAATCCGAGACGGCACTTTACGTCAACATTAGATTTTGTATTACAGTAGACTTGCATGAAACAGAAAATCAAACAAGATCGGAAAGTGTCGTCTCGGATCTGCCTGGGCGGACTGCCCCTTTTCGCGTGTTGCAGGCCATATAGTGCTAGATGATATGGATAATAAACTAGAAATAAAGATGAAGATATTTTGTAATTTTAAAGCTGTTTTTGTCAGTAAAATTATCTGTCCAAGAAGCACTGTAATTACCAGATCAGACTGCAAAGACAATACCATCTGATCTTGATCTATACTGTCCAAATGAGCAATTAAATCTGGGTTTAGCTCTACTTAAAGCATTGAATTAATGAACAGATCTTTTTAAAAAGGCAAAACAAGCCTGCATATTACAATTTCAAGGTTTTTTTTAAGGCAGAATGTGTTATAAAGTAGATCCAAGATCAGGCTGCATGTTTTTTGCTGTCTGATCCTGACCTACAGTGCTGCAAATGCTGCATTAACCAGGTTTATTATTTTCTCTCTGTCCCACGTTTTCAAATGCCTTTCACCTCAGGGTTGTTCAAACTTCGGATTCAGATCAGGAGAAGATGCTGGCAACCAGAATTTTCTCCTTTTCCCACAATGGTTCCTACCCTAACAAAGACAAATTTTCATTATTTGAGCCACATTTAAAATGTCGTCTGCAAATGCTTTCATTACAGAAAGGTCTATATTTCCCATGTGGCTTGCAACATGCGAAAAGGGGCTAATCCGAGATGGCACTTTACGTCTACAATAGATTTTGTTCTTCAGCAGACTTGCGCTAAAGAGAAAATTACATAAAAACGGAAAGTGTTGTTTCGGATTAGCCTGCACGGACTGCGCAGGCTGATCTGAAACGACACTTTACACATATGTCCGAATGCCCCTTTTCACATGTTGCAGGCCATATGGTAAAGGGTTCAATGGGTAGAAAACACGTTTGACATAAGCAATTGCTCTTTTTCCCAAAATGTGTTTAAAAAGCTATCTACTGTGGAGGCATTGAAAGTCATAATGGTTATGTGTCAACTGTCACATAACCATGTACAATACAATCTCTATTAAATCTTTACCAAAAGACAAAATTTTGGACTTGTCCAAATTGAAAGGATTTGCAGACAACAAATTAGATACGGTTCCAATGATGAGATTTGTCTCTGGTTATCAGCATTTTCTCTCTTTCCCACAATACTTTTTCTACCAGGTCAAGAAACTTTGGTTTTATTTGGATCACTTTCAAATTTGTTGTCAGCTTAACCAATTACCACACAATCCCGAGATTTAACGACCCTGAGAAAGCAGCCTTTTGAAAACATTGTAGGAAAAGGAAAAAATGCTGGTAACCAGCTTTTTCTCCTTTTCCCACAATGTTTTCTACCCTTCCCAAAACAAATTTTAATTTTTGAGTCACGTTTAAATTGTCATCTGCAAACGTTCTCTATTTGGACAAGTCTAAAATATTGTTGTTTGGTAAAGAGTTGAGGTAATGGACCCATAATAGAAAACAGCTATTTCCACTATAATATTCTCCTACAAAATTTACTATGATTAAAAATGAGTATTATTGTACTACTTTAACTGAGCCACTTTTTCCTTTTTTTCCTTCTTAGAATTATCATTTATAAATCTAAAACCACTATATTCTCACTACAAAGGGAGATAATAATTACCTCCCTTCTCTGGAAAACTAACGAAAGTATCAACAAATAATTTCAAGATAAGACATCAAAGGAATTTCCGGTCGGTTAAAAAATGTGCAAAAGTATTATATCGGTATAAATCCTTATTCATCAACTATCACGAAATTTTATTCCATGTTGCACTAGAAGTGTTAGGGGTCTACTACCTTAAGCTTCGAATTTGGAAGGGTCTAGAATTTGTTCTTTGGTAAAGTAGTAACAGAGGTGGCAATAGCCCTGGGTCATCAACCATTTTTAAGAACATTCTTTGTCTTATTCTCAAAAATTTTCTAAACTTGACAGAAATGTAACTTCTGATTGGCTAAACCAAATGGATTAGCCAATCATCAGATGTGTTACTTTCTAAATCTATGAAGAATGATGAATATGGGCCTATGTTTCACTGTACTTACTAAATTGCTGATAAATTGGTTATTTTTCATCATTCCGGCTATATATCTAGCACCTTCTGCTTCCACAAAATTGTCACTGATATCAACAGTCTCTGTTATTGTGTTTTTCTGAAATGATTGAAGATAAATGTTGTCGTAGTGTATGTAAAATCTGAGGTGAACTAGATATAGAGATAAAGGTATCAACCGTCTCTGTTAGTTTGTTTGTTTTTTTTTTTTAAATAAGAAATGAAAAAGAACAATTTGGTACATATAAACTTGTGTGTGCTTGCATAAAAGCTTTAAACTTGGGGTATTGGTAGTAGAGGCTAAAAGTTAACTCTTTACCAAACCTCAGCCTTGAAAAAAACCTCACCCTTGAAAAAAGTTGAAAATATTTGAAGATGAAAAATTAAATGTGGTTCAAAATATAAAATTGATTTTGAAAGGTAGAAAGCATGGTGGGAAAAGAAGAAAATGCTGGTTACTAGCATTTTCTCCTTTTCCAACAATGTTTTCAAAAGCTTTCTTCTTTCAGGTTATTAGGACTGGGGATTGTTTGGTAAGGGGTTACGCATTTGAAAGATACCCATCCCAAGTAAATGAAAAACATTCTGATCTTGTAGTCACATGCATTTTATCTTTTTCTATACATAATCTAGTGCAGTACCTTGAATTATCACTTTTTTCAGACTACATTTGCAAAAATCCTGACAAAATAAAACGCTGCTCATTGTACTAACAATCTTTTCACATGTATTCATGCACTGAACTATCTTCACTTTGACTATCCATGTTTTACAAGAACATTCTCCAAATCATCCACTTCAAACATGTTACATAAGGTTATACAATAAACAAGTTGGAGACAGAAACAGTCAAGCAAACATATTCACAAACAAGAGCACCACATACCGGTACAAATGCTTAGCTGCGGTTGCTTTAAGTTAAAGTTCCCATTTGAAAAAGGGTCATAACTATGTCAAAAATATTTTGGTTACCTTTCCCTTGTTATATGGGTTCCTATTTCCATAGTGAACAACTTGTCCAAGTTTCAAGTAAATATCTTTAGTAACGACAGAGGTATTTTTATAAGATGTAAAAGACTTTGCATGTGACACAGATGACGATAACAACAATGTCTGGGCTACGACTTTTTTTTCAAAAACTGCCCTGCTAGTAAAGAAATTGTCCATAATAAGAAATGTTTTTTTACGTGAAGGACAATGTTTTACAAACTGTAAATAATTTATTATCAGTTGTTTTCTGGGACATTGGCGAGTTCTGACTGGCTGAAAAAATTTTTTCATAGCTCCATGAAAAAAAAAATCACCTTGTGCCGGAACTACTTTCGCTGAAGGTTACTTTTGCGGGTCCTACACACTGCTTTGCTCATTTACTTTCGTTCTATTGGTTAATTTTCAGTATTGGGGATCTGAAAACTGCTTCCCTATTGTATTCTTGTGCCATACAAATATGAGTGGAAGGGGCTTTAGAAACTCCAACATTAGATTTAAAACTAAAGAAAATGAATGCAGTTTGAATTATTTCCGTGGGTGTATGTTGTCTGTAATATTAAATTATAAGGAATGGAGAGAATTTTATTTTTTTCATGGAGGTATGAGAAAAAAAACCTAATCACATTTTTGTATGAAACCACGAAGGGGTTTCATACAAAAGTGTGATTAGGTTTTTTTTTTCATACCTCCATGAAAAAAATAAAATTCTCCTAATTCCTTAAATGAGCAATGATTTATGATAAGGGTGTTTAATGCATCTACAAAAAGTATCAACCCAGGTCAGGCTTTGCAGTCCTCACAGGCTAACCTGGGTTCAAATTTTTCGCTACTAGTCAATTTTCAGCATGTCAAAGAACAAGTCTACCACATGATTTAGTCAGTTGTAGGACAAAATGGATTTTATGGATCCATCATTATATCATGATTTGCTCAAGGCATGATGCATCATGGAGATACATTAAGCCCCCTAATGCCAAAGCATGGCTCAAATAAAAAAAAAAAAAAAAAACAGTATTCTTTTCTTACAAGCAAAGCCACAGCAATTGGCTTGGTTCCTTCTCCGCCCAGATAGTGATGCCTCATTCTGAGGTTTCTGTCCCCCAGGTGGCGCTGTAAATAAGAAACTGGTATCTGGCCTGAAAACAAAACAATATTGAATCTTTACAGTACAGATATTTCCTATCAAGAAAAGTATTGAGTACAAACGAGCCACGCTCTGTGAAAAGGGGGTTTAATGCATCTGCAAAATGTATCGACTCAGGTCAGCCTCCACAGTCTGAAACTTTCAGATTTTGGCGAGGAATATTTTACATCATATTTCAGCTGGTTGTTAACACATTACCACACAAGCAAAATATAGCCTTGCCCCAATCGAAAGGACCTGCAGACAGAAATTTAGATGCAGCTTAAATGATAAACCTTTGATAGGGTAGAAAACATTGTGGGAAAAGGAGAAAATGCTGGTTACCAGCATTTTCTACTTTTCCCACAATGTTTTCAAAAGGCTTCTTCCTCAGGGTCGTTAAAACTCGGGATTGTTTGGTAAAGGGTTAAACAAAACAGATTTTACGGTTCCATAATTATGACATGACTTGCTTTGTATAATGTATCACAGAGATGTATGAAGCCCCCAGTTCCCAGGGCATGGCTCACATGTTTGTCCTATTCTTACTTACTTTTGGCATGATACATTATTAGTTGTACGGTCAGGTGACAGGGGACTTGGAAACTTGTTAGGGGCTGTGGTGAAGCATGTCGCCCCGAGCCGAAGGCGAGGTGGCGACATGATTCACCACAGCCGTGAACAAGTTTCCAAGTCCCCTGCCACCTGACCGTACAACAAATTTATTATACTGCAAAATTTTACCATTCCAACGTGTGTTAAGCGAAATTTACCTGTATTTTTGGTTTAAAAAATTGAGTACGCTGACGAAATAGAATTTCCCTTCTGAGTGCCCCATTTCAATGAAAACTGGTATCACTGGGAATTGACGTCACTGAAACCTTGGAAAAACGTGCAGTTTGGTGCATAATCTTGATATTAATCTTGATCCCCGCCGCCATTTTGGATGTTGTGTTGAAAGTGTAGTCATGTATACGGGGCTCCCAAAAGGGAAACTGCTTCTACGTTGGTTTTGCCAGTGAACATGATATATATGTTCGGGGCATATTTTCCAATCAGATCATGAGAAATTTCTTTGCAGTATAATAATTCTTTTTGTTTCGTTTTGCATTTTCCTTTTGTAACATTAAACATTATCTTAAACCTTTCATGATACAACACCCTATTGCAAAAAGACAGGACTTACATTTTCTCTCGCTCACGCCACATAAAACAGTTTTCCTGTCACAGGTGCCTTGTATGGGGAAAGTCCCTTGCTCCAGACGACAGAAACTGTAGACTTGCCAGAACAAGTCAGACAAAACAGAAAGCATTTGCAGACAACAAATTGGACATGTCTCATATATTTGTCTTTGTTGGAACTGGAGGAAATTCATGCTATCAGAATTTTCTCCTTTTCTGACAGTGTTTTCTACAGCTTTCTTCTTCAGAGTCATACAAATACAAGCTCATCTTGGCTGCTTTTTACTAAACTGCGTAGATTTATGCAAATTATTTGGGATTGAGTATGCACACATACAATCCCTCTTTTCCCTAAAGGTATGAGCTTACTTAAAAATATGCTTATATTTACTCCAATTGTGAAGTCAAGTAGTGTAGTTCACCTTGTTTTCAGACCATTATCTCCCGCTAGATGGCATTCTACAAATACACATCTATCTAATTTGGGCATTCTGGGTACAGAAATGGACTACTTTTCAAAACAACAACCATTACTTTGAATTTCAAAATGAAAATACTCAATAAAATGCTACCTGGTGCCATTCATTCAGCTATGATCGACTAGTATGTAACCTATGCATCAGCCATTTATTAAAACAGCCCCTACATGCTTGGGTAATAGGCTAATAACTTTGGTATAAGCCCTACTTTTCCCAGGTATACGGGGATGGGTGATGCATCATAGCAGACAGGTCGAATCTTCGAAGAATATGACATGCGCAGACAACGGTTTTCAGACTTGATGCTTGCTTACAGACTTACCTAAACTGCTAACGCAAATTTCATGCGTACAGTTTAGTGAAAAGTAGCCTTGACAAAGAATTAAACTTGCCAATCTCACCTTGCGACGTGCATTGATCTATGTATAAAGCTCTGCCTGTTGGATCCAGTGGTTTCTCTTCTCTTATAGCTGGAAATAATTGAAATAAGGAGAAGTTAACTCTTTACCAAACTACAAAATCTTGGAAAAGACCAAACTGAAAGCATTTGCAGACAGCAAATTAAATGTAGCTCAAATGATGATTTCTGTCTTTGATACGGCAGAAAACATTGTGGGAAAAGGAGAAAATGCTGGTGACCAGCATTTTCCCCTTTTCCTACAATGTTTTCCAAAGCCTTCTCTTCCAAGGTCATTAAAACTTATGATATCTTGGTAAAAGGTTATTGTAAGTTTCTGATGTCCATCCTTTGAAATCTTTAAGATGGCTGTGGTAAAAAACACGGTACATATCTAGCAAAACAAACAATTTCGTTGAAATGATATCCCTCGCCGAAAAATTTACTTTACCGCGTAACTTAAAATCGCTCCCAGTCGGCCATTTTTCATCAAATAAAAAAAAAATAATAAAATAAAAAGTGTCTCGGCGGAATGGGTTATTGTACCCATGTATAAAGTTTCACGAAATTCCATCCAATTGTATTGGAGATATTCTCCCGGACGGACACAAGGACGGATGGACGGACGGACGAACGGAAGGACAGACGGACGGAAGGATGGACGGACGGACAGACAACGCTAAAACTATATCCCTCCGCCTTCGGGGGGGATAATAAGCTTGTGTTTTAGACTTGAAGTGTCAATCTGTATGTTTGAGGGTCCTTTAACCCTTTACCACACAATGCCGACTTCTAACAACCCTGGGAAAGAAGCCTTGTGAAAAAATTGCAGGAAATGGAGAAAATGCTGGTAACCAGCATTTTCTCCTTTTCACTCAATGTTTTGTATCCTAACACTGACAAATCAAATCATTTGAACAATGTTGAATTTGTCATCTGCAAATGCTTTCAATCTGGACCAGTCTAAAATTTTGTTGTTTGGTAAAGAGTCAACAACACAATGTTCGTTTGCATTTATTTATCATCACCACCATTTGCCCAAATGCATAATGCTCTAGGCGGTAGTTAGTCATTTCGAACCCACACCCTAAAGTATTCCAAAGACTTCAAATTCCCTGCTTCATCACTTGAGCTAATCAGGCTGACTAAATGACAACACAATGATTGTTTTTTGTTTATCTATCAGTGACACTGGTCACCCATATCGGTGACGCCCCAAAAACACTGTTAGATACTTTACGGGAAATAATGTACAGTATGAAACCCATCCTAAATCCTGGTTGCCATTTGCTTCTTTTACCACAGTGGTTTCAAAAGCTTTCTTCCCCAGGGTCGTCAAAACTCGGAATTGTGTGGTACAGTGTTCAAGTGCCTTTCACAAACTACAGTTGCCTTTGTGGCCTGTTTAGATTAAGATCAGACTGCACAAAACATGCAACAATATACAAATAGTGTCTCATTGCTAATGAAGCTGACTTTTTGAACATGTATCTTCAAGCAAATCACTTTTGAAAAAAAATGTGGCAAAGAGAGAAATCACAAATATTGTAACGAGTTCCCCATTTTGCTACAATTTTTTTTTTTTTTTAATTAAATTTGTATATTAACTCTTTACCAAACAATCCTGACTTTTAACTAAATTTTTGTCTTGAGGTAAATACTTTAACCTTGGGTCATGTTAAATGTCCATAATTAAGCCAAAGTGGAAACCCAACATAAACATAAAATTTGTGAAAGTTTCCAACAAGAAAAACATACAATACAAATAATATTTTTTAAATAGATGTTCATGTAAGATTTTTTACTCTACTATCATCCGTAAATTTCTATTACAATAAAGGAAAGGGAAGAATTGCATGTAACAAATCAGTCATGAAATAATGCTTTCCTTTCCTTGTAATATTTGCCCTTTCTGTTGTTTATGTATTATTTTGTTAGGACCTAAAATCAGCCTATACAACATAAAAATGACTGGACTATACACTTTTGATCTTTATCATTACTTTCACCCTTTACCGTACAATGCTGACTTAAACGACCCTGAGAAAGAAGTCTTTCGAAAACATTGTGGGAAAAGGAGAAAATGCTGGTAACCAGCATTTTCTCCTTTTCCCACAATGTTTTCTACCCTTTTGAACAAAATTTGCACCATTTGCACATGTCTGCAAATGCTTTCAATTTGGACAAGGCTAAAATTTTGTCGTCTGGTAACGGGTTAACTATCACCATTATTCATCATTATCATTTTCCTGTGGTAAATACCTGCAATAAAACTAAAGATTAGATTCTTTACCTCTTTAACAGACGACAAAATTTCAAACAAATCCAAACTGAAAGCATTTGCAGACGACAAATTAAATGTTGCTCAAATTATGAAATCTGTCATCATATGGGCAGAAAACATTGTGGGAAAAAGAGAAAATGCTGTTTACCAGCATATTCTCTTTTTCCAACAATGTTTTCAAACGCTCTTTTCAAACTCAGGATTGTGTGGTAAACAGTCAAACACCAACAGTAAAATAACAAAATTGTAGCAAATTTTCCAGTTACTTTTAAACCTTGTAGTGCAGAAAAAAAATGAAACAGACATTTTAAGTCAGGAAAGCCTAACTAAATATTGCATTTTTTGCCTGAGAAATTCACAAAAAAAAAACCAACTGTGTGGATCTAAAATCAGACTGCATGTTAAGTGTAGTCTGATCTTGATCTAACCTATAGGCAATTGGCAAAAGCAACAGAAGTTAAAACAGGCCACTGCAAGGGTTCATTTAACATCTTTACCAGTCCATAAAATTTCAGATTTGTCCAAAGTTGGAGCATTTTCACAGAATTAACTCTTTAACAAACGATAAAATTTTAGACTGATCCAAATTGAATCCATTTGCAGACAACAAATCAAATATTGCTCAAATGGTGAGATTTGTATGTGATAGGATAGAAAAAATTGTGCGAAAAAGAGAAAATGCTGGTTACCAGCATCTCTTGCTTTACATACAACTTTTTCTAAAGTCTGTTTTCAACTAGTCGTGAAGAATCTGGATTGACTGATAAAGGGTTGACTGAATATGGCTAAAATAATGCAATATGGGTAGAGAATATTGTTGGAGAAGGAGAAAATGCTGATTACCATTATTTTCTACTTTTCCCACAATGTTTTCAAACATTTCAAAGGCAACTTTTTCCATCTGACCCAAATTCAAGATGACGTCTGCAAGTGCTTTGAATTTGGACAAGTCCAAAATTTTGTAGTTTAGTTAACTCTTTACCAAATGACAAAATTTTAAACTTGTCCAAATTGAAAGCACTTGCAGACGACACAATAAACTTAACTCAAAAATTGAAATTTGTTTCCAGCAGGGTAGAAAACATTGTGGGAAAATGAGAAAATGGTGGTTACCAGCATTTTCTCCTTTTCCCACAAGGTTTTCAAAAGCCTTCTTTGCCAGGGTCGTGAAAACCAGGGATTGTTTGGTAAAGGGTTAAAAGTTAACTCATGAACTCCAACATATTTTTTTTTCTATTACAACAGACAAATGTTTGAAAAAGCATTGTGAAAAAAAAAAAGAGAGAGAAAATTCTGGAAATGAGCTAGATCTATTTCTTACTTTTGAAACAATCTTCTCAAATACATGAAAATCATGCATCACACCTTAATCAGTGCTCATTATGTATATTTTACAAGGATGTTCAAGTTATTTGCTTTGAACTTGTTTTGTTAGGAAGCCAATCAGTTGGGGTAACACTAACAAATTTATGATAAATTATAAACACAAATTCATTGCAGTGCTCAAAAAAGCTTCACATGAATGTCTGTTAATGTTAGGCAAGCTGTTTAAAAAGATATAACTCATTAGTATGACATAACCATTTAGAAAACAATACTTGTGTTCTAAAATCCTTATAAAGAGGACTTTTGAAAGCATTTTGGGAAAAGGAAAAAATGCTGGTAAGCAGCATTTTCTCCTTTTCTCACAATGTTTCCTATCTTTTCAAAGATATTCATATCATAAGAACCACATTTAATTTGTTGTCTGTAGATACTTTCAAGATGAAGAAGTCTGAATTTCTATCATCTGCTATAGAGTTAACTGTTTACCAAAAGGCATAGCTCATAACTTGCTCAAATTGGAAGAACTTGCAGACAACAAAGTTAGTTAAGGAATGAAGAGAACTTTTTTTGTTTTCATGGAGGTATGAAAACAAAAACCTAATCACACTTTGGTATGAAACCGCTTCGTGGTTTCATACCAAAGTGTGATTAGGTTTTTTTTTTCATACCTCCATGAAAACAAAAAGAGTTCTCTTCATTCCACATAATTCAATATCAAAGACAACAAATATGCACTTAAATAATACTAACTGCTTTTTTTTTGTAAATCCGACATTGCGTATCTATTTACTGTCCTTTTCATTGATATTTCATAGCGCAGTAAAACTGCTCCTTCATGACGTAAAAATGACGTAATTCATGATGTCATTATGGTATTGAACATCTGCAGATTTAGAAGATTTATTATTAGAAGTTCAATATGCTAGAATTAAGTTGAAAATAAGATTGTTTAAACCCAGCAGAGTAACAGTGAGGTTTCAGCTCTCTCTTTGAATTTACTGTTGGATATTTTTTCAATATTCAGAGAAAATAAATTTAGCTAGCAATTTGAACTTCGGACTCGATATAAAATCAGAACGAAAAACATTTTGAAATCTCTTATACATGTTTGTTTACATTAGTTTGACTGCAAAAGTAGTTCCGGCACTGCTGAATTTTTTTTTTCATGGAGCTATGAAAAAAAATTTTCAGCCAATCAGAACTCGCCAATGTTCATGAAAAAAACTAATATTGAATTATTGTGGAATAAATGTTGAAATTTGTGTATGACAGGATAGAAAATATTGTTGGAAAAAGAGAAAATGATGGTTACTAATGTTTTCAAAAGCCTTCATCTTCAGGTTCAATAAAACACAAGTTTGTGTGATAAAGGGTTAACCAGTGACTGAAAATCTTGATGGGATGCTGAAACAGAACAACAGGTTAGAGGTCAAACAACTCAAGGTCAAGGTTACATAAACTCTCACTTCATTCACACATAGGAAATGATCACCCTTCTTTCTTTGTCTTCGTTTCTTGAGCAGGCGTTGGCGACGACGCACTCGCTCCAAATCTTCCTCGAAACCTACATTCATGACAAAATTTAGACATTTGACATGAATCCAACTTGATCAACAAACAATTCCTGCAATTTTGGGGTTTCTTATATGTTTGTCTGATGCCATTTTCAACATTACTTCAGTTATGTCATGACAGTCAGTGCATCTATCCATGCATTCCAGGAGTTTCTCTCACCAGTGCTTTACTTTACAAGTCACTAGTTGCTTTCCAACACAAAGATTGTTGTAAAAAATTTGCACTGGTGAGAAGGGTAAAAATCCTGTCACAGTGACTGCTCTCAAACTTTGGAAAGAATTGACCTTAGGTTGAGCTATGAATCAAACAAGCTACACAAGGGATTCAAGCCCTGTGTGTTATCCACTAAGATACAAGGTTTTGTATTTGATTAGTAAGAATGGTGATATATACCAAGTCCAATACAACTTGAGTCATATCATGGCAACAACTCAGTTATGACCTTCAAGGGTTTCACCAGGTCTAGAGCTGGGATTTGTAGGTCTTGCCAAAAGACACTCTCATGTAACCAGCACTATTTACAGGAATTCATCACACAATATGTAAAATAAGTCTTACTCTTAACATAGTCTTCAATATCTAGATCTGTATCATACTCGTCAGAATCATGGGGTGAGCCTTCCAGCCATGTTTCAAATGACGGGTGTTTCTTTAATGATCTTTTTTCTGGCTCTGGTTTAGTCACTGGTTCTTCTTGCTCCTCTGATTCTTTCAGGGCCTCAGCAATTGTTACAGCCCATTTTGCTGGAGAAACATCTGTCACAATAAGTAAGATACATAGGTAGAAAAAAACTATCTGTGAAATACAGTAATCTGTAGGAAAGAGGGAATTACATTAGTAGAATGGAGTAAGATACATCAGTAGATTGGAGTAAGATACATCAGTAGAATGGAGTAAGATACATCAGTAGAATGGAATAAGATACTTCAGTAGATTGGAGTAAGATACATCAGTAGAATGGAGTAAGATACATCAGTAGATTGGAGTAAGATACATCAGTAGATTGGAGTAAGATACATCTGCAGGTTATGGTAAGATAATTGCACTCATAATGTAAATCGTTTTTTGACTAGTCGAAATCAGATCATGTGACAAAAAAAGTGTCATGCCATTTTTAGATGAACGCAATGGGACTAATTTTGGGTTTTCCAAGTTGTCGTGGTATGTCTAATTTAAACAGATTCATTCAAGCTCCTTATGTGCTATTTTTAGATTTCCACCACTGAGTCAGTCCAATATGGATAAATTGATTTCCTTTGCTCGAAAAACTTGGAAAAAAACTAATAAACCTGAGCAAAATGTTTATAATCTTTATTTGCACCCCTACACATAGAAATACACTGTGCCAAAATTGAGCTAAAGTATTTCTAATGGCTGACATCATCAGTTACATCATTTAGTGCACTGTTTAAACAGAAAATTTAGTCATGTAGACAAAGGTGATTTCTTGTTTTGTTACTGAGTTATTTGCAGTGTAATAAGGCAATTGCATTTTATTTCTCGATGGCAACACAAAAATATACACTCAACTCTCAATTCTTTACCACACAATCCCAACTTTTAACGACCCTGAGAAAGAGAGCTTTTGAAAACATTGTGGGAAAAGGAGAAAATGGTGGTAACCAGCATTTTCTCCTTTTCCCACAATGTTTTCTACCCTTTCTAAATCAAATGTCAATTTTTGATTCACAATTATTTTGTCGTCTGCAAATGCTTTCAATTTGGACTAGTCCAAAATTTTGTCGTTTGGTAAAGAGTTAAATAAATCTGTGGAAAGGAATAGATAAGCTAAGGGGGTGCTTCTAATGTAAGTACTGCTCCAGGTATCGCAAAATACAAAATTAGAAAGTAGTACAAATTTTCTTATTTTCCTAAAAGTTTCCCATCCTTCCAAAGACAAATCACATAATTTGTGCTACATAAAATTCATTGTCTGCAAATGTTTTCAATTTGAACATGTCTAAAATTTTGTCATCTGTTAAAGACTTAACAAGAGCTAGCAACAACTAACAAGACGCCAGGTGGCCCACATGCGCACTAGAAATATTTGTGAAAAAATAACCTCGTTTACATGGGTCTAAATTACGCTCTTCTACAATGAAACCAAAGTTTCCCAAATGAAAGAACTTGCATAACATAGACAGAGACCGGGAGGGGTTGATCTATGTTTTCTGCAGGTACCCGTCGATGATTTCCATAAAAAAATGAATTCTGACAAATACAAATGATGCAAAACCACGTTAAAATATATGATCAATGGAAGATTTTTACTAATTTTTGTAGAATAATGTTTTATCTAACTAAAATGATATTTTTTTCCATTGGATAACACCGTAGGATAATCAAATTTTATTTTTATTGACATCAGTCCGCTCGGAAAGTTACGAAAATTGAGAGTGGAAGTCATCAGAAAGCAAAGTTTCAAACATTGGAAAGACAAAGAGGAATTTTCTGTTAAATATACATAGAAATATGAAGTATAGTATGCCTGTTCTAATAATAGAACTACCCATTAATTTACACCGATGTTTTGAAATGTCATCGATCAAGTATTAGTATTTATGAGAGAAGTTGTGCAGTAGTACCATTCATACCTAAAACTGTTCCTGCCCCCAAAAAAAAGATCATACTAAAATTTCAATAACATAAATCAGTGTTCTCGCTAGCTTTTGATTTTACAGAGTCCCTGGGACCCAGGGCATCAAAAGTGGTGTCCCAAGCTATTTCTACCGAGTCTCAAATAATTTGACTGCTGTTTAAGTCTTTTTTGTGCACAATTAAAGGTTCATTTTTGCATGCTACAGCGCACATTACAACATCTTCAGACATTATCAGCATTAATTTTCTTCAAAATTTTACTGCATTTTATTAGAAGTAAGTGTAGAGAAGTTTGACACCAGAAATTTACAGCAAGTGCTAATATTCAGACAGATATGATGTGAGGTTATTTCTTTCATGAAAACTGAAATTTGCAAGAATTTGAGGGTGTTTTTTTTTTTTTCTTACTTTGTTTGCTAGGACTATTTCATGTTGTGTGGAGTTCCATATACCTAAACTATATAATTTTAGAATCTTTGTGTTGTTGTTGTAAGCTTAAAGAAAATATATAGTTTTGTGGCCTTTTTTCTCTTTCAAAAAATGCCTGGTAGTTGCTACAAGAGCAGATAAATAACAAAACGGAAATTTACTTGATATATCTACACGCCTGTCACTACGCTGCGAGTATGAACTGTCTGGAGTGTCTGGTTCTTTTCCTGCATTGTTTACTAGTCCAACAGCGGTAATTAAAGAGCTTGTATCTGATGACACACTGGCTGTTGGTGATCTGAAAACATTCACAAAAATCCTGTCTGTTTACTTAGGGTTTGATCCTTCACCCAGTCTAACTTCACCCAAGTTCTAACGACCCTGAGAAGGAAAGCTTTTGAAAACTTTGCGGAAAAAGGAGAAAATGCTGGCGGGCCAGCATTTTCTCCTTTTCCCACATTGTTTTCTAACCTTTCAAAGTCAAAATCCAATCTCTTAAGCGACACATATTTTGTTGTCTGCAAATGCTTTCAAATTTGGATAGGTCCACCTTTTTGTGTAGTAAAGAGTTAAATATATTTACAAAATTATTTCAATCATATCAAAGGTCTTTGCAGCTTCACTGGTCTATAATGTTACACTGAAACTTTCATTGTTTGAACACTGAACACTGTTACTAAGAGTAGTATATTGGCACATTGCCGCTATATCATATATGATAACTCAAGATGTGCAACGAAATAGGAGAAAATTTGACTACCAGTCCCTTTGAAAAGTGAATATTTAACCAAAAATGGAAAAGAAAACCTCATCTTTGGTGTAGATGAGTTCAGAAATGAAATTTCTATTGTTTCCTGACCTTCAGAGTTTTCAAATGACTTGAGCAACTTATCACTGAAGCTAATACCATAAATTTCATGAAAGCTTCTACAGTTTTTTGATCGCCATGTGCTGACATTGAGCACTTGACTGTTTTTTTTCCATTTTAAGTTGTATATTCTCTTTTAAAAGGTTATCATATACGATAAAGAGGTGAAGTACCAATTACTACTTTTAGTAATAGTGCCTGATGATTGAGCAATGAAAATGTTGGTATTCTGATCGATGGATTGACCACTGGAGTTACAGTGGCCTATAGTCATATCATGACAATCAGTGTGCCTGTCTGTATTTTTTCAAGTGTTTCTTTTATCAGTGCTTTGTGCAACACTAAAGTCTTTTTCCATGCCTCTGGCCACTCTCAAATAAACAAATTGAAACAATATTCTGCAAAGAGAGAGAAATGAATCCTGTCACAATGACTATCATCACTCTTCAAAAAGAGTTTGACCAAGCTAGGATCTGAACTCAAATCTCAGGTTCTTTTAAACTACAGTGTATTTCAAGCTCCGAAAGTACATTTAATATGTCAAAGTAGTGAGTCTGTGTCATTCATGAATATGTAGGTTTCTCATACAGATCTAACGATTTTCAAGTAATTCTTGAGATACAGCTACATGTATGTGAGAAAAAGAATCTGACATTTGAGATAGAACTTTATTTAACTCTCAAGACAAAAAAATTAATGTTAGTAAGCTTGCTATAGGCTTCCTTGAGAACATTTTTCCCAGACTAGTTTAATAGAATTTTCTCTTGAACGGCAACTTATGTCAGATCTATATGTTGGGCGAGGGAGTTAGAAAGACAAGGCAAAGATCAATATTTCGATGACATTTATTCTGAAGTAATACCTTTGAGGTGCTCTCAAGTGTGGTTTTCTGAGTGGTTGGCGTGAAACCTTTTTCTGTGCGTCTGGCTTTTTCGATTTGGGTTGAGCTGACCATGGTCGTATTCCCTTTGTTCTGGCTGGAAGAACCCTATTGGGTACCTCTAATGCTGGTCCTACAGACAAGATTTCCGAAGATAGTATCAAATATAAATAAGCTTTGCTCTGGGGGTTTATTGCATTGCAAAATGTACCAATTAAGGTCAGCCTGTACACTCTGCTGACAACAAGGGTTGAAACTTTTTTCTATTTGTGAATTTTCTGCATGTCCAAAGACCATTCTACCTCATGATTTAGTCAGTCATTAGACAAAGACGGTTATATCACAGTGTTTTTACATGTACATTGTATTCTGTATCTTGATTTGCATTGGTTATCCACATTTCAAACTATTTTTTTCAATATTGTCTGCTGCAAAATAGTTTGACTTTTTACTAACCAATCCTGTGTTTCAATGGCCCTGTGATAGGAGGCTTTGAAAACATCGTATGAAAAGGAGAAAATGCTGATAACAAGCACATTATTCTTTTCTCATATCGTCTTATACCCTTTCAAAACAAATCCCATTTTCCCATTATTTGAGCCAGATCTATTAGTCATCTGCCAATGCTTTCAATTAACACAAATTTAAAATTTTACAGTTCTGTAAAGAATTAACAAAGAATTAATGAAAAGGATAGGGAAGGGGTTAAATTGCTTTGTGCCTCTCCCACCCCATTCCACATTTGGCCAAGTTCAAAAAAGGCCCAGCAATACCCCTGACATTTATCGATACCTTTTGCAGACTGGGGTCTTATAATGACTCTTCTTCCAACATCTTTGGCACTGTCCACTCTCTCAACATCATCATCATTGTTGATTGCTAACTTAGGAACTCGAAAGATTTTACCATGCGTTGGTGAATGTGCAAGTTCTGCATCAGGAAACTCCACTTTTTCTTCCATGGAAGTCCTGAAACACAGACTTCTCATTTGAAATTGTCCAGTATATGCAATGTTAGTTTGCATTGACATTTGTATAACGAACACTCTCACAGAAAGGGTTTTATCCCATACATGATGACTGTTGTCAGACTAAACCCTTTGTCAAACAATGCATTGATTATCTAGTAGCTCTTTACCAAATGTTAAAATTTTAGACCTGTCCAAATTTCTTTCCGCCTGGTCTAAAATTAGGAAGCAAAAAGAACCTACTTAGTAGCAAAAAGGGGCAGACAAATAACGGCCTTTCCTCCCACCCATAGAATAGTGCTAGAATTACTGCCTTTGCCATAAGTTGCTCAGCAGAAGTAAAGGGTATATGTGTTTTTAGAGACATGCGCATAAAGACTAAACTGAAGCAGCTGATTGATTGACTGTATGGTGTTTAATGCCGTTTTCAACATTATTTCAGTTATATCGTGGCAGCCAGTGCACCTATCCATGCTTTCCTGGAGTCTCTTTTACCAGTACTCTGCACAATTTTTCTTTCCAAGCCACTGGCTGCTTTCTCACATAATCATCATCCAGACAATGGTCAGCGGTGGGAGAGGAATGAATCCTGTCGCAGTGACTATCATCAATCCTCGGAAAGAAATTGGCCGAGCCAGGTGTAAACTGAAGCAGACAGAATTACCAGGTAGCAACCTTTTGCCACTACCAAAATTCAATTTTCAGGTAGCAAATTTGCCACTGTCTTGCTATTGCTAATTTCGAACCTGAATATCCAAACAATCTTCTGTATGTAAATTTTGCAAATTTATCAGATGAAGTTAACCTTAAAGTACTAATATATATACATTGAGTATGTTTAGAATCCAGAATTGGTTGAAATTCCTCATTCAGAACTTTTCCTTTTCACGCTAGTAGGATTGAGAATCAAATACAAAACAAATGCATATTGAATCATCACCATTTTTCTTCATTCAATTTTTCTTCCCCGGACAAAGTAGACCTTTTGTGTTAACCCTTTACCAAACAATCCTCGCTTTTAACGCCCCTATTTGAGAAAGCTTTTGAAAACATTGTGGGAAAAGGAGAAAATGCTGGTAACCAGCATTTTCTCCTTTTCCCATGTTTTCTACCCTATCAGAGGACTTAAACTCTTTTTCACTAATTTCGAGTTTGTCTTTTGTAAAGGTTTTGAATTTGGAAGGGTCTAAAATTTGTTGTTTGGGACAGGGTTAATTAACCCTTTACCACACAACAAAATTTTAGACCTGTCCAAATTAAAAGCACATGTAGATGACAGTTTTAATGTGGCTCATATGAAATGATTTTTCTTTGATAGGGTAGAAAACATTGTGGGAAAAGGAGAAAATGCTGGTAACCAGCATTTTCTCCTTTTCCCACAATGTTTTCAAAAGCCTTCTCTTTCAGGGGGCGTTAAAAGTCGTCATTGTGTGGCAAAGGGTTAAGACCCTCTACTGATATTTTGTTTCCACTCATTGGACATTCATGACATATCTGAAAAGTACATCGTCTACTGTTTTGCCATAATCCTAACAAACAATTTTATTATCCTAATTAAGAAGCATTCATTTATTAATTGAACATGCTTCAAAATATCTTTTTCATTTGGTCCAAATGGCTCACAAAGTCTACATAAGGATTTGCCCTTAGAAAACCACTCTCTTCAATCCAATGCTATATCATAAGGGACCCTACTGGATGATGAGACACTCATCTGCAGGGAATACTGAGTTGACTGGTCACTCAATTCCATAATGGATAGTCAACATGAATTAAGGAATAATACATGGGTATACCCCAAGATAACATTGTAGCCAAGGAGAGGTTACCCTAGCTACTAATTTCCCTGTCTGTCAGAGAGCACAAAAATGGTTGTGTGAATATAACGAAAATCATGTGCACCTTTCTGTTCTGTAAACATAGATTCTAAAACTCTGCCATCACAACTTAAGCATGCACATGACCTTGTACACCTAGCATCACCTACAAGGCTAGAAGTACAGTATCCTATCCAGAGGCACTGCCATTTGTAAAAGTATAAATTTTGTCATCTTGTTTACTATTTACCTCATAATCCTGACTTTTTAATGACCTTGAGTAAAAGACCTTTTGAAAACATCATCGGAAAAGGAGAACATGCTGGTAACCAGCATTTTCTCGTTTTCCCACAATGTTTACAACCCCTCACGGGTGAATTCTATTTTTGAGAGCTAGTCATTTTGTTGTCTGCAAATGCTTTTGATCTGGACCAGTGTAACGTTTTGTCATGTGATAAAAAGTTATGCACAAACAAGAGTAAGTGACACAAAGGAGATGTATTCAAGATTATATTCAGTTAAATGAAAACGTACTGGTTAACTTCCTGTGGTAATTTCCAAGGACCTAGGGAGGGATGGAAAGTATAAACAAACAGGTTTTTACGGGAAAAAAGACAATACAACTGAATTTTTGATGGCTATTATGCATGGGGACCCTGTCGACTGTCGAGACCACCCTTCAATATCACTCATTAGGCCATGCCACCATTAGGCACCAAGCGACTAACTCCATTCCACTGCAGTACGGTACTCAAAATCTACATAACTGCTCAGCACGAAAATTGACAAGAAATTACCCCATTCGGTTTTCGTCGATATAAACTACTTAATTTCTCGGACGAATTTCAAAAAATGTTTTCATGTTTCGTCTAACTTTTCTTGACTTCTTTATCACCAATGTAAACTTCATTCGGAACATTTGGAACTTTTCGCTTTCAAAGACGGTTAGCGGAGGTTTCGCTCAAAAGCAAGTTCGAGATCGAAGATTCGTCACAAACTGTTTCGCTACATTAAAAATTTCGTCCTTGGAAGTCTGGCGCCTCCCAAATATTGCTATATTCACTACCACGCTAAAAAACGGTTTGCAAAGTGTAACTGGTGAAGAACCTTAAAAAGTTCCAATTCAGTATCCAGGTCACACTGAGAGGACAAATATTTGTTTGGGCAATTTTTTATTCATGAACTGTAGGTCCCTGGATAGAAACCTCCAACTTAAAAACAAAGCATAATTGAAATCGCAAATAGTCAAGCATCCTGCATTATTGTAGATGAAGGCACAAATTTTATCAAAGCAAAAAAGAGCTGAGACAGAGGACTTTTGTACAGCTGTCAAATTTTTTACAAGTAATGTTGTATTCTTTGGACTGTACTTATAGCCAATCAGCCCCTATCTAATTATGAAGTACATTCACTAAACGAAAGTCAAAAACAGAAAACCAGGGAACACATATACAATAAAAAGAGTCCTATATGAATGTACATGTGAATGCAAGGCCCTGAGAATAAAACGCATGCACATTTTTGCCAATCGCAAATTACTATTTAATCATTTGAGACTGACAGGCTACCAAGAAACATGTCAGAAAGCCAGCTTATACAGCAAAGCCGAAAAACAGCCTCGAAATCGAAAAATCTTGCATGGTTATTTTACTGACTTACGAGAGATATATCTAGATCTATATCCATTTCACTATATTTGAAACTAAAGATGTTCGTTAGCCCTTCAGCCTATTCAGCTATTTGTCAATTTTCTGTATGTTAAAAGACATTCCTCATGATTCAAGCAATTGTTATACAAAATGAATTTTATGGATCCATAGTTATGTGATGACCTGTTCCGTATAATGCACCACAGAGATGCATGATGCCCCCTTTTGCCACAGCACAGTTCATTCTATTTCCATTTATTTCATCATTGATAAGGGGGTCTTCCGACGAGCCTGTTGGCTCAGTGGATATCGTACAGGGCTTGAAACCCAGAGATGGCATCCATAAATTCGACCAAATTCTTTCCAAGGGTTGATCGTAGTCACTGCAACAGTACCCATCCCTCGCTCACAGCTGATTATTGTTTTGATGTCTATGTGGAAATGCAGCCAATGGTTTGGAAATAATGTTGAGCAAAATACTGGCAACATAAACTCTAGAAACTCGGAGGTCCTACGTGGCTCAGTGGTAAAGTGTATGTGGGACTTGTAACCTTGCCCTGGGCTCTTAGCCACACTGGATCCACTGGGTTTTTCGTAGGAGTGTCCTTGGGCAAGACACTTCAGAGCCCTAGCCTAGTACTGGTAAAACCCAGGAAATATATGAATATGTGAGCTGTCGCCGTGATATAACCGAAGTAATGTTGAAAGTGGCGTAAAACACCATTCAATCAATCTAGAAACTCATGGAATGGTGTTCTAGTTGCCATGATATAACTAAATAATGTTAAAAAAAGTGTTTAACTCTAAAACCAAATATAAAACACTTAGTAAATACTGATATTTCACATATTGATTTCAACATGTAATGGGGTCCCCACAGGTTCAGTTGTAAAGCAAGTTTGTTTTGTAACCAGGGTTCATTTTCAGCAAGCATCCTTAAGAACATTCTTGGTCTCATTCTCCAGAATTTTCTAAGTTTGAAAGTAACATGGTAACCAAATGGTTTAGCCAATCAGAAGTTGTGTTACTTTCAAATTCAGAAAATCTAAGATATATATATTTAATAACAATTGGTGTATAAGGCCTAAGGAAAAACTGTTTTTATCCCCAATAGAGGGGCTGGTCATATGGGAGTGTCCTTGGGCAAGGTGCTGTTGGGCCCCAACCCGTGCTAGTGACAAGCATTTTCTTTTTTTGTTTTTGAAAACATGAAGCTGCCTTTAACATTTTCTCCTTTTTTCCCACAATATTTTGTACCCTATTTAAGATTAATCCCATCATTTGATACACATTGAAATTGTCAAATGCAAGTGAGCCATCCTCTGGCAAAAGGGGCTTAACTCTTTCCCAAATGACAAAATTTTAGACTTGTCCAAATTGAAAGCATTTGCAGACGACAAAATAAATTTGACTCAAAAATAGAAACTTGACTTTAGAAAAGTAGAAAACATTGTGGGAAAAGGAGAAAATGCTGGTTACCAGCATTTTCTCCTTTTCCCACAATGTTTTCAGGTTTCTTCCTCTGGGTCGTAAAAACCAGGGATTGTTTGGTAAAGGGTTAATGCATCTCCTTGATGCATTATACTAAGCAAGTTGTCACATTATTACGCATCCATAATTATAATCCATTTTGTCTTACAACCTACCGAACACTGAGGTAGAATGATCCTTGGAAATGCAGAAAATCCTACCAAAAGCAAAAAGTTTCGACCAAGGTCAGCCTGTCCAGACTGCGTAGGTTGACCTCAGTTGATTTTTTTGCAGATGCATTAAACCCCCTTTTCACAGAGCATGGCTTAAATTTAGTCTGGTGAAGAATAAACTGTAGATGAGCTTAACATTGATTTTGCAATTACACCTTTTGTCTAAATTGTTTTGAATATATTTGAGCCATGCTTTGTGAAAAGAGGGCTTGATGCATATGCTTAATGCATATGCAAAAAGTATCATTTCAGGTCAACCTGTGCAGTCCACACGGGCCGTTGACCTGGGCCAAAACTATCGGTATTTGCTTTTGGTAAATTTTCTGTAATCACTATCCCTTTGTAAGGATCATTCTACCTACGGATCCAGTCGATTGTCAGACAAAACGGATTTTATGGAACCATGATTATTGGCCTGCAACATGCGAAAATGGGCATTTGGATATTTGCGTAAAGTGTCATCCCGGATCAGCCTGCGCAGTCCGCGCAGACTGATCCGAGACGACAATTTACAACTACATTCGATTTTGTACTACAACAGACATGCATGAAAGAGAAAATTGCATAAAAGCGGAAAGTGTCGTTTCGGATTAGCCTGCGCCAACTGCGCAGGCTGATCCGAGACAACACTTTACGCAAATGTCCGAATGCCCCTTTTCGCGTGTTGCAGGCCATATGATGACTTGCTTGGTAGGATGCATCAAGGATATGCATTAAACACCCTTTTGCCAGAGCATGGCTCATTCATCAGACCCTGATTTATGTAAATTTTCCATACTTTACAAGGATATTTTCAAGTGGTCTGTTCCAATCTTGTTTTAGTGACCTTTTTACAGACAGTGTAGATCAATATCAGACTGCACGATGTGCAGTCTGATCTTGGATCTACACTGTCCGATAAGGCAATACTTTTCCTCCCCAACATAGTTTTGAAGTAGCATTATTTGAGTTTGGACTAGCTATCAGCTTGAAAGTTTCATTTAACTTATCTAGCAGATTAAGAGTAAAGACTCTTCCATTATTTAAAACATTCGCTGGCAAAACTATAAATAGTGATGGAATTTGTCTTTGAATGGGGAGAGAACACTGTGGGAAATGGAGAAAAGAAAATGCTGGCTACCACTCTGTCCCCTTGAATATCGATATTTTGTTTACCCTATATCTATCTAATATTGATGGTTTTTTAAACTTGTGTTCAGCAAATTTATTTCGTTAGGCAAGGATTGAAAGGAAGAATTATTGACAGGAGCTGGTCAAATTTGAATATTCGCTCTCTCTCTCTCTCTCTGGGAAAACTATGTGACAATAACAATATCTGTGCATTTTATGTACTACGGGCCAGTGGCCTTATTTACCTTATTTACAAAATAAAGAAATCTTAATCTAAGTCTGTCTCTGTCTGTCTGTCTGTCTGTCTGTCTGTCTGTCTCTCTCTGTTAAACACATTTTCAACATTATTTCAGATCTATAGTGGCAGTTTGTACTCCCATCCATTCTTTCATGGACTTCTTATAAACAGCTCTTGCACAATATTCTTTCCAAGCCTTTGACCGCTTTCCCATATTTTAGACTGGTCAAAAATTTCAAACTGGTCCAATTCCAAGGCATTTGCAAACGACAAATGAAATAATGTCAAAATGATGAGATTTGTCTTTGAAAGGATAGAAAATATTGTGGGAAAAGGAGAAAATACTGTTTCTCACAATGTTTCCAATACCTTTCTTCCTTTAGGTCTTTGAAACTCGGAAATGTGTGGTACTTTTTACCACTGAACTTAAAATTAGAGTTACCGATATTTATGGAAAACATTTGCAGACATCATTGTGCGGAAAAGAAGAAAATACTGATAAACAGCATTTTGCCTATTTCCAACAATGTATTCAAAAGTCCCCAAGAGTCCCTAAATGAAGGAACCGGTTGGAAAAGGGTTTATACAGGTTTGACTGTACTTGCACCTCTCTCTCTCTCTCTCTCTCGGGCCTTTTGGAGACGTTCAGGGATTCAACATGTTGAGTAATAATAATCCCAAATACATGTACATAATGTAGGCCTTATTCCAAACCTTTTTTTATGTCTGTGGAATAAAATGGCGCACTATGAATAATGATAATGAATGTTTTTGTTGGTTTTTTTTTTTCGCAGTGAGTGCAGATCAAGATTAGCCTGCATATACCTGTAGTCCAAATCTACACTCTCTGCTACTCTATCAGTACCTTCAGTCATATAGATTTAAGTACCAATACGAATATGTAAGAGTTGGCAATTCAAATCTGGCAGGAAAAGGGTTAACTCTCCACCACATGATCTCTAATGACCCTGAGGAAGAAGTCTTCAAAAAACATTGTTGGAAAAAGGAGAAAATGCTGGTAACCAGCAGAAACGTTGGAAAAGGTAACCAGCATTTTCTCCTTGTTCCACAACAGTTTTTAAAGGCTTCTTCCTCATGAGTCATTAAAACTCGGGATTGTGCGGTAAAGGTTTAAATTCTAAGGGCATCGCGAGACTGAAACGGGAGGATGCAGGAAACATAAAAAGTCATGACTTAAATCCATTTTGTCAAAGGCAGAAAATTTACCGAGGGCTCAGTGTGTACGTACACCTTTTGCAGATGAGTTTGTTGCACTCTCTCTGTCGTGTTCTATCCATGGCTCTTACACTCTATCGTGTGCTAGTCATCTCCTACTTACTCACTGTCCATGTGTCAGACATTCATTTATCTGTTATATTTCTCTCTCCTTTCATCTTTACATCATTTTCTCTTTGTTCACGCACTCTTTCTTTCCATCATTCTCTCTATCTTTCTCTTCTTCATTTATTCTTTCCATATTTTTGTCTTTGTTCAATCATTCATTTCCATCAATCAATCATCCATCACCTACTTACTCACTGTCCATGTGTCAGACATTTGTGTATCTGTGTCAGACATTCATTTGTCTCTGTTATATTTCTCTCTCCTTTCACTCATTTTGTCTTTACATCATTTTTTCTTTGTTCACACACTCTTTCTTTCCATCATTCTGTCTTCTGTGTCAGACATTCATTTGTCTCTGTTATATTTCTCTCTCCTTTCACTCATTTCGTCTTTACATCATTTTTTCTTTGTTCACTCACTCTTTCTTTCCATCATTCTGTCTCTTTTGTTCACTTTTTCCATCATTATATCTTATCATTCACTCTATCTTTCCATCATTCTCTCTCTCTCTGTTCAATCATTCTTTCCATCAATCTATCTCTCCCTCTCTGTTCACTCGCACCACCATTCTCTCTCTTTGTTCACTCATTTACTCTTTGCAACATTCTCTCTCCCTTTGTTCACTCCTTCTTTCCATCGTTCTTTTTTTCTTTGTCCACTCACTCATTCTTTCCATCATTCTCTTTTCACTCACTCTTTCCATTATTTCTCTTTCTTTCCCACTCATTCTTTCTATTATTTTCTGTCTTCACTCACTCTCACTTTTTTTTTTACTTTGGACAACCCCGGAATCGAAACCGGGAATCCGTGACACAAGGCCGCAATCATAACCATTTGACCACAGTGGTCGTTGTGAAAGCCTATTCAATACATTAATTTAAACTCAATATTCGCACCTTTTAAGCCCCTGAGGGCCATTACCCATAATGCAAAGCTTATGTGTTTATTTGTTTAGTATTATCCAATACGTATTCTACGGTTGAAAAATATTTTTCTGCATATATGCGAACACGCACATGCAGAGACATACAGACAAAATATAAATTCATACAAATAACGTGAGTAGAACAACAACGAAATGAAGAAGGACAGACAGACAGATACAAAATATTATCCAGCAATTGCCATAGACAAGGTTATAGACGGAGGGCAGGCACATGTCACTTAATTTTGAAATGATTTTGTACTTTGGCTTTTTGCTACTGCATGAAAAGATCCATGTCACTCAAAAATGACTCCTGGACTGATTTGGGCTGATCATTGTTTCCACGTTAGTTATGCGGGAGAGCAGCCAGTGGCTTGCAAAGAATATCGTGCGAAGTACGGGTAATAGAAGCTCCGGGAAAACATGGATAGGTGCACAGGCCGCCACGATATATAACTGAAATAATGTTTAAAAAACGGTGTTCATTTTTTTCTGAACTGTGTTCATATTCTAATGTAAGACTGACGCTGTTACTTGGCTAAAAAAAAAAAAAACTCTGAGGAACGGATAGCTCGGTGCTCTAACTGCCGTTATGTGACTGAAATAATGTTGAAAACAGGCTTAACCATATAACCATAACTCTTATTTTTAGACCTACTCAATCCTCTTCTACCCAGTCTGATCTTGATCAACTTATTGTACAACTGACTTTATGTATACCCTTTACCAAACAATAACGTATTTAAACGATCCTGAAGAATAAAGCTTTTGAAAACGTTGTGGCGAAAGGAGTAAATGCTGGAAACCAGCATTTTCTCCTTTTCCCACAATGTTTCATTGCCCATTTGAAGAAAGACACAATCACTTGATCCAATCCAATTTGTCGTCTGCAAATCGTTTCAGTTTTGACAGATGTAAAAAATTGTCTTCTGGTAAAGATCGGTCAACTACTTATGTGATAACTTGCTTGGTATAATGCGTCACGGAGATGCAGTAAACCCTCTTTGCCAGAGCATATTTCAAACATGTGAATACTTTTCCTCTCTCGGAATAAACGGCAGATGTCTGACTAGCTTTGGATAAGCCTGGTAGCTCAGTCAAGAACTTACAGAGGCCACTGGTTCGAATCCCCTACTTGGCCGATTTCTTCTCAGGTATTGGTTATAACCGTTGCGACAAGATTCATTTCTCTCTCAACACTGATAACTGCTTCGAAAATGGTTGTGTGGGAAAGCAGCCAGTGGCTTTGGAAGAATAATGTGCAAGGTACTGGTAAAACAAACTCGCAGATACTATGGATAGCTGTACTGACTGCCACGATATAATCTGCGCTGTCCGCAAAAGGTCTTCTTCTCGCGCTTAGCACCAAGAGGATTAAAAGATTCATATAAGAACAATAAATGCTGTATAAAATTGCCAACCAGTATACGAGTTGTCTCCCTTGCACTGACATGCATTGGTTGATTTACAGTCACGGTTTTCATTTCTTTGCCACACAATTCCGAGCTTTCATGATCCTGATAGAGAAGGCTATGGTATCCAGCATTTCCTCCTTTTCCCACAACGTTTTCTACCCTACCACAGAGAAATCTCATTGGATTTGTCGTCTGCATCTTCTAAAAGAAACTTCAGGAAAGTATAGATTGATGCACTTGGCGCCGCGATATACGTGAAATAATGTTGAAAAAGGCGTTAATTCTACCGCACAAAGAGAGAGAGCGTAGGACTCGTAAAAACCACATTTCGGGTCACTTGAGGGTGTGGGTTCGATTCCCAGGACTGGCCATATGAAATTACTAATAAGCTTTCGGATGAGACATTTAACTGCGGTCCCGTATGACAGTGCACGTTAAAGAACCGGGCGTAACTTAGGATGGGTTTCGTCCTGTATCTGCACTATCCCCCGTAACAAAACTAACAACCTTCAGGAGCGTCGCCCATGTGGGCAACCGGTGGCGATGATAAATGAACGCGAATTCAAACAATCAAATCAAATGTGGCTCAGATTTTGAAGTTGGTCTGAGATAGGGTAGAAAACATTGTTGGAAAAGGAGCAAATGCTGGTTACAAAAGCCTTCGACATCAGGATCATTAAAGCTCGAGGAATTGTGTGGTAAAGGGTTTAACACCATACAATAAATCAACCAATGCATCGAATGCCGTCAAACGCAGTCATCTTGGTTTATACTCTAGCACAAGGGAGGCAACTCGTATACTGGTCGGCAATTTCTATACAGCAGTTATTGTTCTTATATGAATCTTTTAATCCTCTTGTAGCTATGTGAGAGAAAAAGACTTTTTGCGGACAGCATAGATTAAGATAAGACTGAACTGAAAGTGCAGATTGATCTTGGATCTCCAATGCCTGTTAAGGCGATATTTTTCCCCTAAACAAATTTTCTGGAAATAGCAAAATTTGGCTTCTTAATATCAGCCTGAAAGTTTACTTATTTAGCAGGTTAAGGGTTAAAACCTGCTTTGTTTTATAATGCATTATTGTATCATTAAGATTGTAACAAATATATCGAGGCAGTCAGTAAAGCCTGGGGGGAGGGAGGGAGTTTCGGAGGACTGGGCAATTCGAACCAGTGGCCTCTGTAATTTTTTGACTGAAATACCAGGCTGATCCATAGCTAATCAGACATCTGCCGTTTATTCCAAAAGATGAAAAGTGTTCAAATATTTGAAACATGCTCTGGCAAAGAGGGTTTACTGCATCTCCGTGAAGCATTATACCAAGCAAGTCATCACATAAGTGGTCGTTGGACATGCAGAAAATTGGCTGATCTTTACCAGAAGACAAACTTTTACACCTGTCAAAACTGAAAGGATTGCAGACGACGGATTAAATTGGATCAAGTGATGGTATCTTTCTTCAAGATAAGAATTATAGCAGTTTTAGACATTATTTAGTCATATATCGCGATGGCCTGTGCACCTATCCATGTTTTCCCGGTGCTTCTATTACCAGTACTTTGCACGATATTCTTCGCAAGCCACTTGCTGTTTTCCCGCATAACTAACGTGGAAACAATGATCAGCCCAAGTTTTAGACAGGAGTCATTTTTGAATGTCATGGATCTTTTTCATGCAGCGTCAAAAAGCCAAAGTACCCAACCATTTCAAAATTAAGTGACATGTGCCTGCCCTCCGTCAATAAACGTTGTCTATGGCAATTGTTGGATAATATTTTGTGTCTGTCTGTCTGTCTGTCTGTCTGTCTGCTTGTGTCGGTCTGTCTCTTACTTTGTCTTTGCCTCTGTTTTTATTTCTCTATGTTTCTCTGTCTCTCTTTCTCTCTGTCTATTTGTCCCTCTGTCTCTGTCTGCCTGGCGTGCTGTCCAGCTGTCTCTCCTTCTTCATCTCGTTGTTGTTCTTCTCACGTTATTTGTAAGAATTTATATTTTGTCTGTATGTCTGTGCATGTGCGTGTTCGCATATATGCAGAAGAATATTTTTTAACCGTATAATACGTATTGGATAATACTAAACAAATAAACACATACGCTTTGCATTATGGGTAATGGCCCTCAGGGGCTTAAAAAGGTGCGAATATGAAGTATAAATTAATGGACTGAATAGGTCTTCTCAACGACCACTGTGGTCAAATGGTTATGATTACGGCCTTGTGCCTGGGATTCCGGGTTTCGTTTCCGGGGTTGTCCGAGGTAAAAATAAAAAAAAAAAATGTGAAAGTGAGTTAAGAGAGAGAATGATGGAAAGAGTGAGTGGGTGGAGAGAGAGAGAAAAATAGTGGAAAGAGTGAGTGATTGAACAGAGAGAGAGAGATTGATGGAGAGAGTGAGTGAGTGAGTGAGTGGCCAGAGAGAGAGAAAATGATGGAGAGAGGGAGTGAACAAAGGGAAAGAATGATGGCAAGAGTGAGTGAGTGAACAAATAGGGAGCTGAATGACGCAAAGTATGAGTGAGTGAACAAAGACAGAGAGAATGATGGCAAGAGAGAGTGAGTGAGCGAAGAGAGACGGAAAGAGCTGTAACTAGTGAGTTAAAGGAGAGAAAGACAAGATAAAAAAGTGGGACAGAGAAAAGTAACGGAGAGAGCATGGACAGAGAGTAAGAGTACAGGGAAAGAGCACGACAATGATAGAGTGTGAGTGTCAGTAACAGAGCCATATGCATGGGTAAATTTGGTTTATTGCATCTGCATGGCCAAGGATCATTCTACCTTATGATACAGTCGTGACTTTTTACGTGGTTTCCATCATTCCCCCATCAGTCTCGCGAAACGTTACTCCTCAGGGTTGGAAAACTAGGGTAAGAGGTTTAAAAAAAATCGAATATGTATGGAACATATAAAAACTAATAAGGCAGAGTCAAGGAAAATTGACAGAACCAATAAAAGACGTAGAGCGATAAAATAAAACTATATAATGATACATGACGATACATCGTTATTGAATAGGCCCCTGCCAGGGTCCTAGTCGAAAACAAGGGGCCTTTTTCGCACGGCATAGATCAAAGATAAAACTTCACCAAACGTGGAGTCTGATTTTTGTTATTTGTACTCTCCGCTAATTTGTTACATATTCTGGTCCAAACAACCTGTAATTAGCAATATTTTGACTGTTTTTTTTTTCAAAATTGACAATGTCAGTTTCGCACAGTCATAGTGTTACGATGAATAAGATTACTAAAACGACAACGTATTCATAGTTTATCTCTTTTATTATAAGTACGAGTATTTTAGGTTTAACATTTGTTTATCCATATTTCTTTTTAATCTAATTAATTCAAAAAATAATGAACAAACACACAGAAAAGCTACGTGCATACAGTATAACAGTATTAAAATATAGGAGCCATGCTTTGTAAAAAAAAAGGGGGGGGGGGCTCAATGCATCTGCAAAAAGGGTCGAAACATTTTGCTCGTTTCAAAAATTTCTGCATGCCAAAGGAACCATTTTACCTCCAGATTCAGTCAATTGTTAGAAATAGATTCATAATTATGTGATGACTTGCTTGGTACAATGCATTAAGGAGATCCATTAAACCCCCTTTTTTTCAAGAGAGCATGGTTCATACATAAGAAATATAATAGCTCTGTATTATAGAAATCAGGGCTTCTGGAAAAGAGGAGTGAATTTAAAGAATGATAATTCAGAAAGAAAACATCATTAAACATAGAAAAAATGCTTGTTTTTATGTATAATATATCTCTTACGTTCCGAAAACTTTTGAATTTCATGTGCTGCGAAACGTGCAAAAGAAAGGAACGAAATTAATATAAACAAGAAATATCTTTAAAAAACGATAGACGGCGTAAATTTTCCCGCAATATATAGGCAGGAGCGCTTAAAATAAACACGTCTTTATTTTTTACCAATCAAAAGTTTCTATATATTCATTTGTTATCAGTACAAAAAAAATAAGTCAAAAGCCAGCAAGCACATTCAGCTACGCCGAAAAAGTTATTGTTTTCCTAGTTATACACGTGTCCTACAGATCTAAGCCTACTAACAAAATAACAAAAAATAACAAAATAACAACAAATAAAATGTACATATTTACATATAAATTTCCAAACATATATTTACAAACACAAAACAACTGTATATATTTACCCGTTTCTTAAAACAAAAAAAAACCACACACTTTTCATTCGATCGTACACGGTCGAAGGTCAGTAAAGTTCTTATCAGATAACTCTGTTTCCCACAGAGTGATGGCACATAATGAGTTTTATTAACTCTTAGGCTACGAAGCACGACTCACTGACCTTTTGCGGACAGTGTAGATCAAGATCAGACTGCACAGAACGTGCAGTCTAATCTTGGATCTACACTGTCCGATGAGGAGATATGTTTCCTCCAAAGATACCTTTGAAATAGGAAAAATTAGGGTCTTACAATGGGCTTGAAAGATTCATAACTTTTGTTTAACAGGATAAGGGTTAAAATTTTACGTCTTACAGCAAAGAGACCTAAAATATTTACACGGTAGTTACATTTTCCAAATAAGACACAATATCATGTACATGTATTTACAAAACCACAAAACTGTACATATCTACACATTTTCATCATAACTTTGGTCCCACATAGTTATGATTACTAAAGCTCTCATTACAGACAAAAGCTTGTTTAATATAAGGAATACTTTACAAAATGATTGCACATAACACAGCGGTTAACTTTAGAGTAGTTTTTATACATCAACTTCCATTTCGTTTGAAATATGTACAGAATTCTTCACAACCTCTCGGTTTGCACTCCAGGCGTAATCGTATTTAGTTAGGAACTGCTTCACGTCATTCTTAGCACGTTTTCCCGCCAATAAAGTCCTTCTAATATACACTTTACATCCATGTTTGATGACGTCATCAAGTTGGCTTCTGATACTCGACTTACCAAAAAGTCTTCTTTCCCAGTTTTTACCACAATCAAATCCTTTCAAAGAGCATTTTGTAAATACAACAAACTTTTTCCCACATGCTTTGCTCTGAACAGCTACTTCATAAAGAGCAGGGGTATCGGTCTTTCCACTGAAAATCTTGGGCACTCTGTATCCAGTACCCGCACGTGCCCGTGTCGTGACGTCATTCTGTTCAGGCGATATGGCCAAACACCATTTGGACCAGGGTAATCCACTAAGCATGAAGTTGTTTTCAGGAACTTTTTCTCGTCGTAGTTTTGGAAGATTTTTCATGTGAAATTTGTCAACAGGTTTTGGAGCCTTGAAAGCCTTTGGTGCTATTTTAGCCTTTGTGAGACCTGCTTTCTTAACTTTTTTGGCTTCCACAGTTGTTGGTGGTTTTGAAGCTTTAATCACCTTAGGTGCAGCCTTCTCAGCCTTTGTTGGTGACCCACTGGGAGAAGCAACGTCAGCAGAATCTCTCAGTCCAACAAATAAAACATTCAGATCTTTGTGTACTGGTCCACATCTCGCTCTCACTTCCTTTTCATAATTTTCCAGAAAATCCGCTCCCCTTTCTCTGTAGCAAACAGCCATTAAAAAGTCAAAGATATTCTTGAAATCTTCCAAACGTAAATGTTGTCCGTCTGTGCGTTTGGCAATGTCCTCGTAAAACTTCTCACTGTCACCGTAGTTTTTACACTGAACTGCGTAAATCCGAACCCCAATGTCGCCTAGCGCATCGGCTTCTTTTCGCCAGTCTAGCTTCAGTTTGTTCTGTGGATAGTTAGGTTCGTGCGGGTTGCAGTCTCCAATCATGACTAGAGCTCTCTGGGACCCCGGTGACCATGACAACTTTGTTCTCACCTCGTGTAGCACCAGCTCGTAGCACTCATCTGAGTCGCCACCTCCTGTTTGTTCCACATTCTTGGCAAAGTCGCATAACTCCACGACATTGTCGGTAAAATCGACAAATTTTGTGACATAAGTATGGCTGTCACAGTAGTCTCCATGTGCAAAGATAGCGATCTTGATGCCTGGTATGTCGGCCTGCAGTCGCTGTACCATGTCAGCAACACGGCTTCTGACTTCATCCAGACAACTACACATACTGCCTGTTGTATCAAAGGAGAACACGATTTCCATTGGACCATTTGGAAGAGCCATCGTTATTATCTACAATATCTGAAATAAAAGAGAACAAAATTAAGCATACTTCAAATATACGTTGCTTTAGTTTAAACATATTTTATTGCCGTTTTTATATACAAATTTATACAATATACATTCAATACACGAAAACATATATATGTGTCGGGCAAAAGGGTCTGGCCACAAGTTCTCACAACTTAATTTCGGCCATTCCCTTTGAACAATCTACAAACAATGAGTCTTCAATTATTTTAAAATTATCAAGTGTATATTGCCTCAAAAAAAAAGAAGAAGAAGACACTTATATTCCAGTCATAACATTAATTCTTTCAAGTGTTACATTGGTGGATAGGGAAAAAAAATGAAAACATTGGATTATAAAATTCCTGTAGGAAAACTCATTCAATAGACCTATATTAAAACATAATAAGCCCTACGCTCTAGATATCGATACACAAAGATCGTCTGCAGCAAGATTAATAGAATTCATAGTCGCAAATTTATCATTAAATGTCATGAATTGTGTAAATTTTGTAAAATTACATTTGAAGTGATAGTAAAATTCATAGACTACCTTGAACAGCGTTTTGTTTCCTAAACTGACTGCTTCCGATTCGTTGGGAGTTGAGTCTACTTTCAGTTTGGTTAGACATTTTGGTTCGAAGCTTCTATATATATATACTTAACTACTTAACAAGTGCGCATGTCTGTCATACAAGCAACAACCGGCAGAATGTCCTCAGTGCGCATGGCCGATAAATAGCAATATGTCATATTCTATTATTAGATTTTGGCACATGCGCAGACGAATAATTTTCATTGATGTATTCGACCTACTTACTCCTTGATTTTACAGTTTAATATGTCCTTTCTTTAAAAACATAAAAAGTTTCTTGTCGCACAAATGCTGAAAAATTTTCTAAAATTATATAAACTGCTTCTGGCATTCATATTTTTTTGCGACCTTGACCAATCCCTGTCGGCCAACCAGGCACGTAGCCAACAAGGTCAAGTCGATCATTTAAATAGCGGTTACCCTTTACGCATTATAATTAACCTTTTCAGTGAAATATGCGAAAGCGTTGTCTTTTGCGGACGGCATAAATCAAGATCAGACTGCACAGAACGTGCAGTCAGAGCTTGGTTCTATACCGCCAGCTTTTGTTAAGTCAAGTCTGTAAGACAAAAAATATCTGAATTCCAGTGGATTGTATTTTAAGCAGTCGACTGACTGATGGGTTAGAAGTAAAAACGGATCAGAAAAATATCTAGGAAAATTCAGTTTGCTTTAAATATGAGTTAACTTGTAATTTCGTCACTGTACATATATTTTAAGTGAGTCCCTTTCAAATTATGCAAGTATCAAGGCAAAAGGAATGGGTCATCTTTGTTCATTGTGTTGCAATGTAAGAGAAAACGAGTAAAGGATGTGATAACTGATTGAATTTAACAATTAATCCACATTTAGTTTCTTTTAGCCCTTTACCACACGATCCTAAGTTTTAACAACCCTAAGAAAGAAGTTTTTTGAAAACATTGTGGGAAAAGGAGAAAATGCTAGTAACCAGCATTTTCTCCTTTTCCCACAATGTTTTAAAATGCCTACTTTGTCAGCGGCCGATAAGTCTCATAGTCTACTTGCATTTCTTTCATTCAATCCTATCCTCTGAATATTTGTGAATAAATGCAGTCAAGGACAAAATCCTATTATGAGAATCTACTGGATAATTCTTTGTCGATCTGTCTATCTTTAAGGACAAAAATACTGTAATCATCTACATACTTGACTCAGTAGCAGACGATAAAATTTTAGACAAATCCTAATAGAAAGTATTTGCAGATAAAAAAATTATGCATGCGTCAAATGATTGAATTTGTCTCAGAAAGAATAGAAAACATAGAAAATGTTAGTTACCAGCATCACCGGCAGCAAAGTTTTTTTTTTATTTCGTTGGAGTTTCCTTGGGCAAGATAATTTAGAGTTCTAGCCTAGTACTGGTGAAACTCAGGACATAAATGAATAAGCGGGCTTCGCCGTGATATGACTGAAAAAATGTTGAAAGTAGCGTAAAAAATCTCCCTATCTGGAGTATACTTAGGTAAAAGAAGAAACAAGTAGCAGTAATCTCCCTTCGATAAGATTTTATTTACTGTGATTTTACTGAAAAGATATTCTTCGTATAAATAAACCTTATCCTGCTAATTAAGTGAAATGAAAATTTCAACCATACAATTAAACCCCACATTTTGCTATTTCAAAGGTATTTGAAGGGATAAAAATCTTAATAACGGACAGTGTAGATCCAAGACCTGACTGCACGTTCTGCACAGGTTGACATGAATCGAAACTTTTTGCAGATGAATTAATTTCCTTTTTCACAGAGTATGGCTCAGTTTGTTTGTTTGTTTGTTTGTTTGTTCGTTCGTTCTTTCGTTCGTTCGTTCGTTTGTTTGTTTGATTGCTTGTTTGTTTGTTTGTTTTTAATCTTACAATCCTTTTTCTCCTTCGTCGGGACGGTCTTGTTAAATATTAGTATGGGATTCGTTTAGCACTCTTGAGAAACTACCTATAGTTCCGACTGCAACTGACATCATAATTCCGCTATTAAGTGAGGATTTCTGTACAAATTTTGTTTTATAGGTCATATCATGGCGACAGCTCACTTGTTCATGTCTTTCCCTGGTTTTACTGGTACTAGGCAAGGGCTCCGCAGTGTCTTGTTCCTTACCATACGACAAATTTTTACACCTATCCAATTTGAAAGCATTTGCAGACGACAAAGACTACAAAGTATTTTCTGACGAAATACAAAGTTCAGCTCAAATAATGGAATTTGTCTCTCATATTATTGAAAACATTGTTGGAAAAGGAGAAAATGCTGGTTACCAGCATTTTCTCTTTTCCCACAATGTTCACAGAAAACCTTCTAACTTCAGTTCGTTTAAACTAGGGATTGTTTGGTAAAAGTTAAAGAACACTACCACCGCCGCATCTGGGATGATCAATCTCAGGATCTGGCGCTAGGTTAGAACAAGGCTTTATCCAAGGGCACTCTCATGTGACAACCACCTACAACATGTTATAAGGAGTCACATAGAATCAAGATTAACGTTTGTTAAGTCGTGCGGGCTCAAATCGGAACTAACATTAGAAAATTTAAAGACCAGTTAATTTGGCAGGTAGATCAAGATCAGACTGCACAATGTGTAGCCTGATCTTGAGTATACTCTGTTAAAACCTATTGTGTGATGTGGGAAAGCAGCCAGTGGCTTGGAAAGGGTGTTGCAAGGATTGTTGGTAAAAGAAAGTTCAGGAATGCATTGGTAGTTGTACTGGTCGCTGTTATATGAATGAAATAATCATAAGAAGGGCATTAAAAACAAACAAATAAGCCATGCACTAGCAAAAAGTATCGCCCCAGGTCAGCCTGCGCAGTCCGCTTTTGGTTCTTTTTGCGTCTGGTGTATTTTCTGGATATCCAAGGACGTTTCTACCTCATAGTTCAGTTGGCTGTTCGACAAAATGGATTTTATGGATGCCTTATTATGTGATGGCTTGCTTGGTTATATGTAGCAAGGAGATGCATTAAGCTCCCTTTTGTCAGAGTATAGCTCGAGTACTTGAAAATTGTGTAAGGAAATACATGTATTTGGTCTTGAAATCCATTTTTTAAGTCTCTTTTCCATAACTAAAGATAAGTGGGTGCAGTATTCACCAACCATTATAAATGTGGTCATAAATTTCCAAGACTAGTTATCTGATTGGCTAAGGGGCTCTGTTTCGGCCCACAGGGTGTCTAGTATTTGAATTGGTGGCACTATACTGGACTTGAAACCCACGGGTAGCTGATTAACTCCTAGCTTGGTTGAATTCTTTCCGAAGATTGATGATAGTCATTGCGATAGGATTTAGTCCTATTTATGATTGATTGATTTAATGGAGTTTTAACAGCTAAGGTCATATCACGGCGGTCAGTGCAACTACGCATGTGTTTCCTGTGTTTCTCACACCAGTACTGACACAACTTTCTTTCCAAGTCACTGACTACTTTCTCACATGCATCAGAGGTGAGGGGCGAAAAGTCGCCGGAAAGAAAGTTTGCCTCAACCGGGTATCGAACTCACAACCTCCAGGTCACGAGTCTACTACGCAAACCACTGAGCTATCCGGGCGTGCCAGTCGTCTTTAAACGTCTCACCGCTGATCATCGTTTCAACGATAGTTATGCGGGAAACCAGCCTGTGGCTTGGAAGGATATTGTGCGAAATACTGATAAATAGACTACTCCAGGAAAGCATGGGTGGGTGCACTGGTCGCCGCGATATAACTGATATATTGTTAAAAAAAAGTCTAAACACCGTATCCTGAGGTGAAAGCCTTTTGCAAACATGTGTGAAAAGGAGAAAAAGCTTTTTAACCAGCATGTTTTCCTTTGCCCACGACGTTTTCTACGCTTTCACAAGCAAATTACATCATTTGAGTCACATTTAAATTGTTGTCTATAAAGGTTCTCAGTTTGGGCGAGTTTATAAAATTTTGTCGTCTTTTGTAGTTCTTGGCTAGCCAACTAATTTGTATGATCGAAGATGGAATAATTTTTATCCACCCTTAACTCTTTAAGTTGACCCTTTACCGTACAATGCAGCCTTTTAACGACCCTGGGAAAGAAGCCTCTTGAAAACATTGTAGAAAAAGGAGAAAATGCTGGTAACCAGCATTTTCTCCTTTTCCCACAATGTTTTCTACCCTATCAAAGAAACATTGCATCATTTGAGCCGCATTGAAATTGTCGTCTGCAAATGCTTTCAATTTGGACAAGGCTAAAATTTTGTCGTCTGGTAAAGGGTTAACAAACGATAAAATTTCAGACTGGTCCGAATTAAAAGCATTTTCAGACGACAAACTAAATGTTGCAATAGGAATTGATAATCAGGATATATTTCTTTTGGAGGGTAGAAAATATTGTGAGGAAAAAGAGAAAAAATTCTGGTCACCAGGATTTTCTCCTTTTTCTCGCGAAAGTTTTTTTTTTAAAGTCCTTTTCCTTGGGGTTCGTTCAAACTCAGGACTGTGGGGTAAAGGGTTAAAATGCTATACGATTAGCCCTTTACCCGATAATCACTGGTAACCAGCATTTTCTCCTTTTCCAACAATGTTTTCTACACTATCAAATACAAATCCCGAAGTTTGAGCCACCTTTTATATGCCGTATGCTAATGGTTTCAATTTGGACTAGTGTAGAATTTTGTTGTTGGTAAATAGGGACATTTAAAGCCAATTGAAAATACTAGAAACTGCAATTTCAGAATTTTTATTCCATTTATCCTCTATCAGACAACAAAATTTAAGCCTCGTCCAAATAAAAAGCACGTGCATGGGCTTTATCTACAGGTACAGGTAGAACATTTTCCCGCAATATTTTCTGAAGCATTTCATTTCAGGGCCGTTGAAACTCGGGATTATTTCGAAAAGAGTTGAAAAAAGCATGGTTCTCGGCAGTCTGACCTTAAACCAACGTGTCCGCAAGAATGCAATAAATCAGGCTTCGCAGCCTTAGGGTTAAAAAGAAAATGGTTCTCCACCACAGTAATAAAGTTTTTAACATTTATTTTTGACAACAACGGTAACGATAGTTACAATTTCAAAATAAGACACAATACCATGTACATGTTTTTACAAAACCATAAAACTGTACATATTTACACATTTTCATCATAACTTTGGTCCAACATATTTGAGCCGTGCTCTGGCAAAAGGGGGCTTGATGCATCTCCGTGGTGCATTATACCAAGCAAGATATTTCATAATTATGGATCCATAAAACCCGTTTTGTCTAATAACTGCCTGAATCATGGGGTAGACAGGTCCTTTGCCTTGCAGAAAATTGACCATTAGCAAAAAGTTTCGGCCCAGGTCAGCCTGCGCGGACTGCGCAGGCTGACCTGGGTCGATACTTTTTGCAGATTCATTAAGCCCACTTTTCACAGAGCACGGTTCATTTATGGTTACTATTGCTCTCATTACTGACAAAAGCTTCTTTAATATCACGCATATTTTACAAAATGATTGCACTTAACACAACGGTTCAGTTCCCATTACTTTTTAAACATCAACTTCCATTTCATTTGAAATATGTACAGAGTTCTTCACAACCTCTCTGTTTGCACTCCAGGCGTAATCGTATCTAGTTAGGAACTGCTTCACGTCATTCTTAGCACGTTTTCCCGCCAATAAAGTCCTTCTAATATACACTTTACATCCATGTTTGATGACGTCATCAAGTTGGCTTCTGATACTCGATTTACCAAAAAGTCTTCTTTCCCAGTTTTTACCACAATCAAATCCTTTCAAAGAGCATTTTGTAAACACAACAAACTTTTTCCCACATGCTTTGCTCTGAACAGCTACTTCATAAAGAGCAGGGGTATCGGTCTTTCCACTGAAAATCTTGGGCACTCTGTATCCAGTACCCGCACGTGCCCGTGTCGTGACGTCATTCTGTTCAGGCGATATGGCCAAACACCATTTGGACCAGGGTAATCCACTAAGCATGAAGTTGTTTTCAGGAACTTTTTCTCGTCGTAGTTTTGGAAGATTTTTCATGTGAAATTTGTCAACAGGTTTTGGAGCCTTGAAAGCCTTTGGTGCTATTTTAGCCTTTGTGAGACCTGCTTTCTTAACTTTTTTGGCTTCCACAGTTGTTGGTGGTTTTGAAGCTTTAATCACCTTAGGTGCAGCCTTCTCAGCCTTTGTTGGTGACCCACTGGGAGAAGCAACGTCAGCAGAATCTCTCAATCCACCAAATAAAACATTCAGATCTTTGTGTACTGGTCCACATCTCGCTCTCACTTCCTTTTCATAATTTTCCAGAAAATCCGCTCCCCTTTCTCTGTAGCAAACAGCCATTAAAAAGTCAAAGATATTCTTGAAATCTTCCAAACGTAAATGTTGTCCGTCTGTGCGTTTGGCAATGTCCTCGTAAAACTTCTCACTATCCCCATAGTTTTTACACTGAACTGCGTAAATTCGAACCCCAATGTCGCCTAGAACATCGGCTTCTTTTCTCCAGTCTAGTTTCAGTTTGTTCTGTGGATAGTTAGGTTCGTGCGGGTTGCAGTCTCCAATCATGACTAGAGCCCTCTGGGATCCTGGTGACCATGACAACTTTGTTCTCACCTCGTGTAGTACCAACTCGTAGCACTCATCTGAGTCGCCACCTCCTGTTTGTTCCACATTCTTGGCAAAGTCGCATAACTCCACGACATTGTCGGTAAAATCGACAAATTTTGTGACATAAGTATGGCTGTCACAGTAGTCTCCATGCGCAAAGATGGCGATCTTGATGCCTGGTATGTCGGCCTGCAGTCGCTGTACCATGTCAGCAACTCGGCTTCTGACTTCATCCAGACAACTACACATACTGCCTGTTGTATCAAAGGAGAACACGATTTCCATTGGACCATTTGGAAGAGCCATTGTGAATTTTGTATAAAGTCTGAAATAAAAGAAACAAACTCATGTAAGTATTATAATTACTCTTTCAGAGCCAAATTATATAAACTCGACCACTTTCGAAGGCTTAAACCCTTAGAGCGCCGAGTAAACCAACAGATATTTAAGATCCCGAAATCAGACCCAAATAATTGCAAAATCGGGGTTACTTTTGTCGATAAAGTTTAAGAAAAGCAGACAGTGTAGATCAAAGATCAGACAGCACGTTTTGTGCAGTCTGATCTTGATCTACACTGGCTGCAAAGGCAACTTTAGTTGTGAAAGGCACGTTAATAATGCAATGAAACTCAGAGTTTAGTTGTTTAAGCTTGAATAAAGAACGAAAAGGACGGTACAGATCCAAGATCAGACAGCGCAGTATGATCCTAATTTTTGCCGTTTGCAGAAGCCCTCTGATATCGCCTATGGCGTTAAAAGGCATGTAAATAATAAAGTCCTTATTTGGCGCTGGAAGATGATGTTCACAATTTTTTTCTGCACTTTTTTTTTGGAGGAAAAAACTGATACATTCTCCGTGAGACCGTGAAATATCAGATTCGTGTGAATAAAAGTAAACATGCGTGTGCATCAAAACAATATATCAATACATTACTACAGGTCGTCTGCATTAATTATAGCAATCGCAGTATGAAAGAATCTATTCATCAATGGATGTATTTCATGCAAATAGTCATAGATCTAATTAAAAGTGTAAATTTTACCTTGAAAAGTGTTCTTTGTCTGCTAGAGCGAATAAATTTATTTCCGTCTTTAGTAGCGATTCAAATCTACTTTCAGTTTGGTAAAGATTACACGCAACGCGTCATTATGTATTAACCTACATGATAACTGCGCATGTCTGCTGAACAAGCCTCAGCCAGCAATATCTTTAGTGCGCATGGCTAAGGAAATCGCGATATGTCATAGTTTATTTTTAGAATTAAGCACATGCGCAGAGAAAAAACAAATCAACCGTTTATGCGTCCTACTTTCTTGCCATCATTAGAACATTTACGATTTGATCCGTCGCTCTACGTTCTTAGAAAACGTATTACTTATACCAGTGAATAAATTTTCTCTCAAATATAATTTCACAAAAGCAATTTCTTCTCGATGACAGCCGTTTTACGTTAGATCTATTTCTCGCCAGAAAAGATCATGTCGACCCTACATTTAATTTCACAACTTTCGATCAATTTAAATGATTTTACTCAGTGTCGCTGAATGATAAATTTCAAAACCTACTTTTCAAAGGTGTTCTCATTCTATCGAATAGAGAACATAAATTGTTACGAGACAAAATTTCGTATTTTTGCGTAAGATTCGTCCACAATATTTATGAATGACCGGCCGGCGCAGTCAAGGACATTCAACCCTTATCGGAAAATTTAGCTCAAACTCCTCTTCCGATTTCTCGATACATGTATATCGGCCTATATATAAAAAGATATATATCTTCCCTAAAAATACCTTTGAAATAGCAAAATTTTAGTTTTTACTATCGGCCTAAAAGTTTCAATTTACTTATTTAGCAGGATAAGGTTGTACGATCCTGGGGAGAAGCACATTAAAATCGCAAACAGTGTGGTTTAAAGAGGAAAACGCTGGTTATCAGCATTGTTTTCGTTTCACATAATATACATGAGCCATGGTTTGTGAAAAGTGGGGCTTAATGCATAGATCTGCGAAAAGTATCGACCCAGGTCAGCCAGCGCAGTCCCCGCAGGCTGACCTCGACCGAAACTTTTCGTTATTGGTTAATTTCTGTATGTGCAAGGACCACTCTACTCTTTCAAAGACAATTCCTTTCATTTGAGCCAATCAAAGTCGTCTGCAAATGCTTTGAATGTGGACTAGTCTAAACTCTTGTCGTTTGGTACAGAGTCAAAGTATATCGTACGATTCGTTATTCTCACCTCTGATTTTCCTTATACATGTACACCTGTTTTATCTTAGTTTTACTTGCTACTCCATATTTTACTGTGACAGGGACATGCTTTAACCCATTACCACACAATACGAAGTTTTACCAACCCTAAGGAAGAAGAGTTTTGAAGACATTTTGAAAAAGGATGAAATACTGATCAACAGCATTTTCTCTTCTCACCATGCTTTCTATCTTTCAAGAAAGAAAATATTCAATTTTTATTCACAGGTATTTTGTCGTCTGCAAATGCGTTGAGTTTGGACAAGTCTGTAATTCTGAGATTAAACTCGTCAGGCAGCAAGTTCAACACATAATAAAACCACGTAATTTTGGACTCGTCCAAATTAGAAGTATTAACAGACGACAATTTAAATGGTGTCCAGTATGTCAGTTTGTATGGTGTTTGTACGCCTTCTTCAACATTGTTTCAGTTATATCGCGGCGGCCAGTCAACCCATGGATCATTCTATAGACTGCAAAAATGTGCAGACTGATCTGTGTCTACAACATTATTTCATAATTCACGAAACTACGACCCCAAAACTTCTGAAAACATTGTGGGAAAGGAGAAGATGCTGATATCCATTTTTTCTCCTTTTCTTACAATGTTCTACCTTTCACAGACAAATCCCATTACTTGTGCCATATGCATTTACAATGTCGTCTGCAAATGCTTTCAATTTGGACCAAACTGGAATTTTGTCGTCTGGTAAAGGCTTAAAATTCGCTCATTACAGCAAAAGACAAGTGTGTGGCAGACGACTTCGAGAAACCAGCCTTTTCTCCTTTTCCCATATTATTTTCAAAAAAATTCAGAGGAAAACGCCGTCATTTGAGCCACATTTGGCCTGCAACACGTGAAAAGGGGCATTCAGACATTTGCGTAAAGTGTCGTCTCGGATCAGCCTGCGCAGTCCTTTCGTTTTTATGTAATTTTCTTTTTTGCGCAAGTCTACTGTAGCACAAAATCTGATGTAGTCGTAAAGTGCCGTCTCGGATTAGCCTGCGCGGACTGCGCAGGCTGATCCGAGACGACACTTTACGCAAATGTTCGAATGCTGATTTTTGCGTGTTGCAAGCCTTTTAATCTGTTGTCTGTTAATGCCTTCAATTTGGACCAGTCTAAAATTTTGTCGTTTGGTAAAGCGTTAAATGTTAACAGAAGTGGTCCGCTGCAAGACTAATATTTAAGGTCGTCTGCAGAAGATAATGTGTTAAAACGCTAGCTGACGACAACATTTACGACTAGTCCAAATTGAAAGCATCTGCAGACGACAAATAAAGTTAGCTCAAACAATTGGGTTTGTCATTACAAGGATAGAAAAATTTGTGGAAAAGTGAGAAAATGCTGGTAACCAGCATGTTCTCCCTTTCCCACAATGTTTTAAAATGGCTTTAGTTTGTCAGGGTCGAAAAAGGGTTAACCCTTTACCACACAATCCCGAGTTTTAACGACCCTTTAAAGGAAGTTTTATGAAAACATTGTGGTAAAAGGCGAAAATGCTGGTTACCAGCATTTTCTCCGTTTTCTACAATGTTTTTTTCTATCCTTCCACAAATTTAGTTTCTTGAGTCACATTTAATTTTTTTCGTCTGGAGATGCGCAGATGCTTTGAATTTAGACTAAACTTGGACTAAAATCTGTCGTTTGGAAAAGAGTTAACACTTAGGCTGCTAAGCGCGACTTACTGACCTTTTGCGGAAAGTGTAAATCAAGATCAGACTGCACAGAACGTGCAGTCTGATCATGGATCTACACTGTTGGATACAGAGATATTTTTCTCCAAATGCAAGTTTGAAAAAGCATTATTCGGATTTCTCGATCGGCTTGAAAGTTTCGTTTAACTTATTTGATTAACTGGATAAGGCTTAAGAAAGGGATGGCATGCCCTTGAGAAAAACGTCTTTAATGTCTTTCCGTTGTAAAAGACTCATTTTTCATTTCAACGTGGATAAAGGTAAGAGTCTGCTATATCGTTACACTGGGTCCTCCTTTACCCTCACTGAGCCCCCTTTTTTTCGCTCGTTTTAAATACACACTGAACTTTTATACCTGTTTCATCAGCGGACCATCTTTGATTGGCGTACGCTACCTCATCTATGATTAAAGATAACAATAAATTCGTACGTTTGATTAAACGTTGGGGTTTGAAATTATAAAAGAAAGTGTCTCACTTAAGTACTATTTTGAGATTCGTTGTGCAATACCCTAGAGTTACAAGTGTTCATTGACCTTGCTCTATGGGAAGTGACGTAGTGTTCTAGATCTCAATTCATAATTACTTCCAATTAAGGAGTATGTCGTCACGAAAAGGGGAGGAGTTTCTAATACGTCACGAAAATACGCTGTTGTGATTGGCTAAAAAGCCAATATGTCTGTTTGTTTACTGTCAATTTTCCGAGGAGCGATCAAGAAACAAAATGGCCAGAGGAAGTTGAATAGGGAGAGGGAGAACGTGTTAAGTGTTGTGTATATTCTGGTTTGTATGGATTAACATTGTGTCTGGAAGTGAACATATTGTGTAAATATAACTTGAAATTACACGTTCACCCTGCTTGTGTTATATTTATCTTTCTCTTACCGGTGAGACTACACTATTTGTAGACCGAAATCTACATGTTCGAAAATCGAGGTCAAGTTATAAAGACCTCGCGGTGTGTTGGAAAGGAGTTCCACGATATAATGTGATGAACAATTAACGTAAAACTTGTTGTTGTTGACACGCCAGATGCCTTGTTACCCATTAGAAATCAAAATGTCAACTGACACCACGATCTCATGTGAAAGCTTAGCCGACGATTTGAAGGGAACGAAATCACTCCTTGTGCTAGACTGCCGTTCACAAGCAGATTTTACCAAGTCTCACATTAAAGGGGCTGTTTCAATTTTCTTGCCTAGTCTAATGTTACGTAGACTTAAAGCTGGAAAGCTGAATATCGGTTGTATTATCCAAAATAATGAAGCCAAAGATAGATTTACGCGCCTCAGTAAGACACAGCCTGTCGTTTTATATGACGAAAAAGCCGAGCCGGCCTCGTCCTCGCCGACCAGTGTCATTAACCTTCTCTTCAAAAAACTTCGACAAGACAGTGCTAAACCAATTTATTTGATGGGTTAGTATACAGTGTTATTCTTCACTATCCCTTTAGGCTTCTTCACCCTTAACTAAGGGCTTTGAAATGCATGCCATTTGAAGGGCTCAGCTGGGTAGCTAAGTGGCTAGGGTATCTGACTCGTGACCTGGTGGTTGCACATTCGACAGGCAGTAGGGGCAAACTATTTTTTGCAGCTATTTTTCGTCGCTCACGTCTGATGCATGTGAGAAAAGCAGTCAGAGGCTTGGAAAGAAAGATGTGTCAGTATTGGTGTGAGAAAGCCAGGAAACAGTGATGAAACACATGCATTGAGTGCACCGACACCTGTAATGTTACTAGGGCTGTTAAAATGGCGTTAACCCTTAGTGCACTGACTAAATCTTTCGGACATTTTCAACCTAGAAATATAGACCAAATAATTGCAATTTCATGGTTGCTTTTGTTTACAGTGTCTCAGCAATGCAGACAGTGTAGATCAATGATCAGACTGGACTTTTTGTGCAGCCTGATCTTGATCTACACTGGCAGCAAAAGCAACTACAGTCATGAAAGGTGCTTTAAGAGTTAAACTCCAATACAACCAAATAAACAAAGCCATTGAAAGGGGGGGGGGGGAGAGAGAGAACTTCTCGGAAATGAACATTTCTTCCCTGCCCCTTGTATCTCCCAGTCCCATCCTTGTCATTTCGGAAAGGGAAAGGGGTTCATTTCAAAACTAGGTTAAAAGTTGCCAGGTCACTCTATTTTTTGTTTACTTTTTGCCTGATTTTAAAATTCATTTTCTGCCAGCGACTAATACTTGGATCAACCAAACGGTAAAGGATTGTCATCTTAACAATATTTTCCATACTCCAAATGGTATTATTTAAATGCAGTTTAACACCTGCTTTTTTTTTCTTTTGGCCACTTAGCTAGAAAAAATATATTGAGTGCCAAGGAGTAAACTTGAGTGTTTGACTCAGGACTTGCAGATAAAAAAGAATTACATGGTCCAAACTGAAAGTACTTGCAGACAACAAATATGGCACAAATGATAGTACCAGTATTTGTTTTCAAAGGGTGGAAAACACTGTGGGAAAAGGGGAATATGCTGGTTATTGGTCAGAATTTTCTTCTTTTCCCATCATGTTTTCAAAAGGCCTCTTCTTCAGGATTGTGTGGTAAAGGGTAAAATTTTAGACTTGTCCAAATTGAAAGCTTGTTTAGAAGACAATTTAAATATGGTTCAATTGATGAAACTTTCTTTGAAAGTGTAGAAAACATAGTGAGAAAAGGAGAAAATGCTGGTTATGAGTATTTTCTCCTTTCCCACCATGTTTTCAAAAGGCTTTTTCTTCAGGGATGGTAAAACTTGGGATTTTGTGTAAGATATTTTCAGAATTGTCCTCTGCAAAGAACTCTGTTCCAGGAAATGATGACTAACGAGTTATTGCAAGAATTTTTTGTGAAAGAGGTGCTCATAAATCATTAGCGACATGGCACATGACATGAATTTCTAGAAAATTAATCTGAAACCTTAACCCTTTACCACTTAATCCCAACTCTTAACACTTTAGTCTTTCATGAACAACAAAATTTCAGATTGGTTCGAATTGAAAGCACTTGCAGATGTCAAATTGAATATTGCTCAGATGGTGAGATTTGTCTTTTATAGAACAGAAAACATTGGGGGAAAAAGGAGAAAATGCTGGTAGCCAGCATTTTCTTCTTTTCCCGCAATGTTTTCTACTCTATCAAATTCAGATCCACAATTTGAGTCACAATAATTGTGTCATCTGCAAATGCTTTAGAATTGGATAAGTTTAAAATCATGTCGTGTTGTAAGGGGTTAAAGTCCCTTTCACAACCCACCGGCCAGTGTAGATCAAGATCAGACTGCACTAAACGTGCAATCTGATCTTTGATCTACACTGTGACACAGTGTGTGCCATGCCATGCTGAAATACTGCAGACAATTTTGCAGTCTTGAAATTGCACTTTATTGGGTCATATTTCTAGAATGAAAATGTCTGTTGAGTTTGTTTGGTGTTCTATGGGTCAACCCTTTGGCTGCTATGACCCAACATGCCTTAGCAGACAGAGGAGATAGAGACCAGACTGCACAGAATAAACAGTCTGATCACAGATCTATTCTGTGCGATATGATAGGGTTTTGCCTGTGAAATAAATGTAAAATTGAAATATTGGAGGGCTGCTTCTTGGCTGTAAATTTTCATTTAATTTGTATGGCATTATAACCCTTCAGAGCTCCAGATAAGGGGGGAGTGATGGTATTTTAAATCCATTATTTCTCTTCCAAACCCTATGTTGTGGGTACTCATTAGAATCGTCTCGATAAGACGACTCTAATGAGTACCCATAACATAGGGTTTGGTGGAGAATAATTAATATTTTTGATTTTAAAATCAAAATCACTCTCTTTATCTGGAGCTCTGACCCTTTACCAAATAGTCCAGATTTTATCAACCGTGAGAAAGAAGGCTTTAGAAAATATTGTTTGGAATGTAGAAAATGCTGGTAACCAGTATTTTTCTGCTTTTCTGCACAATGTGGTTTATTCTTTTAAAGACAAATTCCACCTCTTTATAGCTGTGTTTAATTTGTCTATTGCATGTACTTCTGGATTTGGATAAGGCCAATATATAGAGGATATTTGTTTTTTTCGGTGAAAGATCGAAATTTATTTCATCGAATGAACATCTTCGGTAATATTTTCACTCGTGGCCGTGAAAGATCGAAATTTATTTCGAGTGAACATCATCAGTAATATTTTCACTCGTGGCTCTGCCACGAGTGAAAATATTATCGATGATGTTCACTCGATGAAATAAATTTCGATCTTTCACCGAAAAAAAAAAACAAATATTCTATTTATTTCATGCTTTTAACCCTTTCTGAGAGGAACTTTATCAAAATCCAGTAGTCTTTTCAGTTATTCCCCGTGGCGTACCCCCTCCGCATAGCAACGCATTACAATATTACGTCAAGCGCGAGAAATGTAAGGTAAATGATGTCATATTTCCATCTGGTTGTGAGTCACACGCATTTTACCTAGGTAACTAAAATATAAAAATCGGTATTTTCACTGGTCGTACCCATGGAATATCGAAAAATATTTTCACCGCTGTTTCTCGATATCCTACCGGAAACCATGCAATAATTCACCATCTTGTACAGGGATAATGAAATTATCTCTTTACCACTTGAGAAAATTTTAGACTGGTCCAAATTGAAAGCATTTGCAGACAACAAAATAAGTGTGACTGAAAAATTGGAATTTGGTTTGGGAAGGGTAGAAAACATTGTGGGAAAAGGAGAAAATGCTGTACCAGCATTTTCTCCTTTACCCACAATGTTTTCAAGAGGCTTCTTTCTCAGGATCGTTAAAAGTCTGGATTGTGTGGTAAAGAGTTATTGTAGCCTTAATCCAGGAATCCTGTAATTCAACATTTTGATTCAGGAAAATTAGAGTAGGAAAGATACTAGATATGGATCATTTGTACAATCCCATGTATTATCAGCTATATGGTAAAGGCCTTTGAAAGCAATGCGGGAAAAGAAGAAAATGTTGCTTACTACCATTTTCTCCTTTTCTACCCTTTCTGTTTTGTTGGCTGTTCAACACATTAATAGAATTACTATAAGAACAGCAGGTTTCTCACCACTCGCCCCACCATTGGCACAGAATACAGAATTAAACTAGAAGATTTATATTATTTTTCAGAAAATTTTATGTGTTTTTTTCCTCTATTTAGCGCCCCCCGCCTTTTTTTTTTTTTAAAGTGTAACACTTTCAGCAGTGATCAATAGAGAAACTATGGTATTACAGTGCCAAGACTTGTTTCGATCAGAATATCTCACAAGATAATGACACAGTTCAACCTGATCTTCACCACCAGAGAGCTGAATAAATGAAGTATGAGCCGTGCTCTGTGAAAAAGGGGTTTTAATGCATCTGCAAGAAAGTATCAAACCAGGCCAGCCTGCGCAGTCCACGCAGGCTGGCCTGGGTCGAAACTGTTAGCCATAGGTCAATTTTATGGATTCATAGTTAGGCCGATAAAAAAAATATCTGTTTTTAGAGTTTCCCGACCCTACCTAGAAAATGCTGCCGACCCTAAACTTTTTATGCTATAATTGAAAAAAAAATCTCTCAGGTGAGATTGTGGTACATGGTCCATGTAAAGAGTTTCTGGAAAATGAAAAAAAATCTGTACCTACCCTACCCACAACTTCTGGGACTGAAACCTTAAACACAGATATTTTTTTGTTAGGCCTTATGACTGTGACGACTTGCTTGGTACTATCATGCATCATTGACATCGTTGGTACTATCATGCATCATGGACATCGTATGCATGAATTAAAATCCCCTTTTGCTAAAAGCATTGCTCAAATGCATTTTTTTTTTCCAAATCTAGAAAGATGATTCAAACACTAGTTTTTGTTGGAATATTTAATGATTGATTGATAATCAGACTGAATAGTGTTTGACACCACTTTCAGCAGTATATCAGTCATATCACAGCGACTGCTCTGACACATATTCTTGTATGTCCTGGGTCCGTATTCACAAAGCATTCATCAGAACATTCTTGGTCTAATTATAGAGTTAGCAAGAAGCACAACCTCTGATTGGCCAGACCATTTGGTTTAGCCAATCAGAAGTTGTGTTACTTTCAAATTTAGAAAATTCTTGAGAATAAGACTATGAATGTACTTAAGAATGGTTGGTGAATACGGACCCTGCTGGGTTTCAACTGTGGAAATTCCAATGTTCCAGTGAGGCTAAAACTCGGGGCCTCCAGGTTACGAGACCTACACTTTACCACTGGGTCACACAGGATCCCCTGGAGTATAGAAAAAAAATCTAGATTTGACATCGTAGATCTCGGATCAGACTGCATCTTTTGAGCTGAACCATTTACCAAATATTCCTGAGCTTTGGCAACCCTGCAGAAGGTGGCTTTTGAAAGCATTGTGGGAAAAGGAGAGAATGCTAATAACTAGAATTTTCTCCTTTTTCCAAATTGTTTTGTACTCTTTCAGAAACAAATCCCATCATTTGAGCCAGACTGAATTTTTCATCTACAAAGGTTTGAGAAGTCTTAACATTTTGTCATTTGGTATAGAGTGAAACAATTTTAATTCTGATAAATTCAGGTACTCGAAGGGTATTTTAAGGGTATTTTCAAACTTAATCTCAAGGTGGGTATTTTGGTGTTGAAATTCCATAAATTGAAGTTTTGTGGTCAAGGCTGAATTTAGATATTACAGGTACGGTAAAATTTCATAATCTGATCTCAGATTACAACTGTGGTTGAATGGGTAGTTCAGATCTGCGTTTCGGAGTTCTTTTGTAACTTTTCGCATACAATGTAATGCTGTGGGTGTTAATTTCAATCGAATACACACTTTGATCATAGAGACCAGATTTAGACTGGTTTGGTGTATTTTACCCTATGTTGGCCCATATTTGGTTAACCACAAAATATAGGACAGTCTATAGGGGATTGTTTTACATGTACATGTTTTACCTTTTCCGTCATGAAAACTCATAAAATCTTGATAATATTTTCAGCAGATGGCTGTTGAAAACATTGTGAGAAATGGACAAATTACTTATAATGACAATTGATAATTTCAGTAGTGTTCATGACTGAACTATTGTGAGAATAAAATACTAGTAAATAGGGCTACATTAAATTTTGTTTCTTTTCTTCATATTCATTCAAATGAATTTGATAGTAGATCTACTATTTTTTCCTTTGATCAAACAATCCCATGTTTTAATGGCCCAGAGGAAAATGTTTTTTGAAAACATTGTAGGAAAAGGAGAAAATGCTGGTTACCAGCATTTTCTCCATTACCCACAATGTTTTCTACTCTTTTCAAGACAATTACCACCATTTAACCGTTTACCACACAATCCCGACTGTTAACGACCCAGAGAAGGAAGCCTTTTGAAAACATTGTGGGAAAAGGAGAAAATGCTGGTAACCAGCATTTTGTCCTTTTCACACAAGGTTTTATACACTTCTCCAAACAATTTTTTTAGGTCACCTAAGCACAAAGTGCTCAAGGTGAGCTTTTGTGATAGTGCGTCGTCCGGTGTCTGGCGTCAAGTTTTACCTTGTGTACGTTCTAGAAGCCACATTTTCAGTCTGATACTCGTGAAACATAGTCAGAATGTTTGTCTTGATAATATCTCGGAGGAGTTCGAAAATGGGTCATGTCGAGTCAAAAATTAGGTCACTAAGTCAAATCCTAAAAAAACCTTGTGTACGCTCAAGAGGCCACATTTTCAGTCCAAAACTCCTGAAAGTTGGTCAGAATGTTTGTCTTGATGATTTCTCGAGTGAGTTCGAAAATGGGTCATGTACGGTCAAAAACTAGGTCACTAGGTCAAATCTTAGAAAAACCTTGTGTAGGCTCTAGAAGCCACATTTTCTGTCCAAAACTCCTGAAAATTGGTCAGAATAATTTTCTTGATAATATCTTGAATGAGTTTGAAAATGGGTCATGTCCGGTCAAAAACTAGGTCACTAGGTCAAATCTTAGAAAAACCTTGTGTATGCTCTAGAAGCCACATTTTCTGTCCAAAACTCTTGAAAGTTGGTCAGAGTGTTTGTCTTGATGATACCTCGGACGACTTTGAAAATGGGTCATGTCAGGTCAAAAACTAGGTCACTAGGTCAAATCTTAGAAAAACCTTGTGTACGCTCTAGAGGCCACATTTTCAGTCCAAAACTCCTGAAAATTGGTCAGAATATTTTTCTTGATAATTTCTCGAATGAGTTTGAAAATGGGTCATGTTGGGTCATAAACTAGGTCACTAGGTCAAATCTTAGAAAAACCTTGTGTACGCTCTAGAAGCCACATTTTCTGTCCAAAACTCTTGAACGTTGGTCAGAAAGTTTGTCTTGATGATACCGACGAGTTTGCAAAAGGGTCAGATCGGGTTGAAAAGTAGGTCACTAGGTCAAATCTTAGAAAAACTTTGTGTACGCTCTAGAGGCCACATTTTCAGTCCAAAAACCTTGAAAATTGGTCAAAATGTTTGTCTTGATGATGCCTTGCATGAGTTTGAAAATGGGTCATGTCCAGTCAATAACTAGGCCACTAGGTCAAATCTTAGAAAAACATTGTGTATGCTCTAGAGGCCACATTTTCTGTCCAAAATTCTTGAAAGTTAGTCGGAATGTTTGCCTTGATGATATCTCAGATGAGTTTAAAAACGGGTCATGTTAGGTTGAAAACTAGGTCATTAGGTCATATCTTAGAAAAACCTTGTGTAGGCTCTAGAGGCTACATTTTCAGCCCAAAACTCTTGAAAGTTGGTCAGAATATTTGTCTTAATTATATCTTGGATGAGTTTGAAAATGGGTCATGTTGGGTCAAAATCTAGGTCACTAGGTCAAATCTTAGAAAAACCTTGTGTATGCTCTAGAGGCCACACTTTCAATCCTATACTCATGAAACTTGGTCAGAATGTTTGTCTTGATGATTTCTTGAACCAGTTTGCAAGTGGATCATTTCGGGTCGATAACTAGGTCACTATGTCAAATCTTCAAAAAACCTTTTTCAGTCAAATACTCATAAAAATCTTGGTAGAATGTTTGTCATAATATCTCAAAAGAGATTGAAAATGGGTCATGTTTGGTCAAAAGACTCAGGTGAGCAACTTCAGGGCCATCATGGCCCTCTTGTTTATCTTTCAGTCACATTTATTTTGTTGTCTGCAAATGCTTTCAATTTGGACAAGTCTAAAGTTCTGTTGTTTGGTAAAGAGTTAAGCCTTATTTGTCGTCTGCAACTGCTTTCAATATAGGAAAACTACAATTTTGCCGTCTGATTCAGAGTTGCACAAGATTAGCAAGGAAAGAAAAAAGACTGATGATAATTGATAATATTACTCTATTTCAAAATCATTAACGTGTACGTGATTATAACCATGCATCTGATATAAATGGGCAGACTGTTGAAGCCTAGATTAATTGATTATATGGTGTTAAACACATTTTTAAACATTATATCAGTTATATTGTGGTCAGTGCACCTATCCATGCTTTCCTGGAGTTTCTTTTACCAATACTTCGCACAGTACTCTACCCAAGCCACTGACTGCTTTCCCACATAACCATCATCGGAACAATGTTCAGTGGTGAGACTGAGGAATGAAATCCTGTCACAGTTATGACTACCATTAATCCTTGGGAAGAAATTCGCCAAATTCAGGATTCGAACCAGGGACCCCCTGTTCTCAAGTCCATTGACTGTACTACCAGGGCTCGGCTGGAAAAAGTAATCGAAAGACCGTGATTCCTGGGGTTTGCATTCTATAATACTAGCTTTGGGATAGATTCTTTGGTTTCAACCTTTTATTATCTCACAGTTTGAAGTCAATGTCTGCAGCAGTAAATGCCAAAGAAATATTAGAAAAAGGTTGATTTTCAGGGAAAAAAACCCCGAATAAGGTAAAAAGGGGCATAAATGTGTCAAAAGACTTAAAGTTACATGAAGACTACCTGCCCTTTTGATATGGGTTGCCCTTTGGGTAATTTATAGGTAGTTTGTAGTATTGTACAATGTGAGTATGACAGTTATGTTTGAAAGTGTCAAAGTTTTTGCATACAACAACTTGGCCTATGCAGATTTATACAAAGGGCTATTACAATACATAAATCTGTACCAAAGTCAAAATTTTAAATTTGCAGATGACAAATAAAAAGTTACTTAAAACCTGAAATTTTTCTTTCAAAGGATAGAAAACATGGTGGGAAAAGGGGCAAATACTGGTAACCAGCATTTTCATCTATCCTGATGTTTTCTTTCCTTGTAATGACAGTTACCATCACTTGATCCACATCTAATCTGTCTTACTCGATGCTTTCAATGCCAACAAGCCTCAGATTTTATTGTCTGGTAAAGAATTAACCATATACCAAACAATTCAGCGTTTTAATAGCCCTGAAAGTCAGTTCTTTTGAAAGTATTATGGGAAAATGCTGGTAACCATCATTTTCTCCTTTTTCCACAATGTTTTCTACACTTCCAAAAAACAAATTTCACCTTTCGAGTCACATCATATTGTCATCTGCAAATGCTTTGAATTTGGATAAGTCTCGAATTTTGTCTTTTGGTAAAGAGCTAAATTTTAAAGTTAAAAAAAGAATACGTTTTCAAAAACTTTCCCCTAAAATTTTTGTTAACATGATGTTAACTCGTGCAAAGATCGGGATGTAAAATTTTCAATGAAACAATTAGTGTGAATATAAATAGCATAAACCAACCCATATACTTGCAGTACTTAGCTAACTCTTTAATAAACGGCAAAATTTTCTACGTCACCGAATTGAAAGCATTTGCAGACAACAAATTAAAGGTAGCTCAAATGATGATTTCTGTCTTTGATAGAAGAGTAAACATTGTAACAAGCATTTTCCCCTTTTTCCACAATGTTTTTAAAAGCCTTCTTCTTCCAGGGTTATTAAAACTTGGGTCATTGTGTGGTTAACTCTTTACCACACAGTCCCGAGTTTTAACGACCCTGACAAGGAAGGCTTTTGAAAACATTATGGGAAAAGGAGAAAATGCTGGTAACCAGCATTTTCTCCTTTTCCCACAATGTTTTCTACCCTATCAGGGAAAAAGTTTGTCATTTTAGCTACTTTTGATTTGTCTTCTGCAACTGCTTTCAAATTGAACCAGTTTAAATTTTTCACCGTGTAGTTGAGAGTGAAACCCTTCCCAAGCAGTCAGAATTTCTACAACGTTTGAAATATTAGGAGCAGACACTGACTTTTCAGATCATGGAGGGAAACAAAGAAAATGCTAGTAAGCAGTATTTTCTCCTTTCCTCACAATGTTTTGTACCATTTCGAAGCTGAATCCAATGATTTAAACCACATCTTATTTGTCGTCTGCAAATGCTTTGAATTTCGACAAGTCTAAAATTTTGTCGTCTGGTAAAGAGCGATCAGGAGTTAGCAGGAAATTATGATGAAGTGGCATTGATGTTATCATGCATGTTTGGTACTTAGTATTACATCATTTTAACTCTTTACCGCACAATCCCGAGTTTTAACGACCCTGAGGAAATAGCCTTTTGAAAACCTTGAGGGAAAAGGAGAAAATGCTGGTAACCAGCATTTTCTGCTTTTCCCTCAAGGTTTTCTACACTTTCACAGACAATTACCACCATTTCAACTAAATTTAAAATGTCGTCTGCAAATGCTTTCAATTTGGACTAATCTCAAAATTTGTTGTTTGGTAAAGAGTTAAATCTCATAACTCCATATTTAACTCTTTACCAAACGACAAAATTTTGGACTGGGCCAAATTGAAAGCGTTTGCAGACGGCAAATTAAGTGCAGCTGAAATGGTGATTTTTGTAATCACTTCGGTAGAAAACATTGCGGGTAAAGGAGAAAATGCTGGTTACCGGCATTTTGTCCTTTTCCCACAATGTTTTCAAAGGCCTTCTCTATGTTCTCTTTTAGTGTTGTTAAAACTAAGGATTGTGTGGTAAAGGGGAGGTCAACTCTTTACCGAATAATTCCATGTTTTAACAAACCTGAGGTAGTTTATTTGTTTGTATACTTAAGTGTTTTCACTGTGGTTGCAACATTATTTCAGTTATATACCAGTAGCCAGTGCACCTATCCATGCTTCCCTGGAGTTAGTTTCACCTGTACTTCTCACAATATTCTTCCCAAGCCACTGGCTGCTTTCCCACATAGCCATTGTCAAAACAATGGTTAGTGGTGAGAGAGGAATGAATCCTGTGGCAATGACTCTCATTAGTCATCATAGAAAAACTGGCAGAGCTCAGGATTCAAACCAGCAACTCCTGGTTTCAAATCTTGTACGTTACAGACTGCACTAATGGGCTCAGCAAGCTTGTTATCTGTAAATGCTTTGAATTTGAAAAAAATGTAAATATTTTTTATTTGTAAAGCATTTACAAGAACTAAATCTAACTCCTTACCACACAGCAAAATTTTAGACTGGTCCAAATTTAAAGCATGATGCAGATGACAAATTAAATGTGATCCCAGTAAAAGATTTTGTTTGTGTAAGGGTAGAAAACATCGTGGAAACTGTAGAAAATGCTACTTACTAGCATTTTCTCCTTTTGCACAAAGTTTTCAAAATCCCTTTCCATTAGGGTTGTTAATAGTTGGTATTGTTTCGTAAAGAGTTAGACTTGTCCAAATTGAAAAAAAAAAATTGCAGACAACGTATTAGATGTGGTTCCAGTAATGGCATTTGTCTTTAGAAAGCTAGTTAGCATTGTGGGAAAAGAAGAAAATGCTGGTTACCAGCATTTTCTTCTTTCCCATAATGTTTTCAAAAGCGTAATTGCTCAGGATGGTTAAAACAGGGGATTGTGTGGTAAAGAGTGCAATGGGACTTGAATTACGGGATAAGTTTGTGAAAGGTAAGAAATAATTGTAGGAAAGGGAGAAATTGCTGATTACCAGCATTTTCTGTTTTTCGCTTGATCTTTTCTAAAAGCCATCTATCTATCTCAGGCTGATAAACAAAGGATTGTTCAGTAAATGGTTAACTCTTTGCCAAGCAATCCCATGTTTTTTCGATGGTGAGGAAGAGACCTTTTGAAAACATTTTGGGAAAAGGAGAAAATGCTGGTAACCAGCATTTTCTCCTTTTCCCAAAATGTTTTCTACCTTGTCAAAAACTTTAAGGTAATGATTGATACTACTTTCATATTTGTCATCTGCAGATGCTTTCAATTTGGAAAGGTCTCAAATTTGTTGTTTGGGAAAGGGTAAAGGAAACGTTACCGCCAACAGGACATTTGCACCAACCAACATGTATTTCAAAGCTAGTATTGTGCTAGGCCTCTTTAACTCTTTGCTAAGGCCTGGTAGCACAGTCGGTAGCATACAGGACTCAACAACAGGGGTTCGCTGGTTTGATCCCCAGCTCGGCCAATTTCTTTCCAAGGATTGATGATAGTCAATGCGACAGGATTCATTCCTCTCTCACTGCCGGTCATTGTTTCATGGTGGTTATGTGGGAAAGCAGCCAGTGGCTTGGAAAGAATATTGTGTGGGGTACTGGTAAAAGAAACTCCAGGAGAGCATAGGTAGGTGCTCTGGCCACAGCAATATAACTGAAATAAGGTTGAAAACGGCATTAAACATCATACAATCAATCAATCAATCAATCTTTAACTCTTTACCAGACAACAAAATTTTAGGCTGGTCCAAAGTGACAGGAATTGCAAATGACAAATATGGTACAAATGATGGGATTTGAATCAGGTTGGAAAACATCATGGTTACCTGAGCATTTTCTCATTTTCCCACAATGTTTTCTACCCTTCTAAAAGCAAATTTTATTTTTGCTTCACATTTTTCGGTCATCTTCATTTGCTTTCAGACGGCAGTGCAGTGGGTAGTGTACAGGATTTGGGAACAGGTGGTCCCTGGTTTGATCACAGGCTTAGCCAAAGTTTTTTCGAAGATGGATGATACTCATTGGGACAGGATTCATTCCTCTCTCAATGCTGACCATTGTTTCAAGGATGGTTATGTGGAAAAGTGGCCAGTGGCTTGGAAACAATATTGTACGGAGTACTGATTAAAAAAAACTTCGGGAAAGCATGGATAGATTCCTTGGCCGCTTTGATTGATTGATTGTATGGTGTTTAACGCCGTTTTCAACATTATTTCAGTTATATCGTGGCGGCCAGTGCACCTATCCATGCGTTCCTGGATTATCTTTTACCAGTACTTCGCACAATTTTCTTTCCAAGCCACTGGCTGCTTTCCCACGTAATCATCGTCGAAACAATGGTCAGCGGTGGGAGAGGAATGAATCCTGTCGCAGTAACTATCATCAATCCTCGGAAAGAAATTGGCCGAGCCAGGGGTCGTAGCGAGAGATCGAACCCTGGAGCCCGTGTTCTCAAGTCCTGCACGCTACCGACTGAGCTACCACGGCTCGGCCTGGCCGCTTTGATATAACTGAAATAATGTCGAAATAACGGTGTTAAACACCATAAATCAATCATACCGCCTTTAACCCTTTGCCTCATTATCGCGAGATCACTGGCTGTTGCAATATAACTGAAATAATGTTGAAAACGGTGTTGAACACCATACAATAAATCAATGTAACTAAAAATTTACCAAAGAGTCAGGGGTTTTTAACCCTTTACCAGACAACATAATTTTAGCCTTGTCCAAATGGAAAGCATTATGCAGAGGACAATTTCAGTGAGGCTCACATGGTGCAATTGTTCTTTGATAGGGTAGAAAACATTGTGGAAAAAGGAGAAAATGCTGGTTACCAGCATTTTCTCCTTTTCCCACAGTGTTTTCAAAAGGCTTCTTTCCAAGGGTCGTTAAAAGTCGGCATTGTGCAGTAAAGGGTTACAAGCCCTGATAAAGAAAACTTTCGAAAACCTTGGAAAAAGGTTTGCTTGTTACAAGCATTTCTCCTTTTCCCATATTGTTTTCTACTCTATCAAAAACAAATTTCATTTTTTAAGCCACATTTATTTTGTCATGTGGCATCGTAAATGCTTTTAATTTGATAGGTCTAAATTTTTTATGTTTGTAACTTAAATGTTTACCTTTTAAAACAAGACAGCAGTAGACTTGAGGCTTTTAAAACTCCCATGTGAAATGGGGTTCAACAAGATACATGTACATGACCTAGGAAAACATTTGGACTACAGGAAAAACTCATCTTTATGTGCAATTTCTTCTTTGGCCTCAATGTGAGTGGTAAAGTTAAGTTTCTGGAATAATCTTCTATAATCTAGGTTATGTTCACCCAGGGAAATTGATATAGGAGGATACGATATAGGGTGGGGGAGGAATGAACTCTATATTAGATAACAAAATCATAAACTTTTCCGAATTTGAAGCATATGCAGGTAAAAAAACTAGAATGTGGGTTAGATTATGGTATTTATCTTTCAAGGCATAGAAAACATGTGAGAAACTAGCAACCAGCATTTTCTCACATTGTTTTTTCAAAAGCCTTCTTTCTTAGAGGTTGGAAAAACAAGTGGTAGTTTCGTAGAGTGCTATCTCTTAGAGTTTAAAGCGAGTGAAACTGTATCTGCCCTTTTTTCAGTCAGTAAATAAAACTTCTAGCAATACCAAGCCAATCTTTGATCAGAACATCTCTCTGAATATCAGACAGTGTAAATCACTGATCAAGACGACATATGTTCTATGCAGTCTGATCATGATCCTAATTCTCTATAGCAACGCATGCTACACAATGTTACGTTGTTATAGGCTAAGAGTTACTGGTGATAAAATATATTATTAGGTGCTACTGAATGAGATAAACAAACACTGCTCCAACTAAAAATATCTCGAATGTGGGATTGCCATGACGTCATTCGAACAATTATTATCTCTCTCCTCAGGAGCGAAGTCAGCTGAAGACATTTTTTTAACGCTTAACTCTTCACCACACAATCTCGAGTTTTTAGGACCCCGAGGGAGACACCTTTTGAAAACTTTGTGGAAAAAGCAGAAAATGCTGGTAACCAGCATTTTCTCCTTTTCCCTCAATGTTTTCTATCCTATCAAAGACAAATTCCATGGTTTTAGTCATATTTGAATTGTCATCTGCAAATGCTTTCAATTTGGACAACTATACAATTTTGTTGTGTAGTAAACAGTTTATACCTTTCTACCCACAGACAGATAGGCATTTAGGTTAGATTTTCAGGATAATGTTCTTGGGAAAACCTGTGTTGTGGGTACTCATCAGACTTTTCTCTTCAACTCTTTGCCAAATGACAAAATTTAGACTCCTCAAAATTGAAAGCAATTGCAGACGACAAATTATGAGTTCCTCATAATGGTGGGATTTGTCTGATAAGATAGAAACAGTGTGGGAAAAGGAGAAAATGCTGGTTACCAGCATTTTGTCCTTGTAACTCAATTTCCTTTGCTGCAAAAATGTAAGAAATGTAAGAATGGATGCGGAAAATAGTTGCTGCCTCTTAGAATTGGGGCTCTGACACCATGTTTTCCTTACAGACCATAAAAAGGGTTCATGATCAATAGTAGTCAATAGTGAGGCCTAGAAAATAGACAGCACTCCTACTTTGTACTCTTAGCACACTGTTTCATAACACTGCACGCTTTTCAGAGAGTGTAGATTAAGATCAGAATTCACAGAACATGCAGATTTATCTTGGTATACATTCTTAAGGTTACGTTAGGAAGGCTTTCTAATCAAGTTGTCAGAAATTGTAGTATTTTGGTCTGTAATATTGACAGAAAAATGTCTGCTCTCTATATCAGTTTGCTGTCAAAGGCGAAAACTCTTAACCTTAAGTTTTGGACTGGGTTTTTAACCCTTTACCACACAATCCCGACTTTTAACGACCTTGAGGAAGAAGCCTTTTGAAAACATTGTGGGAAAAGGAGAAAATGCTGGTAACCAGCATTTTCTCCTTTTCCCACAATGTTTTCTACCCTTTCCAAAACAAATTTCAATTTTTGAGTCACATTTATTTTGTCGTCTGCAAATGCTTTCAATTTGGACCATTCTAAAATTTTTTTGTGTGGTAAAGAGTTAACCAGACAGCAAAGTTTTGGACTGGGTTTTTAACCAGACCTCAAAAATGAGACTGGTTTAAACTGAAAACATTTACAGAGGACACATTTTGTGCATCTGGAAAGGTGGAATTTGCCTTTGAGAGGGTAGGAAACATTATGGGATCAGTAGAAAATACTAGTATTCAGGATTTTTTCCTTTTCCAGTAATGTTTTCATGAGACTACAGTCTTTCCTAAGTGTCCTTAAAACAAGGGATTGTTTGGAAAAGAGCTACCGTAATCCTCCTTATAACGCTTTACCACACAGTCGTGAGTTTTTATGACCCTGAGGGAGAAGGCTTTGAAAACATTGTGGGTAAAGGAGTAAATGCTGGTAACCAGCATTTTCTCCTTTTCCCACAATTTTTTCTGTCCTTTCCAGACAAATCCAATCATTTGAGTTACATTTACAGGTAATCTTTCGTCTGCAAAATAAATGCTTTCAACACAAACCAGTTGAAGAATTTGCCGTTAGGTAAGGGGCTAAATGAAAAAGGCAAGATAAAAAAATTGATTTTGATGGAAATGCTCCAGGTTAGGACCTGCAGGAAATAGTTATGATTCCATCTTAATCTTTACCAAACAGTTCTATGTTTTCGAAAGTCTAAAAAACATCGCTTTTGAACAAAATTATGGGAAAAGGAGAAAATGCTGGTTACCAGTCAGTTCTTTCTTAGGAACATAAAAACTTAGAGAGTTTGGTAAAAGGTTGATTCATGAAACAAATCCCCACAACTTTTCAAGGAATGCTTGTCATGAATTAGAGTTTTAATACCAAAATACCCTTGAAAATGTTGTTATCAAGGGAAAAATTGCTTGTTTTAGAAAATTCTTGTTGTCCCACAATGTTTTTAAAAAAAAGCTGTTTTTGGCAGGTGATACATGTATGCAAATATTGTTTCTTCTTTGAATGCAAGGATGAAGTTATTGGAAAAAACTGACTGACAGCAAACATGAGTGATCATTGAACTTTGTGGGGGGGAAACTTTTACGTCATGACCGTCTGAGAGAAAATTTGCAAAAATGTCAGGGGTCACCCTGCCAGAAGCCAATATAATCATTGACCTCATTGGGTTTGACTTTTTTGTATTGGATTATGTCTAGGGCTTTTGAAATTTAGCTGTACAAGTTTACTTTTAGTCACACCTCAGAGTTTGCACTTTAGCTGCAGATCTCCAGATAACAGGAAGTGATTGTATTCAAAATCCATTATTTCTCTTTGAAACCCTATGTTATGGGTACTGAATAGAATTGTCTGTATGAGATGTTTCTAATGAGTACCCACAACAAAGAGTTTAGTGGAGAATAATTAATATTTTCAATTTTGAAATCAAAATCACTCCCTCTATCTGGACCTCTGTAGCTGTACAGTTTTATATTTGATTGTACCACAGTTTGATATTTTGCGGTACAATACCATCTGTGTCATGCTCTGGCAAAGGGGGGTTTAATGTATCTCTATTACTCATGATACGAAGCCAGTCATCACATTATTATAGATCCATAAAATGATAAAATCCATTTTGTTGGACAACAGACTGAATTGTGATTTAGACTGGTCCTTTGAAACGCAAAAAATTGACCAGTAGCAAAAAGTTTTGACTCAGGTCGGCCTGCGCAGTCTGTGCAGGCTGACCTGGGTCAATACTTTTTGCAGATGAATTAAGGCCCCTTTTAACAAAGCATGTCTCATATTTTATTGCAGCATCTCAGAATTTGAAATTTGGCTTCACTACTTTTATCAGAGCTCCAGACAGAGGGCCGAGTGATTTTGATTTCGAATTGAAAATATTAATTATTCTCCACTAAACCCAATGTTTACATGGGTACTCATCAGAATCGTCTCATCGAGATGATTCTAATGAGTACCCACAACATAGGGTTTGGAAGAGAAATAATGGATTTAGAATGCCATCACTCCTTCTTATCTGGAGCTGTGTTTTGTATTGTAATGCACCTCAAAGTTTGAAATTCGACTGTACAATTTCAATTGTGTTTGATCTCCCAACAGAGTTTGGAATAGTCTGCAATTGTGTGCAGGCTGACCTGGATCAGTGCTTTTTGCAGATGCATTAAGCCTCCTTTTCATAAAGTATGGCTCATATTTTATTGCAGCACCTCAGAATTTGAAATCTGGCTACACTACTTTTGTATTGTAATGCACCTCAAATTTTGAAATTTGGCTGTACGATTATAGTTGTATTTGAGTTTTTGAAATTGTGCTTTATGATTCTTTATTTGATTGCCCAACAGAGCTCAAAATTTTACTGGACAATTTTGTATTTGATTGCTCCTCAGTGTTTGAAATTATACTGTACAGTTTTGTATTTGATTACTCCTCACAGTTTGAAATTATGCTGTATGCTTTTGCGGTTGACTGCACTACAGTGTTTTAAATTTGGATGTACAATTATTTTTATACGATTGCACCTCTGAGTTTAAATTTGGCTGTACAATTTTTTATGTGGTTATTAGAAATTACGTCACATGCTGAACTTTTGATGAAATTTATCAGAGCCTGCTGTTTTATTGCTACACATTAATATTTTTGACATAGTTATGCCCCTTTTTTACTTAAATTTTCACTTACAGCAACTGGAGGTGAGCCTTAGTGCCTGAATGTGGTGCTGTTGTTTGTTTTGAAGCAAGATCTCTTGTAAAAGACCAATATTACCACATAATACATGTTTATTTCTGTTTCTCCAACCCTACAGAAACAAGGCAGTTACACTCTACAAAATAGTATTTTCATGTAAAGTTTTGACCAAAGGTACTTTTAATATAATCATGTATTTGTCCCTGCCAATGTTTCTGTCCATGTAATGTTGATCAGCCTACTATCAAGAAGTGAAGCAATACAGGGCCATCATGGCCCTCTTGTTTCAAATGTAATGATTGAAAACACATGTGATTTAATTTTTCAAGGTCTAACAGTTCTATTTAGTGCTTGAAAGCCACAAGTGGAGTGTTCAAAGAGAGGTTTGATGTATTTTCCATGTATTTGTATTTAGCATGCCTTTTGAACTATGTACCCTTAGAGCGCCGATTAATCCTTTACCAAACAATGCAGTTTTAATGATCTTCAGGTAGAAAGCCTTTTGAAAACATTTTGGAAAAAGGAGAAAATGCTGGTAACCAGCATTTTCTCCTTTTTCCACAATGTTTTGTACCCTATCAGAGGCGAATTTCATGATTTGACCCACATTTAACTGTCGTCTGCAAATGCTTTCAATTTTGACAAATTTAATGGACATTTTTGTTGTGCTTTAAATAGATAAACCCCAATACATTTTCAGTCAAGAAATAAAACTTAGTTCAGTTTCAAAGTTGGCTTTCTTCTCTAGTGTTTCAGCAAAGCGGACAGTTAGATCAAAGATCAGACTGCAACTTTTGTGCAGTCTGATTTTAATCTACGCTGACTGCTAAGTAAAGTATTTTCGGGAAAGGTGCTTCAAGGGTTTACACCTTACAAAACAACGAAATTTCTGATATGTCCAAATTGAAAGGACTTTCAGGAAACAGTTCTAAGTGGGCTCTTTGGCGGGATTTGTCCTTGAAAGGGGCTGAGCCCTGGTAGCTCAGTTGGTAGCATACTGGATTTGAGAAGAGGGGGTAGCTGGTATGATCCCCATTTGCTTTCAGAGGACTGATGATAGTCATTGTGACAGCTTTCTCATTGCTCACTTACCGCTGACCATTGTTTCAATGATGGTTATGTGGGAAAGCAACCATAATGCTTGGAAAGAATATTTTGCAGAATACTGGTAAAAGAGACTCCAGGAAGGCATGGGTAGGTGTACTGGTAACCAGCATTTTCTCCTTTTCCCACATTTCTACCCTGGCAAAGAAATTAGGTTCATTTGTATTCCTTCCAAATTTGTTGTCTGCAGATGCTTTCAATTTGGAAGAGTCAAGAATTTGTGGTTTGGTAAGAGTTTAGTCATGAATCTTCCTAAATTAATGTCACAAAAGGTCACAGTGTGTTAATCAATTTACAAACAACTGTCCTACTTTTTGCTGATCTACTTCTTTTGCCAGATCGAGTTTACTATGTAGGGCAATTTATGTCTCTGTACTAGGCAAAAAGTTTTTAGACCAGTCCATATTAAAGGTGTTCTCAGAAGACTAATTAAATTCCAATCAAATTATGGGACCTTTTTTTGAACAGGTAGAATTATCAAGGGAAAAGGAGAAAATGCTGGTTCCCAGCATTTTCTCCTTTTCCCTTGATGTTTCTAAAAGCTTTTTCCACAGCAGTGATGTATACGAAGACAAGATTGTTCCATAAGGATATAATCAAAAGTATGGATATCCAATTATCAAATACTTAACTTACTGTTATGGATTATTTTATCAAGATGAGATAGCTTAAAACAGATAGGTTGATCTTGGTCTGTCAGAATACTGAAGACATGGAATAAAATCTTTCATCTGTAGTGTACAACAATTTTTTTTGTATCATTTCATGGAGAGCACTGGTTGAATTAGGAGACAAAAGGATTGATTTCCATACAACATGATTGCAAAAGAATGTTTTGGGTGTAATTTATTATAATTTTCTGTTATTAGTTAATGATTACTGTTTCCAAGATTTTTTTTCGTCTACATTTATTGTTCATGTCACGACATTATTTTGGTGTGAGAGACTGCTGTTAATTAATGATTTCAAATTACAACTTTAGCAATACCAAATGAATAAATTGTAATTTTTCATTGGCTAAAAATACCATTCATTTGCAAGATGAAGAAACACTTCAGTTATAATCTAAAATGACAAACAAGACTTAGTGGACAGTATAGATCAGAGAACAGACTGCACATTTTTGTGCAGTCTGATCTTGATGTACATTGTGCACAAAAGCTGCTTGTGTTATCAACTGTAAGCAAAGAGTTCAAGGTTCAGGTATGAATCTCAAGATGAACAGCGTCAGTTTGACCCACACACAGCAGCGAAAAGTAACTGTTGCAGGCTGAACAGATCATAATATATGAATGAAAATGGTGAATGGCCTGCCATTTTGGCATTTGAGAGATGTAGTTCAGAACACCTGTTTTTGTAGCTGTCATTTATTTTTCTAACTAAACTGTGTTTATTTTTAACTCTTTCCCACACGGAAAAATTTTAGACTTGCCTTTGAAATTCAAAGCATTTGCGGAGGAAATTAAATGTGATTCAAAAATTGACATTTGTTTTGGAAAGGGTAGAAAACATGGTGGGAAAAGGAGAAAATGCTGATTACCAGCATTTTCTCCCCTTCCCACAATGTTTTCAAAAGTCTTCTTTCTCAGTGTTGTTAATGTCAGGATTATGTGGTGAAGGGTTAACTTATTCACCCTTTTTATAACAGATGTTTTCTGTTTTCTCACATAACAGTTAAACCTCCTTTACATGACCTTCATGTCTTTTTAACCTTTAAGCTAGCAGATGACAATTTTTTGGACTTGTCCAAATTGAAAGCATTTGCAGATGACAAAAAAAAAAGTGGCTGGAATGACTGAATTTTTACTTGATAGGGTAGAGAACATTGTGCAAAAGGGAGAAAATGCTGGTTTGAAGCATTTTCTCCATTTCCCTCCATGTTTTTAAATGCCTTTTACATGCATTAAATTTTCAGGGTTATTAAAACTTTGCATTGTTTGATAAAGGGTTAAGCAGATTGATATTTAAAAACTTTGTGGCAAAGGGAAATACGGCATGTTTTGAGCAATTTCCCCTATTTCCTCAATGTTTCGTTCTACTGTTATTCATGTTTATTACTTTTCTAGGTAGTTATCCATGTCTTCTGCTGTAATTTTATTTAACCCCTTTGCCATGCAGTTCCACATTTTAATGACCAAGACGAAAAGGGCTTTTGAAAACAGTATGGGAAAAAAAGAAAATGCTGGTGACACAGCTTTTTCTCTTTTTCCCACAATGTTTTCTACCTTATCATAGCAGAAATCACTCTTCCATACCACACAATTAAAGACCCTAAGAAAGAGGCCTTTTGAAAACATTGTGGAAAAAGGAGAAAATGCTGGTAACCAGCATTTTCTTCTTTTCCCACAATGTTTTCTACCATATCATATACAAAAATCATCAAATGAGCCGCATTTACTTTGTCGTCTGCAAATACTTTGAATTTGGCAGAGTCCAAAATTTTGTAGTCTGGTAAAGTGTTCAGCAGCTGTATTTACATCAATGGAATTTTCCCTTCCACTAAGTGATGAATAATGGGTTTCAGAATTAGCCATGACTTGCTGACATGCTGAAGCTGAATGACTGGCAGGCGTTTTTCATTTAGCATTTAACATAGTTGATATTTAGCCAGAGAAAAAAAGCTGTGTTTGTTGTATTTGTTCTCTCTGCGCTGCCAATGTGTAAAAAAAATGTTAACGCCTGACATTGAGTGCTGAACTTTTTTTCCAAACAATCCCGTGTTTTAATGAGCGTGAAAAAGAAGGCTTTTTGAAAACATTGTGGAAAAAAAAGTGAAAATGCTGGTAACCAGCAACATTTCAGAAAAAATTTGTTGTGTGCAAATTATGATTTGGACCTAGAAACTTTCTAATTTTTTTCTTTACATGTTAAATAAAGTAGGAAATAGAATTTGAGTTTGAAAACATTGTTAAGAAAGGAGAAAATGCTGGTAGCAAGTATTTTCTCCTTTTCCACAATGTTTTCTACCCTTTCAAAATATTCATGTCATATAATTTTTGCCAAATTTTTCATTTACAAATGCTTTGCAAATGACCCTTGAAAACACTGGAGCATATTTAACTCTTTACCACACAATCCCGACTTTTAACGACCTTGAAAAAAAAACCTTTTGAAAACATTGTAGGAAAAGGAGAAAATGCTGGTAACCAGCATTTTCTCCTTTTCCCACAATGTTTTCTATCCATCCCAAAACAAATTTCAATTTTTCAGTCACATTTATTTTGTTGTCTGCAAATGCTTTCAATTTGGACCAGTCTAAAAATTTGTCATTTGGTAAAGAGTTAACTATACCATACAAGAAAATTTTAGACTAGTTCAAATGGAAAGTATTTGCAGACGACAACTTGAATATTGCTTAACCCTTTACCACACAATGACGACTTTTAACACCTCTGACACCTCCTTTTCCCACAATGTTCTCTACCCTATCAAAGAAAAATCATTTCATATGAGCCACATTGAAACTGTCATCTGCAAATGCTTTCAATTCAGACAGGTCTAAAATTTGTTGTGTGGTAAAGGGTTAAATGGTGAGGTTTGTCTGTGACTAGATAGAAAACATTGTGGGAAATAGAGAAATGCTATCTATGAGCTTTTTCTCCTTTTACTTAAGTGTTTTCTAAGGCTACAATCATGTACTTATCTACAGCCACAGAGAAGAAATGCTGATAAAACTTGAACATGTGTAGTACAGCTCAGCTGTGTAAATGCAGATAAATTTTCAGTATACATGGTGTAAGGGATATTTAAAGAAGCTCAAGAGATTTGTCCTCCTTTAAAACCGGAAACGACAACAACCATGTTTTGTAAGGCCTTCAAACAATGAAATGCTTTTTCTATATGTCGTAATCTGTGCAACCTTGCAGCCATCAGGGGCAACATTTGGCAGGGAGATACAAAAATGATAATAGTTTCATAAAATAAAGATGGAGTGGGTCAAGAAAATGGCTGAAAATGATAATTGATAACATTCACTGGTGTTTGAGTGTGTGAAAATTATCTTATTCCAACATGAGGCCTGACCAAAAAATATCTCTGAATAGGGTTTCGGTCCGAGATGCTGTAGGTTGGGTAGGTAGGGATTTTTTTTTTCCAGAAACATTTTACATGGACCATGTACCAAAATCACGCTTGACGGATTTTTTTTTTTTCAATCGTAGCGTTAAAAAGTTTAGGCTCGGCAGCATTTTCAAGGGTCGGGAAACCCTAAACACGTATTTTTTTTTGATAGGCCTGAACTAACAAGAGAAAATACTGTGTACAGTGCATACTAAAATTGTAGGTATAATTTGAGTTTATTACCAGTTAACCACAAATTACACCACTTTTGTAGTATGAAAATATGCCCTATGTGTGTATGTGTAATTGAAGCTATGAAGTTAACCATTTATACCACACAATTCTGAGTCTTAACAACCCTTGGGAAACAGGCTTTTGAAAACATTGTGGGAAAAGGAGAAAATGCTGGTTACCAGCATTTTCTCCTTTTCCCGCAATGTTTTCTATCCTTTCCAAGACAAATCTGAAGGTCTGAGTCGCATTTAAGTTATCGTCTGTAAATGCTTTCATTTTGGACATGTCCAAACTTTTGCCATTTTGTAAAGAGTATAAGCCTAAACAACCACACAATCCTGTGTTTTAACGACCCAGGGGAAGGCAGCATTTTCTCTTTTTCCCACAATGTTTTCAAAACCAAATATTTTCCAAGCATTTTCTTCTTTTCCCACAAAGTTTTCAATGAAAAAACATTTTCCAAGCATTATCTCCTATTCCCACAATATGTTCAAAAGCCTCATCAGCAGAGTCAGTAAAACTTAGGATTGTTTGATAAAGCATTAAACAGTTACTAAGCACCCCCATGGTTTAATGACCATGAAGAAGAAGTATTTTAGTAGGAAAAGGCAAAATTGTTACCAGCATTTTCTCCTTTTCAGACAATGTTTCTCTCAGACAAAACCTGTGAATAGAGCCATACTGTTGAAAGTTGGCTAGAAATTTTTGTCGGATAAAGTGTGATCTTCATTATATATTTATACCTTGTCTATTTCCAGGAGGCTACAGACACTTCGAAGAAAACTTCCCTGAGTTTTGTGAGGGGCAGAATTCGGAGAACAACACTGATAAAGACATCATGGGTCTGTGTAACTTGAAGATTTCAGAAGACTCGGCCTACGGTACCTGCGACTCTGAAAATGGCGATCTCAGTTCCCCGACAGCGAACGTTCCCGTTGAAGTTATTCCCCACCTATATCTAGGCAACGCCAAAACGTCGGCAGATCTAAATGTGCTAAAAAATTATGGTATCACCTACATTCTTAATGTCACCCCGAATGTGCCAAATAAGTTTGAGGAGGACACGGAGTTCAAATACATGAAAATACCCATCAGCGACCATTTGTCACAGAATCTTTCTCGTTTTTTCCCAGAGGCCATAGCTTTCATAGGTAAGCTGCAGTTGATAAATGGTTCGAGTAACGTCCGCTTTTTATACGCCCGTCGAAGACGGGACGTGTTATGGGATCACCTGTGGTGGGCGGGTGGACGGGCGGGCGGCGTCCACATTCTTTGTCCGGAGCATATCTCCAAAACTATGCTAGCTACGGTTATGAAATTTCATGGGTGGATAGATCTCATCAAGGCAGAGTGTAGTGCACAGGAATCATAACTCTCGCTTGCTTAATTTTTGAGTTATTGCCCTTTGTTGTTTTTCATACTTGAATTTTGTCCGAAGCATATCTCCAAAACTATACTGGCTACGGTTATGAAATTTCATGGGTGGATAGATCTCATCAAGGCGGAGTAGTGCACAGGAATCATAACTCTTGCTTGCTTAATTTTTGAGTTATTGCCCTTTGTTGTTTTTCATACTTGAATTTTGTCCGGAGCATATCTCCAAAACTATACTAGCTACGGTTATGAAACTTCATGGGTGGATAGATCTCATCAAGGGGGAGTGCAGTGCACAGGAATCATAACTCTTGCTTCCTTAATTTTTGAGTTATTGCCCTTTGTTGTTTTTCACACTTGAATTTTGTCTGGAGCATATCTCCAAGACTATACTAGCTAAGGTTATGAAACTTCATGGGTGGATAGATCTCATCAAGTGGGAGTGCAGTGCACAGGAATCATAACTCTTGCTTCCTTAATTTTTGAGTTATTGCCCTTTGTTGTTTTTCATACTTGAATTTTGTCCGGAGCATATCTCCAAGACTATACTAGCTACGGTTATGAAACTTCATGGGTGCATAGATCTTATCAAGGGGGAGTGCAGTGCACAGGAATCGTAACTCTTGCTTCCTTAATTTTTGAGTTATTTCCCTTTGTTTATATTCATACTTGAATTTTGTCTAAAGCATATCTCAAAAACTATGCTAGCTAGGGTTATGAAACTTCATGGGTGGATAGATCTCATTAAGGGGGAGTGCAGTGCGAAAGAACCATAACTCTACCTCGTGCTGTCTTTGAGTTATTTCCCTTTGATCGTCATTTTTACAGCATTTTCTGCTTGTCAGGGGCATAACTTTGTCATCTCCAGTCCGATTGACTTGAAACTTGGCATGTGTGTTTGTTGCAATAATACGGAGTGCAGTGCGAAAGAACCATAACTCTACCTCGTGCTGTCTTTGAGTTATTTCCCTTTGATCATCATTTTTACAGCATTTTCTGCTTGTCTGGAGCATAACTTTGTCATCTCCAGTCCGATTGACTTGAAACTTGGCATGTGTGTTAGTTGCAATAATACGGATTGCAGTGCAAAAGAATCATAACTCTACTTTGTGCTGTCTTTGAGTTATTTCCCTTTGATCGTCATTTTTCCAGCATTTTCTGCTTGTCTGGAGCATAATTTTGTCATCTCCAGTCCGATTGACTTGAAACTTGGTATGCATGTTTGTTGTAATATTACGCAGTACAGTGCGCAAGAACAATAACTCTACCTAGTGCGGATTTTGAGTAATTCCACTTTGATCTTCATTTTTACAGTATTTCTTGCTTGTCTGGAACGGAACTTTGTCACCTCAAGTCAAATTGACTTGACACTTGGTAAATATGTTTGTTGTATTACCTGCCCTTTACGATTATTATACCCCCTTGACAACTGGCGGTGGGACGGGCGTATCTTGCGACAATTTGCCGCTCTTGTTTATCCTTGGTAATTGGGAAATTTAACCCTTTACCACACATTCCTGAGTTGTAACGACCCTGAAAGAGAGGGCTTTTCAGAACCATGTGGAAAAAGGAGAACCTGCTGGTAACCGTATCAAGGGCAAAAATGATCATTTAACATTTGTCATCTGCAAATACTTTTTTAGCCTAGTCCAAAGTTTTATCTCTTGGTAAAGAATTAGGCCTTTAATTGAAATGATTGTAGACTTGTCCAAATTAAAGTAACAATAAAGGCTAAATGTAAACAAAGCAGGTGTTTGAATGCATTTGAATTTATATCATGCCATTTAAAAGTATGGAAATTATTGTGAAAATGACAGTCTGTTATTGTACAGTCGGTCCAAGTGTTAGTTGCTGTCAGAGAAATGAAGGACTAAAGTTGCCAGGTCGCTATATCTATTTACTTTTTGCCTCGTTTTAAAATGCATAATGATTCACAATAATTTCTATACTTTTGAATGGTATGATTGAAATATTCAAATGCATTTTTTCACCAGCATTGTTTACATTTGTCCGCTGCTGGGCCTTTAAAATACAGTTTAGTTTAAAGCAATACCCCTTTTCTTCTATTCTCCCTATATTTCTTTCCTTTCAGAGACAAAATCCCGTCATTGTCATTTTCTAGAGACTTACCAGAGTATGGCTATGCTCTTTTTCACATTTTTCTAAATGTCAACTTATACAGCTATACAGATAAATATGTCCATATAAGGGAATAGGTGAACAGCAGTAAAAAATGAGAAGAAAGAAAGAAATAAATGCATTGATTTGTTTTGAAGTGTCTCAGCTTTCATTATGAAAGCAAAGCTGCATAATACAGGAATATAGAAGATTTTCAAAAGGAATACATGTAAACTCAAACCTGTGTTAACCTTTACCAAACAATCACGAGATTTAACAACCCTCAGGAAGAAGGCTTTTGAAAACATTGTGTGAAAAGGAGAAAATGCTGGTAACCAGCATTTTCTCCTTTTACCACAATGTTTTCTTACCTACCATAGACAAATCCCACCATTTAACAAACAGATGGATCTAATGATGCTTCAACCTTAAATAGATCAGCCGAGCCTCAGGTAGCACAGTCGGTAGCAGATCCATAGGACTTGAGAACATGGGGTAGATGGTTGGAATCCCCAGATCAGCCCATTTCTTTCTGAGGATTGATGGTAGTCATTGCGACAGGATTCATTCCTCTCTCACCGCTGATCATTGTTCCACGATGGTTATTTGGGAAAGCAGCCAGTGGTTATGGAAGGATAATGTGCAAAGCACTGGTAATAGAGACTCCCAAAAAAGCACAGATACCGATAGGTGAACTGGCCGCTGCCATACATCAGAAATGAAGTCGAGAATGGCGTAGAAAATGGCATTAGACACCATGCAATTAATCAATTAACCTTTTTAAATCAACCAAATTGAACTTGTATAAATGGACTACCTGCTGCAAGAAACCACTTGTCATTACTTACCTTGGTAGGTCTTTTAATACAGGTTTCATGGTTGTCTGTATTTTTTCAAAATCTCTGAAAGCTATGATGTGGGTACTCTTTTTGAATTGTCTTGGTGTGACAAATTTCATTAAATACCTATAACATAGGTTGCTGGAGCAGAAAAAACTGATTTTTGAAGTACATGTAGAAAACAACCTCATGTTAAGAAAGCATGTGAAAGTCAGTAAAAGGTTAACAGAATTTTCCCCCTTTTCCAACAATGTTTTCAAATGCCTGTTCCTTTAGGATTGTTAAAATGATTGATTGTATGGTGTTTAACTCCGTTTTCAACATTAATTCAGTTATATCGCAGCAGCCAGTGCACCTAACCGTGCTTTCCTGGAGTCTCTTTTTCCTGGAGTCTCTTGTACTCCGCACAATTTTCTTTCCAAGCCACTGACTGCTTTCCCACATAACCATCGTCGAGACAATGTTCAGTGGTGGGAGAGGAATGAATCCTGTCGCAATGACTATCATCAGTCCTCGGAAACAAATTGGTCGAGGCAGGGATCGAACCTGCGATCCCCTGTTCCCAAGTTCTGGACGCTATAGACTGAGCTACCAGGGCTCGGCATGTTAAAATGTGGGGTTGTTTATGTTAATTGAGTTGAAATGATGAAGTTTGTCTTTGAAATGACAAGAAAACATTGCGAGAAATGGGGAAAATAATGGGAAAAAGGATACCATATAATTTAGGTCAAAGTTTGGTATATGCAGTGCAGCACTGTGGTTTGTTGCACATGCTTGCTATAGTTATCACATTGCAGAGTCACATTTCAGCCCCAGTCATAACAATAAAACTGGGTCAACCCTTTACCACACAATCTCGAATGTTTACAATCTTGAGGGAAAGACCTTCTGAAAACATTTTGGGAAAAGGAGAAATGCTGGTAACCAGCATTTTCTCCTTTTCTCTCTTTCAAAAATTGTTTGTCATCTGCAAATGCCTTCAATTTGGACCAGTCTAAAATTCTGTTGTTTGGTAAAAAGATAAAAGGTAAGCCTTGATAAAGCAGTGAATGTCTGTATGGATTTAGCTCTTAAGCAAACAACACAATTTTAGACTAGCCTAAATTCAAGGCATATGCATACTACAAACTAGATATGAATCAAAAATTGAAATTCATACTTACTTCCAAAAGAAACCATATATGCTTTGAAACTGTAAATTTTCAATACAGGTTTACAAATGATTAAAATCGTATTAAGTATTGTTTTGTACGTCGTTCCGCATGGCTGCGGTTGATTTTGATTCATATCGGTCGATCTGTTTCTAAGTAACATCTTTTTTTAAGGTTTAGACGTGAACACGAATTGAACAAGACCGACTGCATGTTTAGGAAAAATGCTTAGTGCATTTTACAAGGCTCATACCAAAACAAAAGAAAAACACACAAACGTGAAGAAAAGATTCGAAGCAGAAATATTGCGGCTAAATCAATGACAGCGATTGTAGGCATAAAAGGTGCATGAATCTGGTCAACGTCATTGTTATGCCACAGCTCATTTTAGTGTGTCGCGTATACCTGTCACACGTTAAGTGGGATGCTACAGAAAACTAGGATAATATGCTCATTGAATCCTCTCAGACATACCTCACCGACTACGCGTGCTCAGGATAGCTACTTTTGGATGTCATATTTACGTAAATGGCTCTTGACAGCTTCATTAACAGCTGCTAATGCACGAAGGTTCAAGAACAACAGAATTTGTGAAAATGCATTTTATCAGATAATTTCGCTAAGTACGGCTTTACAGCCAGACATCCGTACAACATACAAACGTTTACACTACGTCCTTGACCCAATAAGACACAGTGAGCCTGGCAACACAATCTTTCGACTCATCATTGAGTGTTAAAGCTCGAATTAAGTTTTCATTTGGAACGCAAGAATCAATGTGAGTTGGTTCACCGACAACACGTAAAACCTTTTGCTTACGCACATGGCCGTGTAATGTCGCTATAAAATCGGGGTGTCAGTCCTTCAACCATCGCACAATGGCTCACTATTGTACGACGAAACCCGACATTGGTTCATTTTCGGGTAAATTTTCTTTTATCACTTGATGTTCCGTTGATGAGCGCCATTTCACAGCTAACGTCGTTCGGTCACGTCATCTTTGGATGTCACACAGTTCAAATTTGGGTGGAACTTCTCCAAAGGCACAAATGATTGTTCCTCTTTGTCGCACAGAATTGATAGAGCTCTCATGTTTAGAGCTTCTATAGATAGGACATTGGTTTGTTATGTTAGACGTCGTCAGTAAGCAATATTAAACTACAGTCAAACTTCGGTGGCTCGAATATGGGTAATTTCGAATACCAAAGAAAGCTCGAACAACGATATCGGTCCCGTCAAAATCCCTATATAATTCATATTGTTCTACCTCGGAAAGCTTGCACAATCCTTAATTGGAACTTTCGAACACATATCACGGTCCCGTCGTTCATTTTCCTGTGTATTTTACCTCTCAGAAGTCGAACAAAGGGTTAGTCAACAATCAGACATTGGGTTTCACACCTACACTGTTAATTGGATACACCGGTAATCGTCTGTCAAATATTGGATAAGGTGCATGTTTTAAACACTTACTGTAAAATATACACACACTTGATCAAAGTCTCAATTACAAATTGTTTAGCCGTGATTGAATACTCGCTTTGCTTTTTTTTTTCGAAGTGGTTGACATAAATTAGTGGTCAAGCCATTTTTGTGACGCTATGTTTGCATGAAGAGTATTGCTTTTCAACACATTAGGTTTCATTAACCACAACTGTGATCTTAATCCGCACATGTAGCGTTGATAGAAGTTATAATTAGAACATAAACAAGGTGATGTTTCGCTCTCGATATCTGCAAATGTCCTTTCTTTTCTGATAAAATGACTTTTAGATATGTGCAAAGAAAATGACCCCAGGAATCGGTCGTTTAACTGGTGAAAATAGCTTGCTTTCGGCCGAAATGGATACTCTCAAAAAAAGAAAAAACATTAACAGAGCGTATCGATTTCGGCCGAAAACAAGCCATTTTCACTAAATAGAAAGCCGATTCCTGTAAAATGACAAAGGTATGTGGTGTGTTCTGTGTGATATTTCCAAATACAAAAGTCATAAATATGCAATAAGAATACATGTAACTCGTTCACTGACCACGTCGTACCATGAAATACTGATACGTCGAACTACCGATATTTCGAACAAATTACCTAGTCCCAGGGGTGTTCGAGCTTCCAAAGTTTGACTGTAATTAGATCACATTATGGACAGGATAGACCCCAATCCCTTAGGATGAAGTTCAGGCACATGCCCAGTAAACATCGCGCCATTCTTTAGTTGTGACAGATGCAAATAATGGCCATAAACCATGAAAACAATCTGTGTGACTTTGTGTTATGACCCCTACGTGATTTTAAACAGTATTACTTCAGCGGGTGCAAGTTAAATTTGACGTAGTGCTAATAGAATTTACCACAGACTATTACAGGTTCAGGATATGTAACAAATAAGGTTCCTTCTTGCATTTACAAAAAGTTTTCTGCTTTCAAATGTATGTATCGTTTCTTTTGGAAGTAAGTATATTATGGGAAGGGCAGAAAGCATTATGGAAAAGGAGAAAATGCTGGTAACCAGCATTCTCTTCTTTTCCCACAATGTTTTCAAAAGGCCTTCTCATCAAGATTGTTAAAAATCGTGATTGTGTGGTAAAGACTTTTTAAAACCCATTACAAAACAGAATTTTAAACTTTCCAAAGTCGGACATTTTTTAACGTAAATTCGCACCTGCTTCTGGCCGCAAAATATAAGAACAGCTATTCTGTAATACCAATCTGTATTTATTCTCTGCGAAGAACTCATTTGTAATTTTGTGACGTATTTCCGCTCTTAGTGGAATCCGTTTTTATAAACACCGTTTTCGGTCAATTTTGGAAGCTTCAATCAGCCAAAAAAGTAAGATTGGTAATTTTGTTATTAGATATTTTCATTGATAATCGTCCCGGACAACACTCTTATAACATCAGTACAGGGGATTTTTCAGTTTACTTGACATTTAGGAGTACATGTATTTGAGAAAGATTTTTCTGTGTGAAAACGCCAAACTTTCCAATTTACTTTAACTATTGATTTGATACTGAGTCGGACATGGAAAAGTACTGATTTGATATTGAGCCGGACAGTCCAACTTGACTGATCACCCCTTAACATTTTCTTTTGTGGATACAATAGATAAAGCACTACCAGCAGTCAGTGCTAGCTCTGGCCCAAGTCAAATAGTGGCCAACAATTTTTTCTGTAAAAAAATAATAGACAAATTTAGCACGCGAAGTTGGTAAAAAAAAAACATGCACATGTAACTTGATTTTTTTACACAAAGTTTAAAACTTTCATTCGCATAATTACGTCCATTACAATACTTAAAAGAAATGATCATATATTACTTTTCTTACTTTGTAGAAAATATTGTGGGAAAAGGAGAATTGGCTGTATACCATTTCTTGGGATAGTACTCCTTTTCCCACAATATTTGCATAAAAGCATAGAGACTTTTAAGTCCTAGTTTCTTTTGATGAATGGTTACTCCTTTACCAAACAACAAAATTTTATTTTAATCTTACATTGTAGAAAATATTTTGGGAAAAAGGAAATTTGTTCTACACCATTTCCTGGGATAGAGCTCCTTTGCCCACAATATTTGCATAAAAGCATAAAAACTTTTAAGTCCTGGTTTCTTCTTTACCAAACAATAATTATTTTTATTATTGTAATAAATAATGTGCACAAATAAATGGGGAAAATTTTTTATTACATAATGAATTACCTCCCTTTATGATCTGTTGACCTTAATTATTTTTAAATTGGGTCAATGAGTTCGGTAAGTCACACAATGTATTGGAAACAACTTAAAAAGTGATTCACTCGATAGAATCTAAACAGTGAACAAGACTGTGATTATCTACCATAGCCTTTAAGCAAACACCTTTTTTTCGCCGATTTTGTAAAGAGAACGGCGGTTTAAGTGAGTAATGTACACAAATTATTTATGATATCTAATTGGTTACATTAACTCGCCATTGCCGTTTTTAGCGGTATTGAAATCCAAGGCAGTGTTCCCACTAGCTTTTTATTTCAAGGGTACACTTACCCCTGGGCTGAAAATCTGGGGTTAAGATTTCATATTAGAGGGTATGACATTGGTGGTTCCCAACTAGAGGTAAAGCAATCCATATTGATGATTTGCAGCAAAGAAGTCTGCTTTATTCGGGTATATATGTAAATATACTGCTTAAAGTCATTAACCCTTTACCACACGACAAATTTTAGACCTGTCCGAATCGAAAGCATTTGCAGATGACAGTTTCAATGTGGCTCATATGAAATGGTTTTTCTTTGATAGGGTAGAAAACATTGTCGGAAAAGGAGAAAATGCTGGTAACCAGCATTTTCTCCTTTTCCCACGTTTTCAAAAGCCTTCTCCATCAAAGGTGTTAAAAGTCATCATTGTATGGTAAAGGGTTAAAAAGCTGAAAAGGCAGTCTGAAGTGACTCTGATCGGACAATGTCAAGGAGTCATTTTGTTGTGTCATGGTTTTCTGTGTTTTTTGCATCGATCACTTTTTCATGCCTGTTTATTTCTGGATAGGTATTTCCGCATGGTTTGACATAAATTTGTCAATAAGGATTACAAGTATCTTCAAAACCTGTCATTTTACTCAAGATAAGCGGATAATGGTCTTCTTAGCTCACCTGAGCATGAAGTGCTCAAGGTGAGCTTTTGTGATCGTGCTGTGTGCGTCATCCGTCGTGCGACGTGCATCTTCAACTTTTACCTTGTGTACGCTCTACAGGCCACATTTTCAGTCCAATACTCATGAAATTTGGTCAGAATGTTTGTCTTGATGATATCTCGAACGAGTTCGAAAATGGGTTATGTCGGATCAAAAACTTAGGTCACTAGGTCAAATCTTAGAAAAACATTGTGTACGCTCTAGAGGCCACATTTTCGGTCCAATACTCATGAAACTTGGTCAGAATGTTTGTCTTGATGATATCTCGGAGGAGTTCAAAAATGGGTCATGTCCGGTTAAAAACTAGGTCACTAAGTCAAATCTTAGAAAAACCTTGTCTACGCTCTAGAGGCCACATTTTCAGTCCGATACTCATGAAACTTGGTCAGAATGTTTGTCTTGATGGTATCTCAGACGAGTTCAAAAATAGGTCATGTTGGGTCAAAAGCTAGGTCACTAGGTCAGATCTTTGAAAAACATTGTGTACGCTCTACAGGTGACATTTTCAGTCCAAAACTCTTGAAAGTTGGTTAGAATGTTGGTCTTGATGATATCTTCGACAAGTTCGAAAATGGGTCATTTCGGCTCAAAAACTAGGTCACTAGGTCATATCTTAGAAAAACCTTGTGTACGCTCTAGAGGCCACATTTTCAGTCTGGTGCTCATGAAACTTGGTCAGAATGTTTGTCTTGATATCTCGAAAGAGTTCGAAAATGGGTCATTTTGGTTCAAAAACTAGGTCACTAGGTCATATCTTAGAAAAACCTTGTGTGCGCTCTAGAGGCCACATTTTCAGTCCGATACTCATGAAACTTGGTCAGAATGTTTGTCTTGATGATATCTCAGACGAGTTTGAAAATGGGTCATGTTGGGTCAAAAACTAGGTCACTAGGTCAAATCTTAGAAAAACTTTGTGTACGCCCTAGAGGCCACATTTTCATTCCATAATTCTTGAAAGTTTTTCAGAATGTTTGTCTTTATGACATCTTGGATGAGTTTGAAATGGGACATGTCTGGTCAAAAAACTAGGTCACTAGGTCAAATCGTAGAAAAACCTTGTGTACACTCTAGAGGCCACATTTTCAGTCCACAACTCTTGAATGTTGGTCAGAATGTTTGTCTTGATGATATCTGGGACGAGTTCAAAATTGGGTCATGTCGGGTCAAAAACTAGGTCACTAGGTCAAATCTTAGAAAAACCTTGTGTATGCTCTAGGGGCCACGATTTCAGTCCGATACTCATGAAACTTGGGTCAGAATATTTGTCTTGATGATATCTCGGACGAGTTCGAAAGTGGGTCATGTGGAGTCAAAAACTAGGTCAGTAAGTCAAATCTTAGAAAAACCTTGTGTACACTCTAGAGGCCAAATTTTCAGTCCGATACTCATGAAACTTGATCAGAATGTTTGTCTTGATGACATCTCGGACGAGTTCGAAAGTGGGTCATGTGGGGTCAAAAAGTAGGTCACTAGATCTAATCTTAGAAAAAGCTTGTGTACGCTCTAGAGGCCACATTTTCAGTCCAAAACTCTTGAAAATTGGTCAGAATGTTTGTCTTGATGACATCATGGATGAGTTTGAAAATGGCTCATGTTGGGTCAAAAACTAGGTCACTAGGTCAAATCTTAGAAAAACCTTGTGTACGCTCTAGAGGCTACATTTTCAGTCCACAACTCTTGGAAGTGGGTTAGAATGTTTGTCTTGATGATATCTACAATGGGAAAATGGGCTATGTTTGGCTAAAAAGTAGGTCACTGAGAGAAATTCTAGAAAAAGCTTGTGTACAAGCTAGAGGCCAAATTTTCAGTCCAATAATTATGAAAGCTTGATATAATGTTTGTCATAATATCTCGAAAGAGATTAAAAATGGGTCATGTTTGGTCAAAAGACTCAGGTGAGCGACTTCAGGGCCATCATGGCCCTCTTGTTTGTCCATGTATTCTCTCACGTGAGGTCTCGCATGTAACCAATATTTGTTACGTTAATTTAATTTCTGTAACGTGATTTATGCAATAATTAGTGCGAGTGGGAACACTGCCAGGCATTCTATCACTGTGTCGATTAAAATGGTCATTTTCCCCATTGTGACCTGCCGATTACCTAAGGTTACGTCTGCCGAGGTGTGAAACAGCTATTACCACACATTCCGGTGCAAGTTAAAGTGTGATCCAAGCAAGTAAAGGAAATTTTACAAAACTTTTTTTGGAATAAATTAATCTACAATTATTATCGACAACTGGGTGAATTAATCGACGGCTGCATTAATTAATCGACAATTGTCGATAATTTCGATTGGCAGCGCGAGCACTGCACAATAATGAAAATTAAAATGGAGCACTACTTGTGCTCGTATTCAAATCAACTCCGTTCATGTTTCGTGTACACCTTTTTCCACTTCAAAAACATTTCAGGAGAAAACATCATGAAATGAAATACCACCAGTATTTCGCCTTGATGCGCTTTATAAAGCCCAATACCTGATATGTAAAGTTATATTTAACTCTTTGATAAAACGTGATTGGATATGAAACACGCCCTTTAAGGTGGCCTATGTGATTCTGTGACAATTGTCAGCCCTATCAGTCTGGTCAGACTAATGTTGGAGAAAACTCCTATTTTTATATTTATTCTACATATTTATCATAGAAATTATATCTTGATTTCATATTGAAATTATCGGCCCAAGTAGACCGCAAGAGCATGTAGAATCATTACATGCAGATGCATTAAACCCATCTTCACAAAGGAAGATTTATCATTTCAAATGGCACCTTATCGTTGTCTCAATGAAGCTCGGTTGATTTATAAGTTTCAGTACAGTGGAAGAGGGGTTTTGTTGTAATTGAACTGATGTTCATTTATTATTTCGTTCTACTGCTGTATGCTTTGCCATTTTACTCTTCAAAATAAGATGTTCAAGAAAGTTATATAATGCAAGTTTACGCTGTCGGTATGCACAGTTGGGGTGTCATGCAACTGGAAGTCCGTCTGCTGAGACCACTATCTAGAGTCGATACGTGTCATAGAATCATGAAGCCCTTACTTAAAGAGCGTGATTCATTATCAAGTAAACTTAAAAACCTCTTGTAATAATGTTATAAGAATGTGGTCCGGGACGATAATGTAAAGATCCAACAACAAATGATCAATCTTACTTTTTTGGCTGATTAAATTTTGTGAAATTCCCTGCAAATGGTGATGATGAATACAGTTGAAATTTTAAAACTTGAAACTGAATATTTTAAATCGATAAATGATTTAAACTCGTGAACCATTTTTAAACTTTCTATTATTTTTAGATTGAAAAGTGAAAAAACATTAAATGACATTCAGTAATTAGGTCAATGTGATCAGAACATGGTTGTGAATACGTTTTCGGAGTGAGAATTCAATTTTAGTAGCTTAAACCTTTTTTTTTTTCCTTGTCATAAAGTTTGAAAGTTGCCTGTACGCTAAACTCCTTATTCGACTCATATGAGCCATTTTACACACGGCTTAGAGCTGCGCTGAACCCGCAATCTGAACTTGAGCAGTACCATCTGGTAGGTTAACCCTTTACCACACAATGACACCTTTTAACGCCCCTGAAGAAGAGGCCTTTTGAAAACATTTGGGAAAAGGAGAAAATGCTGGTAACCAGCATTTTCTCCTTTTCCCACAAAGTTTTCTACCCTATCAAAGAAAAGTTGTGTCATTTGAGCCACTATGAAATTGTCTTCTGCAAATGCTTTCAATTTGGATAGGTCTTAAATTTTGCCATGTGGTAAAGGGTTAAAACAAATTTACTGAATTCTCATTTTTTTTCCTGAAAGTAGGTCAAATAATACTCGGACTTGTGATCAGATGGCATTTATTACCCAGTCCCATTTATATAGCCATTGTATCAATGATGGTTATGTGGGAAAGCAGCCAGTGGCTTGGAAAAAAAAATTGTGTAGAGTACTGGTAAAAGAGTCTTCAGGAAAGCATGGATAGGTGCACTGGCTGCCGCGATATATAATTGAAATAATGTCGAAAAGGGCGTTAAACACCATGCAATTAGTCTCATATTTGCTTCCAATGTCCGAGTAGTGACCCAAGTTCTGGACAGCAATGCGGTCACGAAAATAAAGATCAACTCTAACGTATTTCATAGTTAACTGCATAGGAATAACCATAAGATACGTCAAGTCGTCAACGTCCATCTATTGTAGGTCGATTGATCGGTCCTGAATCTCTATCCCTGCTAAATGTACTTGGAGGAGCAGAGATACAGACCAGGAAGCCTTGAGTTGTCGTGGGTCATGTTATAAAGTATAAAGTCTCCAAAAGCGACCCTGAATAGCGTAAACTAGTAACTTTTTGACTGTCCACCTTCTATTTTGGCAATGAAAACCAGACTGGTATGATGAGCCAATCGCGTGATGTTGGCAACTCGATACTAAAAAAATTTCTAACAGCAGTTTCACCTTCGTTTTTCTGCCTGCAAAAATGGTGAGTTTCGTCTTTGAGAAGGTAGAAATCATTGAAAGAAAAGAAAAAAAAAATGTTAGTTAATAAGCATTCTATATCAGAATAGATAAAACTAAAGATTGTTTAATCAAGTTTTAACCCCCATATAAGGCATGATAAAGTAGTAACACCTATCGTCTGACTCAAAAATCACGCATGTCCGACTCATCATCGATTTTGTCCAAGTCATTATCGATATGGGGTTGCCTCTTTTAAACATGTATTCCGCCTATAAATACGCTTATTTCCGACTGTGAAAGCTTCCATATGCTTTCGGGAATATCAAGCTGGGTACCAGTGACAACCAGGCTCCGATATGTTTCCAAATATAGACAGAATAAATAAAAACAGCTTGAGGGTGTCAGACTCACTATCACTTTACCCTATGACTCAAAAATAATAAAATCGTTTGTGGAATTGTAAAAAAAAAAATAGTGTGATAGAAAGAGAAAAAAATAGTGTGGTAAAAAGAGAAAATGCTGTTTTCATGGAAATCTTGTGGTTAAAACATGTAATTGTGGGATAAAGGTTAATCATTACTCTTGAAACAAATATGCAGCAGAATCATTTTGAAACTATCCTTGTAATGTGGGTTTCTGTGTAGCTCAGGGTTAAAGTGTGTAGAATTCAAAATCTTGAGGTCCCTGGTTTGATGCCAGGTTCTTTGTGGAAGAGCAAGAGATTTCAGAATCCTTGCCTTGTGCTGATTGATTGAATTTGTGATTATTTATTGTGGCCATGGGTCACCCATATGGGCATCATCACCTGAAGACTGTTAGTTTTGTTCGGTGGGGTGGATGGGTTCTTTAATATGCTCGGTGTATAGCACTGTCACACTGAATGTTGGTTTAACTCCTGATTTGAATGACTATTAATAATTTTAGATGGCCGGCCATGGGGCTTAAACTCACACCTTCAAGTAACCAAAGATGTGATGTTTACAAGCCGTAGGCTCTACAACTTGAGCTATACGGGCTGGTCAAGCCCATGAATAATTGAATTTTTGCTGTGATATGAGTGCAATAATGTTGACAGGATAAATTGGTCAATTAATCAATCAACAACCAATCAGCCAATTAATTTATCAGTGTAAAATATAAATAATCAACAAAAATAGGTTTAATAATACTGTTTGAAATTGAAATTCTCGAGGGATAATAGATAATAATTATGTTCCTTTAAAAAAGGATCAACCAAAACTAGTTACAATTTAAAAAAAAAAAATTCTTAAAGTTTGATACCTGTAACTCATTTATAATTGGAAGCTGTTATGGTATTCCATATAAGGAAAGAGTATGCATAAAATGTAATCTGAATGCAGTTGAGGATGAGTATCATTTCGTTTTAGTTTGTCCGTTTTACCAATGACTAAGATCAGAAATATTACCAAAGTATTAATGTAGATAGCCTACAGAGTACAAATTTATTCACTGACTATCCAGTATGCAGACAGTACTGCAGAACAAAGTGGCTAAATTTGTTTATATTGTTTTTAATCTCTGTTAGACCTCATATTGAAAATAGTATTTTTATACGCCCGTCGAAGACGGGACGTATTATGGGATCACCCATGGCGTACGGGCGGGCGGGCGTCCGTCTGTCCGTCAGGGCGGGCGGTGTCCAGTTGTTTGTCCGGAGCATAACTTTGTCATCTCCAATCCGAATGACTTGAAACTTGGCATGTGTGTTTGTTGCAATAATACGGAGTGCAGTGCGAAAGAACCATTACTCTACCTCGTGCTGTCTTTGAGTTATTTCCCTTTGATCGTCATTTTTACAGCATTTTCTGCTTGTCTGGAGCATAACTTTGTCATCTCCGGTCTGATTGACTTGAAACTTGGCATGTGTGTTTGTTGCAATAATACGGAGTGCATTGCGAAAGAACCATAACTCTACCTGGTGCTGTCTTTGAGTTATTTCCTTTTGATCGTCATTTTTACAGCATTTTCTGCTTGTCCGGAGCATAACTATGTCATCTCCAGTCCGATTGACTTGAAACTTGGCATTTGTGTTTGTTGCAATAATACGGAGTGCAGTGCAAAAGAACCATAACTCTATGTTGTGCTGTCTTTGAGTTATTTCCCTTTGATCATCATTTTTACAGCATTTTCTGCTTGTCGGGAGCATTACTCTGTCATCTCCAGTCCGATTGACTTGAAACTTGGCATTTGTGTTTGTTGCAATAATACGGAGTGCAGTGCAAAAGAACCATAACTCTACCTCATGCTGTCTTTGAGTAACTTCCCTTTGATCGTCATTTTTACAGCATTTTCTGCTTGTCCGGAGCATAACTTTGTTATCTCCAGTCCGATTGACTTGAAACTTGGTTTTTGTGTTTGTTGCAATAATACGGAGTGCAGTGCGAAAGAACCATAACTCTACCTAATGCTGTCTTTGAGTTATTTCCCTTTGATCGTCATTTTTACAGCATTTTCTGCTTGTCCAGAATATAACTTTGTCATCTCTAGTCTGAACATCTTCAAATTTGGTATGCATGATTGTTGAAAATTTACGGAGTACAGTGCACAAGAACCATAACTCTTCCTAGCACGAATTTTGAGTTATTTCCCTTTGATCATCATTTTTACAGCATTTTCTGCTTGTCCGTAATATATCTTTGTCATCTCAAGTCAGAGTGACTTCAAAACTTGGTATGCATGTTTGTTGCAATATTATGGAGTACAGTGCGCAAGAACAATAACTCTACCTAGTGCGAATTTTGAGTAATTCCACTTTGATCTTCATTTTTACAGTATTTCTTGCTTGTCCGGAACGGAACTTTGTCACCACAAGTCAAATTGACTTGAGACTTTGGTAAACATGTTTGTTGCATTACCTGCCCTTTATGATTATTATACCCCCTCGACAACTGGTGGTGGGACGGGCGTATCTTGCGACAATTTGCCGCTCTTGTTTTTAACATATAGTTAATTGTACTGATACATATTAAAAAATATCTTCTCTTTTTCACATGTTCATTATACTTTTCTTGGAATTAATATTATATAATATGTATTCATGTTCTGCCTCAGCATAAGGCAAAACATTATAAACAATGCTTTTTCACCAAATAAAGGATTTGACTTTGAATAAAAGAACACATTAATGGGTAAATGTTGTGACCTAGTAATGAGAAACTACTTTCTATACACAAATTTTTTTTTCACCTTGGTTTTTTTAGAAGTGGTCTATTATAAGATGTAAGAAGGTTTCTGCATAAAGGTTCAGTCCCAGGCTCAGCCAATTTCTTTCCAAGGATTGATGATAGTCGTTGCGACAGAATTCATTCCTCTCTCACTGCTGACCATTGTTTCAATGATGGTTATGTGGGAAAGCAGCCAATGACTTGAAAAGAATATTGTGCGGAGCACTGGTAACAAGAAATCCAGGAAAGCATGGATAGATGCACTAGCCCTACAATGTAACTGAAATAATGTTGAAAACAGCGTTAAACATCATACAATCAATCCATTCTGCATAAGGTTACTTGTTTCGATGTACTTAGCACTTGAAAGCTCAAATGCTTTTCTTTTACTGACTTCATGACCTTTAACGCTCAATTTACTCGACTAATAGCTCAAAGAGAAGAAAGGGACATTAAAGCCCTGTGTCTCACAAAATGGTTTAGACGTTTCTACATTGAAAGCATTTGCAGAAGACAAAATACATGTATATGTTGTAGAAATGATGGCACTAGGCCTTAAATATGTAGAAAACATTGAGGAAAAAGGAGAAAATCTGGTTACCAGCATTTTCTCCTTTTCCCTCAATGTTTTCAAAAGGGTTTTTCTGCAATGTAGATTCAAACTTGGGATTGTCTGGAGTAAAGGTTAGGACCATGTTTTTTACCCACAAATGAAAGGCATGTACTTTTACTTAGAGGAAAAGTACTGGTAGGTATTATTACATAATTGTACTTTTTTTGTGCTGTACTTCTTATCGTACCATGTTCTGCACTCATGGACCAAGGGTTTGCTTAACCCTTTGCCACACAACCCTGTGTTTTAAGGACTTGAGAAAGGCAGCTTTGGAAAACACTGTGAGAAAATAAGAAAAATGCCTAACCCTTTACCACACACAATCCTGTATTTTAATGACCCTGAGAAAGGCAGCTTTTGAAAATATAGTGAGAAAAGAAGAAATTGCTGGTTTCCAGCATTTTCTTCTTTCCTACAATGATTTCTTTCCTCTTATAGACAAACCTTTCATTATAACCAAATTTTATTTGTCGTCTGCCAATACCTTCAATTTTTTTTTTTGTAACTTTATTGTCCACGTCTAAATGGTACATGAGGGTCGTGGCCATCCCTTAATGCATCTTACAGTTCGTTATTAGTACTCTGTGTTAGGAAGTGAAATACAAACAAAAATTGTAAGTACAGATTCTAGATTTTTTACAGCTGTTATAGTACTCCTATATTGATATGGCTACTAAAATATAAAGATTTTAACGCTAATGACTAATAAAGGTTTACTTTTCTTAATTTGTATTTTTTTTCTTAAATATGTGGACATAAAAGCTTATTTTTGTATATAATTGTGCAAAAAACATATTGTGTGAGAGTTGTATGAGTGTGCAAGTGACTGTGTTGATAAAGTGCTACTTTGATCTTGGTTCAATGTACAGTACTGAAACGTCAAAAGCAAAAAGGAAACGTAACATAAAGTAGGTATTCTTTTGAGGCTTCAGCACTGCATCATTGTTCCTGTCCATGGAAAAAGAAATGCTTTTGGATATGGGAGGTTTTGACTGATGTATTCTACAATTGTCGTAAGCCTTCGTTCATTTTCATAATTTTTTGAGCTTCTAATGATGCTAAGACTATACAAGAGACTATTTTTCAGGCCTAATAAAGATGGTTTAATATCTTTGTTTTTACATTTGTATAAATATTTATTTGTTTCAAGAAGTAATCTGTCTAGCTTCAGATTTGTTTCATTTGAACCCAAAAGCGCATTTTGTTTGCTTATTAACATTGATCTAAATTATTAACAAGTATTGAAATGCGCTCCCAAATGGGTTTAATATTTCGACATTCATAAAATAAATGTGCTATAGTTTCTTCACATCTGTTACAGAAAAAACAGATATTTGTTTCGATCAAGTTCATTTTAAAAAGAAGCAAGTTTGTTGGAAGAATCCTGTGTATTATTCTTGTTTGAAACCATTGGGAGTATCTGTCACTTGAATATTTAAAAACATTGCTATGTATAACATTCCAATTGATATTAGAGTTTGGAAAAGTGCTATTCCACTTACTGTGGCATGATGGTTTTTCATTATTCTTTATCAGAATGTTATATGTGATTTTGTTACTACAAGACTTAATGATTATTTGATAAAAATAGCAGTTTATATTTGGGTTATGGAAACCTCGTAATGGCTTATTCTTGTTACTGATATTGTGTTCTGTAAACAGCGCTTTAATAGCGCTGATAATGCTATAAAAATCTAAAAAGTTGATTCCATTACTAATGGTATTTTTCATGTCGTTCCACGTTTTAAAGCTACCATCTTCATTTAGCATATCTTTAACATACCTTATTCCACCATTGTATCGAATGTGATTAAAAAAGTGCTTAGAGCCAATCATTTGGACAAGTCGAACAGTTTGTTGTCTGGTAAAGAATTAAAGGGGCATATGTGAACTTAATGCCATGAATCAAATTTTGTAAAAAACAATAAATGACAAATCTTAATTATTGATATATATGTGATAATGATAAATCCTACTTATTATACTTTTCTTTGCTAGTGTACAGAAATGGGGTGGCTACATTTAGGTGCAATTTTGATGTTGTAATAATGGTTACCATACTCTATTTTTTTGTGGAGCCCATTTGCGGCAAACAAGACATCATCATCACATCTTCAGTTCTGTGTTTTTGTATGCATTAGTAAGTGCATGTGTGAGAGTGTGCGTCCAGATTTAAATAATAAATTGATTTCATAGAAAAAAATAAAAAATGGCACAATTGTTCTCCTTCAGGACTCATGAGTACAAGTGCCATTGAAACATTTGTTTAGGTCAAAGTCAAGGTCACACTTAAAGAAATGCCAGTGGTATGGATTCAGTTTACAGAATCAGCTGTCAGACTTTCAAAAAATTAAGAGACCTTCAGGACTTAATTTATTTTTACAGGGCAATTCACAATTTTACTTGCCTTTGAGGCCAGTATAGATCAAGATCAGAACACATTAAAAATGCACCCTGATGTTAGACCTATACTGTCTGCTTTGCTGAAACACAAGATATAAACAATTTGAAATTACATCCGTTTGGATCTTACTTCTAGGCTAAAAGTGTCAGTTGGGTTTATTTGGCGGTCTAAGTGTTAAAATATCAATTTACTTCTCTTTCTTCTTTTACAGATGAAGCTCGAGATTTAAACCAAGGAGTCCTTGTTCATTGTTTAGCGGGAATCAGCCGGTCAGTGACCATTACAGTTGCTTATCTCATGAAACGGAAGAAACTCTCATTGAACGATGCGTACGACTACGTGAAAACCTGTAAACCAAATATTTCACCGAACTTCAACTTCATGGGCCAACTCTTGGAATTTCAAAAATCCCTCGGACACACACCAAACTGTAAATGTGTAGAAAAGTGTACTTGTTCACACTTGAGCCTTATCTCTCAAGCTTCGTCAACCAATCATGGATCATCACCATCCCCAACCTGATTACCTCCCTTTAACAGGAAGATAATGGTAAAATATAGATAATGACTCCAGCGAGTGAGTAGTCCCACAGAGCTATTTAGTGTGGACCATTGGCATCTCTGGTTGAACTGAACCATTACCTCATTTGGAGTTTTTAGAAGATTTGAAATTCAGAAGGGAAACATTAAGAAATGCCCTAACAATATGTTTTATGAGACAGCCATTATGCGGGAAGGAATGATTGCTAAAATCTATGTGCAGCTTCATGCTGAGGCCGACGTGGGTCGCTACTTTTTGCAGATGCATTAAGCCCCCTTTTCACAGAGTATGGGTCATATACAAAATCTAATTCCTGTTAAAAAGAAATGGTGGCTATTAGTGGGGGGGACTTGTTTTAAGCAATTTCTCCTTTTACCTCAGTGTTTTCAGACATGGTTTGCAGGAATGTAAGAAAAAAATAATTATTCCATTATCTTACTAGCGCTTTTCACATCTTCAGTTACCTTTGTGGCCGGGGTAGATTTTGATCAGACTGCATGTTTAATCTTTGATCTACACTGTCCACTTTGCCAGGACATTCAGGACACAAGCAATCTTGAAATGGCAACTATATTGGTCTTTTTTTTTTTCTAAACTAAAAATGTCTATTTAACCCGTTACCGCACAATGCCAACTTTTAACGACCCTGGGAAAGAAGCCTTTTGAAAACCTTGTGGGAAAAGGAGAAAATGCTGGTAACCAGCATGTTCTCCTATTCCCACAATGTTTTCTACCATTTGAGCCATATTGAAATTGTCGTCTGCAAATGCTTTCAATTTGGACAAGGCTAAAGTTTTGTCATCTGGTAAAGAATTAACTGTTTACTACACAATCTGGAGTTTGAACAACCGGGATGGAAAAGCCATTTTAACTTATTGTGGGAAAAGGAGAAAATGCTGGTAATTTAGCACTCTAAAGGTACAAAGTAGATAGATGTCTTAATTTTATACCTGCATACAATTTGAAACATACTGAAAACATCAATTTTTTTCAGCCTCTTTGATTTTTGTTTTTTTTTTCTTAGATAATTTTTATAGATAATTTGAGCAGCCAATAAATTTTTGGTATCCTGTGTTTTTGAAGACATTTAGATTTAGATAACAAAACACTAGAGATAGCTCTCAACTGATGTTTATTAAAAAAAATCTTGATTTTTGATGACCCTAAAAAAGTAAGGCTATTGAAATCATATTTTTTGGGGGGAAATAAAAAAAGGAAATGCTGATAACCACAGTAAATGCTGGTAGCAAGCATTTTCTCCTCTTCCCATAATGTTTTCTATCCTTTCAAAGGCAAAATCCTTTCATCTGAGCTACATTGGAGTTCTTGAGTGCAAATGCTTTTAGTTTGGACAAAACAAAAATTTTGCTACCTGATAAAAGATTCAATTAATGAAGATGGGGATTAACAGATTAGCTTAGGAATCTTATTAGCTCCACTGGCCGAAGGCCAGAGAGCTATTGTCATGGCGTTGTGTCCGTCGTGCGTGCGTGCATCCGTCCGTCCGTCCGTTCGTGCGTGCGTCCGTAAACTTTTTCTTTAAAAAACTTCTCCTCAGAAACTATTGACTGGATTTTTACCAAATTTCACAGGAATGTTCCTTTGGTGGTCCTCTTTCAAATTCCTTCAAATAATTGTGTTCCATGAAGAATTCTGGTTGCCATGGCAACCAAAGTAAAAAACCTTTAAAAATCTTCTCCTCCCAAACCGCTATTTGGATAGCATTATTATTTTGCAGGAATGTTCCTTAGATACAGGTTTACAGAATTCCTTAAAAAAAAAAAGATCTGTCAAAAAACATGGCTTTTATGGGAGACTCATTTTCCTTTTATGGTATAAAGTAAAATCTTTGAAAAATTTCTTCTCTAAAACTATTCATTGGATTTCATTGTTGTTTTGCAGGTAAGTTCCTATGGTGGTTGTCTACCAAATTGTTTCTTCAGTGAGCTAAAATGTAGGATTGAATGATAATTGTTAAAAACTTCCTTTCGCCATTATAGAAATATCAGGCCTGTGGAGCGATACTGGCGCTCAAGCGCCTCTAGTTTTTGAGAGGATGTTTACGTTATAAAGAGAACCATAAACACTGTTTTCTGCTGCTTTTTAACAACATAATTCCATGTTTAAACAACCCAAAAGAAGAATCCTACTGAAAACATTATGTGGGAAAAGGAGAAAATGCTGGTAACCAGCATTTTCTCCTTTTCCTACAATGTTTTCTACCATTTCCAACACAGGTCTCTTTTATTCATTCACTATTTAACAACCTTCAAAACTTTGTTGTCTTGTAAAGGGTTAACCCTCTATCACACAATCCCGAGTTTTAGCGACCTCGAGTAAGAAGGCTCTCGAAAAGATGGTTTGAAAAGGAGAAAATGCTGCTAAAAAATTGTACCCCTGGACATTATAGGTCAAGATCAGACACCTACAAACATGTAGCCTGATCTTATATCTACACTCTAAGACAGATTGTAAGTTCATGTGACCAATGTGTACCGAGTACATAAATAGACCTTCCTTATTTACTGAATACTGTACTAGTAATTGTTTACATTTCATTTATTGAGCACTGTAGAAACAGAAAATGTAGAAACAAAACTGCAAATGAGCCATGCTCTGGCAAAAGGGGGCTTAATGCATGTCCGTGATGTATGATACCAAGCATGTCATCATATAATTATGGATCCATAAAATCCATTTTGTAAAGCAACCGACAGAATCATATCGTACACTTTTCCTTTGAAACACAGAAAATTGACCAGTAGCAAAAAGTATCGACCCAGGTCAGCCTGCGTGGACTGTGCCGGCTGACCTGGGTCGATACTTTTTGCAGATGCATTAAGCCCCCTTTTCACAGAACATGGTTCAAAAGCATCTACAGATAGACTTATAAAAAAAAAAAATTTAGACTTGGAAAATGAGATGCATTTAAAAACAGCTCATTCAGAGTCTGTACTCACCAACCATTCTTAAGAACATTCCAGGTCAGACTATATATTATTTAGAAGGTCACATAACTTCTGATTGGCTACATCATTTGATTTAGCCAGTCAGAAGTTGTGTTACATTCAAATTAAGAAAGTTCTTTGGAGTAAGACTAAGAATGTTCTTAAGAACGGTTGGTGAATATGAACCTAGATGTTGTTAAAGAACATTCTAGGTCAGACTATTTGTTTAGAAAGTAATATGACTTCTGATTGGCTAAACCAACTGGTTTAGCCAATCAGAAAGTGTGTTACTTTCAAACTGAGAAAATTCTTGGGCGTAAGACTAAAAATATTCTAAAGAACGGTTGGTTAATATAAACCTAGGTCTTGTTAGTATTTAGTTGACATCTTGTATTGTAGGCAAACTAAAGTAAGTGCTCTACGATATTATATTCAAGTTAGATTAGTTTACCGTCACTTGGATTTTGATGACATGGGGCGATGTGAATTATCTATTTGGGACAAGATATTGATTTTCAACATGACAGTTTGATACCCCATCTTGATAACCTTCTGCTACCCTTCACCACACAATCCTAAGTTATAACGACCCGGAGAAAGATGCCTTTTGAAAACATAGTGGGAAAAGGAGAAAATGCTGGAAACCAGCATTTTCTCCTTTTCCCACAATGTTTTCTAACTTTCCAAAAAGAATGTACCGTATGAGTCGGACTTACTGTGTCATCTGCTAATGCTTTCTAATTGGACAAGTCTAAAATTTTAATTTGTGGTACAGGGTTAACCATTACATCTTGCAAGGGGTTTCAAAAGTAACTTAACCCTTTACCACACAATGCCGACTTTTTACGACCCTGGGAAAGAAGCCTGCTGAAAGCATTGTGGGAAAAGGAGAAAATGCTGGTAACCAGCATTTTCTCCTTTTCCCACAATGCTTTCTATCCTATCAAAGAAAAATTGCACCATCTGAGCCACACTGAAATTGTCGTCTGCAAGTGCTTTCAGTTTGTACCAGGCTAAAAGGGTTAACTTTTTAGACCGGTCCAAATTCAAATCATTTGCAGGTGAAAAGTTAAATGGGACTCAAAAGTTGGTTTTGTAATAGAAGGGTAGAAAACATTGTTGGAAAGGAAGAAAATGCTTTTCCCCCACAATGTTTTCAGAAGCTTTCTCTATCAGGGTCATTAAAACCTGGGATTGTGTGGTAAAGAGTTAACTTTGTACCAAACGACAAAATTTTAAACTGGTTATCGTTGAAGTATTTTACAGACAACAAATTTAATTTTGGCTGATGTTATTGAATTTTTTTTTTTGAAAGGTTACCAGCAGTATCTCCCTTCCCCACAATGTTTTCAAAAGTTTAATTTCCCAGAGTCATTAAAACTCAGGATTATGAGGAAATTGCTTGACTCTTTACCAAATGACAAAATTTTAGACAGGTCCAAATTGAAAGTATCTGCAGTAGAACTGTAAATGTGTCTTGAATCATCAGATTGAAAATATCTTAGGGTAGAAAAACATTATACGACAAGGACAAAATGTTGGTAACCAGCAATTTGTCCTTTTCCCATAATGTTTTTAAAGGCATAAGGGTCGTTAAAAGTCAGATTGTTTGGTAAAGGATGTATTATTTTGACACAGAAACCAGTACATTTAGTTCATGATTAGTTCTTTGCTACAAGATGATAAAAGTTTAGACTGGTCTAAATTGAGAGTATTTGCAAACAGTTACATCTAGTTGACTTCAAAATTGAAATTTGTTTGTGAAAGGGTAGAAAACATTGTAGGAAAAGGAGAAAATATGTTGTCTTACACTGTCTGCAAATTGTACAGTAATTATTCTCAGTAACTTAACAATTTTCCAAGCAAGCCTGATCTTTAAAGGCTATGAAGAGAAAGGCTCTTTAACCCTTTACCACACGACAAAATTTTAGACATGTCCAAATTGAAAGCATTTGCAAGTGACAAGTTCATTGTGGCTCAGTAATATGATTTTTGTTTGATAGGGTAGAAAACATTGTGGGAAAAGGAGAAAATGCTGGTTACCAGCATTTTCTCCTTTTCCTACAATGTTTTCAAAAGTCGGGATTGTGTGGTGAAGGGTTAAGGCAATGTTGATAAGGGAGGAAGGAGAAGATGCAGGTAACGAACACCTTCTCTTTTCCCCAGCTTTTCAAAGACAAACTGCTATCATTTGAATGACATTTGTTATCTGAAAATGCTTTAAATTGGACTTGTCTTATATACTGTGGTTTGGCAAAGAGATAAATCTTTGTCAAAAGACAAAACTTTTGACTTGTCCATTTTGAAAGCTATATAAGTATAGCAAAGATGATGAAAGTAGCTGTTTTCAATGAAAGGGTAGAAAACCATGTGGGAAAAGAAGAAAATGCTGGTAATCAGTATTTTCTGAAAGCATTCTTTCTCAGGGTCTTATAACTTTAGGTTTTGTTTTTTTGGACTCTGAAATTAAACATTTCCCAGTTTCTTCAAGACTATTCAAGATATAAGGTCAAGATCATTCTGGTTGTAACATTAATTTTCTTGAAAAGAAGTTCCTGGTAACATTGGCAAATGCAGTTTGGCAGATGGGACCAAATACAAGTAGCCTGTTTCACCCCCACCGTCCTCTCCTGTGACCAACCATTTACCGACAGCCTTCACTTTCCCACTTTCCTAAAAAGAGACCTGTTCGGGGAGCATAATCCGTCTACGACGGCCCTTGTTTTCTACAAGAATTGCAGCGCCCAATCAAATTGATCTGTTACTATCTGAGCAATTAATACGAGCATATTGTACACCAGATGAAAACACCCCCTCTTAGCAGCCATATTTAGACATCAAGTTATGCAGCTAGTACAGTTAACTGTCCCCAAATGCGAGTTTTGTATTTAATAGGTTGAATCAAGGTATAGAGAGGATTGTGAAAGAAATGGGCAAAATCTCTGCACAGATTTTGTTAGTTAAAACTCTCATATTTTCATAAATTGACAACAAAACTAGAATTTGAACATACGTCCTTTTCCTTCCGTATTCAACAATTCTTCATTTTAAATATAATTATTTTCAATTTACTTGCTAAACATAAGAAAAAAAACAAGTTAATTCATCTTTTACTAGAGACTTTTACCCGACACAAAATGGCTGTCAAACACAATAGATTTCCTTAGTTTCTGTGTGATTTACGTGTTATAAAAGACTTCTGAAAGAATTTTACGTCATGAAAGGTTCAATGATTTGTTCTTAGTTAACCCTTTCCCAAATGGCAAATTTTGGACCAGACCAAATTGAAAGCATTTTGCAGATGACAAATTAACAGTTGCTAAAAAGATGATTTTTCTATATGATAGGGTAGAAAACATTGTGGGAAAAGGAGAAAATGCTGGTTACCAGCATTTTCTCCTTTTCCCACAATGTTTTCAAAAGGCTTCTATTCCTGACCCGTAAAAACCAGGGATTGTTTGGGAAAGGGTTAAATGTGTCTCTAAAAATTGATTACATTTTGGAATGATGCAAATTAAGCGTTGAAAACGTCAGTGCACTGCTGAAGCTTTTTTCCCCGAAAATTTCGGTGGACATTAGATGTTACGGTGCACAATAAAGGTCCAACTATGAAAAGAAGCACACAGCCTGATCTTGGTCTACACTGTCGGCATAAGCAATTAAATCTGGGTTCAAGAAATATACTATTTCAGAATATGTTACTCTGAAGAGAAAATGTACTGTTGCAAGATCTGAAGGTCAAGGTTATAGATCCAATCTATGTGACAAACATTGTGCTCATGTGTTTGTTAGAAAGGTCTAGACATTTTACCCTGTACCCAATGATTCCATGATTTCATGAATCTTGAGGATGAAGGCTTTTTAAAAAAAAAAATTGTGGGAAAAAGGAAAGAGAGCTGATAATCAGTATTTTATAGTTTTCCTGTAGTATTTCGTTCACCCTTTTGGAGGACAAATCCTGTCATTTGAGACATATTTAATTTGTCGTCTGCAAAATGCTTTCGGTATGGACGGGTCTAAAATTTCATGGTTTATGTAGAATGTACTAAGATCCTGCTACACTCCCAGTGGATATAAAATTTCCAATATTCCTAGAACTGTGAGGATAGTGCCCTCTTTAACTCTGTACCAGACAACAAAATTTTAGACTGGTCCAAATTGAAAGCATTTGCAGACAACAAATTAAATGCTACACAATACATGAAATTTTTCTTTCACAGGGTAGAAAACATTGTTTGAAATGGAGAAAATGCTGGTTACCATGTGATAAATGGTTTACTATTTACCGGAAAGCAAAATTTTAGACTGGTCCAAACTGGAAGCATAATTATGCAAATGACAAACCAAATGTTGACCCAAAGGATGGAAAATGCCTGTGGAAAATTGGAGGAAAAGGAGAAAATGCAGTTTGGTAGCATTTTCTCCTTTTTCCGAAATGTTCTCAAAAGCCTCTTACCCCATGGTCATTAAAACTCTGGATTGTTTGCACGCAGGGAAACCCCTTACCAAATAAACCCAATGGTTTTTACAACTTTGAACATCGAACATTTTTGAAAACATTGTGGGGAAAAGTGACAATTTACTCCTTTTCCCCACAATGTTGTACCACAAAAGCTTTCCTCTAAAAGGTTGCTTAAAACTTGGGATTGTTTGGTAAAGGGTTAAGCTATAAAAAGGCAAGGAAAATTTCTTTTTTTTTTCTTTAACCTTTTACCTCATAATCCCAAGTTTTAACAACCCTGAGAAAGAAGGCTTTTGAAAATATTGTGGGAAAAGGAGAAAATGCTGGTAACCAGCATTTTCTCATTTTCCCACAATGTTTTCTATCCATTCACAGGCAAATTTCATCATTTGAGCCACATTTGAATTGTCTGAAAATGCTTTCAATTAGGACGAGTCTTATATTTTGTCGTCTGGTAAAGAGTTAAATGACATAAAATACATTTCTGAAAAGGAGCAATTGCTTTTTACAAATATTATTCCTTTTTCCTAAATGTTTTTTTTTTCCAAAAGATATTTGTTACATAAGTGTTAATCTTTAACCAAAACAATTACATGTTTTATTAATCCTGAGGAAGACACCATTTGAAATTATTGTTTAAAAAGGAGAAAATGCTGGTAACCAGCATGTTCTCCTTTACCCACAATATTTTCTTAATCTTTTAACCCTTTACCAAACGACAAAATGTTAGACCAGTCCAAATTGAAAGCATTTCCAGACGACAAATTAAAGGAGGCCCACATGATGAAATTTGCCCTTGATAGGTTGGGAAACATTGCGGGTAAAGGAGAAAATGCTGGTTACCAGCATTTTCTCCTTTTCCCACAATGTTTTCCAAAGGCCCCTTTTTTTTAAGGTCGTAAAAACAAGGGATTGTTTGGTAAAGGGTGAAGAGACAAATTTCATTATTCAAGCCACACTTAATTTGTCTGCAAAAGCCGAGCCTCAGTAGCTCATTTCCTAGCGTACAGGACTTGAGAACAGAGGTTTGCTGGTTCGGTCGTCCACTTGGCCAATTTCTTTCTGAGGATTAATGATAGGCATTGCGACAGGATTCATTCCTCACTCACCACTGACCATTGTTTGGACCATGGTTTTGTGGGAAAGCAGCCAGTGGCTTAGAAAGAATATTGTCCCGAGTACTGGTAAAAGAAACTCAAGGAAAGCATGGATAGGTGCACTTGCCACTGCAGTATAACTGAAATAATGTTGAAACGTTATTAAAAACAATACAATCAATCAATTGTCTGCAAAAGCTTTGAATCTTGACTAGTCTAAAAATTTTGTTAGTAGACAAAGAAATAAAGGTCATAGGTGCATGGGATTGGATGATGTTGGTAAATCTAGACAACAAGTATGTCTGGCTTTTGTTTCCTTATTTGAGTATTTTTTCATATTTACGCTGAATGCATCGGTCACAACTTTGCTTTTCCCTTGCAGCCAGCGTAGATCAAGCTCAAACTCCACCAAAAGTGCAGTCTGATCTTTGATCTACACTGCCTGCTTTGCAGAGAATTTCTGGAAGCGTGCAATCTTAAAATTCCTATTATTTCTGGTCCTAATTTTTCTTTTGGGTAAAATTACTTTTGGGGCTTTAATTCTTAACAAGACGACAAAATTTTAGACTTGTACAAATTAAAAAAAAATTCTTTGAGAACAAATTAAATGTGGCTCAAAAGATTGGATTTGTCTTTGAAAAGGTAGAAAACATTGTGGGAAAAGGAGAAAATGCTGGTTACCAGCATTTTCTCCATTTGCCTCAATGTTTTCAAAAGTCTTTTTTCTTTGGGGTCGTTAAAACTCGTAAATGTGTGGTGAAAGGTTTAAAGGTCGTAAGATAATGACTTACGCAACTGAAGGATGGTTTTGAAATTGTTATTTCTGGAACGGAAAGAACTTCCTTGTAGAGAGTAATCATCCCTATTTTTACCATTTTTGCTTTGCTCTTTTCAGGAAAAAAATGTTGTGGTATCGTCACAGCCATATGGTTGTCTGCGTTGTCATCATGTGAGAACTTTGACATTTTCTGGTTTAACTGATATTACTGAAGATACAGGATGGCCTTTAAAAAGTAGAACATATAAAATTTTTATTAAATCCTTTTAAGGTCAAGCAAATTTCTTGGAATTTGCTGGACTTAAAGACACATCCTTACAAGTAGAGAGAAAAAATGCTGCTAAAACTTTAAAGTGTGTAGAATGACTCAGCTGTTTAAACATAGATAAATTACCAAAATATTTATATAGTGAAAGGGATAGAAAACACAAGAGATTTGTGCTCATTTTCAAACCAGAAAAGACAACAGTGATTGCTTTAAAGGCCTCCTGTAATAGTATGGTCCTTGGGTGAACACGAAGCTCCAACTAGCTACTATGGTAAAAGTCAAAGTACATATACGTTGAAGTCTGTGGGTTGGAACTAGAGCCAAGCAACACTCGCGGTGGTTACTACACTGTTTAATAATTACAGTTGACAATCACAAAGTCAAGTCACAGTTAAAGTCGAAGTTAAAGTTGAAGTTACAGTTGCATCTGAAAAATATACAAATAAAACAAACTAAATACACAGAAATAAATCGTGTGCCTTTCTCTGATAAAGAAATTATGTAGTTCAGACATGCAGGAATTCCTTTTAATTATCTTTAGCCATGCTTCTAATCCTAGGACAAGGCTAAAGACAATTAAAACACTAAATACAAAATATAGCTAAACATACACACAGTTCTAGTGCCCTAAACACAGAGAAAATATAGTCGAGAGGAACATACAAGCATACAAACATACACTTTCAAACACAAATACAACCACATCCCACTCACCAGTTTGAGGAACTGAGTACAAGGTTGTTCAAACACAATTACTCTCTCTGGGGTCAAACACTCTCTGTGCTGTTACTCTAGAACTGTAATTAAAACGTGCATGTTTTATAGTAAACTATAAAAAAAACCTCCTTTTCCTATTAATGAAATGTTAGAAATTAAAAGAGAATGAATGCTGCCATTTCCAACGACGTGCAAAGCTATCGACACGAAAACTCGTTACATTTCAAAATAAGCTGAATGAAAACACGTATAAATAAATGCCAGCGTACATAAACCAAGCTGCATGAAATACATACAAATGCAAAAACGAATGTGCAAACGAGAAGTAATAAATCAACAGAAAAGTATCAAAATTTCAATATGACTGCTCGCTCTGACTGTCGTTGCCGCTCTGCCAAATTCACGGGGGCTGCGTGAGCGAAACTCAAAAAAATGGCAAGGGAACTCAGTTGAAAGGAATGGAAGGAATGTAAGAATCACAGTACTCAAATACTCAAAATACAACAGTGCCACACTCCAAAGTATGAAGTGCTTTTTCTATCTGTCGTAATCTGTGCAGTCTTGCAGCAATCGGGGCAACATTTCACATGAAGATACTAGAATTATTATAGTTTCATAAAATAAGGCAGAAATTGGTTAAAAACTGCCTGAAAACAAGTATAGATGCGTCTTTAAACTTTAGTCTCTGTACCATCATTCCCCAAATTTTCAGTTATCTTTGTTGCTGTGCATGAAAGTCATGTTCTTTCCAAAAAATGCTCCAAATGGCCTCCACGGCATTGGAGGCACACACACAAAATTGTCAATTACTTGAACGCATCCCTCTTTAGGGATTTCACTGATTTTTGCTTTGATATATTGAAACCACTGGCTCAGGTAGTCATGGCACTTGCACACAGCTGGGTCGATTCAGTTACCACATCCAACCTCTGCAGTATCAAGGAGGTTTCCATTTTGAAATACTGTCAGTCACATGATCTTGGATATGGTGACGTCCATGAAAATTGATTATAAACAACAGCAACAACAGCAGTGATGTTATTCACTAACGATTTGTATCTAATTGCCAGCTAAAAATTGCCTACGGAATTGATTAATCACATTTAAAAATGAATTTACAAATTGTTTTTCAGCGGAAAAGTATTTAAAAAGATATCAATAGAAAGTTGTGACTCACATTTTCTTTTTTTTTAAGTGGATTCTTGGGACTTTAAGAACGCTAAAGCGGTCTGTTTCCGGTGAAGAAATGTACTGTGTAGGTGCATATCAGCCTTTGTAATACAGCTGATCTATTTGATCAACAGATCACTGGAGCTTTGCCAATTTTGTCACAGATCAATTTGATTGAATGCTGTATCCTTTACTACTAACACATTGTTTGGTAGTTACCAGCATTTTCCCCTTTTCCTTTGCTATTGTTCGTCTTCTAAGGGCTTGTTATTAACTCTTTATTAACTCTTTACCAAATGACAAAATTTTAGATTTGTCCAAATGAAGACATTTGCAGACGACAAATTAAAAGTGACTCAAATGGGGAATTTTGTCATAGATAAAGGAGAAAATATTGTGGGAAAAGGAGAAAATGCTGTTTACCAGCATTTTCTCCTTTTCTCACAATTTTTTCAAAAGGCTTCTTTCCCAGAGTTGTTAAAACCCAGGATCGTTTGGTCAAGGGTTAAAACATGGGATTTTTTCAATAAAGGCTAAAAATTAAACAAACTTTTTAGGATAATTTTGAGATCAAGATTGCCTGAATAAGAAAGTTGTTTATAATGCTTAAATTCTGTTAGGTTGCAAATTTGTAGACAGTACTGAAAGTATTACCAGTAGATCTACTTTGCTGATAACAACTTAAATGAACAAGATTTCTCTTTGAAGGGGTAGTTACCAGCATTTTCTCCTTTTCCCACTATGTTTTTAAAAGCCATCTATCTCAAGGGCAGACTATGGGGGAGGGGGGGGTTTGCATGTAAGACAAATCTCATTATATCAGCGCCATTTAAGGTCTACGGCCCCTAACTCTCGTATTAAAAGATGGAAGCTGCCAAGATTGGCCAAATAACGTTCATGAAAACGTCAATGTTACCCAATTTTTACCGATGAGTTAGAGTCTACTGCCCATAATTCTCATATTAAAAGGTGGAAGCTGCCGAGATTGGCCGAATAGCCTTTACGAAAACGTTGCTGTTACACGATATATACGATGAGTTAGGGGTCGTAATCTTTAACTTCTTGTTTGCAACTACTCTCTATTTTAAAAAGTCTCAAATTGTGTCAATTTGTAAAGGGCTAACCCTTTGCCAGATGACAAATTATATGACTCGTCAATATAAAAAGATTTTGCAGAAAACGAATTAAATGTTGCTTATGTGATTGTTTTTGAAAGGTTAGAAAACATTGTGGGAAAAGGAGAAATGCTGGTTACCAGCATTTTCTCCTTTTCCCACAATGTTTTCAAAGACCTCCTTTATTCGGGTTGTTAAAAGTCAGGATTCTGTGGTTAAGGGTCAGATGATGCCATAAAAGTCTTGTGTGCTGTAGTTTTGTTTGTGATTTGTTGTTTGATTTTTTTTTAAACCGTAACATTTACAATGAAACTGTAAGTTTCGGATTTATGATTCTTTTTGTTACATGTTTTCTTTTTCACGTTTGTATATTTTGTATGTTTACGTTCAATATACATGTTTCGTTATGTACAGAAATATTGGATTTCATTTAAAGGCCCAGTAGCGGCCAAAAGAAAACAAAGAGGGTGCTAGAATGCATTTAGATTTAAATCATACCATTTGAAAGTAGGAAACTTATTGTAAAGATGACAATCTGTTACTGTACAGTTAAACCAAGTGTTAGTCACTCGTAGAAAAATAAAATTTGATACCAGATAAAAAGTAAACAAAAGGTAGAATTACTGGCAACTTTTAACTCTTTACCATACATTACCGAGTTTTAATGACCTTGAGGAAGAAGCCTTTTGAAAACATTGTGGGAAAAGGAGAAAATGCTGGTAACCAGCATTTTCTCCATTGCCCACAATATTTTCTACCCTATCAAAGGCAGAAATTGTTATTTGAGCTACATTTAATTTGTCGTCAGCAAATGTTTCCAATTTGATCCAGTCCAGAATTTTGTTGTTTGGGAATGAGTTAACGTAGTTTTGAAATTCATTTTCCTGCCAGCGACCAACACTTGAACCGACTGCACAATAACAGACTGTCATCTTCATAATAATTCCTATACTTTTAAATGGTTCGATTTAAATCTAAATATTTTTACCAACCCTTTTGTTTACTTTTAGCGGCTATTGGGTCTTTAAGTACAATAATAGATATATAGATAGAGTTATATATATGAATAGCTTTTGTTTATTTTTTTTGTATTGCTTATCAGTGATGCGGTCTGTACCAATAGTTCTAGATAAAACTAGATTTTTTTTTTTCTTAAAATTGTCTTGTAAGAAGTAACAATGGTGTTAGAATAGAAGGGAGTTAACTCTTGTCTCAAATGATTTGGTAAGGTAGAGTTATTTCCCCTGTAAACTTGTTTTCTTAACCCTTTACCACATGGCAAAATTTAAGACCTATCCAAATTGAAAGCATTTGCAGACGACAATTTCATAGTGGCTCAAATGACACAACTTTTCTTTGATGGGGTAGAAAACTTTGTGGGAAAAGGAGAAAATGCTGGTTACAAGCATTTTCTCCTTTTCCCACAATGTTTTCAAAAGGCCTCTTCTTCAGGGGCGTTAAAAGGCGTCATTGTGTGGTAAAGGGTTAACTCTTTACCAAACATTTTGGACTAAACTATATTGAAAGCATTTGCAGACGACAAAATAATTGTTGTTATAATGATGACTTCCATCTCTGATGGGGTAGAAATGGGATTTCAGTATCTGAACTCCATACACAAAATCCCAATTCCTAACAACCTTTTAGGAAAACGGCTTTAAAAATATTGTGGGAAAAGGAGAAAATGCTGGTAACCAGCATTTTCTCCTTTTCCCACAATGTTTTCTGCCCTATCAAAGACAAAAATCATCATTTGCACTATGTTATTTTGTCGCCTGCAATTGCTTTCAATTTGGTTTAGTCTAAAATTTTGTTGTTTGGTAAAGAGTTAAACAAATAAGACTTAAATATTATATTCCTTTTTTTTTCTATGATACCTCTTCTTGATATTGCGCAAGTTTCAAATGGGCTGGTATTTTTATGACAAAAATGCTGCAGAAGAAATCAAATACATCCTTGTATAAAGTGGATAATCAAAAAAACAAGATTTTGCAAAATTTTGTAAGAAAAAAAGATTTACACAAACACATAGTGACTAACTCTTGCAGCACCAAAACAAAAATCATTAGACTTTTTTAGCTAGGCTGTTTTTGGAGAAAACATCGAGGTACATGTAGCTCTGGCTTGGCCTGCATCGTTGTGCGAAAACTTTGAAATTTCGAAAACTTTGACATTTCATAATATCTCTTTCATTACTGAAGATATTTATTTCAAACCTGGACTATTCATAATTATCAAAAGGAAACCCCATACAATGGGGGCAGGTAACCATTAAAATATTGTAACACAGTTATGCTCCTTTTCCTACGTAAATTTTTCACTGAACATAACTGCAACCGAGCTTCGACACCAGCATGCGGTGCTCTTGTTTCAAAAGCATTGTTGAACATTATCCAAACGTTTAAACCTCTAATTTTATTGAAGAAATTAGATTTCATATTGCTCAATGTTTTTTATCAGGTATAAAAGTAAATTGGAATTCATTTAACATATTTCATTTAAAGCTTTAGTCCACCCAATCTGAAGTCAGTGTCTCATTCAATATTTCATAACAAGCTGTCGGATTGGCAGAGGCATTTTGTGCTGGCCAATGGTAATGGGCTTTTCTTGAAACTCAAAGCCTTTTCTCACTACAACATTTTATCTGTAGCAAGGAACTTGGTATTTTTGCCGGTAGACTCAATTTTTCTTCTAACAGATTTATGAACTTCTTTACAGCGCAATCCTAAGTTTTAACAATCCTGAGGTAAAAGGCCAATGAAAACATTGTGGGAACAGGAGAAAATGCTGGTACCCAGCATTTTCTCCTTATCCCACAAGGTTTTCTACACTTTCACAGAAAATTACCATTATTTCTGTTGATTTTAATTTGTTGTCTGCAAATGCTTTCAATTTGGACAAGTCCAAAATTTTGTTTCCTGATAAAGACTCAAGCATAGTTTTAACTAGTTATCTCGTTGGGTCCTAACTTGCTGCAGATGTTTTGATTTAAACCATTCTTGTGAATAACGGTAAAAAAGAAAATTACCAGTCATTCTGTTAATACTGATTTATTTTTGTTTTGTCTCACCCACTTGCAAAAGCTGCTTAGAATTCTGCTGTTTCCTTAAATCATGGGCCACTGACGAACTCCATTGGTCTATTACGGGATACCGCAATTTTCATTATTGGACACTGTTACTATGAATAGCACATTGGCGACTGCCTTTCTATTGTGTATATATATATAGAGGGAGACAAGGTGTGCAACGAAATCGAAGAAAAATTGACCCCCTTTCCTTTTCAGAGATAATATTAAACCGAAAACGGAAAAATAAACCTAGTTACTGGTGCAGATGGATTCATCAATGATTTTTCTTTCGTATCCTGACCTTCAAAGGTTCCAAATGGCTCTTGCAATCAAGTAATAGCCATATGCAATCAGTATTCTGTAATGTACAGACGATGCACTGATGTGCTGCGTACTAAGTGTTAGATGATCGACCAAGGAAAACTTTAGTCTACCGTGATAGACTAATGGAGTTTCAAAGGCCTTTGTTTAAACAAAGAACTGCTTCTCATTTTAACACTTTACCATACAACAAAATTTTGGACTTGTCCAAATTGAAAGCATTTGCAGACGACATGTTAAATGTGGCTCAAATGATAGGAAGTGTCTTTGAAAAACATTTTGGGAAAAGGAGAAAATGCTGGTAACCAGCATTTTCTCCTTTTCCCAAATTGTTTTCAAAGGCCACCCTTCCTTGTGGTCAGAAGGACTTTGGATTTTTTGGTGAAGTGTTAACCCATTGCCATGCAATCCCAACCTTTAATGACCCTGTGAAAGTAGCCTTTTGAAAACATTGTGGGAAAAGGTGGATGCCATTATTTTCTCGTTTTCCTACAATATTTTCTACCCTTTCAAAAACAAATTTCAATTTTTTTGAGTTGCATTTATTTTGTTGTCTGCAAACGCTTTGAATTTGGAAAAGTGTCAAATTTTGTTGTTTGGTAAAGCGTTTATACCATAAGATCATTACAGTTATACAAGTGATTTTTATTTTTATACAGACTTGGTACATAAATGGCATTTTGACGAAATATCAGGTAGCAGACATATTTTGATTTTTTTTTTGTGTTTTGTATTTGACAAGTAACACATTACCAAAAATTAACAGCATTGTACTCTGCTTTAATAGAGCATTTTTGAAAACATTGCAGGAACAGGAACAGTTGCTTATTGTGTGATATTTTGAGTCTTTGGAATTTAAAGGTATAAAACCAATTCAAGTTAAAAGTTGCCAAAAGTAAACAAAATGGGTGTTAAAATGCATTTCAATTTAAATCATACCATTGAAAAGTATGGAAATTGTTGTGAAGATGACAACCTGCTATTGTACGATCGGTCCCAGTCGCTGGCAGAGAAATTAATTTCAAATCTGCCAGGTCACTCAGTCTTTTGTTTACTTTTTGCTTGATTTTGAAATTCACTTTTTGCCAGTGACTTACACTTGGACTGACCACACAATAACTGATTGTCATCTTCACAGTATGTATTTTTGTATACTTTTAATGGTATGGTTTAAATTTAAAGACATGCATTTTGTTTGCCACCTCTGAGCCTTTGTCTAATTAATTTGTACTTAAAAATACTTTATCAAACCCAAAGGGGATACTTTATTGGAAATACGGACCTCATAATTATCTTCATTGAGAAGAGAATTGCCTACCCCAAAAATTTGCTAATTACAAGATGACAAAATTTTATACTTGTCAGTTTTGAAGACATTTGTAGGCAACAGATTACATGTACCCAAATGTGGTTCATATGACTTGATTTGTTTCATAGGGCAGAAAAGATTGTAAGAAAAGGAGAAAATGTTGGATACCGATATTTTCACCTTTTCCTATATTGTTATCAATAGCCGTTTTATTCAGGGTCGTAAAAAGAAGGGAAACTTTGGTAAGGGGTTATTACTTCCTAGCAGTGGTCAAATTTTGAAAAAGAAAAACAAACCAGTGGGAAAAAGAAAAATTGTTTGTAACAAGGCAAGTCTCCTTTTCCAACAATGTTTACCTTGTTATCAAAACAAATTTTTTCCTTTCCTTCAAATTGTTCTCCTTTCCTCATAATTTTTCTCCTTTGAGTCACTTGTACTCCTTTTTGAATGGTCTAAAAATAGCACAAACAGAAATGTGTTAACCATTATTTGTCTTAAAGTAACCTGCAAGTAATATGTTGCCCCTTCCCTTAACAACTCTGTGTTTTTATGATCCAGATAGGGAAAGGCTTTCGAAAACACCATGGTAAAGGGAGTAAAACACTGGTAACCAGCATTTTCTCCTTAACCCACAATGTTTTTTGAGACCCTTTTCCTTATGATCATTAATTAAACAGAGTACTGTTTGATGAAGGGTGGAAAATTTGTTTTAGAAATGAATATGCAGCACAAATAGAAATTTTATATATGATTACAAATGAAACAGTGTGAAGAAAGGATACATTGCTTGTTACAAGCTATTTTATCCATTTGCTACAATGCAGAATCATGAAGCAAAAAGATACTGCAGAAAGCAGAGAGTTACGTTGTAAAGTTTTTTTTTTTATATAAAATTTTCAAAGTTTATTAGGAATTATTAGTCTAGATTACTTTGTTTATAACCCTTTTACTCAGAAATTTTGTGGTTTTATGACTTTGGTCAAAGGCTTTTGAAAACATTGTGGGAAAAGGAGAAAATGCTGGTTACCAGCATTTTCTCCTTTTCCTACAATGTTTTTGACACTATCAAAGACATATTCTGTTGTTTAAACCATATTTATTTTGTAGCCTGTAAATGCTTTCAATATGAACAAGTCTAAAATTGTGTCATTTGATAAAGGGGTTATTGTGAATATTTTATAATACTGTTGATTTTTGCTGATTATAGATCTTACGGATGTACATGGAGAAAATGAAATGGTTTTAAATGCATAGTGCACTGTGAGAAAGAATTGCTGCTCAATTGTTTTTTAGTCTTTTATACTCAATTTGGAGTTTTTTCAAGACCCAGATAAAAAAGGCTATTGAAAACATTGTGGGAAAAGGAGAAAATGTTGGTAACCAACATTTTCTCCTTTTTCCACTGTTTTTTTTTTTTTCTTTCAAAGACAAATCCCATCATTTGACCCATGCCTATATTGTTGTCTACAAATACTTACAATTAAGACAAGTCGAAATTTTATCGTTTGGTTAGGGTTAATTTTTTTTTAACCCTTTATCACTCAATCGGTTGTTTTTAGCTCACCTGAGCACGAAGTGCTCATGGAGAGCTATTGTGATCGTGCTGTGTCCGGCGTGTGTCGTCCGTCGTCAACTTTTACCTTGTGTACACTCTAGAGGCCACATTTTCAGTCCGATACTTGCGAAACTTGGTCAGAATGTTTGTCTTGATGATATCTCGGACGAGTTTGAAAGTGGGTCATGTGGGGTCAAAAACTAGGTCACTAGGTCAAATCTCAGAAAAACCTTGTGTACGCTCTAGAGGCCACATTTTCTGTCCAATACTTCTGAAAGTTGGTCAGAATGTTTGTCTTGATGATATCTCAGACAAGTTCGAAAATGGGCCATGTCGGGTCAAAAACTAGGTCACCAGGTCAAATCTTAGAAAAACCTTGTGTACGCTCTAGAGGCCATATTTTCAGTCCGATACTTGTAAAACTTGGTCAGAATGTTTGTCTTGATGATATCTCGGACGAGTTTGAAAATGGGCCATGTCGGGTCAAAAACTAGGTCACCAGGTAAAATCTTAGAAAAACCTTGTGTACGCTCTAGAGGCCACATTTTCAGTCCAAAACTCTTGAAAATTGGTCAGAATATTTGTCTTGATATCTCGGACAAGTTTGGAAGTGGGCCATGTCGGTTAAAAAACTAGGTCACCAGGTAAAATCTTAGAAAAACCTTGTGTACGCTCTAGAGGCCATATTTTCAGTCCAAAACTCTTGAAAGTTGGTCAGAATGTTTGTCTTGATGATATCTCTGACAAATTGGAAAACGTGCCATGTTGGGTCAAAAACTAGGTCACTAGATCAAATCTTAAAAAGACCTTGTGTATGCTCCAAAAGCCACATTTTGTGTCCAATGCTCTTGAAATGTAGTCAGAATGTTTGTCTTGATGGTATCTCGGACGAGTTTGAAAGTGGGCCATGTGGGGTCAAAAACTAAGTCACTAGGTCAAATCTTAGAAAAACCTTGTGTACGCTCCAGAGGCCACATTTTCAGTCCAATAATCTTGAAATTCGGTCAGAATGTTTGGCTTGATAATTTCTTAGACTAGTATGAAAATGGGTCATGTTGGATAAAAAACTAGGTCACAAGGTCAAATGTCGGAAAAACCTTTTGTACTATAATTACAGTCCAATATTCTTTAAACTTTTGTTAGAATGTTTGTCTTGATGATATTTTGCATGAGTTTGAAAATGGGTCACGTGGAATAAAAACTAGGTCACCAAGTTTCATCCTTGAAAAACCGTGTGTACGCTCTAGAGGCTACATTTCCAGTCCAATAATTTTGAAATTTGCTTTGAATGTTTGTCTTGATAATATCTTAGACTAGTATGAATGTTGGTCATGTTGGATAAAAAACTAGGTCGCTACGTCAAATCTCGGAAAAACCTTTTATACACCCTACAGGCCACATTTTCTCTGAAATACTCATGAAAGTTTGATGGAATGTATGTCTGGATAATTTCTACATGTCAAGTAGGCCGCTGAGACAAATTCTAGAAAAAGCTTATGTGCACTCTAGAGGCCATATTTGTAAGCCCAATACTAATGAGTGTTTGTCAGAGTGTTTGTCTTAATATCTCTGAAGAGATTTGAAATGGGTCATGTTTGATGAAAAGGCTCAAGTGAGTGACTTCAGGGCCATCATGGCCCTCTTGTTTATTACCCTGACGCAGAGACTGTGGTTTATCCTATCTTTTGCAAAATTTTTTAATGCTTTCAATTTCGGCAGGTATAAAAATTTTTTGGTGTGATAAAGACTTAAAAGATATATGATTGGTCTATAAATGAAAGGAATGTGATGTTAAAAATCACATTATGTTGAAGATTTTTGCTATTTGAATTATTCAAAAGCATAGAAAATAATCATTCATTATGTTATGAACTACTTGATGCGCTAATGTGGACTTAACGGTATACCGCATGTGTCATTACCAGAAACAAAGTTTTAGACTGGCCAAAATTGATTGCAATTATTATTGTACAAATAAGCTTATGCTCTTTGATAGGATAGAAAACATTGTAGAAAAAGGAAAAAATGGTGGTTACCAGGATTTTCTCTGTTTCCAACAATGTTTTTGAAAGCCTTCTTTTCAACAGTAGTGAAACTCTTTACCAAACGACAAAATTAAGACTTGTCTGATTTGAAAAGATTTCCAGACAAATAAAAGGTGGCTGAAATGATAGAGTTTGTCATTGATAGGCTAGGAAACATCGTGGAAAAAGGAGAAAATGGTGGTTACCAGCATTTTCTCCTTTTTCCACAATGTTTTCAAAAGCTTTGTCAGGACAGTTAAAACCCAGGATTGTGCGGCAAAGGGTTAATCATGCTGCCTATAGCTAGATCTTTTTATACATTTATTAACTGATCCAAAGTTTTAAAAACCCTGGGGTAAAAATCATTTGAAAACACTGTGGCAAAAGGAGAAAATGTTGGTTACCAGCATTTTCTCTTTTTCACACAATGTTTTCAACCCTTTTAAGAGACAGTCACATAATAAATTATCTTTCTTGAAAGATTGGCTATATTAGAAAATTATTTCTGTGGATCTTTGAGCAGTAAGTCTGTTTTGCAGTGCAGCAGTTAGTTTTACTTGAATAAAGTTTTAACAAGATTATGAAAACAAAACCTTATCTTATTTCTGTAACCTCTGTAAGAAACAATCCTGTGTTTTATTTACCCAGAGGAAGAAATCAGGATACTTGTGGGTTTTTTTGGTGAAAGATCAAAATTTATTTAACTGAGTGAACATCATTGGTAATACATGCCTTCTTTTCAAAAGCCTGCATTAGTAAGGGACGTTAAAACTCGGGATTGTATTGTAAAGGGTTAAGGTAGTCATTCGTATTGCAGCATATAATTAACCTGTATAACACAGTTGCTTCTTTTCCCGCCCTTTGTAGACTTTTTCTTTCATTTTGAAAACAGCGATTACGTAATCGCTGTTTTAATAATATTGGTTTTGAACTGTGGATTTTTTTCGATGCGCCTTTTGATAAGCACCCCCTGGCGACAAAAATTCACTGTCCACCTCAGTTTTTCAAATCCAGTTTTACTCAGAGTGTGTTACCTTAGTTTAATGATCATGACACCTTATCAGGTATTTTGATACAATCTTTCTCCTCAATTCATCCATTATGCGACAAATTGTTTCTATAAAACATGATCAATAGCAAAAATGTTGACCCATATAACCTTCGAATCCTACGGAAACAGCTCCCAGAGTAATCTCCCTGTAATGTTTACAATTATTATCGATGTACAGTGAAACAGATTTCGATCCCTCAAACCTTTTTTCTTCGAAATTAGGATTTGTATGCTAGCCTAGGCATAAAACATCTTATAAAAACCATTTAAAAATTAAGTTCGATTTACGACTGGGTATTTAATTTGAAATGTCCAAAATGTAAATTTTAGGAGATAAACAATAACTCTTATCTTCAAAAGCTACGAATTATAAGAATTGATCATTTGATACCAAAGTGCTTTGATCTAGTGGGCTAGTCATCCGGCATATTCCTTTTTGCGTGTTGTACATTGTTCGATAAATTTGTTAATTTTTTCACGATAGTATAAAGGAGTAAAAAATATTTTCACGATAGTGTAAATGAGTAAAAAATAATCAAATTTAGTAAACCCTAGAGCGATTAGAAGTATAACATATGTGACTGACAGACTCTAGGGGGAAAGTAATTGCTCGCAGCACCCGGTATATACCGGTACTTTTAGGCCTGTTGTTTAAACGCCACTGCCATCGAAATTTTAACTGTACAACCGTTTTAGTATTTCCATTCAACGATACGAGTTCGTCTGTCGAATTTTTCAACGATGGTTCGTGCACGTAGGCGGGATTCGATACAAGGTACAAATTTGACACTGTTTTTGTTTTAGATTTTATGGATATATTCTTACCAAGTTCTTATTTGTTAAGGGTACAGGACAACTCGCCCCAAGACAACTCGCCCCGCAAAAAGCTCGTCCCAAGACAACTCGTCCCACCTTCAGAAGACAACTCGCCCCAAATTCTTTGACAAGTCGCCCCACTTTTATTTTTTTTGGTAAATAACATAGAAGTCTACAACTGTTATGACTTTCATTCAGTTTTTATTTTCAAATGTGTGGTGACAAATTCTATATCAAATGGCCACAGCTCACATAATCATGAATATTCATGGTTCCTTACTATTTCAAAACTGACCCTATGAATAAAGGTGGGAAAAGGGGAATAATACAAGGGATTTCTAATCCCCACTGACTTAAAAAAAAGTTTGCTGCTGCATAATTTTCGTAAGTCAGTTTCAAACGATTGTGTGAATAAAATTACAAATGAATGATTCATAATGTAATAACTAGGCCAAAACTGTTCAAGAAAATACTGAATTTCAAAGCTAGTCACATGATTGGCTGCTTTTGTTCAAGTGACTGAAGATTATATTCTTTCGTTTGCACCAATGAACATTTAAATTAGCTAAGATAATGCTAATTAGATCAGTTGATATCTTAGACATATTCAGCTCGAGGAAAGAACATCCTACCATGTTGTCAATATACCCTTTCTTTTCAATCAGTAATACAATTGAAAGGTAGACAGACCAGTAATTTGTTTGGTGATAAGTCTTTCATGATTGCTTTTGTCTGGTAGATAAGTTTGACGACAAACCGTTTTAATTAGGCCTCCTAATCGCAAAAAATTACTTATTTGTATATTTAATTGTCCATTTCGAAACAGATTAGTGTAAGTTACATGTAGGTTGTTATTTTCATGAGTTTATAATCGTTTCAAACCAAATTTTCATGTACGGGATGTGAATTCTGCTATATTTTGTACATTTTCTTAAGTTTGGCAAGAATCTTTGAGTTCTGTGAACTCTTCCATATTTTCATAAAATTGGGGTGACTTGTCTTCAGTATGGGGCGAGTTGTCTCTAGTTTGGGGCGACTTTCTTCTAAATGTTGCTTTATGGCAGATCAGGGATACAAGATCCCTGTGCAGATATGTGCCTTAATTTCATAAATGGCTAGAACTATTGATAAAGCATATCACAATTATATTTGAAAAATTTTAGTCACCATTATAAATAGACTATGAACATGTTTTTTTTTTATCATATATGTTTAAAGAATTAATACACAACCCTGAGTTTTAATGACCCTATGAACATAACCTTTTAAAAAAATTGTAGTAGGAGAAAATGCCAGTAACCAGCCTTTACTCCTTTTTCCACATTGTTTTATACCTTATCAAAGGCAAATTTCACCACTTGTGCCAAGTGCAAATTGTCGACTGCAAATGCTTTCAATCTGGGCAAGTCTATATTCATGTCATGGACAGTAAAAAGAGGAAAAACCATGTAGGTGAAATTTCTACTTTCAAAGTGGGTGTGACTTACTTTCAGAAGTGTACAAATTAGTTAAAACAACACTGCCAATAATATTTTCTCGACTTTGGTATCAGTTTATCATTTGATAAGGGTTGACGGCTTGCAACTAAACTTTAGAACAGAATAAACCACATTTTATATGGTGACTAACAGTGGAATTTGGGGACCTTTTTTAATCATAAAAATTGACCATATCTTACTAAACGTATAGGCTGTAAAATATGACCTGGCAGGGCAGAGCTATGTTTTAGCACACCACATTTTAGATTGACAATTAATTGGTAATATGGAAATCATCGTGAGTAGCCGTATTCCATAAAGCAAGGGATTGATAAAGTATTGTGTGTGCTTAGATTTACTACAAACAATTCCGGACTGACTTACGGCCATTAAATTAAAAATAAATTAGACGACTGATGTCAAAGGTTAGCTATGCCCCATGAGATCAAGTTGGTGTAAGTTATTTTTATTTTGTTTTGACTGCATCCCTTATCAACCTCTGAAAGAGACACATATATCCATTTCATGGATTTTCTTGCCAATCAATTCGAACTGTCGCTGCAAACAAAACAAAAACACCACATTGAGGTTATACTGCAATGGACCAAATTCTTTTGACCTGGACACCAAGGCTGCTATGGATAATATTTTCATTTTTAACTACATGTACCTTATTTATCAGACTTCTTATTCTAGACATGTCTTTGCTGATTCATTTCTGGACAAAAAATCAAATGAATCCTCATTTAAGTTTTGTTGTCAATACATGAATCTAGAAAACATTGTTGGAAAAGGACACTGATTTCCTCTTACTTTCTTGAAAATGAAGGAAAAGTGCAATCATTTGATACAAGCTTAACTCTTTAATGTTCAACATCAGTGTAAACACCAAACCTTTTATCACACAATCCCAAATTTTTATGACCGTAAGAAAGAATCCTTCCGAAAACAATATGAGAAAAGGAGAAAATGCTGGTAACCCCACCCCCCAAAAAAAACTTAATTCAATCAATTGAATCACATTTAATTTATTGCCTGCAAATGCCTCTATTTGGAACTCTGTGAATTTGACGCTGGAAAATTAAAGAAATTAATTGAAAGTTTCCAAAAATAATCATTGACTTACTTATTTGTCTACAAACTCTTGCCTTCCTTGCTTCGAAATTGATATTAATCGTCTGCTAGATGGCATTCTTAAAATACACATCTATCTGATTTGGCATTCTGGGAACAGAACCGGACTGCTTTTCAAATGACAACTGTAACTTTGAATTTCGGAATAAAATAAACGTTTACTAGTGCTATTTATTCAGCTATGATCAGCTAGCATGTAACCTATGCACAGGTCATTTATTACAACAGCCCCTACAGGCTTGGGTAATAGCTTAAATATAAGCCCTACTTTTCCTTTGTACCTTGTATATGGGATGGGTGATGCGTCATAGCAAACACGTTGAATCTTCGAAGAATATGACATGCGCAGGAGATTGGTATGATGGATGCTCTGGTGAAAAGTGGTTAATTGCATCTACATGACACACTTTACCAAGCAATTCATCAAATTATTTAGGATTATAACAAACAACTGAATTCTGAGGTATTCTGGTCTTTTGATAGTCAGAGAATTGACCAAAGATTAAAAGTTTCAGCCCAGCTCAATATGTGCCAGCTGAGCTGTGATACTTTTTGCAGATGCATTCAGTCCCCTTTTGACAGAGCATGGCTCATATAGCAAGTACTGTATGTATTATAACCTTTTACCAACTAACAAAATTTTGGACTTGTCCAAATCAAAATTTTTATAGACAAAAAATTAAATTTGGCTTAAATGGTGCCATTTGTGAGTGACAGGGCAGATAACTGTTTGAGGAGAAAATGCTGTTTACCAGCATTCTCTCTTATTCTAACAATGCTTCACAAAGCCGTCTCTCTCAGTGTAGTTAAAAGTATGGGTTGTGTGGTAAGAGTTGAAGATTAAGTTTTATATTTCATAATATTTAGAATTTTGTTGATCATCCAGTTTACCATTCTCTCTCCCTTAGTAAATGATTGATTTTTGATACACGCTACAGTAGGCAATTGAATGCTACATGCTGGATGTCCTTGCCAGGATAGAACCTGTACTGAGTCAGTGTTCACCGAACCTGTATAGATTATCAAAGTTATCTTGCTTGCCTTGATGATGATGGCTTTGTAGGATTAAGGTCCCCCCATGCTCTAGGCATATATGGTATGGACTGTTAGAGAGAAAGAATCGGATACAAGGAAATCCGGGCACAAGCCCCTAGCTCTTCTTCGAATAGACTTCCTTGGGTCTTTAACGTGCCTGGTGTAAAGCACCGTTACACGCGAGGCTACCGGTGGGTTCCAAACCAGTTCACCTCTAGTTGGGTGGGAAACACAAGGTTTCAGAAAGGTCCTAGTTTGGCCAGGTATCAAACCTCAGGACTGATAGTCCAACGTTTTACCACTACACTATCTGTCCACCCATCTTGCCTGCCTTGATCGATTGAATTTGCGTTTATTTATCATCCCCACCGATTGCCCATATAGGCGACACCCCCAGAGGGCTTTTAGTATTCTTACGGAGGATAGTGCAGATACAGGATGAAACCCCTCGTAAGTTACACCTGGTTCTTTTATGTGCTCGATGTATAGCACCGTCACATGGGACCTCAATTTAATGTTTCATCCGAACTGTTAGTAATTTTAGATGGCCAGCGGTGGGGATCGACCCACGCCCTCAAGGGACTCGAAACAACACGTTCATGAGTCCAAGCTCTACCTATTGAGCTATGCAGACTGGTCTTTTCTTGCTTGCCTTGAATGATTGAATATGCATTTGTTTATCGTCGCCACCGGTTTCCCATATGGGCGACACCCCCTGAAGGCTGTTAGTATTGTTGCGGGGGATAGTGCAATTACAGGACGAAACCCATCCCAAGTTTTGCTCGTTTCTTTAACGTGCTCGGTGCATAACACCGTCACATAGGACCTCGGTTTCTCGACTCATCTGTGAGACTATTGGTGATTTTGGATGGCCAGCCGTGGGGACTGAATCCACATTCTATGATCTACCAACTGAGCTATGCTGGCTGGTCCTACGACTATTGGCCCCTGCTACCCAGCCCACTGAGCAAGGGAAGCAGTTAAAATTTGCTTGTCTCAACTGTGTAGTTGCTATTTATATTTGCCTTTTCCTGCAGAGTGTAAGGTTGGGATTATAAAGAAAATAACAGAAAACGTCCTCAAATCCACCAGTCTAGTTATTTATTTTTTAACACATACTTAACTTTTGCAACAAAAGGTTGCATACTTCCATATTGAGCAAAAGAGATTTAGTCTTTGATATAGATATTAAAGGGAAGTAATACAGTAAATTTGATTATGACCATTGATGAACATCAGTTCTTTGTCGTCCATTGTGAAAAGTTGTATATATGGTAAAAAACGTGGAAAATGTAGAAAGCATTGGTAACCTTTATTTTCTCCTTCTTGCAGCTTATGGATTCTTTCAATTTTTTTTTTTTTTTTTTGCCCGATTTCGTGAAATAATATTATTTTTCGAGGAAGTAACTGATACGGTATAAATTTACCTATCCAGTGTAGATTTAGATCAACTGTAAGCCCAACGAAAGGAAAATGTATTCAGTCATGAATTGTCATAATGTTACATTAATGAAATAAGTAAGCTTTCTTGTTTTGTTTTACCAATTTTTTTTTTCAACTTAAAACTCAGAGAAAAAGAAGATATATTAAATTTGTGGTTTTTTTTTTTTTTCAAATTTGTAACTGTTTAATTCTACCATACAGAAAATTTCGGACATGACCAAATTTGAAATATCAAATCTAGCTCAAAACTTGACGTCTATCTTTGATTGGATAAAATCATGTCCAGAAAAGGAGAAAATGCTAGTTGCCCGCATTTTCTGTTTTAATGATCCTGAGGAGGCTGTTGAAAAAGTAATGGAAAAAAGGAGAAATGTTGATCAACTTGTAGCTGTTTCTTCCTCCTTTTCCCAGATTTTTTATAGTCATACAAAGAAAAATCCCTTCAAGGAGTACGGCCTGACTGGGTACTTCAGAGGCTAGCATATCTGACTCGTGACCTGGAGATTGTGGGTTCAATACCTGGTTGCGGCAAACCTTAATTCTTCCTATTGATTTTTCGCCTCTCACCTCTGATGCATGTGAGAAATAGCCAGCGGCTCTGGAAAGAAAGTTGTGTTAGTAATTGTGCGATCAAGCCAGAAAACACATAAAGTTTGCATGTCACTGACCGCCATGATATGACCTAAGCTGTTAAAATGGCATTTAACTCCAATACAAACCAACAAATCAAATGGTACTCATTTAGCTCACCCTATCATCTACAATTGCATTCAGTTTTGACAAGTGCAAAATTTTGTTATGTTGTAGAGTTGAGTTCATCTCAGCTTCTTTTTAGCTCACCTGAGTGCGAAGTACTCAGGATGAGCTATTGTGATCACTCACCGTCCGCTGTCATCTGTCCGTTGTCCGTCCGTCGTCCATCCGTTCACATTTGTTTACACTCTAGCATCTACAAATATTAGGCAATCAACACTAAACTTGGTCAAAATATAAATGACCATAAGATCTCGGATTAGTTTGATCATGGGTCTAATCAGACCAGAACAACTGGAGTTATTTGCCCTTGAATTAGAAAACTTTGTTTACACTCTAGCATCTACAAATATCAACCAATCATGTTCAAAAGTATTATATCAGTATGAATCCTTATTTATCAACTAATAAGAAATTTTATTCCATGTTGCACTAGAAGCGTTGTGATAGTAATACCTTAAGAACAATATCAGAATATAAGAATTGCCAGCATTTTCTTCTTTCCTGCGTGTCTCCTTTTTAAGCTGTCTCCCTTGGGCCAGAGGAATATGAAATTTTATGATGAATCGTTTAAGAGACTCTTTCCTGAATACATTTTCGCTTGAAACCTGTCACTAAATAATTAATCGCCTGCTCGCTGTTTTTTCAGTACTGTCAGTACTTTGATTTTTTTATGAGAACGTGCTCATTTCCGATGTTCTTATATTGCTATATCATTCACAAACAGTAATGTCCTGTTCTTCGATGTTTTGTCCTGTGGCTCAGCTAAGCACAGTTGAAAAATAAGCCTGTAGAATGACAAATGATTAATTACCACATTCATATTATACCCGATCTAATATTTTTAGACTAGCGAACCTAGTCTATAGGCATCCAGTTTGAGCCAGACTTAGTGTAAACAAAAAACCCCACAGTTGCCAAATACTGCCTCACAGAAGAATAACTCCTTACTGTTAGGAATCTTAATTCTGTCATATATGACAATTTTGACAGAAAGCACAGAATCTCTACCATCCCAATTTGAACATGTCTACTTACAAAGTAATAGACTGTACAAGATGTCATTGATAAGGTACATATGATGTTTGCAGTGGCGTAGCTGCCATGTACGCACATACGCACGTGCGTACACATTGGAGCCGTAAGTGTGAGTTTAAATACTTAAAAACGGCTTCGGAGAGCTCATTTTTTCACCTCTATATCGCCTTATTTTCGTTTTCGTCCGGGTGGCTTCGCCCCCCTGGTCCCCCCATAAGGGTCTCTGCCCCCTTAACCCCCGTTGGGGGAGGACCCCCAAACCCCCCTTCCAATGTGGGTACTGTCATTTAGGCTCCAGCTACGCCACTGGTTTGCTTATATGTAAATTAAGTGACCTATGCAAATCAGACTCATATCACTGATTCCTACTCAGTAGTGCATAAAAGTATGAATGAATCTAAAAATAGATACTCTCAGGTGACTTGTAGCAAATCCCAGCTACACAAACCCTCACTGGCCAGGGAACCCTTCTCATTCCTTCAGTCATTCATTATTTAGATCATTGTGAATAAGAAACTGATCTGCTAAACTGTTATTTTACGTCTTGTATATTAACCCTTTTCCACGTAATCCCGAGTTTTCACAAAAGTGGGGAAGAAGCCCTTCGAAAACAATGCGGGAAAAGAAGAAAAATGCTGGTTACCAACATTTTCTCCTTTTCTCATATTATTTTCAGCCCTTTTAGAGTATGCTTTCATCAACTGAGCTACATTTAACTTTGTGGTCTGGAACAGCTTTTAATGTGGAGGGGTGTAAAATGTTTCGTTTTGTAAAGAGTTAAATAGTTAACTATTCCATCTTGTGCTTTTGACTAACTGTACAACCCAAGTTAACCTGCTAAAAAAAAAAAAAGTTAACTAAAACTTTCTGGCTGATGGTAAAAACCTGGATATTGCTATTTCAAAGTTATATTTTTGAGAAAAATATCCCCTTATCGGATAGTATAGATCCAAGATCAGACTGTACAGTCTGTGTAATTTGATCTTGATCTACGCTGTCTGTCCGTTCGTCCGTCCGGACAGATCTTTTAAAATCCTTAATGAAAATTGATGAAACTTCATACATGTATTCCTCTCGATAGTCCGCCGATAAAGATTTTTTTTCTTTTTTTTTCATTTCATTGATGCCGTGTCATCGGAAAAGAGGGCTTGATGTATATTTCCATTATGGACTGATATCTCTTTAACTACTGGACAAAATTTTATGAAACTTCATATTCATCTTGTTTATCATAAGCGACAGACAATCATTATTTGTTTTTTTTATCTGATGAAATGCTATGCTATGGAAAAAGAGGGCTTAATGGATAATTTCATTATGGACCAATAACAAAGAGGCCACGTGTACATGCAAAACACAATACCTCTTATATGTTTCTATCTAAAGAGGTCTTTTTAGGCGGGAGATTTCATTTCAACGAAATAACCTGTTTTAAATTGAAAATCAACAAACTGAAGTTTTTCATGATATTTCTTGTTTTGAGAAGTAAATAGTCAAGAGCGTCGGGTAAAGTCAATGGATTGAACTGGATCTGAATTAGACCGGATTAAGCTTAATAACCAGAATGAACCGATGGAACTGGAACAGACTCAGTAAACAAATTTGACAACTTTTCTTCGGTCTTGTATAAACCAATCAAGATTTACCATTACCATAGCCACTTATTTCAAATTCTCTAGTCTGTCAGTACTTTCAGTACTTTGATTTACTGTTTAGATCACTAGCATGTAACCTTCTAACAGGCACTCAAGTAGCGGCATATTATGCACATAATCGATAGACCTGTCTATAGATCACACTAGAAAATATTGCAGCATATTGATCGGGTCTCTCTGTGCATAGACAGTTCAGTTTGCTTCTTGGAGCCAGTGACTCTAAATAGAGTCCCGGTTGGGGCAGGCCACTTTTAAAAACAACTTCCTCGTAATGAGCAATTTTTTGCATATTGCTTTAATAACTGTGCTTTTACTTGTATTTGTATTGAATTGTAGTCTAGTTGAAGTTTAGGCCCTGTATGTTAAACAGTTGTCTGCTTCAAATTCTTGAACAGGTGTGTTGAGTTACATAAGTGATAAGGGTATGCCTGAGATGTTGTTGGTAACGGCGTCAGCTGTATTAACTCGTTACCAAACGACAAAATATTAGACTTGTCCAAATTGAAAGCATTTGCAGACGACAAAATAAATGTAACACAAAAAACTGAAAATTCGTTTTTTGAAGGGTAGAAAACACTGTGGGTAAAGGAGAAATCTTGCAAATTCTTCTTCTATAGGATTGTTAAAACTCGGGATTGTTTGATAAAGGTTATAAGATTCGATACACAGCAAGCCCAGCCGAACGAAAATTTTAGTCATACTTCAAAGTCATGTGATCAGTACAATAGCATATAAGTTCTCGTTGTTTTCAGACACTTCGAATATCAATATGTGAAACCTTACCCTTCTAAAGGCTCTTACGAAGTATATCACAAAATTTTTTAACGGACAGATTTTTTTCGAAACTTTGCACATACAAAGTTTATCATGTCTCTAGGCATAAAAAGTTCCAAAATTCAGCATATATTTGATTTAACACGCTTTCCTTTTATAGTCATTTAAACAAGAAAATTACCGGAAGAATGTACAAATATACATCATTTCAATGGAAATTCATTTAGCTTTGCACAAAAAATATGTAAAACCCTGGTTTTGGGCATGGTAAATGTACAAATATGCATTTATATATAGACAATTGAGTTAAAGAGGGAGGTAATTTGACCAAATTAAGGGTTAATCTTTAGTAAATACATACTATCTAATGGACAGATTTCCATATTTATAGTTTTTATAATTATAAACAATAAGAAAAAAAAAAAAAAAAAAAACACCTATCCATGCTTATTTCGTCTGAAAACAGAGATGAACGTCACAGTGGAAGTTACTTTTTTCTAGGAAAAATAGGATAAAAGCTCAGCAGAGACAGTGTGAAAGGGAGAAATTGCTCATTAGGAGCGATTTCTCCGTTTCCCACAATCATTTTCAAGTGGAAACAGCTTTTCTTACACAGCTTTAAACTTCCCGCTTTTATTTGCTTGTTTGGTGTGTAATGCCGTGTCAACAGTATTTTAATTATTTAACGGTGACAGTTTACAGAACCATTTTTTTCTCTTAACTAAAACTACCCAAAGAAAGTGCTACTTGTTTCAGTGCACCAATAGTATTACCATATGTGCAGAAATACATAGGTGCATTTTGATTCACTATCCATGACCAAACACATGCGCAGTAGGATGCGCGGAAACATTTGTGATATACGTCGTTAAGAGCGACTCAAGGACCTTATGCGGACACGGTTTTAACTACCGTAGCAGTGTGTTTTGTAGGCCTCCCTAGTGCTTCTACCACTCTCCACGAGTATATACCTAAAAATGAGGACCGTGCCGCCCCCAGAAATACAAAATGGTTATCTCCTACCACTTGGGTTTATAAATCATTCCTCTTTTCGAAAGAATGGGTTGATTTGATCCGTTTGCTTTTATTTATCGTCGCCACAGGTTGCATCTACGGGTGATGCCCCCAGCAAACTGTTAGTTATGTTACGGGGGGATAGTACAAGATCCAGGACGAAACCGATCCTAAATTACGCCTAGTTTTTTTTTAACATGCTCGGCGTGCAGCAACGTAACATGGGATCTAGGTTTCACGTCTTATCCAAAAGACTTTTAGTTATCTTGGATGGCCAGCCGTTGGAATCGAACCCATATCGACATGTGGCCCGAGATTTGTCATTTACAAATCTCATACTCTACCACTGAAACAGTTTGCTCTGGTCTGAGAGGATAGCCGGTGCCTCCTATTTGCACTCCAACTGTGCTAGAATTGTGAAGATCTTGACTTAAAGACGATTCACCATTTTTTCAAAACATTCAGAATTTCATGAAACTTTGTTTGGTGACAGTTTATTATCTGATCTGCAAAAATAGGAGATAAAAAGATGGGGTCACCAGCTTTGGGAAAATTCTATGAATATTTCTATTAGTACACCCTGCATTGCGGCAGTTTAAGATGAAATTTCACCTATGAAAACTAAGTCTATGTATATTTTTTTAAATGACAATAATTATAAGCAAATTTTATGTCGTTGTATTGGTGAAACATCAAATTTAATGAAACAAAATAATTTAGAGTATACTGAGTATCAATATTAAAAAAGAAAAAAAACCCCTTAACTTATGGCTAAAACTCCTTTATTTTGGAAAATATAATTATTTGGCTTGGTTCAAATACTTTTTTCTTCATTCTGCTGACATGAAACAACCCATTTTAGTTCTTGGTTTATCCATTCTGCAGACATTGACAAGTATGGCAAGATCAATTGTGTTAGGTACTTACCGTTTTTCGAGTAAAAGGTGAGCGTGATAGTTATACTAAGCGTGAAAATGGAAACTGTCGCGAACGTCGTTGATCGCGGCCATAAGTCGCAGTGCTCAGAGCTTGACAGAACTTTATAACGGCGGGAATCTGCACAGAAAGTAGCAAAACGTGTTACTATGTCGTTGTACTCGTTATATACTTGATAGAAAGTTACGAAATTCGTGGCAGATCTTAAATGAATTTCTAAACGTATACATTATTCTCTCAAGGGAGGTAATAACGAACTATCTTTGTATTAGAAATAGAGTGGTTATTTACTTGAAGACGACTTATAACCTTTAGACAGCTAAGCGCGACTCGCTGACCTTTTGCGGACAATGTAGATCAAGATCAGACTGCACAGAACGTGCAGTCTGATCTTGAATCTACACTGTCTGATAGGGAGATATCTTTCTTCCGGAAATACCTTTGAAGTAGCAAAATTTGGATTTTTACCATTGGCTTAACAGTTTCATGTTAGTTTTTTACCAGGAGAAAGGTTAAACATTAAAAAGAAAACTAAACTCAAAAATGTAGATTTGGGTAAGTTCGTATCAAAAGCCGTGCTCTTTGAAAAAGGGGTTTAATGCGTCTGCAAAAGTATCGATTCAGGTCAGTCTGCGCAGTCCGCTCAGGCTGACCTGTGTCGAAACATTTGCGTTTGGTATACTTTCTGCAAATCGAAGGGCAATTCTATCTGGGGATTCAGCTGAGTGTTAGAAAAATTTTATGGATCCCTGGTTATTTGATGACTTGCTTGGCAGGAGCGTACCTGCCTGTATGCAAATAAATGCAGTTGCTTGCACTTCGCATAAAAAAAAAAGAAAGAAAAGAACGGCAATTTTGCAAAGAAAAACTAGAAGCGTCGACAGAGGCCATCAAATAGCTGTTACGATTCAAAACCATATTTTTTTAAGAGAGGCCCTCCAGACCCTCCTGGGAAATCCCCCTCCCCATTTAGGCTATTCGCGACTCGGATAATACCTTTGGTATTACTTTTGTGTATACTTTTATCGGGGCTAGCTACGCTTCTGCTTGCTTGGTATTATAAATCACGGAGATGCATTGATCCCCTTTTGCCAGAGCTTAGCTCATCTGTAATTCTGTTAGCTTTTAGAAAATATCATATCCTTGAGAATACCATACAGCCATATAGGATCTGAAATGAGTGGGTGTTTGAGATGAAATTTTATTAAACGAATCTAAAGAAAATGTTATTAAGCGAGACTTTGGCGAGCTTAATAACATTTTTTCTTGACGAGTTTTATAAAATTGATCTCAAAAGCCAAATAATGTCAGATTCTTTTTATCACATAACGATATTTCAGAAATTATAGACCAGAGGATGCAAAACCATCTATAGATGCACCCGCGGTATATATCCATAAAAATGTCGTTCACTTCTATGAAATACACACAAAATTACGTCAAAAATGACGTCACACAATTGTGATATCAAACCTATCAAATTTAGTTGGATTTTAAACCACTGGTTTTGAGAAATTGCGCTACAATTATTTCACTATTTGTTCAATTCTCAATGCCTACTTACTATGCTTGTTTAGTAGGTTCAAACCCAGTTGCAACACTTCCTTCCTTGTGTGTGCGGTTTTTTTTTTTTTTTTTTCATCATAAATTAATGATTAATACCAAAGTAAATATAAAGCAAAGCCTCTGCCAGTAGAGCGATTCAGGCCCTCAAAAGCCTCAAGGTTTTTTTTTTTTCCTAATTTGTTTATATAGGTGTCAACCTCCATTTTCAACACTATTTCAGTTATACCGCTGCGGCAAGTGCACCTGTCTATGTTTTCCTGGGGTTTTCTTTTTCCGTTACTTCTTGGGACTCGAACCAGCAGCCCCTTGAATAAAAGTCCTGTACGCCACTGACGGCGATTCTCGGGGCTCTTTTCAAAAGCGCTTACAACACAATACATTTTAATTTGCTTCAATGTAACCAATGTACATTATACATTACGCAAACAATCACTAGATAATTGTGCAAATACGAGGTTTACGCGACTTGAGAGTAATATAGTTATTGAAAAAGTGAAGTTCTCTCAATGGAAAGCCAACGCTGTAATTCAGATTTAAAATACTTATGTAAAAGAAAAATTTAAAAGAAAAAACATTGTGACACAGAATAACACTTTATCTAAAGGCTGGCATGAAAATGTAACAACGACCCTTCATGCTCATCTTGAGTAAAGCTTTTGAAAACATTGTGATTTTCATGCTCCTTCAGAGTAAACCTTTTGAAAACATTGTGACTTTCGTGCTCCTTTAGAGTAAAACTTTTACTTTTAATTTTTCATGCTTGTTTCTAGGAAAACCATTGAAAACACATTGATTTTTCGTGCTCCTATAGAGTAAAGCTTTTGAAAACATGGTGATTTTCGTGCTCCTTCATTTCATTTATATAACACTTCAAAATCTAATCTAAATATACATGTATACACTAGAAATATAGCTCTACAAAATCTAAAATGCTAAATCCTGTCATTTGAACCACCTTTAATTTTTTGTCAACAAATGCTTTCAATATGGAATAGTCTAAAACTTTGTTGTCTGGTAAAGAGCTATTCCATTCCAGCATTTTCTTCTTTTTCAACAATGTTTTCTATCCCCACAAACAAAATCCCATTGTTTGATCAATAACGAATTCGTCATCTGCAAATGCTTTCAATTCAGACAGTTCTAAAATTTGGTCGTCTGGTAAAGAGTTAAGTTTTTGGTTGTTGCCTCTTTTGGTTAATTATACCCAATATTATCTTACAAAAACACCCAATCCTGTAACACAACAACTGAAGTTCTGTTTCCTTTTTGTCAGGGTCAACTTGCCGAATAAACTCGTTTACATATGAAAAGATGTCTACAAATGGCATGCAATACGCATTTAGGCGCCGCTCCTCAGAACAACGGAGTAGGTGGGTAAATATCTCCCTTACCATCGATAAATGTGACGGATCAAAATTATCACTTTGCATTTTCTTTTCGTGTAGTACATGCAGTAGGCAGTTCTTTAGCATGTAACTAGTGATGTATTCATCAGCATGCACAACCTCTCCACCTTCCAAATCAGGTTCTTCATCTATGCTTGGAAAAGTCCTACATTCTGCAGGTTTTAAGCTAGAAACACTATCAAACTGTTCTTCTGTCTTAGTGGAACATTCAATCACTTGTTCCATCCACTTCTTTGAAAACTGATTTTGTGATACATCTGCATCTCTCTTTCTGGAAGTCCCTTGAGATGGATAGTCGTGTACATGGACTTTTACAATTTGCAGATCATCGACAGAGGAAGATTCTTCTGCATTACAACTGTTCTTAAGTCTCTCCATTTCAGTGTGTTTCTGTTTACCTTTCACGTCAATATTTTTGTCTGCTGGATTAATGATCTTGGACTCTCTTGGCCTCAGGTATAAAATTGAGGTATCTATTGAATTTGCGCCAGTGTTTTCTGCTGTTGGATCTGCTTCCTTGTGTTTGACATTTTTAGGAGTGTATATACTCTTCAGCTTTCTTGTCTCTGGGTCAGAGATGGCAACCCAGCTGCTGACACTCACAGACTTTATGTGATGTGAGGAACTGTCTATTTCCATTCCTTTCTCATTTAAACTGTTAGAGTTTTTAGTTTTAAAATTCCAGTAAGAGAGACTACATTTTTCCTGTTCTTTTGAGTTGTTGTCTGTATTCAGCTTCAGATCAGTTTCTTCATCCTCTTGAGTAAGATCCACTTTCTCATCCACTGCATTTCTCTTAATGCTCTTGTTGTTCTGATTATCCTGTTTTTCTTTAGACATTTGACTTCCACCATGAATGTCTTCACTAACAAGGATATTTTGTATTTCTTTAGGAGTTCGTCTTTGAGGCTGTTCTTTTTCAAATTTACTTGTTTTAGTGAAATGATTTTCTTCTTGTACCTCTCCACCTTCTTCTTCTGCTTCCTCCTCCACCTCCTCTCCTTCCTCTTCCTCCTCTTCTTCTTCCTGAATTTTATCATCTTCCTCAGAGGAACTTTCATCTGTGTATAAGGCCTCATTAAACTGAACCATAGGACAAAACAGTTCATTTTTCAAGATTTTACAAATGGCATATATCTCATGAAAGATTATCGGTGACGTTTTAAAGAATTCTATTTCCATTGCTGCGCTTGATATTCTCACATAATCGTCAAACTGATCATATGAAAGTTCTGGACCATGAAACAGCATGAAAAAGCCTGCTTTCTTGACACTGTCACTCAGAATGTTTAAGTTTTCATGCTTTATTTCTTTAGGAAACCAGTTGGTTTTATGTATGGCTGGTACCATATCGACATTCACTGTAATCCTTTTATAAATAGGTCCATTCCATCCCATCTGTAGCTTCAAGATTGGTTTATCAGCAGGAAACTCGAGCAAGCCATCAAAATAGACATGAATATCCTGCCAAACTTCAGATTGATTCAAAGCCTGACACAGAAGATCCTGAAAAACATTTCTTACATCAGATGCACAAATGAAACCTTCTCTTTTCTCAAAACCTTTCAGGGGATGGTTATCATCTTTACTTTGTTTGAGAGCAAGCTTACAAAAGCCTGTATCTAGCAAATTGTCTGGTTGAATAACCTCACATTCCTCAGAGAAATATTCCAAACAAAAGACAAAATCAAATTCGCATGGATCTCCTATCATGGTCCCTTCTGAGGAGCTTCCAGTTGGTTTTATACTTGCCCGAAATCTTTTATCCAGTGTTGACATAGCATTAGCTGCTTTCTGCATTACCACATTTACTGACTGCACAACGTCTACGGCCTCGGGCTTTCGACTCACCATTCCAAATTGTGGAACTGAAAACAACAGAGGAATAAGCTCTTCTGGTTCATCCTTAACGTTTAACATATCAAGTACATTATACATGTTGTCAATGTTTATTTCATTAATTGCAATTCTGAAGTACCTTTCTACTCTTAGTTTGGCTTGGATACAGTGAGGATCAATTGGTTGAGAGTGTTCAGTTTCTAGTAGGTTTAGGATATCATAGTTTCCATGGTTTGCAGCAAAATTGTATGGTGTCATCCCTAGGTCATCGGTCACGTCTAGCGAGGCATTGTGTTCTAAAAGTAACTGAATAATTTCAGGATCTCCCCACCATGCTGCATAGTGTAACAGTGAAGACCCATAAATATCGATTGAATTAGGGTCGAGCCCCTTGTCTAGTAACAGTGTTGCCAATGGTGTATGTTGGGACAATTCTTTGTCCAAGACAGGACCACTAAGAGGTAAATCTTGTGGTATAAAGAGTTCATACTGAGTCAAAGGTGATTTCCCAGTTCGGTCACGGACAGACAAGTTGGCCCCATATTCACAAAGATATTGAAACGATAACTCGGTGCGGACCCTGAATAGCGCTGTCTGAGCAAACGTGTCACGTGCGTTAGGGTCAGCTCCTGCTTCAAGTAGAATATTTACAAGGTCATCCCTCTGTCTTAAAGCTGCGTCCATCAAAGGTGTAATTCCAAGGTTACTACAAGTATTAACATTTGCCCCCTTTTTAATCATCAACTTTACGGTGTCTGTATTATAGTATTCCCCATCTAAATAAGTTTGAAATGCTGAGATACCTGAGCTTTTCTTGGTGTTTAGTAGAACCGTTATCACTTCCGCGTCCGTTCCTCGCACATTTCCACTAAGGAACCGCATGATGAAATCATGCCGAGATTGCAATACAACATCCAGTTGATCTGATTCCTCTAAATGCTGGCTCACATTAGACAGAAACATATGAAACACAGTGTAACCGTCAGCATCCTTAAGGGTCCAGTCATAATCAGAAAAGATTTCAAGTACAAGTTCAACCACAGTAGGAATTTCGACGTCATAAGTCTCAAAGATAAGATGCAGCGGAGTATTTGACAAGTGATCCTGCAAACTTACGGTGGCTCCTTTGTCTTTCAACAGCCATAAACCTCGTTTAAGGTCCTCTAAGTTTTGAAAATTGTCTCCCGAGAGAAGGCAATGTAATGGAGTCCTACCTAGTCTATCCGTGAAGTTTACACCTGGACCACAGATTTCCTGTGCAATCACGTCTTCTAAAACCTCAAGGTTATTTCTCAGAGCCGCGTTCATTAACTTATCAATATGTTCTCTCTGTACTCCATCCATTTTGATCTTTTCGCAACAATCAGTAAAAATAGTAATTCATATATTGACTATTTAAACACTCTTTGGGTGACATAAATCATTTTATATACTCCACGTATACATATACTGAACCAAAAAAGAAACTTCCCCTGTGTTTAAGTGCAGATATACACAAATATGAAAATCAGGATTAAACTAGATTTATATGCATTGAAAGAGTATTTTATTGCGACTTTGTGTGAAAAAAATTATTGCTGAGGGTTTATCTAAAAGTAGTGAAATGGTAGTTAAAATGCGGAAGGGGTCGCTCACCAAAATCACAAATTAATACCGGGTATGAACACCTTCAGCATGAAGGACTGCCTGGCATCGTTGGCGCATAGAACGGGTAAGTGTGTTGATTTCGGCTTGTGGAATGTTGTTCCATTCCTGAATTAAGGCTTGTCTTAGCTGAATGACGTTTGACGGTGGAATAGGGCGACGTCTAACACGCTGGTCCAAATTATCCCAAAGGTGTTCAATGGGATTCAGATCAGGGCTTTTGGCAGGCCAGTCATTAATAAATGCAATGTTGTTCGGCCTGAGGAAATTCACATTGTCCCTAGCTGTATGACTTGTGGCATTATCATGCTGAAAAAGAGTGATATTGGCATTATTTTGAAACAGTGGGATAACGTGCCTCGCAAGAATTTCATCTCGGTAGCGTTGGGCATTCAAATTCCCTTCGATAACGACGGGATTAGTGTGAAAGCCATGTGCAATGCCCGCCCAGACCAAGACAGAACCCCCATCCCCAAAACGATCTCGTTCAAGTACGCAACAGTCGGCATAACGTTCATTTCTCCTACGGTATACTCGAACCCAGCCATCACCTCGATGAATGGAAAACCTCGACTCGTCAGAGAAAAGAACGCTATTCCATTGTTGTCTAAGCCAGCGTTGGTGTGTACGTGCCCAATTAACACGATTTACGCTGTGACGTCGCGTCAAAACACAACCAACGTATGGACGACGTGCACGTAGCCCACCCTCGCGCAAGCGATTGCGCACAGTTTGGGCAGATATACGGTTGTTATGTGTACCAGGGGTGTTAGCAGCAGTGGCTGTGGCAGTTTGGAAGCGATTGCGCAGGTGGGTGTTCCGATTATAGCGGTCTCGGCCGCGCGTCCTGACGCGAGGACGTCCACTACGTGGTCGATCTTCCGTACGCCCTGTTGCTTGAAAACGCTGCCTAAGGTGTCGAATAGCACGAGTAGAACATCCAATATTCATAGCAACAGCATTCATCGTCATACCAGCATTAAGCATGCCAATGGCACGTTCGCGTAAATTTTGCGGAATTCTAGGCATATCAAAAATAAAGAAAACTAAAAAGAATTTAATTTTTTTCAACGTCTTTTTCTTATTGACATGAAAGTCTATAAAATTAGACTAAATTAGATTAAAAAATATACACGAATTATACTGGTCCGTGCATGCACGTGAAAATCGCTTTCAGCGGGTTTCTTCTTCAAAATGCTTTCAATCGAGTTAAAATTTGTTTTATCGGACACATAATCGTTCGCCCGAATATATATAGGTCATCTGACATTTTGATATTTTTTAATAACATTGCATTTGCACTTAAACACAGGGGAAGTTTCTTTTTTGGTTCAGTATATATGCCAGACGGACGTTTATACATTTACCCGTTATTCAAAACATATTTAACTCTTTGTCAGACGATAAACTTTAGACTTGTCCATATCGAAAGCATTTGCAGACGACACGTTAAGAACATAATAACTAAAATGATGGGGTTTGTGTTTGAAAGGTTACAAAACATTGCTGGAAAAGAAGAACATGCTGTTTACCAGCATTTTCTCCTTTACCTACTATGTTTACCACAAGGCTTCCTTCTCGGTGTCTTTGAAAACTCTGAATCACTCGGTCAAGGGTTAAAGCAGACGACTTAAAAAAAGAATGCATTAAATCACTTCAAATCAAATTCTCGTAACGAGCAAATTCTTGTCTTGCCACAAAGTTTTCGTTAGTGGTATGTTGCAACATACAAAAGTCGTCTGCAAGGGGTAAAATTATAAATAGATACGTCTGCGATAGTATAATTATTCTATTTGCACCACTTGGCACATGTTAACTCTTTACCGAATGACCAAAATAAATAGACTAGTCCAAATTGAAAGCATTTGCAGACGACAAATTAGACGTGGGTCAAATAATACTGTTTGTCTCTGAAAGAGAAGAAAAGAAGGCGGGAAAAAGAGAAAATGCTGGTTACCAACATTTTCTCCATTTCCCACCTTCTTTTCAAAAGCCTGCATTAGTAAGGGACGTTAAAACTCGGGATTGTATGGTAAAGGGTTAAGGTAGTGATTCTTTGTGCAGCATATAATTCTAATCTGTATATAACACAGTGCTTTCTTTTTTCACCCGTCGTAGACATTTTTATAAATATTTTCTTTTATGAGAACTCTTTTTGTTCCAATTTTCCTATATTGCTAGATCTATATTGTTCACAAACGGCAATATCCTTTCCTTTGATGTTTTGTCCTGTGTCTCAGCTGAGCACAGTTGAAAAATAAGCTTGTAGAATAACAGATGATTCATTACCACAGTCATGTTATATCCGAAATCGATCTAATATTTCCTTCTTAACACGTTTCAGATAATTATAGTCTAAACTTTTTCCAGTTTGGATCACTCGCATGTAACCGTCTAACAAGCGCTCAAGTAGCGACATTCTATGTACATAATCGATAGGTATATAGATCAATATAGATCACACTAGAAAATACAGCAGCATATTCAGGTCTCTCTGTGCACAGACAGTTCAGTTTGCTTCCTGGAGCCATTGACTCTAAATAGAGTCCCGGTTGGGGTAGGCCACTTTTAAAAACATCGTGCTCGTAATGAGCAATTTTTGCATATTGCTTTAATCAATACCGTGTTTTACTTGTATTTGGATTGGATCGTAGTCTAGTTGAAGTTTAGGCCCTGTATGTTTTCAGTCGTCTGCTTCAAGTTCTTTGTTGAATTACATAAGTGATAGGCTATGCCTGAAATATTGTTGGTATCGGCGTCAGCTCCATTAACTTTTTACCAAACGACAAAGTATTAGACTTGTCCAAATTGAAAGCATTTGCAGACGACAAAATGTGACTAAACACTGAAATTTTGTTTTTGTAGGGTAGAAAACACTGTGGGTGAAGGATAAATCTATTAAAGTCTTCTTCTCTAGGGTCGTTAAAACTCGGGACTATTTGATTAGGTTAAAATGAAAGCACACGTAAACAAATTTCTTAAAATTGGATCAAGATGGCAATATAAAGCAAACGACGAGAAGAGTTGAAAACATCTGCACCCCAAGATTCGAAATCGGGGAAGCATGACATCTATTTTTAACCTTTTCATGTATCTGTGATATTCAATGCCTCTTTCCATAATTTTCTTCCTCATTCGACACACAGCAAGCCCAGCCAATCGAAAATTCTTGTCATACTTCAAAGTCATGTGATCAGCACAGTAGCGTATAACTTCTCATTGTTTTCAGAAACTTTGAATATGTAACACCGTGAAACATTGACCCTCCTAAAGGCTGTTAAGCGCGACTCAGGGACCTTATGCGGACAGAGTAGATCAAGATCAGACGCGATTTTGACTTCCGTAGTTGTGTTTTGTAGTGGTTCTACCAGTGACTTCACGAGTAAATACCTATAAAATGAGGACCGTGCCGCCCCCAGAAACACAGAAAAGGTTATCTTCCACTACTTGGGTTTTTAACTCGTTGCCTTTTTCTTTTCAAGAGGATGGGTTGATTTGATGCGTTTTCGTTTATTTATCGTCGCCACAGGTTGCATATGTGGGTGATGCCCCGCAGCAAACTGTTACTTAAGTTACGGAGGGTAGTGTAAGATACGGGACGAAACTCATCCTAAGTTACGCCTAGTTTTTTTAACATGCTCGGCGTGTAGCAACGTATCATGGGATCTATGTTTAACATCCTATCCAAAAGACTTTTAGTTATCTTGGATGGCCCGCCGTTGGAATCGAACCCGTATCCACATGTGGCATGATTTGTCCTTTACAAACCTCATGCTCTACCACTTAAACTATTTGGAGAGGATGACCGATGCCTCCTATTTGCACTCCAACCGTGCTAGAATTGTGAAAATCTTGACTCAATCGCGGCTATAAGTCGCAGCAGAGCTTGACAGAACTTTACAAGACAAATTTATGATGCATAGCATCATAGAAGCCGCAATCTTTTGGTGGACAATTTCAGAAATATGGACTGTCTTGAGAAATTGTGATTACATATTTTGTATCTGTTTTTACCCCTACCCCACACCAGCGGAAAATCATGACAAATGGTACTACAATGCAAGGAAAAAAGAAACAGAAAATAATATGTACATGTATTCTAATTCTTAAAAGAAATTTAGAGAGGAATCTTAAATAATCTTGTTGATATATTATTATAAAGTGATGTTTATTTGGGAAGAAAAAAAAAAAAAAAAAAACACGTAAATGCATCGGAATTTTTAAATTTCTACTCGAAATTGAAAATGGAGAAATTGCGCATTCAAATACAGCATTTTCCATTTATTTAATGATTTTAGAAAGGAAACTTCTATAGCGGCATTAAAGGCAATACTACATAATTATTTTAAGTTACCAATTATTCAAAGTGATAATAAGATCGTTATTCACATATGATGTTTACATGTATTTACAATTCTTATCAGTGATCTCTTCTTTGTGTTTCTTTTTTTTTACAATAAAAAAGAAAAAAAGGAAAGACAAAAAAAAAAAAAAAAAAAGAAAATGTTCAACTACTTTTTTCTAAAAGATGATCTTCTTGCTTGTCAAAAAGTATCTTAGCATGCTTGTAACACAGTGAATCTTTACATTTCTACTCTAGAAACAAAAACTTCTGCATGGCATCTCCAAAATTATTCTGATCATAGCCTGCACAGTTGGCACAAACCACGTTTCTTTTATTCCTGAAATGGAAGCCACACACACACACACACACACACACACACACACAAACATTTTTTAAGTCTTTAAAGATCTGGATCTATTCAAGCACAACATAATAACTATTACTATACATATTTCGTTTAATAAACAGTAGTATGAACCATTTCTGCATAGGTCTTGTACAAACCTAGTGTAAAACTTCTAGTGTAAATTTCAAGAGCTGTTCTAGACCTTTGACCAGCAGCGACGTAAAAAGTTGTATATTCACAGTAATAGGTTCTGTAATAAATTTAACCCTTCGACTACACAACGAAATAAATACACTGAGTAAGGAAAACAAACAAGATTTTCTTTTATGTGTACGAAATATCTTATAGAATAATAAAAAAATATTACACGGGCTATGTGCTGTCTGATCTTCATCTATTTCCGTCATTTTCGAGCAGCTTCAACCCTTAGAGCACCAGGCACCACCATGATAATTAGTGTAGTCAATGTACATCACGATCCATACGTCATGTTTCAAACAGGCCTGGTTTCAAGGGTTCTGTAGATCAGGACCATACCGTACAGCACGTACAGTCTGATCATAACAGCTTCGACACAAAGTACAGTAAATGTTAAATTTTGCAGGTCTCGTAAGATAGATGTTTCGTGTAACAAAAATCCATTGGGCTAATGTGTAGACGAAGGGAAGAAAAAGGGTTATCTTTTCGCAAGTATTCTATAAATAGCTGATGTAGACGCCTCTTGTGTAGGGAGGTAACCAGTCTATACCTTGATCAAAGGTTAACCGCCGTTTTATCCTTTACAAATTAAGATTGGACGAAAAACTTGTACATAAAATTGCTTCTGATTATCATATTCTAAGATGCTCTCTATATCATAATCATCATTATTTTGTTTTGTAAAAAAGTAGACAAAAGCGAAAACCATTGAGAGGTGTAAAAGCTTGTGATAAACCCAAAGCATGACGACTTCGTTTGGGAAAATAGAAGGAATCCTATATGTTTGAAAACTTCGGGGGACTAGCCAATTAAAGGATGTTTATCTTTCTGTATTTTTTATTGTTATTTGGGAATGAACTATATATTGCAAGAAAACCAGGTTTGAATTTCATGTAGGTCTGTTGGAATACTTAAGAAAGAGTCATGTGGGTTAATTCTGTCACAACAACACAACATTATTAGAAATTTTACAAAAATTATCACCTATCGAATAATTACTGATCATCTACATCGTAAATAGTTTAGGTACATTCCTACTGGAAGCCGCTTTCGAGCGGCTTCCAATAACGGCGGGAATCTGCACAGAAAGTAACAAAACGTGTTACCATGTCGTTGCACTCGTTTTATACTTGATAGAAAGTTACGAAATTCGTGGCAGATCTTAAATGAATTTCTAAACGTATACATTATTCTCTCAAGGGAGGTAATAACGAACTATCTTTGTATTAGAAATAGAGTGGTTATTTACTTGAAGACGACTTTTAACCTTTAGGCAGCTAAGCGCGACTCGCTGACCTTTTGCGGACAGTGTAGATCAAGATCAGACTGCACAGAACGTGCAGTCTGATCTTGGATCTACACTGTCCGAGTAGGGAGACATCTTTCTTCCGGAAATACCTTTGAAGTAGCAAAATTTGGTTTTTTACCATTGGCTTCAAAGTTTCATGTTAGTTTTTTACCAGGATAAGGGTTAAAACTTAAAAGAAAAACTAAACTCAAAATTGTGGTCAATTAAGTTTGTGTCATGAGCCGTGCTCCTTGAAAAAGGAGTTTAATGCGTCAGTCTGCGCATGGATTGTTTTATACAGTGAGAACTGAAACCCTATCAAACCACTGGTTTTGAGAAACTGCACTACAATTATCTCACTATTTGTTCAATTCACAACGCCTACTTACTCTGCTGGTTTAGTGGGTTCAAACTTAGTTGCAACATCTCCCCCCGTTGTGTGTGTGCGTTTGTCTTTTTCCTTTTAGTTTCATCATCAATTAATGATTAATGCCAAAAATAGGTAAAGTCTCGGCCAATAGAGCGATTCAGGCCCTCAAAAGCCTCAAGTTATTTTTTTTTTTCTAATTTCTTTGTAACGTGTTTACCGCCATTTCAACATTATTTCAGTTATACCGCTGCGGTAAATGGACCTATCCATGCTTTTCTAGGGCTTTCTTTTTCCAATACTTTTTATAATATTCCGACATAACCATCGTCGAAACAATGGTCAGTGGTGAGAGAGGAATAAATCTCGTCGCAATGAGTTTTATCAATTCTCGTAGAGAAATTCGTCGAGCTCGGAATTCGAACCTACAACCTCCTGAATTAAAGTCCTCTACGCCACTGACGGCGATTCTCGTTTCAAAAGCGCATACAATACAATACAATACAATACAATACAATACAATACATTTTATTTGCTTCAATGTGACCAATGTACATTGCACATTACGCAAAATAACAATAACTAGATCTATAGATTAAACAAACAGTCAACGAGACGTTTTATGATAAATGGTTTACGGGACTTGAGAGTAATATAGTTGTTGAAAAATGAAGAATCTGTTCTCTCAATGGAAAGCCAACACTTTAACTGAGGTTTAAAATACTTATGTAAAAGAAAAATTAAAAAAAAAAACATTGTGTCAAAGAGTAACACTTTATCCGAAGGTTGGCATGAAAATGTAACAACGATCCTTAATGCTCTTGAAGTAAAGCTTATGAATACATTGTAATTTCCGTGCTCCTTTAAAGATAGGCTATTGAAAACATTGTGATTTTCGTGCTCCTTCAGAGTAAAGCTTATGAGTAAATTGTGATTTTCATGCTCCTTTGAAGAAAAGCTTATGAATACATTGTGATTTTCATGTTCTTTCAGAGTAATAATTTTCGATACATTGTGATTTTCGTGCTCCTTCTGAGTAAAGCTTTTGAATACATTATGATTTAAGTGGTCTATCAGAGTTAGGCTTTTGAATACATTGTGATTTAAGTGCTCCTTCAGAGTAAAGCTTTTGAATACATTGTGATTTAAGTGCTCCTTCTGAGTAAAGCTTTTGAATACATTGTGATTTAAGTGCTCCTTCAGAGTTAAGCTTTTGAATACATTGTGATTTAAGTGCTCCTTCTGAGTTAAGCTTTTGAATACATTGTGATTTAAGTGCTCCTTCTGAGTAAAGCTTTTGAATACATTGTGATTTAAGTGCTCCTTCAGAGTTAAGCTTTTGAATACATTGTGATTTAAGTGCTCCTTCAGAGTAAAGCTTTTGAATGCATTGTGATTTTAGTCCTTCTTCAGAGTAAAGCTTTAGAATACATTGTGATTTTCGTGCTCCTTCAGAGTAAAGCTTATGAATACATTGTGATTTTCGTGCTTCTTCAGAGTAAAGCTTTAGAAAACATTGTGATTTTCCTGCTCCTTCGGAGTAGAGCTTTTGAAAACATTGTGATTTTCGTGTTCCTTTGGAGTAGAGCTTTTGAAAAATTGTGATTTTCGTGCTCCTTTAGAGCAAAGCTTTTGAAAACATTGAGATTTTCGTGCTTCTTCAGAACAAAGCTTTTGAAAACATTGTGATTTTCGTGCTCTTTTAGAGCAAAGCTTTTGAAAACATTATGATTTTCGTGCTCCTTTAGAGGTGATTTTCGTGCTCCTTTACAGTAGAGCGTTTGAAAACATTGTGATTTTCCTGCTCCTTTAGAGTAGAGCTTTTGAAACATTGTGATTTTCGTGCTCCTATAGAGTAAAGCTTTTGAAAAAATTGTGATTTCCATGCTCCTTTAGAGTGAAACTTTTGAAAGCATTCTGATTTTCGTGCTCCTTTAGAGTAGAACTTTTGAAAACATTGTGATTTTCCTGCTCCTGTAGAGTAAAGCTATTGAAAATATTGTGATTTTCATGCTCCTTCAGAGTAGAGCCTTTAAAAACATTGTGATTTTCGTGCTCCTTTAGAGTAACTCTATTGAAAATATCGTGATTTTCGAGCTCCTGTACAGAAAAGCCATTGAAAACATTGTGATTTTCGTGCTCTATTAGAAGAGACCTATTGAAAGTATTCTGATTTTCGTGCTCCTTTAGAGTAAATCCATTGAACACAATGTGATTTTCGTGCTCCTTTAGAGTAAAGCTATTGAAAACATTGTGATTTTCGAGCTCTTTTAGAAGAAAGCTTTTAAAACATTGTGATTTTCGTGCTTCTTTAGAGTAAAACTATTGAAAACATTGTGATTTTCGTGCTCCTTTAAAGTAAAGCTTTTGAAAACATTGGGATTTTCGTGCTCTTTTAGAGGAAAACTATTGAAGGCATTTCATATTTATGCTCCTTTAGAGGAAAGCTTTTGAAAACATTGTTATTTTTCATGATCCCTTATGAGTAAAGATATGGAAAACATTGTTGCAAAAGGTTATATGACACCCAAAGGTTAATATTCTTTCATGCTTCTTTAGAGTGAAGCTTTTGAAAACATTGGGATTACAAGCAAGGAAGAAGGGTGTGAAAAGTCGTTAGTCTTTCTATACAAACATTAGGACACTCATTGATAATGTCATTGAATGGGAAAAATAGGCTTGTTACAATACCGTATTGTCTTCTGCGTGTATGTAATACTTAAAACCCTTTACAACATAATTCCGATTTTTAAACCAAGCGAGACTCACTGACCTTTTGAGGACAATGTAGATCAAGATCAGACTGCAGATAACATGCAGTCTGATCTTGGATCTACACTTTCCGATAGGGAGACGTCCCCCCTCCCCCCAAAAAAATACTTTTGAAATAGCTAAATTTGGGGTTTAACTGTCAGCTTGAAAGTTTCTTTTTACTTATTTAGCAGGATACGAGTTGAAGACCCTGAGGGGAAAAAGCTTTCAAAACATCGTGGGAAAAGGAGAAAATACTGGGTGAGCAGCATTTTCTCCTTTTTTCCATAATGTTTTCTATCCTATTAGAAAAAAAAAATTGATCTTGTCCTTCAAACGGATTTTTAATTTGTCGTCTGCATATGCTTTGATTTCGGACCAGTCTAAATTATTTTGTCGTTTTTTGTAAAGAATTAAGTCTGTACCATACGACAAAATTTTAAACCTGTACGTGTTGAAATCATTTGCAGACCATAAATTAAATGTTGCTCAACGGATGGAATTTGTCATTGAAAATGGGGTAGGAAACATTGTAGGGAAAGGAGGGAGTAAATGTTGCTCATCGTATGGGATTTGTCATTGAATAGAGGTAGGAAACATAGTGGGGAAAGGATAAAAATGTTCCCTTTTTCCCCGCGATGTTTTCAGAAGTCTGCTATACGCAAGGGGACAAAACTCGGTTGTTTGGTAAAAGGGTGAATCCATAACTGTCAAAATATGACTTTTTTTTTTACCCTGTAGTCAGCTGCTTCAAAAATTATTGTAGAAAAAGTGGGCATCCCTTGTAACAAGAAAATTGCTCTTTTTCCACAATATTTCCAATATGTAAAAGAAATAATAGGTTTTTCTTTCCCCCCTTCAAATATATGTCTTTTTAACTTTATATAAGATAGATTTAGTTAGGTCTGGAGATAGCTTGCGCAGTAAAGAGTGAGTCCCTTTCTATTATAGTTAAACGTCTTTTTGCTCCAAAGGAGGAAAACGGAGGCTTTTGCGGGCGGGATAGATCAGGATCAGACTGCACAGAACGTGCAGTCTGATCTTTGATCTAATCCGTCCCCTTGTTCGGTTAACTCTTTACCAGAGAGTTCCCTGTTTTAACGACGCTGATGAGACGAAGTGTTTTGAAAACATTGTGGGGGAAAAGGAAAATAAAATGTGGGTAACCAGGATTTTTCCTTTCCTTTTCCTACAAGATTTTCTTCCTTTTAGGATACAAATCCCATGATTTGAAACATATTTAGAATGTCGTCTGCAATTGCTTTGAATTTGGACAAGTCTCTGTAAAGAGTTAACCCTTTTCCCAAACAAATCCGCGTTTTAACGACCCATAGAAAAGGGACTTTTGAAAACATTGTGGGAAAAGGAGAAAATGCTGGTAAACCAGCATTTTCTCCTTTTCCCACAATGTTTTCTACCCTAATAAAGTGAAAATTCCTATTTTTTCTAACATTCGTTTTTTGTCGTCTGCAACTGCTTTGAATTTGGACCAGTCTAAAATTTTGTCATCTGGTTAAGAATTAAAACTTCTGATAAAGATCTGTTTGGGTTTCAGTAGACTGAATTATCAGCCATCGATTGATTGATTGATTGATTGATTGATTGTCTGGTGTTTAACTCCGTTTTCAACATTATTTCAGTTATATCGCTGCGGCCAGTGCACCTATCCATGCTTTCCTGGAGGCTCTTTTACAAGGACTCCGCACAATTTTCTTTCCAAGCCACTGGCTGCTTTCCAACATATCCATCGTCGAGACAATGGTCAGCGGTGGGAGAGGAATGAACCCATGAAAGAATATTATAATGTTATTTTTGACTGTCACGGAAACATTGTGAAAGGTGAAGTGGTTGTCCTCTACAATGTCTCCAAGGATTTCTTCCCCTGGATTCACCCGGCCGGGTAGCTCGGTGGTTTGTGTATCTGACCCGTGAAATAATGGTTGCCGGTTCGATACACGGTTGAGGTAAACTTTCTTTTCGGCGATAATTCGCCTCTGACCTCTGATGCATGTGAGAAAAGTAGTCAGTGGCTTGGAAAGAAAGTTGTGTCAGTACTGGTGTGAGAAAGCCAGGAAGCACATGCGTAGGTGCACTGACAGTCGTGATATGTTTTACGCTGTAAGGACCGCGTTAAATTAAACTCTATTACAAACAAAAAAAAACCTCTCTTCTTGTAGATTATTCAAAATATGCTGTATGAGGGAAAGGGGTGTGCCGCCGTATTTATAGTAAACATGAGTAAAAATGGGATTAACGCCTCTAAAGTTATGTTTTAACTCTTTACCAAACGACAAAATTTTAGACTTGTCCAAATTCAAAGGGTCTGCAGACGACAAATAAAATATGGCTCAAATGATGAAATTTCTCTATAAATGGATAGAAAACATTGTGGGAAAAGGAGAAAATGCTGGTTACCAGCATTTTCTCCTTTTCCCACAATGTTTTCAAGATGGTTTCTTTCTCAGGGTCGTTAAAACATGGGATTGTGTCATAAATTGTTAAACAAATATAAGTGACAAGCAAAATTAAGGTTACATTTTGTGTTTATATTTAAATTTTGAAATTAAGTTACGGACGTTACGGAGAGTATAGTTGGTCAAATATTGGATATACGAGCGTACATGTACTTAGTATATTGTTGGCCTTACGTGTATGGATAATAGTTACGTGTTTTTGATGATAAGGAAATTATTTCTAGAGACTGTGACATACTGAAAGACGGTTCCAGAAAAGTAAGTTATTTGCTAAAGTATCCCCTCTCTCTCTCTATCTCTCTCTCTCTCTGTCTACCCTTCCACTTTCTGTCTGTCAATCTGTCTGTCTCCAGCTTCCTCCGTCTCTGTGTGTTTTGCTGTCTGGCCGTGTGTTTTGCTTTCTGTCCGTGTTTTGCTGTCTGTGTGTGTTACTGGCTGTCTGTCTGTGTCCTGTCCGTCCGTACGCCCGTCCCTCTCTCTCTCTCTTTCCTCTCTCTCCTCCCTTTATCTGTCTGTCTCTCGTCCTCTCCTTCTCTCTCAATTAGACTGATCCTTTCAGAAATACAGAAAAGTGATAACATTATGTACAAAAAGAAATAAATTTTAGTCATTAGGTTGTATAGATACAAGATAATGCCTCACTTTGTGCGGTCTGATCTCGATCTTTACTTTTATTAAAAGTAGCTAAGAGTTCTATAAAACGCAGTCAATCTGACTCATCATATATTTAACTTTTTCTTTAACAGCATGTCGCGTCCCCAGCTAATAGCTATGTTATTATGTATTGCCCTTGGGTTCCTTCGTCGTTAATGAGCAAAATCTGTTTGAGCAATATTCATTTGTTTCGTTTTTGTGAATAAGAAATAAAGCCAAGGGTATTCTCCGTGCATGCATTACAGTGGCGGAAGGGGAGAGGGTGTTCAATAACATCAGCTAACATGTGACTACCGGTCGCCGATTTTCTTTTTTAATTCGTGCAGTTTTAGAGACTCCAGAAAGCATGGATAGGTGACCGCCGCCTATCCAAACGTTGAAAAACGGCGTTACACAGCATACAATCAATCGATCGATCAATTAATCAATCAATCAATCATTCTATCCATCTATCTGTCAATCTATCAATCAATCAATCAATCAATCAATATCTTTGCAGGTCTTTAAATTCTAACTGAAATCATTTGTGCTTTTTCTGTCCCGATACACGGTTTTCTTTCACAAAAGCATATTCGGAACCTTATGTTGATTGAGAATTAATCGCAAGTACATAACTTATACCATAAAAAGAAAAGATGTAGAACCAGATCAGAGTGTGCAAGAAAAAGACTTAACCCTTAGGCTGCTAAGCGAGACTCAGTGACCTTTTGCGGACAGTGTAGATCAAGATCAGACTGCACAGAACGTGCAGTCTGATCTTAGATCTGCACTGTCCGATAAGGAGATTCGTTTCCCCTAAAATACCTTTGAATTAGCCAAATTTGTGCATGTACTATCGGCTTGAAACTTGCATTTCCGTTATTTAGCAAGATGACAGTAAAACCAGATTTCAAAAACAGTTCTCGTTTTGTGAGCCACCTATAATTTGTCGCTCGCAAAAATTTTCGATTTGTCCTTTGGTAGAGTTGATTTGCCTGTGCCAAACGTGCTTTGAGCGTGGCAACAGGGATTGAGGCGTTCGAAACCAAGTCTTCATTGAGGAAAGTTGTTGGTTCGATCCACCATATATCCATTATCCTTGCGGGCCGTTCTTTGTTGTCTTCTACAAACTTTACAACTTAATGATTGATTGATTGATCGGTTGTATGGTGTTTAACGTCGTTTTCATTATTATTTCAGTTATATCGCTGCGGCCAGTGCACCTATCCATGCTTTCCTGGAGTTTCTTTTACCAGTACTCCGCAAAATATTCTTTCCAAGCCACTTGCTGCTTTCCCACATAACCATCGTCGAAACAATGATCAGCGGTGAGAGAGGAATGAATCCTGTCGCAATGACTATCATCAATCCTCGGAAAGAAATTGGCCGAGCCGGGGATCGAACCAGCGACCCCCCGTTCTTTACAACTTAAGATTTCATTAAAGTTGTTGAATTTGATATAGTAGGCCTATCATATGACTGAAACCAGCTATGGAGTAACGGAGACTGTAGATCAAGATCAGACTGCACGTATGTGCAGTCTGATCTTGGTCTACTCTGACCGCATAATGCATCTATGCTCGAGGACGGCAGTCGAAGGCTTTAAGAATTACGAAATCTGCAGTCACCATCATTTGCGGTCAGGATAATGTACAAAGTTCAAGTAGTAAATAAGTAGCAGGAAGATTATTGATCAAGTAGCCGGCTAGTGATATCAGTCATTCATAGATGCGATGTCCATGACCCAAATTTGTACTGTTTCATTCATAAAGCCCAAATAGATGGCAAAAGTAAACAATGCTTATGTTAAAATGCATTTAAATTTAAATCATACGCTTTTAAGTATGGAAAATGTTGTGAAGATGACAATCTGTTATTGTACAGTTGGTCCAAGTGTTTGTCGCTAGCAGAAAAATTAATTTTAATACTAGGACTTAAAAGTAAACAAAAGGTAGAGAGACCTGGCAACTTTTGACTTACTTTTGAAATTCATTTTTCTACCAGCGACTAACACTTAGACCAACCGAATAATAACAGATTGTCATCTTCACGACAACACCCGTACTTTAAATGGTATGATTTAAATTTTAATGCATTTAATACCAGCCTTGTTTACATTTGGCGGCTACTGGGCCTTTAGGTTGGTATTCACCAGCAATCTATGGCTTCATTGTTAACCCTTAGGCCACTAAGCGCCACTGAAGGAACTTTTGCGGACAGTGTAGATCCAAGATCAGACTGCACAGAACGTGCAGTCTGATTTTGGATCTACAATATCCGATAAGGAGATATCCCCCCTCCACCTAAAAAAACCTTTTAGATAGTAATTTTCGATTTTTACTATCGGCTTTAAAGTGTCAGCTAACTTATTTAGCAGGTTTAGATTTAACATTTTATTTCCTGTTATACTTTTACAAATGAACCATGCTCCGGCATAAGGGGGCTTAATGCATCTCCGTGATACACGGTACCAAGCAAGTCATCACATAACTTTATTATACTGCAAAGAAATTTCTTGTGATCTGATTGGATAATATGCCCCGAACATATATATCATGTCCACTGGCAAAACCAACGTAAAAGCACTTTCCCTTTCGGGAGCCCCGTATACATGACTACACTTTCAACACGACATCCAAAATGGCGACGTTGATCAAGATTAACATCAAGGTAGCAGAACACGGTTTTCAGCTAAACTCGTCTCGGTCGACAATAGGCCAAACAGAACTTCATCAAACAAAGGTCTATATAATCAGCTTGAAATTATAAAGAGCACTTAAATGCAACAGCACAATCCTAATTCTTTAGATTTCATCAATAAATCATGTTCAACTTGTGAAATAGTGAAATTAATGATCAATATAGGCAAGTGGCACGGTCGGAAAAAAACTGACAAAATATGCCATTTTAGCCTATATTCCAAAATTCACAAAATGCAAACCCAGGAAGCTAGCCTGAAAATGCCAAGCTAAATTGAAACTCAAAACAACACATAATCTGGGGATAAAATCCAAAATAGCACATTACCATGCCGTTTTTTCGCAATCTTTCGTGCCCTGACCCTACCCTTGTTTTCGCGGCTAAAATAAGCCGCTAGCTCCATGACCCCTCACTTTCGCATTTGGGGTCAAAACTATAGAACAAAGAACGAAAGGTCATGACCTACTGTTTCACACACAAACCAAACGCTTCTTTTCCTTAATTTAACACAATTCATGGGTGTAATAACTACTCTTCTTATCAAAATTGCATTGAAAACCTACCTTTCTCAGTTATATCTAATTTTGACCATGGCCAATTCGAAGCAAACTGTTTACAGGTGCCTTAAGGCAAAAATGAAATTTTTCAAATATGCCAAAAAACACTTTAAACACTTTAAACAAGTAACTTGCCTTGTTTCTGACTGATCTAAACCAGCAGAATGAGGCTCAGTTGCACAGAACTCATTTCACATGGATTCTTAACCCTTATGCAAATAAGCATATTTTACCCCATTTTCGTGGCAATTTGAGCTCAAAGACAAGTCTAGGGAGAACAACTTGAATTTCACTTTTACAACCTCAGGCTAGTTTCTATTCTCTTTCTGGACATAAATCTTACCTCAGGTACTTGTTCAGTTGCAAAAGTACTGCTTCTTCCCTGTCTTGGGTTCCATTTCTGTTAACACTGTCACTTCTCTTAATATACAATGGCAAACTGCCTGTCTGTTACATAAAAAATTCTAAGAATTAGAATTTTAGAAACTGCTTCAACAAGTTTAAGATATCAGCAACTTGCAAAACATTAGAAACAAATAGAACACAAAAACTGAACCCTTTTATATGACAAGTGATCAACATTGATGCATAGTTTGTTTGGACACAAATGTACATATGTTTGTCACTACAAAGCTGAATCGGACTTTTCTTGACAAAGTATGCAAGTTGATAAACCAGCAGTTTCAACCTTTTACCGTCAACCGAGACTCGGTATACACCATAGCCATATATATCGGTTGGGCCGGTCCAAACTACACATTCGTCATGGCCCAGAGACTTGTCGGATAGAGCATTTCGGAACATGACGACTCTTTTCGGACACAATGGAATATTGAAGAATGCACTGGCCATGTAGGTATGTAGATCTGTTGCTCCAGTATCAGAAATGGTCTAAATTTACCAGAATTGCCTAAATCAAACTGGTTTCAAGCAAAACATCTCTGGAAAAGTCCAAACATAGCAAAACCAGGCGACATGACTTCAAGCGCCAAATTCGCCGAATTTGTCTTTTTCCGCATTTTGAGTTACCTCCCTTCTTTGAATGAATATCAGCCAAAATTGACAGTCTTAGGATCAATTTAAGTACTATTTCCAGACTGGAAATTGATGGAATTACTAGACTAAATGCAATTTGCGGTCAAAATACAAACTTCATAAATTGCCAATTGCCTTAAGGCAAAAATGAAATTTTTCAAATATGCCAAAAAACACTTTAAACACTTTAAACAAGTAACTTGCCTTGTTACTGACTGATCTAAACCAGCAGAATGAGGCTCAGTTGCACAGAACTCATTTCACATGGATTCTTAACCCTTATGCAAATAAGCATATTTTACCCCATTTTCCTGGCAATTTGAGCTCAAAGACAAGTCTAGGGAGAACAACTTGAATTTCACTTTTACAACCTCAGGCTAGTTTCTATTCTCTTTCTGGACATAAATCTTACCTCAGGTACTTGTTCAGTTGCAAAAGTACTGCTTCTTCCCTGTCTTGGGTTCCATTTCTGTTAACACTGTCACTTCTCTTAATATACCATGGTAAACTGCCTGTCTGTTACATAAAAAATTCTAAGAATTAGAATTTTAGAAACTGCTTCAACAAGTTTAAGATATCAGCAACTTGCAAAACATTAGAAACAAATAGAACACAAAAACTGAACCCTTTTATATGACAAGTGATCAACATTGATGCATAGTTTGTTTGGACACAAATGTACATATGTTTGTCACTACAAAGCTGAATCGGACTTTTCTTGACAAAGTATGCAAGTTGATAAACCAGCAGTTTCAACCTTTTACCGTCAACCGAGACTCGGTATACACCATAGCCATATATATCGGTTGGGCCGGTCCAAACTACACATTCGTCATGGCCCAGAGACTTGTCGGATAGAGCATTTCGGAACATGACGACTCTTTTCGGACACAATGGAATATTGAAGAATGCACTGGCCATGTAGGTATGTAGATCTGTTGCTCCAGTATCAGAAATGGTCTAAATTTACCAGAATTGCCTAAATCAAACTGGTTTCAAGCAAAACATCTCTGGAAAAGTCCAAACATAGCAAAACCAGGCGACATGACTTCAAGCGCCAAATTCGCCGAATTTGTCTTTTTCCGCATTTTGAGTTACCTCCCTTCTTTGAATGAATATCAGCCAAAATTGACAGTCTTAGGATCAATTTAAGTACTATTTCCAGACTGGAAATTGATGGAATTACTAGACTAAATGCAATTTGCGGTCAAAATACAAACTTCATAAATTGCCAATTGCCTTAAGGTAGCAGAACACGGTTTTCAGCTAAACTCGTCTCGGTCGACAATAGGCCAAACAGAACTTCATCAAACAAAGGTCTATATAATCAGCTTGAAATTATAAAGAGCACTTAAATGCAACAGCACAATCCTAATTCTTTAGATTTCATCAATAAATCATGTTCAACTTGTGAAATAGTGAAATTAATGATCAATATAGGCAAGTGGCACGGTCGGAAAAAAACTGACAAAATATGCCATTTTAGCCTATATTCCAAAATTCACAAAATGCAAACCCAGGAAGCTAGCCTGAAAATGCCAAGCTAAATTGAAACTCAAAACAACACATAATCTGGGGATAAAATCCAAAATAGCACATTACCATGCCGTTTTTTCGCAATCTTTCGTGCCCTGACCCTACCCTTGTTTTCGCGGCTAAAATAAGCCGCTAGCTCCATGACCCCTCACTTTCGCATTTGGGGTCAAAACTATAGAACAAAGAACGAAAGGTCATGACCTACTGTTTCACACACAAACCAAACGCTTCTTTTCCTTAATTTAACACAATTCATGGGTGTAATAACTACTCTTCTTATCAAAATTGCATTGAAAACCTACCTTTCTCAGTTATATCTAATTTTGACCATGGCCAATTCGAAGCAAACTGTTTACAGGTGCCCAAGATTATGCACCAAACTGCACGTTTTTCCAAGGTTTCAGTGACGTCATTTTTCATTGAATTGGGGCACTCAGAAGGGAAATTCTACTCCGTCAGCGTACTCAATTTTTGAAACCAAAAAAAAACAGGTAATTTTCGCTTAACACACGTTGGAATGGTAAAACTTTGCAGTATAATAAATTCGTTGTACGGTCAGGTGGCAGGGGACTTGGAAACTTGTTCACGGCTGTGCAGAATAATGTCGCCACCTCGCCTTCGGCTCGGGGCGACATTATTCTCCATACAACTAATAATGAATCCGTAAAATCCATTTTGTATGTCTTACAACCAGCTGAATCATGAGGTAAACTATTTCTTTGACATGCTGAAAATTGACCAATAGCAAAAAGTTTTCGACCCATGTCAGCCTGCGCGGACCGCGCAGGCTGACATGGGTCGATACTTTTTGCAGATGCATTAAGCCCCGCTTTGCACAGAGCACGGCATGTTTAGATACAAGGAAAATTATACAAACGTTTTCATATACAGTATTAACCAACATACTAGTAACTTGACAGTACTTGAAAATTTCAAAATTTCCATGTTTGGCTCGTATGGTTGAAGATACATCCTTACAGCTCGAGAAAAAAAAATGTTTTAAACCTGAAAGTGTGTAGAATGGCTTAGCTGTGTAAACATAGATAAATTACCTATATATATATGGTGTAAGGGATAGAAAAACACAAGGAATTTGTCCTTCTTTAAAACCGGAAACGACAACAGCGATTGCTTTGAAGGCCTCCAAAACATGGAATCCATTTGTCTATCCGTCGTTATCTGTGCAATTTTGCAGCCATCAGGGGCAACATTTAACATGAAGATACAAGAATAATTATACTTCCATAAAGTAAGGATGAAATGGGTTAAAAATTGCCCAAAAACTGCCTGAAAACGAGTATATTTGTATCTTTAATGGGGACATTGCTTTTTGCCAGAAAATTCCTTTTGTCATAATGTTTTCAAAATGGGTTAGCAGCGATATGACCAAAGAAAGTGGTAACAATGCTAAATCATTTATGTTTAGAAAATAAATCTCCAGATTACAACTGGTATAAACCCTTTACCACACAATTCCGAGTTCTAACGACCCTGAGAAAGTAGGATTTTGAAAACATTGTGGGAAAAAGGAGAAAGTGCTGGTAACCAGCATTTTCTCCTTTTTCCTACAAGGTTTTTTAAGCTTTACACTAAAAAATCCAATAACTTGAAAAAACATTTACTTTGTTGTCTACAAAATAAGTTTAAGTGTAAAAATTTGTCAAAATGTACAGTGTTAAACCTTTACATGCCAAATAACTTAATTGAAACTTTTCAAGCCGGTTGTAAAAGCCAAAATACTGCTATTTTAAAGTCAATTTTTGGTGAAAGTATCTCCTCAACGGATAGATTAGATCCAAGATCAGACTGCAAGCTCTGTTACCTTTAACTTTCTTTCCATACACACACACACACAAAAGAAAATACTTTTAGGGGAAATATCCCCTTATCGGACAGTGTAGATCCAAGATCAGACTGCACATTCTTTTACCTTTAACTTCCTTTTCGAGGAAAAAAAGACTTTTAGGGGAAATATCTCCTTATCGGACAGTGTACATCAAAGATCAGACAGCACGTTCTGTTACATTTAACTTCCTTTTCACCAAAAATGTCTCATCCCGTTCCTCGATTTCCTGTTCGGTAAATTCTATAAATAGCCTTTAGGTTAAAGATTGACTATTTGTATCGTGTTTAACTCCGCTTTCTACATTAGTCGGCTATATCTCGGCGGTCTGTGTACCTAATCATGCTTTCCTATAGTTTCTTTTCATCTGTACTTTGTACATTTTTCCCCGAGCCACTGGCTGCCTTTCTCCCATAACCATTTGTCAAAATAACGATCAGCAGTGAGAGAGGAATGGATCCCGTCGCGATGATTATCATCAATCCTCGGATAGAAATTGGCATAAGATGAGATGCATTAAACACCCTTTTGTCAGAGCATAGCTCATATATCTTGTTTATATTCGCTACAGTAAGGATGGGCGTATTTGAATTATGGGATGTATCTGACAAATATCATATTTATGCAAGAATTTCAGCTATGCACGTGAATTGCTGCATACACTTTTTAACAGTAAACTGTTTTGCGAGTGTTTTTAAACGTCAGTGAGCAGAAAATAACAAGACCGAAGTTTTTATTCCAAAAGAAAAAAAAAGGTCGTTTTAAAGTTGCTATTTGACAGAATGTCTTGGGGTTTCGGGCAGCGTAGATGCAAGATCAGACTGCACGTTAGATTTTATGGATCCAAAATAATGTGATGGCTTGCTTAGTATAAAGATCACTATTATGACAAAATAATTAATCTCTCTCTCCTCTCCTCTCCCCCCCTCTCTCTCTCTCCTCTCTTTCTTTCTCTCTTCTCTCTTTCTTTCTTTCTCTCTCATCTCTCTCTCTCTCTCTCTCGGGGGCGCGCGGGGAGGGGGGTGTCAGGGACGGGCGGGGGCCATTGGTCAAAAAAGGAAAGGAGCACCCATTTTGTGGAGCTGAACTTTCTGTCATTAGTAAGACTTGTACGTAAGCTAGATATGCAGATTTTTTATTCACAATTTACAAAACTTCTTTATGGTTTTGTCTATTTGAAAAAAGACAGAGGTTCATCGATACCTCAGAAGTTTTTTAAGAATAATAAATATTTCACTGTACTTTCAGTTGTCTGTATTCGTTGTAGGCAATTGATTGAATTAACCAACATTTTAGAAAAAGTTACATTCGCTCATCTGTCTTTAAAACCTAACAAACACTTAAATTCTGATTTAAATATGAAACATAAAAGTATTTTATCCCCACATCTATATATAGAATCAAAAGGCTAAGCCCCGGGAAACCCATACTGGTATGTTGATAGACGTAGCCCGGGGGTACTAACTGTTTAACCTATCAAAACAAGAAAATGACCATTATTCTTACATAATATCGAATATGAAATGAGTAACCCTTCGGCTGCTAAGCGCGACTCACTGACGTTTTGCGGACAGTGTAGATCAAGATCAGACTGCACAGAACGTGCAGTCTGATCTATAATCTACACTGTCCGATATGGTACATATTTTCACCCAAAAAGTACCTTTGAAATAGCAAAATTTTGGATGTTTACTATCGGCTTTAAAGTTTCATTTCACTTATTTAGCGGCATAAGGGTTGATCAGCTTATTTCTTCAAATGAATCATCTATTTATCCATTCTTTTATCCTTTCCGCTATCTTATCATTTTGTCTTTATTCAATATGTTTACACCTTGAAAGCTCTCTCTCAATCTATGTCCATTTGTCTGCCTCTCTCTCTCTTTCTCTGTCTGTCTGTCTGTCTCTCGCTCTCTCTCTCTCTTCACCAGCTCTGTCTGTCTGTCAGTCTCTCTCTCTCCACCAGCTCTGTCTGTCTGTCTGTCTCTGTCTCCACCAGCTCTGTCTGTCTGTGTCTCTGTCTCTGTCTCTCTCTCTCTCTCTCTCTCTTCACCACACTCCAATTTCAGACAGGCAAGTGGCTTTGAGAGGATCTTATGCGACCCAGGCTCTAATGGTAGACAAGCCCCAGTGGCGTTTAAAGGATCTTATGCAAAATATTGGTAAAAAGAAACTACAGGATAGGTGCATTGGTCGCCTCGATGTAATAGAAATTATTTTTAAAACGGCATTAACCAGCATTTTCTCGTTATTCCGAAATGCTTTCTATCCTATCAAAGACAGAAATCATCGTATGAGCTACATTCATTTTGTCGTCTGCACATGCTTTCAATTTGGTAGAGTCCAAAATGTTACCATTTGGTAAGAAGTTAACATTCTATTTGACAAAGTGTTACAATAAAATTACTGTCCAAATTGAAAGTATTTGCAGACGAAAAAAAAAAGAATGTTACTAAAAAACCAATATGTGTTTCCAAAGGATGGTAAAAAATGGTATGAAAGAGAGAAAATGCTGGTTACCAGCATTTTCTCCTTTTTCAATCATATTTTCAAAGGGCCACTTCCTCAGGGTCGTTAAAATTCAGGACCGTGTGAAAAGAGTTAATATGCATAAGATCATTACCAGTAAGAAACAAAGTAAAAGAGGAAGAAATAAATCACTTTTAGGCTTCTTGTGTTCCAAGTGTGATGCATTTAATTCTTTTAGCTCTTGAAAAATAAAACTGAACGAAATATTTATGCTCGAATAAACATGTGGACGGTATATATCCAAGCTCAGACTGCACCTTCTGCGCTGTCTTGTCTTGATCTATGCTGTCCACAAAAAAGCTTCAGTCATATCGAAGCAACAGCTCACATATTCATGTGTGCTCCGGGTTTCACCGGTATGCTAAGGCTCTGAAGCGTCTTGCTCAAAAACACTCGCGCGAAAATCCCAGTGCTGACAGTGAGGCTAAACCCAGGACCTCCAGTTTAAGAGCCCTGCACCTTACCACTGAGCCAGGCAGAAAATCATCTTTATATTCGCATATGGTTAAACCCTTTACACAATACAAAATTTTAGACTGGACCGTTAAAAAAAGATGCAGACGGTAACCTAAATTTGGCCGAGAACATTGTAGAAAATGGAAAATATAATTTCCTTTCCCTACAATGTTTTGCCCGTCAGGGTCGGGATTCCATGGTAAAGGGTGTAAGAGATGTGAGTCTAGATTTTACATTTTATAGTTTTCAAATCTCTGCTAAAGTATAAAATAAAACCATGATGCTGCTAATGCACACAGACCACGAACCACACAACCTGATGAACTTTAGGACTTGCAGATGAATCGTAACTTGTTCGTGTAACTCCTAACTGAAATTTGTAGGATTCGTAGTCTGTGTTGACTATTAGCATAAGCCCAATGCGCTCTTTCGGACAGTATGGAATGATTTTGCCTCTACAATATTGTTTTTCATTTTCGTTTTACTTTATTTATCGTTGCACCGACTGCATATGTAGGCAACGCCCCCGGAAGACTGTTAGTTCTGTTACCGCGAGATGGTGCAGGATACATCCTAAGTTACGCCTGGCTCTTTAACTCTTTTCCAAACGACAAAATTTTGGACTACACCAAATTGAAAGCAATTGCAGACTTTAATGTTGACAAAATGATGATTTCTGTCTTTAATAGGGTAGAAAACATTATGGGGAAAAAAAGGAGAAAATGCTGGTCACCAACATTTTCTCTTTTTCCCACAATGTTTTCAAAAGCTTTCTCTGTCAGGGTCGTTAGAACTCGGGATTGTGTGGTAAAGGTTAACCTGTTCAGTGTATAGCACCGTCACATTGGACTTAGTTTTAATGTCTCATCGGAAAAAACTGTTTTGTAATTTTAGATGGCCAGCCTGATAACCAGTATTTTCTCCTTTTCTCATAGCGTTTTCTATTCTTTCAAAAATAAATATCATTATTTATGGTACTTTTGATTTGTCCTGTACAGATCGGCTTTCAATATGGACATGTATATAACTGTTAAATAGAAGTATTCATTCGGAGTGCATCACGATTCTTTAAACCTGCTCAGGTCCCTAAAACGTAATGAGAAAAGGGAGATATTGTTTGTTGAGGGTTGTTTTATCTTTTTTCGACAATGTTAAGGACAAACTTTTGAGCCATACTCTTGCAAAAAGGGGTTTAATAATTACTCATCTCCGTGATCCATCATACCAAGCAAGTAATCATGGATCCATCAAAATCTATTTTGCCTAACAACTGACTGAATCATGAGGTAGACTGGTCTTTTGTAATGCAGGAAATTTTCAAATAGCAAAAAGTTTCGAACAATGACAGCTTGCGCCGATACCTTTTGCAGATGCATTAAGTCCCCTTTTCAAAGACCAAGGCTCATTCCAACTGTCGAAAAGGTTACAGGTTAGACCTTGCATTCCAATGCCCACTTGTTGTTGCTCAATTCAGTTTCTGGTGCTGTAAACTTGTTGGTATGTTTTCTTTTTCGTTCGTTTATTCGCAAGGAACTGAGGCTCCTTTAACTTGTTATGATCGATCCTTCGTTTTTAAGATCTCTTGGATCCTCACCTTGTCTCGCATTGTTTTCTTTTTTTTTTTCAAACACGATTGTTAAGTGGTAATTGATTGAAAGACTAAAAAAAAAAAAAACGAATATGTATGAATGAATGAATGAATGAATAAATGAATGAATGACATGCTTTGCGAAGTATTCTCTTCTAAAAAGAATGAAAATGAAATAAAGAGAATGAAAGTGAAAAAAAGAAGAATAAATTAAGCATATCGATTCAGCTGTTGTGTTTGTGGTAGAACAGTTAGGACCCCCGGGCTATATCAACGACCCTACCGATACGGGTATTTAAGGTCTTAACGTTTCTAGTCTATTTATAGTCGTTGGGGTTAAATACTTTTATGTTGCATTCTTTAAATCAGAATTTGAGCAACTGCTTAAATTAGTAGAGACGGAGGGAGCAGTTACTTATTCTAATTGATCCTTTGTCTTATATCGTTTTGCTCTAAAGAAACTTCAAAGCCTGTTATATAGAAACAGAATTACCATTTGTAACAATCTGCTGAGATGTTGTGAACCCCTGTCTAAATGTCGGCATCAACAAAGCCGCCGTAGAGTTTTATAAATTGTAAATAAAACCTGCATACTCAACATACAATTGAGCCTTACACAAGGCAAAAAGTTGAGCTCCGCAAAATGGATGCTCCTTCACATTGATCCCCGGCCCCTGCCCCTCCGCCCTTGAGAGAGAGAGGGGGGAGAGAGAGAGAGGGGAGAGAGAGAGAAGAGAAGAGAGAGAGAGAGAAGAGAGAGAAGAGAAGAGAGAGAGAAAGAGAAGGGGGAGAGAGGGGGGGGGGGAATCCCCGACCCCTCCGCATCATTGCAAGCCCTCACGGTATGTAACTAAATGATCTGCCGAGCTCGGCATAATTCTCTACTAGGCGAAAAAGCTTCCGACCTGTCAAAATTGAAAGCCGATGATTTGCAGACAACAAATTTAATATAGCTCAAACGATTGGACTTGTCTCTGTAAGGGTAAAAAACAATGCGGGAGATGAATGAATGAATGAATGAATGAATGAATGAATGAATTCAGCCAATCAAAAGCTATACAGCGTTTTTTTTTTTAATTTAGATAGACTAGTGTTAAACAGCATTTTTCAGTTGTGACAAAATCAGTCCTCTGTATTTTCAGAAATCCGGTCACGTTCCGTCGTACAAACGTATACTTTAACTTTTTGGAGTAAAGGGTATTAGCTTGAAAATAGAGCTTATGTCTTCTGTAAGTTACCGACAGCAGGGATCTTATATGTGTGTATATACGATCCCTGCCGACAGTCAAATCTTTGAAAAGGAAGCCCTCATCCTGCGGTGCCGACCGACAATACAGAGCCGATTCATATAACCGAAACCTTAGATACTGTAGTTCATGTCAATTTTGTGTATTTTATTTCAATTTTTTCTCAGCAGCGAATGGAAAAGTTCAAGACAATAAGTCACGCTTTTAGGAGAGCAAAATTCTCTTTAATTTTAATGGCAGTATCAGCTTGAAATTGGGTACATGACGTAATATTTTGGCTACGGTCAACCCACGGCACATATGATTCGGACGACACTGTACACATGCTACAATTTTTCGTAGTGTAGAAAACACGTTGAAAGACCAGAGTATTGCATGACATCCTCCTTTTTTTTTTCGAATTTCAGAGCTAAAGTACAAAGCATAACAAACATACCTGTTTCTTGCTTTGTTTTTGAGCCGATATTTTCGGAGCCGGAAGACCAACACAACATTTTCTCATCAGAGCCATTGGCTCCGATTATGAAGTTTCCTACTCTCGATATACCGGGCAAATTAAAGAACCAGGCATACTTTAGTATAGGTTTCGTGCTGAATTTTAGACTCCTAAAATGTGAAAGCATGTGCAGACGACAAACAAAATGTGGCCCAAGTCATGGAAGCCTTTTTTTCAAAAAGTAAAAAAAACATTGTTGGAAAAAGAGAAAATGCTGGTTACCAGCATTTTCTCCCTTTTCCGATAATGTTTTCAACAGCTTTCTTCCTCCCGGTCCTGTGCCTGTGACTTTTTTCCTTTATCTAGTCTATTTTGATGATGCCCGTTCTGTGATTCGGTACATGTCACCTTGTTTTACTTTTTTCATTCCTATTTATTGCGTACTTTCTTGATCAGTGCCATCCAGACGAAAACAGGAGAATTTGCGGAAGCAAAGACCTGGATAAGACAGCACAGATCGCTCAGTCTGATCTCAATTCTATAGGCCTACTGTCAGCTTATTTGGTCAAGTCTATTAAATGAAAATATTTCTGAGTTTAAATGGATTTTATTTTCAACTGTCAATGGAGGCCGAGGTTATAATCTATATTAGGCGCTAAAAGTGTTTTACTCTTTGCAAAACGGCAAAATTTTGAACACAACTAAATTCAAAGCATTTGCAGACGACCAAATAGATGTAGGTCAAAAGATGATATTTGACTTTCAAAGTATAGAAATCATTGTGGGAAAAGGAGAAAATGTTGGTTACCAGCATTTTCTTCTGTTTCCATAATGTTTTCAGTTTCGTTAAAACTCTACATTGTGTGGTAAAGGGTTAAATACAAGACAAGGCATTCATACAAATTTGATGTTAAATCCCAGCCTTCCAGACTTTTAAATATTATGCTTAGCGCTTTTCTGTAATCTAGAATGGTCCACGAACTATAAACAATCTGATCCAATCAGTCATGTTTGTGTATTTCATGAATGAGCCTCCCACTGACTGAATAAATAATTGAGGAAATGCTGAAACCCACTTGAGGCTGAACTTGATTGTAGATAAAAATCAAACGTTCGTTTAGCTACTCATGTACATTTTCATTCAGAAAAATGTGAATTCATATCGAACAGCAAACCAGTCAAGCACTGACCGGAAGTAACCAATCAACATGGCGGCGAGAGATAAATTTTTCAATAATTTGGGATTATTTCTTGTTTAATGGTCTGGTTTTTCGTTTTACGGTTTTATTTTTTATCTTAAATATTTTTATATTCACAATACTTTATTTACATTTAATATGCTGAATATTTTTTTACAAACTGGATGAGACCTTTAGTCAAATGTATTGGAAACAAATTTAAATAAGGATAACACAAATTTTGACAGATTTTCTTGCTTGTCCCTGTTACAGACTTATTTGATTTACTGATCGTATTCCTAAATAGGAAATTCAAATATATATTTTTTTTTAAATTGATATAGGTCTAGGAGAGGCAATCAATTTATTCTGTAGTACATTTTAATTCTATTGGTTTTGAATGATAATAAAAAGGATGAATTGGGAAAGGGATCCCTGAAAGGCTTCGAACACTCTGAAATTCGAACACTCTGAAATTTCGAACACGAAAGAAATTACCATATTTAGTTATTACTACAGAGATACTAACTGGCCTGTGAGCAGAGAGTTTCAAGAATGGGTGTTTACTTGGCTCTGAAGAATCATGAAGGGCAGTGAATTGATTTATGCTGGGCCTGTTCAGGTGATTATCATCAGCTGCAAGTGTTAGATCATGGATTTTTTTCAGCTTTGTAAAGGGTTACGACCACCATCTATATTTCTCATTTATGTTTTGCAGGAATATGAGATGAGATATGGAAAAGGCTACCAGGATACCTGTTCAGAGTTTGCGTCTCATTCTTCTAGTATTATCATTTATAGGTAATGATTTTTGTCTTCCATTGTGATACAAATACTTCATGTAAATGAAATATGTATTTTCTGTCAGTAAATTAGACTCAATTATGGCTTATCTGTCTTCGTCAGATTAATAATATCCTACAATATATCTGACAAGATAGATCCAAGATCAGACTGTACATTCTATGTGGTCATCTTCACGAAAATCTTCACTCAGCAAAAGCAGTTGTAGTTGTGATAGGCATTCAAAGGTGAATGTTTTTCATTAATAACTTTTTCTAATCATGTTTACTAATTCTTAACTCAGTACCAGGCAACAAAAGCTTGTCAAGGTTGAAAGTGTTTGCTTAGGCCAAATCAAATGTGGCTAAAGTGGAGGGATTTGTTTTTGAAAGGGTAGAAAACACTGTGGAAAAAGGAGGAAATGCTGCTCAACAGCATTTCTCCATTTCTCACAATGTTTCAGAAGCGTTATTGCTCAGGGTTAGTGAAAAAAATATCAATTCGTAAAGCTTAACCCTTTATCAAGAGATAAAATTTTGGACTTGTCCAACCCCAGGGCATTTGCAGACAACATATTACCGTATTTTGCGTATGTTTTAGGACACCCAAAGAATTTGGACACCATAAAAAATCGCGAAAATAATTATTTTTCATGACCCAAAGATTTGGGACATACTAAAAATTGCGAAGCAAGATCGGTATTTTTTTGTTCCAAAGAATTGGGACAGTGAATATCTATTTTAAAAAAAAAAAAATCTTTCAATCCTTTTGATACCCTTTGTTTGCAACTATTTGTTTCGCGCAGTTTTATTTCTACACATGTAACGTCGTAAGCATGCTTCTCAACCCTCCCAATTTCAATGGGAGTTTCCTGATTCAAGACAAAAAACTCGATCACCTGACAGTCTAATTTAAACCCCAATTCAAAAAGAAATCCGACGTAAGTATAAAAAGGGTGTGATAAACTTGTATCCAAGATACATAACGTGTATAACGTGTATATGTACATCCGAAGTTGACAGAGTTGACACGCATGTATTTCACGGTCAGTCGAATTCGTTGTTTATAAATAGAAATCAAGGTACAGCATTCTAGTTTACCCAAGGTTTATCGATCGAAGATCGACGAACCAATCAAATTTGAGAACGGTCCGAGCAGGTTCTTGTTGGAGTGGAATTAACGTCGTTCACCTCACGTACATGTAAGCAGGTAAAATATGTTGTGAATTCATCTACAAACGCAAAATAACATCATCATCGCGATCCCAGGATGCAGACAATAATGAGTGACAAGTTAATCATCAACGAAAACAATGAGAAAAAGCGAAGTTTTAAGCTCTTAGAGCTCAAATTGATCGGTGAAATTCCAATCTGTCTAAAAATAGACCAACCTGTATATGATTGGATGTTTATCGACATCAATGACGTAGCAGTATTTTAACGTCGGCAATATTCGACGGGTTAGCGGCCATTGACTTTCAGTATGACAGACTGTCTTGTTTGACCATAAGTTTTGGGACAGCTGACAAAATAATTATTTTTTGTAGACCAAAGTATTGGGACACGAAAAAAAAAAATTATTTTTTACTGTCTCAAAACTTAAGCAAATTATGGTACATGATGCTCAAATTCTAGAAGTTGTCTTTGATATGTTAAAAAAACATTTGCAAGATAAGAAGAAATTGCTGGTTACCAGCATTTTCTCCCTTTCCCTCAGTGTTTTCGAAAGTCTTCTTTCTCAAGGTTGTTAAAAGTTGGGTTGTGTGATAAAAGGTTTAACAAAATAAAGGGTATTATCACAGGGGTCGAACCAAGGAAGGTTCTTTGTGTAATTAGCCTGACCTCATTGACAAAAGTCTTAAGCTACATGGAACTTAAGTAAACTGTTGTTCTCTTCATAATGTTAGACACTTGCCCAAAAGGGTGTTTAAAGAGACCTAATTTTGTTCACTGCAATAGAGCACAAACCTGCCATTAGCTGTAACAGACTTTTGTTACAATTTTTGAGATATGGCTGCTAAATATTTTACGTCATACTACATCTTTAATTAATGTACTTTACAGTCATATACATATTGTCAGAATTTTTCACCAAAAAATATTCTTGACATTTTTTGACAAGCCTTGATAATTCAGATGCACCCCAGCCTCTCTGTAGTTACAGATTTTGTGATTTAGATAAAAGCTTGTCTATTTGCGTCTATGTTTTCTGTACTGTACTGTACTAGGGAACTGCATTGTTAGCATATGTGATTTATCAAGACTTTAACCCTATACAAAAAAACCCTGGAAGAGAAAGCTTTTGTAAATATTGTGGGAAAAATGCTGACTCCCCTATCAAAGACAGCAATCATCATTCTAGCAACATTTGTCATCTGAAAATGCTTTCAATTTGGCCCAGTCCAAAATGTTGTTATTTGGTACAGAGTTAAAATTGTGATCTTAGCTAACTGATTATTTTATATGCATAAAACATTAGAACAAATCAGACTTTTTACTTTATTCAGTAGGTGCCTGGGGTCAAGATGATGGCCTTGACCTCTCACCCCGGGAGGGTTTGATGTATGCTCGCCTGAACACAGATGCAGTTTTGCCTTGTGGACTTGCATTTCCATTTGACGAAGAGTTCCTCACACTGATGTGGTTTAAAGGAGGCATATATTTATTGTCAAAAGGTAAACTTTATACTGCCAAAAAGGCTTTTTCCCCTTGTTACTTAAGTAACTAGTCATCGGCCCGAGAGATCATGTGGATTTCTCTTTTTTTGTTTCCCTCAGAACATGATACATTCTCTTGAACTATTGATATTGTTGCTTATCAGAATTTCCAGTTCCAGTGCAAAGCTGTTTAGTTCACACAACCTTATTTTGGAAATGTTCTGGTGAAGGCAAAAATTTCTCAGTTTGAGAATTTTCTACTCATGTCACAATCTTAATGATGTTTTTAAGTACAGCAAACTTTGGCTTTGAAAGGATGGAAAACATGTAGGGAAAAGGAGAAAATGCTGGTTTCCAGCATTTTCTCCTTTTTTCCTACAATGTTTTCAAAAGCCTTATTTGTCAGGGTACTTGAAACTCGTGATTGTGTCGCAAAGCATTAAGTTGCTTTGACTAGTTTATTCTACAAAATATTTAAGACTTTTTTTCCATTAATCATTCTAGATTCAATTCTTGTTCTATATCCCAAGAACATAAATTATGTTTGATTTACATAGACACACTGTCTCAGTCAGGAGGACAGCTTGTCTTAGACTTTAGAATTAGAACCATGGATGTAATATTTGATGATTACGACCCAGCTCATCTGGAAATAAAGTTGTCTAGAAGTCGTCAAGTATCTTTGCAAATGGCATCAAGAACTCCTGAAATTGATTTATTTTTAGGAAAAGACGGGAAGATTGTGTATTCATATGAAATGGGCAAAGAGAAATATCAGATGGACCCTTACAACAACTCTCTGACAGTTATATCCGTGGAAAAGGAGGACACGGCTAATTACACATGCGAGAAGAGCTTTACCAAGCAACCTGTCGGCGTCTTGAAAGAAAACAAAACCATAGAGCTGATTGTACAGGGTAGGTACTGGCCACAGCTACCTCTGGGTTTTGCTGTGTTCAGATTTGATATCCAGACATCTGTTATACCAGAAACCCATTACTGTGCAAATATGATTGACTAAATATGGTTTGAAAACATTGGATGGAAAGGAGTAATTGCTTGTAACAAGCAATTACTCATTTTCCAACAACATATTTCAAGCAGTATAGCTAAAGGTACTTTCCCTTAACTCTTTACCAAACGACAAAATTTTAGACTGATCCAAATTGAAAGCACTTGCAGACGACAAAAATAAACGCAACTCAAAAATTGAAATTTGTTTCCAGCAGGGTAGAAAACACTGTGGGAAAAGGAGAAAATGCTGGTTACCAGCATTTTCTCCTTTTCCCACAATGTTTTCAAAAGGCTTCTATCTCAGGGTCGTAAAAACCAGGGATTGTTTGGGAAAGGGTTAACTCATTACCAAACAACAAAAATGTAGACTTTTTCCAAATTGAAAGCACTTGCTGACAACTATGAAAATGGGGCTCAATTGAAGGAATATGTCTTTGATAGTGTAGAAAACATTGTAGAAAAAGAATAAAAATGTTGGTTACCAGTGTTTACTCCTGTTCTCACAATGTTTTCAAAAGGCTTCTTCCTCAGGGTTGTTAAAGCCTTAGTTGGTGTGGTAGAGAGTTAAGTGTTTCTTGTTTTTGTCTATTATAATTTTGTACTGGTTTAGAAAAAGCCTGCGCAGTAATGGGTTAAAATATATCTTGTGATATGAATGCTGTGTAGTTTGGTTTGTGTGTGTGTGTTATTTGGGCTAGGAAGGGTGAAATTTGAAAGTGCTATTATTTATTATACAGAGTATATTGTATACTCATAGTATGTATTCTTCTATGTACAAACTTACATGTAGGATGAATATGATTCATTGTTTAATGTTCACAATTAAACATGTAAATCTTTTTCCTGCTAAATAACTAAAATAAAATTTTCAGTTGGATAGTAAAAACCCAAAAATTGCATTTTCAAAGTTACGTTATGGGGAGTAATATCTCCTTAGCAGGCCATGTACATCAAAGATCAGACTGCATGTTCTGTGCAGTCTGATCTTGATCTACACCGTGTTCAAAAAGGTCGAAGAGTCGCGCTTAGCAGCCTAAGGGTTAAATCTGTACCAAGCAATCCTGAGTTTTAACGATCCTGAGACACGAAAGTTTTGAAAACATTGTGAGAAAAGGAGAAAATGATTATAACCAGATGGACTCCAACAGCCATTCTCAAACAGTTAGAGGGTTTTCCCTGTTCTTTGAATTTAGACCCCAAAATATTGTGAATGACCCTCAAAATTTAGATGTATGCCTTCTTAAATTCATTTGAAGGGGGTCAAATGACCCCCATTTGACAAAGACCAGGGAAAATCCTGAGTTATATCTGTGGAAAAGAAGGACATCGTTAATTACACATGCGTGAAGTGTTTTACAAAGCAAACTAGCAGCCATCAGATTTTGCTGTCTTCTTTCTCAGGAAGAAAGTCTTGACTGCTCAGTAAAGGGTTAAATTGACAATAATTGTTTTTCTTTATCTTAGTTACTGACGGAAATTATCTATTTTCATCAGTGGACATTGCAGTAAATTTCCCATGAATACAAAGAGATCTGTTCTCTTTGACTCTTTGCCAAACAACCAAAGTTTAGATATGACCAAATTTTAAGCATTTAGAGATGACAAGTTAAATGTAGTTAAATGATTATTTATGTTCTTGAAGGGTAGAATACAGTTTGAGAATTGGAGAAAATGCAGATTATCAGTATTTTCTCCATTTCTAACAATGTTCTAAAAATCCTGCCTGTTAAGGGTCTTTAAAATGTGGGGTTTTGTGGTAAAGAATCAACTCTTATCCTGCTAAATAACTGAAATGAAACTTTCAAGTCGAAAGTAAATCCCCAGATGTTGCTGTTTCAAAGATATATTTTGAGGGAAATATCTTTGTATCAGACAGTATAAATGCAAGATCAGACTGCACATTCTGTGCAGTCTGATCTTGGATCTATACTGTCTGCAAAAGGTCAGTGAGTCACTCTTAAGAGTCACTGGTGTATCACTTGATGATAGGATGAGATTAGACTTAATAAGCACTTGACCTTTAGAGTGCCTGTTACAAGTGTAATTTATACTGCACCTTGTGAAGATCAAGATCAGACTGCCTGTAGTTTTTAGATCAATTTTGGACATACATTGTTGGCTTTGTCAAAGATATTTTGGGGGAGAACAACTTTTAAATTGCAATGCATCTTTTTTAAATTTTTTCCCTGAACTGAAATGCCCCTGTTGTTTTAATCACACTCCATGGATAGCCTTGTCGTGAATTGACAATATTATTGAAAGCAGCTGCAATCAACAAATCAAATGTGACACAAAGATGGAGTTTCTATAAATGATAGACTTTTAAATACTTGACAACATTGTTGAAACAGAGGAAAATTCTGATTAACGGCATTTCCTCTTTTACCAAGAATGGTTTCAAAAGCCATCTTCCTTTGGATCCTAAAATCACAGTTGTTTGGTCAAAGGTCAGAAGTTCACTCATCCAAAATACTTATAGGTAATTTTGTAGTTTTTGTTGGTATGACAATGTGGTTTTTACCATTTAAGTCATAAACATGTAGAAAATTTGAAAACATCCATGTAAAATATGGACAATTCACATGGAAAACACATGAAAACATTGTGGCCAAGGAAAAAATTGCTCGTTATGGGCATTCTTTCTCTGACACCATGTTTTTCAAAAGTTGACAGCTGTAAGAAGCTAAAAGTTGTCTGTAGAACTAAAAGTGGTTGACCCATTGTTAGAGAAGCCCATGTTTTTATGACACTTCAGAAACTGGACTGGTCTAAAATTTTGTCTGTTTAAGAATCAAGAAAATGTTTCATTTATATGCTGCAAAATGATAATAAACACCTTGTCAAAAGCATTTTTTACGGTCTAGATCAGGTTGATAAATGATCCTTGAATCACGATAAATTTGGGTAATCTACAATCTGATAACATTGTTTTTCTCTAAATTTTTTAAAAGGTCCAAATTAGTAGGGGTAGTGAAAATCAAATCCTAAAGTCATTTGCACCCAAACCTATATTATGTCATAGAGACATTGCTCCTAAGTTTAGTTCAAACATATTTTATTTGCATATTCTTATGAAATGTACTTAATAATTTACAAATAATTCAGCATTTTCTGCAAAATGGGTGAGAACAAAAGCAGAGCTTATATTGTTCTTCTCCAAACTGGTGACTGAGGACGAGTACAAGTCATTTAACCCTTTACCAAACAATCCCGGGTTTTTACGACCCTGGGAAAAAAGCCTTTTGAAAACATTGTGGGGAAAAGAGAAAATGCTGGTAACTAGCATTTTCTCCTTTTCCCAGAATGTTTTCTACTCTTTTAAAGCCAAGTTTCAATTTTTGAGTCATGTTTATTTTGTCGTTTGCAAATGCTTTCAGTTTGGACAAGTCTAAAATTTTGTCGTTTGGTAAAGAGTTAAGCTAATATACTATACGTTGAGAGAAAAATAATACTATAAACTAGTGTAGGTATAGAAGAGAGATATGTTTTAATGGGAAAACATGAGGAGTTAGACTGAGAAGTACAGGAAGAGGAGGGTACATGTACTTAGTACCAACAAGATAGTTTTAAGTGAAGAAGTAATTTGATATTACATGTTGAACCCCCACATACTGACTTTATCTGAACCAGTCTACATACTAAGGTGCCACCCAATTTTACAGATGTTTATAATGTCACTACTTATGAAGAACCAATAGACAACGAAGAGAATATAACAATTGTTTTATCTACCGTAACTCCGTCGTCATCGACACCATTGTCTGAGGGTGAGACATAGCATCTTGATTTAGCGAATGAATGTTGTATCGTGTTCTGTTTCGGTTGTTAGCTGTTTACTGTTTTTAACAACAATAATTGTTTATTGTGTTTAGTTGGTTGTTGTCCATTAGACTTTCCTTTCCTTTTTGTAAATTTCTTTATTTTCAGCTCATTTGTTTTTGAAGAAAACATGACAGTTTTGTAGAAGCCTTGTAACAAAAAAATTTGACCTTTTCTGGCACCTCTCAATACTTTATATTTTGTCTAGTTCTTAACTCTTTACCAAACAACAAAATTTTAGACTTGTCTAAATTGAAAGCATTTGCAGGTGAGGAAATAAAGGTGACTCAAATATATCAGTTTGCTTTTGGAAGGGTAGAAAATGAGGGAAATAGATAAAATGGTGGGTACCAGCATTTTCTCCTTTTTCCAATTTATTTAAGAAAGGTATCTTCCTTAAACTGGGGATTATTTAGTTAGTAAAGTGTGAACTATCCAGAAAGGAACCTGTACCAATAAGGCAGGTAACTCTCAAATTTTTTTGACACAGTTATGTCCCTTGTTTTTTTCCTTTAGTAGTGATGTTGCTTGAATCAGGCATGCCCTATATTTCCACAAAACGAGAGCAGTAGAGCTTTGGTACCTGCATCTTGTATGCTTGTTTCTTTTGGGCTGTTGCCTCATTATTTCCTGCAATAAATGAGCAGACGACTTCAAAAACATCTGTGTAATTAACATACATCATATGTTTAAACCACTCTGATTAAAATGGCTTTAGACATTGTGTGAAAAGGAAAAAATGCTAGTAGCCAGTGGTAACAAAAAACTCAAAAACAGTTGTCTGAAGTTGATTGTATGTTAACCCTTCACCATACAATCCTGAGATTTAATGACCTTGAATAAGAAGCCTTTTGAAAACATTGTGGGATATGGAGAAAATGCTGGTAACCAGCATTTTCTCCTTTTCCCACAATGTTTTCTTCCCAATGAAAAACAGAAAATCATTAATTTAGCTTTCAGTGTCATTTGTAAATGCTTTCAATTTGGACCAGTCCGTCATTTTGTTGTTTTGTAAAGAGTTAAGGAGGCATTTTAATTCTATATTTGTTGACTGTTGAACATAGGTTTATTGTAACCCATTTTTAGTTTATTGTTTCTATACAGCATAAGTTCTTGAAAATTAGATAGAGTAGTATAAAATTCACCAGAAAATACATGTACATGATTGTATAGCCCTTGCTTTTCACTTGATGAAAGGAATTTCAATCATACAATGAAACAAACAATAGCCGTATTTGACTGGTAATTACGGTTTTTCGTGTTGCACTCTTTGTATTCAACTGGTAAGTTTTGCGGTTTCGTAAACTTTCATGTCGTAACATTTGTGCAGCACGAAACGGGCATCTTACAGGTAGGTGGAGCTTAATATTCATTTTCGTGCTTCACGAAAGTTGACCAGTTGAATACGGCTAATTATACTCTGTTTTATTACCTCCCTTAGGTGGTCTCTAAAGACAAGTTTGACTGTATTGAAGAGAAAGATTTTGTAGTAATACAGTGTAGTTGTTATTGTTTGATAGATTTATTTTGCACCAGTAATTCTTAACTAGAAATGCACGGTTTGTGTGATGTTGTATAGATTTTGTCAAGGGGAAAACTTACCAAGAAAAAGTTAAGAGAAATATGGTCATAAAAGCTGAAATATTGACTTTTCATCGTTCTGAATAGATTAATGATAATGATAGAAATTTGAATATGTATCTTAATATTCAATAATTGTCTTTAAGAATAAGGTTTTTATTATTTTTTTTTCTCTTGGTTTCTTTGGGACAAATGGGGAGGAAAAAAACTGTGTATTTTATCTCAGTGATTTAAACCACATGATCTTGATTTTTAGTGACCAAGGGGGAAAAGAAAAATATTGTGGGAAAAGGAATAAATACTGGAATGCTGGTTACCAGCAGTTTCTTCCTTTTCTACATTTTCTACCCTTCCAAAAACAAATTTCAATTTCTGAGTCATATTGACTTTGTCTTCTGCACATGCTTTCAGTTTGGACTAATCAAAAAAATTTTCATTCAGTAAAGAGTTAAGCTAATACAGAAATAGGAAATTCATTTCTTGTATTTGATTAGTTGAATTTTAATATTTCAACGTAAGAAAAAAGAAAAAAAGAGATGGTTTTCTTTTTTGGCATTGGATTTATTCATTTTTAATATTCTAACACCGGAATAAATAAAAAAAAAGGGATTTTTTTTTCTTTGCATTAGATTTTTATCATATTACTATTTTAACCACAGAATAAAGAAAATGGAGACGGTTTTCTTGCATTAGATTGGTTCACTTTTACTACATGTATTTTAACCCTTTACTACAGAACAAAATTGTAGACTTGTCCAAACTGAGTGCATCTGCAGATGCCAATTCAGATGTGACTCAAATTATTGAACCTGTCTTTGATTAGAAAATATTGTGGAAAAAGGAGAAAATGCTGGTTACCAGCTGCTGGTTACCAGCATTTTCTCCTTTTCCCACAATTTTTTCAAAAGGCCTCTTCCCGAGGGTTGTTAAAACTAGGATTGTGTCGTAAAGGGTTAACTTACGAATAAAGTTAGCTCTATTCAGTAAACAATGTTAAGTTAAAAAATGATAGATACAATAAAGAATGTCAGTATTTTATAGCATATTTTATACTGTGTTAATTTGCTAGGCCATAATCGCTTTCCTTACGGTAAGTACTTGTGTATTAAACAATAACCTTTATTTTGCTAGAGTTTAGATGTGATCGTAATCAACCTATTTTTAGATTGGGTAGAGGACCATGTTGCCCCCTGGCTTTATAATTCTTGACCTTGTTAATTTTGTTGGTAAGGATGGAATTAGGGGTTTGGGTTTTTTTGAGAATTGACCTGTCAACTTTAAAGTGAAGCAGATGATTTTTAATTCTTTACGGATAATCTGGTGATTCAACCCACTACCAAATGACAATTTTTTTGGTTTGTTCAAATCCAAAGCATTCATAGATGACATATGGCTAGAAAGGTGTGATTTGACCTTGGTAGGGTAGAAAAAAATATTGTGAGAAAAGGAGAAAATGCTGGTCACCAGTATTTTCTCCTTTTTCCACAATGATTTCAAAATTCTGTAACATCAAGGAATTGTGTTTTAAGAGAAGGAAATGTGTGGTAAGGACTAAATAAGAGCAGCAGATGACTATTAATTTAATTTACCCTTTACCAGACGACAAAGTTTTAGAATTGTCAAATTTGAAAGCATTTGCAGACGACAAAATAAATGTGACTCAAAAATTGAAATCTGCTTATGGAAGGGTAGAAACCATTGTGGGAAACGGAGAAAATGCTAGTAACCAGCATTTTCTCCTTTTCCCACAATGTTTTCAAAAGGCCTTTTCCTTAGTGTCATTAAAAGTCGGGATTGTGTTGTAAATGGTTAATACCAAACAATTCCGTGTTTTACAGAAAAAGGCTTTTGATACATAAATTCAGATGAAAAAACATTGTTGTAAAAGGAGAAAATGCTTGTTACAAGCAATTTCTTCTCTGGGCACTATGTTTTCAAAAATCGTCTGCTGCAAGACTAGGAAAAAGTTGTCTGTCAGTGGTCATGTGATCAGTTTGCTGGGAAAGGATATTATTAATATTTCGGGTATGGGGTAGTTTAGGTTGTTGAGATTTGGATAAACAGAGGGTCGTACATTGTGTGTTTATGTATTACATGTAAGTTTATTGAACAAATTGACAGAAAAGTATGATGCGAGCCTAAAATGGCAAACATATATGAGCCATGCTCTGAGAAAAGGGGGTTTAATGCATGTCTATGGTGCATGATATAAAGCGAGTCATCACATAATTATGGATCCATAAAATCCATTTTGTAAAATAACCAACTGAATAATAAAAAGAGGATATTTGTTTTTTTCGGTGAAAGATCAAAATTTATTTCATCGTGGCTGTGCCACTCGTGAAAATATTAGCGATGATGTTCACTCGATGAAATAAATTTCGGTTTTTCACCGAAAATAACAAATATTCTATTTATTTCATGCTTTTAATCCTTTTTTTTTTGAGGGGGGGGGGGACTTACATCAAAATCCAGAACAGTTCTTTTCGGTTATTCCCCGTGGCGTACCCCCTCCGCATAGCAACGCATTACAATATTACATCAAGCGCAAGAAATGTAGGGTAAATTACGTCATTAATCCATCTGATTGAGAGACGTGCATTTTACCTAGGTAACTAGTGCGTGGGAACAACTGTTTCCGCCTTCAATTGAAGAGTTAGAATATAAAAATCAGTATTTTTCACTGGTCATAACCATGAAATATTGAAAAATATTTCACTGATATTTCTCGATAACCTACCGGAAAGCATGAAATAATGTACACTGATCCTTTGACATTCCGAAAATTGACCATTAGCAAAAAGTTTTTACCGAGACCAGCCTGTGCAGATTGTGCCGGCTGACACAGATCAATACTTTTTGCAGATGCAGCAGGCCACCTTTTCACAGAGCATGGCTAATTCATATTTTTAGTCAACTGAAATTATGTTGAAAGTGGCATAATTAAAGAATAGCCTGTATGGTAATGAACCAGAAGGAATACTCCTTCTGCAAGTGAAGCCTTAACTTTGGAGTCCCAATGGTTTTTGTTCAGGAGTGAACAGCATTGTGTAGTTTTAAGTCATAGTGTCCTTTGCATTAACTTCTTTCAAGTCTGTGATATACTTTTTGGCTACATACAAATTAAAACGCTTTTAAAAATTGCAGTACTGTGACTTTTGAGGGCTCAGCAAAGTTTATCCATAAAATATTATATATAAATATGTTAGATTTCTGATTGATAAATAGCCACACAAATAAGGGCTCTCTTTCTGAAATAATGTTGAAATGGCTTAAAACACCACTCAATTGATCAGTCTGTCAATCTTTTACCAGACAATTCTGTTTCCTTATAAGCTTGAGTGAATAAACTGTTGCGAGAGAAGGAAAAATACTGTTGGACAGCTGATACCCTTTCAAGAACAAATTCTTTTATTTGAGTCACATTTAATTATATATCTGCAGATGCTTTCACTATGGTCGAGTGAAAAATTTGTATTCTGTTTTAGAATTAAGATTACTTAAATTTTGTGTGAATCACAATTCATTTAATTCACATAGCTATAATATATATCACATCACATGGACCATAATTATAAATCATGATATATTCATCAGCATCTCACATGGATCTTGTACAAATCACTTTTGAATGGAAGAACATAATTATTTTCTGTCATATAGAATACATTGTGATATTATTAAATAGTTCACGTAAGATATATATTCGAATCACATCACTTGAAATTCTGTTTATATTTTCATTCTAAAGTCTTTAACTCACAGGAGCACAATGTGCTCAAGGTGAGCTTTTATAATCCTGCTGTGTCCGGTGTGTGATATACATAGCCTGTTGGTTAACAATTACCTATTGTACATTCTAGAGGCCACATTTTTGGTCTAATACTCAAAAAAGTTGGTCAGAATGTTTGTCTTAATCATATCTCGGACAGGTTCTTAATTGGGTCATGGTGGGTCCAACATTGGTCACTGGGGCAAACTGTAGAATAACCTCGGGTGCACTCTAGAGGCCACATTTTCAGTCCAATACTCATGAAAACTGCTCAGAATGTTTGTCATGATGATGTCTTGGACAAGTTCGAAATTGGGTTACATCAGTAAAAAAGCAGGCCACTGAGACAAATTAGAAAAACCCTGTTTGCACTCTAGAGGCCACATTTTAGTCCAATATTCATTAATATTGATCAGAATGTTTATCTTGATGACATTTTGGACAAGTGTGCAATTTTGTCATGTTGGGTAAAGAAGTAGGTCACTGGGATGGAACTTTAAAAAAAAAACCCTTTTTTGCACTGAAGAGGCCACATTTTCAGTCTGATACTCATGAAAGTTGGTCAGAATGTATGTCTTTATGATATTTTGAACAGGTTTGAAATTTGGTCAGGTCAGAAAATGGGTCATTGGGACAAATCTTAGAGAAACCTTGTATGCAGTCCAGAGGCCCTATTTTCAGTCATGTACTCATAAAAAGTGGTCAGGATGCATGTTCAAAATTTAGTAATGTCCAGTCAACATGTAGGTCACTTACACTCATGTGGTTTACATAATCATTACCATGATCTCTTTAGTATTATCAGTCCAAGATGAATTTACCCAGGTGAGCCCTTTAGGGCCATTGGCCCTCTTGTTTTGGTATATTTTGAGCATTATTATTTTTTTATGTCTGTGTCTTCAGTCTTTTTTGGCTTTTCATATACATGTATTACCAGTGTATTGTCTATTGTGTGTCTATTAGGTAAACCTGAATTAATAAAAAAGGTCCAGTTGCTTGTAATAAGCACTTGTCCTACATCTGTCTGTTTTCAAAAAGTTTCTGATGCAAGGACAGATGTGAGATTATTTAACTCTTTAGCAAATGACGAAATGTTAGACTAGTCCAGATTAAAAGCATTTGCAGACGACAAAATGAAATATGACTGAATAATTGATATTTGTTTGGAATTGTTGAAAACACTGTGGGGAAAAAGGAGAAAATGCTGGTTACCAGCATTTTCTCCTTTTCCCACAATGTTTTCAAAAGTCCTCTTTTGCAGGGTTGTTAAAAGTTGGGATTGTGTGGTAAAAGGTTAAATCTTCACCCGACGATACAACTTTAGACCAAATTGAAAGTGTTTGAAGGCATCTAAATAATATTTAAATAAGGGAGGTATACAAATAATATAAATCAGGGAAATATTTCTTGTTGCTTATGTTTGCTTCTTACTAAGAAAATTTTGACATCTCGCGAGGTCTTGCAAGATATTAAATTTTCTCATGCAGCTTGAATTCTTTCTCGTCTGCTTTATATGCCTCCTTCTCTCATCTGCTTTATTTGCTACTTTAAGCATTATCTTCATCTAGGTGGCATTTTTCAAATACATACCTATCTGGTATGGGCATCTGGATACAGAACCGGACTACCTTTCAAGATAGCAATTGATGCAGAGAATTTCAAAATAAAATATATGTTTATTCAAAACAGTGCTAACTGGTATGATTCATCGAACAGTGTTTAGCTAGCACATAACCTATGCGCCAGCCATTTTGTAAACACAGCCCCTATAAGTCTATGAATAGCCCCGGTATATGCCCAGCACGATGGTAATAATTCTTTACCAAGTGTCCGAGTGTCGGGAAAAACCCTGCACAAATCCCAGTTGTCCCCAAGTCTATATTTAGAAATTGTATACAAAGAATTGCAATGTAAATTGGTGTTTTGTAACTACTTCTACTGTTTTCTGAATAAATCACTCAGGCAATAATGTTCTTTCTATCGCTGTTTATCGTTCAATAAACCAAAGTTGTGAGTTAGGAGGCACAATGAATAAACCACTCAGTTTATTTCACAACAGTGGTTTAATTGTCTGAGTGGCTTATTCATTGTTCCTCATAACTCACAACCATGGTTTATTGAGCGATAAACAATGATAGAAAGAACATTATTTCTTAAATCATGCCTGTTAAAAAACAGGATAATTCAGTGCTATCAAGTTAGCATATCTACAGTAAGTGGCCATAAATATTTCATCAAATTCAGAATTCCCATTGACTTACTGATACATGTATTTTTTAGTGTGCTCTGATCAAGCCTCTGATCATGTAAGGAAAACTATAAATTATACTGGTGGGAAGCAAGTTTACTGGAGCTATTTACATTAATATGCTATTGGTGTCTGTCACTGACATGACAGCTTTAGCTGTCTTAGTGATATAGTGACACGGTGATGTTATTTTTCAGGGTAATATTGGTAACAAGGTGATTGGCATTGATGTAAAAATCTTTTTTTTTGGAATCACTGTTTGACTAGGTGTATTTGTATAATATTGTATCCAGTATGAAATATAATTGACTTTAAAATTCATTTTGATTTATTTTATGTAAGTTTCATAACTATAGCTTCAGTATTTAATCAACAACAAAATAAGAAGTAAAAATGGAAAAACATGTAAGCCAATGGAGATTCAGACTTAGATGAAATATTTATGGCCACTAACTGTGCACTATATCCCATAGAATCTGAGAAAAAACTGTGGTTGGTTAACCCTTTACCGCACAATACCGACTTTTAACGCCCTTGGAAAAGAAGGCTTTTGAAAACATCATGGGAAAAGGAGAAAATGCTGGTAACCAGCATTTTCTCCTTTTCCCACAATGTTTTCTAACCTATCAAAGAAACATTTCACAATTTGAGCCAACTTGAAATTGTCTTCTGCAAATGCTTTCAATTTGGACAAGGCTAAAATTTTGTCATCTGGTAAAGGGTTAAGTCTCTACCACACAACAAAATTATAGACTTGTCCAAAATGAAGCATTTGGAAACAACAAGTTTAATTGTATTCTTATGATGTGATTTTGTTGTCTGTTAAAAGGCTCACAGCATTCACTGATTGGTCAATCACTTAGTTTGATTGACAGTCATGGTATATTTAGATCAGTTTGTCCCATATGAAAATTTTAGAAATTTAGGGACAAGTAGAATGGTTTACTAATTTGTTTGAACTAATGCATGGATATAATTGTATGATTTGCATGGTAAATGGTATTAACTAAGCCCCTCCTCCCGTGCAGGTTTTGTTGGATGCCATCCTAAGTTTGACATTTGATAGCATTGTGATGATTAGAGAAGTAACTTTGGGATAAGATAGGCTTTCCATCTGGATGTAATGATGCTTACTTTTTCTGTTCTCCGCAAAAAAAATAATTTTTTTTTGCAATGAAAAATTATTTTTCCTCCCATGATTATTTTGTATTTTGAACGTTTTGCAAAACAATCTAATAAAAAATTGAAGAAATGGAATCAAAATGAAAAAAAAAAATGCTTTATTATCACATGTATATGCAATAAAGCAAGATTTTTCTTATCTTTATGAAGTGTGCACAGCATATTTTATTAATATCAAAAAATCATTTTAGATCCCTTTTTCTTCATCTTTCAATCAATATTGTGATCAGTTCTAAGTTCTGAATTTTTCTGACTGATTACCTGCTGTAGAAAACTATTGCAAAGGGAAAAATTATTCCTTTTTGCTACAATGTGGTTGTCAGTGTCCATGGGTTAACTTTTTACCAAACAATCTAATTTTAGAAGTATTGGAATTAGAAGAATGTGCAGGTGAACACATAAATTTGGCTCAAATAATTTGCTCTGTCCGTAAAAAAGCAGAAAACATAGTTGGTAAAGGAGAAAATGCTGGTTACCAACATTTTCTCCTGTTCCCTCAATGTTTTCAAAAGCCACCTTCCCCAGGGTCATTAAAACATGAGATTTTTAAGTCAACCCTTTATCATGGGGCAAAAATTTAGACTCCACGATATGGTAGGTATTCAAAAATGACAATTTAGTTTTTCTTAAAAATGAAAGTATTTGGCTGTGAATACGTAGAAAACAATGTGGTAAAAGGAGAAAATGCTGGATACCAGTATTTTCTCCTTTTCCCACATTGTTTTCCAAATGCTTCCTTCTGAGGTTTGTAAAATCGTTGGGTTGTCTGGTAAAGAGTTTAAGATTAAAGCAAGGTTGTACAGCATTTTCAGCATAGCTGAATGCGCTGGCTTTCGACCTACTTCTTGGTACTGATAGAGAATGAATAGATGGTAATTTGCGATAGGTAAAATATGTGCACATGTTTATTCTGCGGGCCCCTGCTGCCAGATTTGCTTGAACATTTATGAAACCACTATTAACAAGCATTGCTACTGCTAATGGATACTTTAGGGCCTTGATTCACACCATAAGGAACTAAATAAATGAAGTAGAGAATGATTCTTTTCTTATGCTGTTCTGAAATTTCATATTTTGATAAGTGTTACCCAGTAACCAAAATAGAATCCTCTATTTTTCAACAAAATGAAAAACAGTGAGGAAGTAGAGGCAGTTAATCGTGAGGTACTTTCTATTGTTTTACTTTATCGATCTATTTTATTATTTTGCTTTATAGATCTATTGAGCCACAAAAGAGTCTTAATATTCTTATTTCAGTATCTCATACACCATCTATTTTTTTTTTTCAAAGAATTACGGTGTTTAAGCTTTATTTACTTGTACATTTATAGATGTACCCAGTCCGCCAGGCATGCCCACAGCAAACAGTGTAACCTCTAGAACTGCTGTGATTGTGTGGAGGGAAAGCATGACTGACAACAACAGTCCAATCATTAATTACCTCATCTACGTGAAAAAGTAAGTCTGTTATATCTTTTTCTAACCCTTTTCTAAACAATCTTGAGTTTTAACTTCATCTACATAAAGAAGTTACTGTAAGCCAGGAAATGGTTTTGTGTTTCACGGCAGGGTTTGATCCGCGAAAGTAATATGCCGTAAATCACTCACTTGTCATAAAAATGTGGATTTTAGTCTCTAGGAGAAGTTTGTCTTAAGAAAACTTAGAAGATTTGTATCCATTTATCTATTTTCTACTTTACAAGGGAAACAACTTTTTTGAAATAGGGTGTCAGTGAACAGTTTATTTCTTCTACCTTACTATTACAAATCACATAAACTTTGCAAAATAACATAAAGGACTCAGCCCCCAAGCTACTCAATACAACATGTCCTCCGAATTCCTCCAGTATGCATTTCCTTCAAGGCATGTTTTGTTTTGCAGGATTCGCGGCCTCCTCAAGTCAGCGAAAGTAAAACACCGTGTAAATGCTTGGGTGTATGAAAACACTAACATTTTTTGACGTGAACATTTCCTGGTTTACAATAGTCTGTTTTATCTTAACATTTTGTAAGTTCTTTTTCAAAGGACTTTAAAGGTTTGAAGCTGAAAGCTAGTAGAGCTTATGTCATGGCATAGTTTACGGTGGTCATCAATCTGTCAGTCTGTCAGTCTTTTTCTTGCTTACACAATAAAGTTTCCGCAGTTTGTTTATTTCATTAATAGCTTAAACCCTATTGATTTTGAAGAAAATCTGAAAATCAGTAAGGGAAAGGAAGCCATTTCAAGTTGAAAATTTACATTTCTTGTTTTCACAATAAAGTCTGCATTTGTGGTTAAATTTTCATGAAGCCTACTCAGTTACTTTATATCATCACTAGCTTGAAGCCTATTGATTTTGAAAAATATGTGACTACTAATAAGGGAAAAGCATTCATTTAAGTTGGAAAATTTACATTTCTTGTTGAAGCAATAAGGTCTACATGTTTTATCCAACTCTTTTGAAACTTGTATGGTTGAATTTTATGATCATTGGATTGAATCCTTTTGATAATGAAGAAAATCCAGCCATCAAACCAGCCAATTGATGACATGTTTACTCAAGACAGTCCTGTTTTGAAACTTGCAGGGATTATGAAACATTATGAAATTTGGCTGGAATTCCAAATAGTGGGTTTTTAGAAATAGTACTTCAATTATTTCACTTTTTGTTCAGTTCACCATGCCTACATAATTATGTATGCTAGAAAATAAGAAATGTCACTGCCAGTTGCTTAAGGCCCTCAAGGGCCTTAAGTTAGATTTTTGGATTTGCTTATTTTCTCTCTTATTAACCCTCTACCACTAAATCCCAACTTTAAATGGCCCTGGGGAAAAAAAGCAGTTGAAAACATTGTGGGAAAAGGGAAAATTATTGGTAAATTTTCTAGATGTCAAAGGACCAGTCTACCTCATGATTAAGTTGATTGTAAGACTTAATGGATTCTATGGATCCATGATCATGTGATGACTTGCTTGGTATAATGCATCACACAGATTCATTAACCCTTTTCCATGTGATCCAGAGTTTAAATGGCCTGAGAAGGAAGCCTTTTGAAAACTTTGTGGGAAAAGGAGAAAATGCTGGTAACCAGCATTTTCTCCTTTTTCCACAATGTTTTCCCACTAAATCAAAGACAAACAACATCATTCGAGTGGTATTTAAATTGTCGTCTGCAAATACTTTCAATTTGAAGTAGCCAACATTTTTGTCATTGCGTAAAAAGTTAAACCCCTTTTGTCAGAGTTTGGCTCATTTTTGCTCCGCTCTATTTTTAGAATTGATGATCTTTGGGAAGACAGTAGAGTTCTATTGGTCGATGGAAAGACATTTCAGATTACTTTGAAGGAACTGATCCCCTACACGCCTTACCAGGTCCGGATCGTGGCTAAAAACTTGCTTGGAAATAGTTCACCGAGTGTAGCCAGTAGTCTTTTCGTTACAGAAGCGGAAGGTAGGGAGAATTGAACATACGAATGATGCATGCTCTGTGAAAAGAGGACTAAATGCATCTGCGAAAAGTATCTACCCAGGTCAGCCGGCGCAGAATGCACCGGCTGACCTGGGCAGAAACTTCTCGCTGTTGGTCAATTTTCTGTTTATCCAATGAGCAGTCTATCTCATGGTTATGTTGCTAATTAAAAAAAGTGGATATTATGGATCCTTAAGTATGTGACAGCTTGCTTGGTACCATTGTTACGGGAGACCACTCCTTCATGCATGGCTTCGTCCCGATTAAAATACAATACCTAACAGCTGCATTGGGGAGATATCTCTTTAGCTCAGTGGTTAAGGTATTGGTCTTTTAAACCTCGAAAAATGAGGATCTTGTCCGCCATGGGTTCGAATCCCACCAGATGCGGTTTGTACTGCCATACATTTGTTCATTTGTTTCTTTGTTACGGACTTCGTTCGTAAGATGGGGGCTCGTCTGGGATTGGCCATTGAGCCATTAATTCCATTTGTTGTCCAAAAACGGACATTTGTTGTCTAAATAATAGACTTACTGCCTAATAAGGCTTTGAGTCATCAATAAATGATGACTTTAAAAGGGGGTGTGTTACGGGAGACCACTCCTTCATGCATGGCTTCGTCCCGATTTAAATACAATACCTAACAGCTGCGTTGGGGAGATATCTCTTTAGCTCAGTGGTTAAGGTATTGGTCTTTTAAACCTCGAAAAATGAGGATCTTGTCCGCCATGGGTTCGAATCCCGCCAGATGCGGTTTGTACTGCCATACATTTGTTCATTATTTTGTTTCTTTGTTACGGACTTCGTTCGTAAGACCATGGATCATGGAGATGCATGAAGCCCCCTTTTTGCCGGAGTATGGCTCAATTGTATTCTTGCTCTTGTCAACTCTTACTTGACAACAAAAGTTCAGACTTGCCCATGTTGAATTTATTTTCAGCAAAACAATTGCATGTGGCTCGTAATATGGGATATTGTTTTTGAAAGGGTAGAAAACAATGTGTATATTCAGACAGTGTTTATATTCTTCCCATCCTCAGAGCCCAGGTTTTATGTTACTCTCCATGGATCTACCCCTGGGAAAATTGAATAGCAAATCATCGTTACTTATGAATATTCATATGGTCTGGAAGTACCCTAATAGCCAATCAAAAGATCAATAACATAATGATACTCTCTTGTACAGAGGATAATTTCATTTCTTCCGTTTTTAAAATAACCCTGGAAAAACCCCAAGGCTGTTAACAAATATGGTGGTCGTTGGCGTGCTTGTCTCCTGTGGGATATGCCATTCTGCAATACAGGGACGACACTATCAATCTTTGTGTACAATTTTACTTGACAATCTTTTGGTGTTACACCAAAAATCTCTTTTAAACGCTTCTCAATTCTGGTGTTGATGGGCGACGCCATATTTAAATTATCGCTAAGCTTGATTTGCAACGAATGATGTGATTGGATATCGACAAGTAAAAGTGATAAAAAAAGTTTAAATTTTCTCAAAGAAAAACTGAGATCACTAATCAGAATGCTTCATGAATAATTCATGAGAACGAGGAAACGCCAATGAAATAACCCAGGGTGGATTACAGAATGAATCCAAACTGGGTCACAGAGGATGATATTTTTCAAGGACATATTTCAATATTAGAGCCATTTTCAAAGGTTACCTGCAAATTGCTTATTATAAGGGTTGGTCTACTATGTTCTTGTTTGGTAGAGTTAAAGTGACAAGAAAGTCCAAAAGTAAACAAAGGTATTTAAATGCATTTCAATTTATATCATACCATTTAAAAGTATGGAAATTATTGTGAAGATAGCAATCTGTCATTGTACAGTTGGTCCAAGTGTTAGTTGCTGACAGAGAAATTAATTTCAAAACTAGGTTAAAACCTGCCAGGTAGCTGTGTCTTTTGTTGGGTGCGCCGTAAACACCACAGACCACCACAGACCACCACAGACTACCACAGACCACTACAGACCACCATAGACCACCACCACAGACCCCCATACAGACTGTCTGAGACCAATAGAAATTAAATCTAAATGTTCAAACTTTGAAAAATAATATATTAGTACATTTAAATTGTTACAAGTTAAGTATAAAAGGGAATAAAACAAAATGTACAAAATAGTTTTAAACCACTGCAGGAGCCTCCAAAGATCCATGCAAACTGTCTCGAAATGACACAAGCATATAAAGTTCATATTTAATGAGAAAAAGTTCAATCAAAATTTATGGAATTTATATTTACGAGGGTAATTACATAATGAATATATTTACAGTAAATACAGCTTACTACTACTAAAGATAAAATAAAAACAATAAGCTTAGAAGTTAAAATGTTTCTGGTCAACCATGTATTTTACATATTTAATGAGTTAACTGGTAACTGCATATTTTACATATTTAATGAGTTAGTGTAAACTTGGTCTTTGAATGTTAGTAAAATTGTTTCAGAGTAGAAAATAATCTGATATTAAAATGGATAATATTATTAAATCTAAAAACAAAATTATGAATACCCTGATGTTGATTTAAAAATGGAAAGCCAATGTAAAATGCAGAAATCAACAGATTTAATATTTAGACAGGGACCCTTTCTTTATGCATGGAAGATTTTTCCATTTTCTTGTTTAAAGGGCAAATATCAAGGATTAAATTATCTTAAAGGTTTAAGGGCATCATTGCCAAACACTACATCAAGTTACTGAAATATTGTGATTTGACATTTGTCACTGAAGAGGAATGATTCCAGTCTGCCTCATTTATGTTCATTTTACCTTCTTTGACATCGTAATGGAACAGTAAAATTTAAAATCTTTTTAATTACAAATATTTTTTGCTTTTTAAACTGCATAAATTAGCTTCTTCATTGTTTAATTTGTTCTTTATACACATTAGAATTTTACTCTAGCCTGTGTTTAGAGTGGTAAATTTCAAATTTAAATATTTTATTAGAACATTTTGATTTCAATAATGATGCTTAATAATCAGTCAAAATTAAAATTTTTGGTAATGATTTACATTGTACACATCGAAACTTTATTATTATTATTATTAAAAAAAAACTAATGAAAAAACTTTATTTAAGTCATATTAATATAGAATCTGAGTATTTAATCTTGACTGAAAAATTCAAAACATATGAGCAAATACTACTGAAGTGTCTAATCTATTGGAAAATTTTATAATTTTTTACTTCAAATACAATTAAATTTTATTTCTATGGGTCAAAGACAGTCTGCATGGGGGTCTGTGGTAGGGTCTGTGGTAGTCTGTGGTGGTCTGTGGTGTTTACGGCCACCCCTTTTGTTTACTTTTTGCCTGATTTTAAAATTCTTTTTTCTGCCAGAGACTAACGTATGGCCTGACCACACGATAACAGACTGTCATCTCCACAATATTTTTCACTTTTAATTGGTATGATTTAAATTTAAATGTATTACGACACCTTTTTTGATATTTTTGCCTTTACTGGGCCTTTAATCTATGACATGCAGCAAGCAAGTGAACAATATTAACTAGTACAAAACAGCAAGGTTTTAGACTGGTTCTAATCAAAAGCATTTGCAGACGACAACATAAATGAGCCGTGCTCTGTGAAAAGGGGGCTTAGTGCACCTGCGAAAAGTATCGACCCAGGTGAGCCTGCGCAGTCCGCACAGGCTGACCTGGGCTGAAACTTTTCGCTATCGGTCAATTTTCTGTTTGTCAAAGGACCAGTCTACCTCATGATTAAGTCGATTATTTAAAAAAGTGGCTCTTATGGCTCCATAATTATGTGATGACTTGGGCTGGTATCATGTATCATGGAGATGCATTAAGCGCCCTTTTGCCAGAGCACGGCTCAAATGTTAGTCACATATTAGAATTTGTTTGTGGAAAGGTAGAAAACATTGTGGGGAAATGGAGAAAATGCTACTTACCAGCATTATCTCCTTTTCCCACAATGTTTTCAAAAGCCTTCTTCCTCAAGGTCACAAGGTATTGGATGGTAAAGAGTTAACCTTTATCATACAATCACAAGTTTTAATGACCCTGAAAAAGAAGCCTTTTGAAAACATTCAGGTAACCAGCAGTTCCTCCTTTTCCCACACTGTTTTCTACCCTATCAAAGATAAATTCCATTGTTTGAGGCACATTTAAATTATCATCTGCAAATGCTTTCAATTTGGACAGGCCTTCAATTTTGTCGTGCCGAGCCCCGGTAGCTCAGTCAGTAGCGTGCAGGACTTGAGAACAAGGGGTCATGGGTTCGATCCCTAGCTCGGCCAATCTCTTTCTGAGGATTGATGATAGTCATTGCAACAGGATTCATTCCTCTCCCACCACTAACCATTGTTTCGACAATGATTATGTGGGAAAGCAGCCAGTGGCTTGGAAAAAAAAATTGTGCGGAGTACACCAGGAAAGCATGGATAGGTGCACTGGCCACCGTGGTATAACTGAAATAATGTTGAAAGCGGTGTTAAACACCATACAATCAATCAATCAGTCAATTTTGTCGTTTGGTAAAGAATTATGGACATGTATCTCCTGAAATAAATTTGGAGCAGAAAACTTTGAAAATATTTGCAAATTTTGGATAAGTAACATGAATCAAAAGATAATTTTCTAACACAGTTGAGAACTTTGCGTTTTGCTTTTTTAGCTCACCTGAGCACAAAGTGCTGAAGGTGAGCTTTTGTGATCATGCTGTGTCCGGCATCCATCGTCCTTGGGCCGTTGTCAACTTTTACCTTGTGTACACTCTAGAGGCCACATTTTCAGTCATATACTCATTAAACTTGGTCAGAATGTTTGTCTTGATGATATCTCGGATAAATTTGAAAATGGGTCATGCCAGGTCAAAAACTAGGTCACTAGGTCAGTCTTAGAAAAACTTTGTGTATGCCCTTGAGGCCACATTTTCAGTCCAATACTCTTGAAAGTTTGTCAGAATGTTTGTCTTAATGATATCTTGGACGAGTTTGAAAATAGGTCATGTTGGGTGAAAAAGTAGGTCACTACGACAAATGTTAGAAAAACCTTGTTTAAACTCTAGGGGCCACATTTTCAGTCCAATACTCTTGAAACATGGTCAGAATGTTTGCCTTGATAATATCTTGGGTGAGTTTAAAAATGGGTCACATTGGGTCAAAAACTAGGTCGCTAGGTCAAATCTTAGGAAAACCTTGTGTACCCTCTAAGAGGTCACATTTTCAGTGTAATACTCATGAAAGTTTGTCACAATGCTTGGCTTGATGTTGTCTCAGAGGATTTGAAAATGGGTCACATCGGGTGAAAAACTAGGTCACTGTGACCAGTCTTTGAAAGAACTTGTGTACGATCTAGAGGCCACATTTTCAGTCCAGTACTCACGAAATTTGGTCAGAATGTTTTTCATGATAACGTCTTTGATGAGTTTGAAAATGGGTCATGTCGGGTCAATAACTAGGTCACTTGGTCAAATCTTTGAAAAAACTTTGAAAATATTTGCAAATTTTGGATAAGTAACATGAATCAAAAGATAATTTTCTAATACAATTGAGAACTTTGGGCTTTGCTTTTTTAGCTCACCTGAACACAAAGTGCTGAAGGTGAGCTTTTTGTGATCATGCTGTGTCCGGCATCCATCGTCCTTGGGCCGTTGTCAACTTTTACCTTGTGTACGCTCTAGAGGCCACATTTTCAGTCCAATACTCATGAAACTTGGTGAGAATGTTTGTCTTTATTGCATCTTAAATGATTTTGTAAATGGGTCAGGTCAGGCGAAAAACTAGGTCACTTTGTCAAATCTTTCAATGTTCCCACTCACGCAAATTACTAGTATTGTGTAAATCACGTTATAGAATTGAAATTCATGTAACATATTTTGGTTACACTGGAGACCTCATGTAAGAAAAAACGTAAAGAAAAAAGGCATTGTATGCTTATCTTGTGTAAAATGACAGGTTTTGAAGTTACTTGTTACCCTTATTGACAAATTTTTGTCTTGTCAAATCATGCCAAAATACCTATCCAAAAATTTAACAGAAATGAGAGATTGTTCGGTGCAGAAAACGCGGAAACCCATGACACAACAAAATGTTCCTTTTGACATTGTCTGATCAAAGTCACTTCAGACTGTCTATTCAGCTTTTTAATGACTTTAAACAGTAAATTCCACGAATATCTTACTATAACTGACTCAATTGCTGCAAATCATCAATATGGATGCTTTACCTCTAGTTAAGAACCATTATTTCATACCCACTAATATGAAATCTTACCCTCAGATTTTACAGCTCAGGGGGTAAATGTACCCTTGAAATAAAAAGCTAGTGGGAACACTGTCTTTGAAAAACCTGGCCACAATTTAAGTTCAATACTCAAGAAACTTGGTCAAAATGTTTATCTTGGTGACATCTTGGATGAGTCTGGAAAAAGCTTGTGTACAAGCTAGAGGCCAAATTTTCAGTCCAATAATTATGAAAGCTTGTTAGAATGTTTGTCATGATATCTCGAAAGAGATTTAAAATGGATCATATTTGGTCAAGAGGCTCAGGTGAGCAACTTCAGAGCCATCTTGGCTCTCTTGTTTGAAGAAAACCCTTCTGTATTGTAATAACCCTGCAGTCTTCTGGGTATATGTTGTCGTGCAAAAAACTTGATATGTTCTGATATCAAATATTACTTATTTCATTTAACCTGACCCAGGTCAACATCATTTACATAAGTTAAAATTCTATTTTTACCCTTGACATCACACAGGACTGCCTTTGGTTTTGTCCTGAATGGTCGTGGAAATAATCTGAATGGGGTGCACGCATTGAATTGCTTACCTATAACTTCCTGAATAATATTCGGAGTTCTATTTATATACCTACTTATATACTCAGCATAAAGGTCAGGATCAGGTTAAATGAAATAGGCAATACGGGTTAGTTATTATCTACAAGGGAACCAATACCAGAAAAGCAGGTAACCCCCAAAATATATTTTACACAGTTCTGTGCCTTTTTTGACTCATAGATTTTCACTGAAAAAAGAAACTGTAACCGATTGTTAGCACAGGTATGCAGGGTTTTCCCATGACTTTCTGGTGTGCGCGCCATTTTACCCCCTTCAAATGAATGAAAGAAGGCAAACATATAAATTTTGGGGGACCATTTAGAAAATTGGGGAAGGGGGGGGCTTATTCAAAGAAACACGGGGTGAGAAAAAACCTTGGATATACAATGCACTTATTTCTGTTTGCAACTAACATTAATTAGCGCAACATTGGGTATATTCGACACCTTTGGAGGAAAAGCGTTAACACATGGCGAGGAGAAGATTCTGTAGAATAAACATACATTAAAATGGAAGTATAGTTGTATCAATTTCATTTGCAAAAAAAACTGACAAGAATATGAATATCGTTGTCGTCTGTATTTTCTGATTTACCATGTGAGGTGCTGTTGGGTAATTTCGTCACACTTCGCCTAATTTCGAAACCCCAAGAAAATTAAAGAAAAAACAATTTATAAAATAGTTTTTGCACATCCGTAAACTATAATTTCAGTTTGTCTTTACATGCCAGTGATAATACGCTCGTTAAGTATTCAACAGGGAACTTGTACTTGTAAGACAGTTCCCCGACAAGACAATTTCCGGACAGGAGTTTTCGAGACAGTTCCCCCGACACCTTTGTTCTTTGTCAAGTAACATGGGTAAGACTACTTAATGAAGGATTTTACGTATAAATGTGTTTTGTTTTTTATTGAAATGCTTGTATCCGTGATTGACAGGTACATTTGGTTATGGTAAGATTGTCTCTAATTTTTAATGATTGTCGTGTGAAATGCTATAAATTTCTATAACTCAGCTTGTTTGACAGGACAGTTTGATGATCTTTCGTCACCAAAAACCAAACACTATAGATTCACACTACGTTTACCCCAATGGCACACAGACTAAAATAGATGCGGAAAAAAGACTTATTGTCAGGGAACTAGATCTATCTTCAAACTTGTCGCGGAACTTTCTCGAAAATTAGTATCTGGAAACTATCATGTCGGGGAACTTTTTTGATCCCCTTCAACACAGTTTTTAACTAGACAATTTAGGGAACATAGAGAAAAAAAGACTTAAAGGATGTTTCCCATTTCTTTCGAAAAACTTACATTAGATGCATTAGATCTACATTTTCATCTCAAAAGACAATTCTCCGTCAATCCGCTTTTTATGTGTAGAATTTATCCGACATTGCAGTATTTTGTCGGGTAAATTCGACACCCTGTATGAAGGTCAAAGTAAAAAACAGAGACGCTTTATTTCTGAAAAACATTAAAATATACCCTTTTCTTACTTTCACTTGAAATATACATGACCAAAACCAGTTCGGGAATTTCTTTTTTCATACCTTTGATTGGATCTGCTCTCTTACCAGTATCTGTAACGGACATTTTTTCGAGAGAAGAAAATGATGGTCCTCTTCTTTTCATGAATGTATGGGGTAAAGGGAAGAGAGCGTGTAAGACATCAACTATTATGTGACGTCACTTATGTTCATGGTGTATTGTTTACATTAGCGGTATGTTAATATACCGGTATTGATTCACGTGCCGTATTTTGTAAATAATAAACAAGACTGTTGAATTTAAACGACTCTCAGAATTACCTGACGTTGGTCTACCCATGCTTTATGAAATGGGGGCTTAATGCATCTGCAAATAATATTGATCGTGGTCAGCCTGAGCAGTCCACCCAGGCTGACCAGGGTCGATATCTCTTGCTATTGGTCAATCTTCTGCATGTCATAGGACCTGTGTACTTATGATATAGCTGGTTTTTGGACGAAATGAATTTTATGGATCCATAATGATTTGATGACTTGATTAGTTTCATGCATCATGGAGATGTTTGAAACCCCGTTTTGCCAGAGAATGGCTTATATGGCTTGCAACACACAAAAAGAGGCATTCGGACATTTGCGTAAAGTGTCGTCTCGGATCAGCTTGCGCAGGCTAATCCGAAACGGCACTTTACGACTACATTAGATTTTGTTCTTCAGTAGACTTGCGCAAAACAGAAAATTACTTAAAAAACGGAAAGTGTCGTTTCGGATTAGCCTGCGCAGACTGCGCAGGCTGATCCAAGACGACACTTTACGCAAATGTTCGAATGCCCCTTTTCGCGTGTTGCAGGCCATATACAAAAGTGGTCTGTTGTCTTCTGCAGCGGATATTTGCTAAACAAGGATTAAGTTTTAACTTTTTTAATCAAATTATTAAGTTTGAAAAATATCAGTTCTAAGCATTTTCATACATCTTTTATCTTTTCAGAGCCTTCCCAAGCCCCACTCAATTTGAGATTCTCTAGCCCAAAGAGCACCCAGGTTGAGATACAGTGGACTGCCCCACCTGATGAATCGGTGAATGGAATTAAGAAAGGATACATAGTCTCATATGAAAAAGTGGGGTCAGGGGAGAAATTTGAGATCACTTTTGAAAACCCAGAGAGAACAGTATGTGTCCTATGGTTTTTTAGCTCGACTAGCCGAAGGCCAGCGAGCTATTGACATGGTGTTGTGTCCGTCCGTTCGTTCATCCGTTCGTCCGTGCGTGCATCCATAAACTTTTTCTTTAAAAAACTTCTCCTCAGAAACTATTGACTGGATTTTTACCAAATTTCACAGGAATGTTCCTTTGGTGGTCCTCTTTCAAATTCCTTCAAATAATTGTGTTCCATGAAGAATTCTGGTTGCCATGGCAACCAAAGTAAAAAACCTTTAAAAATCTTCTCCTCCCAAACTGCTATTTGGATAGCATTATTATTGTGCAGGAATGTTCCTTAGATACAGGTTTACAGAATTCCTTAAAAAAAAAAAGATCTGTCAAAAAACATGGCTTTTATGGGAGACTCATTTTCCTTTTATGGTATAAAGTAAAATCTTTGAAAAATTTCTTCTCTAAAACTATTCATTGGATTTCATTGTTGTTTTGCAGGTAAGTTCCTATGGTGGTTGTCTACCAAATTGTTTCTTCAGTGAGCTAAAATGCAGGATTGAATGATAATTGTTAAAAACTTCCTTTCGCCATTATAGAAATATCAGGCCTGTGGAGCGATACAGGCGCTCAAGCGCCTCTAGTTTTTTTTGCACTTAGTTAAACTTTCACCCTTACCAAACAATCCCAAGTTAAAGGACTTTTAGGTCGATCGCATTTGAAAACATCGAGGGAAAAAGGAGAACATGCTAGTAATCAGCATTTTCTCTTTTTTCCCACAATGTTTTATAACTTTTTGAGCATGAATTTCATAATTTGTTCCACATTTCTCACCTGCAAATGCTTATAACCGGCATTTTCTCCTTTTTAGCTCCACTGGCCCTTTCACGTTTTTCACACTCTGTCACTTAACCCTATACAGAACAAGCTTGTATTATAAGGGGAATTGGCTTATAACCAGCATTTTCTCCTTTTTAGCTCCATTGGCCCAAGGCCAGGGGGCTTATGTCATGTCCCGTTGTCCATCATGTGTCCGTGCGTGCGTGCATGCGTTAACTTTTATTTCAAACATCTCTGAAACTACCCATCCAATTTTGATGAAACTTTGCAGGAATGACAAGTTTCTTCAAATTATAGTCCTGGGGTCAAATTTGGCCCCGCCTCGGGGGTCACAAGTTTTACATGGGCTTATATAGGGAAAACTTTAAAATTCATCTGGTACCTAGCCATAGGGCCTAGGGCTACCAAATTTGGCCTTTAGCTTTATCTAGTGGGTCTCTACCAAGGGTGCCCAAATTATAGCCCTAGGGTCAAATTTGGCCTCGCCCCAGGCTCACAAGTTTTACATGGCCTTATATAGGGAAAACTTTAAAAATCTTCTCGTACCTAGCCATAAGGCCTAGGGCTACCAAATTTTGCATGTAGCTTTATCTAGTGGGTCTCTACCAAGGGTGCCCAAATTATAGCGTGCGGTCAAATTTGGCCCCAGCCCAGGGGTCACAAGCTTTACATGGGCTTATATAGGGAAAACTTTATAAATCTTCTTGTTACCAACCATTAGACCTAGGGCTACTAAATTTAACCCTGTCTCAGGGATCTCATGTTTTACAGGGCCTTTTATTGAGGAAACTTTGAAAATCTTCTTGTTTATAACCACACATTCTTGACCTGTATTATTTGGTATGGGGCTTTATCTTGTGGACCTCGACCGAGATTCAAGTAATTGTAGCTTTGAGGTCAAAAATGGCTTTGCCCTGGGGTCATAACTTTCTCGTAGGATTTTATAGAAAAAATTTTGCATGTCTTCTAGTTTAAAACCAATTGGCCAAGTATTGTAATGTTTGGCTTGTAGTGTTTTGACTTATTAGCCAGTGGAGCAATACAGGGCCATCATGGCCCTCTTGATTTTTTTTTTCTCACAACTTTACAACTTTTTCAACTCTTTTATAGATGAATCCCTTAACTGGAATGACAATTTAGTTGTCCTTTTGCAAATGCATGCTTTTAATTTGGTAAAATTAAGAATTTAATTGCTGGTAATGATTTATGTTGTTATATCTTCAGTCTGCTGTTGTTAACAAGTTGGAACCGTTCACCAACTACACTGTTTCTGTGTTGATGTTTAATGACGTGGGAAATAGTCCCAAAGCTAAAATCTCTGTCACTACAGCTGAAGGAGGTAAGAACAGTGAAATAGAAGTAATGAAAACATGCCTTTGAGCCATACTCTGTGAAATCGAGGTTTGATGCATCTCCATGATGCATTATACCAAGCAAGTCTTGATACAAGTATGGATCAATACAATCCATTTTGTCTAACAACCAACTCAATCATGAGGTAGAATGGTCCATTTTGTCTAACAACCAATCAGTCATGAGGTAGAATGTCCTTGGACATGCAGGAAATTTACAACTGGCAAAAAGTTTCAACCAATGTCAGCCTGTGCAGTCTGCACAGGCTGACATGGGTCCATACTTTGTGCAAATACATTAAACTCCCTTTTCATGGCTCACTTGTCTATGGTGTAATGGCTTATTCGTTATAGATGGTAACTTATACCAGTAAGCCTTTGTGGACAATGTAGATCAAGATCAGACACAATATACTTTTGACCTTGCTGATGCGGAAAAGCAGGTCAAAGAAACTCATGCAATGCATAGTTTGATGTTATGACTGCTGTTGTGTTATAGATGAAATGCTGCTGATAACATTCCTATGTACCAAGCAAGCAAATACTGCACTGTTTTCAAAGGCCTTTTTCCTGTAGGCAGTTTATGGGATTGTGTGGTAAAGGGTTAATTTTCTAAAAGGCTGAACTTTGTTAAGGTCTATTTTAAGCTTACAGTAGCTATGAAACACACATTAATAACTTGTAGATTACAGAGACACTATCAATTAACCCTTTACCAAACAATCCCTGGTTTTTACGACCCAGAGGAAGAAACTTTCGGAAAACATTGTGGGAAAAGGAGAAAATGCTAATAACCAGCATTTTCTCCTTTTCCCACAGTGTTTTCTACTCTTTTAAAGTCAAGTTTCAATTTTTGAGTCGCATTTATTTTGTTGTCTGCAAATGCTTTCAGTTTGGACCAGTCTAAAATTTTGTCTTTTGGTAAAGACTTAAATGTTAATCCTAAAAGAGCCAAATAGACCCAACATTTTCGGTCTAGAAAAAAGACCCGGAATAATTATAATTTGAAGCTTGCTTTTGACTATAGTGTTTCTTTAAAGCGGGCGGTATTCATAAAAAAATTTTGTGCAGTCTGATCTTAATCTACGAAGGCTGTAAAGGCAACAATAGTTGTGAAAGGTGTTTTAATCCTTTAGCACACAATCCCGAGTATTAACAACCCTGAGGAAGAAGGCTTTTTGAAAACATGGTTGGAAAAGGAGAAAATGCTGGTAACCAGCATTTTCTCCCTTCACTCACAATTTGGTTTGTTTTCTACACTTCCAAAGAGAAATTGCTTTTTTTTTTGAGTCACTTTTGATTTGTTGTCTGCAAATACTTTCAGTTTGGACCGGTCTAAAATTTGGTATTTGATGAAGAGCTATGGGTTACACTTAATTTACACTTGTTATTTCAGTGCCAGATAAACCAAGAATTCTGCACTGCTCAGAGAAGATGTCCACCTCTCTGGTTGTGAACTGGGAGGGGCCTAAAATCATTAATGGTGTGTTGAAGAATTACCAGTTACAGTGGATCAACGACAATATATACAAAACCAGAATTATTACAGGACATCTGACTAATCCTATGTCTGCAAAAATAAATAACCTTGGTAAGTTCAAATATTATCTCTACTGGAGATTGTAAGTGGACACCTGACCAACCCTATGTCAGCAAAAACAAATAACCTTGGTAAGTTTAAATCTTATCTCTGGAAGACTAGAATTTAAATGGGACATCTGACTAACCCTATGTCGGCAAAAATTGATAAATTTGGTTAAGTTCAGATTCTATCTCAACAAAACTGGAATTATAATTGAACATCTGACCAACCCTGTGTCTGCAAAAATTAATAACCTTGGTAAGTTTAAATCTTATTTCGACATAACTGAAAATTGTAAGTGGACACCTAACTAACCCTGTGTCGGCAAAAGTTGATAACCTTGGTTAGTTCAGATTCTATCTCAACAAAACTGGAATTATAATTGGACATCTGACTTCCCTTTGTCGGCAAAAATTGATAACCTTGGTAAGGTTAAATATTATGTCTACAAAACTAGAATTAAAAAGGGACATCTGACCAACCCTTTGCTTGCAAAAATTAATAACATTGCTAAGTTTAAATTGTATCTCTATGAAACTGGAATTATGACTGGACATCTGACAAACCTTATGTTGGCAAAAACTAATAACCTTTGTAAGTTTTAGTGTTACATCTTGACAAAAAAAATTTTTTTGTGGGACATTTGATGAATACTAGTAGCAATAATGGATAACCTTGGTATGTTTATCTGTGCAAAAGCAGGGCCTGTATTCACCTACCATTCTTAAAGATATTCTTAGTCTTATTCTCAAGAAGACGCTAAATTTATAAATAACACAAAGTCTGATTGTCTACACCAAATGGTTTACTGCATTGGAAGTTGTGTTACTTTCTAGATTCAGAATGGGACAGAGAATCAAATTATGAATGGTTTATGAATGGTGGCCCAGGGCTTTTGCAGGAAAAACCTATTTTAGAAAATGTTGGCTGGAAAGAGACCAGACGGTCTCTGCTAAAGGAAGACAAAGTAGAAAATGTTGGCTGGAAAGAGACCAGAAACCTGCACTCAGCCATCTTATTCTTGAAAACCTATTTTAGAAATTAATATCTTTTTAAGTTTTACTGATACAGGAAAAGACTCAATAGACATACAGTCAAGGTATGCAAACATTTCAATAGATTAAGCGCTTGAAATGACTGGTTGGAATCCCAACTGGATTTCATGAAAATATGTAGCAACAATTCTGATGGCTTATTTAACCCTTCATCACAAACAACTTAAAAGAACCATTAGGAAGAAGCCTTTTGAAAACATTGTGGGAAAAGGAGAAAATGCTGGTAACCAGCATTTTCTCCTTTTCCCACAATGTTTTCTACCTTTTCAAAGATAAATCTCATCATATGAGCTATGTTTAGTTTCTCCTCTACAAATGTTTTCATTCTGAATGAGTAAAAAAATTTTGTTTTGTGGCAAAGGGTTGAAAACATTATTTCCTGCTCATGCAGATGTGACTTGTTTTTAGCTCACCTGAGCACGAAGTGCTCAAGGTGAGCTGTTGTGATCGGTCAATGTCCGTCGTCCGTCCGTCCGTTCACAATTACAAAAAAATCTTCTCCTCCTAAACCGCCAATCAGATTTCAATGAAACTTCACAGAAATGATCCTGAGGTGATTCACTTTCAGAATACTTCAAAGATTTGAATTCCATGAAGAACTCTGGTTGCCATGGCAACCGAAAGAAAAAACTTTAAAAATCTTCATGTCCCAAACTGTAAGGGCTAGAGCTTTCATATTTGGCATGTAGCATCATCTAGTGGCCCTTTACCAAAATACTTCAAATTATGGCCCTAGTGTGGAAATTGGCCCTATGCTGTGGGTTCTCGGATTTCACATAGAGATAAAGAAGGAAATCTTTAAAAATCTCCTTGTCCCAAACCGTAAGGGCTAGAGCTTTCATATTTGGCATGTAGAATCATCTAGTGGCCCTTTACCAAAATACTTCAAATTTTGGCCATAGTATGGAAATTGGCCCTATGTTGTGGGTTCTTGGATTTCACATAGAGATAAAGAAGGAAATCTTTAAAAATCTTCTTGTTTTGTTTACACTCTAGCATCTACAAATATCAACCAATCAGCACCAAACTTGGTCAAAATATATATGACCATAAGATCTCGGATGAGTTCGATTATGGGTCTTATCGGACCAGAACAACTGGAGTTATTTGTCTTTGAATTAGAAAAATTGCTATATTTGCATTTGTTTACACTTTAGCATCTACAATTTTTAACCAATCAGCACTAAACTTGGTCAAAATATAAATGACCATAGGATCTTGGATGAGTTTGATTATGGGTGTAATCTGATCAGAACGACTGGAGTTATTTGCCCTTGAATTAGAAAAATTGCTATATTTGACTTTGTTTACACTCTAGCATCTACAATTATCAACCAATCGGCACCAAACTTGGTCAAAATATATATGACCATAAGATTTCGGATGAGACCGATTATGGGTCTAATCGGATCAGAACAACTGGAGTTATTTGCCCTTGAATTAGAAATATTGCTATATTTGACTTTGTTTACACTTTAGCATCTACAAATATCAACCAATCAGCACCAAACTTGGTCAAAATATATATGACTGTAAGATCTGGGATGAGTTCCATTATGGGTCTAATCAGACCGGAACGACTGGAGTTATTTGCCCTTGAATTAGAAAGTTCTTTAGAATAGTTCTTTGTCCGGAGCATAACTTTGTCATCTCCAGTCCGATTGACTTGAAACTTGGCATTTGTGTTTGTTGCAATAATACGGAGTGCAATGTGAAAGAACCATAACTCCACCTCGTACTGTCTATGAGTTATTTCCCTTTGATCATCATTTTTACAGCATTTTCTGCTCGTCTGGAATATAAATTTGTCATCTGCAGCCTGAACATCTTCAAATTTGGTATGCATGATTGTTGAAAATTAGGGAGTGCAGTGCACAAGAACCATAACTCTTCCTAGCATGAATTTTGAGTTATTCTCCCCCTTTGACCTTCATTTTTATTGCATTTCTTGCTTGTCCGGAGCAAAACTTTGTCATCTTAAGTAGGAATGACTTGAAATTTGGTATGCTTATTTGTTGCAATATTTGGAAGTGCAGTGCACAAGAATTGTAACTCTACCTCGTGCTGTCTTTGAGTTATTTCCCTTTGAATGTCATTTTTACAGCATTTAGTGCTTGTCTGGAATACAACTTTGTCATCTCAAGTCAGAACGACTTCAAACTTGGTATGCATGTTTGTTGCGATATTACCGAGGCCTAAAAAAAATATATCTGTGTTTCGGGTTTCAGTCCTAGATGCAGTAGGTAGGGTCGGTCAGGAAAAAAATGTTTTTTTCCAGTTTTTTTTTTTTTTTTTTTTTTTTTTTTATACATGGACCATGTCAAGATTTCAAAAATAGAGATTTTAGCTTCCACTTATTATTGTTTTATACAGAAATTTGTATAAATTCACTGTTTAAATTAATTGTTAAAGATGTAAAGAGAGTTTTAAGTGTCTCTGATCGGACGATGCCAAAATGGCCTTTGTTGTGTCATTGGTTTTCGCGTTTTTTTCCAGCGCTCTTTTATGAATGCCAATTAATTTTTTAGGAGTATTACCTCATAATTTGTCTTGAATTTGTCAATTATGGTAGCAGGTAACATTCAAACCTATCACTTTACACCAGATAAGTGGACCAACATCTATATCACGTTTTCATAATTGACTCGCCAGGTTCACGAGCTGTGATAAACAGAGCAGCACGCGTTTTTCACATTTGTTACTGAATGTGTTTATTAAAGCCCATTATTCTGCCGTATGCACGTGAGCTAGACTATTTCATATGGAGCTTTAGCCGATAATCACATGCACCAGATTGACTCTAAGAAAGATAATTTTTGAGCGTCAAAAACGTTCATTTCAACTTTCCAAGCGTCAAAACCCGGAGTCACTGGTCATATGAAAATGCTGCACTTTCGCTACTCTCTTGTAGTTGTTGACAGCAGGAGGCAAGTTTTAGTCCCAGGGAAGGGACGCTTGAAATCATACAGTGTGATACAATCTTATCGGCTTTTATACCCCTAATTTTTCAATTTTTGTCAATTGGCTACCTCACCGGGTGGCTATCGCATATCATATTGGTTATACAACGAGAACTATGTCAGTTTTTTTCTTTAATGCAAAACTGGCAGCCTGTTCGGCCGTCGCTAAATACATATGGATTTGTAGACCGACGAGTTTTGGAGCAGTACCTGTTTTTGAACCCGAAATGATATCCCACTTTCCTTGCGAACTATAAAGTGAATGACGTCACCATTTTGTGTCAACTGCTTGTTTGAATGTAAATAACTGAGTAACCATTGTTAATTTACGAAATGCAACAAAAGCAGACAATATGCATGTTTCTAAAGATCAGTTTTAGTGACAAATTTCTTATTACCATTTTAAACTCGATACGTGCCCAATTTAAATCTCCGTTTAAAGTTCAAGTTTAATCCTGAAAAGTTCCCAACATGTGACATAGTGTAGATGCCAAAAAGTCACATAACCATACTGGAATAATGTGACAAGATTCTGATCTATATTTAGATCAGAGAATTTCGTGACCTATTTCGTTCTGTCACTTATGACTGAACAATTTTTCCAGAACACTCGCTGCTACTGAGAGTACAACCCTTTTATAAAGACACTCAATATTTTCAGATACTCTATGAGTTAAGTTTTTGAAAAATTCCTAATCTGTCCTCAAAGGTGCATGTAAACTGATAGAAGGCACCAAAAGGTCTTAATTTTAGCTATTCAGGTATTGTAGAGCTACTGTAAAGAAAGGGCCAATGGCCGCCTTGACTTTTATCTGTCCCCTTCATTGCGCTTCAGAAACTGAAGACAGTTGACTTAGAACTGGTCATTTATGCTGTTCAGAACAGTTCATTCTCGTGACAGTTAACATTTTAGTTGAGTTTGGTGCACACGATGTTTTTCAGTTCCTTAATACATGTTCATGAACTGTTCTATAGATAGTGAAGGCCACGAAATGAGAGCACTAAATTTCGTGCGTGATTCCCGAGTTTGCAGATGGGTCATGGCAAAGTTGACATTTGATTGATTGGCATTTTATGGCGTGTACGCATGTTTGGTATGTAACTAGACAAAACCTAGTTTGTTATCGATCTTCGTATCAACTCTTTTGGACGGCTACGGGACATACAGCAGGTGTTAGTATATTTCGATGCAGACGAGTGACAGGGAACAAAATTGCAACAGCCAAAAAATACCGAGATGTACCAAGATCGCACCTAACAATTTTTTTTTTTCGATCGTAGTGGAAAAAAAAGTTTAGGGTCGGCAGCATTTTTCTAGGTAGGGTCGGGAAACCCGAAACACAGGTATTTTTTTTTTAGGCCTGAGTACAGTGCACATGAACAATAACTCTACCTAATATGGATTTTGAGTAATTCCACTCCGATCTTCATTTTTACGGTATTTCTTGCTTGTCTGGAACGGAACTTTGAAGTCTCAAGTCAAATTGACTTGAGACTTGGTAAACATGTTTGTTGCATTACCTGCCCTTTGCAATTATTATACCTCCTTGACAACTGGCAGTGAGACGGGCATATCTTCCGACAATTTGCTGCTCTTGTTTCATTATCATTTGGCCTTGAACCTCGATATTTGGTATTTATCTTTATTTTAGACCTTTACTGCTTAGTATTCAGGTGAGCAATATAGGACCATCATGGTCCTCTTGTTAGAAAATAAGGTTGAAAAGGAAATAGATAAAGTTTTCCTCATTATCGCCAGTAGACTTCATTTTAGCTCTGCTGTTTTCAAAGAAAACATTGAGGTATAGTCATAGCCCTGTTGTCATCTGCCTCATTGTCTGCATCATCGTCATTGTCGTGCAAAAAACTTTGTTATTTTATAATATCTATTTCAATGTCGGACAAGTTGTTAACTAATAAAAGGTAAACCCGTACAACAGGGCGGGTAACCTCAGAATATTTTTGACATAGTTATGCCCCTTTTTCAGCTTAGAACTTTCAATGAAAATCAATCCATTTCTTAACTCCTTACCAAACAATCCTTGGTTTTAACGACTCTGTGAAAGAAGCCTTTTGAAAACATAGTGGAAAAAGGAGGAAATGCTGGTAACCAGCATTTTCTCCTTTTCCCACAATGTTTTCTACCCTTCTCAAAACAAATTTCAATTTTTGAGTCACTTTTAATTTTGTTGTCTGCTAATGCTTTCAAATTGGAACAGTCTAAACTTTTTGTTGTCTTGTAAAGTGTTAAAGAAACTGCAACCGAGTGTTGACACCCACATGTAGTGTTTCATATTGCAGCATACCGGCTTAACCCTATACCACCTAATCCCAAGTTTTAACAACCCTTAGAATAAGGATTTTTGAAAATGTCGTTGGAAAAGGAGAAAATGCTGAATACCAGCTCTGAGGGTAAGGCTTCAACCATGGGCCTCCAGGTTTGGAATCCTACACCGTTATCACTCAGCCTTACAAGTCCACTCAAATACCAAACAAAAAAACAAAAATTTATGAATTAACGTATGATTTTTCAGAACCCTACACCAGCTACCAGTTACGGGTGCGGGCGGAGACCGGAGGAGGGTACAGTAACTATAGCGACCTTTTTCCAGCTGTTACAGATGTAGCAGGTAATGATGTTGGTATTCATCTGAACCCCATGCTAAGCAGACAAGTGTTTTTTGCAACCCTGAGGAAAAAGGTTTTGTTTGAAGATTTGTCTGTTAAAGGAAAGTAAACAGTGATAGGAAAGTGCTGGTTACCAGCATTTTCTCCTTTTCCCAGAATGTTTCCAAAATTTTCTTTCGTAAGGTTGTTCAAACACAAGACTGTTTGGTAACAGACACCATACAATGTTTTCTGAAGCTTTCTATGACATGGGCATAAAAAGTTGTCTGTATACAGCTTTAGGAGCAGTTGACCAGTCAACATAGTTAAAGTAAAATGAAACCTAAAGTTCGTACTTTACCAAAGTCCTAAATGTGTGTGATAACTCTTTACCAAATGACAAAATTGTAGTCTTGTCCAAATTGAAAACACCTGCAGTTGACAAAATGTATGAGACTTACATTGTAATCATTGAGATTTATCAAAGTAAGGTTAGAAAACATTGTTGGAAAAGAAGAAAACGCCGGTTAGCAGCATTTTCTCCTTTTCCCACATTATTTTCGAAGACCTTCTTCCTTAGGTTTGTTTAAAGTTGGGATTGTGTTGTAAAGGGGTAAAAAGAATAAAAAAGAAGAATAGGAAATTACTAATTTATAAAAGAAATGGAAAGTGAAAGGAAGGAAATACATGTATTGGTACTGTTTTTTTTTTTGATGAGTAACAATTCTTGCTTATTACTGGGACAAAAGTACCAAATTATCAAAATTTTAGACCAGTCAGAATTAAAAGTAATTGCAGATGACAAACTCAGTGATGGGAATGATCTTTAGAAGGGTAGAAATTCATTTATGAAAAAGGAAAAAGATTTATGGGCATTTTCTCCTTTTTCCAAATATTTTTAAATGCCTTTGTTTTCAGGGTTGTTATAAACAGGATTGTGTACTAAAGGGATTGATAAGGATAATGTTCCAGGTTCAAAGAGTACTTTTTCTTTAGTTATTACCTCTACTGGCTGAAAGCCAGCAGAGTCTGTCTCTCTGTCCGTCCCTCTGTTTGTTAGTCTTTTTCTTGTTTACGCAATAAAGTTGGCATTTGTTGTTGAATTTTCATGAAACTTGCACAGTTTGCTTACATCAACAATAACTTGAACCCTATTGATTTTGAAAAAAAATATGACAATCAGTTAGGGAAAAGTAGCCATTTAAATGTGAAAAGTTACATTTCTTGTTTATGTGATAAAGCCTGCATTTGTGATCAGATTTTCATGAAATGCTCACAGTTTGTTTGATATCATCAATAGCATGAATCCTATTGATTTGGAAAAAAGTCTGACAATCAGTAAGGGAAAAGTAACCAAGTTGAAAATTTACATTTCTTGTTTACACATTAAAGTCTGCATGAAACTCACACAGTTTGTATATATCATCAATAGCTTGAACCCTATTGATTAGGGGAATAAAACCTGATAATTAGTAAGGGAAAAGTAGCCATCTTAAGTTAATAATTTACATTTCTTATTTACACAATAAAGTCCACGTTTGTGCTTTGATTTCAATGAAACATGCACAGTTGCTTTATATCATCAAAAGCTTGAGCCATATTGATTTGGAAAAAAAACACAACAACAACAATTTTTAAGGGAAAGGTAGCAATTTGCATTTCTTGTTTATGCAATAAAGTCCAAAATTTTGATCTAAGTTTTGAAATTTGCACAGATTACAAGTATCATCAAGGGCTTAAAACCTGTTAAAAATGAAGAAAATAAAGCAATTGCTTTAGCAAAAGCAGCCATTTGATGACCTAGTCTTGTTTCCTCAACACAGACCACATTATTGATCACATTTCTTTGAAACTTGCTGGGATTGTTTAATACAATGAGTACTGAAACCTTATAAAATTTGGCTGGATTCTAACAAATGGTTTTGGGCAATCTTATTTCAATTATTTCATCATTTATTCCGTGCACCATGCCTGCATAATGATGCAGAGCTCCAGATAAGGGGGATTGATGGTTTTCTAAATGCGTTATTTCTCTTTCAAACCTTATGTTGTGGGTACTCATTAGAATCGTTTATTTGAAACGATTCTAATGAGTACCCATAACATAGGGTTTGTCAGGAGAATAATTCATATTTTTAATTTTAAAATCAAAATCACTCCCTCTATCTGGAGCTCTGATGATGTATGCTAGAAAATAAGCAAAGTCACTGCTAGTAGAGCAATTCAGGCCCTCAAGGGCCTCTAGTGTAGTAAAATCTCTGTTGTTGTTTTTCAGTGGATTTGTCTTTAGCTTGTACTGCTGTATGAGTTGTGCCTAGTTGTAATAGAGGGGATATCCTTGCACTTTTTATCTCTGGGAGGCAGGGGCCCTTAAACTTAGAAAAACTATTTGTGTGAACTTTTCACAGTGTGGCTATCTGTTTCATTTCGTAAACATTTTGAATTTTGGTTGAAAAGATTTGGACAAAATAAACTTTCTGTGGAATTTTTTTGTTCCTAAATTTCATAAAGAAAATGCCTTATTAGGTATGAATTCAACATGAGCAATTGGTGTTTAACTCTATATCAAACAGCAAAATCTTGGAATGGACCAAATTGAAAGCATTTGCATACAACAATTAAGATGTATATTAAAATGGTTATTTCTGCTTTTGATATGGTAGAAAACATTTCAAAAGCCTTTTTTCAGGGTCATTAAAACTTGGGAATGTGTTGTTAGATTTTAAACAATTTTATTTTGATATTGTAGGTCCTAGTAAACCGGCCATAGTGAATTTCACTGTACTCTCACCTACGGTAATCTTTCTCCAATGGGAAGAGCCGAGAGTAATCTTCAATAAAATCGACTCGTACTTCATCAAGTATTGGAGTGTTACGGGAGAAAAAGTGCGGGGAGAAATTGTGGCCGATGGCCAGGAGTTCGTGGTGAGTAGTCTTCTGATATTTTGAATAAACTGATAGTTTTATCGTATTTTACTGCCCTTAGGATTATGTGGATTGGTAACGTTTGTTGTTTTGGTCCGAGATCTTTGACAGGAGTTGATTAATCTGACAACTAAAGTATTACAGGAAAGTGCACATCGTTACATTGAAGAACCAAAAAGATATTTTTCTTTGAATATATTTTTTCATTTTCTTAAATGGCTAAAGCCTTGGTCACACCGAGCTAACGGACGAGTAACGGATAAAAAATCATTTTATCCGTTCGTGTCCGTTCGTATCCGTTTTATGTCCGTTTCTTATCCGGTGAATCCGCTACTTGTCCGGCGATGTCCATTCCGTCCGGTGGGAAGTTTTGAGCATGTTCAAAACTTTCCACCGGACAAAACGGACAGAGACATGCAAATGATAGACTTTGAGTGCATCTGACAATTTCTACCCTGGGCATGTCACGTGACCGGTACGTTCCTCGTACGTTGGTGTTCGGTACATTTCCGTTCATCGTACGTTTTGTCCGGTTCTCATGCGTTGCACTTCCGTTTTATCCGGTACAAGTCCCTTACTCGTACGGTGATATCCGTTAATAGACTGTTTATTATCCTGTACATATCCGTTAAACGTGCGTTTTTTTCCGTTACATGTGCGGTACTCGTGCGGTCATTGTGTGGCTTCCTCGCTCCACACACCGATCGCGTGAGCCTCGAGCGGCAGAGGAGATGAATTTTGTCACTGGATAACCAAATTCTGCATATTTTTGTCCGTTTCCCCCTGTTACATATCCGTTAGCCGGTCTGACCAAGCCTTAAAATTTAGAGTACTGGTAGATCATATTAAAAGCATTTGCAGACTTAAATGGAATACTGCTTAAATAACAAGATAATTTTGTCAATGTAAGGTAGAAAACATTGAGGGAAAAGGAGAAAATGCTGGTTACCAGCACTTTGCCCTTTTCCCACAATGTTTTCAAAAGCCTTCTTCCTCAGGGTTGTTGAAATGGGAGCATGAAATAAAGTGATAAGAAGTCATACTCTTGATCTGCAATGGAACTCTGTTTAGAGAGAGGAATTCTTGAAGACTTTTCCCTAAACAGAAAGATAGTGTTTTTACAATCTTATGGAAGAAGGCTTTATCTCAAAGCATTTAGGGAGGAGTAGATATTGCGGGTTATCGGCATTTTTTACTATTTTAGCAATGCTTTAAAAATACTAATATAAAAGAAAATTTCAGACATCTCAGCCAGGATTATTCATGGTCTGAAACTGCTTTCAGCATTGAAAAATCTAATATTTATTCACGTGATATACAGTTTGAAAGAAAGAGAGTACATTACATTAATAGTGAATGACAAAAAATGTTAAAGGTGAAGGGATATATGCATGTAAATGAGCCATTCTCTGGAAAAAGGGGGTTTAATGCATCTCTGTGATCCATTATACCAAGTAAGTCATCATATAATGACGGATCCATAATCTTCAATTTTATCTAACAACCATGAGGTAAACTGGTGCATTGACATGCTTTAAATTGACCAGTAGAACGAAGTTTTGACCTAGATCAGCCTGCTCAGACTGTGTAGCTTAACGTGGGTTGATACCAATCGTAGATGCATTAAACTTCGTTTTCAAAGAGTATGGCTTAAAACTTTTTTGTTTCTTGTCCAAAGATGTCCGTGTCTTCAACATGATTTATACATGTTTATACATGTTTAATTTTTGTCAATAGAATGTGATCAGATTACCTGTATTTTTTTTTTTCTTTTCTCTGTATTATTCAATGATTTAACCTGTTACCACACCAGTATAACATTTTTTTTATGAGTTTCAGTAGTTAACTCTTTACCATACAATCCCGACTTAACGACCCTGAGAAAAAAGCCTTTTGAAAACATTGTAGGAAAAGGAGAAAATGCTGGTAACCAGCATTTTCTCCTTTTCCCACAATCTTTTCTACCCTACCCAAAACAAGTTTTAATTTTTCAGCCATATTTATTTTGTCGTCTGCAAATACTTACAATTTGGAATAAACTACAATTTTATCGGTTGGTAAAGAGTTAATAGAAATCATTAATTAATCATATCCTTGTAACTCACTGGTGACTGTTACAATTCACCAGTGAATGTTATAACTTTTATTGTTGACATACCACGGATATTTATAGAATATGAATAAATTTTTAGCGGGTGAAAGTCACGTTTTTATCAGAAATAGTAGAAAATATTGTGGAAAAAGGAGAAAATGGTAGTTATCCGTATTTTCACCCCTTCCCATAATGCTTTCAAAAGCTTTCTATCCCAGGGTTGTAAAAATGAGCATATGGTATAAAAAAGTAAGGCAATATTTCATATTAGGTTGCCTGCAATTGTTTTCAGTATGAAAAGTCTAAATTTTATTTTCTGGTAAAAGTTAACATATTGCTAACATTTTTACATTGTGGTGGGTGGCCTATTTGTGTTAGACAGGGTAAATAGGATATATTATATGGCCTGCAACACGCGAAAAGGGGCATTTGGACATTTGCGTAAAGTGTCGTCTTGGATCAGCCTGTGCAGTCCGCGCAGGCTAATCCGAGACGGCACTTTACGATTACATTAGATTTTGTGCTACAGTAGACTTGCACAAGACAGAAAATTACATAAAGCGGAAAGTGTTGTCTCGGATTAGCCTGTGCAGACTGCGCAGGCTGATCCGAGACGACACTTTACACAAATGTCCGAATGCCCCTTTTCGCGTGTTGCAGGTCACATAGTGTTTTGTTGGTTAACGTAGTCAATTCTTTCCCTTATAATTAAATTTAGATTGATGAGAAGTGCCGTTTAAGACAGGTATAGAAAGATTGTCACTGTCTCACTTTTGGGCCTAGTCTAGCAATATTTTGACTCTTTGCCACACAGTCCAGAGTTTTTAACGACCCCTGTGACAGAAAACATTGTGGGAAAAGGAGAAAATGCTGGTTACCAGCATTTTCTCTATTTCCGACAATGTTTTCTTTCCTTCCTCAAGCAAATTCCAAGATTTTGGCCACATTTGACCTGTCGTCTGCAAATGCTTTCAATTTAGACAAGCAGCAATAGTTGATGTTTGGTAAAGAGTTAACTCTTTATCACATTACAAAAATTTTAGACTTGGTCCAATTTGAAAGCATTTGCAGACGACAAAAATAAATGTTGGAATAGTTATGGAATTTGTATCAGAAAGGGGAAAAGGAGAAAATGATGTTAACCAGTATTTTCTCCTTTTCCCACAATGTTTTCAAAAGCCTTTCTGTGTGTGTGGTAAAGGGTTAATAACCCATTACCTCTTGCTCATTACCTCTCAGGGCAAATTTGCAGCAGACAACATCGAAAAAGTCATTCTAAAATGTTGTTTTTTGGCATGATACAACTCTTTACCAAAAAACAGAGGTTTGGACTTGGCCAAATCTAAAGCATTTTGCAGACAACAAATTTGATATGGCCCAAATGGTAGGTTTATGTCTTTGAAACGATAGAAAATGAGGTGCAAAAAGTAGAAAATGCTTGTTACCAGCATTTTCTCCTTTTTTCCAAATTTTTTGAGAAGCCTTCTTTCTGAAGTCTTTACCCAACAACACATTTTTGGGTTCTTCCATTTTGAAAACAGTTTCAGACGACAAACTAAATGTTACTCAGATGATTCATTTATCATTTGGAAGATAGAAAACATTGTGAGAAAAGGAGAAAATATTGGTTACCTTTATCTTCTCCTGTACTCACAATATTTTTAACAGTCTTCTTTTTCAGGGTTGTCAAAACTAGCATTTTCTCCTTTTCCCACAATGTTTTCTACCCTGTCAGAGACAGAAATTTGAGCTACATTTAAATCGTTGACTTCAAATGCTATCAGTTTGGTCCTGTCCAAAATTTCGTCGTGTGGTAAAGGGTTAAGAAAACATTGTGGGGGAAAAAGGAGCCAGTATTTTCTCCTTTTCTCACAATGTTTTCTACCCAATCAAAGACAGAAATCATCATTTGAGCTAAATTTAACCCTTTACAGCACAACCCCAACTTTTTACAACCCTGAGAAAACGAGCTTTTGAAAACATTGTGGTAAAAGGAGAAAATGCTGGTAACCAGCATTTTCTCCTTTTCCCACAATATTTTCTACCCTTACCAAAAACATTTCAATTTTTGAGTCAGATGTATTTTGTTGTCTGCAAATGCTTCCAATTTCCAAGTCTAAAATTTGTCGTTAGGTAAAAAGTTAATTTGTCATCTGCAAGTGCTTTCAACTTGGTCAAGTCCAAGATTTTTGTTGTTTGGTAAAGGGTAAACACAGACACAAAGGGTAAAAAAGCATTATTTCTGAAGGAGAAATGTGTTTGTAACAAGAAATTTTCCTTTTGTCACAATGTTTTCTCTTGCAAGAAGTAAAAAGTTCGTCTGCAGGAAGCTTATGTGTAAACTAATACCTGGTTTTTCCCTAACAGTCCATAGTTATAGTGGGGTTTGAACTTAACCTATCTATGGTGTTCTCCAAAACACTTTCCCTCATATTGGTGTGAGCTGTGCTCTTGCAAAAGGGGGCTTAATGCTTCCCTGTAATATGATACCAAGCACATCATCACATTATTATAGGTAAAAAAAATCCATTTTTTTTTCCAACTACCGGCTGAATCCTGGGATATAATGGTCCTTGACCATCCGCAAAATTCATAAATAGCAAAAATTTTCGAGCCATGTCAGCCTGCGCAGACTGCGCAGGCTGACATAGATCAATACTTTTTGCAGATGTATTAAGTCTTCTTTTCACAGAGCATAGCTCATATACATGTACCTGGTTAGTCTAAAAGAGGGGGTCTGGCAGAATTATATTGGCTTTTGTAGGGTCATATCAGCATGTGTCATATTTTCTGGTCAACTTTAAGGTTATAGTTTTATATCATTTATCCATTTTCAAACTCTTATTTAAGGTTCTTAAAGAAATAGTACACAGAGAGCTTGAACTACACTGTCTGCTAAAGCGTCAAATAATGCTTGCAAAATCTGATGATTTGATTAACAAGATTCGATTCAATTGAACCATTTACCAAACAAGCTCATGTTTTAAAGCTTTAATAGGAGCTAAAAGTAAACAATGCAGCTGTTTAAATGCATTTAGATTTAAATCATACCATTTTAAAGTATGGAAATTATTGTATAGATGACAATTTGTTATTGTTTGATTGGTCTAAGTGTTAGTCCCTGGCAGAAAAATGAATTTTAAAAGAAGGTCAGTAGTTGTCAGGTCGCTTTATCTTTTGTTTACTTTTTACATGGTTAAAATGCTTTTAATTTTAAGAAGTCTTAAGTTCTGTTTACTGGTGAAGAGTAACAATCTTGGTGCATTCAGAGTGAATAAAAGCTTACCCATATCCCATGACCTTTGACCTATTGAGTGATATAGTGAAGGTCATTATATTATAATTGGTAAATGAACATAATTATCTATATGCAATTGACATTTTGTCAAATAACAAAAGTTTAGACTTAAATTGAAAGTATTAGATTTTACAGAGAACAATATAAATGTAGATCAAATGATTGGATTTGCCTTTGAAAGTTTAATAAGACATTATGGCAACACAGAGAAAATTCTGGTTATTTGCAGTTTCTCCTTCTCAAAAGCTTTGTTTTTCAGGATTGTTAAAACTTGGATTGTGTGGGGGGTAAAGGTTTGAATATTTATTTATAGCTTTCGATGGGTGCATTATATAATGTAGTTTTGTATATTTCTATAATAATCAAAATAAATATTCAACTCTAGGGTTTGCTACCTGTTTCTTAATGTGGGTATTTTTCTAGAGCTTTTCTGCTTGAATATCGTCTGCAGGGCATGTAGTGAAATAGTGAAATAAGGGTTGTTGGTAATGACATTCTGGAATAATTGGAACAAATTGAAAGAGAAAGAACTAAGATTCTGGAAATTACAGACAGGGAGATATTTATATTTTTCGGCGTAGCTGTATGATCTCACTTTTGACCTACTTTCAGTACTAGGAGGAAGTGAATGGTTACACATTTTGTGATTGGCCAAATATAAGTAAACTACGCACAAAAATAAAGGTCACAGTAGAAATTTACCGACATTGGATAAAAGTGTTCATGACTAGAAAATCACGTAATGATCACATTTACTTGTGTAAAGATGTACTTTTTGGCCATGCTGATGTTAAACTCTAGCTAAACATCCATAATCTAAATCATATGGATAAACTAATAGCAATGAGTATTGGTGAGTTTTCTATTTTGGTTAGTGTAAGAGATTTGGTACCCGTTTTTCCTCGCGTAAAACCGAATACGATTTGCGACGGCAGGCTACCGCTCTATTGTCTTACACGAAAACGGGTTGTGAAACAACTGATTTCGTTTCTTGTCACAATGAAAAAAGATGTTATGTCTTGAATTTGGTGATTTAATTCGAAACGTGAATAACTATGCCTACCTGGGGGAACAATCGATTTTATTGCGTTGTTAGCGAAGAAACTGAGTTTCTACTAAATTACTCTTAATAACAGTAGGTGGGTGTGGTCAAGCATTTAGAGGGGTGATAAAACCCTGCCTTCTGATAACGACAGATAGTCGATGTTTGAAAGGTGCTTCATTTTTGTCCAAAAACATGCAAATCTACTTTGTATCCTTTTTAAAGATTTCACTGTATAGTCTAAACAGACCTTTATTTAAACATGATTCACTAATAAAAAAACAGAACAAACAATATATTCCGAAACATGGCAGAGTGTCGACTCTCATTTTTTACGGTTTTAACATGAGAATTAATGTATTGCTCAATAACGCTCATTACAAGAGCTTCCTCATTCTTAAGTCTTGTTGAAAATTCTGCTTTCAACCATATGCAAAACAATTTAAAAGAGGCTACTTTCAGAACTGTTTTCATCATTTCTCTTCATATTATACTACAAACTAATTTAAATATTCATATCCCAGTGCCTCTTACGCCGTCTGTCTTTTTTAAAAGATATTTCTTGTTTATATTCCTGTCAGTGAATTACTGGGATTTCACAGTGAATAACACCATTAGTGATTGTATATGGTATCATAACATCACTAGTGACAATATAGTTTTAGAATGCAGGGTTTGAATTTCGTTTTTTTATCCACTGGCAAATTTTAGCAAGTGGCTTTTTTTTCCACTTGCAAAATTAAAATTGGACTTGTGTTTTTTTTGAAGCCCAGCATGCCTACCAATGGTGGAGAACGGAGTGCCTGTACAAACTGTTCAATTCTATTCTATTACTTAACCTGTCAACTACAGACGACAACCAAACAAAAAAGAGGAATGTTAATTGATATTAAAACCATGACTTAACTATCAATTCAATTCCAGTCTAATATCTGTTCTCAAACCAAGTTAAATTTCCGTAACATTTACAATTGTGGACGATTTTGTTAATGAATTACGGACGTATAACATGCGAATATCTGCCTGTCCGAAAACTGGTATACCGAGTCAACCATTTCGGACTTGGTTCTCGTTTATATTTGTGCATGATAATTGTCTTTTGTACACTCTAGAGGCCACATTTTCAGTCCAATACTTGTGAAACTTGGTCAGAATGTTTGTCTTGATGATATTTCGAACAAGTTCGAAAATGGGTCATGTCAGGTCAAAAACTAGGTCACTAAGTCATATCTAAGAAAAACCTTGTGTACGCTCTAGAGGCCACATTTTCAGTCTGATACTCATGAAACTTGGTCAGAATGTTTGCCTTGATGATATCTCGGACGAGTTCGAAAATGGGTCATGTCGGGTCAAAAACTAGGTCACTAGGTCAAATCTTAGAAAAACCTTGTGTACGCTCTAGAGGCCACATTTTCTGTCCAATACTCCTGAAACTTGGTCAGAATGTTTGTCTTGATGATATCTCGGACGAGTTCAAAAATGGGCAATGTCGGGTCAAAAACTAGGTCACCAGGTCAAATATCAGAAAAACCTTGTGTATGCTCTAGAGGCCACATTTTCAGTCCAATACTCTTGAAAGATGGTCAGAATGTTTGTCTTGATGATATCTCGGACGAGTTCGAAAATGGGCCATGTCGGGTCAAAAACTAGGTCACCAGGTCAAATCTTAGAAAAACCTTGTGTACGCTCTACAGGCCACATTTTCAGTCCAAAACTCTTGAAAGTTTGTCAGAATGTTTGTCTTGATGATATCTCTCACAAATTTGAAAAAGGGGCCATGTCGGGTCAAAAACTAGGTCACTAGGTCAAATCTTAAAAAAAACTTGTGTATGCTCCAGAAGCCACATTTTCAGTCCAATACTCTTGAAATTTGGTCAGAATGTTTGTCTTGATAATATCGCAGACAAGTTCGAAAGTGGGCCATGTGGGGTCAAAAACTAGGTCACTAGGTCAAATCTTTGAAAAACCTTGTGTACACTCCAGAAGCCACATTTTCAGTCCAGTGCTCTTTAAAGTTGGTCAGAATGTTTATCATGATGATAGCTTGGGTGAGTTTGAAAATGGGTGATGTCAGGTCAAAAACTAGGTCACCAGGTCAGATCTTAGAAAAATCTTATGTAAGCTCTAGAGGCCACATTTTCAGTCCAATAATCTTGAAATTCAGTCAGAATGTTTGTCTTGGTAATTTCTTAGACTAGTATGAAAATGGGTCATGTTGGATAAAAAACTAGGTCACAAGGTCAAATCTCGGAAAACCTTTTGTACTATAATTACAATCCAAAATTCTTTAAACTTTTGTTAGAATGTTTGTCTTGATGATATCTTGCATGAGTTTGAAAATGGGTCACGTGGAATAAAAACTAGGTCACCAAGTTTTATCCTTGAAAAACCGTGTGTAGGCTCTAGAGGCCACATTTTCAGTCCAATAATCTTGAAATTTGCTTTGAATGTTTGTCTTGATAATATCTTAGACTAATATGAGTATGGGTCATGTTGGATAAAAAACCAGGTCACTAGGTCAAATCTCGGAAAAACCTTTTATACACCCTACAGGCCACATTTTTTCTCAAATACTCATGAAAGTTTGTCGAAATGTATGTCTGGATAATTTCTACATGTGAAGTAGGCCGCTGAGACAATATCTAGAAAAAGCTTGTGTGCACTCTAGAGGCCATATTTGTAAGCCCAATACTAATGAGTGTTTGTCAGAGTGTTTGTCTTAATATCTCTGAAGAGATTGGAAATGGGTCATGTTTGATCAAAAGGCTCAGGTAAGTGACTTCAGGGCCATCATGGCCCTCTTGTTTTTGTATAAAAATCGCAAAACCGCGGTATTGGCTGTGAGTGCAGACGAACGCTCTTGACTCACGAAACTCAGATAACGGACGACAACTCGGAGGCTTCAATGGCGATTTGTGAAATTCTTAACAGCCATCAAAGGGTATTCTCAGTGCGAAATGACTGATGTTTATCCAGAATGAAAAGAATTACTTTATTTGTATTCACTTGCAAAATTAAGAACATTTTGGTGATTGACCTTCAATAATTTGCACTCGCATTTTTTTTTGAGTGCTTGAAATTTTAGCTCGCATTTTCCAATTCTGACTCGCATTTTGCGAGTAAATACATGGGAATTTCGAACCCTGTAATGTTTGCCAGAACTACTTTTTTCCTAAATTGCTTGTGTTGTACCATTCTTGATAATTATTAGAATAAATAAAGGTGAATTAGGAATATAATAAATAGGATAATCAACTGGTTGTGTGTGATATTAAAAATCTGTCACTTGAACAGGGTTTGTTGCGGTTAAAAAACTCGTCCTTCGGACTCGTTTTTTCACCCGCATCACACCCCATTCTAGTGACAGATTTTAATATCATGCACAACCAGTTGATTATCCTCTGTATGTTTTTTTTTTTTTCAAAACTTATAGGTTTTTTTCTGTTCTTTACAAAACAACCCTAAATTTTAACTCTTTACCACACAACATAATTTTACACCTGTCCAAATTCAAAGCATTTTGCAGACGAAAAAATAAAGGTGAAATAAATTGAAATTTGTTTTAGAAAGGATAGAAAACACTGTGGGAAAAGGAGAAAATGATGGTTACCAGCATTTTCTCCTTTTCCCACAATGTTTTCAGAAGGCTTCTTTCTTGGGGTCGTTAAAAGTTGGGATCGTGCGGTAAAGAGTTAAGGTCCCTGAGTGAAAGGCTTTTGAAAATGTTGTAACAGTATTTCCCATTCACCTGCAACAGATAGGTGAAAATTGAATCATTGCTATTTTGTATATTAAGCATTGTTTGACCACAATCACCTGCTTTTCCTTGTCACAGAAAAAAAAAAGTAACATGCAAAAACAACACTCTGTTTTTTGCTCTAACACTGTGTCTTGTCTGATAGTTCTAGTGTAGCCCCTTTTGAACATGTTATTTTTATTCTTTACTAAATGACAAAATCTTGTACTTATACGTATTAAAAGCATTGGCAAAAATAAAACATTAAGATTTGTCTTTTGGAAAGTCAAAAATACTGTTTAACTCTTTACCAAACGACAAAATTTTAGACTACCAGTAGTAGAAATTGAAAGCATTAGAAGACAACAAAAAGTGACTTGAAAAATCGAAATTTGTTTTGGGAAGGGTAGAAAACATTTTGGGAAAAGGAGAAAATGCTGGTTACCAGCATTTTCTCCTTTTCCCACAATATTTTCAAAAGGCCTCTTTCTCATGGTTGTTAAAAGTAAGGATTATGTTGTAAAAGGTTAAAAAGGGAAAAAATGCTGGTCTTCCTTTTGCCACAATGTTTCCAAAGCTTTCTTCCTCAGGGTCTTGAAACTACAGATTGTTTGGTAAGGTGTTTTCTTTGGAAGCCTTTTCATTGGATAACATTTTACAGATGATCCTTAAAAAGACGGCTATTGAAAATGTTGTCTGAAAAGGAGAAAATGCTTTTGACCAGCATTTTCTTCAGCTCTGACAATGGTTTCTATAACTGCAATAATAGATTTAAACTTTTCAGTCCAATTTCATTTGTTCTCTGCAAATGCTTTCAGTACAAACAATTCTAAAACTATGTTGTCTTGGAAAGCTGTATTGCTAATGTCAATAAAATATGATTATTAATCAGTGGTAGAACTTAAAACTTGAGGCAGTCTGATCACTTCTGTTGTGAAATTTGTGTAAAATCATTATAACAGCATAATTCTATTACATGCACTTTGGTCCTTTACCACACAATCCCGAGTTAAACAGTTCCAAGAAAAAAAAAATAAAACTTTTAAAAACATTGTGGGAAAAGGAGAAAATGCTGGTTACCAGCATTTTCTCCTTTTCCCATAATGTTTTCTTATCTTTCCAAAAACGGCTTTCAAGTTTTGAGCAACATTAATTTTAATGTGTCGTGTACAAATGCTTTCAATTTGGGGAAGGCAAAATTTTCATAGTCAGGTAAACAGCCAATGAAAAAGTATGAGATGTTTTGTGGTCCATATTCTCCTACCAATCTTAAAAAAAAAGACTCTAAATGTTTGTTTAAATGCAAATTTAGAGAGTAACACATATTCTGATAGGCTAGATTTCAGTATCGGCAGACTGCATAAGATATGATGTCTGATCTCTCTTTCTCTTATTCTCTTGCACAGAGTTGAAATTTTATCTTCTTGCACAGAGTCACTCTGTACTCTGTACCAAACAATCCTGAGATATAATGACCCTGAGAAATCGGCCTTTTGAAAACATTTTGGAAAAGGAGAAAATACTGGTTACCAGCAACAGTGTTTTCTACCCTTCCACAGACAACTTTCATCAGTTTAGCAACATTTGATATGTCTCATGCAAATGCTTTCATTTTAAATCGGTCCGATTTATTGTCATGTGGTTAACAGTTCATTTGTTTTCTGCTGATGCATTCAATATAGACAAGGCCGAAGTGTTGTTGTCGGGTAAAGTGTTATTTAGTATTCTGTTGGCTTTTGTCCAGTTTAACAGTCAAAGCTTACTTTTCTTGTTGTTCTATATATTTTCAGACTATGATAGATTTGCCGACGAATCACGAATACAAACTTCAGATAGCAGGTACAACAAAAAGTCTCTATGCACCGTCCAACTACATCGGCAACTTCTCTGATGCAATACAGTTTAAACTGGAAGGTAACCTGTGCATTAACCCCTTACCAAGCAATCCTCTGTTTGTATAAAGTTCTGTCTGAGGATTGATGAAATTCATTGAGTTAGGATTCATTCCACTCTCTCCACTGATCATTGCTTTGGCAATAGTTATGTGTGAAAGCAGCCATGGGCTTGGCAAGAACATTGTGCAAAGTACTGGAGAAAGAAACTCCAGGAAAGCATGGAGAGGTGTACTCGATGCTATGATACAACTGAAATAATGTTAAAAATGGCTTTCAACAACATGAAATTGTTTGAATCTAAAGGAGAAGACTTTCGGAAACATTGTGGGAGAAGGATAAAATGCTTATAATGAGCATTTTCATCTTTTTCTTTAGTGTTTTCAATACTTTCAAATGCTAATTCCATCAGTTGAGCCACGTGTTAGTTGTTTGTTGTCCAGTAAGGGATTAATTGTTCTGATAAAATCTGGAATTAATTCTGTACCAAACAACAAAATTTTGGACTGGTCCAAATTGAAAGCACTTGCAGATGACAAAATAAACATATCTCAAGTATTGAAATTTGTTTCAAGCAGGGTAGAAAACATTGTGGGAAAAGGAGAAAATGCTGGTTACCGGCATTTTCTCCATTTCCAACGATGTTTTCAATAGGCTTCTATCTCAGGGTGGTAAAAACCAGGGATTATTTGATAAAGGGTTAAGATGTCTGATATTTGGGCCATGCTCTGGCAAAAGGGGGCTTAATGCACCTCCGTGATACATGATGCCAGGCAAGTCATTACATGATTATGGATCCAAAATAGTCACTTATTTCAACAACCGACTCAATCATCAGGTAGACTGGTCCTTTGACATACAGAAAATTGACCAGTAGCGAAAAGTTTCGGCCCAGGTCAGCCTGCGCAGGCTGATCTGGGTCGATACTTTTTGCAGATACATTAAGCCCCCTTTTTACAGAGCATGGCTCATTTGTTTTTAGCTCACCTGAACAGAGAGTGCTCAAAGGTGAGTTACTGTGGTCGGTTTTTGTCTGAAGAAGACAGTATAGGTCCAAGATTGTGGGAAAAGGAGAAATTACTGGTGAACAGCATTTTATCGTTTCCTCACAATGTTTTCAAAAGCCATCTCTCAGGGTGGTTAAAACTCTAAATTGTACAATGTTTGTGATTGTCTCTATTTTTAGATCCAACAGTTATAGTCAGCCCTTCAGTAGAAGTGGTACCAGCCGGCATGATTGCTGGGATTGTTCTTGCTGTACTGGTTCTCAGCACAGTTGTCCTCATTCTGGTCTGTCACAGGTAAGTATTGCAGGGCTGGGTTCCTGTAGTCTTGTTATTACTTGAACAAATTGACATGAAATAATTTACCTCTATTACCATATATTACACGTTTGAATTATTGTCCAAACTTATTTTGGCTAATGTCGTCTACATGCGGACTATATGAACGTTTTTCAACTCTTCATGCAGCTAATAGATTTATTCTGTCTTTAAAGAATATTGAAAATACCTGAAATAAGCATGATTTTGTTTGTTTAAATTGGTAAACAGGTGACATAGATCTAAGATGCATTTTCTGTGCAGTCTGATCTTGATCCATGTATTCTGCAAAAGCTCTCATATTTTGACTATAGCCTGTAAGGGTCAAACCCGACATTTACTGTTAACAGAATTTCTGTACCATCCGATTACACCCGATGATATAAATATTCGCTCATTAATTATTCTTTGCATAGAGGTCAATTTCAGGTCAATTTGTTCAAGTAATACTATTGGGTGAAAATTGATGGAAAGAAATATATGTATTGATATCAGTTTGGTCATGTGAGAAATATGGTGGCTATGGTCAAAAACAGAAAAAAAGGAGGGAATTTAAAAAAATCATCAGTAGAACTTTTAAGTCAGTTGGTCCTGACACATTTGATTGGATAACATAAATATGTTCATTATCTTTTTAACCTCTGTAGCCCAAATTAATTAAAATCTCAATTGGGAAAACTGACTGAAACAGTGTCATTTCCAGGGTTTTGTGCCATAATATTTTACAAGAAAGTGGGCAATGTTTATCAAAGATCAAACTGTTTACAAGATAATGGGCAATTTTTACTTAAGATCAAACTGCATGATCTGTGTATTTGGATTTCTATATGTATTTAAATTCTTATAAATGTATGTTGTTTATTTATCCACTTTTCATGCTGTCATTCATGAATGCATTTGAAAAGTTTACTCTTTTGAAACAATTTCTCCATTTTCGATAATGTTTTCAAAAGTTGTATTCTGCAAGATGCAAGTTCATTAGTAGGGAATAAAATTTATTGATTGTGTAGTTTTATGTTTAATGCAGTTTTCGACATTATTTGGGTTATATCATGACAGCCAGTGCAGCTATCTATGCTTTTCTAGAGTTTCTTTCACCAGTACTTTACACAATATTCTTTCCAAGCCACTGGCTACTTTCTCACATAACCATTGTCTAAACAACAATCAGCAGTAAAGGAGGAATGAATCCTGACTCAATGACTCATGAATCCTTGGAAGGAACTTGGTAGTGCTGGGTATTCGAACCAATGACCCCCATTCTTGATTCCTGTATGCTACAGAATGCGCTAATGGGGCTTGCCAGGAGATACAGAGTTTATAGGTTGAATGTGATCATTTTTCATTTTTAGGTCAGTTACATGTAGAAAATACACCAGATCTCTGTACTATTTGACTGTTCCAACCAACTCTCAGTCTCCACAAAGTACAGTTGTTTTTCCACCTGAAACAGTCGGTAAGTACTTTTTTATCCTGTATCTTATGTAGTAGGGTTATCAATCCCTCAAATAGATTAACTCTTTACTAGAAGACAAAATTTTAGACCAGTCCAAATTCAAAGCATTTAGAGACAAAAAATCAGAGGCTGCTTAAAAATTGGATGTGTGTTTAAAAGGTAGAAAACATTGTGGGAAAAGGAGAAAATGCTGGTTACCAGCATTTTCTCCTTTTCCCACAATGTTTTCAGTTCTTTATCTCTCAGTGTCAAAAAAGATGGGATTGTTTGATAAAGGATTAAATAGAAAAAAGAACAGAATCCACTCAATGGTTCAGTTGATAGAGGGCTACCAGGGTGAGCAAGGGTCCAGTGTTCTAGTCGCGGTTGAGCTGCTATTTTTTTCTCCTCCTGTTACATTTGGTAACCAAAGTAAATAGCCTTCAATGATATCTGTGTGGTGTAAGGCAGTATTTGAGGGATTTTATTGATATGCAGCTAAGTCCCAGTAGGGCAGTCAGTAGCATACAAGACTTGAGAACAGGGGATGGCTGGTTCGAATACCAGAATTTCTTTCCGAGGGTTGATGATACTCATTGCGATAAAATTGATCCCTCTCTGACCGCTGATCATTGTTTTGATGATGGTTATATGCAAAAGCAGCCAGAGGCTTGGAAAGAATAGTGTGCAAAGTACTGGTGACAGGAACTCCAAGTAAGCATGGATGGGTGCACTGGACGCCACGATAAAATTGAAATAATATTTGGAAGGGCATTAAACATAATACAATCCATCAATCAATTGATCTGCAACAGAAGAAATTGTTTGTTGGGAGCAGTTTTGACTTTTTCTGCGGTGTTATCAAAAGAGGTCTGCTGGGCTGGATGCGTATCTAACTTGTGACCTAATAGTAGTGGGTTCAATACCCAGCTGAGGCAAACTTTCTTTTCTGGCGATTTTTCGCTTCTCCCCTCTGATACATATGAGAAAAGTAGCCAGTGGCTTTGAAAGAAAGTTGAGTCAATACTGGTTTGAGAAAGCCAGGAAACACATGGGTAGATGCACTGACTGCCATGATATGACCTCAGCTGTTAAAACAGCGTTGAACCCCAATACAAACAAACTATGATTAATGTATTGATATTTTATATTTACAGAGGATACAAAATATCATGAAATTGACACTTCTGATTTCCTGAGACATGTACGACATATGCATGCTGATAGTGATAATGGGTTTGCCGTGGAATTTGACGACATTACGAAGAGTTCAAAGGGTGATGCAAACGGAATGGATATACCTGCCGAGGCGTCTCTTAGACCTGAAAATAAGAACAAGAATAGATATGTTAATATTACTGCATGTGAGTTTGCCACATTTTTATAGTAATATGAGGTTATTTAACATGCTTGGGTACAATACTGAATTCTATTGGATCAGTACACTGCAGAACCAGTCTATATTTTGGATGAGGCCACAGCAAAGTCCTAAATTTGGACTAGTTCTGCAGTGTACGAATCTGAATCTGAGTCTCATCCTAAACTCTTTACCAAACGACAAAATTTTGGACATGTCCAAATTCAAAATATTTGCAGACGACAAACTAAACGTTGCACAAATTAGGCATTTTTTCTTTCAAAGGGTAGAAAACATTGTGGGAAACGGAGAAGATGCTGGTAACCAGTATTTTCTCCTGTTTCCATAATGTTTTCAGAAGCCCTTTTACTTTGGGTCATTCAATCATGGGATTGTTTGGTAAAGGAGAAATCAACTCTGTCTGGTAGATTGAAAGATAATATGGCTTGCAACACGCGAAAAGGGGCAATAGGACATTTGCGTAAAGTGTCGTCTCGGATCAGCCTGCGCGGACTGCGCAGGCTGATCCGAGACGACACTTTATGACTACATTAGATTTTGTACTTCAGTAGACATGCGCAAAACAGAAAATTACATAAAAACGGAAAGTGTCGGCTCGGATAAGCCTGCGCGGACTGGGCAGGGTGATGCGAGATGACACTTTACGCATTTGTCCGAATGTCCCTTTTCGTGTATTGCTGGCCATATGGAGAAGACAGCCTTAAAATTTTTCCAATAAACTTATTAGTTCACTTGAGCACAAAGTGCTCATGGTGAGCTTTTGTGATCGTGCTGTGTCTGGCGTCCGTCGTGCGTCGTCGGTCGTCAACTTTTACCTTGTGTACGCTCTAGAGTCCACATTTTCAGTCCGATACTCATGAAACTTGGTCAGAATGTTTGTCTTGATGAAATCTCGGAAGAGTTCGAAAATGGGTCATGAGGGGAAAAAAACTAGGTTACTAGGTCATATCTTAGAAAAACCTTGTGTACGCTCTAGAGGCCACATTTTCAGCCCAAAACTCTTGAAAGTTGGTCAGAATGTTTGTCTTGATGATATCTCGGTCGAGTTCGAAAGTGGGTCATGTCGGGTCAAAAACTAGGTCACTAGGTCAAATCTTAGAAAAACCTTGTGTACGTTCTAGAGGCCACATTTTCAATCCAAAACTCTTAAAAGTTGATCAGAACGTTTGTCTTGATGATATCTCGTCTGAGTTCGAAAATGGATCATGCTGGGCCAAAAACTAGGTCACTAGGTCAAATCTTAGAAAAACCTTATGCACACTCTACAGGCCACATTTTCAATCCAATGCTCTTGAAAGTTGGTCAGAATGTTTCTCTTTATGATATCTCGGACGAGTTCTAAAATGGGTCATGTCTGGTCAAAAAGTAGGTCACAAGGTCATATCTTAGAAAAACCTTGTGTACGCTCTAGAGGCCACATTTTTGGTCCAAAACTCTCGAAATTTGGTCAGAATGTTTGTCTTGATGATATCTTTGACAAGTTAGAAAATGGGTCATGTCAGGCAATAAACTAGGTCACTGGGTCAAATCTTAAAAAAAACCTTGTGTACACTCTAGAGGTCACATTTTCAGTCCAAATTTCTTGAAAGTTGGTCAGAATATTTTACTTGATGACATCTCAGATGACTTCGAAAATTGGTCAGGTTGGGTCAAAAACAGGTCAGTAGTTCAAATCTTAGAAAAAACCTGTGTATGCTCTATAGGCCACATTTTCTCTCCAATACGTGTGAAAGGTGGTCAGGATCTTTGTTTTGATAATATCTACAATGGGAAAATTGGCTATGGTTGGCTAAAAAGTAGGTCCCGAGAGAAATTCTAGAAAAAGCTTGTGTATATGCTAGAAGCCAAATTTTCAGTCCAATAATTATGAAAGCTTAGTAGATTGTTTGTCATGATATCTCAAAAGAGATTGAAAATGGGTCATGTTTGGTCAAAAGACTCAGGTGAGTGACTTTAGGGCCATCATGGCCCTCTTGTATATAGGTTCATCTTCTCCTTCAATTTTCAAACAATTTGGCTGAAATTTAAATGGAAGCAGTCATACTACAGGAACTGTCATGCTTGCAATTTTATTGTGATAGGCACACTGTTGAAGGAGTTATATATGGCCATTTAAACGTTTTCTTGGTCCAATTAATAGGCAACAATTAGGTGTTGAGTTTCAGTTTGCATATGATTTTATTGAGTTCATAGAACTCAGTGTTGCTGAATAAGTTGAGTCTTATTAAGTTCCTTCTGATTCCCATTTTGGACTGCATAAACCATCAGTTTAATTTCTGAAAAAAGTGTGGAAAATAAGAAAAGAAAAATGGTGCTTTTTAATTTGTGCAGCAAGAAGGTAACACTTTGTATTTCTCATTGTTATTGTTACTGATGAAGTGAAATTAACTCTTTCACTACTGAATAAATAAATTGCATTTTCTCAAAGACTAAAAATACATTTCAGCTGCAAGATCAAGCCACAGTTTGGTCATAATCTAGAATACAGCAGTGGACAGGGTAGATCAAAAGATCAGACTGCATGTTCAGTGCAGTCTGATCTTGATCTACACTGTCCACAAAAGCTTCTAGTGTGGTCTGTGGTATGGAAAGAGTTAATTTAATGTTAAGACTCATTTTTGTCTGTGTCTTAGGGACACAATGAGCTATGGTACTTTCCATCTGAACATGTTTTCATGCACATAATTATAGAAGAGCCATGTTCTGTGAAAAGGGGCTGAATACATTTGCAAATAGTATCGACCCAGGTCAACCTGTGTAGTCTGCACAGTCTGACCTGGGTCGAAACTCTTTGCTATTAATCAATAATCTACATGTCATAGGACTAGTTTACCTCATGATTCAGGTGATTGTTGGACATAATTGTCTAATGACTTGCTTGGTATGATGCATCATAGAAATTGATTTTTATGGATCTATAATTGTATGATGTCTTGCTTGGTACCATGCATCAACGAAATGGATTTTTATGGATCCATAATTATGTGATGACTTTCATGGTACCATGCATCAAGGAAATGCACTAATAGCAGCTTTCCCAGGGCATGACTGAGGTACTTTTATGACATAAACAGAAAGTCAGGGGTCGTAGTGGACAGTTTTTGTTTTCAAAGACTTATTCTCACACTATTACAGATGACCATACCAGAGTCATATTGCAGCAGACACCAGGAAAACCTAAAACATCAGATTACATCAACGCAAACTTTATAGATGTAAGTGGGTCTTATCTTTCTAGAGAAGCAATGTTTTTATACCCCCGCAAAACGAAACGGGGGTATACTGGAATCAGCCTGTCTGTCCATCCGTCCGTGTGTCCGTCTGTGTACAAAATACTAGTAATCTTGTGTCGCAAACTCCTCCTACAGTTTTCCTTCAATTGTATTGAAACTTTGCACATATACTGATTATATATTAAAGGTTTGCAAGATGCAATTTTCAAGTGTCAACTCTTCCTGGTTGAAGAATTATCTCGCCTTGAACTTGACACTTTTTTCTGTCAAAACACTGGTGGGGATATAATCACATTCAGTGACAGCTCTAGTTAGCTCCACTGGCCAAAGGCCAGAGAGCTATTGTCATGGCGTTGTGTCCGTCGTGTGTCCGTCCGTCCATTCGTCCGTGCGTGCGTCCGTAAACTTTTTCTTTAAAAAACTTCTCCTCAGAAACTATTGACTAGATTTTTACCAAATTTCACAGGAATGTTCCTTTGGTGGTCCTCTTTCAAATTCCTTCAAATAATTGTGTTCCATGTAGAATTCTGGTTGCCATGGCAACCAAAGTAAAAAACCTTTAAAAATCTTCTCCTCCCAAACCGCTATTTGGATAGCATTATTATTTTGCAGGAATGTTCCTTAGATACAGGTTTACAGAATTCCTTAAAAAAAAAAAAATCTGTCAAAAAACATGGCTTTTATGGGAGACTCATTTTCCTTTTATGGTATAAAGTAAAATCTTTGAAAAATTTCTTCTCTAAAACTATTCATTGGATTTCATTGTTGTTTTGCAGGTAAGTTCCTATGGTGGTTGTCTACCAAATTGTTTCTTCAGTGAGCTAAAATGCAGGATTGAATGATAATTGTTAAAAACTTCCTTTCGCCATTATAGAAATATCAGGCCTGTGGAGCGATACAGGCGCTCAAGCGCCTCTAGTTTTTTCTTCTTTTCAAAAGTTGTCGAGTCTCTCTATCTTTCAATTACTTTTTACCCGGTCTTCAAATTCATTTTTCTGCCAGTGGCTAACACTGTGATCAAGGCTATAATAACAGATTGTCATCTTCACAATAATTTCCATACTTTTAAATGGTATCAATTAAATGAGCCATCCACTAGCAAAAGGGTGCTTAATGCATCTCCGTGATGAATTTTACCAAGCAAGTCATCCTATAACTATGAATCCATAAAATCCATTTTGTTTAACAATCAACTGAATCATGAGGTAGACTGGCCCTTTTGACATACAGAAAATTGACCAATAGCGAAAAGTTTCGGCTCAGGTCAGCCTGCGTGGACTGCACAGGCTGACCCGGGTCGATACTTTTCGCAAATGCATTAAGCCCCCTTTTCACAGAGCATGGCTCAAATGCATTTTCACCCCTAGGCTGCTAAGCGTGACTAAGTAGCCTTTTGTGGCCAGTGCAGACCAAGATCAGACTGCACTGAACAGTAGCTGCACAGAACAGTATCAGAAAAATACCTCCTATTGGTCCAGGTCAGCCTGTGCGGACTGTGAAGGCTGACCTGGGTCGACACTTTTTGCAGATACGTTAAACCCCCTTTTTACAAAGCATGGCCCAAATTAATGAAAAAAGCACAAAGCCTGAGGTACAACCTTTAAATTTTTTTTTCAGGGATACAAGAAACCCAATGCTTACATTGCAACTCAAGGACCGCTGCCTCAAACATTTGCCGATTTCTGGCAAATGGTATGGGAACAAGGGTCCATTGTTATTGTCATGATTACAAACCTTGTCGAGAGAGGACGCCGAAAATGTGACATGTATTGGCCGGAAGAAGGATCTGAAACATATGGATGTGTCACTGTGAAACATATTAATACCTTTTCAAGGGCACATTATACAGTCAGGATGTTTTCATTGAAAAGTAGCAGGAATAAAAAGGTAAATTTTTTTTTTTTTTAAGTCTTACAAATCTTAGGTATACCCTTAGCAATATTAGGTAGATTTGAGATCACGTAGATCAAGACCAGACAGCAAAAGAATGAGCTGTCTGATCTTGAATCTACACTATAGTATTTTCCTGGGAAAAAAATGGGGGGAGACAGGTTTTTTTTGTACGGAACAGAGAATAGAAGGTGACTGTTTAGCCTTAGTATTGGAACAACAATCAGAAATGCTGAAAAAAAGGATTGCCCTCAAACCCAAGACCATCAAAACTGCAGTAGCCAACACTACCAAGTCAGCTCTGGAGCCAACTAATATTGTGATATTAAAAATTAGTTTATTCTTTGTCATGCAATATGGACAATACAGTTACTAAAAGAATAATAAATACCGGTAGTACATTAAATATGAGCCGTGCTCTGTGAAAAGGGGGCTTAATGCATCTGCGAAAAGTTTCGACCCAGGTCAGCCTGCGCAGTCCGCGCAGGCTGACCTGGACCGAAACTTTTCGCTATTGGTCAATTTTCTGTATGTACAAGGACTAGTCTACCTCATGATTAAGTCGATTTTTAAAAGAAGTGGCTATTATGGATCCATAAGTATTTTATGGCTTGCTTGGTACTATGGATCACGGAGATGCATTAAGCCCCCTTTTGCCAGAGCATGGTTCAATTATATAAAAAAGAATCTTGGTAATTCTTTGTGTTTTAGTCTTTGTGAGGCTTTCCAAAAAATTTGCATAATGAAACGTGGTTTAATGCCCCTTCAATTCATTACCACACGATAAAATTACAGACTTGTCCAAATTGAAAGCAGTGTTACCACTAGCTTGTTATTTTTGAGGGTACACTTACCCCCTGAGCTGAAAATCTGGGGTAAAGATTGCATATTAGAGGGTATCACAATAATGGTTCCCAAATAGTGGTAAAGCAATCCATATTGATGATTTACATCACAGAAAAATTGTTTTACATTTGTGTAAATTTACTGCTGAAAGTCATTAAAAAGGTTGAAAAGGCAGACTGAAGTGACTCTGATCAATCTCAAAGAGGCATTTTGTTGTGTCATGTCATGGGTCTTCATGGTTTTTTTAGCGACCTTTTTTTTTTTTTTTTAAATTCATGTCAGTTAATTTTTGGATAGATTTAGGTTTTTTTTCGTGATTTGACATACATTTATGAATTAGGGTAACATGTAATTTCAAAACCTGTCACTTTACACTAGATAAGTGTAGATTGCAAAATGTTGATTGCTCTACTAACAGTTTTCAGTAATGAATAAAAACATGTGTTGACGGATGCCTGGATTTGTCCTTGATAGAAAATCTGGTGGGAAAGGAGAACAAACATTTTCTCCATTTCCCACAAAGTTTTCAACAGCCATTTCTCTCAGGGCAGTTAAAAATCGGGATTGTGTGGTGAGGGTTAACTGAAGTAGCTCAACATTTAATGAAATAAATTAATGACATGCATAAACATGTTTGTTTTACAGAAGCATGTATCTGAGAGGATTGTTTACCAGTATCATTATACAGAGTGGCCAGATCATGGGGTACCAGACTTTACACTTCCTGTACTCAAATTTGTCCTCAAATCATCCTTTGAAAATCCACCAGGGGCAGGTCCCATAATTATCCATTGCAGGTAAGGATGCTTTTTTTGATGAAACTGCTTTTTGCATATTTGTCTCGATGATATCTTGGAAAAGTTTTGAATTGGAACAGTCACCTCAGTTCCAGAATTAGATCATATCTTAAAAAAACTTTTATGAACAGTAGAGGTCACACTTTTTTGTCTCATGGTCATGAAACTTTGTAAAAATGTTCACCTTGGTAGAATCTCAGATAGACTTGAACATAGGTCACCAAAGAGTAGATCACTGAAGACAAATACATATCCATAAACACCATAATTCAGTTTTTTCATTCATGGCTGTCTTAGAAGTGCAGTTGGTACCTTACAGAGGGGTGGGCTTTGCTATGATTCCCGAGGATTGATGACAGCCATGGCCACAGGAATTCATTCTTCTGTCACGACTGGTTAAAGTTTTGACAATGGGTATGTGGGAAAGCAGGCTTGGTAAGAAGACTGTGCAATTACTGGTTTAAGAAATTCTAGGAAAGCATGGATAGGTCCAATGGCAGATGTTATATAACTGAAATAATGTTGAAAACAGCATTAAGCACCATACATACATACCTAACAGTGTCCCACAATTCCTGAAAGATTACAATTGTAGAAGGGACACTTTACATACAGCTTTTAATCCTTATCAACCTATCCTGGGTTTTCACAACCCTTTGAAAGAAGCCCTCTGAAAACATTGTGGGAAAAGGAGAAAATGCTGCTAACCAGCATTTACTCCTTTTCCAACGATGTTTTCTACCCTTCCCAAAACAAATTTCAAATTTTGAGTCACATTAATTTTGTTGTCTGCAAATACTTCCAATCTGGACTAGTCTAAAATTTTGTTGTTTGGTAAAGAGTTAAGAGTGTATGGTATCCTGATTTTGCTACACAATGGCTTTGGAAAACCTGCCTGAAAAGTTACTTTCTTGTCTTGTGTACCAAATCATTGTATTATTCATGTGAATGCTATTTATCCAGTTATGATTTATTTCTTTTCTCTCTGTTACAGTGCTGGGGTAGGTAGAACTGGTACCTACATTTTAATAGACACAATGATACGACAGATTCGAGACAAAAACACTGTCAACATCCCAGCATTCTTGTTGCACATACGTCAACAGAGGAAGTACCTTGTGCAGACAGAGGTGAGTTGTGAATCCTTTTACCAAGTTATTGTGTCTCAGAGAGAGAGAGAGAGGGAGGGGGAGGGGGAGGGTGAATGGTATGGTGATTGTGTGGTGTATATAAATGAACTGATTATAATGAACTTTAATCCTTTACTGCACAATCCTGACTTTCAACAACCCTGAGAAAGCAGCCTTTTGAAAACTGGAAGAGAAAATGCTGGAAACTTACTTATTATTCAATTTAATAAATCTTCATTTTTACTTCAATAAAACATATAATTTGCAGCATTAACTGTCACTAGGCTGGTATTCTGGTCAACTTCAATGAAAAAAGGCACTCATTAATGTCAACAAAGGTTCCAGTCAATCTTTCCCACATGTCTAGGTAAAATATACCTGACTGTAGCTTAAATTTTAACTGGTGGATATCTCCATGTTTTTTATTAATATGTGAAAATTGCAAAGATTTCTATTTTGCAAACACTTCGGATTATGCATTACACGTTTCATGTTCTGTATTACAGGAGCAGTACATGTTGATACATGATGCTATAGCAGAGTTTATACTGACGAAGGGGGAGACGGAAATCAAAGATATGGATATATCAAAATATGTGTCGGACCTCACCAGGCAAATGAATGGAGAAATTACAGCTTTACAAATACAATATAATGTAAGTGAGCTGTATATACGACGTGAAATGTTTTGTTTTTAGTTTACTCCTTTACCACAAAGTCACAAGTTTTAACGACCTGGATCAGGAAGGCTTTTGAAAACTTTGTGGGAAAAGGAGAAAATGCTGGTAACCAGCATTTTCTCCTTTTCCCACAATGTTTTCTACCCTTTCAAATACAAATCTTATTAGTTTAGCCACATTTCATTTGTTGTCTGAAAATACTTTATATGGTAAAGGGTTAAAATTTGGGTTTTTACCAATGGTTTTAAAGGTGCATTTCACTTATTTAGCAGGTTTAGGGTTGAATTTAGTTTAATGAAGCAGTTATCTTTCAGAGGTAACAAACATAATTTTGAAAGGGTTGAAAATGCTAGTTACCAGCATTTTTCCTTTTCCCATGTTGTTTGAAGGTCCTTTTCCAAGGTTGTGTGATTATTCGGTATAGGGTAAAATATAAAGTTGTGTGCATGAGGAAATATGGTATTCCCTTTACCGCAAGGTCCTGTGTTTCAATCCCCTTGAGAAAGATGGCTTTTAAAAACATAACAGGAAAAGGAAAAGATGCCAATGACTAGCTCTTTCTCCTTTTCTCTCTCTTTTTTTTCCACTCTTCAGAGACATATCTAATTCTTTTTAACAATACTGAATTATCCATCTTCAAATGCCTTCAGTATGTATAAGTTGTACATTCGTCATTTAGTAACATGCTAAAACTATGAATTCCAATGTTACTTAATGCCTGTTGGTGGCCTATAGTAAACAATGCAGGTGTTGTTTGCATTTAAATTTAAATCATACAATTTAAAAGTATGGAAATTATTGTGACGATGACAATCTGTTATTGTATGGTCAGTACAAGTGTTAGTCACTGGCAGAAAAGTGAATTTTAAAACCAGGTTAAAGGTTGCCAGGTCACTTTATCTTTTGTTTAGTTATTACCTGGTTTTAAATTTAATTTTTCTGCCAGCAACTGACACTTGGACTGACCGTACAATAACAGATTCAGATTGTCATCTTCACAATAATTTCCATACTTTTGAATGGTATGATTTAAATCTAAATGCATTTCAACACACGCACTGTTTATGTTAGCCAGCCACTCTTTACCAAACAACAAAATTTTAGCCTTGTCCAAATTGAAAGCATTTGCAGATGACAATTTCATTGTGGCACAAATGGTGCAATTTTTCTTCAATAGGGTAGAAGACATTGTGGGAAAAGGAAAAAATGCTGAGTACCAGCATTTTCTCCTTTTCCTACAATGTTTTCAAAAGCTTTCTTTCACCTGGTTGTTAAAAGTCGGCATTGTGCAGTAAAGGCTTAATGGCTATTCCATTTCAAATTGTCTGTTAACATACTTCAGCTGGTCACGAGTTTTGCCCCAAAGCCAGATGATAAGTTCCACGCATTAAAAGGGGTCAATGTGTGTAAGAACAGATCATTAGAAATGGTTCCCCTGAGTGTTAAAAGAGTCCTCCTCCCCATGAAACCTGGTATAGAAGGGTCAGACTACATCAATGCTACCTACTTACATGTAAGTTGTGTTGTGTGACTGAAGCTTTCGTTCTATAATCCCGTGTTTTAACATCTTGAATGAATAAGGCTTTTGAAAACATTGTGGGAATAGGAGAAAATACTGGATACCGCACTTTTTCCTTTTTCCACAATTTTTTCTACAATAAAAATGACAGAAAAGTTATGCAGTGTGTTGACAGTAAGAAGAAGGTTTTTGAAAACACAGTGGGAAAAAGGAGAAAATGCTGGTGACTAGCATTTTCTCCATTTCCTACAATGTTTTTTATGACTACAATGACAATATTTATCATTTTGAGCTTGACCAAATTTGTAGTATGGAAATGCTTTCAAACTGGACAAGTCGAAAATTTTGTACTGTTGTAAAGAGTTAATCATAGTCATTAGAGTTGTTTATGTGGTCACCAGCAGCCAATTGTACTAAAGCGTGTAAGGCACAACATTTTCATGAGTGTGAACTCAGATACGTTGAAATCTTTATGTTAGCCACCTATAAAAGAATGCCACCTGCCTAGATGAGACAATATGTAACATTCTTTACACAATCATATATATTTTGAACCTTGATAAAAGTACTACATGCTTGAATTGGCTGTTGGCCACTCTTTCCAGCACAAATCACACATTGTTAACCTAACTGAATACGTGTACATCACCCATCAGAAAAAATATGCTCATTGCTTTGTATTAGATTTAAACAACATAGTTTTAAAGTCTGAAATAGCTAACACCATGTCTATAGAGTGAAATATGGATGTTAACCTGTCATTAGCAGCATTAGAATTTAATCTTCTTCAGAAAATAAAATTGTGAACCTGCCCAAATAGAAGGCATTTGTTGACAACATTATTCTTGACTCTATGACGGAATTTGACTTTTATACAGTTAAAAATATTTGTTGGAAAAGGAGGAATTGCTGGTTACCAGCGTTTTTACCTTTTCCAGCAATTTTGTTTTCAAATGTCTTCTTCCTCAGGGTAGTCAAAGTGTAGTTTACATAACCTTTACATTTCCTCAATTCTCTTGTATGGTTAACAGGTAAAGATTAAGCATCAAACAGGTAACAAATGTTCTAAAGCTTTATTTTTATCGTTGAATATACAGGGTTACAATAGAAGTAATGAATTCATAATTACCCAACATCCCTTGGAACATACGTTTGATGATTTCTGGAGAATGGTCTGGGATCAGAATAGCTGTGTTATAGTTCAGCTCTCAGATGTGGATGAAGAAGTGAGTTATATTATATTTCATGTGTCTATTTTTAGGAATGTTATGGGTAAAGAAATGTCGTAATTTAAGCTGGGGGGATTATTTCCCTGTGACAGTGAATATTTTCCACCTGCCGAAAATCTGGAACTACTTTTTTAAGTTTTTAAGTTTTAAAAGTGGCATTCATTGACAAAATAATCAGAGGAAATATAATATATAATTTATTTCATCAGCTTGTGGTTAATATGGGGAAATATTTGCCTCAAAAGGGAAAGGTCCTCAAAAATAACTCGTGCCTTACGGCACTCGTTATTTTCGCATACCTTTCCCTTTTTCGGCAAATATTTCCCCATATTAACCAGAAGCTGATGAAATAAACTCTATTTATTCCTTTTACAAACAATACTGTGTTTAATTGACTTTGAGGAAGCCTTTGAAAACTGTAGGAACATGAGAAAATGCTGGTAACCAATCTGATAACGTCCATCCTTTTCCTTTTTTCCTTGTGCACAAAGCTTTGTATCATGAAGGTTAAGTTTATATTCCATCCAAACAGGTTCATAAATTTAGAGTATCTTTACCGACAGTGAAAAAACATATTTTATTTGATTAACACAGTAGCTCCAGCAGACAGTTTCACGTATGTTTGTACGTTTTACCTTAATTCACATCCATTAGCGGTAAAGTGCAAGAATGTTTTCAAAGTTATTTCTTTCAGCAGGAGGTTATGAGTAAATTAGTGTGAAGATTCAGTTCCTTGTCAGACAAAATGGATTCTATAGATCCATAATTATGTGATAACTTAATTGGTATAATGCATCACAAAAGTGCATCAAACCAAGTTTTGTCAGAGTATGGCTCGAATACCTACCTTATCCATTATGTACTCCTTTTCCCACAATGTTTTCAAAATGCCTCTTCTTCAGGGGCGTTAAAAGGCATCATTGTGTGGTAAAGGGTTAAGTTAATTATCGATCTATAGAATCCATTTTGTCTGACAACGAACTGAATCCTGAGGTAGAGTGTTCCTTGGACATGCAGAAAATTTACAGATAGCCAAAAGTTTAGAGTTGCGCAGGTTGACCTGGGTCAATACTATTTGTAGATGCATTAAACCACTTTTTCACTTAGCATGGCTGAAATGTGTATTTTATTCTACAGGAATTCAAGAGTTTCTGGCCAAATAAGGATGACCCTACTGATATAGGATGTTTTAAACTGACATATAGAGAGGACGATGAGAGGAAGAAATACAACATCAAAGAATTCCTTCTACAATCTACACAGGTTGGTCGGTTATTTGGTATTTAATGCCGTTTTCAACACTATTTCAGTTGTATCGCTTCAGCCAGTGCACCTATGCATGCTTTTCAGGAGTTTCTTTTACCAGTGCTCCACATAATATTCTTTCCAAGTCACTGGCTGCTTTTTCTCATAAACATTGTCGAAACAATCTACACAGCTTGGAATAAAACTTTAGGTCATTATTGGTTAAACAATTAATTGACTAAGGTATTCTCACCTTGATGTGAGCAAAATTACTGCTAGCAGGCTTTGTTACTTAGCACTGTAGGTGCCTGAGAGCAAAATTTTCCCATTGTCTTTTCTTATTCATGGCACACTTTTGGATAGAGTTTTCTGTATGATCGTACTACTAACTGGATGCAGGCATAACACTGAGATATTAACTCTGTACCACACAATCCGGACTTTTAACGACCCTGAGAAAGAATCCTTTTGAAAACATTGTAGGAAAAGGAGAAAATGCTGGTAACCAGCATTTTCTCCTTTTCCCACAATGTTTTCTACCCTTTCCAAAACAATTTTTAATTTTTGAGCCATATTTATTCTGTCATCTGCAAATGCTTTCAATTTAGACTAGTCTATAATTTTGTCGTTTGGTAAAGAGTTAAACATTTCTGTAAGATTATTTGTGTTTTTCAGGTGGTTTATTCATCTAAATTCTTTCAAAACACTGTTTTGGTTGAACTAATTTCCATATACACATAATAGCCTTTGCATAAAGGGAAGTAACTACAAAGTACAATATAGTACATAACATGTAAATATATCTATTGACAGGATGACTATGTGTTGATGACGCGAATTATTTCGCCGAATATGAAGTGGCCAGATTCTTGTCAGCCAGTCCATCAGGTGTTTGACCTGATTGATGAGGTTCAAATGTTACACAAACAAAATGACACGGGAGCCGTTATTGTTGTGGACAGGTATGAAAATTTTTGTGATCTGTAAAATAGTTTATCAAGGATTCAGCCGGTTACTGCCTACAGGCCCAGCAGTAGCCAACAGTAAACACTGCAGGTGTTAAAATGCATTTAAATTGAAATTACAGTAGAATCTTGGTGATTCGAATGCCTATTTTTCGAAACTACCGGATTTTTCGAAGCTTACCGTCAGTCCCGATGTATTTCGCTATTATTTTATGTAAAAATATTACCGATTTTTCAAATTTCAATCATTTGAAAAATTTAATTTTTGGAATAAATCTGTCAGTCCCGATCAAAGAAATTCCCATTAAAATACATCTCAGAGTTTGAAGTTAAAAATTGTCACGCACATTCAAGCATAAACGTCACGTTTCCTTTGAGCAATAAACATCGGTTGTTACACACCTGATTGATTTCACAGGTACATTGTATTTTTGCGTATACAGGTAATTGACACATTGTCAAATCGTTAACTCGCTCGAGTGATATTCCTTAATTGATTAAACGTTGATTGGGCATCATTAAAAAAATAAACATTGATCACGTGATTTTTTCAGAGTATGGACGATCAGTGAAAGTGAAAGTATCATGAACGTGAAATACATTAGATCTGTATTGAGTTAGATTTTGGGGAAACTGAAAGTAGACTATTTTCGGAGAATTCAAGGACAGTGAAAATAAAAGTAGAAAATAAAAATGCATAACAGACCATTTGGCAATCCTCGGGTGATCCATTGATCAAGTCAGAAGTAGTTACGGAATTGGCCGAGTTGTGACGAGTGCATAACAGACGTGACTGTTAAGATGTGGATTGCCTGCAAAGATCTTCAACAGGGTGCTTATTGCATTCTGATGCAGATCATTGCTGGCCACACACATGAGCCATTTCTTTCCTGCTTTTTTATTGGTAAATTATTCCATCAGTATGAGACTAATTATGCCCCCCTTCAACGAAGTGGGGGTATATTGCTTTGCTAATGTCCGTCGGTCGGTCCATCGGTAGACCTTACCTTGTCTGGATGATAACTAGACACAGAATTAACCTAGGTTCGTCAAATTTTGCACAGACATGCGTCTCGGAGTGTAGATGATCCCTATTGATTTTGAGGTCAATTGGTCAAAGGTCAAGGTCACAGTGACCGTCAACATGTTGATATACAGACCAAACCTTGTCCGGATGATAAGTAGACACAGAATTGACCTAGGTTCGTCAAATTTGGCACACACATGCGTTTGGAGTGTAGATGATTCCTATTGATTTTGAGGTCAATCGGTCAAAGGTCAAGGTCACAGTGACCGTCAACATGTTGATATATAGACCAAACCTTGTCCGGATGACAACTAGACACATAATTGACCTAGGTTCGTCAAATTTTGCACAGACATGCGTCTCGGAGTATAGATGATCCCTATTGATTCTGAGGTCAATTGGTCTAAGGTCAAGGTCACAGTGACCGTCAACATGTTGATATATAGACCAAACCTTGTCCGGATGATAACTAGACACAGAATTGACCTAAGTTTGTCAAATTTGGCACAGACATGCGTCTCGGAGTGTAGATGATCCCTATTGATTTTGAGGTCAATCGGTCAAAGGTCAAGGTCACAGTTACCGTCAACATGTTGATATATAGACCAAACCTTGTCCGGATGATAACTAGACACAGAATTGACCTAGGTTCGTCAAATTTGGCACAGATATTCGTCTCGGAGTGCAGATGATCCCTAGCAATTTTGAGATTAATCCATCAAAGGTCAAGGTCACAGTGGCCTTCAACTTAGTGATATATAGACCAAACCTTGTCCAGATGATAACTAGACCCAGAATTGACCTAGGTCCTTCAAATTCAGTACAGATATTCATCTTGGAGTGTAGATGATCCCTATCGATTTTAAGGTTAATCCGTGAAAGGTCAAGGTCACAGTGACCACCAGATGATTCAGGGCCCGCGCTGCCTTTCGCCACTTGAGCCATTTGCTCAAAAAAAATTAAAGTGTCTCAAAAATCATCATGTGGCTCAACTTGTAGCTCCAACATTTTATTCGCGTATTATCGGGGACGTAGTAAGCATCGAAGTTGACTGGGAAAAAGCGGAAGTTGAACGCGCATGCCGAAAAAAAAATCGATAACCCACTCTGTGTATCGGCGACTGTTTACAATCTTGTATGTATACACACGGCGGTGTGTATAATTATGCGAACTGTTGACAGATTATCACGTTTAACAATTGAAGTGGGCTATAAATCAAAAAGATGACATCGATATTTCCCAATCAATTTTTTTGATACCAGTTTATGAACCGTGCCACTTCCTGTATCAATGTGGCAGTAGGGGGGCATGACTGTTTTACAAACAGACATCTTGTTGATATTACATTTCACGCTGTTGTAGGATGTAAATAAAATTAAAAGGTAAGTTCATGTTGTTTTGTTTTCAAGGGTCGTCAAGCATAAGGAGCGAAGAGAAACTTTGCTCATCATTTTTAATGCTGATACAGGAGTCTGTGTACATCGCCTACGGGCAAACTGTGTGTCAAATATCATTATCGAATGGAAACTTGTGAACATTTCCGAAAACTGCTGATTTCAAAAATTCGAAATTTCGATAATTCGAAGAAAATCTGACGGTCCCTATCACTTTGAATTACCGAGATTTGACTGTATACTATTTAATAGCATGGAAATGATTGTGAAGATGACAGTCTGTTATTGTACGGTCGATCCAAGTAGCTGGCAGAGAAATGAATATTAAAACCAGGTAAACAAAAGATAGAGTAACTTGGCCACTTTTGACCAAGTTTTAAAATTTACTTTCTTGCCAGGGACTAACACTTGGACAGACCATACAATAACAGATTGTCATCTACACAGTAATTTCTACACTTTTAAATGGTAAAATAATGTTTTCAGCAGCTCAGGAAAACATCTCAGGATTTTTAAAGAAAAATATTTTTTGGAGTTGTATGGGCATAAAACAATGGACCTTATACAGAAAAGGATAAATTAAAACAGAAAGGAAAGAAAAAAGAATTCTTAAACTAACAGATTTGTTGACAGGACCAAATTGAAAGCATTTTCAGATAACAAATGAAAGGTGGTTCAGCTGACTGGATCTGTCTCTGAAAGATAAAACTTTCTGGGAAAAGGAGAAAATGTTGATTATCAGTATTTTCTTTTTACCACAATGTTTTCCAACCTTTTCAAGACAATTCTCAAATTTGAGGCATATTTAATTTGTTGTCTGCAGTTACTTTATTTGTAAAGTCTAGAATTCTGTCGTTTGGTACATTTTACCCTTGATCACATAACAAAATCATAGACCTTTCCATATCAAAAGCATTAGAAGAAAATAAGGTGACTGTAGCTCATAAGATGGGATTTGCCTTATAAATGGGAAGAAAACATTGTAGGAGAAGGAGAAAATGCTGTTAACCAGCATTTTCTCTTTTTCCCTCAATGTTTTCAAAAATTGTCTACTTCAGAGTCGTTGGAACTTGGGATTGTGTGGTAAATGGTTAAGCTTGTAGTCTATAAACATGTGAAATATTGCAGGTACGGAGGTGTTGAAGCGGCCACATTTTGTGCACTGTGGAGTATCTACGATCAGATGCAGTATGATAAATCTATTAGCATCTATCAATTGGCGAAACTCTACCACTTAAAAAGGGCAGGTGTCATAGGAAATAAGGTAGGTGAAAAACTTCATGATTGATTGATTGTATGGTGTTTAATGCTGTTTTCTACATTATTTCAGTTATATCAAGGCCAGTGTACCTATCCATGCTTTCCTGGAGTCTCTTTTACCGGTACTCTGCACAATATTCTTTCCAAGCCACTGTCTGCTTTCCCACATAACAATTGTCAAAACAATGGTCAGCGGTGGGAGAGGAATGAATCATGTCGCAATGACTATCATCAACCCTTTTCACAGAGCATAGCTCATATGCTTGTTGCTTGACTTGATTTCAGAGGTGTTTGCTTCTCATGGTATGACACCATATGACTGACTGGTCTCATTCTCCTCTTTGAACTCTTCAAAGATTGTAGAAGACCAATTGAAAATTGCTTCTTAAATTTCTCTGGTATAATTTTCTTACCTTTTGGTTGTCAGTGAGATTCGCTCAGGTGGTAGCGCAGGGGATTTGTAATATTGTGATAGTTTGGTAGTGATGTCGTGGTTCCCATTGCTGTTGAACTCTTCAAAGATTTTAGAAGACCAAGTGAAAATTGCTTCTTAAATTTCTCTGGTATAATTTTCTTACCTTTTGGTTGTCAGTGAGATTCGCTCAGGTGGTAGCGCAGGGGATTTGTAATATTGTGATAGTTTGGTAGTGATGTCGTGGTTCCCATTGCTGGCAAACTAAAATTACCTGTAATCTTTTGGATGAGACTTTAAAATGTATGTCCCATGTGACTGTGCTATACATTGAGCACTTTAAAGAACCAAAGGTAACTTAGCATGTGTTTCGTCTCATATCTTGCAATGTCGGCACAACATAGAATATTGAGTCTTCTGGGGATGGCGCCCATACTTTGAATGAATTTTTTTCTCTATTTTCAGGAAAACTATTTGTTTTTATTCCAAGCAGCTGAGAGTTTATCAAAAGAATGGTCAGAAAGAGACAAACAGTCTTCACCCAGTTCTATAAGACTTCATTTAGGCTCTGCAAAGAAAAATGGAACTTTTCCAAGAAGTGCTATAAATAGTAAACCTGAAACAGTTATACCACGCAGTAGTACTATAAATAGTAGTATGGAATCCCCTGTGCCTGGTAATGGGTCTATAAATAGTTCACAGGAAAATACCATACCAAGAAGTCCTACAATAAATAGTAAAACAGAGACAGATGTGTGATTATAGTGCATCAGTCTACCAGAAGAGACAATATGATTTGCTCTTTGTTAAGGAATCCAGGGTTCCTATTCACAAACCATTCTAATGTTCATTTTGCTAGTCTAGCTCTAGATTTAGAATGTAACACAATTTCTGATTGGCTAAACCAAGTGGTTAAGCCAATCAAAGATTCTGTTACTTTCAAATTCCTAAATTTCTTGAGTAAGAATGTTGTAAACCCTTTACCAGATGACAAAACTACAGACTGCTCCAAATGGAAAGCATTTAAAATGGTTTAGAATGGTTTGTGAACAGGGACCCAAATGTACATTAAGTATAATTGTATTTATATAGCTTTTGTGACATACCAGTTTCCTTTTGTGTCAGTGCAAGCCTGATTGGCTCATTATACTGATATACTTCTATACTGATTAGCAGACAAAACAGGATGATCAACAAGAATTCTGGTTAAATACATGACTTTTTACAAAACATTGTGGTAAATGGAGATATTTTTTTTTTTACGTTTCTTTTTGTCACAATGATTTTAAAAATGACCTTGTGCAAAAAAATACTTTCAAGGAGGTAATAGATGAAACTGATGTGACTCTTTTTGCTGCCAGTAACCATTTTAATGGCTTTTGCACAAAACATGCAGTCTGATCTTGGATTTACTCCACGGTTTTCCAATGTTGGACAACTGCTGAAACCGTTTTCAACCACTGTGGAAATCTACGTTTGATTTGGAAAAAAGTCTTATTTGTTTAACTCTTTACTAAGTGACAAAATTTTAGACTGGTCCAAATTAAAAGCATTTGCAGACGGCTAATTAAAGGTGATTCAAATGACAAAATTTGTCCTTGACTGGATAGAAAACATTGTGGAAAAAGGAGAAAATGCTGGTTACCAGCATTTTCTCCTTTTTCCACAATGTTTTCAGATGCCTTCTTCCTCAGTGTCCTTAAAAATCTGGATCATGTGGTAAAGGATTAATAGTTGACAGCGAAAATGTGGAGCCAATTTCTTCCAAAGGATGTGGATCACATTTATCATACTTCTTTGATTACTTGTGATGCCAACCTAACCCTAATTTGTTTCGGCTCATTAATGAGCAAATAGGCAATCCAGCGCAAACAGACCTTCCAAAACCAATGGATTACGACCCCTAACTAATTGGTAAATATTGAGTAACATCGACATTTTCATAAAGGCTATTCAGCCAATCTCGGCAGCTTCCGTCTCTTTATTTGAGAGTTAGGGGCCTTAGACTCACTAACTCATCAGTAAATACCTTGTAATATTGACGTTTTGGTAAGGGCTCTTCGGCCAATCTCGGCAGCTTCCATCTTTTAATGAGAGTTAGGGGCCGTAGACCTTGAACTTTCAAAATGTAATGCTAAGGCTGGTAAGACTGGGCAAATATCAGGCAAAGATACAGAGATCCAAGATTGGATTGCAAATCTTGTACAGTCTGATCTTGATCTATTGTAATTTGAAAAAACATTAACAATTGTTGTAGAAGATATTCAAAAGGATAACTGAAATACTAGTACTGTGTATTATGATTGTACAAACCATTTGAACCATGCTCCGTGAAAATGGGGTTTAGTGCATCTGCTAAAAGTATTGGTCCAGGTTAGCCTGTGGAGTTCATGCAAACTGAACTTGGTTTGAAACTTGTTGCAATTATAAAACTTCTGCATGTCAAAGGTCCATGCTGCCTCCAACCTTTGGTTGTTAGACAAATGGGACTTGGGATATGAACTATGCTCTATGGAAAGGGGGCTTAATGCATTTGTGAAAAGTATTGACCCATGTCAGCCTACGCAGTCAGCTGACATAGGCTGAAACTTTTCGATAACTTTAATTTTTCTGCATTTCAAATTACCATTCTACATCATGATACAGTCGGATATTTGACAAAATGTATTTTATGGATTTATAATTAGGTTATGTGTTTGTATGATGAATAATGGGAATGCATTAAGACCCCTTTTTGCAAGAGCACGGCTCATATATAACAATATTAACAATCTTATGACTTGCTTGGTAGAATACATCGTTGTGATGCATTAAATCTCCATTTGCCAGAGCACAGCTCATTTATTATTTGTGCCATATGTGTTACATTATATTACATTACATTATATTTACAAGACTTGCTTTAGAATGATCGAAGAATATTTTGTTATCTATTTTGCATGTGAGGACCACATTTTCTTATTCTCTGAACATGGCATAAGTCTCCTCTTTTCCACACAGTGCCAACTTTTAACGACCCTGGATAAAAATCCTTTTGAAAACATAGTGGGAAAAGGAGAAATGCTGGTAACCAGCATTTTCTCCTTTTCCCTCAATGTTTTCCGAGCTATCAAAGAAATATTCCTCCATTTCAGCCACATTGAAATTGTCGTATGCAAAAGCTTTCAATTTGGACAAGGCTAAAAGTTTGTGGTCTGGTAAAGGGTTAACTCTTTACCAAACGACAGCTTATTGTTCTCCACCAAATTGAAGACATTTGCAGACGACAAAATAAAATGTAGCCCAAGTGATGATTTCTGTCTTTGATAGGGTAAAATACATTGTGGGAAAAGGAGAAAATGCTGGTTACCAGCATTTTCTCCTTTTCTCACAATGTTTTGAAAAGTTCTCTTCCTCAGGGTTGTTAAAACTCGGGAGTGTGTGGTAAAGGGTCAAGTGTTATGGCTTGCATCCCTCGTATTCTTCAGCAAATGACAAAATTGTGGCCTTGTCAAAATTGAAAGCATTTGCAGGCGACAAATGTAATTCAAAACATGAAATTTGTCTTTCATAGGGTAGAAAGCATTATTGAAAAAAGGAGAAAATGCCAGTAACCGGCATTTTCTCCTTTTCCCGCAATATTTTCTTCTCTTACGCAGCCAAATATCACAATTTCAGCTTTATTTTTTGTTGTTGTTGTTGTCTGCAAATGCTGTCCACCTGGACCAGCTAGATTTTTGTTGTTTGGTAAAGGGTTGATGGATGCAGATGGGATAGATACAGTGTTGGGGTGCTCTGTAATGGCCAAAACTGAAGCATGTATGTCATACTCTGAAAAGGGAGCTTAATGCAAGCTGACATCGGTCGAACATTTTGCCACATGTCCATTTTCTGCAGGTCATAGGAACGTTCTACCTCCTGATTCAGTTGATTGTTACAAAAAAAAGGTTTTTATGGATCCATAATTATGTGATGAATTCCTTGGTATAATGTATCATGGAGACGCATTAAGTCCCCTTTTGCCAGAGCAGGGCTCATTTCTATTGAAATGTTGGATGCCCCAGTCTGTATATGGGCATTGGGTGACCTGATTAGGTGCTTTCGTCATATGTACGAGGCTCATCTTATTTACCAGTTGTTGGGAGTCGCTGGCCGAAACACAAAGTTCATGTCACTACAAATGTTTTTGTCTGTATTTTTGTAAGTCATTATGTTCTTGTCTTTCTCTTTATTCACAGTATTTTGTAGATGTTGTTGTAGAAATCCTGTCCTTGAGCCACAATATATACCTGTCACTTAACTCTTTCCTTCATGACGAATTTTAGACTCTTCCAAATTGAAAGCAAGTGCAGACAATAAATTTGAAATCAGTTCTACTGAGCTGAAGTGCTCTGTTAGAGTAGAAAACTTAGTAGGAAAATGAGAAATTGGTTGCTAAGAAATGGAAATGTCAAAGATCAGATGATATGTTCTATACAGTTTGATCTTGATCTACACTGTCTGCAAAGGCAGTCTGATCTTTATCCATATTGTCTACAACAACAAACCTTTGTTCAGGGCTCTAAAGGTTTAACTCTTTACCACACAATCCTGACTTTAACAACCCTGAAAAAGACAGCTTTTGAAAACATTGTGGGAAAATAAAAAAATGCTGGTAACCAGCATTTCCTTCTTTTCCCACACAAGTTTCAATTTTCAAGTCACATTTATTATGTCGTCTACAAATGCTCTCATTTTGGACTAGTCTAAAATTTTGTCGTTTGGTAAAGAGTCAACTCTAAAACAGACAAAAACTTTTAGGTTTGTCCAAAATGAAAGCATTTGCAGTGGACAAAATAAGTGTGAATCAATAATTGAAGTATATCCTTGTAAGTTAGAAAACATTGTGGGAAAAGGAGAAAATGCTGTTTACCAGAATTTTCTTCATTTCCCACACCGTTTTCAAAGGCCTTTTTCCTTGGGGTTGTTAAAAGTTGGGATTTTGTGATAATGGTTAAACTTCAATAACCTAGGATTTTTTCCATGTTCAATTTAGCCATTTACCGAACGATCCTTAGTTTTAATGACTGAAAGAGGAAAGCTTTTGAAAATGAGCGATTCTCTGTGAAAAAGGGGCTTAATGCATCTGCGAAAAGTCTCGACTCAGGTCAGCCTGCACAGTTCGCGCAGGCTGACCTAAGCCGAAACTTTTTGCTATTGGTCAATTTTCTGTATGTCCAAGGACCAGTCTACCTCATGATGAAGTCGGTTGGTAAAAAAATGGGCTGTTACAGATCCATAAGTATGCGATGGTTTGCTTGGTATGATGGATTACGGAGATGCATTAAGCCCCCTTTTGCCAGAGTATGGCTCAAATATTTTGGAAAAAGAAGAAAATGTGTTTTCCCTGCATTTGTTCAGACTGTGAAGGGTTATTGCTTTTCTAAGCAGGCCAGTGTTTGAAAAGCCTGAGGAATAAGGCTGTTTAAAACAATATGGGAAAAGGAGAAAATACTGATAACCAGCATTTCTTCTTATTCACAAGAGTTTTCAATCCTTTAGAAAAGATGTACCCATAAAAAATTTGAGTTTAAGTTTGGTTGTGTGGTGTCAGTGGTTGTGAGGTAGAGCATCAGCCTTTTAATCATAAAGTCCTGAATTCAATACCTGGGAGCGGGTGTCAACCTTGGGATTTTTCGTAGGCCCGCACATTCAGTGCGAGTACTGGTGTAGTTCCCAGGAAGCAGAATCAAGAGAGATTAGTATGAGTTGTAAGAACTTGTTTCTCAGTCGATGTAAAATAAATATGTTTATACTAAACTAAAATTTTGAGTCACTATAGATTTGTAATCTGCAAAATTCATTACTTTTAATATGGAAGAGTCTAACTTTTTGTCGTCTGGTAAAAAGTTATATATTGTACATAGATAGTGAACTTAATTTATTGATATTACTTGTGGTTGATAAATGTTGTAAATAGGTTGGTAGATAAAAAGGTTGGTAATGTAGCGGGCTGGATCCTAGCATAACTGTGTACATGTTAGTTGATTAACCCGTAGAGCACTAAAGTACAACTTTGGATGCTTCTGCAGATAGTGTCTGATCTTGGACCTACACTGTCCACTTCTTTCTAATATATTTTGTTCAAAGCAACCTTGAAATTGCGGTATTTTGGCTTTTTTTTTTAAATTAAAAAGGGCCATTTCATTATTCCATGATCTATATGGCGGCAAAGTTAACTGTAGTTATGAGGGCTACTTAAACTCTTTCACTACTGAGGAAATAATTGTTTTTTCTCAAAGGCTAAAAATACATTTTTTCCTCTGCAAGATCAAGAGACAATTCGATCATAATCTAGAATATAGCAGTGGACAGTGTAGATCAGAGATCAGAGTGCACAGAATGTGCAGTCTGATCTTGATCTACACTGTCCACAAAAGTTTCTGGTGTCGTCTATGGTATGGAAAGAGTTAATGGTTTAAGACAATACAGACATTCTACTTCAGTGAAAAGACTAAAACATTGCAATATCTAAAATGTTTTGCCAAAGTACACTTATCTGGCATAATTTTGAATGGTATATACATGTAGATTAAGATCATATGTAGGTTCCACATAGTCTGTTCTTGATCTTCACTTTCCACAGTAACGGCTTGAATTGTCCTTAGCATGCACCATATTAAATTCCTGTATTTTTCGCAGCTTTACAACTTTATTTAGCATAATGTGCCAACTAGTTTTTTTGTTTTAAGTCTATTACTCTTGTTCTGTTTGTTTATTTCTTTAATCAAAACCTATGTTTAGTTTTCTTGCATTACCAATTGATACATAGATGTATGTAAATATATGTCTTCAAAACTTTTGTATGTAGTGTTGTATAAAGTATGTTAGGGTCATAATGTATTATACAATAAAGTGAAAATTTTTAGCTGTATGTTATTGTAATATAATGCTCTTTGTTGATATGACATTAATCTAAAAACAACTCTTCTAGTAGCTTTGTATTATACAATAAAGTGAAAATTTTTAGCTGTATGTTATTGTAATATAATGCTCTTTGTTGATATGACATTAATCTAAAAACAACTCTTCTAGTAGCTTTCATTTTATCCATAATTGCCATGTTTACAAGTTTCTTACATGCATTGAGTTACATAAATCAATTAACCTTTGCCAAACAATCTGATGTTTTAACAACATGAAGCATGATGGAATTTGGAAACATTGTGGAAAAAGTAGAACATGCTCGTTACCAGCATTTTCTCTTTTCCTTCCAATGTTTTCAAAAGCCGTCTCTTCCAGGGTCGCTAATGTTATAAGACACTATTTGGTATCAACTCTTCACCACACAATCCAGACTTTTAACGACCCTGAGAAAGAAGCCTTTTGAAAACGTTGTGGGAAAAGGAGAAATTGCTGGTAACTAGTATTTTCTCCTTTTACTACATTGTTTTCTACCCTTCCCAAACCAAATTTTAATTTTTCAGTCACATTTATTTTGTCAGCTGCATATGCTTTCAATTTGGACCAGTCTATAATTTTGACATTTAGTAAAGAGTTAATGTAAATGTTGAATCTGCACTGTCCACCACATTATCAAATATCTTGGCAAGAAATTCATGAAGTTGCTATGTACAGGTATTTTTCATCGCTGAAAAATCTCGATTTATGTAGCAATTTAATCATCTATATTTCTGATGATTTTCCTTGGTTGTTGTAACATGTTTTGTTGTTCAACTTTTTACTCTGTTGGTAGATTTATCATTTGTAATAGCTTCTTTCAAAGTCTTTTCCTTTATTTGGACCACAGAATTTTACACTTGTCCTAATTGAAAGCACTTTACCCTTTACCAAACAATACCGAGTTTTATCAACCCTCAGGAAGAAGCACCTTTTGAAAACATTGTGGGAAAAGGAGAAAATGCTGGTCACCAGGATGAAATTTGTTTTTGAAGGGGTAGAAAATATTTTGAGAAATGGAGGAAATGCTTGTTACCTGCAAGTTCTTCTTTTCCTACAATGTTTTCAAAGACTGTCTCTCTCAGGGTTGTTAAAACTCTGGATCATGTTTTAAAGGGTTTCAGATATTACGTGGTAAATCATCTGCAGCAACACTTTAACCATGAGAAAATTGTTTATGGAAAAAAAAAACACATACTTTTGCCTGTGTCTGAGTCTCAAGTAATTTCTTTGTCAGTTACAAGAACACTTTATAGTTGTTGTTTTGTTTTCTTTATTGTAAAACAAAAATGTTGTATGTTTGTTGTGATTTTAAAATTAGGACAGAAAAGAGCTTTGGAGTATGATGCACCAATTTTGAGTGATATTTTCTTCTTGAAATAAGTGCAGTACACATGGACTTGATCCTTCCAAACATTTATGTTTGCATTAATTATGAATTATTAACATGAATGTTTTATGAACAAGTTATCAAAATTAAAAACAGAGGAATAGATTATAGAAACATGCATTATAGAAACATGCACTATCACAAATTCAAAGGCTGCTTTGCACGACTCACTGATCTTTTGCGGACAGTGTAGTACAAGATCAGACTGCACAGAATGTGCAGTCTGATCTTGGATCTACACTGTCTGATAAGGAGTTATCGTTTCCCAAAAAATAGCAGAATTAGGGTTTTTACTATCCGTTTTGAAAGTTTCATTTCACTTATTTAGCAGGACAAGGGTTAAAACCACTGTGGGTAAAAGGAGAAGAAGCTGGTTACCTGCATTTTCTCAATTTCTCATCATGTTTTCTACCCTTCCATGGGCAATTACATATGAGCCATGCTCTGTGAAAAGAAGGCTTAATGCATCTGCAAAAAGTATCGACTCAGGTCAGCCTGCGCAATCCGCGCAGGCTGACCTGGGCCAAAACTTTTTGCTACTGGTCATTTTTTTTTTTTGTATGTCCAAGGACCAGTCTATCTCACGATTAAGATGGTTGTTAAAAAAAAAGTGGATATTATGGATCCATAAGTATGTGATAGCTTGCTTAGTACCGTGGATCACGGAGATGCATTAAGCCCCCTTTTGCCGGAGCATGGCTCATATATTTTAGTGACATTTAGTTTGAAATTTGCAAGTGCTTTCAATATTGACAGGTCTAAAAATTGTTATGTACAAATGCAGGATTTCGTATCACTCGTTTTTTTTTTGGTCAGGAAAAAATGTTACCAAAAATCAGTGCATAATTTTTGCTTTACAAAAGAAGATACACAGTATTTTCTTCTGTGTATTGAGAATGTCTTAATTCTTTAGTTTTGGGATAAATGTGCATAGTTTGTATAATTTTGTCAGAGTTGTATATGGCTTGGTTGGTTTATACTTTTTATTATGGAATTAAAACCAAATGTACTAACGAACTGTGTATGTTATTATTGCAATTTATTTTTGACCATGCCCAGAGAATCTGTTGATAATCTATAAGGCTTTAAACTTTGGGTTGCTGGTTGAATTTCTAGTTCCATTTTTTTTCTAGGATAAGTGACAGTCATTGCAACAGGGTTCATGCCTCGCTCATTGCTTGTCATTGTTCCTACAATGTTGCTGTGAGAAAACAGCCAGTGGCACAGGAAAAACGTTTTGCACAGTACACATGCACGTAAAAGAAACAATAAGAAAGCATGGATAGGTTCAATGACCACATAACATAACTGAATTAATGTTGAAATTGTTAACATCATATAAACAAACAATATGTCTATTTATTATATTTTGTCAGTGAGTTACTGGGATTTCGCAGTGAATAACACCACTAGTGATGATGAATATGGTATCATCACTAGTGACGATATAGTTTCAGAATGTTCGTCGGAACTACTTTTTTCCCTATATTATCATTCTTGATAATTATTAGATAGGGTAAATTAGGAATATAATAAATGGGATAATCAACTGGTTGTGTAAGATATTAAAAATCTGTCATTCAAATTGGGTTTGATGCGGTTAAAAAACTCGTCCTTCGGACTCGTTTTTTCAGCTGCATCACACCCCATTCTAGTGACAAATTTTTAATATCACACACGACCAGTTGATTATCCTCTATTTAGCACTCTGGTAGATGAATTGTTTTCATGTACTTTTTGGGCGCGTAATGGTTTACAATCAATTGCGCGTCATCAAATTTGCCTTCATCTCACTTGATGAAAAAAGTTCACAAAAGTGAAGTAATGAACTCAATGAAAAAGTATTCATGGCATTGGTGAGATTTTTAGGTCACCAGAGCAAGAAGTCCTCATGGTGAACTTTTCTAGGTCGGTATTCACCGACCATTCTTATGAACAGTCTTGGTCTTGTTCTCCAAGATTTTCTAAATTTGAACGTAACACAACCTCTAATTGTCTACATCAAATGGTTTAGCCAATCAGAAGTTTTGCTACTTTCAAATTTAGAAAATTCTGGGGAATAAGACGAAGAACGTTCTGAGGAATGGTTGGTGAATACGGGCCCTGATCGCCCGTTGTCTATCGTTGTCGGCCGTCGATCGTAGGTCATCACAGTTTGTTAAAACATCTAATGAACCACAAGGCTGATTGCAGCCGAACTTCACAGAAATGTTGCTTGGGTCAAGGTCTTTCAGAGTTGTTTAAAGCATTGGATTGACCGTAGAGAAACATCTGAAATAGGCTTACTGTTTATACGGCGTACCCCTTCAACATTGTCCAAAGACAAGAAATTAGACCTGTCCATTATGCAGCTGTTAGCAGCGACAAATTAACTCTTTACCAGACGACAAAATTTTAGCCCTGTCCAAATTAAAAGCATTTGCAGACGACAATTTCAGTGTGGCTCAAATGGTGCAATTTTTCTTTGATAGGGTAAAAAACATTGTGGGAAAAGGACAACTTGCTGGTTACCAGCATTTTCTCCTTTTCCTACGATGTTTTCAAAATACTTCTTTCCCAGGGTCCTTATAAGTCGGCATTACTGTGGTAAAGGGTTAAACGTGGTTCACATGATAGGATATGTCTTTGGTGGGGTAAAAACATTGTAGGAAAAGGAGAAAATGCTGGTTACCAGCTTTTTATCCGGCTTTTATACAATGTTTTTAAAAGCTCGCTTTCTCCGATTGTATGAAAAATTACAACTATCTTCTATACATCGATTGAGAAACAAGTTCTTATAACTTAAACTAATCTCTCTCGATTCTGCTGGGAACTACACAAGTGCTCGCGCCGAATATGTGGGCCAATGAAAAATCCCTAAGTTTACACCCGCTCCCGGGTATCGAACTCGGGACAGTTAGGTTACGAGGCCGACTCTCTACCTCACAACCACGGACACCACACTGGAAAAGTGAAAATAAAATTTTATCCGAGGTAAGGGTATCAAAGACCAATAAAGTAGAAATATCATAATTGTTTTATGTTCTAATTTACTTAATGGTGATAAGCGCAGACACTGATTTCTCTGAAGACCAATTTTAATTTCAATAAAATCGTGTTACTGAATTATGTAACAATAATTAATTTTTAATCTTTATTTTTCGATCACAACGTTCGGCGAAAAATGGGTGGTAATTTGAATCTATAGAATGACTGAGTAAATATTTTGTTCTGAGGATTGAATAAAATGATCAAAATTCAACGGAAGAATTTTAAATTGTTGCTTCTAATTCGGAAGATTATCATAATGCAACCATTTTATATAGCTCACCCGAGCACTTAGCAGTTATCGAATCGGCACCTTTTAGGTTGGATCATTGTCCGACGTGCTTGTCAACTCTTTCATTACTTCCCACCTCCCCTCGTCCCTTGAATTTTGGGGTCAGTTTCATATATATAAGTTCAGAAATTTGAACTTTTGGCGGACTATTTTCAAAGTTATACCACCGGTGCTAGTCCGGTTCATAACATTGTCACACAAGCTAAATATGCGATAAAAATTAGAATGTTCAAAGATTTTCTTTGCAGTTTCTGTGCAATTTTATCTTTGCCCCCCAGCCCCTTAAAAAAAAAACCCTCATGTTTTCGCCTACGGTGCTTAAAAGGTTTTAGCGGTCTTGAGTTGCAAATTAAAGATAGCAAACTTGAAGTCTTTCTGTCCAAAACCATCCTTTTTTCACACACTCCTGAGTTTAAACGACTCCGATGAAAAAAAAATGTAGGGAAAGGAGTAAATGCTTGAAACCAGCATTTTCTTCTTTTCCTAGATCTACAGTTTTCCAATCTGAAAGGAGAATCCTGTTATTTGAACTAGGTCTACATTTAAGTCGTCTGCATATGCTTTCGATTTAGACATGTCTTAAAATTTGCTGTGTGGTAAATAGTTAAGCCCTTTTGATAGTTGCCATGTAATTTCAACTTCTCGGTTATATTTGTCATATAACTGAAGTGTTTGTTGAATGTCAGAATCTGAAAATTCAGGCGCGCGATTATAGGACCGCCACTTCTCTCTTTACTTTTTCCAATTTCTGCTGGAACGTGTGTTTTCAATTAAAATATGGGCGTGGCGATATTCGACAGCGCCCACTATTCAGAATTTGCAGATGGATGTAAAACATAAACTAAAATCGTAAATATGATATTGGACTAAACATAAACGCAGTGCTATTGTCTGCACGAGCAGTTGCATTTTAACCATGCAGAGGGAGACTGGAGTAGTAGTATTGTACATGTGCTTTTCTATCGGTGTGACAGTAGCCGGGGACATAACAGGTAGTTGACCTTGGTCATGAAGTTCGTGCTGTCTTATCATACATGTACATATGCTTGTAGTATCGTCTGGCAAGAACGACTTGCGAAAACATTGTGGCTAAAGAGAAATAGATCTATTGCAAAAAAGAAAAAAAGTTTCAGGGTTTGCCAATATTTTTCATTGTAGATCTAGATCTAATTGAATTTTGTATCCGAGTAGATCTAGATAAGTTTGCTTTTTGCAAAGAGTGCGTTCTGCTGTGAACTCGCTATTAGTCCACCTGTGAAGGTTTTTGTTTTTGTTTTTGGAGATAAACTTTAAGTGACTCACAGTTTCGTTTGAGTTAGATCTAGTTAAGAAGGATAAAAACGAGTTTGGGTTTCAAAATTAGGATTATTCACGTTTAACCTTTTCTTAAATTACAGTGAGCGTTTTGAGCCCTATGGCCAGCCGAATCGGAGAGAATGAGAAAATTAAAGCATTTTAAAAAATAGACTGACCTTAATTAAAACCCCCTCGTTGATACGGTCATGTGGTCAACAGCCATTAATAGACATCTAGCAAAACCTTGTGGAAGTGTCTTTTTTTTTTCAAACGCCGTTTTGTCTTTCAAGAAATAATTTCTAGTTTATATGAACGAGGTTTTTTTTTTTTTATTAGAAATATACGTGTTTTTAAGATACGGTTTTAAATTACTAAACCTAATTTTTCTGCGATTCTTGCAGACGATAATAATGTCAGTTGACATGACATCATCAGCCTCGATTTCGATAAGATATCACGTGACTTATAAGAAATTTAAGATGGCCGCAAATTCAGTGACCCACAACTTTAGGTGGTTTGACAGTACTAATTGGATGACCTAAGCCGATTCACTTTGCATTTGAAAGCAGATAATGACAACGGCTGCAATTACATGTGTTGCCGAGTAACTCTGACCTGAGAGTATTTTTTTTGTGGTCGAGACTTCTTGTAGATGAAAATGTCATGTGAACTGACGAAGAGCTTGTTTTCTACAGCGTTGCAGCTTGTCATCCAAGCTGATTAATGTTACGCTTATATATACAGTATGACATATAGATCAGACAATAATTTGAGCGCAATAAAAGAAATTGAGTCAATGGTAGGTAGATCTACCGGGCGGTACGAAATTCCCAAATCTTTCCTAGGTCTAACCAAATCTTTCCCAAATCTACCCAAATGTGGTTAGATTTGGGAAAGATTTGGAGCGGTTTGGAAAGACTTGGGAATTTTGAGCAACCCGATCTACCAATTCACACAAGGACAAACTTCATATATCTGAAAGAATACTAAGTGCAGTTTTTTCAAAAATGGCGATGCAATCTCTATAAATTCTACAGATTGCCGAGGCATCAGATGTGAAAATGGTGGGACATTGTCAAAGAACCATGTGAAGCAATGCTACTGTGCATGTACTGAGGAATTCACAGGCATCACATGCAAAACTAGTAAGTAATCTACAGAGAAATAACATTTAAAATGTAACTCCCCCTACACAAGACACACAATCCCGATTTCCAGGTTTCTATTTTTAGAACATTTACATGGTCGGCGTACTCGGTCTTTATTGTTGTGATCAATAATTGCAGACTGGGACTCGTTTGTTTCCAAAAAATATCCATAATTCAGCTGTCCTTTTGTTAACGCAGTCTATGAAAGAGTGTTTTGTCGACGTCAACGTCTTTCGTCTGTAAACTAACATTGGGAATGGCTCAGAAACGCTGTACATTGGTAGCTTTTGGATTTCAGAATTCAGGTTCCCGTACAAAAGTCGGGCCAAATGAAACGACGGTAACTGAGGAGGATAATAGTGCCGCAGATGAAAGCAAGGTTATTCAGAAACCGATATCAAAAAAAAAAAAAACTGTTCCAAAACAAATGGCTGTCCAAGTTCTCGTGGAGAAAGAGGCATTTAAGAAAACGATTTCAACGATTATAACAAGTTAACCCTTTACCAGACGACAAATTTTTAGCTTTGTCCATAACCCTTTACCAGACGACAGATTTTTAGCCTTGTCCAAATTGAAAGCATTTGTAGACGACATTAAATATTACTTAAAACATGAAATTTGTCAATCAAAGGGTAGAAAACATTATGGGAAAAGGAGAAAATGCTGGTTACCAGCATTTTCTCCTTTTCCCAGAATGTTTTCAAAAGCCTTCTCAAAAGATCGTTAAAACTTGGGACTGTGTGGCAAAAGATTAAATGCTCAGAATTTTACTTTTAATATAGGGCTGGAACCTAGTCAGTGGCCAGATGGACATTACGCCATCCCAATGTCAAAATATGGTTGCCCAGAAACAGAGGCCAGTGGGTGGAGGTCAGGGACATTGAGTGTTGTTACCATGGAAACAGATGACATCCGGAAAATCTACAAAGACACGGAATATTCATTCTCTTTAAACCAGAACAAGCAAATACAAGCACTCCACAATGGAAATGAGACCCAAAATACAAATCTGTTAGGACCATTTTGGAAAAATGGGTTTGTACTTCCATTCTGTACAAAGACTAAACATGCATCAAATAAGCCAAAATGGCCTGATGTTGTTGATGTGGTATATCAGAGTGAAGGACTGTGTCCTGTTGGTATGTATGACTAACCCTTGATCTTACTTTATTTTTTATACTTATACAGTCCAAATTTGATAAAAAAAAAGGTATATTTATTACGTAAAAATGAGAACCTGACCTGTGCGTTGTTTTTGTTGTTGTTGTGCAAAAACCTTTGACATTTTATGATACCTCTGTTATTACTGAAGATATTTATTTCAAAGTTGGACAAGTTGTTAACAATCAAAAGGGGTGTCCATACAACAAAGGCAGGTACCCATTTTTGATACAGTTATGTCCCTTTTTGGACTTAGAATTCACACTGAAAACCATGATTGATTGATTGAATGGTGTTTTACGCCGCTTACAACAATATTTCAGTCATATCACTGTGAAAGCTCACATATTCATGTTTCCTGGGTTTTACCAGTACTAGGCTAAGGCTCTGAAGTGTCTTGTCCAAGGACACTCCCAGGAAAAGCCCAGTAGATTAAGTGCAGCTTGAACCTGGGGCCTCCAGGTTACAAGTCCCACACTGAAAACCAAGCAACTGCAGCCAAGCCTTGGCACCTGCATGGGGTGCTCTTGTATTTTACACATACCAGCTGATCATAAAACTTTGTTATAATCTAAGAATAATTCAAACCTCCTCAGGTAGAGTGTAGTAATTTCTTCATCCTTTAACTCTTTACCACACCAATCCAGATTTAATGACCCTGAAAAAGAAGGCTTTTGAGGAATATTGTGGGAAATAGGAGAAAATGCTGGTCATTCAGCAGCATTTTCTCCTTTACCCATAATGTTCTCTATCATGTGAAATACGGAAATCACCATTTCAGCTATATGTGATTTTTCCTCTGCAGATGCTATTTAGACCAGTCCAAAATTTTTTCATATGGTAAGGAGTTGACCATAAATTGTTCATGTTTAATTCATACCTAATCAGGCATTTTTGTTATTAGATTTAGAGTCAAATATGGGCCCCAGAAATTCCCAAAACAGTATACTAACCTGAAAGAGAAGGCTATTCGGAACATAGTGGGAAAAGGAGGAAATGCTTGTTACCGCTTTTGAGAACATTGTGAGAAAAGGATAAAATGCTGGTAACCAGCATTTTTTCCTTTTCCCACAATGTTTCTACCTTATAAAAGACAGAAATCAACATTTGAGCTGCATGCAATTTGTCATCTGCAAATGCTTTGAATTTCGGGGAGTCTAAAATTTTATAATGTGGGAAAGACTTAAGTGTTTCGTTTTTTTTTTTAAATTAAAAACAGGGTTTCAGACTGGAAAGGACTTCTCTATGACCATACCAGATGTAATGGCTATGAATACAGATGGAATATTACCTGACATGAATGTAGACAGGACGGAAAATAATACTGGTACGTTTCTGAAACAAAACTATCAGTTTCTGTAAAATGTCCTTAACTCTTTACCACATAATACAGACTTTTAATGACCCTGAGATAGAAAGCTTTGGAAAACCTTAAGGGAAAAGAAGAAAATGCTGGAAACAAGTATTTTTTCCTTTTTCCACATTTTCCACCTTTCCCAGGAAAAATTTCATTTTTTAAGTCACATTCATTTTATCATCTGCAATTGCATTCATTTTCAACCAGTATTGAAATTTTGTCATTTGGTAAAGAGATTTTACCACGCTATTTTGAGTTTTAATTACCTGTCGGGAAAAGGCTTTCAAAAACATTGTTGGAAAAGGAGAAAGTGCCAGTAACCAGCATTTTCTCCTTTTCTCACTATGTTTTCTACCATATATCAAAGAGCTTCAGTTCATTTGTACCCATTTTCAATTTGTCATTTGCTTATGCTGTCAGTTTGAAAGGATTGAAAATCTGTCATTTGGGAAAAGGTTAAAAGAATCTCATTGTCAATTTTATTACCTGACATGAACATTTAACCCTATACCACACAATCCTGAGTTTTAACGAGCCTGTGAAAGAAGCCTTTTGAAAACATTGTGGGAAAAAGAGAAAATGCTGGTAACCAGTATTTTCTCCTTTTCCCACAATGTTTTCTTCCCTTCCTTAAAATTTCAGTTTTTCAGTCACATTTATTTTGTTGTCTGCAAATGCTCTCAATATGGACTAGTCTAAAATTTTGTCGTTTGGTAAAGAATTAAAGGACAGAAAAAGACAGTAATGGTAGCTTGTGAAAAACTGTTTGCAAAGCGTTCAAAGATAGTTTTTGTATAGTGTAGAATTTAGTCTCACATTTTTGTACATTGAATATTTTTTTTAATTCTCTGTAAACTGTAACTGGGTGTCTTTGAGTCTCTGGGAAAATAGGTCTAAAGATATGGAATCGAGATATATTTTAAAAAAGAAAGATGACCACCAAGTATGTGTCAGGAAATACATGTGTAATATTGATCCAGGTTTACTTTGTCTAAATAATGTAGTTTTCTCCTTTTCCCAAAATGTTTACTACCCTATTATAGAAAAATGCCACCATTTGAGTAAAGTGTACTTTGTAGTTTGCAAAAGCTTTCAACTTGGAAAAATCTAAATTTTGTCGTTTTGTAAAGAGTTAACCCTTTACCACACGACAAAGTTATAGACAGATCCAAATCGGAAGCATTTCCAAAGGACATAGTAAATGTGGCACAAGTAATGGGATTAGTCTGTAAAAGAAAAGAAAACATTGTGAGAAAAGAAGAAAATGCTGGTTACCAGCATATTCTCCTTCTAACACAATGTTTTCAAAAGCTTTCTTTCTCAGGGTTGTTAAAACTCGGAATTGTGTAATAGAGGGTTAAACTATTTTTCTGTACAGTCAATTTATTCAGGGTGTGACATTTATCCCCTAATTTTTATTTTCTGAATTTCGTTGCTGTAGTTTGAAGGATTCATGCAAGAAAGGAAATTGCTCCTTCCATATTTATATCCAGTTGTCTGCTTTTTGCATTAATGCTGCAAATTATGTCTTCCCTTACAGTGCATATTACAATATTCACCTGTGAACGACTAAATAGTTCAAGAGAAGGTAATGGTGATGCATCTTATGACAAGTTTGTTATACCAAAGGTGAGTAAACTAAGCAAATGAGCTTTTGCATATGGCTTGCAACACGTGAAAAGGGGCATGCGGACATTTGTGTAAAGTGTCGTCTCGGATCAGCCTGCGCAGCCAACACAGGCTAATCTGAGACGGCACTTTACGACTACATTAGATTTTGTGCTACAGTAGACTCGCGCAAAACAGAAAATTACATAAAAACGTAAAGTGTCGTTTCGGATTAGCCTGTACGGACTGCGCAGGCTGATCAGAGACGATACTTTACGCAGATGTCCGAATGCCCTTTTTCACATGTTGCAAGCCATATAACATTATATGAGCCTTGCTCTGTGAATTCAAATTGGAAAAAGGGCATAAGTGCCAAATACTTTTAGGGTTACTCACCCTTGTTGTCCAAGTTCCCATGTTGATTGCTACCTTCCAGTTTGAAGTACATGAGGCCATGTTCTGTGAAAATGGGATTAAATGCATCTGCAAAAGTATTTATTTATGTCAGCCAATGTAGTCTGTGCTGGCTGACGTGGGTCAAAACTTTTTGCCAATTGTAAATTTTCTGCATGTTAAAGGACCAGTCTATCTTGTGATTCAGAAAGTTGTTTGGAAAAATGGATTTTATGGATCAAAAATGATACAATGAGGTGTTTGGTATGATGCATCATGGAGATGCATTGTAACCCCTTTTGCCAGAGCATGGATCATCTGATGATGATATGATATATGCACAATACTTTTTCCTCAATTTTTTCTTTTATGTTTGAAATAAATTACAGTAACAGTCATCCTTTAACATCCATATCTCGTAAAACAAAATTTTGGAGACAATTTAGAATATATTCTTGTATAATATGGATAATGTATGTAAATCTTTGATTTGTGAATTAAACTCTTACCATACAACTCCGACTTCTAGTGAACCTGAGGAAGAAGGCTTTTGAAAAAGTTTTGGGAAAAGGAGAAAATGCAGGTAACTAGCATTTCCTCCTTTTCTCACAATGTTTTCTGTCTTCACACAGACAAAGCTTAACATTTGAGCTTTATTTGATCTGTTGTCTTTAAATGCTTTCAATTTTGAAAAAAACAACTCCAGTTTTCTAGTGTGGTAAAGAGTTGCTAAACATGAAAAAAAGTGTGGCTAAAGGAGAAAATTTTCACTAATACTTCTCTTATTTTGCCACAATGTTTTCATAAATGGTCCACTGCAAAATGAAGAAAGGGAGTTTGATTCGCATTTTCAAGGAGAACTAGGATAGATCTTGAGTTTGGGTCCCCCAGAGAACATGGAAGCAAAAAGAGAAATTTAAAGTGTTTCCAAAAGAGATCAAGCTGCAAGACATACAGTATTAACCCATAGGCTGCTAGGTACAACTCAAGGACCTTTTGGGGACAGCATAGACCAAGAGCAGATTGCACAGAATGGGCAGTCTGATCTTGGATCTGCACTATCCGATAAGGAAATATTTTCCCTTAAATAGCAAAAGTTGGGTTTTTAATATCGACTTGAAAGTTTCATTTCACTTATTTTACAGGCTGAGTTTTAGCTTTTTACCAAATGACAAAATTTTAGACTTTTCGAAATTGAAAGCATTTGCAGACAACAAAATAATTAATTAAATGTGACTCGAGAATGAAATACATGTTGGAAAGGGTAGAAAACATTGTGGGAACAGGAGAAAATGTTGGTTACCAGCATTTTCTCCTTTTCCCACAATGTTTTCAAAAGCTGTCTTTTTTAGGGTCATTTAAAGTGGGGATTGTATGGTAAAGAGTTAATCAATTTCAGGGAGATGGAGAATGCAAAAGCATGCAAGATTTGGTTGTTGAATTGGAGAAAATAATTATAGATTTTAATAACACAGAAAGTGATAGAAATGTCTCTCAGGATCTGGAATTTAAAGATAATTCCATCATTCTGGAGTACTGCTTTTACAAGAAAATTTTGCCTCAAGGTAAGTATATAGCTTTTTAGCTCACCTGAGCACAAAGTGCTCAAGGTGAGCTATTGTGATCGCCCTATGTCCGGCGTCCATCCATCAACAATTTCTTTAACCATCTTCTTCTCCTAAACCACTGGGCCAATCATGATGAAACTTGGCAGGGATGTTCCTTGGGTGAAGCTCTACCAAAGTTGTTCAAAGAATTGAATTCCACCCAAAAACCTGGTTGCCATGGCAACAAAAAGGAAAAAAATGCAAAATCTTTGAAAATCTTCTCTGAAACTAGAATGCGTAGAGCTTTGATATTTGGTATGTAGCATCTCCTAGTGGACCTCTATCAAGTTTGTTCATATGATGCCCCTGGGGTCAAAACTGGCCCTGCCCCGGGGGGTCACAAGTTCGAACATAGGAACAAAGAAGGAAAACTTTAAAATTCTTCTTCTTTGAAACTGGAAGGTGCAGAGCTTTGATATTTGGTATGTAGCATCTCCTAGTGGGCCTCTACCAAGTTTGTTCATATGATGGACCTGGGGTCAAACTGGCCCCACCCCGGGGGTCACAAGTTTAAACATAGGAACAAAGAAGGAAAACTTTAAAATTCTTCTTCTCTGAAACTGGTAGGCATAGAGCTTTGATATTTGGTATGTAGCATCTCCTAGTGGACCTCTACCAAGTTTGTTCATTTGATGGCCCTGGGGTCAAAACTAGCCCCGCCCCGAGGGTCACAAATTAGAACAAAGGAACAAAGAAGGAAAACTTTAAAATTCTTCTTCTCAAAAACTTGAAGGTGTAGAGCTTTGATATTTGGTATGTAGCATCTCCCAGAGGACTTCTACCAAGTTTGTTCATATGATGCCCCTGGGGTCAAAACGGGCCCCGCCCAAGGGGTCACAAGTTTGAACATGGGAACAAAAAAGGGAAAACTTTAAAATTCCTCTTCTTTGAAACTGGAAGGCATAGAGCTTTGATATTTGGTATGTAGCATCTCCTAGAGGACCTCTACCAAATTTGTTCATATGATGGACCTGGGGTCAAAACTGGCCCCGCCCCGGGGGTCACAAGTTTGAACATAGGAACAAAGCAGGAAAACTTTAAAATTCTTCTTCTTTTAAACTTGAAAGTGTAGAGCTTTGATATTTGGTATGTAGCATCTCCTAGTGGACCTCTGCCATAATTTGTTTATATGATGGCCCTGGGGTCAAAACGGGCCCCACCCCAGGGGTCACAAGTTTGAACATAGGAACAAAGAAGGAAAACTTTAAAATTCTTCTTCTCTGAAACTGGAAGGCATAGAGCTTTGATATTTGGTATGTAGCATCTCCTAGTGGGCCTCTACCAAGTTTTTTCATATGATTGACCTGGGGTCAAAACTGGGCCCACCCCGAGGATCACAAGTTTGAACATGGGAACAAGAAAGGAAAACTTTAAAATTCTTCTTCTCTAAAACTGGGAGGTGTAGAACTTTGATATTTGTTATGTAGTAATCCTGTTCTAATTTTGTTAGCCAACCTGACCACAACATGTTAAGTGAGTTCAAAATTGGGTCACCTGGGGTCATAAACTAGGTCACAAGATCAAATTAAAGAAATACCTTGTGGGCACTCTGGAGGCCACATTTATGGCTCAAATGACCTGAAATTTTGTCAGACTATTTGTCTTGCTAAAATATCGGATGAGTTTGAAATTGGGTCACCTGGGATCATAAACTAGGTCACTAGGTCAAATTAAACAAATACCTTGTGGGCACTCTAGAGGCCACATTTCTTGCTCAATTGACCTGAAAATTGGTCAGAGTATTTGTCTTGATAAAATCTCACATGAGTCTGAATTTGGGTCAAATGGGGTCATAAGCTAGGTCACTAGGTCAAATTAAGAAATACCTTGTGGGCACTCTAGAGGCCACATTTTTTGCTCAATTGACTTGAAAATTGGTAAGAATGTTTCTCTTGATGAAATCTATGATGAGTATGAATTGGCTCACCTGATGTTATTATCTAGGTCACTAGGTCAAATTAAAGAAATACCTTTGGGCACTCCAGAGGCCACATTTCATGCTCAGTTGACTTGAAAATTGGTCAGAATGTTTCTCTTGATGAAATCTTAAGATGAGTGCAAAATTGGGTCACCTGGGGTCATAATCTAGGTCACTAGGTCAAATTAAAGAAATACCTTGTGGGCACTCTAGAGGCCACATTTATTGCTCAATTGATTTGAAAGTTGGTCACAATGTTTGTCTTGATAAAATCTAAGATGAGTTCAAAATTGGGTCACCTGGGGTCATAATCTAGGACACTAGGTCAAATTAAAGAAATATCTTGTGGACACTCTAGAGGCCGAATTTATTGCTCAATTGACTTCAAAATTGGTCAGAATGTTTGTCTTGATGAAATATCGGATGAGTTTGAAATTGGGTCACCTGGGGTCATAAACTAGGTCACCAGGTCAAATTAAAGAAATACCTTGTGGGCACTCTAGAGGCCACATTTATTGCTCAATGTACTTGAAAACTGTTCAGAATGATTGCCTTGACAAATTTTTGATGAGTTTAAAATTGGGTCACCTTTGGTGATAAAATAGGTCACTAGGTCAACTTAAGAAAATTCCTTGTGGACACGCTAAGGGCCACATTTTTAGTTCAATTGACTTGACAAATGGTCAGAAATTGAATTATTCCTGTGGAGTGAAATTTTGCCTATTGACTCAGGTGAGCGATCCAGGGCCATCATGGCCCTCTTGTATTAAATTAACCCTGTACCATACAATCCTGTGTTTTCACAACCCTGAAGAAGAGGCATTTTAAAAACATAGTGGGAAAAGGAGAAAATGCTGTTTACCAGCATTTTCTCCTTTTCCCCCAATTTTTTCTACCCCGTAACAGAACTTAAGTTCATTTTGACTGCTTTCATACTTGCCTACTACAATTCTTTTCATTTTGGCAGAGTTTAAAAGTTGTTGTTTGGGAAAAGTTTAGCCCTGTTACCAGATTTAGGAAATTCTAGACCTGTCCAAATTGAAAGCATTTGAAGACAAAAATTCAAAATGTGGCGCAAATGTTGGGATTGTCCTTTGAAAGGTAGAATACATTGTGGCCAAAGGAGAAAATACTGGTTACCAGTATTTTCTCCTTTTTCTACATTGTTTCCAAAAGTCTTCATCTTCGGGATTGAATAAACACAGGATTAACACATTATCTTCTGCAGATGACTTGCTGTGTCTTGAAGAAGACAACTGTTTAAAATATTGTGGCTAAAGGAGAAATTACTACTGACAAAAAGTTCATTTTTTTTTTTTTTTTCAAACAACATTTCACGAAACATAGGCTAGTTAAGATCCTCTAGCGCATTCTGTTTTGATTTCAGTGTTTCCAAAAGCAGCTACAGTTTGTCTAGATATTCTAAGGATTGAAAATGATTTTAATTACTGTTATCTTAGTTACTTAATTAGACTTTTATATATGATTTATGATTATAGAAATTAATATAGTGAAAATCCCCAGGGATTTTTTAGATTTGAATTATGTGTTGAGTTTTTCTATTGAAACGTCACATGACCAGTCCTCTCTCTTGTGAATGTAGATTTAGACTTAGTCTTTTGAATCTTATTTTCAATCTAATTTTTACCACAATACTAATTCTAGACAAATATATGGCATTTGTAGACAGCAAATTAAACTTAATGGTAGGATTTATGTTTATAGGGGTTGAAAGCCTGTGGAAAAAGGAGACAATGCTGGTTACTAGCATTATCTTCTTTTCCTACGTTGTTTTCAAAAGGCTTCTTCCACAGAGTCATTAAAACTTTTGATTGTGTGGTAAAGGGTTAATACTTGTATGTTTCAGAGGACAAGGTGAAACAACTGACAGGAGAAATCCCAGAAATTGACATCATGTACCAAATACCTTTCAGTCATGGAAGGAACGGTAAACCAGTCTTTCTTTCCCTTTTTGGTATTTCTGTTTTTGTACCGTCTGTCGTGTATGCATGTATAGTTGGTAATGGGGTGAAGGCAAGGGTTGGCTTGTATTTCAGCTATGCATTTGTTGCGAACTTCAATGTTCGTAAGATACATGGGGGTTCGTCCACCATTGGCCATTGAGCCATTAATTTTGTTGTCTAATAAAAGACTTATTGCCTACTAAGTCTTAATAGCATCAAAATGATGACGTTTAAGAGGGGGGTATGTTACGGGTAATCTCTCCTTCCTTACCGCATAGCTTCTTCCCGTATGAAATCAATACCTAGCAACTATGCTGGGGAGAATTCTGTTTAGCTCATTGGTTCCTGTATTGGTCTTTTAAACCTTGAAAAACGAGGATCTTTACCATACAGGTTCGAATCCTAGCCAGGGTGGTTTGTATTTCAGCTATGCAATTTCATGTTCGGAAGAGTGGTATAGAGTTATCCTTTTTTCTTGATTAATCATCATTGTAAAGTTTTAAATTTGTTCCCAAGTTTTCAGTGTGTATATATGTTACAATTACATGTATAGATATTTCTCAATTATGACTTTGTTTAAATCAGATCAGATAATCTGTACACAAACCCAGAAATGTAAACATTTTTATTCCATAGCAACAGAAACCTTTGTGCGATCCAAACTTCTGTATGGTATCAGAATATTGAAGGCATATCCTGAGATGAAAGGATACTATTATATAGTCACAGATATGTATGGACTTCACTCCTATAGAAGTAACACAGACAGAGGTAAGGGGCGTTTGCAATAATTAAAGCATAGTATTTTCAAACTTAAGTGGCCATTCCTGTTAACGTTTTACCAAACAACTAAGTTGAAAGCATTGCGGAAGACAAAATCGATGTGACTCAAAGTAGAATTTGTTTTTGAAAGGGTAGAAAACATTATGGGGAATTCCAACATTTGAGCTACCTTCAAAGACCCCATGGCGGCCAAAGGTAAACAGTGCTGGTGTTGAAATGCATTTAAATTTACATCATATCATTAAAAAGTATGTAATTTATTTTGAAGATGACAATCTGTCATTTGACAGTCTGTCCAAGTGTTAGTCGCTGGCAGAAAATTGAATCAAACTAGGTAACAAGTTGCCAGCTTGCTCAATTTTTTGTTTACTTTTTACTCGCTTTTAAAATTAATTTTTCTGCCAGTGAATAACTTTTTCCCAGGCCTTTCTCCATTTCAAATTTTCACTGAACTTGCAACCGCAGTCCAGTGCTGGTAGCCACATGCTGTGGCAAAAGCAGAAATTAGTTGTAACAAATTTTTTTATTACATGTACTTTTTTTTCAGACTAGTTCTGAAAAACTTTCGGCAATGCAGAAATTGTAACAAGTAATTTTCTCTCCATTTTCTTGCAGGCAACAAACCACTTTTAAATGTCCTTGAGGTATCCACACCAGCAGACTACCCATGGATTCTGTTCCAGATTCCGTCTCAACATTCTATTGAATCAGTTTTTGTGGCTTTAACTGTTGATTGGGGAGAAAATCCAGGTTTGTTGGAAAGGAATTTTTGTTTTTCATTTTCTGAATGTTTAAGGAATATCAAGAGAAATTGTAATTGAATATTTTTCTAGTTTTGTAAAACCAGAAATATATCCAATTACAGTTTCTCTTGATATTTTAAGAACCATGCATTGAATTAGCTTGTTTTATTTAAGAAGTGGCAATATTTTGCAATTAGATGATAACTGAACCTACATCAAATATTAAATCTGTGGTCTGTTGAAAGGTCTTCTCTTGTACGAGTGTTGTTCCATAAATTTGCGGAATTTGCCTGTAATTCCAATACGGAGTACTGAATTTGAAAACAAAATATATCTAAAGAAAAATTTATCTAAACCTGATACATGTTTAAATTTTCATAGAGATACATAAAACAGATAAAAATACATTTAACTTTAAAGAAGAGTAGTAAGTGACACTTGAAGCACGCCGACGTTTACGCGATGTCGCCTAAACATCAAAAATAAGCGCATGATTTAACTTTTTCTACATAGTCGCCCTCTGTTGTGGTGCACTTTCTATGTCTGTGTATCCACTGATGAAAAGTTACAGTAAACCAATCTTTGCTGAACTGTACGATGATTTCCCAGGCTTTGTTTCACAGTACTTCTGATGATTCAAACGGCTGACCTCTCAGTTAATTTTTCAATTGTTGGAATAGACAGAAATCTATGGTGCCAGGTCCGGACAACAGGGAGAATGTGGGAGCAGTTTAAATCCCAACAATGCAATGTTAAGCTCTGTGTCATGCGTGCGGTGGGCAGGAGCATTATCATAATGCAATATCACATCCTCTGAATCCTGCAGGAGAAAGTTTAAGTCCCAACACAAAACTTTACGACAGAATGTAACTCAACGTCGTCAGCTGACATAATTTTTTTTTCCGGACTCATGACTGCAAATGTCTGCCTTAGGGGTCTCGGTATGTAATTATTTGACAGAATGTTTTCAAATTCACCGGAAATGATGTCGAATAACGTCGGTAACGTCAGTTGCTTTCGCGCCAAAATTACTTGCTGCTTTCACATTTTTATACATTTTCTAAAAATTTAAATGTCAAAATTTTGACTAGCTTCAAGTCGCTGTACCTTGATTGCTAAAGAAACCAAATTCTTTGATATACAATGGAAGAAGACATGACAAAATTTCATTTACTTGATATTATGGTAGGGTATGATCTCTGAAAGTGTGGTGTGAATTGAATGTCAAACAAAGACTTTAGGCAACAATTCCACGAATTTATGGAACAGCCTTTGTACACAGGAAATTACCCATTACTTTTTTCATTGGTTGCATTAACACTGGGTAAACAGTCCTAAGATTTACTTTTGACATGGCTCATGCCCTTATCTGTGAACAATTTGCCTTTGCAGACAGTGTACATCAAGATCAGACTATACAAAGTGTACAGTCTGATCTTGGATCTACATTGTCTGCTATGTTGAGATTTTTTGCCCAAATTACTCCCATCCCCCCTTCAAAAAAAAAAAAACCCAACACTTTTTCGGTCTTTTTTTTTCTTGTCTGGTAATGTTCATTTTTTTTTGGCACTAGATTTAAACCCACTCGATACACCCTGTACTTATTGTTTTTTTTTTCTGACAGAAAATCTAATCTATCCGTCAGAGTTTGTTAACCCTGGAATATCTGTCAGCCAATCAGAAGCTGCGTTTTGGAATCATGGTGCACTATCCCTTGACTTCATATCCTATTTATTCTACAAACGCCACATCAGCACCTTGGACTACTATGATACACCATACATTTATGATCTGCCTACTCCACACTTTATTGTACAACATCAGTTCAAGAGGTAAGAGCTAAGCCCAGGAGAACAGTTGTTAATGTGCAGGAGTTGAGACTAGTGGGGGTTGCTGGTTTCAATCTGCAGCTTGGCCAATTTCTTTCCAAGGATTGATAATAGTCATCAAGACGGGATTGGGTTCTGTTGATTGTTGTTTTGACGATAGTTATGTGGAAAAGCAGTCAGTGACTTGAGAAAGAAAAATGTGTAAAGTACTGCAGAAAAGCATGAATAGGTGCGCTTACTGCCGTGATATAACTGAAATGATGCTCTAGGAAAAGGGGTTTAATGCATCTTCAAACATATCTAAAATTGTCCCAAGCTCCTTAGGGGGAGCTTCTGCCACACAATCCCGAGTTTTGACAAACCTGAGGAAACAGCCATTTGAAAACCTTGTAGGTAAAGGAGAAAATGCTGATAACCAGCATTTTCTCCTTTTCCAGCAAGGTTTTCTTCACTTTCACGGACAATTACCATTATTTCAGCCACATTTAATTTGTCGTCTGCACATGTGTTCAAATTAGATTATTCTAATATTTTACCATTTGGTAAAGACTATTTACCAACGGAAACAAATCTTCATCGAAAACTCACTTGTAAAGTGTGAATCATTAAAATGAATTAAGTTTTTATGAATAAGCACGTACATGTGGAGACATTGCAGTAAAAGGATAAAATACTCACCATGAACTTTTTCTTCTTTTGTCAAATGGACTGCTTTTACCGAAAAAATATGTCAAACTTTTGAATCCTACTTATTTACAGAGCAATTATGGGCCAATACATTATGATACACTTTCCACGGCATATGCTAAGTGAGGATGAGCAACAGAGACTTTTGTCAAGATATTTTAACAGAATGGTTGGGTTCCATGTCCTTGCCCAAGAGAAAGGTGTGTATGCTCTGCAAAGTTTGAATAGGTACAATTCTAGAGTTGTTCTACACAAAGAAGGAATTCCCATTTTTTGCGCAACTCTAAAAGTGTACTAGAGCGATACTAGTACAGTTCTAGAACTGAGCAAGGAAAACCACATAGGTAAGATCTCTGCACTAAAATGGAATCCTTTAGACAAAAAGGTAGGAACCCTTTAGACAAAAGGGTATTTCAAACCGATTTCAGACAGCAAACTTGTAGTATTCTTCTAGTTTAATACATTAGGGCCATACTCTGTTAAAAGGAGGTTTAATGCATCTGGCAAAAAAATCAACTCGGGTCAGCCTGCAAAGTCTGTCCAATTTTGTGTGTCAAAGGAACAGTCTACCTCATGATTTGGTCGATCGTTGGACTAAATGGATTCTATGGATCCATAATTTGTGATAACTTGCTTGCTAAAAGGCATCACGGAGGTGCATTAAACCCCCTTTTGCTAGGGCATGGCTATTTATTATGATCCCTGAAAAATTTTAAATAGAGCATATAGCTGCTGCTTAGTCTGTTCATCTGTCTGTTTGTTTATGTGTCCACTTTCTTGTCACACATTACAGAGCAACCTTTGGTTTTGTCAGTATTCTTGTTTGGTGACTACATAACTGAAATAGATATTGTCATTGCAGAAAGGACAACCAAATCTTGCAGTATCAAGGTTTCCTTTTCAGAATATCTTGTTCAATTCAATGTTTTTTTGACCCAGAGGAAAAAAGCTTTTGAAATTATTAAAGGTGGAGAATCCTTGTAACTAACTGTTTTCCACGCTTCTATTTTTAACGACCCTGAGGTAGAAGGCTTTTGAAAACATTTTGGGGGAAGAAGGAAATGCAGGTAACAATCATTTTCTTCTTTTCTCACAATGTTTTCTACCATTTCATAGAACATTTCATCAGTTGACTTATGATAAATTTGTCTCCTGCAAATGCATTCAGTTTAAATGAATTTGAATTGTCATCATTTGGTAAAAAGGTTAATTATTCTGGGTTTTCCAGAGAGATGTGGACGGACCAGGGTACTCAGAGATTTCCAGTTATCAGCCTCATCAAGTATGAATGGTCAGAGTGCCAACAGCTCAGGTTTATATGATTCTGGCTGGTGCGCTGACCCTTGGGATCCTTCCCCATACCTACAGGTTTGAAAAATAAAGCTTTGTGAAAATGTTTTGCTTAGTCTTACCTAACCATTGACAAGTCTTCATGATCCTAATGAAAAGGCTTTGGAAAAAATTGTGGGAAAAGGTAATGAATTTTAACATTTGAGTGACATTGAGTTTGTCGTGTGCAAATATTTTTAATTCCTGTAAGTGTAAAATGTTGTCATCTGGTAAAAGGTTAACTTAGAATTGAAAAAGTATCTGCAGCTGTATGTTAGCAGGTGCTTTTATTTATTACATGCATTTAAGCCTTACTCTGTGAAAAGGGCTATTAATGCATCTGCAAAAAGTAATGACCCAGGTCAGCCTGCACATTCAGTGCAGGCTGACCTGGGTCAAAACATTTTGCCATTGGTCAGTTTTCTGCTTTTCAATGGACCATTCTACCTAAGGATTCAGCAAGATGTTTGACAAAGTGGATTATGGCTCCATAATTATGTTATGACTTGCTTGGTATGGTATAGTACATCACTGAGATGCATTACACCTCCTTTTTCCAAACCACAACTTATTTATCTAATACTTGAGCTGCCAACTGCTTCTTTTACCCTTTACCAAATGACAAAATTGTAGACCAGTCCAAAATGAAAGCATTTGAGGACGACAAATTAAAGGTGGCCAAAATGATGAAATTTGTACCTGATAGGGCAGAAAACATCGTGGGAAAAGGAGAAAATGCTGGTTACCAGCATTTTCTCCATTTCCCACAGTGTTTTCAAAGGCGTCTCTCAGGGTCGTTAAAAGTCGGGATTGTGTGATAAATGGTTAAGATGTTTGGATACTCCAAAAAAGGAAAAAAAATATACAGCAAGGATGAAATTCAAAGGAAATGCAAAAAGTTTCTTTTTTATATTCTAGCTGTCCTTATAGAAAAAGCTGTACAGTATAATCCTGATGTACATTGTCCACAAAAGCCCTGAAAGTTAACCAAAGCAAGTCAAAGAGTTCTGATTAAAGATTAATTGATTCAAACTTGGACTGAAAGTTACTTTTCAACTATCATCTAATATTTTCTACAACTCACTGTATTTTATAGGTAGATTTCATTTTTCCAACACTGATTTCTGGTATCAAGATTAAAAATTAGGCTGTTGAAGAAAGCACCATTCCGTTAGGTGTCCGAGCCTTTAATCTGATGTATGGAGTTAGTGATGATAAATTTATACCATATGGAAACATGGTAAGGGATTTTTTTAAATTCATGAACACCATTTCATTCTTTTGTCTATAGAGAAGGGAAAAAACAAAGTAGAAATTTTATGTCAAGAAAGAATTTGTAAATATCTCAACTTCTAGGCTGTTTTTGACCAGATTACCTCTAAATAGATTAATATCAGATTGCACCAAACATGCCGTCTGATTGTGATTTACACTACCTGAAAACAAAGGCACTTTATTGGATTTACTCTTGACCACATAATGCTGATTTTAATGACCTTGAGAAAGAAGACTTTTGAAAACATTATAGGAAAAGGAGAAAATGCTGGTAACCAGCATTTTCCCTTTTTCCCACAAAGTTTCCTGCACTATAAAAGATAACTTTCACAATTTCAGCCTTGTTTAATTTGGCATCTGCATAATGATTTGGATTTGTGGTTGGGCGTAAAATTTTGTCGTTTGGTAAAGAGTTAAGTTATTATAGCTATTGTGATCACTCACCATCCGTCGTCTGTCCATCATCCGTCCGTTCACATTTTTTTGTTTACACTCTAGCATCTACAAATATTAACCAAATAGCACCAAACTTGGTCAAAATATATATGATCATAAGATCTTGGATGAGTTCAATTATGGGTCTAATCGGACCAGAACAGCTGGAGTTACTTGCCCTTGTATTAGAAAAATTGCTATATTTGACTTTGTTTACACTCTAGCATCTACAAATATCAACCAATCAGCACCAAACTTGGTCAAAATATATATGACCATAAGATCTCGGTCAAAATATATATGACCGTAAGATCTCGGATGAGTTTGATTATGGGTCTAATCAGACCAGAACGACTGGAGTTATTTGCCCTTGAATTAGAAAAATTGCTATATTTGACTTTGTTTACACTCTAGCATCTTCAATTTTTAACCAATCAGCACCAAACTTGGTCAAAATACATATGACCATAAGATCTCAGATGAATTGGATAATGGGTCTAATCGGACCAGAACAACTAGAGTTATTTGCCCTTGAATTAGAAAAATTGCTATATTTGACTTTGTTTACACTCTAGCATCTACAAATATTTACCAATCAGCACCAAACTTTGTCAAAATATATATGACCATAAGATCACGGTAAGTTCCATTATGGGTCTGATCAGAACAGAACAACTGGAGTTATTTGCCCTTGAATTAGAAAAATTGCTATATTTGACTTTGTTTACACTCTAGCATCTACAATTTTTAACCAATCAGCATCAAACTTAATCAAAATACTTATGACCATAAGATCTTGGATGAGTTTGATTATGGGTCTAATCGGACCAGAACGACTGAGTTATTTGCCCTTGAATTTGAAAGTTCTATAAAATAGTTCTTTGTCTGGAGTATAACTTTGTCATCTCCAGTCCAATTGACTTGAAACTTGGCATTTGTGTTTATTGCAATAATACGGAGTGCAGTGTGAAAGAACCATAACTATACCTCATACTGTATATGAGTTTTTTGCCTTTGATTGTCATTTTTACAGCATTTTCTGCTTGTCTGGAATATAACTTTGTCATCTCTAGCCTGAACATCTTCAAATTTGGTATGCATGATTGTAGAAAAATTACGGAGTGCAGTGCACAAGAACCATAACTCTTCCTAGCACGAATTTTGAGTTATTCCCCCTTTGACCTTCATTTTTATAGCATTTCTTGCTTGTCCAGAGCAAAACTTTGTCATCTTAAGTAGGAATTACTTGAAATATGGTATGCTTATTTGTTGCAATATTTGGAAGTGCAGTGCACAAGAATTGTAACTCTACCTTATGCTGTCTTTTGAGTTATTTCCCTTTGATCGTCATTTTTACAGCATTTAGTGCTTGTCCGGAATATAACTTTGTCATCTCAAGTCAGAACGACTTCAAACTTGGTATGCATGTTTGTTGCAATATTACCGAGTACTGTGCGCAAGAGCAATAACTCTACCTAGTGCAGATTTTGAGTAATTCCACTTTGATCTTCATTTTTACAGTATTTCTTGCTTGTCTGGAACGGAACTTTGAAGTCTCAAGTCAAATTGACTTGAGACTTTGGTAAACATGTTTGTTGCAGTACCTGCCCTTTGCAATTATTATACCTACTCGACAACTGGCAGTGGGACAGGCATATCTTGCGACAATTTGCCGCTCTTGTTTCATTATCATTTGGCCTTGAACCTCAATATTTGATATTTATCTTCATTGTAGACCTTTACTGCTTAGTACTCAGGTGAGTGATATAGGACCATCATGGTCCTCTTGTATTCATAATTAGGATAGTTTTCTTTTAAATTTTGAAGCATTCGAAAAATTAGGCATCTTGATTTAATTTCTACTCGATAAATTAGTTTTTTCTGTAGTAAATGCTTTACCTCCTACAAAAGTCTAACAAAGAATGTTTGTCAGTGCAAAAGTCTCATCACACTCATTGTCATTAGCAACAAGCTGACAATGTAGATTCAAGATCAGACTGCATGTTCTGTGCAGTTTGACCTTCATTAGTACTACTCTAAGCCAATAACTTTACCTTGAAGCATGAAATTGATGAATCCTTCCAATGAAACCCTTTACCACACAATCCCGAGTTTTAAAGACCCTGATGAACAGGACTTTTTAATACACTATGGCAATAGGAGAAAATGCTGGTAATCTCGTCTTTTGAACTATAATGTTTTTGAAATGCCTCTTCCTCAGGTTTGTTACAACACAGGATTGTTTGGTAAAGGGTTATTGTAGTGTCTTTCCATCAATTTGATTCTCTTTACAGCCGTTTGAAATCGATACATCTCAACCCTACAATACAACACACACATTTCTCTTCCAAAGGAGATTTTTTGCAAGATATGTAGGACTGTATCCAGTACCGTTAGCATCAAGAGCCTGTTTGAAGTTTGAACTGCTGGAATGTTCTGATAACAATAATGGTATGTTTTCTTGTTAAACTTCTATCTTTTTAAAAACTATTTCTTGTTTTGTATGTGACCCAGCCTGTATGTAGACGTTATTTGAAGTAATGCAAGCTTTCTTAGCTCTTTACCATGCCATTCTGAGTTTTGACCACTCCAAAGAAAGAAGATTTTTGAAAAAAAAAAAAACATGAGGAAAGGGGAAAATGCTGGTGACCAACATTTTCCCCTTTTCTCACAATGTTTTCTACTCCATCAAAGAGAGAATTCATCATTTGAGTTTTATTTATTTTGCCGTCACAGACTTCACGAAATACTCAAATTTTTCACAGGACAGTGGGTCTGGTAAACTTCAAATTTTTACCAGACCAAACCAAATTTTACCGGACCGAAAATATGACAACATAAAACAACAAAAAGTGATTAATTTTCTGAGATGGTTTTCGGCCTATTTCTCTGTATTGGGCATACAAAATACCGAGCTGGGATCAAATTGTAATGATATGCAACCCAGATTTACGTTAGCCATTCTCGGAATAGAATAATTCCCAGAAGCGGGAAAATAAAAGTGGTCATTCGGATTGTTCATTATGTACATTAGTTTACATAACCGATATATTGCCTATGTATATCCGATATACTGCGATTTTAAAGTTGGGAATTTTCCACGAAGAACTTTCGGTTTTAAAACGGGAAAACTGTTTTTGTTTACTTTTTACGGTATGTCATTTCATATTGAGCATACGGCTAAATTTTGTCGGTCAGTCGGTCCTGTATTCTGGTGCTTATTTATCGGACCGCTATCAGTTTTACCTGACATGACCGGCGGACCGACGGTATTTCGTGAAGTCTGCCATCAATACATGCTTTTAATTTGGTCTAGTCCAAAATTTTGTAATCGGGTAAAGTGCTAATCTTTATACATGTACTGATATTGCTTTACGAGAAATTCCAGTCTAGTATTTGATTGTTTAGTTTTTTGAACTATGCCTGTCTTACTGTCGTTAATATTTCAGGTATTTTGTCAATGGAGTGCTCGAATGTGTCATTGATGGTAAATACATCAACTACATATGTGTCATTGGATCAGCCATTTACATCTGACAATATAACATCATGGAGTGCCTGTCTAGACACTTGTAACACAATGGAACCACAGTGTAGTGTACTGGAGTACCAGGAAAATAGCCAATTATGTGTGGTTTATGGGTACAACAGTACCAGTAATATGGGAACACTTTTAAAGGACAGTTCTTTCAATGCCACACTATCTACTCGTCTTTGTTTAGATGGTAAGCACCATATTAACGGCTAGCTGTATGGTATATTAGTCAAACAGGACAATCTTTTTAACCCTTTACCACACAATGACGACTTTTAATGCCCCTGAGGAAGATGCCTTATGAAAACATTGTGGGAAAAGGAGAAAATGCTGGTAACCAGCATTTTCTCCTTTTCCCACAATGTTTTCTGCCCTGTCAAAGAAAAATTTCATCATTTGAGTCACAATGAAATTGTCGTCTGCAAATGCTTTCAACTTGGATAGGTCTAAAATATTGCCGTGTGGTAAAGGTTTAACACAGTTCTTTCACTTTTTTGTGTTGAGATTGTAAGTACCAATGTAACATGCAATGGCCTGGTCATCCATCCAGGCACTAACCACAGCACACTTGCTTAACTATCACAGAGAGAAATAAACCAAACCGCTTCGCTGTAAAAGCTATCTCAACAGCACAGCAGGTTTGACATGCTAATATATCTAACTTTTCTCTGTGACCTAGGAAGACATTTGTTATGTATGTCATAAAGGTACAACAATACAGGTTTAATTTTTGTCAACATGTACAACTCTTTTTCAAATTCCTGCCTTGCTTCACAAGTTATATATTTGCCAAAACAAGTCTTCCTCCAATTCTTGCATTGTTTCACAGGTTATATTTTTTTTCAACACAACTCTTTTTCCAATTCTTGCCTTGTGTTATAAGCAGAATCTATCTGTATAATGATCAATGAGGTGTAGAGAGTTAACAAACTCTCTACGTCTCATTGATCATTATACAGATAGATAGATGGGGTATCATGTATGATACAGTACTTTGGATGTAATGCTTTGGTTGATATCTCTGGATTGTTCCAGTTTTGTACAATTTATGTTGTTGTTTTTACAATACAAAATATAATAAGCCTCTATTGATAATCAATGACAGCCAAAGAGTACATACACAGTGCCTGAGATAATTTTTTGAGCCAAGGAGTATTTAAGCATCATTTTGCTTATGAAAGGGGTAAATTGAAACCACTTTGCTTAAGAGGCAAATTTTTAAGCAAAAAAATTTTAATGGTAGAGTAAAAACCAAATTTTACTTCAGTTGGGAACTGGAGTATGTTTCAATCACATCATTTTTATTTTATATTATAGTGTCCAGCTAGTAAGATTGATTGAAAAATAACAGTATTATTTTATTCTTTTTATCAGTTATAAGCAGGACACTGTATTAAAGAAAACCTTTTCATGAAGGATATCATTCTTCATCAATGTTTGTACAGTCTTTAGAAGACATTTGTCTGGATCTGTTGGCGCTGCTGAGCCATCAAAATCTTCGAGAATATTGTCAGCACATTTATGCTGCAAAGACAACTTACAAGCTGACGAATTTTCTACAGAGAGGCTATGCCTTTCAATCAAGGATTTCTAAATATCTTGGGTACCATCCGAAGCCCAGTCAGTTTTGATATTGTACCTTGAACATAAATCACATCTCAGACGTATTTTCATTGTGCGATAGAAGAAGCAAGGAGTACATTCCTTGCCATTTTTCAATCGTTTCCTTTCGGACATTTTTGCCCCGATGATTACATTGCAGCATTAACTATATCGTTCACAAGGGCAGAACATATTGCCTGTGCCTTGGGCTCTTTTGCAGGCCTACTTGATTCTCTGTGAGCACGATAAGCCGAACATTAGAATGGCTTATGCTTGCGACGGAAATCGCCGACTCACACTTCCAAAAATTAATAATACGTTATGGATATGTTTTCTAAAGTGATTCTTTATACTGATAATTGGTTAAGACAATTTATTGTCTTGAAAGTCAACGTTATTGAATTATGTGGAAATGATTATTCAATAGGTAGTAGAAGGAAAGTATATAATTTCTTACTGTTTATACTATTTTAATTGTAAGATAAATTATCATTTATGTACATTGTTAAAAATAAAGAAATTGGTGTTGTGCTATATAATTTAAAACTAAGGCAAAAAATTCATCATGCTTTATCAATTTTGACAAATATTTTCGGTGACACTTGGCACTGTTTGGTGAATCCGCGATTTCTGCTGATACATCACAGTTTTGTGTACAGGCTTCTGAGATACGCCGCGCTAACTACATTGATACATTTTAATTTCATGTAACTGTGGAATCCCCAGATATAACCATACCAGGTGAACAACTTCAAAATACAAAGTGTTCCTTGTTCATAAAACGGTTTTGGGGCGAAACGATTCCATACCGCGCCGAACTCCGAAACAAAGTACATGTATAACCAAGTGGCATAGAAGGTTGCAATTCGTTCAGAAAGTGGTATGTAAGCGTTTCAGTGACAATAAAGCAGATCAAAGTCCCGAATTTGGTTGTAGACAAAAAAAATGCATTGAAAATCAGACGAATTGCGTATCCTAGACAGCATTTACGTATTTGATATGCTTCAAAATAAGTTTCGTTGCGTATTTCATATTCCATCTCGCGTATAATAAGCAAAAACGCAGCTTATCTGGCTCTCTGCATACACATAGTTTATTATGTAGGGAGGATGTTTTAACTAGCTTGGGATATCCTTTATGATACAGAGATGGGGATGTTGTTATTTTGCTGAGAAGTGTGGATGATTGCAAGTTATTTCATGCTTTCTGGTAGGTTATCGAGAAATATCAGTGAAATATTTTTCGATATTTCATGGTTATGACCAGTGAAAATACCGATTTTTATATTCTAGTTACCTAGGTAAAATGCATGTGATTCACAACCAGATGGAAATATGACGTTATTTACCTTACATTTCTCGTGCTTGACGTAATACTGTAATGCGTTGCTATGCGAAGGGGTGTACGCCACGGGGAATAACTGAAAACAACTGTGCTGGATTTTGATAAAGTTCCCCCCAGAAAGATTAAAAGCTTGAAATAAATAGACTATTTCTTTCTTTTTTCGGTTAAAGATCGAAATTTATTTCATTGAGTGAACACCATCGGTAATATTTTCACGAGTGGCAAAAAAAAATATCCTCCATATAGTAAGCCAATTTATTTTCTTGTTTTTGCTTTACAAAACAGAATCTGCCACCATGATGATAAATGATGGACAGAAGCAGTACATGCACAAACATGGAGAGGGTGTTCTAACAAGTCTGGGATATCCGATATCATACAGAGGTGGGGATGTTATACTTTGGCTGATCAGTGTTGATGAGCCCATGGTCCTACAAATAATTTTTACAAACATTTCACTCAATGTTTATGAGGTGAGTGTAGAATAGTCCATACAAAGTATTATGTTGTAGTAACTTTCCTGGTGGTTATGTTTGATTTGAGTTGCTTCAGAAAATTGATATGGCGCAAGACTAAAGGTCCTGCGAGATGTCAGTATTTTTTTTATGCAGGGAGAAGAAAGTACTAGCACCAGGAGAGTTATTATTTCGGCCTTTACCAAACATTTCCTGGTTTTCACGACTCTGGCTTTTGAAAACATTGTGGGAAAAGGAGAAAATGCTGGTTACCAGCATTTTCTCCTTTTCCCACAATGTTTTCAAATTCCCCTCCATCAAAGACAGAAATCATCATTTGAGCTGCATTTAAATTGTTGACTTCAAATGATTTCAGTTCGATCTGGTCCAAAATTTTGTCGTGTGGTAAAGGGTTAAATGATGATATTCCTATATATATCCAGTGCTATCAACGACAAAATATTGCAGTTGTTGACATTTTATTTGAAAACTGTAAATGAAATACAACAAAATTAGTACTGGTTAACCCTTTACCACACAATCCCGACTTTTAACGACCCTGTAAGAGAAGACTTTTAAAAACAATGTGAGAAAAGGAGAAAATGCTAATAACCAGCATTGTCTCCTTTTCCCACAATGTTTTCTAACCTTTAAGTAACAAATCATCTAAGCAACTCTTAACCCTTTACCAAACAACAAACGGGTCCAAATTGAAAGCACTTGCAGATGACAAAATAAACATAACTCTAAAATTGAAATTTGTTTCCAGCAGGGTAGAAAACATTGTGGGAAAAGGAGAAAATGCTTGTTACCAGCCAGGGTTTTCCCTCGGCTTTAAAAATTGGGGGTCATTGTGACCCCCTTCCTCATTAGTTGAGGGTCATTTCCTTAACTTAGGGGGGGGGGGGGTCAAAATAAATGGATCTCTTCATCATCAACTTCAAGCACGATGTACAATGCATTTCACTTTTAAACTCCAAGACAGAAAAGTCGGTCAGTCATTTCTGACGGAAAGGTCGATTTCACTTTTTTGACAGACCAAACATTTTTTTTTTGGTAAAGGGTTAATATGTCATCTGCAAATTCTTTGAATTTGGATCAATCTGAGATATTGTTGTGTGGTAAACAGTTAAGTGGGTAGAAACTTTGTATTTAGCTTAATTATTTTTTAAGAAAACAACAGGTTATTGTCTTTGCTCTGGCTGCATCATTGTTGTCGTTGTGCAAAAACTTTGACATATTGTGATACCTCTGGTATAACTGTAATACTTCAGACTTGGAACAGTTGTTAACTATCGCAAGGTGAACCTGACAACAAGGGCAGGCAACAATCAAAATATTTTTGTGTCCCTTTTTGCCCCTTTTCAACTTAGAAATTTCAAAAAAGCTTTGAATTTTATGATATCTCTGTAATTACTGAAGATATGTAGTTCAAACTTGGATAAGTTGTTTAGCATTAAAAGGGGAACCCATACATCAAGGGCAGATAACCATCAAAGTATTTTTGTCATAGTTATACCCCTTCTTCAACGTAGAATTTTCACTGAAAATCAAGCAACCACAGCCAAGCATTGGCAAGAATGGTGGCAGAATATTACAGCGTAACATTTTTACTAACCAAAGGTCAAATCAATATGTACTGGTATGTATTCTGTGTGTGAGAAATGTGGTCATACCTGGATGATGTTTGGGTATTTATTCCATTTGTGGAACTGTATTGACAATTTCTTTTTTCTCTTGTGTGTGATATTTTATCTGTGTTGGTGATGCATGTATTTGAGTTAATTTACAGGTATATTAAATTGCTTTATTTTTGCTTTTAACACCCCTGAGAATTAAACAGAGAAAACCTGTTTGTAATGTTTCATGTTTTGTTACAGGACACTACTCTATGTGAGGACAGGATAAGAATCTCTCCTTTACAGTTTACAAGGTTTCGCATGGAAAATAAAAACTTGATCAAACAAACCATCACTGCTCGTAGTAACGGGGAAGCTGTTGTATACTGGGGAGAGACGTCAGCTGCCTATGTGACCTTTGAGACTTGTGAACTAACGGTTCGGCCAGTACACTTCGGGAAAGGTTTTAGAGCCCTCATTCGGCAAACTGGTACAAGTTTTCTATCACAGAGAATCTTTAGATTTTTGTCAGCATAGCTGAATGCTCTATCTTTTGACCAGCTCCTTTGTATCAAAATATTTGAATGAATAGATATTATTTCATGCTCTCCAGTAGTTTATCGAGAAATAACTGTGAAATATTTTCCAGTATTTCATGGTTATGACCAGTGAAAAATACCAATTTTATCTTCTATCTCTTCATTTGAAGGCCGAAACAGTAAAATGTGCGTTGTACTCAACCAAATGGAAATATGACGTAATTTGCACTACGTTTCTCATGCTTTACATAATATTGTTATGCAGAGGGGGTACGCCACGGGGAACTACCGAAAAGAAATATACTGGATTTCAATGTGAGTCCCCCCAAAAAAGGGGTTAGAAGCATGAAATAAATTTTTTTTTTTTTTCGCCGAAAGATCAAAGTTTATTTCATCTTGTGAACATCATCAGTAATATTTCACTTGTGGCTGCACCACTCGTGAAAATATTACCAATCATATTCAGTCAATGAAATAAATTTCGATCTTCCACCGAAAAAAAGCAAATATCCTTTATGTATTTTGCGATTAATAAAAAAGATGGAAATGTTTCTTCTACAGCCCCTATATGTACTTAACTCCTTACCAAACGACAAATTTTTGGACTGGACCAAATTCAAAGCATCTGCAGACAACAAATTAAATCTTGTTATTATGATGAATTCTGACTTTGGTAGGGTAAAATTATTGTGGGAAAAGGAGAAAATAATGGTTACCAGCATTTTCTCCTATTCTCACAATGTTTTCTATAGGCTACTTTCTCAGGGTCGTTAAAAGTTAGTATTGTGTGGTAAAGGGTTATGGGCAATTTTGTGATAATAGAATACAAGCATTTTGCTGCTACTATTATTTTTTAAGTGATACTCTGTAACCCATTATTGCATGTCTAAATGTATTTTCAGACACACCTTTTTTACTTGTAACTGTTTCTATTCCATCAATGATTTGGATTAACATCTCATCTTGAAAAATATATCTAATTGAAAATTTCACTTTCAAAAATATGCAAAACGATAATGAAAAGGATCAAATGCTAGTGGGGTTACATTTTATCATTATACCCCCGCAAAACGAATGTTTTCGGGGGTATACTGGAATCAGCCTGTCTGTCTATGTGTCCGTCCGTCCGTGTGTCTGTCTGTGTACAAAATACTGTCAAAGTGCTGGCGGGGATATAAAGTCACATTCAGTGACAGCTCTAGTTTCTCCTCATTTGGCCAGTATTTCTTTTTTAAAAAGATATGTCTTGTCTAGCAGATGGCTAAATATAAATGCAAAGGAATGGTTTAAACCCATTGGTTCACAAATACACCATTTCAGCCATGTTTAACCCTTTACCACATGAAGAAATTTTGGACCGGACCAAACTGAAAGCATTTATAGTCAACAATTTAAATGTAGCTTAAATGATGATTTCTGTCTTTGATAGGGTAGAAAATATTGTGGGAAAAGGAGAAAATGCTGGTTACCAGCATTTTCTCCTTTTCCTACAATGTTTCCAAAAGTCTTCCTTCCAAGAGTCATGAAAACCAGGGATTGTTTGGTAAAGGGTTAATTTGTTGTCTGTAAATGAAATGCTTTGGATTTGAAAAGTCCTCATTTTCTTGCTTTATAAAGAGTTTACTGATCCCTCTTTCCCCTCTTTCAGCTGGCTCCTACTGTTATGGTGGGTGGGATATGAAAGCTGATCGTGCCATGGCCTGCACCAAGCCAGAAATGTTTTTTGGTTCCCCAACCTACTTTGATTCAACACAACTTTTGCTGTCAGACCAGGAGCCACAGATTTATTATGTGAACATCTTTGGGGATGTGAAAGGAAACATCAGATATATAGAGCTTATGATTACAGACTTAAATATCCCATGTAAGAAAGGTAAATGTATTCATGATTTCTTTGTAACTCATTACCACACTCAAAAAATGTAGACATGTCCAAATTGAAATCGTTAGCAGACGACAATTTAAAAATGGCTAAAGTGATGGATTTTATTGTTTTTAAAGGATGGAAAATGTTGTGGGAAAAGGAGAAAATGCTGGTAAACAGCATTTTCTTCTTTTCCAACAATGTTTTCAGAAAGCTTCTTCCTTTGGGTGGTTAAAACTGGAGATTGTGTGGTATAGGGTTAACTGTTTACCACACAATCCTGAGTTTTTAAAGACCCTAAAAAAAGAAACCCTTCAAAAATACTGAGGGAAAAGGAGAAAATGCTGGTAACCTGCATTTCCTCCTTTTCCCACAATTTTTTCACTTCGAAGGCAAGTTTCATCATTTGAGCCACATTTCATTTGGGGGCTGCAAATGTTCTCAATTTGGATAAGTCAAACATTTTTTGTGTACATCTGGTAAAGAAATAACTACAGCTGAAGTTGAGCTGTGGATGCTTTGTTGAAATGTACAGGGGTCCTGTGTGGCTGAGTTGTAAAGTGTGGGACTTGTAACCTGGAGCTCCTGGTTTGAGCCCTATCTGCTTGGCTTTTCTCGGGAGTGTCCTTGGGTAAGATACTTCAGAGCCCTAGCATTGTACTGGTGGAACCCAGGAAATACATGAATATGTGAGCTTTCACAGTGATATGACTGAAATAATGTTGAAAGCTGCATATTACACCATTCAATCAATCAGTCAAATAATGTGCAGAGCTAGTGTTAGTTAGATGTTGCTAGTTTGAATCCTTGGTCTGCCATAATACAAGGCTGTCATTGGCAGTCTGACTGGCCCACTTTTTTGAATGAATATGGTATTGGCTGTAACCCATTCTTTTTTCATATTTACTTCTTTGCTTTTTCACATCCAAAAATGGTCTCAAAATGAATTAAATTTGATTCTAGAGATGTCTTGAATTAAAAAGAAAAATTGTCCGAGGGGGTAGCCAGCATTTTCTCCTTTTCCAACAATGTTTTCTGACCTTTCAAAGGCAAATGCAATCATTCAGACCACATTTGATTTACCTATTGAGGCTAATAAAAATGTGCAAATGTTATTATATTTTCAGACTACTTACAGTTGATCATTGATGACTTGGGGGACAGCGTACAGAAACAGTACTGTACTTTTGACAGACCTCCTATGTTATATAAAAGTACCTTGTGGGACCTGAGCATCAAGCTTTTCTACTGGAATTACATGGTTTCCTCAGAATATAAAGACAACAAATGGCATGGGTTTTATGGACATTATAAATTTGTCTACAACAATGAAACTGTGTATAATTGGACGACCTCTGTCACAGGTTTGTTCTTTGATTGGCTGTTAGCCTTTGAGTCAATTTCAATGCTTTTAGCTCGCACCTACAAAGTTTTGATCAGTAAAAGTGAATAAAATGTTTTTTTCATAACTCTTTAAAGTGACAAAAAGAGAAAAAGATTTTTCATTACAAAAAAAAAAAAAGACTTCATTGTCTCATTAGAAAGACTACCAGTAAATTTAGCATGCCAGCCAAAGGCTAGAACCCACTCCCTCAAGTGGCCCAAAACTTGGCAACTTAGCCCTATCACCTGACCTATTCTGGCCAGTCAACTATCAACTGATTGAATATGTGTTTATTTATTGTCTCCACTGGTTGCCCATATGGGCGACACCCCCTGATGGTTGTTAGTTTTGTTACAGAGGATAGTGCAGATACAGGATGAAATCCAACCTAAGTTACACCTGGTTCTTTAATGTGCTGGGTGTATAGTACAGTCATATGGGACCTCAGTTTAAGTCTCATCTGAAAGACTATTAACTCTTTACCACACGGTAAAATTTTAGACTTGTCCAAATTGGAAGCAGTTGCAGACGACAATTGCAGTGTTACTCAAAACATGAAATTTGTCTTTCATAGGGTAGAAAACATTGTGGGAAAAGGAGAAAATGCTGGTTACCAGCATTTTCTCCTTTTCCCACAATGTTTTCAAAAATTCTTTTCCTTGGGGTCGTTAAAAGTTGGGATTGTGTGGTAAACGGTTAATAATTTCAGATGGCCAGCTGTGGGACTCTACTGACCCAAAACCTGACATTTACAAATCCTATGCTCTAACACTTGAGCTTTACGGAAACTACCTATTTCGAGAGCCGCTATACATATCCAGATACTTCTAACACTTTGAACAAGTTGAAATAATTTGCTTATGATAATCTATGCATAGATGGAGGTAAGGGAGAATGTGTGTATGGTATTTCAGTTATATCATGGTGGCAAGTGCACCGATCCATGCTTTTCTGGAGTTTCGTTTTACCAGTAATCTGCACAATATTTTTCCAAGCCACTGGCTGCTTTCCTCCATAACCATCATCAAAGTAATGGTAAGCCATGAGAGAGGAATGGATCCTGTCTCAATGACTATCATCAGTCCTCGGAAAGAAGTTGCTGAGCTGGGGATCGAACCAGCAACCCTGTGTTCTCAAGTGTTGTAAGCATAAAGTGTGAACCCTAACAAAATAATAATGTAAACTTCTGGCACTGGCTACCATAATGGTTTTGTATATTTTTCATTGCCCCTCTACTTACAGAAGCTCCTACACCCTGGGATCCATATGACAAAATTTATCGTACAGGTAAACCTCTATTTTAGTTTTCTCTGATAGAAGATGATTTTTAGCTCTGCGTTTTCAAAGATATATTATCATAGTTTGTCATCATGCAAAGACAGTTTATAGTATCTCTATTACTACTTAAGATATATGCATTGAATTTGGACTAGTTGTTAACTATCAAAAGGTGAACCTATACAACAAGGATAGGTAACCATCGAAATATTTTCAACACTGACATGTATTTTTTTTTCAAAAAGGCAACAGCAGCTGAGTGTTGGTACCCGTATGGGATGCTCTTGATTTGAACCTGTTTTAAAAATTATGCATTACCACTTGCAGATGAATACTTTGGTTTTGTACCAGAAAACATTGTTGCATGAAAGGCAACATTCCCTTTTATCTAAACGTATTTACATGTGCTTATGTAGAAATCATAATTTCTGTTCATGAATTTTTTTTCACAAGGATGTTTTTTTTTAATGCAAAGATGTTTCAAGAAGGATTTAGGTAACCCTTTACCATATAATCCCGACTCTTGACAACCCTGAGGAAGATGCCTTTTGAAAACATTGTGGGAAAAGGAGAAAATGCTGGTAACCAGCATTTTCTCCTATTCTCACAATGTTTTCTACCCTATCAAAAAAATTGCATCATTTGAACAGCATTAAAATTACCATCTGCTAATGCTTTCATTTAGGACAAGTCTACATTTTTGTTGTATGGTAGAGAGTTTATAGTACAAATCAATGTTAACAGAATTTGTTTCTTTGAATGCATAAATTAAAGATATTTACAGCCCCTTGATATCAAATTGGGTTTGATTTGGAGCTCTTGTGACATAAATTATTGTGACAGCATTACCTTTGTGGAGTACCGTTTCTCCTTTTTCTTTGCGTTTAACAGTCATGTATTCTTGATTGAACGAGCAGAGTGAAGCATAAACCAAAATTACATTTTTTATTGCTTGTAACCTACGCAACTTTCCAACAGAGATAATTTTTGGCATGAAGCCGTAAGAATGACAACAGTTTGGTAGATCAAAGACCAACTTGGTTGTAATTGACTGAAAATGGATACTAACATTAGATTGATTTGACCAGATTATGTTGCAAGGAAGCTGACAGTATAGATTTAAGATCAGACTGTACTGTACACCCTGTGTAGTCTGATCCAGATCTTCTCTTTCCACAAAAGAAAACTTAAACCAACTTCAGCTGGACTTAGTTGATTACTGATAAGTTATGATGATGAGTTGATTACTGTAACAGTTAACTTTACAAATCTTTGCATATACACTGTATTTTGTTTTATCAATACAAATCTTTGCATATACACTGTATTTTGTTTTATCAATACAAATCTTTACATATACACTGTATTTTGTTTTATCAATACAAATTTTTACATATACACTCTGTCTTGTTTTATCAATACAAATCTTTACATATACACTCTGTTTTGTTTTATTCAATACAAATCTTTACATAATACACTCTATTTTGTTTCATCAATACAAATCTTTACATATACACTCTATTTTGTTTTATCAATACAAATCTCTACATAATACACTCTAGTTTGTTTCATCAATACAAATCTTTACATATACACTCTATTTTGTTTCATCAATATATACAATAGTAAAGATTTTTTTCATCAATTTAAGTGTGCTCAGACAGATTTCACAGTTGTTACACAATGTTTCCATCCATAACATCATTCCAAAGAACAGATCAGAGTTGGACAAGGGCCCAGGAGTTATGTGTTTCAAACGGACAAAATCTGGCCTCACTAAATACCGAAGAAGAATTCCTCTACGTCAGATTAATGGCAGAAAATTACACAAGAACTGTAGAACGCTATGATTACAGATATTCTTACCTTAGGCTGAATCCCCAATGGACAGATCTACACATAGGTAAGTTTGGCCCTTTCAGTTGCTTTCCATAGAGTATCTGACTTGTGACCTGTTGGTTGTGGGTTTGATACATGGTTGAGGCAAACTTTCTTTACAGCTATTTTTAGCCTCTCTTCTCTGATGCTTGTAGAAAGTAAATAGTGATATGAAAAGACAGCTATGTCAGTCCTGGTGTAAGAAAGCCCAAAATCACATGCATAGGTGCACTGGCACCGATGATATGATATAAGCTGTGAAAAAAACATTAAAATCCAATACAAAACAAATGGTTTTCCAGAACCAGCTGGGGGGGGGGGGGGAAAGAAGAGTATTCCTACAGAAAACTTCAATGTACACTGTCAGATTTGCTCACACATTCCTGATTTTACCACACACTCCGGACTTTTAACAACCCTTAGGAAGAAATCTTTTGAAAACATAACCAGCATTTTCTCCTTTTCAGACAATGTTTTCTGCTGCTTCTAGGGCAAATTCCATCATTTGAGCCATATTCAAATTGTTGCCTGAAAATGCTCTCAATTTGGAAGAGTCTATAATTTGTCATGTACAGCGTAGTTATAAATGACTTTACAAAGATGTTCATTTCAAAATAGTTTTCAAAGAAAATGTTGGGGTGTTGTCATAGCCCTGATGTGTCTACATCGTCTGCATTATCATTGCCTGCATTGTTGTGTGAAAACTTTGAAATTTAAAAGATTGTGACATTTTATGCTACCTCTGTCATTACAGAAGCTTTACCTCTATCTTTGACTAGTTTTTAACTATCAAAAGGGAAACCCATGCAAAAGGGGCATGTAGCCATCAAAATATCTTTGACACAGTTTTGCCTCTTTCTCAACTTAAAATTTATATGAAAAGCAACTACAACGGAATGTTGGTACCTGCATGCGATAGGCTTGTCTTTGCTTGCCTCATTCATTGCAAGGCAAAGATAGTGAACAGTAATGTGAAAAGAATCATCTGACATCCTTGTTTCGTGAAGGGGTAAAGAAATATTAAGAAAATTAAAGTCATCAGTGACTGGAAATTGACACTTTAGTAACTTTAATGCGGGTGGTTGTGATCTGCAAGTCCAACCAAACTTCATACAAGACGAAGAAGAAAAATGTAATGAAAAGATCAGCACTGACTTTCACTTGAAATAAGTCATGCTTTGTAAAAAGGAGGTTTTACGCATCTTTCATGAAGTATCGTTCCAGGTCAGCTTGCGCAAACTGCAGGCTGACCTGTGTCAAAATTGTTTTGCTGTTGGTAAATTTTTTGCATATCCAAGGACTTCTACCTCCTGATTCAGTCTGTTGTTTGCAAAATGGCTTTTATGGATCCATGATAATGTGATGATTTGCTCAGTATAATGTGTCATAGAGGTGTATTAACCCTTTACCAAACAATCCCTGGTTTTTACGACCCTGAGATAGAAGCCTTTTGAAAACATTGTGGGAAAAAGAGAAAATGCTGGTAACCAGCATTTTCTCCTTTTCCCACAATGTTTTCTATCCTACGGGAAACAAATTTCAATTTTTGAGTTACGTTTATTTTGTCGTCTGCAAGTGCTTTCAATTTGGACCAGTCTAAAATTTTGTCGTTTGGTAAAGAGTTAAATCCCATTTTGCTAGAATGTGACTCAAATGTTTAAGCCTCAGCTCATATGTACACACATGAGTACCCCAACACTTAGACAAGCAGATCCCATTTGAATTGATGAAAGGGAGATAATCATGTCAGAACAAACTATTAAACAAATTCAGATAAGGCATGGTTTTTTTTCCCAAGCTTGTAAGAAAAAAACCTAAACATTTGGGTGTGTTACAGGTTTGGTACGGTTTCCAGAAGGACAGTCATTGGTGGATATGTGGCTGGATGGAAATCCACTCATTTTTTCAGCTTGGTAAGATAGCTACTTTTTCTATCAAAGGCTATATTCTATAGCCTATTAATTTCTCAAAGACAATTTGACATACCTACTATTTATGATACATAGAGAAATACAGGGTGTCTGGAAAGTAAGGTAACGGTTTCATATTCCGATAACTTTTATAATTGTTATAATATCACAACAAAACAAATATTAAATTAAAGGCCAAGGATGAAATTTTTTCTTAACCGTAAAAAAAGCGGGAAATATGTGCTGAAGTTGAAATACGATGATGCCATTCTAAATGTTGTTGTTTTCAACATGGCGCGGTTGATGTTCGATCAGATATCCGATATTATAAATTCAAAGTTGGACTACATGTTCTCTGCAGTCTGATCTTAATCTAGTAATGTCTGCAAAATCATATTTTATGTTCTGTGCAATCAGATCTTGATCTATTACTGTCTGTAGAATTGTATTGAGTATTGCATGCTTATCAGTTTAACTCTTCATCAAATGACAAAGTTTAGGACTTTACCAAAGTGAAAGCTTTTGCAGATGACAAATAAATTCTAGCTTAAATGGTGAATCCTATATTTGATAGGGCAGAAAACATTGTGGAAAAAGGAGAAAATGCTGGTCGCCAGCATTTTCTCCTTTTCCCACAATGTTTTCAAAAACCCTTTCTTTAAGGGGGGTTAAAACTCAGGATTGTGTGGTAAAGAGTTAAGGTTTAACCCTTATCCTGATAGATAAGTTAAATTACTGTATACATGGATATATACATGTGTCGAAAAATTACTGATTACGGATAATTTGCGTATTGAAATGTTTCCGAATTCAAGAAAATTGTTTATGTTGGTATACTTGTGGTGATATACGTGAACAGAAAAGTGTACAAATTTTTCAAATTCGCGAAATCGCAAAAATTTCCACATCACTAAAATTTCAACTTATACGGTAAGCTTTCAAGCTGACAGTAAAACCTGAATGATAACTTATTTTCTGAAGAACAATATCTCCTTATCAGACTGTTTAGATCCAAGATCAGACAGCATGTGCAGACTGATCTTGATCTACATTTTCTGCAAAAGGTCAGTGAGTCATGCTTAGCAGCCTAAGGGTTCAGCTTATGGTTATTTCTGTTCACACAGGGCCATTAACCAGCCATCCAATGTAATAGACAATCCGTGTACCAAAATGAGGCTACGATTCTTCAGTCACGATGATAACTGGTACAGTCAACCATGTGATGATGCCGAGGGGAGTGTGGCGGGATATTTTATCTGTGAGAAAAAGATGGATAACACACAAACTTCACAACAACCTTGTAAGTGTAAGAATACAGTAGAACTCATGGGTCGATACTAAGAGCTGAGCCTTGGTAGCACAGTCTATAGTGTTGCTGGTTTAGACTTGCTTCGCTGGTTCAAATCCCCAGCTCAGCTGATAACTTTCTGAGGATTGATGATATTGTCGTTGTGTCAGGATTGATTCTTCTCTCAGTCTTGATCATTGTTTTGACAGTGGTTATGTTGGAAAGCAGCCAGTGACTTCTGAGGAATATTGCATGAAGTACTGGGAAAAAAAATCTAGGAAAGCTTGAATAAGTGTACTGGCCATTACGGTATTGCTGAAATAATGTTGAAATTGGCGTAAGACATCAAACAAAAAACAAGTTGATATCAAAAGTGTCCCACAATTCCAAGGACACTGAAAGTTTTAGGAGGAACATTCAGCAAATTTTGATAAATGATGGCCTTGGGACATAATTAAGCCCTAAAACTTAGTATCAAGCCCCTGAACTACTTTGAAATCTGTTGATAATGACACATGAATGTTTAAAGAATTTTGAAATCTGATAATGTGAACACAAGATAATTTTAAGAATTTAGAAATCTGATATTATTAGAATACAAGAGAATTTTAAGAATTTTGAAATCTGATGATAAGAACACACAGAGGATTTAAAAAGTTTGTATTGTTGTTTCAGATCGTCTTGGAAATTCATTTCCAAGTTCATCAAGTATAAAGTACAAAACTAGTCATTTTCAGTGTGACGGTGGAGAGTACTTGTCTTGGCTGTCTGTATGTAATGGCATTCCAGAATGTGATGACCAATCAGACGAAATACACTGTAACCAAGGTAACTAATAACTTTTGTCCATACTGTTGTCCATACTGTGAAAATATCAGGGTGCATACCTATATGTAGAAATAATTCTAAGTGTATTTGCAGTTCCATTGCGAAATTCAAAGACTTGTCATCTGATATCAGAGACATTCTTTCTTTTCCAATCAAATATTCAAACTTATTTTGAATATTTATCTTTTATTTATCATTGATATTTATCAATAATAGCGACTTTAGGAATGAAATGGATATATCAGACCCGGTTACCCTGATTCATGACCTTTTTGACTAGCTGTTCCCTAAAAAACAATATGATCAATCTGCAATGTTAACAAAATTTATGAAGCTATTGATGTCATTTGCCCTATACTAGACAACCCCATGTTTTAACTACCCCTGAAGAAAGAGACTACAACAAATATCATTTGAAAAGGAGAAAATGCTGATAACAAGCATTTTCTCCTTTCCCATAACGTATTCTACCTTTTTTTTTTATCATTTCAGCCACATTTTATTTGCCTGCAAAATGCTTTCATGTTAGACATGTTTACAGTGTTTTCTCCAACGTGTCTTTTTGCCACCTTTAAAATGTAAAATTACAAAATGCACACTAGAATGAGCAGTCTGGGCCTTCGCATCATTGATAATATTTTTACGAGTGGCACAGCCACAAATGAAAAAATTATGGATGATGTTCACCACATAAAATGAATTTTGACCTTTCACTGGAAAAATGAGATATTCTATTTATTTCATGCTTCCAAGCCCTTTTTTAAATTGAAGAGTTACGGAAATATTTATGGTAAATTTCACTGGATGTAACCATGAATTATAAAACCTTATAATCCAACATCATTTCACAACAAACCACTGAAAAGCATGACATAAAATAAGTTATTGAAGTGTTTTATTAGACCCATTATTTTGACAACAATTCTTCATTTCAGAGTCAGAGGTTGAACTTTTTGAATGCAGTAACCATCAAAAGGTTGCACAAGATGTTGTTTGTGATGGTGAATTTGACTGTATAGATGGGACAGATGAATCAGGCTGTGGTTTGTTGTCATTTTGTGTTATTGATAAAAGTGGCAATAACAATCTGCAGATGACAGTTATCTTCTATCAGCAGACGCTTCAGAAAACATTGTGAGAAAATGAGAATTTTCTTCTACCCAACAACTTTTTATCTTACACCAATGCCGGAGGGATATAGATTTTGCATTATTCGTTCGTCAGTCCATTCATCTGTCTGTACATCCATTTGGACTGATATCTTCTACAAGACTTGACGAAAATTGATGAAACGTCATATGTGTTTTCCTTATGATACTAGTCTGCCTTCATTTTCTTTTTTTTATGTCGTGTAATAGAAAAGGGGGCTTAATGTATAATTTGATTATGGACCAACAACAAAAAGGCCATGTGAACATGCAAAACACAATACCTCATCTCTCTCTTTCAAAAAAGGTCTTTTTTAGCGGGGGATATCATTTCAGTGAAATAACTTGTTTTTTCATAAACTTTCCCTCCTAAGGATCTTTTAACCATTGGATTCTTTGTTGACAGGTCAAGAAACAAATAAAACCCACTATAAACCCACACTGAGGACAAAAGTAGTGACTTGACCAGGACTCAAACCTTGGACCCCTCTCTTGTTGTGCAAGTACTCAACCAATCAGCTATTAGACACAATCATGCCTCTCTATTGGCTTGGTAGATTGCTGTCGAAAGCACTGTCATTTAAAAATAGAAAAATACTCAGGGAACCTATGGATAGGTGCACTAGCTGCCATAATTTTTCCGAAGTAGGGTTGAAAAATTGAGTCACACCACAAACAAACAAAAAAACCAACCAAACAAAATAATTTTGACATTTTAGCTCCACTTATGTCATGGCCAGATATGTGTCGTGCTTCTGTAGGTGCTTGCATGGGTGTGTTTACTTTTGTTTTGATTACAGCTTCATGTCACTCTAGAGTCCTACATTGTAAAGGTTTGACAAAAAACTGTGTTCCACGGGCTTTAACATGTGACAAGTATATGGAATGTAGAGATGGGGCAGATGAAAGCGGTTGCAGCCAATTCCCGATTGAATCATGTGATGATTGGTGGGGCCTGGGAGTGAGAGACAATGCTAATGTTGAGATTGGTATTCCACAGCTTTCTTTATAAGAATACTATTCAAAATTTGCAAGGGGTCACCATGTTTCCCTCCATCCCCTTCAATTTCAGAAAATCTGTTTTTATATAAATAACTAGTCAATATATTTCAAATACGCTATGTTTTGGATACTTGAATATTTCATTGTAACACTGATAAAACCGACAGACTGTTGGAAAAGCATGTTTTTTCAATGCGAATTCGAAATGTAACTTTTTAGCTCACCTGAGCACGAAGTGCTCAAGGTGAGCTTTTGTGATCGCCCACTTTCGTGCGTCATGCGTCGTCCGTCGTCCACAATTTCTTTAAACATCTCCTAAACCACTGGGCCAATCTTGATGAAACTTGGCAGGGATGTTCCTTGCGTGAAGCTCTACCAAAGTTGTTCAAGAGATTGAATTCCACCCATAACTCTGGTTGCCATGGCAACCAAAAGGAAAAAAATAGCAAAATCTTTGAAAATCTTCTCCTCTGAAACTAGAAGGTGTAGAGCTTTGATATTTGGTATGTAGCATCTCCTAGTGGACCTCTACCAAGTTTTTTCATATGATGCCCCTGGGGTCAAAACTGGCCCCGCCCCGGGGGTCACAAGTTCGAACATAGGAACAAAGAAGGAAAACTTTAAAATTCTTCTTCTCTGAAACTGGAAGGCAAAGAGCTTTGATATGTGGTATGTAGCATCTGCTAGTGGACCTCTACCAAGTTTGTACATATGATGCCCCTGGGGTCAAAATTGGCCCCACCCCGGGGGTCACAAGTTTGAACATAGGAACAAAAAAGGAAAAACTTTAAAATTCTTCTTCTTTGAAACTGGAAGGCCCAGAGCTTTGATATTTGGTATGTAGCATCTCCTAGTGGGCCTCTACCAAGTTTGTTCATACGATGCCTCTGGGGTCAAAACTGGCCCCACCCCGGGGGTCACAAGTTTAAACATAGGAACAAAGAAGGAAAACTTTAAAATTCTTCTTCTCTAAAACTGGTAGGCATAGAGCTTTGATATTTGGTATTTAGCATCTCCTAGTGGACCTCTACCAAGTTTGTTCATACGCTGCCCCTGGGGTCAAAACTGGCCCCGCCCCGGGGGTCACAAGTTAGAACAAAGGAACAAAGAAGGAAAATTTTAAAATTCTTCTTCTCTAAAACTGGAAGGTGTAGAGCTTTGATATTTGGTATGTAGCATCTCCCAGTGGACCTCTACCAAGATTGTTCATATGATGCCCCTGGGGTGTAAACTGGCCCCGCCCCAGGGGTCACAAGTTTGAAAAAGGGAAAACTTTAAAATTCTTCTTCTGTGAAACTGGAAGGCTTGGAGCTTTGATGTTTGGCATGTAGTGAACCTGTTCTAAGTTTGTTAGCCCACCTGAGCACAACATGTTCAGTGAATTCAAAATTGGGTCACCTGGGGTCATAATCTAGGTCACTAGGTCAAATTAAAGAAATACCTTAAGGGCACTCTAGAGGCCACATTTCTTGCCCAATTGACTTGAAAATTTGTCAGAATGTTTGTCTTAATGAAATCTCAGATGAGTTTGGATTTGGGTGACCCGGGATCATAAACTAGGTCACTAGGTCAAATTAAAGAAATACCTTTAGGGCACTCTAGAGGCCACATTTTTTGCTCAATCAACTTGAAAATTGGTCAGAATGTTTCTCTTGATAAAATCTCACATGAATCTGAGTGGGTCAACTCGGGTCATAAACTAGGTCACTAGGTCAAATTAAAGAAATACCTTACGGGCACTCAGGAGGCCACATTTTTGGCTCAACTGACTTGAAAATTGGTCAAAATGTTTGTCTTGATAAAATCTCACATGAATCTGAATTTGGGTCATCTCGGGTCATAAACTAGGTCACTAGGTCAAATTATAGAAATACCTTTAGGGCACTCTAGAGGCCACATTTATTGTTCAATTGACTTGAAAATTGGTCAGAATGTTTGTCTTGATAAAATCTCACATGAATCTGAGTTTGGGTCAACTGGGTTCATAAACTAGGTCACTAGGTCAAATTTAAGAAATACCATTAGGGCACTGTAGAGGCCACATTTTTGGCTCAGTTGACTTAAAAATTGGTCAGAATATTTGTCTTGATCAAATCTTACATGAATCTGAATTTGGGTCAACTCAGGTCATAAACTAGGTCACTAGGTCAAATTAAAGAAATACCATTAGGGCACTCTAGAGGCCACATTTTTTGCTCAATTGACTTGAAAATTGGTCAGAATGTTTGTCTTGATTAAATCTCACATGAGTCTAAATTTGGGTCAACTGGATTCATAAACTAGGTCACTAGGTCAAATTAAAGAAATACCTTAAGGGCACTCTAGAGGCCACATTTCGTGCTCAATTGATTTGAAAATTGATTAAAATGTTTCTCTTGATGAAATCTAAGATGATTTCAAAATTGGGTCACCTGGGGTCATAATCTAGGTCTCTAGGTCAAATTAAAGAAATACCTTAAGGGCACGCTAGAGGCCACATTTCTTGCTCAATTGACTTGAAAATTGGTCAGAATGTTTGTCTTTATGAAATATTGGATGAGTTTGAAATTGGGTCACCTGGGATCATAAACTAGGTCACTAGGTCAAATTAAAGAAATACCTTTAGGGCACTCTAGAGGCTACATTTATTTCTCAATTAACTTGAAAACTGTTCAGAATGTTTGTCTTGATAAATATTTTGATGAGTTCTAAATTTGGTCACGTATGATGATAAAGTAGGTCACTAGGTCAACTTACGGAAATTTCTTGTGGATGCTCTACATGCCACATTTTAAGCTCAATTGACCTGGCAATTGGTCAGAAATTGAATTTTGCACGTGGAGTGAAATTTTGCCTATTGACTCAGGTGAGCGATCCAGGGCCATCATGGCCCTCTTGTTTCGAAATACCAAAATGACCCCTATCAAAGTATGAGTAGTATATAATTACTTCTTTACCAAACAAAAAAATATAGACTTGTCCAAGTTGAAAGAACTTGCAGACGAAAACGTTAATCTGACTCAAAAATTGAAATTCTTGTTTTGGGAAGGATAGAAAACATTGTGGGAAAAGAAGAAAATGCCGGCATTTTTTCATTTTTCCACAATGTTTTCGAAAGCTTTCTTTCTCAATGTTGCTAAAAATCAGGATTGTTTGGTAAGAGGCTAACTATTTGCCGAAATATCCTGTGATTGAAAACATTTAGGGAAGAGGAAAAATGCTAGTAACCAGCATTTTGTCCTCATTTTCAACCTCTCAAAATACAGAAATAATCTTTTGAACAACATTGAACTTTTTGTTTGCAATTGCTTTCGGTTTGGTTGAGCTAAAGTTTTAAGAAAACTGCTTACTTTTCTCAAGATATGTCAAAATCAGGAGGTTATATTAAATCATTCACTCATAATCCCGACAGGAAGAAGGCTTTTGAAAACATTGTGGGAAAAGGAGAAAATGCTGGTAACCAGCATTTTCTCTTTTTTCCTCAATGTTTTCTACTCTATGAAAGAGAAGTTTTATGTTTGAGTTACATTTAATGTCGTCTGTAAATCCTTTTGATTTGGACAAGTCTAAAAATTTGTCGTTTGGTAAATAGTTAATTCATTAATGTCACAAACTGCAATATTTGTTTGCTTGGCATGAAGCTACTTATTTTACATTGACTACAGAACGAGTCCTCTTAAACATGTATGATTATGTTTGTGTTATTGGAAAACCCCATTCCAGCTGAACAGCTATACATAGGTTTATTTCAATCATGCATAATACCTACAATTAGATATGAGCCATGCTCTGTTCAAAGGGGGCTTAACGCATCTGCAAAAAGTATTGACTCATGTCAGGCTGACCTAGGTCAAAACTTTTTGCTTTTGGTCAATTTACTACATGACAAAGGACCAGTCTACCTCATGGCTCAGCTGGTTGTTAGATTTGTTTTGTGTAATGTATCAGGGAAATGCAATAAGCCCCCATTTGCCATAGCATGACTCTTATATTCTGTAATCCGTCACTGTGTATGATTTTAGACAAGAATCCCTGGGTACAAGCACTATTTAAACATAATCCAATATTGAAATATTTATCATATAAGAACTATGCAACTTGTATAAATTAGTCGCACAATTCCCTATCGGAAACCTCATACTGTAAAACCGGAAATGTTTGCATTGTGGAATATTCGTGTTTTTAGCGTATTGATAAAAACCACTAAGGTATCCACCGGTGTAAATTTAATTTAAACTAGACTAAGGTATATTTTACCTAGACACCGGGTCATGTAGGAGTGATTGACAGGGACCCTTGTCAACATTAATGAGTTCTTTTTTTTTATTAAAGTGGACCAGGATAAAACTGCCAATGTAAGACATTTAAGTATGTTTCATCTTAGTGAAAATGGGGATCTGTTAAATTGGATGATAATGATAATAGTTATCACGGAAATGTAAACATGCAGAAGGTCAGTATTTTGTTATTTGCGAAATTTTAGACCTGCAATAGTTTCCACTTTTACAATAAGACTGCATTGATTCACTAGGAGGCCTTAACTTAGGACCTCTGATATTAGAGGCTGACGCTGTGCACCTATACTACTGTATCCCACATTTCTTTGTTACAGATGGACAGCAGGTACAGTGTGTGTTTAACAGACTTGATGACTTTAACACAGAGACGGTGATACCACTGGACCTAGTTCTGAATCTCACGCAGGAAACGTATAACTATCATGGGGATTCCATCCAAACTCACAACATACATATGTTCATACGGGTTTTGTTGTTAATGAATGATTACAGCTGTTATATTGTGGTAAGTAAATACGTGTGTTAGATTGCATTGACAGTGATACATCTTCTTTCCCACAACCTTTTCAAAATCTGTTGGGGGGAGGGGGCAGTGCTTGCTTAACTCTTTACTAGATGACAAAGTTTAAGATTTGTCCATTTTGAAAGCATTTTCAGAAGACTGATTAAATGTGACCCAAATGATGGGGTTTGTCATAAAAAGAGCAGAAAACCTTGTGGGAAAAGAAGAAAATGCTGGTTACCAGCATTTTCCCCTTTTCCCACAGAGTTCTCACTAGTCTTCTTTCTTTGGGTTTTTTGAACTTGGGATTTTCTGGTAAAGGATTAAGTTGTATTTTTTATTTCAACTGCAAAGATTGTATCATTCATGAAAAACAGTCAATCTCTCTTAGAGACCAACTGCATTAAGCCAGTTATTGCTTTCAGAGACCACCATGTTGATTCCACAGCCCTATTTACCTGAAGTTAATAAAACTTGTTGTAAAAGTCTACCTGCTGCTTGTGACCACTTTTCTTATATCTCTCGGGTGGTCTCTAAATACAAGTTTGACTTTGTTGTAATGTTGATCAGATTTTATTCAATATCTTCTGTTTGCCATTACCCTTTACCAAGTAATTCTGAGTTTCATGATGATAAAGGCTTGAAAACATTGTGGAGAAAGGAAAAATGTTGCTTGCCAGCATTTTCCCCTTTTCACACAATGTTTTCTACCTTCTCACAGATATATTCCATTGATTGTGCCTCTTTAACTATGTCATCAGCAAATACATTCAATTTTGACCAGTTTAAAAGGCTTCTGAAATCATTGTGGACCATTTTCCACAATTTCTCCAACCCTTTTACAGTCTTAAGACCATAACTTGAGCACTGTTTGAATACAGTTTTTGGTCTGCAAATCAAGGGTGAATGCAAAACTATTTTGAATGTGGCTCATAAATTGAAATTTGTCTTGGGAAGGGTAGAAAACATTGTGGAAAAAGGAGAAAATGCTGGTTACCAGCATTTTCTATTCCCACAATGTTTTCAAAAGCCTTCTTTCTCAGGGTCGTTCAAACTCAGGATTATTTGGTAAAGGTCTAACATACTGTACTGAGTAGGGTCAACCAATCTTGTGTTGCAGGTACTAGAAACCTACCAGCCTGCTGTAAAAATGGTTAGGACAGCGGATGGTCTCAGTGGAGTTGCTGATCAGGTTTTCAGCTCCTACAATTTTAGGTATGATAGTTGTTAGCTCTTTGTTGTTTTTTTTTTTTTTTTAAAAAGAAATTTGTGGCAATGTCATAGCCCTGTCGTTTTTTTGGGTTTTCTGTGTCTGCGGCATCATTATACTCCCGCAAAAGAAATGTTTTTGGGGGTATACTGGAATCAGCCTGTCTGTCCGTCCGTCTGTGTACAAAATACTAGTAATTTTGTGTCGCGAACTCCTCCTACAGTTTTGCTGCTATTGTATTGAAAGTTTGTTGATACATTGATCATATACTGAAATTGTGCAAGATGCAGTTTTCAATCATCTACTCCCTGATTCCAGGGTAATCTCCCCTTGAACTTAGAAAATTTTTTGTTAAATTGCCTGTCAAAGCGCTGGTGGGGGTATAAAGTCACATTCAGTGACAGCTCTAGTTATTTCTGCAAAGACTTCAAGGTTTTCTTATATATCTGTTATCATTGAAAATATTTCTCTCAAAGTTGGGCAAGTTTTTTACTACCAAAAGAGGAACTGATGCAAGAAAGGCTGACTGCAGAAGGAAAATGAGTTATCTCTTTACATGGGCCCCGTTTTACTAAGGTAGTTACGAACAAAATTTTCTTAAGTTTTACGTAACCATAGTATAGTGGCATTAATCTGCTACGAGATACAAGATAAATATCATGATTATTTTAGAAAACTATTGCGATAAATCAAAGTTTCGAAATTTTATCTTTTCATTATGTCTTCCCCCGTCAGGGTCGGGAGACATATTGTTTTTCCCCGTGCGTCTGTCTGTCCGTCTGTCTGTCTGTCCATCACAAATCATGTCAGCTGTATAACTCGAAAACCTTTTAAGATATTTTGATAAAACTTCACACATTTGCAAAGCACTATGAGATAAAGTGTCATGCATAAGAACTATAACTCTGGCTTGTGTATACTTTGTTTATTTCCCTTTGATTTTTTCCCTTACTCATTTTATGTACAATTTCGTGTCCGCTCTATAACTCAAAAACCATTAGAGAAAAATGACCATTATTTCAGTTAGAAATAGCCCTGGTGACATATCAATCCTTCTGACACCAAAAAGCGGGGAGACATCTGTTTTTTTGTAGAAAAACAAGTTCTAGTTTTATCTAGATAAAATTTCCAGGATTTATAGCAATAGTTTTCTAAAATAATCATGATAGTTATCATGTATCTCATGGCAGATTAATGCCACTATACTATAGTTACGTAAAACCTTCCTCAAATTTTGTTTGTAACTACCTTAGTAAAAAGGGACCCATGTGACAAAATTTTAGACTTGTCTAAATTGAAAGAATAAAGATCATGTATGACAAATAAGATGAGGCTCCAGTGGTGGGATTTATGTTTCTAAGAGAAGAAACCATTGTGGGAAAAGGAGAAAATGCTGGTTTCCAGCATTTTCTCCTTTTCTCACAGTGTTTCAAAAGGCTTTTTCATCATACTTTTTAAAACACAAGAATCATTCAGTCAAGGTTTAGAGACATAACTGTGATGCGTTTTGTAATTTTCAGTTCCTTCTCAGACCTTTCATGGCTAAAGGACGTTGAGTTAAATCAAGTGATGGGCTTTGAGACAAACTTGGAGCCCTATAAAAGATTGCAGTATCTTGATGTTACGTGCAGAAACAGTAAGCCCTACCTGAATCTAGTCAGTTTGTCACTATTTTCTTTGTTTCATTTTTTCACTCTCTCTCTGTCTGTCTCTGTCTCCCTCTCCCTTTCTCTCTGTTTCTCTTGCTCTGTCTGTCTGTCTGTCTGTCTGTCTCTCTCTGTCTCTCTCTCTCTGTCGGTGTCTGTCTGTCTGTCTGTCTGTCTGTCTGTCTCTCTCTCTATGTCTTTTCTTCTGTTCCTCTCTCCTCTCTACCCCTTTCCTATCCTATCCTCTCCTCTTCCCTTCCCTCCCATGGTTTTCATTCAATGGCCTGTATAAACCATTTGGTGTAGCCAATTAGAAGTTGTGTACATTTGAGATTCGAAAGATTCTAGGGAATTAGAGAAAGAATGTTATTAAGAATGGTTGCCTAATTACTCATACAGGCCCAAGACACTATAACAGCATAAGATAATATGATATTATTGAAATTGCCTTGTACTATTCTGGTTTCCATCCCAGGAAAATATCATGAAATCACTGCATTCTTATTACCTAGTACTTTTCTGTTTCCAATCCAGGACATTATAACAGCATATACAGATTACCCTGTAAAGGACGTCTACAAGCCATTGATCCCAGAAGATTTTGTCTATACAGTGATGATTTCTTGGATTTGGGTTGTAGAACTTTGTCACACTTATGGAACTGTGGTAAGTGTATGAACCGTGCTCTGTAAAAAGGGGGCTTAATGCATCTGCGAAAAGTATTGACCCAGGTCAGCCTGCGCAATCCGCGCAGGCTGACCTGGGCCGAAACTTTTCGTTACTGGTTAATTTTCTGTATGTCCAAGGACTAGTCTATCTCGTGATTAACTTGTCGTTAAAAAAAAGTGGATATTATGGATCCATGAGTATGTGACGGCTTGCTTGGTATCATGAATCGCGGAGATGCATTAAGCCCCCTTTTGCTAGAAACAAACCATCAGAGCCATGCTCTGTGAAAAAGGGGGTTTAATGCATCTGTAAAAAGTATTGAATCGGGTCAGCTTGCGTAGTCTGATACTTTTTGCTCTTGGTCAGTTTTCTGCAAGTCCAAGGACCATTCTAGGATTCAGACAAAATGGATTTTATGGATCCATGATTATGTGATGACTTGCTTGACATAATGCATCATTAAGATGCATTAAATCCCATCTTTTACAGAGCATGCAGGGTTTTCCCTCAGCTATAAAAATTGGGGGTCATTGTGACCTCTTGCCTCATTAGTTGAGGGTCATTTTCAAAATTTTGGGGGTCAAAATAAATGGGTCCCTTCATTGTCAAGCACAGATTACAATGAATTTCACCTTTAAACTCCAAGACAGTAAAAGTCTGTAAGTCATTTCTGACGGAATGCTCGATTTCAATTTTTGACAGATGAAAAATCTAGTCCGAATCGCTGCTTGACGTGGCTTGATTGGCAGCTGTAGGAAGCAGACGATAAAAAAGAATGCTACAGTTTACTTAGTTGTCTCATTATTTTCCGCGAACAGAACAGACTGCTAATGTGTACTTACATCTACCGGAAGTCGCGTGAAATATGCTTTGAAATACAGAGAACCCAACCAAGACTTTGACTGGGCCCATATTTACGACACATGTCCGATGTACTTTACGGCAATAATGCGTAAACCAGTCTTGTTCTATAAATAAATTACCGGAAAACCACTTTTATCTAAAATTAACCCCGAATTAAAAAAAAAAAGAATGGTGTTCGTCTGGTATTGAAGCAAGAACAGACTTGGATTTATGATGCTTTATTCAATTTCCTAGATGTTGTAGATTTTGGAAAGTTGCGTCACTGATGACGCACTGTTATTTATTTTGGGGCTCATTTGGGTTAAAATCGCGTCAATGACGCAGGATTTGTGCATCATGGAAAACCCTGGCATGGCTTATTCATTTTGAACTCGTCATATTACTGCCTTACTCCTCTTCACATTTGCTCTTTCATTCCAGCTGACTGCTTTGAAAATCATAATGAAAAATCGAGAAATTATTTCTGCAATGTTTCCATATGCTCTCATGTACCTTGAATATCAATTCATGTAAACGATCCTTTTATTTAAGCAGATGATTTCAAGGTCACCTGCTCACAACTTCTTACTTCCTGCAGATGTTTATTTTATTCTTACAGCGATGTGCTTTTGATGTTTCTATCAGTTAGAGAGAAACTGCCTGTACAAGCAATTTCTCAATTTGCTACAATGTTTCCACTTGCTTTCATGTATCATGAAACTAGCCAAGCCCCGGTAGCGCAGTTGGTAGTGTACAGGACTCAAGCACAGGGGGTCGCTGGTTTGATCCCTGGCTCGGCCAATTTCTTTCCGAGGATTGATGGTAGTCATTGAGACATGATTCATTCCTCTCTCACTGCTGATCAGCATTTCGACGATGGTTATGTGGGAAAGCAGCTTATGGCTTGGAAAGAATATTGTGCTGAGTACTGATAAAAGAAACTCAAGGAAAGCATGGATAGGTGCACTGGCCGCCCAGGTATAACTGAACTAATGTTGAAAATGGCATTAAACACCATACAATCAATCAATCAATCAATCATGATACCAAATTCATGTAGACGATCTTTATTTCAATTAGATATAAGTCATGCTCTGTGAAAAGGGGGCTTAATGCATCTGCAAAAAGTATTGACCCATGTCAGCCTGCGCAGTCCATACAGCTGACATGGGTCAAAACTTTTTGCTGTTTGTTAATTTTCTGTGTCTGAGGACTAGTCTACCTCATGATTCAGCAGGTTGTTAGACAAAATAGATTTTAAGAACCCATTACTATGTGATGACTTGCTTGGTATAATGGTTCACAGAGATGCATTAAGCCCCCTTTTATGAGAGCGTGGCTCATATTATGAAAGTCATCTGCTGCAATGTATATTGATGTATTATGAGGCATTGAGCTAAGTGAGAATGTAGCCTTATTTGTTGTGAAATGCACAATCCAGTCTGTACTTGCCCTTTATCAAATCACAAAATTTTTTATTTGCCCAAAACCCAAATCTCTTTTTCTGAAAATGTTTTAACCCTTTACCAAACAATTCCTGGTTTTAACGACCCTGAAGAAGAAGCCTTATGAAAACACTGTGGGAAAAGGAGAAAATGCTGGTAACCAGCATTTTCTGCTTTTCCCACAATGTTTTTTACTCTTATAAAGTCAAGTTTCAATTTTCGAGTCACGTTTATTTTGTCGTCTGCAAATGCTTTCAATTGGGATCAGTCTAAGATTCTGTCGTCTGGTAAAGAGTTAAAAAGCATTCATCCTTTACCTTTTACCACACAACTCTGACAAAGACAGCTTTGAAAAACATGGTGGGGAAAAAAAATGCTTATAACCAACATTTTCTCTTTTTATCCCCCGCCGAAGGCAGAGGGATATAGTTTTAGCGTTATCCGTCTGTCCATCCTTCCATCTGTCCGTCCGTTTGTGTGTCCGTCCAGGAGAATATCTCCAATACCATTGGACGAAATTTTGTGAAACTTTATACATGTGTACAATAACCAATTCCACCGATACACTTTATTTATTTTTTTTTTTTTTTATTCGATGAAAAATGGCCGACTGGGAGCGATTTTAAGTTACGTGGTCAAGTAAATTTTTCGGCAGGGGATATCATTTCATTGAAATTGCTTGTTCCCATAGTGTTTTCTACCCTTTCCAAGACAAATCCCACCATCTGAGCCACATTTGATGTGATCTTCAAATGCTTTTGATTTGAACACGTCCAAAATTTTGTTGTCTGGTAAAGGGTTAAAGTTGGTCAAACTTGGGATTGTCTCATAAAGGGTTAAACAAGTGCCTATGGGATTTTCAAAATGTGCTGGCTTAATGCTATACCACACTATCCTGAGTTTTAACAACTCTGAGAAAGAGGGCTTTTGAAAATGTAGGAAGAGGAGGGAATGCTGGTATGTAGCGCTTTCTCCTTTCCCCGCTATGAATTTTACCTTTTTAAAGATGAATTTCATCAGTTGAGTGATATTCAATTTGTATTTTCTGCAATTGCTTTTAATTTAGACAAGTTTGAAATTCTGTCATTTGGTTAAAGTTCAAGGTGGCTTGCTTGATACCTACAGGTGACCACTAGGGTCAGTTTTTTTCCATTTCAGAAGACCGTGTCTGTCCGAAATATTACGTAAAATGTCCAGGATCTTTCTGCTTGGCAATAAGTCTGGTCTGCGATGGCAGGAGGCACTGTCCTAATGGTGAAGATGAAGAAAATTGTTGTAAGTGTTGTTAAATTTGATACTTTTTTTCTTATTTTGGTACTGGTTACCAGAATTGTCTCCAATTCAAACAATATGTTTTTGAATGCCTCCATATGTGATAATTAAAACACAGGATTGTTTAGTTAAGGTTTACTGAAGGTGTGTCATTGAAAAATTTAAAGATAAAGAAAACAATACCATAGTTTCAGAAACAAACTGAATAGCAGAATTCTTTTTTGTCTGTTATCTGTTAATGTAAATTGCGACTAGAAACTTGTCCTTACTCTTAAAAGCTTTGCAAAAATTGTCAGTAAAAAATTGACTGCTTTATTGTATGGTCTTTAAGGCCATTTTCAACACATTATTTCAGTTATATCACATCGGTCAATGCACCTATCCATGCTTTCCTGGAGCTTCTGTTACCAGTAACTTTGTCCAATTGTCTTTCCAAGCCACTGGCTGCTTTCTCACAAAACCTTCATTGAAACAATGATCAGTGGTGAGAGAGGAATGAACCCAGTTGCAATGACTATCATCAATTCTTGGAAAGAAATTTGCCTAGCTGGGGATTCAAACCAGCAACCCCCAGTTCTCAAGTCCTGTATTCTACCAACTGCACTTACCGGGGCTTGGTTTGTGAAAAAAGAAATGATTAAATGCAATCCTCCCATTCCTATAGTGTTTCCGTACTATTTAACTCTTTACTACACAATCCCGAGTTTTAACCACCCTGAACAAGAAACCTTTCGATAAAATTGTGGATAAGGGAGAAAATGCTGGTAACCAGCATTTTCTCCTTTTCCAACAGTGTTTTCTACCATATCAGAGATGGAAATCATTATTGAGCTACAATATTTTTGTCATCTGCAAATGCTTTCAATTTGGTCTAGTCCAAAATTTTGTCGTACGGTAAAGAGTTAAAGAAAAATCAGTATTTTTCTTCTAATGTTAGCTCTTTATGTGAATAAACTGGCAACCTAATTTGACTCTTCTCATCAATGAGAGATAACATTCAAATTTTACCAGGCAGAATTCTTCACAATATAACAATTTATGACACTTCAGGAGGGGTTGTAAGCCTTGGAATTTCAGATTATCAAATTATTTATGCACAAAGAGTGTCATTGACATATAAAAAGTTAAACTTAATTGTTAGCATGTTTGATGTTGATCCTAGTTTGTTTGAATTATCCTTACCTTTGGTGAAAGTTTTGCTTTCTAATCGTAGCATAATCATGCCTGCAGAAAAACAAATTATGGAACTCACTTACATGCTTGTCTGATTGGTGGATATCACAGCCAATAGCTGCCATTGATAAATTGGGTGTTGTTTGTTTTCTATCAAGAGATACAACAGCTACCAGTCCATTGTATGAATGTATTGTAGGTCTAAAACAGCCTGCTGGGTAATGGTAAAGTCCTTTATTTCTGTTCTACTTTCACTTAATTAACTTTATCCTGATATTTTTCAGACTGTGAAAAAAGCACTCACAATGTTCACATTGTTTCATATCAACAGTCAGATGAAGAAATTCTATATCACTTTGCACAGCAGTTTGTGACCATTACAAATAAGGTATCACTGACATTTGTATCAGACCCTCAATACTCAGTCCACCCAGATTTTGGTTATTTTCTCCATATGATAAAACTTGAAAGAGAAGTTGTGACAAAAATGGATTATCACCTTTTATCAAAACTTGGTACTACACATGAAGAAGCAGTGAAGAGTACTGATGAGGTTTTAGACTTCATTTTGAGAGAGGAACGGGAAAAGTCTTGGCTGAATTCCACAGTTGGAATGGATCCTTTTTCAGGACATAAATTGGATGAACGTCCATTGCCATTTTACATTATTGTGATAGATGATGTCATAGATGAAACAACATTATGGGATACTATATACACATCAAATAAAGATGCTTTTAGTGGTGTCACACCTTACAGAGTGATGGTAGATAAAAGTATACGGGGAATTGCTAGTACAGAAGAAAAGCCTGAATGGACAGAGATCAAACTGTATGAATCTAAATATCTGGAATATGGTGGATTTTTACTGTTTAATGATATATGTCAAGGTATGGTCATCATCTCAAAAGTGACACAGTCAAAATTTGTGAACCTTTTGCCAAAGGACAGAAATTAAGACTTGCCCAAATTGAAAGCATTTGCAGATCGCAAAATAAATGTGCCTCAAAATTTGAATTTTTTTCTTTGAAGGAGAGAAAATATTATGGGAAAAGGAGAAAATGCTGGTCACTGCATGGTTTCTCATCTTTTTTTACCCTATTATAAACAGAAACTATCATTTAAGCTACATCCAATTTGTCATCTGCACCAATATTTTCAATATGGTCTAGACCATATATGCCCGGCAGGGCAACTCAGTGGTTAACATATCTGATTCGTGACCTGGAGGTTGCGGGTTCGATACCCAGTTGTGGCAAACATTCTTTGGGGCGATTGTTCACCTCTCACCTCTGATACATGTGAGAAAAGTAGTCAATAGCTTTGGAAAGAAAGTTGTGTCAGTACTGGTGTGAGAAAGCCAGGAAACATATGGGTGCATCACTGACTGCCACGATATGACCAAAGCTGTTAAAATGGCGTTAAACTCCAATACAAACCAAACCTAACCAGACCAAACTTTATCAGATGGTATAGAGTTAAGAATAAAGAGTGTTTTGTAAAGGTTGATACGTCATTGTTACAGGGTCAGTTAACCTGGTAACCGAGACTGTACCTCAGATTTTTCAGACAGAAGACAATACAAAAGTACTAGTTCTTTCTCAACCCATTAGGCCGAGTTCTGTAGCTGAGGTGGTAACGTACAGGACTTGAAACTTATTAGTGCCTGTTTTGATTCTTATCTTGGCCAAATTTTTTTCAAGGACTGATAGTCATTGCAACAGGTATCATTCCTTTCATACCACTGATCGTCATTTTAGCAATATCTGTGTGAGATAGCAGCCAGTGGCTTGGAGAGAGTTGTTGTTCAAAGGAATGGTAAAAGAAAGCATGAGTAGGTACACTGTCCATTGCCATATAACTGAAATGATGTTGAAAATAAAGTTTACCCTTCCAAAACAAATTTAAGACTCTTCCAAATTGAGAGCATCTGCAGGAAACAATTTTAAAGTCAAAAAACAAAGGAACTTAACTTCTTTGACAGAAAGGGAAAAATGCTTGCTACCAGCATTTCCTCCTTTATGTTTTCAAAAGACCTCTTTCTCAGGGTTGTGAAAAGAGAGGATTGTATGGTAAAGAGTTAAACAACACACAAACATACAAATAATTCACTTTACACTAAAAATAATATGAATACAATCTCATTACTTTTAAGAAAATACAAAGGCATTGACTCTTGCTCAACAGGTCTATTTTAATATGCTAAGTCACTAGCTCATTAGCCACCATATGACGTGTTAAACTGGAGAGGTGAAGGTTTTATTCTCAGCATACCCAAATTTTTCTGAGGATTGATGATAGTCATTGCAATAGGAGTCATTCCTCTCCATTAAGCATCGTTTTAACTCTTTACCACACGATAAAGATTTAGGCTAGTCCAGATTGAAAACATTTGCAGACAACAAATTACATGTGGCTCAAATGATTTTATTTGTTTCTGAAAGGTTAGAAAACATTGTGAGAAAAGGAGAAAATGCTGGTTACCAGCATTTTCTCTTTTTCCCACAATGTTTTCTAAAGTCTGATCTTTCAGGGTCGTTAAAACTCAGGATTGTGTGGTAGTGGGTTAAAAATGTCCCTGTGGGAAACCAGTCAATGCCTAGGAGAGAATGTTGTTCAAAGCACTGGTTAAAGAAACTTCAGAATGCATGGATAAATGCGCTGGCCCCTGCAACATAGTGTTGAAAACAACATTAACCCATTACCAAATAGTTACTACTTTAAAAGATTCTGAAAGAGAAGGCTTTTGAAAACATTGTGAGAAAAAGAGATAATGTTGGTTACTGGCAGCATTTCAAAAGCCTTATCTATCAGGATTGTGTGATAAAGAGTTATGGAACAGTTATGGCAGAAGCAATTTATGTTATGATCATCATTTTAATCAAAAGATCTGTTCTTGCACAATTAACTATGGACAGTATGAAATGTTATTTCTTTTTAAGGGAATACATCTGGAGCATGCCGAAATGGATACAAATGTCAAGCAAGTAGAAAATGTCTCCCGCTTTCTCATCTATGTGACGGGAGACGTCATTGTCATCATGGTGATGATGAACGCATCTGTGGTATCACTTGTCCTTCAAAATGTGAATGTCAGGGTTACATCGTTAACTGTAGGGACCGGAACTTCACCTATGTAGACCTAACACAAATACCAGTTAGTGCAAGAAATTTGGATTTGAGCTTAAATCCTCATTTATCTAATAGTGCTTTTCAACTGCAAAAAGAGACAAATTTTTTAACAAAACTAAATCTGTCATCTAGTGGTATCAAAGAGATTGACAAATCGAGCTTTAGAACATTTCCTAATTTACAAATTCTAGACTTGCGGAACAATCTTTTTACAAGTATCCCAAAACATACTTTTTTGACTTTAGGATCTTTGCTTGAAATCTATCTATCTGGCAACAGATACCTGAAATATCTTGACGATCAAGCATTCCTGGGACTGACTAAAATCAGGTCATTATCAATCAGCTATACTGATATCGAGGAAATAAATACAAAACCTTTCATTGGACTGAATCTTGACTTACTAGACTTATCTGGAAACTTGAAACTATCTAGCATCCAAGACGATGCCTTTGCTGGTCTGATATCTAAAAGTATAAACATTGAAAACTGTCCAATCAGAACATTTACAGCAGACATGTTTACCGGGATTTCTGGGATTGAAGAAATGCAAACATCAGCTTACAAGTTTTGTTGTATTCGTCCAGCCTCCGTTGAAGAAGAAAAATGCACGCCAAGCCGCGACAGGTTCTCTTCCTGTGAAGATCTGATGCGTAATTTATCACAAAGAGCCTTGCTGTGGATTATTGGTTTGGTGGCATTAATTGGCAACTTGATGGTTATTCTATACAGGGTGGTGTATGATCGCAGCCATCTGAAAATCGGTCACGGTATTTTTGTGACAAACTTAGCTGTTGCAGATTTTTTTATGGGACTGTATTTGATCATCATTGCAGTGGCAGATCAGATTTTCAGGGATAGGTGATGTATTATCTGACTTACATCAAAATACAAATTTGTTTCTTTAGCAGACGACAAAATTTACGAGCTGGCTTATTGGAAGCAATTATTGTAGATGGCAAATTTGATGTAGTTCTGATGAAAGAATTCTAGACTAGTCCAAATTCAAAGCATTTGCAGATAACAAAATAAATTTGATTCAAAAATTGAAAATTGTTTTGAAAAGGGTAGAAAACATTGTTGGAAAAGGAGAAAATGCTCCTTTTTCCATTATGCTTTGAAAAGCTTTCTTTCTCAGTGGCGTTGAAAGTCAGGGTTGTTTGGAAAAGGGGTACAGAGTTGAAAAAGTCATGGAAAAATGGTGGTTACTGTACAAGTGGAATTTTCGCGATGTGGAAATTTTTGTGATGTCGCCAATTTGAAAAATACACAAACCTATCTGTTCATGTATTTTACCACAAATATACCAACAAATAACAAGCGTCTTGAATTTGCTTACATTTCCGTATGAAAAATGTCTGTAATTGGTAATTTGCAAATGTTTCGACACAGGTATATATCCATGTATACAGTAATCAATATACCAAATTTTTCCATATTTCTACTGAAATAAGTTTTCACAGATGATGTTGAAAATACCTTTGCAAAACACATGGAAAATCACTTTGAATTAGGAATTAAATCCTTGTATCCTTTTAGATTAATTTCAGTATTTGCTCAGCAAAACTCACTGTTGTAGCTTACACATGGTTTGTGATTTCTTTACATGACATATAAAATCATCGAAAGCTAGTTGAGAAAAAACATCTGGTGGGAAGAGTCCTGTTATTGAATATTCCCTAAGTCAATCAAACTTATGCTATTTTTACTACAAAATCTTCTGGAAAAAAATGTGGCAGTAATATTCGACTGATTTCTTTGATTCATTTCACAAAAGTTAATTAATAGTTAAGATTTTTTATGGTGAAGTTAAAGTAAAAAGGGTATGACGTAAAGTTGAATTAAAAAAGGTATGATGTAAAGTTGAAGTGAAAAGGGTATGACGTAGTAAAGTTCAAGTAAAAAGGCTATGATGTAAAGTTGAAGTGAAAAGGGTATGACGTAAAGATGAACTGAAAAGGGTATGACGTAAAGTTGAAGTTAAAAGGGTATGACGTAAAGTTGAAGACAAAAAGTTGGGATAAAAAGGGTATGACATAAAATTAAAGTAAAAAGGGAATGACCTAAAGATGAAGTTAAAAAGGCATAATGTAAAGTTGAAGTAAAAAGGGTATGACATAAAGTTGAAGTGAAAAGGGTATGATGTAAAGATGAAGTGAAAAGGGAGTGATGTAAAGTTGAAGTAAAAAGGGTATGACGTAAGGTTGAAGTGAAAAGGGTATGATGTAAAGTTGAAGTGAAAAGGGTATGACGCAAAGATGAAGTAAAAAGGGTATGACGCAAAGTTGAAGTGAAAAGGGTATGACGCAAAATTGAACTTAAAAGGGCATGACACAAAGTTGAAGTAAAAAGGGTATGACATAAAGATCCAAGTCAAAAGGGGTATGATGTAAAGTTGAAGTAAAAAGGGTATGACGTAAAGTTGAAGTAAAAAGGCTATGATGTAAAGTTGTAGTAAAAAGGGTATGACGTAAAGTTGTAGTAAAGAGGGTATGACCTAAGGTTGTAGTTAAAAGGGTATGACGTAAAGTTGAAGTAAAAAGGGTATGGGGCTTTAACCCTTCACCACTTTCTACTTTGTTCACAACATTTTCCAGAGGCTTCTTTTCTCAGTGTCAATAAAACTTAGGATTGTTTGGTAAAAGGCTGAGATATACAAGAAAGTAAAGCATGAAACAAAAGAAGAGTGCATTGAAGCAAAAGAAACTGAATGTAATTAGGGAGTAAAGAGTACATTTTGGGAAAAGGAGCAGTTGCCACAAAGCTATCAAAAGCCATGTACAGAGGAATAAAACATTTAGCTTCTTTGTATTTGGTTTGAGTACTCAAATAAATAGAGGATATTTGGTTTTTTGGGTGAAAGATCGAAATTTATTTAATCGAGTGAACATCATAGGTAATATTTTCATGAGTGGTGCGCAGCCACTTGCGAAAATATCACCGATGATGTTTACATGATGAAATACTGTATAAGTGGATATATATGTGTGTCAAAAAATTTGCGAATTATGGATTAAGGTTATTTTGGGTACGGAAAAGTTTGCTAATTCAAGACACTTGCTATTTGTTGGTATGCTTGTGGTAAAATTTACGAACAGAAAAGTTTGTGTTTTTTTCAAATTTGCGAAATTGCAAAAATTCCCACGTCGCAAAAATTTCCACTTATACAGTAGATTTTGATCTTTCACCAATAAAACAAATATTCTATTCATTTCATGCTTCTAACCCTTTTTTTGGGGGAACTTACATCAAAATCTAGTACAGTTCTTTTCTGTTATTCCCTGTGGTGTACCCCTTCTGCATAACAATGCATTACAATATTACGTAAAGCGTGAAAAACGTAGGGTAAATTACATCATATTTCCATCTGGTTGAGTGGGACGCACATTTCACCTAGGTAACCAGTTCATGGGAACTACTGTTTCCCCCTTCAATTGAAGAGTTAGAAAATAAAATTGGTATTTTTCACTGGTCATAACCATGAAATATAGAAAAGTATTCCACCATTCTTTCTCGATAAACTACTGGAAGGCATGAAATAATTTGTCCTACTATCCATTGTTTCCTTTTACAAGAGTTTACCTTAGAGTATGATTAGCAATGGTCTTGAGATGATATTGCATGCTTTATTTTATTTTTGTTGTACAGATATATTTGGATGGATGATTATTGGCGAAACAGTGGCTGGTGTATGCTTGCAGGAATCCTCTCAACGATGTCCTCAGAATCCAGCATCATGTTTATGTGCTTCATCACACTTGATAGAATTCTGGTCATCAAGTTCCCGTTTGGTCAAGTGAGATTTCGAGCTCTTTCTGCCCTTATTTCAGTCGGTATCTGTTGGATCACTGTCATCATTCTTAGTGTTGTCCCAATCATATTCTCGGACTATTTTCAAAATGAATTTTATTCCAAATCTGGAGTGTGCATTGCTTTACCGCTGACCCAGGAGCGATATCAGGGCTGGCTCTACTCCATCGTGGTCTTTGTTGGGTTCAACTTTACCACATTCATTTTGATTGCCTTTGGTCAACTTCTTATCTATCAAGAAGTTCAGAACAGCAGCAAGAAATTCAAGCATGGGAAGTCATCCAGGACCAATGACCTTAAGGTTGCGAGGAACCTTTTATTGGTGGTGTCTACGGACTTTCTGTGCTGGGGACCAGTTGGTTGTATGGGTGAGTCATCTTTGGTATACGTGCTCCACTATTAACCCTTAGAGTGCTGAATTAATGAAACAGACCTTTTCAGTGAAGTAAAACTTTCAAAATACAGTCAAATCTGTGCTGGCAGCCACACATGAACAGCAGCCGATCTGTGAACAGCAGCCAACACAAGTCCACCTGTGCATATTTCTTCTTTAATTATACCCTCCACAACGAAGTGGAGGGGGGTATACTGGAATCATCATGGCTGTCTGTCCATCAGTCCCTTTGTCTATCTGTCCGTAGACACAAATTTGTCCGGCAAATTACTCCGACAGTTTTTCAGGTACTGAACTCAAATTTACACACAGTGTTCCTATATATATGAAGTGGTGCATGTGCAATTTTCATGACCCTGCTGCGATATTTTGCAGAATTATCTACCCTTGAACTTTGCAATTTTTGCTAAATTATATCGCTTTAATTCACGATTTGTCCAGTGTAATACTCCTACAATTTTCAATCTACAAAAAATAAACATAAGTGTGTTTCACAACGTGAATTCTGATTAATATTTTAATATGTGTGAATAACAACACTCAAACCGTGAATTCTGTGTTTAATTTAATATGTGTGAATAACAACACTTGGAGGGCATACTTTAGAAAGTTGAAGAGGACACATACTTCTCCTTTTTTGTACTGAACCATTCTGCATTCTTTGACAAAGAGCTGTTTTGTGACAAGGAGCTGGTGGGGGGTATGATCACATTTAGTGATAGCTCTAGTTACCTTGTGCATACCAATAATCTGCCATATGCAGCCAGTGGTCTACTTAATTGATATGATTTTACTGTTTATGACACCTACATAACAGCCATCTTTATCACACACAACCATCTGTCATATAGTCTTTTCTTAAAAAAAAACTGATATTTACAGCTGGACTTCTCCTTGATTCACAGATTGACTGCTGTTCATGTGTGGATGCTTGCACAGATTTGACCGTAAATGTTCAAATTTATATTTTACTTTCTGTGATTTATTTTTGTTTCTTAAATAGAAATAGATTGAAAGTTCATTGCAAACAAACCTTTACCTATTGAAACCATTATATTCACAACACAATATAGTGCAAGAAGTGAATATTGTGGACAACAGCCAATCTGTGAACAACAGCCACTTTTAGAACTTCCCTTCAGTGGCTGCTGTACACAGATTTGACTGTACTATCTTTTCATGGTTGTTTTAGCCAGAAGATGTAATAAAGTAGCAGACAGTGTAGATCAAAGATCAGACTGCACATTTTGTGCAGTCTGATCTTGATCTATGCTGTCTGCAAAAGCAACTGAAGTTGGCTCCAGCGCTTCAAGGGTAAAAGACAAGAAAATTTAAGACTAGTCCAAATTGAAAGGATTTGTAGATGACAAATGTTACTGAAATGATGGGATTTGTCCATGTGGAAAAAAAATACTTGTATAATTGACCAGCATTCCCTCCTTTTAACAATATGTTTCCTTTCCTTTTACATTACTTTAGCAAATTAAACATTTAATTTGATGTCTTCCACTGCTTTCAATTTGGATTAGTCTATTGCCTTGTAAAAAATTAATATTTTGATTTATTACTCACAGATTATAATCTTAGCCTTTGTTGACTTACACAATATTACAAAACAAACACATAAAAGGTAAAACAGGTTAAACGCATTGATTCATTACATAAACAGTACTACAGGCATTTTAGAAGAATGGAATACTTGTTTCCCCTATTATTATGAAATCGGTCAACCATAAAAAAAACATTGTTTGTGTCTGAGAGTAATACTATCTCCTCATAGGGCTTAAGGTTGTGTTTATTTTACCTTTGACAGGTTTGATGTCCATTGCCGGAAGCAGTATCCCACCCACTGTATATGCATGGACTGCGGTGTTGATTCTGCCCGTGAACTCTGCCTTGAACCCCTTCTTGTACACGCTGTCCGCTGTTCTGAACAAGAATGTAAGGCAGATTGACTCACTACATTCAATTTCTTTTTTCTAAAATTATACTTTTGTACCTTTTACTATTTTCTCTTTTTCTTACAATGTATTCAAAAGCTTTTTTTCCTCAGGGTTGTTAAACTCAGGATTGCTTGGAAAAAGGTTAACAACGAAAATGGGGTCCTAGTTGGTAATACAAATGACCCATGCTCTGTGAAAAGGGAGTCTATACAGGTTGATCTGGGTCGAAACTTTTTGCTGCTGGTCAATTTTCTACCTGTACAAGGACCATTCTACCAGCAGCTTGGATTCAGCTGCTTTTGAGGCAATTTGATTTTACAGATCCATGATTATTTGGTTACTTGCTTCGTATACCTGTAATGCATCACGGAGATGCATTTAACACTTCACAACACAACAAAATTTTGGATTCTGCAAAGTTAAAAGCATTTGCAGATGGCAAAGTAAATTTAGCTCAAGAGATGATTTCTGTCTGTTATAGGGTAGAAAATATTGTAGGAAAAGGAGAAAAGCTGGTTACCAGCATTTTCTCCTTTTCCTACAATATTTTCAAAAGCCTTCTTCTTCAGGGTCGTTTAGATTCAGGATTGTGTGGTAAAGGGTTAACCCCACTTTTGCTAGAACATGACTGAAATTCATGTACAGGGTGTCCAGAAAGTAAGGTAACAGTTTTGTTCATTTATAACATGGCTTTAAAAATCAAATAAAGAGATAAAAATAAATATGTATGTAAATAAAATATGCAAGTTTTTTGTGTGGTAATTTCATTTAGTTTTCATAACATCACACACTTTTATACAGATTTCAAATCAGATGTACCTTTTTTGTCATTGGCGTCATTTTAGTTATTTATGACATTTTCAGTCTGACGGCCTTTTATTCTCTTTCTTTTCCGGACTCGCATGATGAAATTGTCAATCACTTTAGGACACATTCCAATATCTGTCTTTTTTATTTTACTTATAATGTTCTTTAACAACATTTCTGTGCTGTCTTGGTTGGGATCGTAGACCTTTGACTTCAAAATACTGCAAAGGAAGAAGTCACGCAGGTTGAGGTTAGGATTGTATGCAAGCCACGATATTCAGCAATCTTTTATCTCCGGATATGGTTTTGATATTATCCTATCACCGAATGTATTGTATAAAAAGTATGTCACAGATTTAGGTGTGTGTGCCGTAGCACTATCCTGCATTAAACAAGTGTTTTGCAATGTGGATGACTTTATCTTGACTTCAGCCCGTGTGACTTCTTTCTGTGGGGTTATGTGAAGTCAAAGGTCTACAACCCTAACCCAGACAGCACAGACATGTTAAAGAACACTGAAAGTGAAATCAAGAAGACTGATAATGGAATGTGCGATAAGATGGTTGACAATTTCATCGTGTATGCTCGGCGAGGAAAGACCAAAATCGGCCGTCACACTGAAAACGTCAATAATTATTAAAATGACGCTAATGACAAAAAAAGCACTTTTGAATTGAAATCTTTATAAAAGCGCAAAATGTAATGAAAACTGAATTAAATTATCACACAAAAAACTTACACATTTTATTTACATGTATATATCTTCTTATCTCTTTATCTTATACTTAAAGCCAAAATATAAATGTACGAAAGTGTGACCTTACTTTCCGGACACCCTGTATGTATGACATCTAATTAATTCCACTTGGAGGTTTGTTTATTCTAACCTTCCCCTGGAAATTGCATATTTTTGGATTCTACAGAAAACGAAAGTTTTGTTTTGTGTGATAGAATAATCCATCTGCAAACTAAAATTCGATCAAAAAACGACCCTGAGGACTAAAGCTTTTGAAAATACCGGTATTGTGGGGAGAAGAGCAAATACCGGTATTGGTAATCAGCATTGTCTCCTTTTGCTGCAACTATTTATTCCCCTTTCAAAAACAAACTTCAATGTTTGAGCTATGTTCTATTTGTTTGATATCATTGCTTTCAAGAAGGATGAGACAAAAATATTGTGGTCCTCAAAGGGAACTTTTTACCGTACAATCCCGAGTTTTAATGACCTTGAAAGAGAAAGCTTTTGAAAACATATTAAGAAATGAGAAAATGCTGGTAGTAAAATTTTCGCCTTTTCCTACAGTGTTTTCTACCCTATCAAAGACAGAAATCAATTTTTAAGCTGCTTTCAATTTGTTGTCTGCAAAGGCTTTCAATTTGGTCAAGTCCAAAATTATTTTGTTTGGTAAAGGGTTAGTAAAGTATGTTTGCAGGTGTATGCTTGTACAACACTTTTGATTTCTGAATCCGTCCATCTGTGGAAAACCTCATTTTGCTTTCATTGTTTTTGTAATACATGTAGTGTATAACTACCTGTACTAACCTGTAACCAAACAATCCCCTTTTTTTAACAACCCTGATGAAAAAGATTTTTGAAAATGTAAGAAAAGGGGAATATGGTGGTAACCAGCATTTTCTCCTATTCCTACACTGTGTTCTACCCTTTTAGAGACAAACCACATCATTTGAGCCACATTGTCATCTGCAAATACTTTCAATTTGGACCAGTTTTGTTGTTTGGTGAAGAACTACCCTGAGCAAAAGATGGACTAAATGCAATATTCAGAAGTGTGTGTTTAGATGTTTAATAATTATCTCCCCTTGAATTTAGACATATTTGTGTGTAATCAATGTAAATGAATGTACATTAAAACATTTTTCTCCTCTCTCAAAGCACTTTGGAGCTGGAAGGGTATTGATATAGTTTTTGTGACAGCCATTATTAAGTCTTATAGTGCCATACAACTCAACATTTTCAGTCTAAATATAGGACCAAAATGATTGTGATTTCAAGTTTTCTTTTGTCTATATTGTTTGAGCAAAGCGGACAGTGTAGATCAGAGATCAGACTGCACATTTGAGCAGTCTGATCTCTGATCTACACTGGCAGTAAAGGCAATTATAGTCTTGAAAGGTGTTTTAAGAAATAATTTTACTCTTGCTTTTGTAGGCATTCAAGCCAAGACTTGATGAGCAAACAAGGCTGGATCCAGGTATGTTTTTTTAGCTCCACTGGCCGAAGGTCAGCGGCTTATGTCATGGCCCAGTGTCCGTCGTGTGTCTGTGCGTGTGTTAACTTTTATTATACCCCTGCAAAACGAATGTTTTCGGGGGGATACTGGAATCAGCCTGTGTGTCCATCCGTTCGTTTGTCGGTCCGTGTGTCCGTCTGTGTACAAATAATTGCCTGTTTCTGTCAAAGTGCTGGCGGGGGTATTAAGTCACATTCAGTGACAGCTCTAGTTTCAAACTTCTCTGAAACTACTTATCCAATTTTGATGAAACTTTACAGAAATGATCCTGCCATGGTCCTCTTTAGAATTTCTTAAAAGAATTTAATTCTTTCAAAAACTCTGGTTGCCATGGCAACAAAACTGAAAAATATTGAAAATTTTCTTGTTTGAAACCATAAGGCCCAGGGCTGCCAAATTTGGCATGTAGCTTAATCTAATAGACCTCTACCAAGTTTCTTCAAATTATAGCCCTGGGGTCAAAATTGGTCCCGCCCCAAGGATCACAAGTTTCACATGGGCTTATAAAGTGAAAACTTAAGAAATCTTCCTATACCATATACAGGACTACCATATATTGCATGTAGCTTTGTTTAGTGGACCTCTACCAAGAGTACCCAAATTATAGCCCTGGGGTCAAATTTTGCCCTGCCCCGGGGGGGCACAAGTTTTACATAGGCTTTCATAGGGAAAATTTTTAAAAATGTTCTCGTACGTAGCCATAAAGCCTAGGGCTGCCAAATTTTGCATGTAGCATTATGTAATAGACCTCTACCAAAATTGGGTCTGAAGATTTACTTCAATTAACGGATCTCAGTCTTCCCTGTACATATTATATATATATATATATACACACACACACACAAGGAAAGAGACACAATAAATAGAATAAAAAATTAGTTTTGCTATTGTTATGAAAATATTTTTCTAGTTCTCAAAACTTTCGACAATATTTAATCAGTGAAGACTGGGATCAGACTGCATGAAGTGTGAAGACCAATCACAGTCTACGCCATATTGTGATAGATAAAAAACAACACAATCAGTGACGACTAGAATGAGTCTAAATTTAAGTAATGGCTGGTCTCAATTTTGATGGAACAATACATAAACTGGATCAACAATGGTTTTTGATTCTGGCTGCTTATTACTAGTTAGCAAGACAGATACGAATGAAAAAGTCAGCAAATTAAGAGATCGACCTACACGGCATTACAGACCGATATCTCCCTTCACCTTCCTGTCAAAAATATACCTATCTGGAATAATGTTAATAGTTTTACTTCTAGAATCCGAATCCAAATAATATCTATCGATAAGTGTGGAAAGAGGATATGTTAACCCTTTCCCAAACAATCACTGGTTTTTACACCCCTGAGATGTAAGACTCGTGAAAAAATTGTGGGAAAAGGAGAAACCACCCAAAATGAGCAATTTCTCCTTTTCACTCAATATTCTCTACCTTATCAGACACCCCAAAATTCATTTCTACCAATCTGGAAATTGTGGTCTGCAGCTGCTTTCAGTTTTGGACAGTCTAAGATTTGTGGTTTGGGAAACAGCTATTGAAATATAAATGATATTTGTTTCAAGCTTTTCCACAGTATATTGTACCTAGATATTATAAACCTATAATTAAAAACTCTTCATCTATCGTCAAAATATCATTCGATATCTATTAACAAAAATAGTTAAAGTCCCAAAACGCATCTACAAATTTTTCTAATACACTTGACTCCATCAAATCTGCATGTGAATGGACGGTGAAGGGAGGGACCGGCCTGCAATCAGGTGCAGGCCGATCGGTATCTGCATTCCCCAGTTGCGAATCTACATATACATATCTAATAGAGGAATAATTCCATTATCAGACGAATATTGACATTATAAGCCAAAAGTGGAATATGTCAGTGTGGATAAGCATCCGACTTTTGAAATAATTTGTATGCTAGAATACGTTTACCGTGTGCGCCATTTTACCTATACTTGATGATCAAATTAATACATCCGTTGCTTAGATTCTTACAAATAGCAATGACTATAATAATTAACTACAAATAAATTTCTACAAACTGGACTCCTTAAAAATAGCATGAAATCGGAGGGAGGGAGGGAGACAAGACTATGTTAAGGTGTAGGCCAATCTATCACTCTCTAATCACAAATATACACATCTGTAGTCTGTTCAAAAGTTTTGTTGGAGAAGCGAAAAATTAATATAATGCATTGTCATTTGTATCTAAACCATTACAGAATAATAACAGTAACAGGCATTGAAAATACATATTAACCCTCTACCACACAATGACGACTTTTAACTACCCTGAGGAAGAAGTCTTTTGAAAACATTGTGGGAAAGGGAGAAAATGCAGGTAACCAGCATTTTCTCCTGTTCCCACAAAGTTTTCTACCCTGTCAAAGAAAAATTGAGTAATTTGAGACACTATGAAATTGTTATCTGCAAACGCTTTCAAAATTGGACAGGTCTAAAATTTTGCTGTGTGGCAAAGGGTTAACGAGATGTCAACATATTGGCTGAGTAATAACGATCTATTTTAGGAAAAGGTGAATTTGTTTGTTTTCCAAATGTTTTCAAAGAGTAGCCCATTTGAAACTAGTATATTGCTAGAAAAAAGGGTTTACTCTTTTCAAAGATAAAAAAAAAACGGATAAATCTCTTTCAACTGATTGGAAATGAGAACAAATTAGGTTTGTAAGTTTAACTAAAACGGACGGGTGTCATAGATCCAAGCTTAGACAGCATGTTGTGTGTATTCTAATCCTGATCCATGCAGTCCATGAAAGCGCTCCTTATTTGCGTATGTTACTGAGGGCATTAATACAAGCATCTTTTACATAGATCTTAAAACAATCTATACAGGGTTCTTTGGATGCATAATTATAAAATGTAGAGATTTTGCATTTGAAACAGATTCATAAATATAAAGCAATATAATCACTTTAAGCCATTTTGCTACAAGGTTTCTATAGAAAAATGGTTGGGAATGGAGAAAAGCTCCTTAAGGGTTTTTCTCATTTTCCACCATGTTGTATACTATTGAAGTAATAATCTTCATTGTTTTTGCTACAGTCATAAATGTTTTCAAAACAATATCATCCAAGAAGGTCTGAGAACACTTATCTGTTATAGTAGTATTCTTGGTTTCAACCCTGTATCAATTCTAAGGATCCATCTGGTACATGTTGATCAGTGTGGAAGGGGATCAGACTGCATTGAGGAACAATCCGATGTCCTTTCAAACTGCTCCTACAGCCTTATAAGTATCAAGAGTATCAAAGGATATGTTTTTAAAAAAAAAAAAATATACACACACACACACACATATATACATACACAATTTAGAAATGTTCAAATATTCGTTAAAAGTCCATTCATATGTTCTAATATAATACTAACGCAAGCTAAAAATGCCGTGTTTTCTTAAACCTTTCCCATCTAATCCATTGATTTCACGACCAAAACGAATTATAAGCTTTTAGAAAAATATTTTGGGAAAGAAAAAAAAAAAAGAGAAATCGCTCGTTATGAGTAATTTCTCATTTTCCCACAATGCTCTCTGTTATGGCAATGTAATAGGCTCTCGATACGGATTTTTTTTTTTCTGTCATGCGTGTTATTTCCTCCGATTCAACGCATGTATTTGATCGGGAAAATTTACTGGTATATAATAAGTGATACAAAACTAAAGTTGAAGTATAATACCAGTATAACTCTAACTCAATAAACCTTTCAGTAACAGTTTTTATTACTGTTTGTTTTTTCGGAATACAGGTTTAACCCTGTACCACACAATCCCGAGTTTTAATGAGCCTGAGTAAGAAGCCTTTTGAAAACATTGTGGGAAAATGAGAAAATGCTGGTAACCAGCATTTTCTCCTTTTCACACAATGTTTTCTACCCAATCATAGACAGAAATCATCATTTTAGCTACATTGAATGTGTCTTCTGCTAATGCATTGAATTTGGTCTAGTCCAGAATTTTGTTGTTTGGTAAAGAATTAAACCATGACAAGATGACATAAATATTATCAAGTTGGATTTATAAATCGTCATGTCAGGGTACATGCTTTTGAGCCTGTTATTCAAAACAAAAACAAAACTATAAACTGATAATGAAAGGTTTATCGAGTGAGAGCTATATATACAATACAGCCCCATATTTTTGTTTCTTTTACAAGGAGACAGAGTGTGATGGAAATATCAAGTTTATTGTGGACCCATCCCTCTGTGCAAACAACAAAAACAAAGCAGATGACATCCACAAATTGGGGAGTTTGGTGCAGTTTATGATAGAACATCATTAAGATTCTGTCAAGCTTTAATCCATGTTTAGACTGCCATTATATTTTCTTAGATTAAACTTTTTTTATTTTTTTACAAAATATTTTCTAAAGGACTATTGTCATATTGTGTTGCATTGGGCTAAATTGATCTACTTCACTTTGTTTTGGATGTTGTTACGGCATACCTTTTGTTATTGTAAGCTGTGATATTTTATTTAATTTTTAGTACATGCTTTTGTTTCCTGAGTTATTGTTGTTGTACATGAGCCATGCTCTTGGAAAAGGAGGCTTAATATGTAAGCAAAAAGTATTGATCCATGTCAGCCTGCGCAATTCGTGCAGGCTGACATAGATCAAAACTTTTTGCTATTTGTAGATTTTCTGCATGTCCAAGGAGCAGTCTACCTCCAGATTCAGTCCGTTGTTAGCCACAATTGATTTTATGGATCATGGAGATGCTTTAAACCCCTTTTAACCTGAGCATGATTCAAATATTTGAGCCATGCTCTGTGAAATGGGGGTTTAATGCATCTGCTAAAAGTATCGACCCAGCTCAGCCTGCGCAATCTGCGCAGGCTGACCTGGGCCGAAATTTTTCGCTATTGGTCAATTTTCTGTATGTCCGCAGACCAGTCTACCTCAGGTTTAAGATGGTTGTTAAAAAAGGTAACTATTTTGGATTCATAAGTATGTGATGGCTTGCCTGGTACCACAGAGATGCACTAAGCCCCCTTTTCACAGAGCATGGCTCATATGCAATGTTGACCCCCCCAAGGGCATCATTTCATCACAAATGGTAGAGGTGTACTAGATGAAGCTCCATGCAAAATTTGGTAGCCCTAGGCCGTATGGTTTTAAATAAGAAGATTTTTTATAGATTTACAACATTTTCCCTTTTTTGTTGCCATGGCAAAATGAGTTCTACTTTGAATCTGATTCTTTGAACAAGTTTGATAGACCTAAACCCTAGCAAGATTCATGTGAAGTAAAGTTGTGACTGGCCTTGTGGTTTCGTCGGAGAACATGATTGAAGATATTGTTGACAAGGGACGAGAAACAATGGACGCAAGGTAATCAGAAAAGCTCGCCATGAGCACTGCATGCTCCAGCTGGGAGCTAAAAAATGTTGGATGGTATTTTTCAAAGATCAGACTGGATGTTCACGGCTGAAACTTGTTCTCACCTTCGGCTCAGGGCGACATGATTTACCACAGCCGTGAACAAGTTTCCAAGTCCCCTGCCACCTGACCGTACAACTAATAATGTACATAAAATATTGTCACAAAAGGACAGAGAAACCCATTTTAAGCAACAACACAGTTGAACAGACCAACAAGGACATGTGGCAGTTTAATACAGACTTTCACATCAAAAACAATTCTTTTCCAACTTTTAACAGGTAATCCTGATTATTAATGACCCTACGGAAGAGGGCGAAATGAAAGCATTGTAGGAAAAGGAGATAATACTGGTGAAAAGCATTTTTTTCTTTTTCCCCACAATGTTTTCTACACTTTAAAGGCCCAATAGCAGCCAAAAGTAAACAATGCAGGTGATAAAATGCATTTGAATTTAAATTACATATACCTTTTAGAAATTAGGAAATTATTGTGAAGATGACAATTTTTTATTGTATGATCGGTCCAAGTGTTAGTTGCTGGCAGAATAATGAATTTTAGAACCAGGTAAAAAGTAAACAAAAGGTAGAGCGACCTGGCAATTTTTGACCTACTTTTGAAATTCATTTTTCTGCCAAACACTTGGACTGACTATACAATAACATTTTGTTCATTACATGATGGTTCTGCCATAGCCCTGTTGTTGCTGCTGTCTTTGTGGTCATCATGGTACAACTCTCCATGATCCATTATACCAAGCAAGGCATCATATATTATGGATCTATAAAATGAGGTAAATTTTGCCAAAGCTCGGCAAGAATGCCATTTTCTAACATTTCTGCTTTTACTGAAGATATTTACGTCAAATTTAGACTGCGTTGTTTACTTTCAAAAAGGAAACTTATACTAGAAGGGCAGATAACTCGATACATATTTTTCTCATTTTTTTATCCAAACAAAAAAGCATCCATAGCCAGTCTTGTATTAGATCTGAGAACTTTGGTTTTTTGCATCTTGTGTAATTTGTGCAGTGTACTGATTGTAAACTATTTATGTGTTTAGTTCCTTAAGTCTAAATCTTGTTTACAGGTGGTAATAAAAAAGAGAAAATTATATGTATTTTCATAATTATTTATTTTGTTTTCAAAAATCAAATATTCAGTAACTATTTACTAAATGACGAAATTTTATACCAGTCCAAATTGAAAGCATTTACAGACGACAATTTCAAGATGGCTAAAGTGACAAAGTTTGTTCATGATAGGGTAGAAAACATTGTGGGAAAAGAAGAAAATGCTGGTTACCAGCATTTTCTCCTTTTCCCACAATGTTTTCAAAAACCTTCTCCATCAAGGTTGTTGAAACTGGGGATTGTATGGTAAAGGGTTAAGATAATTTCTTTTTGCTATCCTTGTAAGCTGCCAAGGTAATTCCTAGAAAAAACATATTACAAAAATAAATTTGGCCAATATCGAATATTTTTGAAATTAAATGGCCTGTTATGTACCTAAATATTATATGATATTTCAACAGTTTGTGATCTAATAATTTGAATCCTACAAAACCAAGGCAGGAAATCAACGCTTTAGAATATGGACCTGCAACTGTCGCATGCGGATGACTTCGCCAGGCTGAGATACCTCCTACTAAAGCTAAAAATATATGAACCCCTAAACAAATCTCAAATCCGTATCTGTAATACAGCACTGATATGTAACTTAAAACTGATACTGCAATCAATACTAGAGTTCTCCTAGAGTTCCAGCCATATTGTAAATAAAGTCCCCAGTTAAAGATCCACATAAAGAAAGGTAATGTATACCACTGGTCCAACACTCCAAACGCATGCATCTGTGAGAGAATTCGTAAAAACTGTATAGGTCCATAAAAACAACTTGCAAGATTGAAAACATAGAAACAAAAAGCATCTGTCTGCGTAATCTTGCCCCTCTTCAGCATAATTGTAACGGCAGCGCACCATGCAGCACCAACAATCACATACCCACAGTTAATTATACTGTTAAATGGCATCTGGACTTTACGTGGTAAATATGGTTTCCAGGATGGGATGACACGCTCAGCATAATGTGCAATACCGATGTCAATGCCAAATGCTGACTTGAAAAATTCCAAATGTACAGCAAGGCACATGACTGCTGTCACAAACGCAACATTTGTAAAAGCATATACCATTGTTTGATTGACCATTTTTGTTCTTTTTTTCAGGCTACTGAAGTTTCTTGTACACGAATACTGAAAAATAAAACATTGTGTCTTCCAGAATCTCAATACTTGAATCATTACCCTTCACCAGACAACAAAATTTAAGACTTGTCCAAACTGAAAGCATTTGAAGAATCTTGATCTAAATGTACATCATCTATAATAACAACTAGATGTGCTCATCTAAGTTTCAAGTCTTTGCCACATAATCCCAAGTTTAGAAAAAAAAAAGCTTTTAAAAACATTGTGGGGAAAAAGAGAAAATGCTGGTAACTAGCATTTTCTCTTCTTCCCTACAATGCTTTCTACCCTTTCAAAGACATATCTATTATTTGAGACACATTCATTTTGTCCCCTGCCAATGCTCTAAATTTGGAGAAGTGTAACATATTTTGTTGTCTTGTAAAGAGTTAAATCATTACCAAGACTACCACATTTTTTCCATCTTACAGGAGACTGCTTTTGAAAACATCATTGCAACTGGCCAAATTTGCTTCTCTTGTATTTTATTGTGCTAAACAAATAAAATTGTCAATTTCATTAACCCTATACCTGGGGGGTGAAATTTGATAGTTTTGTTAAAATTGAAAGCAATTACAGGAATCAAATTCAGTGTAGCTCAAATGATGAGATTTGCTTCTGGGAGAGTGAAAATAAATTTGGGGGAGGGGGAAATGTTGGATATTTAACATTTCTCCTTTTCTCTTAATATTTTTAATACTTCTTCATTCGTTTTCATCCAGTTTTTCAACCGTATTTTTCTTTATTTTATGAAACTGTAATCACTCTTGTATCTTCATGCCATATATGCCCCTAATGGTTGCAAGGTTGCACAGATTACGGCAGATAGAAAATGCATTTCATTCTATTGCAGCTAGCCATTGACATAACAACCACAGTTTCCGGTTTAAATCAAAGACAAATCCCTACAGTTTCTTTACCCCATACACCTTATATTGATTTTTTATCTACGTTTACACAGATGACTAGATTATAATACCATCAAGTTTTAACTGCGTTTGTTTACTCTCTGGCTGTAAAGATGTCTCTTAATTTAAATGCCTCTAATGGGGTCATCAAAATGTGTGTTTAGTAACATTTTATTTTTAACAGACAAAAATAATCCTATTTCATGACTGATTTGAGCAAAATATTGCAAAAAAGTGAAGACCCAAGACTGAACTTCACTTTGCAGTCTGATCTTGATCTAAACTCTACAAGAGCAACCTTGATTTTAATGGGCACCCTAAGGAGTAACCTTTAACTCTTTACCAGACAACAAAATTGTAAAGTTTTCCAAATGAAAAGCATTTGCTGACAATAAGTTCAAATATGGCTCATTGATGGAATTTATATCTGTGAATGGATTACCAGCTTTACCTACAATATTTTTAAAAGTTTTTTTTTTTTTCTCAAGCACTGGGTGGAACAGGATAAACAGTGCTCTAAAATGAAACAGAAAGAAACCCATCTAATGGCAGAAGGAAGACAGACTGGAATACCTCACAAACACCAGCTAGTGCATTTGTCAAAAATCAAGCTCCATATTTCTTGACCATTCTTAAATTCATATTAAGTCTAGTCATAAAATTAGAAAGTAACCATTTGGTTTAGCCAATGAGAAGTTGTGTTACTTTGAAATTTTGATAAGAGAAAGAATGTCCAAAGAATAAATGGTGAATTTAGACCCATACTGCAACTTCTGTCTTGTGAAGAGTTAATTCTGTGCATTCTGATCTTACAACTTGCAGCATTAAATAGATCTTGGACAATATGAAATGTACAATTGAAATGTACAATTTCATTTAAGAAAAGAATGCAGATAGTATAGATCTAAATCTCTTGCAAAGTTGTTTTTTCCCCACCCATCCCCCTTTTTTCCCCACATATGTGGCATGTTAGAGCGAGTGTTTTCTGACTTTGATCTAGACTGTTTTGGAAGGCCAAATGATAGCCTCAAGCCCAGATCAGCCATTTTAAAGGCCATTCTGCCCTAAAAAGGAATTAGACCCGTAAGCAGAACTTTTGTCTTTTCCGTTACTCTTGGCCTTAAAAGATATTCGCAAAGAATTCCAACCTTACTTCCTCTTTTTTACATTATCTGAAGATTTCTCAGATATTTTCTTATCCCTGAAACCCTAAAAAACAATGCTTTACTTGTTATCAAGATCATGAGCTTTTACGGCAGTGTTTGTCATGAGATTGAGAGGTCTTGATCCATACCGTTGTCTGGCATTTGTACTCTCGACGTCGGAATTTCCCTATCTTAAAATAGAAACCGGAGGCATTCATCTATTTACATCATTCGGCAAATTTCAGGTCCGTTAGATGCAGGTACGGAATCCGCCGAGCTCTGACGAGTCCTCAATGTATAAGATTGAGAACCCGACAAATGCGACTAATTTTTTTTTTAAAGAAAAAGATTCATCATTTCTAATAATTTGAAGACTGATATACGTATAAAAAAATGGAGAATGAAACAGCGTTCATACCACACAAAAAAAAATTATGATTGAACAAAAAAATATTTAAATTAGCGAGACATCCGGGCTTTCCATTCTGCATTCTGGGATATTTGTTAAAAATGGCCGCTCCCATTCTTAAATGGAAGCGGGTAACAAATACTTCTGGACCTTGTCCGCGGCCTCGGCATGGACATCGTGCAGTTGCAATCAAAGATTTGATGGTTGTCTTCGGTGGTGGTAATGAAGGCATTGTTGACGAGCTCCATGTTTACAACACAGGCAAGTAAAGATGAGTAGCTTGAGCTAGAGAGTATTCAAAATGGCGGCTCGCTTGGAGCCATCAAGTCGAAAATAACTCTTGGAATTGAGTAATTTCTAACCTTAAAAAACTATGGTTGTATGATTTAGAATATTTCAACGGTTTTACTTTGTTTTATGGAGGAAATTTGTCTGCTATGCATTCCAAAACAGTTGAGGCATTAATCGGCAGAAAGTGGCACTCGGCACATAAAATGGCGGCGCCCTTTTAGAAACATTTTTAGACCAAGCTTGTGTGAAATTTTGTGTGGACAGTATTGTCATTTGCTGTGTGAAGTTTGACATTAATCTTCTTAATGCCCAAAGCGAATTTTTTTGCAAATAATTATTTATCTATTTGCAAATCGTTGACAATTGTGACGCCGAACTCGGAATAACAAAGATGGCGTCCCGCCTTTGTTTAGATCACGGGCGAAACGAGATTTGCAAAATTGGAGAGGGAAAGGGGGCGGGGCTAAGATTACATCGTTTAAGGTGTCCTGCTGTTCTCACTGTATTTAATTTTGATTAAGCCCTTGACCTAGATGCTTTGAATTGATGTTGTTTGGGATTTGATGTAATATAGCCATCTAGTTGCTGATTTGGCCAGTATATTGCTAAGAACTGCAAAATTTGTAGATTCAAGATCTGATTGCATGTTCATTCTGAACTGATCTTGATTTTCACCTTAATACTTTTACAGTGCTTGTAGCTTTTATAAGGAGGGGCTTTATGACACAAGAACCCATAATATCTACCATGATAAAATAGGATGTCACATTTTACTACAGCCCACCCCTAGATATTTTCTGCATTGATTTTGAAATTCTTGTAGATCTAGATCTATCTCATAGCCATCAAAAAGGTCTTTTACATGAAAGACAACACTCCATTTGCAGTTGTCATTTATGAAAATTTGAGGTCAAACAATCTCATCAGAGATTGATTGAAAGCCACAAAAATTTAAATGGAAAACGCAACAAATTTCAGTCTTAATCGGAGATTAGATCGCTGTTTCACCCACATGTTCCGTCCTAGCCTTCACTGTATGGAAATGCATTTCAACCCATGTCTGTGCTTAGAAAACATAAGGGCTAAAGAGTAATTAATGCTGGTTACAAGAAATTACTTCCTTTCCCACAATGTTTTTAAAAGTCTTCACCTGCAAAGGGTTACATTCAGTCCTTTATTTACAAAAATGGCTGAACCCTTTCACACAATCCCATTTTTTAAGGACCCTGAAGACGTCGTGAAAACAATAAGGGCAATCAGTGTTGTTGCCAGCATTTTCTCTTTCACCCACAATGGTTTCTATCTATTTTTGGGCCACATTTGTTGCCTGCAAGTCCTGTTAATTTGGTAGAGTCAAAAACTTTGTTGTTTGGTAAAGACTTAAGTCTGTGTGTAGTGTTTAATGTCCATTTTCAACATTATTTCAGTCATATTGCAGCCATTAGTACACCTATCCATGCTTTCCTGGAATTTCTCTTGCCATTACTTCACACAATATTCTTTCTAAGCCACTTGCAGCTTCTCCACAGAATCATTATTAAGATTAGTGATCAGCAGCTGTGAGAGAAGAATGAATCCTGTTACAATAACTATCATTAATCCTCGATCAGAAAGATATTGGCCAAACCGGGGATTTGAACCAGCTATCAACCAGTCTCAAGTTCTGTATGCTACCTACTACATTCGGCATACCTCGGGTGATGGGAGCCATCAAGTCCCTCGGCTGTATCTGGTAGCTTGATATGCACCTATAAGGCACATTTCATCGCCAGAAAAAGGCTGGTTTACCGTTTTGAAAATTGTATGGCTCCTGGTAAAAAAGAAAACTTGAGTCTCAATTTTCTATCGAAATCTTTTTAACTATATTTAAGTTGACAAACAGTTCGTACATTCATCTTTTAATGTGGTTTAACAATTGCAATTAAAGTTTTCACCGACAGATGGATAGATGTGAATAATTTCATTGAGGTTGTTTATGTTGTTGTTAAACGACTGATAGTAGCGCCGCCATGTATAAGATCACGTGATTGGCAGTTCGAATGGAAACGACCATTATACAGACGAGGTTAGATATAGGTACGGAATTGGCCGAGTTGTGACGAGTGCTACCTACTACTGTGTTACAGAGGCTTACCCAAACAGTTAAATCAATGGGCCTAACCTCATGGCATCTTGAAAGCTTAGATCTGAGTGATAAATTTTTTTGTTCTATTTTAGCTACTAACCAGTGGTTTGTACCAGCTGTTAGAGGAGACATACCCCCAGGGTGTGCTGCATATGGATTTGTCTGTGATGGGACGAGGATACTGGTGTTTGGTGGAATGGTGGAGTATGGCAAATACTCCAATGAGCTGTATGAGCTTCAAGCAAGTCGCTGGGAGTGGAAGAGACTGAAACCTAAATCACCAAGACAAGGGGCTCCACCATGTCCAAGATTAGGTATGATAGCACAGCTTTACTCGAACGATACGCTTGTATTTAAAGATACATCTTTACAGCCATAGAGTAGCAGGGTTCCCGCTGGGCTTCGCATTTGGCGCCATTTGCGATAAATTTTTAGATGTGGCGCAAGAAAACGCAGATTGGCAAAAATGACTGGCGCCGGTATTTTTCATATCGGGGCGCCGTACATTTTGATACTGGTCCCATTTACGGCAATGTATGGATGCATGACAGCCAATCCAAGGTTCAAATTTAACGGTCGCAAACTCGCAAAATGCGAGCTGAAATAAAAAATGCGAGTGCCAAATTCTAGCACTCGAAATAATTTGCGAGTGCGCCGGAAAATGGGCAAACCTACCGCTTAAAAATCTGAATTAATCCATAAATGCAATCGTTTTTCGTGTAAACTGAATTGCCGTATGCGGTGTAGAACTATCCTTTGAGAGTATCACCGACCACGTGACCGGTATTCGTAGAGACGCTTGTTGCGATATTGTAAATACATGTATCCGATATTTAAAGCGCGTAGATGATTCTGACGTTGTTTATGGAGTGGAAAATATCCATTTTTTTCGGCAATAGGCCGGATTCCGTGACATCGCCGGAATATTTATTTAATATAAATTAATGATCAAACAGTTTGTCCAAACAAAGGATATTTCTTTGCCATGCAGAATGTGTAGAGTCTGAGCTATAGTATTGTATGTGCAAACAGAGGAGACCCACTCAACAATATTTAGACTCTCCCAAATTGAAAGCGTCTGCATTTGGTACAAAGGAAAGTTAATTCTCTAATAATGTAGAAAACATTGTGGGAAATGGAGAAATTGCTCATTATGAGCAATTTCTCCTTTTGCCACAATGTTTTCATAAGTTTCTCATTTCAGAGTCGTTAAAACACAGGACTGAGTGGCAATGGGTTAAAATATTGCTAGTACAAAATTGATTTTGGCTAGTAGAAAAAATGGTCACTAGCAAATTTTTGCTAGTTGAAAAAAAAGTTAAATTTGACCCCTGCAATCCATCGATTTAAGTTGAAATAAATCACCTGGAATAATCTACAGCATCGACGTAATCCAAATTACTTCAAAAATCGATGTCATTTACACCTGACTATCCGAATATACATAAACTTCCGATAACATTACGAACTGACGGCTAGACAAAATTTGTCAATTAACTTAGGAAAACTTTAAGAAAGTGAAAGCATCGAAGACCAGTGACCCATTTAAATCGTGAATCTAATTAAATGTCCAAATCAATCATGATCGCAGTTAAAATCGATAAATTTCGTATAAATACAGCGGGTTTCCAAAGTGGCGACCTTATCGCAGTCGGCTCTGACTAAAACCTGGATGGTAATGTTATCGTCGTCCCCGGAATAGTCTCTGTCATTTTTCCTCCATTAATCGCCCACCTTTTGGAAAATTTGTTTAGTTTTTAACATTTAAACTTCTGTATGTTTCAAATTGTAAATAGTCCTCTTTTGAAAATAGTGTTACAGATGAAGAAACTGCTCTAAAGAGTAATCTCTACTTTTGTACCAGTGTTTTCACATACTGACTTTGTTGTTGTTTGGTTTATACCATTAAACTTCTATTTGTTTCCAAAAGGTCTCTTTATAGAACTTTGTTAAAAAGGGAGAAATTGCTTTCAATGACATTTTTTTACTTTTGTCACAGTGGTTTTACAGACATTGATGATAGATCTACTTAAACTTCAATAGATGTTAACTTTTCCTTGTTAACAAAAAAAATTTTTGAACTATTTTCATGCAATGAACAAACATATGTGATATTTATTCTGATAAAAACAAATGTTTTTTTTGTTTATTTCATTGCTCTTGACACAACAACAAGATGATAATTTATTGACCAATTTTTCATTGTGCCGGACCCATTCTTACTTTCATTTTAAAATTGGCACCAACTGGCTCCAATCATTTCAATCTGGCGCAAACTTTTCTCATTTGGCGAAAGTGATGGCGCAAGGAAAAAAATAGCCAGAGGGAACCCTGGAGTAGACAAACCCTGTTAAAACTTTACAGTGTGTAGAATCTAGTTAGCTGTGTAAACGTAGATAAAAAATCGATATAAGTTGTATGGGATAAAGAAATGCAAGGGATTTGTCTCCGATTTAAACCGGAAACTGTGGTTGTAATGTCTAGGGATAGCCTTCAGGGAATGAAATGCATTTTCTATCCGTCATAATCTATGCACCCTTGCAACCGTCAGGAGCAACATTTGGCACAAAGATACAAGAATGATTATAGTTTCATAAAATAAAGATAAAATTGGTCAGAAAACTGGATGAAAATGAGTAAAGATGTATCTTTAACTCTTTACCAAACGACAAAATTTTACACTTGCCAAAATTGAAAGCAATTGCAGACAACAAAACGTGATTCAAAAATTGAAATTTGTTTTGGGAAAGTTAGAAAAGATTATGGGAAAAGGAGAAAATGCTGGTTACCGGCATTTTTTTCTCCTTTTCCCATAATGTTTTCAAAAGCAAGCTCTTTCAGGGTCGTTAAAACTCAGGACTGTGTGGTAAAGAGTTTATTTAGGCAACATTGTTCATCCACTCCTTTAAAAGTATTGAATAAATAACAAGAAATATCTAAAAAATGAAAGACAGTATAAGAGATAATGGAACAAGAAAACCGAAACTCTTGTGCCTCAATAGGAAGTAAATTAATGGTAAGTAACCTCATGAGCAATTACCTCTTTTTTCCTCACCGTTTTTCATTTTGTTGAAAAGTAGTATTTGGTTATTGGGTAACACTCATGAAAATATGAAATTTCCAAATAGCAAAAAGAAAAGAATCATTCTCTACTACATTAGTTTAATATGGTATGAATCAAGGCCCCGGGGTATTGATTAGCGGTAGCAATGCTTGTTGATAGTGATTTCATAAATGTACGAGCAAATATGTTGCAGGAGCTGCTGAATTAATATATGCATATTTTTTACCAATCACAAATTACCATCTGTTCATTCTTTAACAGTAGGTCAAAAGCCAGCACATTCAGCTATGCCGAAAAAAATAATGATCTAAATATACTAATGACCTTTTTGTATACAGCTCTTTACAAAAAAACATTATTAGATCTATGTAGTTTTAGAGATCAGAGATGGAGAAAGGAAAGTATGTGGTTTTTATAATTCTTCATTCAAGATGCAAAACTGATTGAGATTTTGAAAAGTACTTGTTTATTAAGATTGAACAAGGAAAATTCTTTAGTAAAAAACAACAAAAATCACTTAACATTTCACATGTACTGCTACTACTGGTGCTTGTGATGTTTCTTTTACTGTGTACAGGACACAGCTTTACTTTGGTTGGAAATCGAGTTTACTTGTTTGGAGGTCTGGCCAATGACAGTGAGGATCCCAAGAATAATATTCCAAGGTAAGTTGATAGTTTTTGTCCATATGGCTTCAACACTCGAAAAAGGGCATTCAGACATTTACGTAAAGTGTCGTGTTGGATCAGCCTGCGCAGTCCGTGCAGGCTGATCCGAGATGGCACTTTATGACTACATTAGATTTTTTGCTACAGTAGACTTACACAAAACAGAAAATTGCATAAAAACGGAAAGTGTCGTTTCGGTTTAGTCTGCACGAACTGCGCAGTTTGATCCGAGATGACACTTTACGCAAATGTCCAAATGTCCCATTTTGCTTGTTGCAGGCCATATATATTTGAGTCATGCTCTGGCAAAAAGGGGCTTAAATATTGCATCCCTGTGATGCATGATACCAAGCAAGTCATCACTGTGTTATACATCCCTATGTTTTGTATAACAAACTACCAAAGCATGAGGTACACTGGTCCTTTGACATACAGAAAATTTACCAATAGCGAAAAGTTTGTTTGAAGAACCTACGGAAGATGGCCTTTTAAAACATTGCAGGAAAAGAAAATACTTATAACAAGCATTAACCATGTCCTCCTTTACCTGTAATGTTTCTTACTCTTTCAAAGAATAAGCCTCACAGTTTGAGTCACATTTGATATGTAGTCTGTAAATGTTTTCAATATGAACAAGTTTTGAAACTCTGTCATTTAGTAAAAAGTCATTTCATTAAGTAGATTTCATAAAGAATCCTTAACCCTTTTTACCACACAGTCCTGAGTTTTAACGACCCTGAGGAAAAAGCCTTTTGAAAACATTGTAGGAAAAGGAGAAAATGCTGGTAACCAGCATTTTCTCCTTTTCCTACAATGTTTTCTACCACATCAAAGACAGATTCCATCTTTTGAGCTATATTTAAACTGTACTGTGCAAATGTTTTCAATATGGACAAGTCTGTATTTTGCTTGTGTGGTAAAGGGTTAATCCCTGAAAAATCAAAATGACTGTGTATGCACAAATTATTTCAAACTAAACAATGTGCAAACATTTGTAAGAAAGTATAGCAATTGTTTTCAATTAGGCCTAACAAAAAAAAATCTCTGTTCAGGGTTTCGGTCAGAGATGCTGTAGGTAGGGTAGGAAGGGATTTTTTTTTCTCCAGAAACTTTTTACATGGACCATGTACCGATATCACACCCAACATCACCCAACATTTTTTTTTTTTTTTTTTTTTTTTTTTTTTTTTTTTTCAATCGTAGTGTAAAAAGTTTAGGGTCTGCAGCATTTTCTAGGCAGGGTAGGGAAACCCTAAACGCAGACATTTTTGTTTTTTAGGCCTTAGATGGGTAAACATTGTGGGCAAATTAATGAATTAGTAGCAATAATCAATTTTGCCATTTCCCACAATAATGAATAATTTTAAAGGATGTCTACTCCAGAGTCATACTAACTTTTTTTTTTTGCAATAATTGGTTGGCTTTGTTGTATTGCTTCAAAAGAATACAAATAGTCTTTTATTTTAATGTAGATTGACTCTTGAATGAATCTTTTTCCATTCAGGTACTTGAACGATCTTGTTGTGTTGGAGTTAAAGGCAAATTCTAACCAATTACAATGGGACAACCCTCTTATGGTGGGTACCCCACCCCCGGCACGAGAGTCTCATACAGCTGTGGGATACACAGACAAAGATGGAAGAAGGCCCAGACTGATCATTTATGGAGGAATGAGTGGATGTAGACTTGGGGACTTATGGCAGCTGGAAATAGGTTTGTCATCTTTTCTTTTTTTTTTTACTTGTTTAAGTGGCTGTCACACCAAACTAGATCTTACCACGTCCTGACATAATTGGAAGATGGGTTGCAGTTGGGGTAGAACATGTAATTTTGGCCTGATAATGACCTTAGAAGCCCCTGTTCTTAGAAAATCTTATCCTGGTCACTAAAATCGTAAAACCGGCTGCGGTTGGGACAGGACGTGAAATTTCAGTCGGTTAAATGCAAGCACACTGCCAATTGATGCCAGACTGCACCACATCTTGAATAGGATCGAAGGACGGCAGTTCCGTCTAAGCATGTTGTCATTCCCTGTAATTACGGGACGAGATGGACAGCAAAAAATTTTGAGCAGGCTCAAAGTTCTGGAGCACCTTTCCCGTCTTAACCTGTCCATTAAGTTCGTAAACAGATTGTAAAAGGTTGCTAATATGTGCACTCCGTCCGAACACAGTTTTAAGTCCGTTTGGCAAAAAATTTCGGAATGGAGTGAGAACAAGTTTGATGTGACTGGGGTATTAGCTAGATGTCATCTGATTGAGTCCGTTTGTTATCCGCAAGATATGCTGACTACAGTTCTGTATTTGATTTGAGTCATGCTCTGGCAAAAGGGTCTGTAATTAATCTAAATGATGCATTAAATCTGTACCAAACAACAGAATTTTAGACCTGTCCAAATTGAAACCACTTGCAGTAGACAAAATAAATTTGACTGAAAAATTGAAATTTGTTTTGGGAAGGATAGAAAACATTGTGGGAAAAGGAGAAAATGCTGGTTACCAGCATTTTCTCCCTTTCCCACAATGTTTTCAAAAAGCTTCTCTCTCAGGGTTGTTAAAAGTTGGGATTGTGTGGTAAAGAGTTATACCTTGAGCAAGTCATCACAGAATTATTGATTCGTATAAAACATTTTGTGTAACAAATGACAATCATGAGGTATACTGCTCCCTTGACAAGCAGAAAATTGACTAACAGCAAAAAGTTTTGACCCAGGTTAGACTTCACACGCTTACCTGGGTTGATACTTTTTGCAGATGTATTAACCGTCCTTTTCATACAAAAATTGCGCACAGCCCTGGCAGCTCAGTCAGTAGCATGCAGGACTTGAGAACAGGGGGTCGTGGGTTCGATCCCTGGCTCGGCCAATTTTTTTCCCAGGATTAATGATAGCCATTGCATCAGGATTCATTCCTCCCCCACTGCTGACCATTGTTTCGACAATAGTTATGTGGGAAAGTAGCTAGTGGCTTTGAAAGAAAATTATACGGAGTACTGGTAAAAGTGAATCCAGGAACACATGGATAGGTTCACTGGCCATGGCAATATAACCGAAATAATGTTGAAAATTGCGTTAAAAACCAAACAATCAATTAATCAGTCATAGAAAATCGCTCCATTGTTTTTGTCATACTATTTCTATACTTTTCCTCACTTTTGCATGTTATTTTTCATTATGATTTTTCAGACACGATGACATGGACAAAGCCAATTATCAGCGGATTACCTCCCTTACCAAGAAGTTTACACTCTGCTACAGTGATAGGGAACCGGATGTTTGTGTTTGGAGGCTGGGTACCACTTGTAATGGATGATGTTAAGTTTGCCACACATGAGAAAGAATGGAAATGTACCAACACACTGGCCTCTCTGAACCTAGGTAAGAAAGACTTTAAAGAACTAAATACTTGCCTGAATTTCAGGGATACTGATTTTTGACAGCTGTTATTACCTTCTTCATTTAACCTCACCCAGGTCAACATCATTTACATAAATTAATATTCTGTTTTTACCCTCGGCATCACTCAGCATATATCCCGAATGGCCACGGAAATATTTCGTACGGTATGCGCAAATTAAGGCTTAGCTTGCTAGATAAGTAAATTGAAACTTCCAGTCAATCGTAAAAAAAGCAAATAATGCAATTTCAAATTTATTTTTTGGGGAAAATATCTCCTCATCGGACAATGTAGATCCAAGATCAGACTGCACGTTCTGTGCAGTCTGATCTTGATCTACACTGACCGCAAAAGCGCCTTGAGTTGCGCTTAGTAGGCTGAGGATTAAATTGCTTGCCTGTGTATATAAGTACCTTCCCGTGTTTATGTAAAACTTCCCGAATAATCGTCGGAGTTCTATTTATATGCCTACTTATATATTCAGCATAAAAGGTCAGGATCAGGTTAAATGAAGTAAGCAATATAACTAAAATATTCCTAAGCTAGGCAATACACAAAATTTTAATTAACTGAAGTGTTCATTAACTCTTTACAAAAAGACAAATTTTAGATTTTTCCAATTTAGAAGCATCTGCAGACAACAAATTTGTAAGTTGTTCAATTACTGAAGTGCTTTGAAAGGCTAGAAAACAGCGTGGGAAAAGGAGAAAATGCTGGGTACCGGCATTTTCTCCTTTTCCCACAATGTTTTCAAAAGACGTCTTCAGGGCCTTTGAACTTGAGATTGTTTGGCAAAAGGTTCAGATACTCAGTTTATGAGACATGACTGCAGGTATTACTAAGCAGACTTTCTGTCAGCATGCTTTGAAACACTGTTTTTATCAGTCCTAACCAAAAGAAATCTCTGTTAAGGTTTTGGTCCAAGATGCTGTAGGTAGAGTAGGTAGGGATTTTTCTTTCCAGAAACATTTTTCACACCCAACAGATTTGTTTTTTATTTCCAATCAAAGTGTACAAAGTTTAGAGTAGGCAGCGATTTCTAGGTAGGGTTGGGAAACCCTGAACATAGATATTTTTCGATATGTCTTGATACCACAAAAATCACTCCAACAAACAACAAAAACTCAATTCTCAATTATTTACTCTGGCTGAGATGGGCAAAACCAGATTGACCCTTTCAGTCAAAGGACAACTCTAGGTCATTTTGGAGATCAGGATCAGACTGCCCCCTTAGGACTGTGTAGATCAAGATTAGGCTGCATAGAACTTGAAATTTTTGTGAAATATTCTGTCCAAAACACTTTCGGAATTGCGCAGCTTTGGTCTGTTTACCTGATTGACAAGGTCCATTCACATATTTTCAACCTTTTTACATATACCACACAATCCGAGTTTTAACAACCTTGTTGAAGAAAAGGCTTTTGAAAACATTGTGGGAAAAGGAGAAATTGCTGGTAACCAGCCTTTCTCCTTTTCCCACAATGTTTTCTTCCTTTCCCAGAACAAATTTCAGTTTTTGAGTCATGCTTATTTTGTCACGTGCAAGTGGTTTCAATTTTGATAAAACTGGAACTTTTTCGTTTGATAAAAAGTTAAGGGTAAATCTGTCAGTGGAGACTCTCATTGTTAGGTATACACAGCAGTTCATAGACAGGACCCATTTGATTTTCAGCTCGAGGTATTGTCATAGCTCTTGTGTTGTCATTGTAGTCGTGTGTGTTGTCATGCAAAAACTTTAAGATTTTATAGTACTTCAAACCTTGACTAGTTGTGAATTATTAAAAGGGAAGGAAATAAAATGGGAACTGGTAACAAAATATTTTTGACACATGCGGTGCTCTTTTTTCCAGATACAATGACTTGGGAGCCACTTGCCATGGAAGTGTTTGAGGATGCGTTACCACGTGCCAGGGCAGGTCACTGCTCTGTGTCCATACATACACGTCTCTATATCTGGAGTGGTAGAGATGGGTACAGAAAGGCTTGGAATAACCAGGTAGATTCTGATCTAACTCTTTACAAGGCAACAAAACTTTTGACTTGTCCATATATGGAGTGAGTGCAGCTAGAAATAAGTGTGCCTCACAATGAGACTTCCCCTTAACACTTTACCACACAGCAGAATTTCAGACATATCTGTATTGAAGGGCTTTACAGAAAACAATTGAAATGTTTTTTCAGTTGTTAGTATTTCTCATTGAATGGGTAGAAAACATTGTGGGGAAAGGAGAAAATGCTGGTTATCAGACTTCTTTTTTAGGGTCGTTTAAATATTGGATTGTGTGGTAAAGACAAAAAATGGCAAACACTTGAGAAAAAGAGAAAGTGCTGGTTTTGGCAAAGAACTAAGATGGTATAACTTTTTAATCCCCCCAAAAAATCCCCTTCTCAGGAACCCTTTAAACTGGAAAACAAGAAATATCTTTAAAAAAGATAGACGGTATAAATTTGCCCGTAAGTATGCAGGGGCCTGTAAAATAAACATCCCTACATTTTTTACCAATCACAAATTTCTATGTATTCATTTGTTATCATTACCAAAAAGTAGGTCAAAAGCCAGCACATTCAGATAGGCCGAAAAACTTTAGACCCCTGGAATTCTTGCCGAAATGTTACCAACTGAGCTACCTGATCTAAATATTTAGGTTCTAAGTAAATGAAATAGATATGTGACAGTGACAATCAAAGGTCATCTTGCATGCTGTGTACAGTGTGATTGTGATCCATGCAGTGTGCTAAACAACATCTAGATACCCACATCATGTTGAGAGACCTGCAGAATAACCCTTAACCCTTTGCCACACAACCATATCTTACACTGGTTCAAATTGAAAGCATTTGAAGACGACAAATCAGATGTTGCTGACATGGTGGAATTAGTCTCTGGTAGGATAGAAAACATTGGTCACCAGCATTTTCTCCTTTTCACACAATGTTTTCAAAAGGCTTCTTTTTATAGGGTCATTAAAACTTGGGACTGTGTTGTAAAGGATTAAATTCTCAGCTTGCCAAAGTTAGGCTTCCAGGGAGCAATCATAGAGATTGATTAATACTTGCTTTAGAGTTGTTTCATAATCAGTGAAATAGGTTTAAACTTGGATGCCTGTGGCAGGCATAGTGTCTGTAGTAATCAGTCGTAAGCTAGGATTTGATTGATAACATGGAACCCTTAAGGATAGGGCACCCTAATGAGATTGGTGTAACATGGCCTTCCATCACAGAAAAAACATTCTGATTCGGCTAAGACTCGGGTAATCTGTAATCGATCGGCCGATAGACTCTGCTTTCCTGCATCAATTACGGAGTACCTGAGTCTTAGCCGAATCCATACGATTTTGGCGATGAAAGGCGATGTTACAAGGACCCCATTAGGGTGCCCTGTCCTTAAGGGGCTTACCAAAGGTTAAGTTACCCCTGCAAACAGTGCTTACATTTTAAAGAATGTGTAGTCAGAATCTATATTCACCAACTATTCTTAAGAACATTGTTAGTCTAATTCTCAAAGTAGCACAAGTTCTGATTGGTTAAACCAAATAGTCTATGAATGGTCAGTGAATACAGATCAGATGTTTGTTCTATGCTGTCTGATAGTTTTACCTTATATGTTGTCAAAATCAGTCATCAGTCAGTTAGTTTGCTTTTCTTGCCTGTAAATGTTACAAGTGCTATGGACTAATATGGCCTGCAACACGCGAAAAGGGGCATTCAGACATTTGCGTAAAGTGTCGTCTCGGATTAGCCTGCGCACTCCGCGCAGGCTAATCTGAAATGACACTTTCCATTTTTAGGTAATTTTCTGTTGTGTTAGTCTGCTGTTGGACAAAATCTAATGTAGTCGTAAAGTGTTGTCTCGGATCAGCCTGCGCAGGCTGATCCGAGACAACACTTTACGCAAATATCCGAATGCCCCTTTTCACGTGTTACAGGCCATATGTGTTAATGACTTAAACTACCAAGTATTCATTCTTGATAACCTGTTAAATGTTTTTGTTTCCACTGCAGGTGTGCTTTAAAGATTTATGGTTCCTTGAAACAGGTAAAAAAAAACCACATTTTTGTCTTCATACCTATCTCTTACTCTGGTATACTTGTAAATTTAAGCCCAGCTGGGTAGCACAGTTTTGAAACCAGTTAGTTTTGGATTTGAATCAATTTCTTTCTGATGATTGATGATAGCCATTGTGACAGTATTCATTCCTCCTAAGTTGATCATTGTTTTGAAGATGGCTATGTGGGAAAGCAGCCAGTGGCTTGGAAAGAATATTGTGCAAAGTAATTGTAAAAGAAACTCCAGGAAAGCATGGATAGGTGCACTGTTTGCTGCAATAGAATTGAACCAATATTGAAAATGGTCAAGTAAGGGTGACTTTCATGAAGGTTGGAAATGACATTGCATTTATTTAAGACTACACAGATTAACATTTTGATCAAGGTGATCAGTCATGGGTATTTTAATGGTGCGAAATTCAAGAGAAATAATATGTTCCTTTAAGATTTAATCCATTTTCACACAATCCAGAGTTTTAATGCCCCTGAGAGAGAATGCTTTTGAAAAGATTATGAGAAAAGGAGAAAATGCTGGTAACCAGTTTTTTCTCCTTTTCCGATATTGTTTTTTACCCTATCAAAGATAGAATTCATAATTTGTGCTTTATTGAATTTTTTGTCTGCAAATGCTTTAAACTTGGTTCAGTCCAAATTTTTGTTTTGCTAAAGAGTTCAGCCAGGTATTTGAGAAAGTAGTCATTGACTTGGAAAGAAAGTTGTTTCAGTACAGGCGTGAGAAAGCTAGAAAACACATGTGTAGGTGCACTGTCTGCCGTGATATGACCTAAGCTGTTAAAATGGGGTTAAACTCCAATTCAATCAATCAGTCAATCCTACATTTCAGAAAAGCCACCAGCACCAACTAGAGTACAGCTGGTACGTGCCAGCACAAATGCTCTTGAGGTATGTTGGGGAGCTGTTCCTACAGCAGATGCGTACCTTTTACAACTACAGAAATACGACCTTCCCCCTGCACAGAGTGCCACCCCCACAGCAGTACCTACAACAAATCCCCTCGCTAAAGCTGTTACGCCAGCAACACCTCCTGTACAGCAACCAACTACACCAACCGTGGCTTTGGCATCACCACGGCAACCAGTACCAGGTAAGCTGTGTTTGTTATTGAGAGGAGCTGCAGAGAAGTTTAGTGGTTTATGAGTCAGTTCATACATATGAATTATTTTTTAAGCCTCATGCTTTTTAGCTCACCTGAGCACTAAGTGCTCAAGGTGAGCTATTGTGATCGGTCAATGTCCGTCGTCCGTCCGTCCGTTCACAATTACAAAAAAATCTTCTCCTCCTAAACCGCCAATCAGATTTCAATGAAACTTCACAGAAATGATCCTTAGGTGATTCACTTTCAGAATACTTCAAAGATTTGAATTCCATGAAGAACTCTGGTTGCCATGGCAACCGAAAGAAAAAACTTTAAAAATCTTCTTGTCCCAAACTGTAAGGGCTAGAGCTTTCATATTTGGCATGTAGCATCATCTAGTGGCCCTTTACCAAAATACTTCAAATTATGGCCCTAGTGTGGAAATTGGCCCTATGCTGTGGGTTCTCGGATTTCACAGAGATAAAGAAGGAAATCTTTAAAAATCTCCTTGTCCCAAACTGTAAGGGCTAGAGCTTTCATATTTGGCATGTAGCATCATCTAGTGGCCCTTTACCAAAATACTTCAAATTATGGCCCTAGTGTTGAATTTGGCCCTATGTTGTGGGTTCTCGTTTAAGAAATTCTTTAAAAATCTTCTCCTCTGAAACCGCTGGTCAGATTTTGAAATAATTTCATAGATATGTTCCTTGGGTGACCCTTTTCAAAAAGTGTTCACGAAATTTTGATCCGTCGAAAAACATGGCCGTGGTGGAAGGGGGGGGGGGCATTGACGTCCATTGGTGTCAACAATTCTATAAAAATCTTCTCTGATGAAACCGCTGGTCAGATTTTGAAATAATTTTACAGATATGTTCCTTGAGTGACCCTTTTCAAAACTTGTTCGCGAAATTTTGATCTGTCGAAAAACATGGCCGTGGTGGAGGGGGGGGTGCTCTTGGCGTCCAGCGGTGTCAACAATTCTTTAAACATCCTCTCCTCCTACACCGCTTGACCGATTTGGACCAAACTTGGCTGGAATGTTCCTTGGGAGGTCCTCTGTAAAAATTGTTTACAGAATTTGATTTCATCAAAAACTCTGGTAAACTGTAGCATTCTTTTTTATCGTCAGCTTTCCTAGAGCTGCAGATCAAGCCACGTCAAGCAGCGATTCGGACTAGATTTATCGTCTGTCAAAAATTGAAATCGAGCATTCCATCAGAAATGACTTACAGACTTTTACTGTCTTGGAGTTTAAAGGTGAAATTCATTGTAATCTGTGCTTGACGACGAAGGGACCCATTTATTTTGACCCCCTAAATTTTAGAAATGACCCTCAACTAATGAGGCAAGAGGTCACAATGACCCCCAATTTTTATAGCTGAGGGAAAACCCTGTATGACAGTATTGGTTCTCAACTAGAGGTAAAGCAATCCATATTGATGATTTGCAGCAAAAAAGTCTTTTATATTATGATATTTGTTGAAATTCACTGCTTAAAAGTCATTAAAAAGCTGAAAAGACTGGCTGAAGTGACTGATCGGACAATGTCAAAAGGAACATTTTGTGTCATGGGTTTCCGTGTTTTTTGCACCGATCAATTTTTTTATGTCTGTTAATTTATGGATAGTATTTCCACATAATTTGACAAAAATTTGTCATTAAGGGTAACAAGTAGCTTCTAAACCTGTCATTTTACACAAGATAAGCGGATAATGGTTTTTTTTTTTTATGTTTTTTCTTATGTGAGGTCTCGCATGTAACCAAAATTTGTTAAGTGAATTTCAATTCTATAACGTGATTTATGCAATAATTTGTGTGAGTGGGAACACTGATAATCACTTTGGTCCTCTTACATGACTTACTACCACTACTACTACTGTAGCTTTCTACTGCTCTCTTTCACAGTGGCACAAATACGCTCTGCTTCAGGAGCGATAGCTGGAACTCTCTCCTCTCCGCAAACTATCAAAGGTAGAACGTTTATGCAATGCATGAGTATTGTAGTAATATTTTTATTACCGCGCATGTAGCTTACACTAAATATGTGTAATATTTTTGCTTCATAATGTTGTTATATATACACATATCCATGTCAGCCATGCTCTGGCAATGTGGGGTTTGATGCATCACACTAAGCAAGTCGTCACATAATTATGGATCCATAAAACCTATTTTGTTAACCAACTGACTAGATCATGAAGTAGAATGGCCCTAGACATACAGAAAATTTTCCAAAAGCAAAATGGTTGGACCCATGTCAGCCTGAGCAGACTGCACAGGCTGACCTGGGTCAATACTTTTTGCAGATACATTAAACCACTTTTTCACAGAGCTTGGCTTATTTATAGATACAAATCTTTACAAACTTGTTAGTTATTGCACAATGCTTATTTGCTTGAATGCAAAGCTTGGAAATAATAGTTAAATGTGCTTTATTTAAACTATAGCCAAGACAATTCTATGATGTTTGATTCTGAGGAAGAAGGTTTTTGAAAAGATTGTGGGAAAAAGGAAGAGTTGTAACCCACAGTTTCTCCTTTTCTGACATTTTCCACCCGATCGTTTGAGCCACCATTCAGTTTGTTGTATGCAAAGGCTTTTATTTCAAGCGAGTCTGAATTTTTTGGCTGGTAAAGAGTTAAAGATACTTACTAGTGTGAGAGAAATATGCTTTGAAACATAATGTTTCACTGATTACAAAGGACTCGTGTTACAGAAGACTGAAAGGCCCATTAGCAACCAAAAGTAAACAACAGGAGGTCAAAATGCAGGCAAATCTTATTCAAACCATTTTAATAAATTTGCCTGTCACTTGACATGCAAACTGTTCTGTTTTGGTCACTAGTAGGCCTTTCACCCCTATACCAGATAATCCTGAGTTTTAACGCCCCTAAAGAAGAGTGCTTTTGAAAACATTGCAGAAAAGGGAGAAAATACCAATATCAGACTCCATGTTGATCTTGATCTATGGCAACCACAGAAAAAAACTTTTTGCCTATGTTGCTGCAAGGAACAAGTTACCCTTGTAATGTTAAATAATTGTATTGAGCATGTATTTAAGTTAGCCAGCATTTTCTTCTTTTTCGCCTCAATTTTGTTTGTACCAATTCAAAGACAATGTCCCTTGTTTTAGCTGCATCAACTTTATCGTCTGCAGATACTTTGGATTTGAAGGAGAAAAAAAATTGTTGTTCGGTAAAGAGATAAAAGGGGTAATTTGCTTAACCCTTTACTGCACAATGCCGACTTTTAATGACCCTGGGAAAGTAGCCTTTTGAAAACATTGTGGGAAAAGGAGAAAATGCTGGTAACCAGCATTTTCTCCTTTTTCCCACCATGTTTACTACCCTATCACATTGAAATTGTCGTCTGCAAATGCTTGCAATTTGGACATGGCTAAAATTGTGGTAAAGCGTTAATAAAGGTGGCCAACAGAAAAGGATTTGTTGTAATAGGGGAAAAAAGAATGAGAATTAAGATTTAGTTGATAGTAGATTTTGATGACATGTGGTTTATGAAACCTGTTGGATCTCTACGTGCTTCAAGTTAACCATTTACTTAACAATATTGTGTTTTTACTACTCCAAGGAAGATGGTTGTGAAAAACAATCTGGAAACAGGAGAAAATGCTGATAACTGGCATTGTCTCCTATTTCCTGAAAGTTTTCTAGCATTTCATAGCTAATTTTTATTATTTGAGTCATGCCTGTTAAGTAGAAGTGCTTGTAGTATGACTGAGTCTGAAATCTTGTTGTAAGTACATGTATAAACTCAGGGATAAACATGTCTCCTTGTTAAGCTTTTACCACACGACTGAATTTTAGACTTGTCCAAATTGAAAGCATTTGCAGACAACAAATTGGATATAGCTCATATCATTGGATTTGTCTCTTCTCTCTTTACCAAACAACAAATTGTTAGACTGATCCAAATTGAAAGCAGTTGCAGACGACAATTTAGATGTGGCACAAATGGAGAAAATTGTTGTGGGAAAAGGAGAAAATGCTGGTTACCAGCATTTTCTCCTTTTCCTATTATGTTTTCCAAATGCTTTCTTCTTCAGGGTCGTTAAAACTCGGGACTGTGTGGTAAAGAGTTAAAGGGGTAGAAAACATTGTGGAAAAAGGAGAGAATGCTGGTTACCAGCATTTTCTCCTTTTTCAACAATGTTTTTTAAAGGCCTCTTTCTCAGGGTCGTTAAAAGTCGGGATCGTGTGGTAAAGAGTTTAAGACTTTTTCTTATTGCTGTGCACCACTTTTAAAAATACGGCAGTTAAAGAAGTGATTTTATGTAACGAAAAATTCTCTTTCATTTGACACCATATTTTCACAATCATGCACTCATATACTGCATCTGTAGTTATGATCATTATTAATATTTTACAAAATTGTTTTCAAAGTTCTGTGCTGGAAATTTGTTTTAGGAAGTTATAAGGTATAGTGCATTGCACAGCTTTATTAACTTGTGTTGAATGTGGAGGTCAAGATTGGATGGTAGAGAATGTGCAAATCTGATCTAGGTCTTGGATTTATATTGTACTGCATGGGTTGAATAGTAGTTTAACTGATTTCTTGCATGTATTGATGAAAGGTAGCATGCATATTTCTTGGATGATACTTTATAGGGGTTAACAAATTTTATGATTTTTCAATTTCTAGCTTGGCAGTTTTTGAAGAAAACATAAATGTATTGTCATAGCCCTGTCATTGTTGTGCAAAAACTTATGACATTTTTTTAATTTATGTGTTATAAGTGAAGATGTTTTACTTCAAACTTGGACTAATTATTTACTTTCAAAAGGGGAACCCATACAACAGTGGCAGATAACCAATGAAGTATTTTTTTACACAGTTATGCCCCTTTTTTGACTTCAAATTTTTCAAAAAACTTTACTTCAAACTTGGACAAGTTATTTACTGTCAAAAGGGGAACCCTGTTTTTAAATTATCTTTATTAGTGAAGATATTTACTTCAAACTTGGACCAGTCGTTTACTATCAAAAGGGGAACCCATACATTAGGGGCAATAAACAATGAAGTATTTTTTGACACAGTTATAACCCCCTTTTTGACTTAAAATTTTCAAAAACTTTGACATTTTATAATATCTCTCATATTACTGAAGATATTTGCTTCAAATTCAAACAAGTTGTTAACTATCAATAGGGAAACCCATTCAGGGAGGACAGATAACTATCAAAATATTTTTGACACAGTGTTGCCCCTTTTTCGACTTAAAATTTTTGCTGAAAATCAAGCAACTACAGCTGAGCATTGGCACATGCATGCCCTGTTTATTTTATCTGAATGACTTATTAATATATCTGAAAGTATTGTGTCAAGAAGAAAGTTCATAATGCAATTTCTCCTTTTGCAACAATGTTTTTCAAAGTAGTTCGGTGCAAAGGAGAATAAAAATCATCTGCAGTTAATAATACTTCAAAGCTTGTGACCTGCAAGATGCCAAAAATATTTGAGCTATGCTCTGTGAAAAGGGGGGTTAATGCAGGTCAAAATTACCTACCTACCTATCGCAAGCGAAATGAGTTATCTTTATGCATATACTACTGTTTCAGAATACAATCTAGTTTTGAGGAGTATCACAGTTTCGAACTGTCAGGAACATCACTTACATTAACTCTTTACCAAACAACAGCATTTTGGACAAGTCCATAATCCGAAACACTTGCAGACGAAAAATTAAATATGGCCCAAATGATGAAAACTGTATGAATGAGTAAAGAACATTGTTGGAAAAGGAAACAATGCTGATTACAAAAACTTTCTCCTTTTCCCATTTTGTTATCAAAAGCCTTCTTCTTTAACCTTTTACCATACAACAAAACTTTAGATTTGTCCAAATTGAAAGCATTTGCAGTCGAAAAATTAAAAGTGGACCAAATGATGATCCCAATCATTAAAAGGTTAGAAAACATTGTTGGAAAAGGAGAAAATGCTGGTTACCAGCATTTTCTTCTTTTCCAATAATGTTTTCAAAAAGACTTCTTCCTCAGGGTCATTAAAACATGTGATTGTTTGGTTAAGGGTTAAGGTCCTTCAGACTTGTGATAGGGTGGTTTTATCTACATTTATTTCACACCTATAATCTAACGTCCAATGAAATCGCTTTAATACTACCAAGTGAGTACAGAATATCTTATTCCATATTGGACGCTGTAGAGTCCAATATGTATTTCTCAGAACTAGGCAAGAGTCCAATATGTATTTTTCAGAACGAGGCAAGAGTCCAATACGGATTTTTCAAAACGAGGCTAGAGTCCTGAATATCGATATTTGATCGGAAGAGTAGTCTACCGAAGTCTGTTGTCAAAAAAGCAATTTCAGAACCCTCTTTTGATATGTTTTTTTTTTTTTTTTATTACTATTATCATTTAAATTGAAATGGCCATATACTTGTCGTTTACTTTAAACTCAATACGGAAGTGTGAAATAAAGAGGTCATTTAACATGCTTGGGTACAATACTGAATTCAATTGGATTCGTACACTGTAGAACCAGTCTATATTTTGGACTCGGCTGTCGCCTCGTCCAAAAATGTAGACTGGTTCTGCAGTGTACTCATCCAATAGAATTTAGTATCGTACCCAAGCATGTTAAATAACCTCATAATATTAACTCGGATGAGCATCCTCAGAATGTAGTAACAAAATTTTTAATTGGCTACCAGGTTATTTTTTGCTATCAAAGTCATAGAACCAGTCTTTAAATCTTAAGAGAGCAAAATTAGGTCAGTTGACACCAGAAACTCCTCAGCCTACAGTCTTGTTTCAACATTTAGGCTCATATGTAGCACATTGCAAGTAAAGAGATGATGAGTGTGGCTTTTTAGTTTGAGGTTGAGATGCCAAGGTACATAAGGGTCTGTATTCATGAACCATTTTTAAGAATATTCTTTGTTCTAATTCTCAAGAATTTTGTAGATTTAAAAAGAAACATAACTTCTGATTGGCTGAACCATTTTGTTTAGCCAATCAGAAGTTGTGTTACTTTCAAATTTAGAAAATTCTTCAGCTTTAGACCAAGAATGTTCACATGAATGGTTGTTGAATACCAGCCCAAGATCATATCAAAGTAATGTTTAGGTTATAAATGTTTTGGAAGAGGAAATATGGTAACACATATTTAGTAAGTTTATTCTAGAGCAGATATGACACCTCCTGCTCCTGACATACATGTAGATTACATTTTTGAAAATGTTGTAGGAAAAGGAGCAGTTGCTTGTTCCTTCTGTTTTCAAATAATAAAAGTTTCATTTTATTTCAGTGACATCAGTGACACGCCCCCAGCTAAAGACACCAATCACAGTAACAACTCTTCCTGGCACTGTAAGGATGGCTTCCCCACAAGTTGTTAGTATTCCACAGAGTCAAGTTACACGCCAAGTTGTCCCTGCTGTAGTAAGTTCTCTGTTTGTTTGTTTGTTTGTTTGTTTGTTTGTTTGTTAACTGTTTTAACTCTGTACCAGAAAACAAAGTTTCAGACTTGTCTAATTTGAAAGCATTTGCAGACTTCAAAACAAGCAAATTCCAGACCAGTCAAGAAGTTTGTTAAGTGTTAAAACTGTTTAGCTCTATAACCGATAACAAAGTTTCAGACTTGTCCAATTTGAAAGCATTGAATGCAGACTACAAAACAACTAAACTATAGACCAAACAAAATTGAAGGCATTTGCAGAAGAGGAATTTTGTTTAGCTCAAAAGTTGAATTCTGTTTTTTTGAAATGGTAAACATTATTTTACAGTGTTTTCAAAAGACTTCTTCTTCAGGGTTGTTTTGTAATGTGTTAACTCTTTACCACACAATCCCGACCCTGAGAAAGAAAGCTTTTGAAAACATTGTAGGAAAAGGAGAAAATGCTGGTAACCAGCATTTTCTCCTTTTCCCACAATGTTCTCTACCCTTCCCAAATCAAATTTCAATTTTTGAGTCACATATATTTTGTCGTCTGCAAATGCTTTTATTTTGGACTAGTCCAAAATTTTGTTCTTTAGTGAAGAGTTAAATCTAAACTGGCTTGCCAACTGATGAGTTATATTACATTCAAATAATGGAGTAATCTCATTTGTCTAGAAGTAATATTGTGCCATGTGTACTGGTCATATGTGGTAATAAGATACAGCTATGAAATAAGCCATGCCCTGGAAGAAGGGGGTTTACTGCATGTCCATAAAGAATTACACCTAGTAAGTATCACAGTTATGGATCCATAAATTCCTTTTTGTCTTACAACCGGCTGAATCCTGAATTATGGATCAATAAACTCCTTTTTGTCTTACAACTGCATAAACCGGGCCATGTCATAGATCATATATTTTTGAAATGTCTATTTCAGACCACTGGTGGGCAGATGACTGGTATAGCAGCTTTGGCCGCTGCTGCTGCAGCTACGCAGAAAATACAGGGCTCCACACAGGCAGGAACCGTATCTACAACAACCACTACACAAGCATCAAGTATTAAAGTGGTAACCCCTGCAATTGTAACACCACAAGGGGTCAAGGTCACACCTGTTTCTAGACAAATTGGTCAGTTGATAAATATAATACTGCCATATATTTTAACACTGAAAGGGCTTTTCACAAGTATACATGTAGTTGCCTTTGCGGCTAGTATAGATTAAGATCAGGCTGTACAAAATGCGCAGCCTGATCTTTGATCTATATTATCGGCTCTGCTGAAACACTGTAGAAGAAAGCAATAATGAGATTGCAATTATTTGGATCATTTTTCTTGGATGAAAATATCTGGTAAGTTTACTCGGTGCTCCAAGCATTAAGAGATCAAGGTCTATACTCACCAACCATTCTCTAGAATGTCCTTTGTCTAAGTCTCCACAGTTTTCTAAATTAAGAAGTAACAAAACTTCTGATTGGCTAAACCAAATGGTTAAGCCATTCAGAAGTTGTGGTACTTTCAAATTTAGAAAAATTTTGGGGAATAAGAATGTGCTGAAGAATGGTTGGTGAACACGGACCTAGATCAAATGATATGGTCAACATATATGAAGGTCAAACAACAAGGATTGTCATAATTCAAGTTTTTTTTTGTTTTTTTTTTCAAATCCTTTAATTCTTCATTTATACAAGAATGTCATATTAAGAGCTCATATCCACTTCTCTCTATCTATACATCAATTTTGAATTTTTTGAACTCTTACTTTTAGAGTAGAAAGGACATGTGATCCATTGGGTCTAGTAGGTCCAAGGTCAAGGTGACTCTTGAAGGTCAAATGATAAAATGTTCTTAGATTTAGCTTGTCAGCGCCATTTGATCTACATTGGTAAGGAAATGCTCCTTTCTTCTCATTGTTTTCAGAAGAAAAGAGATTTGGAAAGATAGATTACAGGTTTTCAGTATGTTAACATTAGCCAGGTATGTGTTGGAGTCTGAGCTGTAAGAGTCAAATTAACTTTTACAGTATTTTCTTAAACTGTCATTTTCAGCTGGTACCCTTCACTCAGGAAACCAAACAATAAGAGTTGCAACCCCAGGCAGTACAATTATTAGAGCAGCAGGGAGCCAGACTCTGACTCCTGGTTCCAACAGAATTATAACAGTGCACAAAGGCAGTGGTGTAGCAACAGGAACCGGCTCTGGCCAACCACAGATTGTGACCCTGGTGAAAACTTCACAGGGAATGACAGTGGCAACTGTAAGTTCATACAGTTTTTTAAACCACACAACAAAATTTGAGATGCATCTTTTTCTATAAAGCAATTTGCGGAGAACAAAGGAAATGTTCCTGTGTTAATGGGATATGGCTTTGTAAGGGTATAAAACATTATGGAAAAGGAGAAAATTCCAGCTACTAGGATTTTCTCCCTTTCCCACAATATTTTCAAAGGCTTTCCTCTTCACACACAAAACCACAGGATTTTGATTTCTTTCAAATGTTTGTCTTCCTTGAATGTATAATAGTTATTTGGCAAACCTAAAGATATGCCCAGCAATGGGTTATCTTATTACCCCGTAAAAGAATAGATTGAGAGGCTTAAATAATAGGGTTTGTCTGTGAAAGGGTAATAGAAAAAAAAATTGTTGGAATAGGACAATATGCTGGTTACCAGCATCATTGTCTCATTTTCCGACAATGGTTTCGAAAGCAGCTTTCATGTGCATTTTTAAAACACAGGATTATTTAGTACAGCCTTAACTGATTTCCAAATGACAAAAGTTCAGACTTGTCCAAGTTGAAAGTATCTGCAAACAACATATTGAATGTTCGTCAGGATATGATATCGTGAAACATTTGTAAACAACTCATTTAATGTTGGTCAGGTTATGATAGCTTTCTCCAAAAAGGTAAGAAAACATTGTGGGAAAAGGAGAAAATGCTGGTTACCAGCATTTTCTCCTTTTTCCCACAATGTTTTAGAAAGCTTTCTTTGTCAGGGTTGTTAAAACCAGGGATGGCCTTTAAAAAGGATGAAATGTAACTGAATTGTTTTTTAAATGTTGTTGAAATTCATCTTACTTTTGCCTTCACTGAATATGTTTGATTTTTACAGACAAAAGGGGGCACCCTGCCACAAGGAGCAACAATTGTTAAGCTGGTAACTTCACAAGCTGGTGGACAAGGCAAGCCAACAGCCATTATAACTAGCAGCCAACCAGGCCAGACCGGACAAACACCCTCCAACATTATTGGACTGAGTTCTGTACAACCACAAGCTAGACCTGCAGTATGTAGACTAGTTTATTATCCCCCGCCAAAGGGGGAGGGATATAGTTTTAGCGTTGTCTGTCCGTCGTTCTGTCCATCCGTGTGTCCATCCGGGAGAATATCTCCAATACCAGTGGACGGAATGTCGTGAAACTTAATACATGTGTACAATAACCCATTCTGCCGATTCGATGAAAAATGGCCGACTGGGAGCGATTTTAAGTTACGTGGTCAAGTAAATTTTTCGGCGGGGGATATCATTTCAATGGAATTGCTTGTTCAATACAAAACAGCATGCTTTTAGATTCAACCATATTGAAACCATTTTAACTCTTTACCAAACGACAAACTTTAAGACTGGTCCAGACGAAAGCATTTGCAGACAACAATTTAAGTGTGGCCAAAATGATGTAATTTGTCTTGGAAAAGGTAGAAAATATTGTGAAAAAAGGAGAATTGCAGGTTACCAGCATTTGCTCCTAATCCTACCGTGTTTCAAACCCTTCTACGGCCAAGGCATTAAAACTCTGGATTGTGTGGAAATGGGCTTACGATGACAAATTTAGCTCTCAAGATTACGTCTCTTGAAAATGATAGAAAACATTGTGGTGAAAGGGAAAATGCTTGTCAAAGCTATTTTCTCTATTTCTCACAATTCTTCTAAAGTTTTCTTCAGGGTCCTCAAATCACAGGATTGTTTGGTAAAGGGTTAAATTTTTTACAGATATCAGTATTTAAATGCCCATCCATAGTAAATGCATTAGCAGATACCAAAGTCATTGCGGCTCAAGTAATGGAGTTTGCCTGTTGAAAGGGTAGAAAAGATTGTTGGAATTAGAGAAAATGCTAGTTTACCTGGATATTCTCCTGCTCAGTAATTTTTCAAACATTCATCTTATTAGCTCCACTGGCCGAGCTATTGTCATGGCGTTGTGTCCGTCGTGCGTCCGTCCGTTCGTCCGTGCAAGCGTCCGTAAACTTTTTCTTTAAAAAACTTCTCCTCAGAAACTATTGACTGGATTTTTACCAAATTTCACAGGAATGTTCCTTTGGTGGTCCTCTTTCAAATTCCTTCAAATAATTGTGTTCCATGAAGAATTCTGGTTGCCATGGCAACCAAAGTAAAAAACCTTTAAAAATCTTCTCCTCCCAAACCGCTATTTGGATAGCATTATTATTTTGCAGGAATGTTCCTTAGATACAGGTTTACAGAATTCCTTAAAAAAAAAAAAGATCTGTCAAAAAACATGGCTTTTATGGGAGACTCATTTTCCTTTTATGGTATAAAGTAAAATCTTTGAAAAATTTCTTCTCTAAAACTATTCATTGGATTTCATTGTTGTTTTGCAGGTAAGTTCCTATGGTGGTTGTCTACCAAATTGTTTCTTCAGTGAGCTAAAATGCAGGATTGAATGATACTCGTTAAAAACTTCCTTTTGCCATTATAGAAATATCAGGCCTGTGGAGCGATACAGGCGCTCAAGCGCCTCTAGTTCTATTTTGTAAGGACATTTGCTAGCTTAATAAAGTCTCTTACAACTTTTATCTCATCATAAACTTTTTACCAAAGTATAGAATTGGGCAATTTGTGACCAAATTATGAATAATAGAATTTGGCAAACTGAGAGTGGTGCAGATGACCAATCATAGGAGACTGGATTTGTTTTTGATAGGGTAAAAAAAAAATGTGTAAAAAAGGAGACGATACATTCTGTCGTAGCCAATTATTGGAAATGAACTATACCCTTTATTACACAATCCCAACTTTTGATAAATATGAAGGAGAAAGCTTTTGAAAATATTGTGGGAAAAGGAGAAAGTGCTGGTAACCAGCATTTTCTCCTTTTTGCACAATGTTTTTTTTCCTCATCAAAGACAAAAAATTGTCATTTTAGAAAAAATCAATTTGTCATCTGTGAATGCTGTCAATTTGGTCCAGGCCAAAATTTTGTCAACTAGTAAAGAGTTGAAATAAAAAACATTTTTGTTATTTACAGTCACAGACAAAGACAGTAATCCGTACCATCCCGTCCTCCATTATCTCCATGGCTAAAGCTGGACAGGCAGGGATTCAAACCACACCTGGTGGAGCAAAGACTATTGTCATAGCAGCCCCGAAAGGTAGCTCAGCCGCTGGGCAGAATCCAACGAAAATCTTATCATCCATGCCAAAACTCGCTGGTCAAGGAAACACACAGTTTATCGTGGTTAGCCCACAGGGAAGCAGTGTTGTCTCACAAGGGGGAAATACTCTGGCTTCAGCTATTGGACAAGGTATGTAAATTCCATTTTATACTAACTCTTTTACTAAATAACAATGTATAGCTTGTTGACAAACCACAAAATTAGAGAATGGTTCAAAATGATAGCAATTGCAGACGACAAGTTAAAGATGTCCCAAATTATTCAAATTAGCTTTTGAAGGGTAGAAAACATTTGTGGTCGAAAGGAGAAAATGCTGGTTACCAGCCTTTTCTTCCTTTGTCATAATGTTTTTAACACTTTACCACACACTCACCAGTTTTAACGACCCTGTAGGAAAAGCCCTCTGAAAACATTGTGGGAAAAGGAGAAAATGCTGGTAACCAGCATTTTCTCCTTTAGCCATAATGTTTTCTACCCTATCAAAGTCAAATTCCATAATTTAAACAAGATTTAAAGTGTCGTCTGCAAATGCTTTCAGTTTGGAAAAGTCTAAATTTTTGCCGTGTGGTAAAGAGTTAAACTGTTTTGTAGACAAATTGCATTATTTAACCCGCATTTGTCACCTGCAAATGCCTTTGATATGGACAAGTCAAGAAGCATGTCACCTGTAAACAGCTAAGAAGTGAAATTGAAAACATAGGATTGGGTCCTGCTCTGGGAAAAAGGGGGTTTATTGCAGCCCCATGATGCATCATATCGAGCAAGATGTCACCTAACTATGGATGTATTAACTCTTTACCAAACAACAAAATTTTAGACTGGTCCAAATTGGAAGCAATTGCAGACGACAAAATAAACGTGACTCAAAAATTGAAATTCAATTTGGGAAGGGTCGAAAACATTGTGGGAAAAGGAGAAAATGCTGGTTGCCAGCATTTTATCCTTTTCCCACAATGTTTTCAAAAGGCTTCTGTCTCAGGGTCGTTAAAAGTCGGGATTGTGTGGTAAATGGTTAAATCCATTTAGTCTAACAACAGACTGAATCATGAAGTGGAATGGTCCCTTGGTATCCAGAAAATTGACCAATAGCAGATGTGTCATCCCAGGTCAGCCTACAGGTTGACCATTGATAGATACTGTTTGCAGATACATTTAAATCCCTTTTCACAAAACTTGGCTCTGTCATTTGGTTAAGAGGAAAATACTCGAGCATGTGCCTATGATTTTTTGAAAAAATACTTGCCCTGCTTTGATCCTCACTCATCTGACGAGAAAAACCCTTCTTATATTGGACTCTGACGTTTTTTTGTCCGACTAAATGGAAATGCTAATCATATTGTCTCCTGTAGGAACAAAGCTTAAATACTGGGTTTCAGTAACCGGTACCATTTATCCGGTCAAGTAATGAAAATAAATAAAGCCAAAACAACACAGTTTCTTGAACTGGGGTCGGGAAAGTATTTGCGTTAATGTTAACATTGTTTGTTTCATAGGTAGTAAAGTTGCTCGTATTGAATTAGATCTACACAAAGCATATTAAAACATTTTTGTTTGCAATGAAAGGTCCTGGGTTATATCATTAGGCTGACCTGACACCAGTCTTTATTTGGAGCGGGGACCAGCATGTTTTATGTCCTGTTTCAATATTTGGTTTCAATAATGGAATGGCCGTTTTGCTTCCTGTAAGTTAAATGTTCATTGGAAAAACTTATTTGTTTACTATCTCCAATTCACCACTTGTCTTGCCGGATGCTTATGACTGATATTTCACTTGCCCTCATCCATTTCTTACTTGTAAGTATGAGCAGACAAGCAGATTCTTTGGAACCTTAAGGGTGAAGAATACCTTTTACAGTATGTATTATATGGCTTGCAACACGCGAAAAGGGGTATTTGGACATTTGCGTAAAGTGTCGTCTTGGATCAGCCTGCGCAGTCCGCGCAGGCTAATCCAAGATGGCACTTTACGACTACATTAGATTTTGTTCTTCATTAGACTTACGCAGAACAGAAAATTACATAAAAACGGAAGGTGTCGTCTCGGATTAACCTGCGCGGATTGCGCGGGCTGATCCAGGAAGACACCTTACACAAATGTCCGAATGCCCCTTTTCGCGTGTTGCAGGCAATATGTTGGAATGGTAGAGTAGGTTTAGGGATCCATCACATAGTAATTGAGTTGTGCTCTGTGAAAAGGTGGTTTAAGGCATCAACAAAATTTATTGACCCATTTCAGCCAGGACAGTCAGTGCAGGCTGACCTTGATCAAATCTTTTTGCTATTGATTATTTTTCTGCTTGTCAGAAGAGTGACCTTTCTACCTGATGATTTAGCTGGTTTTTAGACAAAGTGGATCCATACAATGCAATGGCTTGCTTGGTATAATGCATTAACCCTTTACCAGACGACAAAATTTTATCCTTTTTCAAAATGGAAAGCATTTACAGATGACAATTTCATTGTCGTTCAAATGGTGCAATTCTTTATTCTGGTAGCCAGCATTTTCTCCTTTTCACACAATGTTTTTAAAAGGCTTCTTTCCAAGGATTGTCAAAAGTCGGCATTGTGCGGTAAAAGGTTAAGATTATGCATTTAACCTCCCTTTCCCAGTTCCCAGAGTACAGCTCAAATGTGATGTGCAACTGTTTGAGTTACCCATCCAGGCACTAAACGCTTAGCACATGCCTTTAAGGTGTCTTTCACAGCTAAAGTTTCCTTTGTTACCAGTGTAGATCAAGATTAGACTGCACAAATCTATGAATGTGTGACAATAGAATCAGACCTTTCTAAACTTCTGTTAACAGCAGCTCAGCAGAAGACGATCAATGTATCCGCATTACAACAGACTCTCGGTGGTGTCGTCCAGTCCCCACAAGTTGTCACAGCAACCGTTTCTCCAGCTGCACCCAAACCAAACATAACCATCGTAACATCAGCAGGTAAACTTTTTAGTTAGTTTGGGGTCAGCTCTAGAACTTACAAGCTATTAAAGAAGATATCACAAAAATCTTTGATGGTTATTCATACATTCTAGAAGCAAGTTGAAAGGATTAAGAATTTTTAAGCCTATGAAAATTTGAGCCCATTTGTATTTGAAACTTGGATTTACTTTGAATAGAAATAATACTCTTTTTCAGTGTCACTCTATATTTCACTTGTTGGATGTTTCGAAAGCAAAATCATTATCCTGGCAAGCGGAGACTTTTGAAATTATTTTTACATCATTTTATGGTCCATAACCTTTTACACAATGATCTGTACCCTTTCAAAGGTAAATTTTGTGCCTTGGTAAAAAGGTAATTATTAAGGATTTGGCCCATGTTTCAAAAGTTGAACCATATTATCAATTTCTGTCTCATGTAGACAGGTTATTCATCTAGGATTGCCATAGTCCTCTAGTTGTCTAACTCAATTGTTTATTGAAATGTTTCAGGATCAAGTGCTACATCCATCATTAGGACCATTTCTGCCTCACAACTTATGTCAGCAGCCTCTGTGACTGCCACTTCTCTACTGACCACACCCACATCCACACCCACAATATCTCTCATCACACAGTCTGGTACAGCACAAGTACCTGCACAGGTCATCCAACAAGTGGCCACCACAACTCCTACGCAAGTGGTACAAACACCAAAACCTGTACAAATAACCATCCTTCCTCATGGGCAGGTAACTACAGCTGCATCTGTAAATCAAACAGCAGGAACTCAAGCAGATAGCTCAACGGAATGCACAGATGGGATACATTGTGGTACACCTCCACCAGGTGAATGTACAGATGGAATTCATTGTGGAACACCTCCACCAGGTGAATGTACAGATGGTATACACTGTGGTACACCTCCTCCGGGTGAATGCACTGATGGTATACACTGTGGCACCCCACCACCAAGTGAATGTACAGATGGAATTCATTGTGGAACACCACCTCCTGGTGAATGTACAGATGGTATACACTGTGGCACCCCACCACCAGGTGAATGTACAGATGGAATTCATTGTGGAACACCACCTCCTAGTGAATGTACAGATGGTATACACTGTGGTACACCACCACCATCAGAAAGCACACATTTTATTCCTATAAGCTATGGGGAATGTACAGATGGAATTCATTGTGGAACACCACCTCCTAGTGAATGTACAGATGGTATACATTGTGGTACACCTCCACCAGGTGAATGTACAGATGGTATACACTGTGGTACACCTCCACCAGGTGAATGTACAGATGGTATACATTGTGGAACACCACCACCAGGTGAATGTACAGATGGAATACATTGTGGTACACCACCTCCTGGTGAATGTACTGATGGCATACACTGTGGAACACCACCTCCCAATGAATGTACAGATGGAATTCACTGTGGCACCCCACCACCAGGTGAATGTACAAATGGAATTCACTGTGGCACCCCACCACCTGGTGAATGTACAGATGGTATACATTGTGGCACCCCACCTCCAGATGAATGTACTGATGGCATACACTGTGGAACCCCACCACCACCAGAGGAAAATGCTGAGCAGGAGAACCTTGAAAACCAAGTTGTACAAGAAAACCAAGAAAATCAAAATGCAGAGGAAGCTGAGGTAAGAATCTTTACCTTTTTTTTTTTTTTTTTTCAATTTTGGTTGATTTTAAGCTTGGCTCTTGCTGAAGAAAATGTGGACGAATATTGTCATAGCCCTGTTGTTGTTCACGCTGTCAAACAAAAACTTCGACATTTTTTAATACCTCTGTTATTACTGAAGATATTTCCTTCAAACTTGGACTAGTTTTAACCATATAAAGAGGAACCTATAAAACAAAGGCAGTTAACCATCAAAATGTTTTGTGCACAGTTATGTCCCTTTTTTGACAAAAATTAGTCGTCAAAAAGTTTGATATTTTATGATATCCCTGTCATTTTTGAAGATATATGTTTCAAACTTGGACTGGTTGTTAACTGTCAAAAGGGGAACCTATACAACAAGGGCAGGTAACCATCAAAAAATTTTTCGACACATACCTTTTTTGACTTAGAATGTTCACTGAAAATCAATTGATGTATTTCTAAAGGCAATTGCAGCTGAGTATTAGCACCCACAATGGGTGCTCCTGTTTCCTCTCTCAGAAATTTTTTGTCCTGCCTTTTTATGACTGTGAGCTCTTTCCTGTCATTTTTATTTTGAAACAAAGATTGCAATAAGTCTTTTCATCTTTTAATACAACGTTGGGCTTTGTTTGTTTTAAAGAATTTAGTTACCTCTTTACAGTTTTTCTTTGATAGTGTTGAAAAAATTGTGGGAGTAGGAGAAAATGCTTGTTACCAGCATTTTCTCCTTTTCCCACAATCTTTTTAAAAGGCTTCTTTCCCCGGGTCGTTAAATGTTGGCATTGTGTGGTAAGGGGTTAAAGATGAGTTTAAGATACTGTTAAAGTGGATAATATTGCAGGTCTAAAATTTCACGAGTAACAAAATACTGATTTTACGCATGTTTATATTTCCACGAAAACTATTATCATTATCATTCAGTTTAACAAATCCCCATTTTCACTTCAATGAAACGTATTTAAATGTCTGAAATTGCCAGTATTAACCTCCACTAGATTGGAATTCTGGTCGACTTTAATGAAAAAAAAAAAGCACTCAAGGATCCCTGTCAACAGTTCCTACATGACCCCGTGTCTAGGTAAAATATAACTTAGACTAGCTTAAATTTACGCTGGCGGAAACCTTCGTGGTTTTTATCAATACACGAAAACCGGGAAGATTTCCACGACACAAATATTTCAGGTTTTACAGCAACATAGAATAATGTCATTATGACTACAAGTCTGATCTAAATCAAGGTGTATCCTGTGAGATATTCAGTTCAGAAAAGCCTAACCTTTAATATGCTAAAGTTTTGGCACTGACTGAAAACAACATCTTTCATTCATGTAGCCAACAGACTGAAAGTGACTTCTTAGCTGGGCTGTTTTCAAAGAAAACGTCCAAGTATTGTCGTATCCCTGGCATCCTTGTCTGCATCATCCTGCAAAATCTTACTTTGACATTTTATAATTTATCACATAACCTGTCTTGTTTTCAGTGTAATATACCCATCACAAATTTTCTTGTCTTATACACGTTTAATATCACAAATGCACGACATCATTTTTTACGTCATTTTGTACATATTTCAAAGAATGGAATGGGTTTTATGGATATTACCACAGGTGCATCTATAGATGGTTTTGCACCTTCTGATCTATAATTTGTGAAATATATTTATGTGATAAAAAGAATCTGACATTTGTTGGAGTTTGAGATAAAATTTTTATTAAACTTGTCAAGAAAACATGTTATTAAACTTGCCAAAGGCTTGCTTAAAAACAGTTTTTATTTCATGCTTTCCGGTAGGTTATCGAGAAATACAGTGAATTATTTTTCGATATTTCATGGTTACGACCAGTGAAAATACCGATTTTTATATTCTAACTCATCAATTTAGGGCGGAAACAGTTGTTCCTGCGCACTAGTTACCTAGGTAAAATGTGTGTGCCTCCCAACTAGATGGAAATATGACGTAATTTACCTTACGTTTATTGCGCTGGACGTTAATATTGTAATGTGTTGTATGCGAAGGGGGTACACCACGGAGCATGACTGAAAAGAACTGTACTGGATTTTGATTAAGTTCTCCCCAGAAAGGGTTAAAAGCATAAAATAAATAGAATATTTGGTTTTTTTTTCCAGTGAATGATCAAAAATTTATTTCATCTCGTGAAAATCATTGGTAATATTTTCACTCGTGGCTGCGCCACTCGTGAAAATATTACCGATGATTTTCATTGAAATAAATTTCGATCTTTCACTGTAAAAAACAAATATCCTCTATGTCCTAGACTCGTATGATAAAATTTTATCTCAAATGCCAACTCATGTCAGATCCTATATGTCTCTGTCATTACTGAAGATATTTCCTAAAAAATTGTACAAGTTTTTCACTAGCAAAAAGGACACCCGTAAAACAAGGGCAGGTAATTATCAAAGTATTTTTGACATCAAGCAACTACAGCTGAGCATTGGCACCTGCATACAGTGCTCTTGTTTGTTTTTAGGCTGCGAAACAGGCACAGGCAGAAGCCACAGAAGAAATGGAAACAACCACAAGTGAAGAGCCTGTAGAGTCTACATCAGCAGAGATGGACAATACAGCCCAGCTTGCATCTACAGATGAACCTACACTGATCTCAAATGAATCTCAACCAGAGGAAAACCTGGCCCTGGGAGAGGGAGAGCCTGAGCCCCAGCCCCAGCCCGTCCAGGACTCTGTACCTGATGAGGGCGCAGGTGCAGATGAAACAAATACAGATCTGCCAGTCAATGAACCTGAGCAAGAACAGGAAGATCAGGCAGATCCTGTTGAGGATGCCATTGGACAGCCTGAACCTGATGGTAATTGTATACTTCATGTAACCCAATACAATACAATGGTTTTACAAACTTCAGGAGGAGGACTTTTGAAAACACTGTGGGAAATGGAGAAAATGACTTTTGCCAGTACCCAGGAAGGAGGATTTTGAAAACGTGGGAAATGGAGAAAATGCTGGTAAACAGCATTTTCTCCTTATCCAACAATGTTTTCAAAATCCTTTTCAAGGACAATTTCTACTATATGAGGGATATTTAACTTGTCATTAGGGAATGCTTTAGATGTACAAGTCCGAAATTTGGCTTTTGGTAAAGATTTAAGCCTATCAGTATAAACACTATCCATTCTGTCTTGAGCCAAGCTTGGTTTGCTCAGTAATGTGCAGGGCTGATTCTGTTGGGGCTATGAGTTTGAGTCACGGCTTTTCCTAATATCAAGGATGTGATGATCAGTGGAACAGAGTTTATTCCTTTGACACTGCTAAATATTGTTAACTCTGCTCTTTTTGAAGAAACTTTTATTATTGTAGTAGCCCTGTCGTTTTTATCATGCTAACATTCTGACATTTTCTCACGTTTCTGTTATGGCTGAAATATTTACTCCAAACTTGGGCTAGTAGACAACTGTCAAAAAAAAACATACCAGAAACGTAGGTATCCCTCAAATATTTTTAACACAGTTATTTATAAATTATTTACATACAATTTTAATTTGTGCATATTTAAAATGTCTTTGTTAAAGAGTAAGAAGATTCATGTATAAAAATGTATCTGGCAGGTACTAATGATGACATTAAAGGTGAGCCTATGGATGTTGCTGATGCAGACCAGGTTAGTTTTCATATTTTCTAAAACTTTAATTTTTTCATGTTCATGTATAGAAAGATTTTCTCTTCTTCTAATTTGTTTCCATATTGTGAATAGGTCTTCATTATCTCTTGCAATATCTTTTGTATGCCGTCAAGATGTATAAATCTGTTTAAATACATCCTGTTCTTAACCTTTTACCACACTATCTAGACTTTTAACGACCCCATAGAAGAAGGCTTGTGAAAACATAGTACAAAAAGAAGAAAATGCTGGTAAGCATTATTTTCTTCTTTTCCAACAATGTTTTCTACCCTATCAAAGAGAAATCATCATTTTAGCAATGTTTGATTTGTCGTCTGCAAATGCTTTCAATTTGGTCCAGTCCAAAATTTTGTACTTTTAGTAAGACTTAAGAAAGATAATCAAATTGGATAACATTCACTACTGACACATTTTGGGTGCTTATCAATCAGTGTTTCTCTTTAAAACATACCAATCTTTAATTTAAAATAGCCATCACTTTACTGTTGTAAACGCATTTATATTGATGGTGTCCACATTTGGCAGTTTTTTCTTTTTGGTTTATTGGCGGTTTATCGTCAAATTCTGGGTCCATATTTCAAATCTGTAATCGAAAATAACGTAAGTACAAGAAAATATTGATGCATAACATGAATGGCGCCGCAAATCAGTTGTTTCTGAAATAGGACACATTACAGCAATTGACCTATTTACCGATTGGTGATCTTAAGAACATGATCGTGAGAGGAAATCAATATTTCTGCAATCCCTACACTACTAAAACAAAAATATACATGCGGTTGTACCACATAGAGTGCTTTCGGGGCGAAGAGCATGAAAATTCCACTTAAACTTTTCCAACTTGATTCAACTTGAATCAAAATGGCGGCTTCGAAAATTTGTGACAGATAATATTTGATCATGTGACTTATTTCTCGAAATGTATTTTACAATTTTTCCAAACAAAAAAGTTGATACAAACTGGGTTTTATCGATCTGGCAATGAAAGTACGGTATTTCACATGTTAAAAAACAAAAAAATCAGTCCAAATAGAAAAGCAAAGTTGGTATGGGCTCGATCTGGTAATGAAAGTACCGTATTTTTACATGTTTGTACAATAAAACTACGTATATAGTATTTATCACACAGTCCCCCTTTTAAAGCCCCAATTGCAGCCCAAAAGAAACAAAATGGGTGTTAGAAATGCATCTGAATTTTAATCATAAGTATGGAAATTTTTGTGAAGATGAAAATCTGTTGTTGTGCAGTCTGTCAAAGTGTTAGTCACTGGCAGATTAAAGAATTTCAGAAGCAGGTAAAAAGTAATTTAACATTAATTTTTCTGCCAGCGACTAACACTTGTACTGACCGTACAGTAACAGATTGTCATCTACAAAATAATTTCAATACTTTTAAATGGTATGATTTGAATTTGAATGCACTTTAATACTGGCTCCCAAAAAAATTGGGAAAACATTCAGGGTAGTTAAAAATCAGGACTATATGGTAAAGGGTTAACAACACAACTTCAAGTTAAATGACTCTGAGGAAAAAGGCTTTTGAAAATATTCCGAGAAAAGGAAAAATTTGCTGGTAACCAGCATTTTCTATTTATCCCACAATGTTTTAAAAAAGTCATTTTCCTCCAGGTTGTAAATCACAGGATTGCGTGGTTAAGGGTTCAGCCATTTTTGTTGAGAATTTCTCATATTATCAGACAGTATGTAGGCCTAAAATGGGACTGCAAGTTCTGGGCTGTCTGAATGTAACCTGTACTAAATGGGAAAGTGCCTCAGTTTGCAACATTCCAAGAATTATAATTTATGTTTACTTAGGAGTCCACAAGTCTACCTACTGTGGACCCAGCAACAGGATTACAGAACGGGGTACCAGTACAGTTAGACACTGGAACTAGCAGTAGTTTGTTGGGACAGTCCACGTCCCTCCCAGATCAGATATTTGCTGCACCTTCACAAGAAAACGGAACCAGTGGTACAAAAACGGACGACTTGTTAGTGCCCAAGTCAGAACCAATGGATGAGCCAATGCCAAGTGCTACAAATGCTCAAGACGGAGGTAATTTGTTTGTCTGGTTGTATTGGAGTGTAAGGCTGTTTTAACAGCTTAGGTCATATAATGGTGGTCAATGCACCTATGTATATGTTTCCTGGCTTTCTCACACCAGCACTGACACAAGTTTCTTTAAAAGCCACTGACTACTTTGCTCACATGCATCAGAGGTGAGAGACAAAAAATAGATGGAAAGAAAGTTTGCTTTAACCAGGTATCGAGCCTGCAACCACCAGGTCACGAGTCAGATGCACTAACCACTGAGCTACCCAGCGGGGTAGCTCAAAATGGAGGTGAAATTCTTGATTAATTGTTTACTAATCAGTATTTTCAAAAACAGTGTGGATATAAGAGAAGATACTGGTAACCAGCTCTTTCTTCTTTTTCACTGAGTAGTTCACTGAGATAAATTCTAGAAAAAGCTTGTGCACACTCTGAAGGCCATAATTTTGGTCCAATACTCATAAAGTTTTGTTAGAATGTTTGTCATATCTCGGAAGAGATTGGAAATGGGTCATGTTTGGTCAAAAGACTCAGGGCCATCACGGCTTCTGTGTAATGTGTTTTACTACATGAAAATATTTTATGTGGATCAATTCAAATCTATAAGAGATGATTTTTTTATTTGTCTGATGCAACTGTTCTTTTAGGTGTTAAGGATGAACACTTAAAGGATTAACCCTATTACCCACTGTCTTATGTTTTAGCCACCCTAAGGGTGAATTCCTTTAAAAACATTGTAGGAAAGAGAGAAATGCTGGTAAGCAGCAAGAATAAATTGTGAAAAAAGATGCAGTTTATGTCGGCAAACTCTGTTACCCTGTTGTTTTTCGTTTCTTTTATTTTAGATCCTCTCGCTACACTTGCGATGGCTGCTGCATCGTCAGCTGGTGCAGTGGCTGCAGTGAAGGCAGAACACAAACAAAGTATTGTAGGTATTTTTGTGGTACTCTACTTTGAAATTTCTACTGGAGCTAACCCTTAATGTAACAATGACCTTTATGAAGACGACTTGAAAACATTTTGGGAAAAGGAGAAAATGCTGGTAACCAAGATTTTCTCCTTTTTTCCCACAATGACTGCTGTGATATGACCTAAGCTGTTAGAACAGTGTTAAACTCAAATTCTGTTCAATTAAAGCATCTTTATGATTCATTGTACCACGCAAATCATCACATAATTACAGATTTATAAAATCCATTTTGTATAACAACCAACTGAATCATGTAGGCTGTCCTTTGACAACCCAGAAAATTTACTAATAGGAAAAAGCTATACAAATGTCTTTTCACTGTTTTTTTTTTTATAGAATGTTAGAGTAACAGCTATACCAAACCTTCAAACAACACAAAAGAATGATTTCAATTTTTAGCTCCACTGGCCGAAGGCCAGCGGGCTTATGTCATGGCCTGTTGTCCGTCGTGCGTCCGTCCGTCCGTCCGTCCGTACGTGCGTCCGTCCGTCCGTCCGTGCGTGCGTTAACTTTTTTTTAAAACGTCTTCTTCTCTGAAACTACCCATCCAATTTTGATGAAACTTCACAGAAATGATCCTGCCATGGTCCTCTTCAGAATTTCTTGAAAGAATTTAATTCCTTCAAAAACTCTGGTTGCCATGGCAACAAAACTGAAAAATTTTGAAAATCTTTGAAAATCTTCTTGTCTGAAACCGTAAGGCCAAGGGCTACCAAATTTGGCATGTAGCTTTATCTAGTGGACCTCTACTAAGTTTCTTCAATTTATAGCCCTGGGGTCAAAATTGGCCCCGCCCCGGGGGTTACAAGTTATACATGGGCTTATTTAGGGAGAACTTTAAAATTCCTCTTCTACCTAGCCATAGGGCCTAGAGCTACCAAATTTGGCATGTAGCTTTATCTAGTGGACCTCTGCCAAGATTGTTCAAATTATAGCCCTGGGCTCAAATTAGGCCCTGCCCGGGGGTAACAAGTTTTACTTGGGCTTATATAACAAGTTTTACATGGGCTTATATAGGGAGAACTTTAAAATTCTTCTTTGACCTAGCCATGGGGCCTAGGGCGACCAAATTTGGCATGTAGCTTTATCTAGTGGACCTGTACCAAGGGTGTCCAAATTATAGCCGAGGGTCAAATTTGACTTCGCTCCGGGGGGTAACATGTTTTACATGGGCGGGCTTATATAGGAAAATCTTTCGCATCTAGCTATAAGGGCTAGGGCTATCAAATTTTGCATTTAGCTTTATCTAGGGGGTCTCTATCAAGGGTGCCCAAATTATAGCCCAGGGGGTCAAATGTAGCCCCACCCCAGGGGGTCACAAGTTCTACATGGTCTTATATAAGGAAACTTTAATAATCTACTTGTACATAGCCATATTTAGGCCTAGGGCTACCAAATTTTGCATGTAACTTTATATAATGGGCCTCTACCAAGAGGGCCCAAATTTTAACTTTGGGGGTCAAGTTTGACTCCACACCAGGGGTCACAAGTTTTACATTGGCTTTTATAGTGAAAACTTGATAAACCTGTGTCATGGATCACATATTTTACAGGGCCTTTTATTCAGCAAACTTGTTTTACATGACTTTTTATTGGGCAAGATTAAAAAATCTTTTTGTTTATAACCACACATTCTAGTTTCATATTGTAGGTCTGGGGTCAAAATTGCCTTCATTCCAGGGATCGCAAGTTTAACATGGGCTTCAAAATATTGTCACTTCAATTTAAACATTAATCAAGGGAAATGGCTTACAACATGTCCTTTTCTCAGGATGTTTTTTTGAAAGCCTTCTCTTTCAGGGTCATTAACACTCTGATTTGTGTGGTAAAGGGTTAAAAAGCCAGTGGAGCGATACAGGGCCATCTTGGCCCTCTTGTTTATATGTAGGATGTAAGAGTTTTATACATATGATGTTTAAGTAACAGCTATACCAAACCTTAAAATGCCCCAAAAGTATGTTTTTACTGTTTTATGTATAGGATGTTAAAGTAATAGCTGTATTGCCTACTTCACCTAACCTGGTCCTGACCTTTATGCAGAATATATAAGTAGGTATATAAATAGTACTCCGACTTTTATTCTGGAAGTTGTATATACACAGGAAGGTAAGCAATTCAATTCGTGCATACCCAACGGAATTTTTCCGTGACCATTCAGGACAAAACTGAAGGCAGCCTGGTGTGATGCCGAGGGTAAAATTAGAATTTTAATTTATGTAAATGATGTTGACCCAGGTCAGGTTAAATGATGTAAGTGATACCAAACCTTCAAACACCACAAAACTATGTTTTCACTATTTTACATGTAGGATGTTAAAGTAACAGCTCTACCAAGCCTTCAAACACCACAAAAGAAGGATGGGAACCAGTGGTTTGATGTCGGTATTATTAAAGGGACTTCCTGTCTCGTGTCCTACTATCATTTACCCTCGGAGACAGGTCAGGGTAATGGTGACATTGGTGATAAAAAGGTAAGGTTTTTATTTTATGTAGCCTTAACCTTTTAAATCAGGAGTTTTAATGGCCGTGGGAAATAGGACTTTTGAAAACATTGTGGAAAAGGGGAGAAAGTGCTGGTTACCAGCATTTTCCCACCATGTTTTCTATCTGTAAGAAAAACAAATTTCGAGTCATGTGTATTTTTGACCACTGTAAATGCATTCAATTTGGACAAGTCTAAAATTTTGTCGAGTGGTAAAGGGTTAAATACATGGCTTCTGTAGTCAATCTTGTCCTGCAACAGACAGTTTGTGAAAACATGATGGAAAAAGGAGAACTGCTCATAAGTTTCCACTTATGTTCTTGTATAACTTCTTTACCGGATGACAAAGTGTTAGACTTGTCTGAACTGAAAGCATGACATACTTGGGTACAATACCACATTCTATTGGATGAGTATACTGCAGAACCAGTCTATATTTTGGATGAGGCAATAGCCGATTGCAAAATATAGACTGATTCTGCGGTGTACAAATCCAATTGAATTTAGATTGTAATGTATCCATGCTTGTGAAATGACCTCTTTATTTCACACTTCTGTGTTGACTTTAAAATAAACTACCAATATTATGGCCATTTCATTTGAAAATATTTGAAACAAACACAAAAGAGAGTTTTATGCAAAAATGATGATTTATTACAAAAAGTTTTGGTAGTTACCTATCCAAGCAAATATCTTACTTGGACTCTAGCCTCGTTTTGAAAAAAAAAAAAATCACATTATTCCCAGACCATTGCCTCATTCCAAAAAATCTATATTTAGAACTATACAGAGTCTAATATTGATTCAGATATTTTGCACTTAATGGAAGTTTTTAACCTTATACCAAATGAAGATATTTTAGACTTAAAGCATTTTGAAGACACCAAATTAATTGTGGCTCAGATAATAGAATTAATCTATGAAAAATAGGATTGTGGGAAAAATTTCAAAGCATTTGCAGAAGCCAAAATAAATCTGGCTCAAACTTTGGAATTAATCTTTGCAAAATTAGAAAGCATTGTGGGAAAAGGAGAAAATGCTGGTTACCAGCATTTTCACCTTTTCCTACAATGTTTTCAAAAGCCGTCCTGCTTAGGATTGTTAAAACTCAGGATAATAAGGCAAAAGATTAACCAGTTTCATTGATGGTAAGATTGTAGGTGTGAAATGATAGTCATATTTCATTCTTCAGGATATAGATGTTGTCAGTGTTCAAGATCATAGTATACTCAAGAGACAGGAACTGATGCCAGGAACAGCGTACAAGTTTAGAGTGGCGGGGATCAATGCCTGTGGGCGGGGACCGTTCAGTGAGATATCGGCTTTTAAAACCTGTTTGCCTGGTTATCCTGGGGCTCCCTCTGCAATCAAAATCAGTAAGGTGGGTAGCATTTATCACTCTACTTTTTTCACCATTGTTAAACATTTTCCTTTGGCAGTTTTTATCCATGGGGTTTTCAATTGTATATAGAGTTTAACCCTTTGCTAAAGAATCCTTTGTGTTAACAATTATGAGAAAAAAAGCTTTTTGAAAACATTGTTTTAAAGGAAGAAAACGATTGTAACCAGCCATAAGTAATATGTCAGCTGCAAATGCTCAGTATGGACTTGAGGGATTCTGTGTGGCTCAGGGGTAGTGTGAAGGACTACTGACTGGGAGGCCCAAGGTTTGAGCCGCACTGGAAGCAATGGGTTTTCTTGGGAGTGTCCTTTGGTAAGACATTTCAGAGCCCTTGCCTTGTACTGGTGAAACCCAGGACATATATGAAAATGTGAGCTAATGCTGTGACATGACTGAAACAATATTGAAAGTGGCGTAAAACACCAATCAATTCAATCAATCACAACAACACTTTTGACTTTCCAAATTCAAAGCGTTTGCAAAAGACAACTTTGGCTTTGGCTCAAATGATAGAATTTGTCTTTGATAGGGTAGGAACCATTGTGGAAAAATAGACAAAATGCTGGTTACTAGCATTTTCTCCTTTCCCCACAATGTTTTCAAAAGCACTCTTCCATAGGCTTATTAAAACACTGGACTTCATGGTATAGGGTTATTTATATTCTCTTCTCTGGCTTCAGAGTGCTGATGGTGCCCATCTGTCCTGGGAACCGCCCCAAAACACTGCGGGTAAAATCACAGAGTATTCTGTCTATCTTGCGGTCAGAAATGCAGCTCAGCAGCAGGAACAGAAACCTGGGACGGCAGCGCAGCTAGCGTTTGTTCGTGTGTATTGTGGACCTAGTGCTGCTTGTGTGGTGAACTCAAACAGCCTGGCCTCGGCACACATTGACTACACGACAAAGCCAGCCATTATCTTCAGAATTGCAGCTAGAAATGAGAAAGGTTATGGACCTGCCACACAAGTCAGGTGGTTACAAGGTATGTAGGGAAAAATTTTATGTTCAAAATAAATACTCTGAAATGCATGTGATGAATACCTTAAAGATGCATCTGTAGAGCCAGAGAGAATAAATGTTAAAAAATTGATAGACTGTAAAATTGTTAAAAATTTAGTCAGCTGTGTAAGCATAGATAAATTACTGATATATATTGTGTAAGGGATAAGTAAATAAATTGGAAGTCTTCAATTTAAAACTGTGAAAGTCACAATAGTGATCTCAAGAAAATTAAATGCATTTTCTATCGGTCATATTCTATGCAACCTTGCAACCATCAGGGGCATCATTTGGCATGGAGAAACAAGGATGATTATAGTTTGTTGAAAATAGTTTCTTAAAATAAAGATGAAATGGGTTAAAAACTGGCTATTTGACCCTTTCATGATCAAATGAATAAAGTAGTCTTTTTTTCCAAGGGCTACTAAATAGATTTTCTGCGGCAAAGAGACAGCTGTCATGATCTAGAATCAAGTAGTGGACAGTGTAGATTAGAGATTAGACTGCACAGATGGTGCAGTCTGATCTTTAATCTACACTGTCCAAAAAATCCTTGTGTCGTCTTTGGTAGGGAAAAAGATAGAGATCTTAATGGAAAAGCTGGATAATGGAACGTAAGGTTAATTTAATATCTGAATACAGGAGGAAATACCGTGGCAGATGAAGTAAATGTTTTTTATTAGCAATTTCTCCTTTTACCACAATGTTTTCTAAAACTGCTTCAATATAAGTGTTGGTGGCTATAAGCTGAATTGGTTTAATTCTTTGAACTTTTAGCCCGTTATGAATTAAAACTTGAGTGCTTCTAAGCCTGTTTCTGGTATTGATTTAATGAAATAGTGATAACGTTAATCTGTAAATATGTCAGCAAACTGAGTATTTGAGACCCTGAGTTAACAGCATTTTATCCTTTTCCCACAACTTTTATACCCTTTTAGAGACAAAAGTCATCACTTTAGCCACATTTAATTTGTCTGCAGAAACTTTCAATTTGGATCAATTTACATTTTTGTCTTTTGGCAAAGAGTTAAGAGAAAAGGAGAAACTGCTGGTTAAATTCATTTCTCTTATTCCCACATGTTTTTGAAAGCTTTTAATCAAGGTCAATTAAACTAGGAATTGTTTCCTAACAGATTCAGATACAAGACTGATTGTTTTGTTTTTATTAAAGATGCAGCTCAAAGTGGATCAAGTTCAAGTACACCAAAAATGGCGGTAAAAAGAACTGTTGATGCGTAAGTACAGTTCATATAAATCTTTCAGTGCCACAGGAAAAAAACAGAAGCTTTAGCATATGGCAAAGATCAGTATCGGACTGCATAGAATATGTATTCTGGTCTTGGTTTAACGTTACCTGTTTGTTTAGTCAAGCCTGTAAAATGAAAAGTCAGAGTTTCACTTGATTGTATTCTCAGCTGTCAAAATGGGTTGCAATTTTAGCTGGGCTGTTTTGGAAGAAAATGTGAGGTATTGTGATAGCCCTGGCATAGTCTTTTTCATCATGCAAGAACTTTTGACATTTTATAATATCTCTGTTATTACTGAAGATATTTACTTAAAACTCGGACTAGTTGTCAGCTGTTCAAAAGTAGAATCCATAGGACAGGAACAGGTAACCATCAAAGTATTTTTGACACTGTCATGCCTGTTTTTTGACTCACAATTTTCAAAAACTTTGAGATTTACAATATCTCTGTCATTATCAAAGATCTACTTTACCTCAAACTTTGACTGGTTGTAAACTATTAAAAGAGAACCCATATTACAAGGGCAGTTAACCATCAAAGTATTTTTGACTCAGTTATTCACGTTTTTCGACTTAGAATTTTCACTGAAAGCAACTGCAGCCGAGCGTTTGAACCTGCATTCAGTGCTATAGTTATATTTGGTGCTGAAAAAACTCCTTACCCAAGGATAAAATTATAGGTAAAGGAGAAAATACTGTTTAATGCTGAAAACACAGCACAAATGAAGAAATTATGTTGAGATTTGAATGTATCTAGGAAAAATTGATCAAGGAGATTTTTATCATATTGGTCTGCATTATACAGCGATCACTCAAAAGAACTGGGTTACAGACAGGAATTTATATAGAACAAAATTGGTTAAATGCCCTGAAATACAGAGGTTTTGGCTGCTGATAGGTTCAAAACAACATGGTAGCACAATGTTATGATTTGTAACTGGTTAGAATATTACACCCTTTCATGAATTATGTTTTACTTACAAGATTTGACTTTTCATTGTTTTAGGTCACAGCTGCAGGCATTGAGCCAGATTAAGAAAATCAGGACAGATGAAGAGGGCATCTAGACAGAGGAAACAGATACAACTTCAGTGTACATTTATAAATATTCGCTGCTACATAAGGATCTTACGTGTGCAAAATGAGTAAAACAACCTAACAAATAGTACCTGCATGTTAATGTATAAAATGTTTAAAATTATAAAACAATTAGTGTGCAAAGACTTAAATTAAGAAGATATATATAGGATCTGACATGAGAAGGTGTTTGAGATAAAATTTTATTAAAAGAGTCTAGGAAAGGTGTTATTAAGCGAGCCTTTTGCAAGCTTAATAATACTTTTCCTTGACGAGTTTAGTAAAATTTTATCTCAAACACCAACGGATGTCAGATTCTTTTTTTCACATTACGATATTTCACAAATTATAGATCAGAAGACAAAAACCATCTATAGATGCGCCCACACTGATATCCATAAAACCTGTTTATTTCTATGAAATATATACAAAATGACATCACACAATTGTGATATCAAACATGTATAAGATAAGAAAATTCGTAATGGGCAAATTACACTGAAAACAGGGGAGCTTATGTGATAAAAGAAGATATGTCTTTACTCTTATTCTACAAAATATGTACTCGTGATTGAATTTAGCCAATGCAAAGGATCCTGCTCCACAAAAAAATCACAATTTTAAACCCCAAAAATGAAAAAAAGGTTTGTATGTCTGAGAGAAACATGAGAGAAAAGAGTTTTCATAGTGTCTATTGTTTATAGTTCTCAGCTTTTGAAATATTTTATGAACTACTGAAATCATTTTCAAAGGCATCTACCTGTAAATATGTGAAAAATTTATTACTAGATAGTTGATGCCAAAGTTTCTTGGAATTAATTGTGCCATTTAACTTTTTTTTAAGTCTTGAGCTGTTAGCAAATTTGGTATTTACTCTATGGACAAAATTTTAGACTTGTCCAAATTGAAAGCATTTGCAGATGACAACTGAAATATGGGTTATTATTTACCTCTGGAAGGATAGAAACCAGTGTGGGAAAAGGAGAAAATGCTGGTGACCAGCATTTTCTCCTTTTCCCACAATGGTTTCAAATGCCTTTTATCTCTTGGTTTTTAAAAAGTCTGGATTGTTCATTGAGGAAAGACTTGGATATTGCGTGTTTAAGTAATCTCATGTTATGCAGAGTGGATTCAAGATCAGACTGCATGTTCTTTTGCAGCTTGATCTTGATCAATACTGTCAACAAAAATGTTTACTGGTCTCCTCTATGCATGCTTATAGTACAAGGTTTTTTAAGATCTGTCTACTTGTTAGGCGAGAAAATAAGATATGGGTAAAATACACGTTAGCTATATTTGTTGTGTTTGTTTGTTTGTTTTTCTTTTTGTTTGATTGTTTCGATCAATTGTCAGTTTAATCCTTTATCACACAATCCCGAGTTTTAACAAGCCTAAAGAATAAGCCCTTTGAAATCACTGTGAGAAAAGGAGAAAATGCTGGTAATCAGCATTTTCTCCTTTTCCCACAAAGTTTTCTACCCCATCAAGGACAAGTTCCATCATTTGAGCTACATTAGAGTTGTCGTCTACAAATGCCTTCAGTTTGGACAGGTCTATGATTTACTTGTGAAGAGTTAATTGCAATCAATGATACATTTCCATGTTGTTTCCATGTTATTTGTTGAACTATGAGTGCTCCATAAGAATTACCTTTACCTACGGAATATGTTCAGTACTTTTTACAAGACTAAAAACTTTAGATTTTTTCTATATTGACGGGATTTGTAGACATCAAAGGTCCCTATAGTGATGGAATTTGTCTATGGAAGGATAGTTGACATTTTGAGAAAAGGAGAAAATGCTGATCACCAGCATTTTCTCCTTGTCCCACAATGTTTTCATGAGCCTTCCCCAGGTGTTGTAAATAATAGGAGACTGTTTGTTTATGGGTCAAATTTCGAAAAAACCACAGGCATTATTTGTATTTTGAAAAAAAAAAAAATGCCCTTTGTCACCTGATATACACTACTCAAAATTTGCTAGGGATCACCATATTAGAATCAGCAGATATATTTGTATGGCATATACCAGGTATTGTTTTTCAATGTCATAAACCACTTGTGGAAATGGATGTTATTAATGCAAACCTGCATTACTGTAACATATACCCATATTGAAATTTCTAGATGATCCCTATCAAAGTGTGAGTAGTATATAAGACTATTTCACATGCCAAACAAGACTACCCCAGATATTGGTCAGTATTTTTCAAATATTTCTAAATTGGAATGGAAAAAGTCTGAGATATTATTGTGTTCTGTGGCAATTTATCTTTGATCTAGTACATAGGACAAAATTTTAGACTTGTCCGAACTGATTGATTGATTGATTGTTTGGTGTTTAACGCGGTTTTCAACATTATTTCAGTTATATCGCGGCGGCCAGTGCACCTATCCATGCTTTCCTCCGCACAGTTTTCCTTCCAAGCCACTTGGCTGCTTTCCCACATAACCATCGTCGAAACAAGGATCAGCGGTGGGAGAGGAATGAATCCTGTCGCAATGACCATCATCAGTCCTCGGAAGGAAATTGGCCAAGCCAGGGATCGAACCCACAACACCCTGTTCTCAAGTCCTGCACACTACCGACTGAGCTACTGGGGCTTGGCTTGTCCAAAATGAAAGCACTTGCAGACATCAAATTAACCCTTTACAGTACAATCCTAGTTTTAGCAACCCTGAGGAAAAGGAAAAAAATGCTGGTAAGCAGCAGTTTCCTTTTCCTGCAATGTATTCAATCCTTTCAGGGACAAATTTCATTAATTGAGCCACATTTGCTTTGCCGTCTGCAGGTGCTTTCAATTTGGACGTGTTCAAAACTTTGTTGTCTGGTAAAGAGTTAAATTAAGTAAAAAAATTGAAATTTGTTGTTTGAAGGGTAAAACCCAGCAGAGAAAAAAGAAGAAAATGCAAGTTAACAGTGTTTTTTTTTCCCCACAATGTTTTCAAAAGCCTTCCCCTGTCAGGGTTGTTAAAACTCGGGATTGTTTGCTAAAGGGTTAACTCTTTACCACACTGCAATATTTTAGACTGGTCCAAATTCAAAGCATTTGCAGATGACAAAATGAGTGCGACTAAAAAATTGATAGTCCTTTTGGGAAGGGTAGAAAACGTGGGAAAAGGAGAAAATGCTGGTTACCAGCATTTTCTCCTTTTTCCACAATGTTTTCTAAAGGCTTCTTTCTCAGGGTCGTTAAAAGTCAGGATTGTTTGCTAAAGGGTTAAGCAGACAATGAAGTTTAATGTTTTATTCATTGTAAATAACATGTTAATGTCTCTTCATTTATCATTTGTTTCAATCATGTTCCATGTATCATTACATAAGTATTTTTATCATTATTTGCAAAGTTCATTTTTCTGTATTCTATAAACTTTTTGCCAGACAATAAAAAGTTAGACGTATTCAAATAACAACAATTTGTCAGACAACAGATTTTATGTGGCTGAAATGATGGTATTTGCCTTTGATACCATCAAAAAGGAACAAATCCCATCAGTTGAGCATTAAGTTGTCATCTGTAAATGCCTAGCCTGGGTTCCAGTCCGTTCATTTCTTTCTTTTTCTATCAATTGGATGATACTTTGTCAAAAATGTGTTACCTATATTTACATTATTGGAAAAATTGGCAAGCATGGGGACCCTTTGGAATGTCCCCAGGCGGTAATAATTACAGAAGCGATAAATCATTTTGCCACTGATCTGTATAGACCATCAACGGAGACTGCGATCAGCAGCGAATAAAACATTATTACTGCCTGGACCCAGGCTAGTAAATGCCTTCTATTTGGACAAGTGTAAAATTTTGTTATCTGTTAAACATTCTGTTCACAGTAGATAGGTTTGCCATGACATGCATATTTTTTTATTGAACCCTATACCAAACAATCTGGAGTTTTAACAAACCGTAAGAAGAGGGCTTTCAAAAACATTGTGGGAAAAGGAGAAAATGCTGGTTACCAGCATTTTCTCCTTTTCCCATAATAGTTTTTTTTTTTTTTATTCTTTCAAAGACAGATCCCAACATTTGAGCAACAGAAAAATCACTGTCTGCAAATGCCTTGAATTTGGAAAAGTTCAAAATTTTATTGTCATTTCTATAACAAAAGTGCAGCTGACAAACTCGAATACAACTTTGCAAAAATCATCATTATTGAAGGGTTGATTAATTTTTAGCTCCACTGGCCGAAGGCCAGCGGGCTTATGTCATGGCCTGTTGTCCGTCGTGCATCCGTCCGTCCGTCCGTCCGTGCGTTAACTTTTTTTTAAAACGTCTTCTCTGAAACTACCCATCCAATTTTGATGAAACTTCACAGAAATGATCCTGCCATGGTCCTCTTCAGAATTTCTTGAAAGAATTTAATTCCTTCAAAAACTCTGGTTGCCATGGCAACAAAACTGAAAAATTTTGAAAATCTTTGAAAATCTTCTTGTCTGAAACCGTAAGGCCAAGGTCTACCAAATTTGGCATGTAGCTTTATCTAGTGGACCTCTACCAAGTTTCTTCAATTTATAGCCCTGGGGTCAAAATTGGCCCCGCCCCGGGGGTTACAAGTTATACATGGGCTTATTTAGGGAGAACTTTAAAATTCCTCTTCTACCTAGCCATAGGGCCTAGAGCTACCAAATTTGGCATGTAGCTTTATCTAGTGGACCTCTGCCAAGATTGTTCAAATTATAGCCCTGGGCTCAAATTAGGCCCTGCCCGGGGGTAACAAGTTTTACATGGGCTTATATAACAAGTTTTACATGGGCTTATATAGGGAGAACTTTAAAATTCTTCTTTGACCTAGCCATGGGGCCTAGGACAACCAAATTTGGCATGTAGCTTTATCTAGTGGACCTGTACCAAGGGTGTCCAAATTATAGCCGAGGGTCAAATTTGACTTCGCTCCGGGGGGTAACATGTTTTACATGGGCGGGCTTATATAGGAAAATCTTTCGCATCTAGCTATAAGGGCTAGGGCTATCAAATTTTGCATTTAGCTTTATCTAGGGGGTCTCTATCAAGGGTGCCCAAATTATAGCCCAGGGGGTCAAATGTAGCCCCACCCCAGGGGGTCACAAGTTCTACATGGTCTTATATAATAATCTACTTGTACATAGCCATATTTAGGCCTAGGGCTACCAAATTTTGCATGTAACTTTATATAATGGGCCTCTACCAAGAGGGCCCAAATTTTAACTTTGGGGGTCAAGTTTGACTCCACACCAGGGGTCACAAGTTTTACATTGGCTTTTATAGTGAAAACTTGATAAACCTGTGTCATGGATCACATATTTTACAGGGCCTTTTATTCAGCAAACTTGTTTTACATGACTTTTTATTGGGCAAGATTAAAAAATCTTTTTGTTTATAACCACACATTCTAGTTTCATATTGTAGGTCTGGGGTCAAAATTGCCTTCATTCCAGGGATCGCAAGTTTAACATGGGCTTCAAAATATTGTCACTTCAATTTAAACATTAATCAAGGGAAATAACTCTTTTTATGAAAGATAAAGTTCGTTACTATTTACCTCCCTTGATTATCAAGCTGCAGTGATACATGATTGGTGCTAGACAAGTTTTTTAGCTCCACTGGCCGAAGGCCAGCAGGCTTATAGTTTGAAAAAAAATCTTAGTGATTTATTATGACAATTGTTAGCACACATGTAACTCATTACCAAACGATAATATTTTAGGCTTGTCTAAATCGAAAGCACTTGCAGACGACAAAATAAAAGTGATTGAAAATTTGAAATTTGTTTTGTGAACAGTAGAAAACATTGTAAGAAAAGGAGAAAATGCTTTTCTAAAGCCTTCTTTCTCAGGGTCATCAAAAGTAGGGATTGTCTGGTAATAGGTTAAAAAGATATATTTCAAACTGAGATTGATGTATATACTTGTTTTTTACTGGCACTGAAGGTCCGTCCATCCATCTGTCCGTGCGTGCATTAACTTTTATTTCAAACATCTCTGAAACTACTTATCCAATTTTGATGAAACTTCAAAGAAATGATCCTGCCATGGTCTTCTTCAGAATCCCATGACAGAATTTTATTCCTTCAAAAACTCTGGTTGCCATGGCAACAAAACTGAAAAATATAGAAAATTTTCAAAAATCTTCTTCTCTGAAACTGTAAGGCCTAGGGCTACCAAATTTGGCATGTAGCTGTATCTAGTGGGCCTCTACCAAGTTCCTTCAAATAATAGCCATGGGGTCTACCAAATTTTGCATGTAGCTTTATCTAGTGGGCCTCTACAAGGAGGGCCCAAATTATAGTCCTTGACCCAAGTTTGTCCCCACACCACGGAACACAAGGTCACCAGTTTTACATGGGCTTTTGTAATGAAAACTATCTTAAGTCATCATGTTACTAACCATTATAAAGACTAAGGCTATTAAATTTAGCCCTGTCTCATGGGTTTCATGTTTTACAGGGCTTTTCATTGAGAAAAATTTGAAAATCTTCTTGTTTATAACATTCAAGAACTGAATTATTTGGTATGGAGCTTTATATTGTGGACCTCCACAAGGATTCAAATAATTATAGCTTTGCGATCAAAATTGCCTTTGCCCATGGATCACAACTTTCTCGTAGGATTAGATAGAAAAATGTTTGCATGTCCTCGTGTTTGAAATCAATTTGCTGAATATTGTAATGTTTGGCTTGTAGTGTTTTTACTTAATAGCCAGTGGAGCGATACAGGGCCATCATGGCCCTCTTGTTATGTATGGAAACATTGTATTTAATATTAGTAAAAGCAGAAATTGCTTTAATTTTTAGCAATAAATCCTTTTACTGCACTATTTTCAACAAAGTTCTCATGAATGAGACATAAAAGTTTTTTCCAGAAAGTAGTGTTTGAAATCAACAATGAAAATCTGTCATGTTTGCTTCGTTTTCATTCATGTTGTTCACATTAGATTGGTTTTTTTTTTCACATACATTTTTTTTCATTTTACTCTGTACCAGACAACATTTTTTACCCCTTCATTTTGAAAGTATTTCGAGATGACAAAATTTATTACAGTCAAAGAATGTGATGCATCTTTGGAAAGGGTAGAAAACACAGTGGGAAAAGGAGAAAATGCTGGTAACCAGCATTTTCTCCTTTTCGCACAGTGTTTTCAGTGTTTTGAAAAGGGCAATTAAAACTCGGGATTGTGGAGTCAAATTCTTTAAGAAATTTAAGACTTTGCCAAAACGGAAGCATTTTCAGCTGTCAAATTAAATGTGGCTGAAAGAGGTTTGTTTCTCATTGTTGTGAAAAACATTTTGGGAAGAAGGAAAAATGATGATTACCTGTTGCATACCTCCCTTCCCAACATTTTTTTCATCAACAGCCCTTTTGTTTAGGGTCTTTAAATATGAGCTTGTTTGGTAGAGGGTTAAACTTCAACATTTTTGTGTCATGCAGTAACATTCTTTTGTACATATTCTTTCTTCCATTATCAAATTTTAAAAGCATTATGTGTTCTTTTGCTTTCTTCTCCTGTCATTGAGGACTGTCTGCCTTTATTAAGCCTATCTACCTCATTGAAGCCTGCCTGCCTTCCTAAAGACCTACTTGCCTACATTGAGGCCTATTTACCTGCACTGAGGCTATCTGCCTACATTGAGGCCTATTATCCTTCTTTAAAACCAATCTGCCTTCATTGAGGCATATCTGCTATCTGCTTTCATTAAGGCCTATTTAACTCCATTGAGGCCTTTCTACCCTCTTTGAGGCCAACCTGCCTTCATTGAGACCGCCTGGTGGGTTACCTCAGTGGTTAGCGTATCTGACTCGTGACCTGGTGGTTGTGAGTTTGATACCCGGTTTAGGCAAACTTTCTTTCCGGCTATTTTCGCCTCTCACTTCTGATGCATGTGAAAAAGGTAGTCAGTGATTTGGAAAGAAAGTTGTGTCAGTACTGGTGAAAGAAAGCAGGAAACACATACGGTGCACTAACCGCCGTCATATGACCTTAGCTGTTAAAACGGTGTTAATCTCCAATACAATCAATCAATCATTCCTTGAAGCCTATCTGCCTACATTGAGTACTGTCTGCCTTCCTTGGGCCCTATCTACCTTTGTTGAATTCTGTCTGCATCTATTGAGGCTTACCTGCCCTTGTTGAGTTCTGCCTGCCTTCATTGAGGCCTACTTGAACACACTGAGCTCTGTCTGCCTCTTTGAGGCCTACTTGCCTTCGTTGAGACCTGTCTGCATTCATTGAAGCATGTCTGCCTTCATTGAAGCTTGTTGGCCTTCAATGAGGCATGTCTGCCTTCTTTGAAAAATATCTGCTTATTTTGAGGCATTCAATGAGGCTATCTCCCTTCATTTAGGCCTGTCTGCCTTCATTGAAGCCTGTCCGCTTACATTAAAGCCTGCCCGCCTACGTTGAGGTCTGTAAGCCTTCAGTGAGGCCTTTCTGCCCCTGAGGCCTATCTGCCTTCATTGAGGCCTGTCTGCCTACGTTGAGGCATGTTTCTCATTGAGGACTATCTGCTTTCACCGGGTCCTGTCTTGCTTGAGGCCTGTCTGCCTTCAATGAGGCTTGTTGGTCTTCAATGAGACCTGTCTGCCTTCATTGAGGCCAATCTGCCTTCAGTGGAGCCTGTCTGCCTTCATTGAGGTTTCCATCTACATTGAGGCCTGTCTGCATTCTTTGAGGCCTGTCTGTCTTCATTGAGGCCTGTCTGTCTTTATTTAGACCTATCAGCTTTCACCGAGGCTGTATGCCTTCATTGAGACCTGTCTGCCTTTATTGCATATCTGCTTTCATTGAGGCCCGTCTGCCTACATTGAGGCCTGCGGCATCTTCCTTCACTGAGGCTGGCTGCCTTCATTGAGACCAGTCTGCCTTCTTTAAGGTCTGTCTGTCTACACTGAGGCCTGTCTGCCGTCACTGAGGCCTATTTGCCTTCAGTTACGCCTACGTTGAGGCCTATCTGCCGACATTCAGACATTTTTCCCTTCATTTAGGCCTATCTACCTTCACTGAGTCCAGTCTGCCTTCTTTGAGGCCTGTTAGCCTTCACTGAGGCCTATCTGTCTTCAGTGAGACCAGTCTACCTTGTTTGAGGCCTATCTGCCTACAGTGATGGCTGTCTGCTTTCTTCTAGGTGCAAAATCGAGACACTCGTATCGGTTTCTAGATGTATTTTAAGTTCATCAGCTAATTTGATGGGGTAGCCTATGAAAAGGGGAGAAAACATTGTGGGAAAATGAAAAGAAGAGTATGGTAAGTGGTGAAAGAATTATTGGCGCCTGGACCTAAGCTATCGTTATCTTAATCCTTGTCCTGCCAAATAACTTTAAAGCCAACTTTAAAAACCCATTTTTGCTATTTTAAAGTTATTTTTTTGGGGGAAAGATATCTCCTTTTGCGTACAGTGTAGATCAAGATCAGACTGCACAAAACGTGCAGTCTGATCTTTGATCTACACTGTCCGCAAAAGGTCAGTGAGTCGCGCTTAGTAACGTAAGGGTCAAATAATATACTCACTTAATATCATTATCTTCCGCTAGATGGCGTTCTACAAATACACATCTATCTGATTTGAGCATTCTGGGTACAGAACCGGACTACTTCTCAAAACGACAACTGTTACTTTGAATTTCAAAATAAAATAAACTTTTACTCAATAAAACGCTACCTGGTACGATTCATTCAGCTATGATCAGGTAGCATGTAACCTATGCACCGGCCATTTATTTAAACAGCCCCTCTCCTACAGGCTTGGGTAATAGCTTCGGTATAAGTCGTACTTTTCTCAAGTGTATGGGATGGGTGACGCGTCATAGCAGACAGGTCGAATCTTTGAAGAGTATGGCATGCGCAGACTACGCACTTCATACTCGGCGTAATCTATAATTTTGCGTCACGTGGACTAGTTCCTCTGGGTTTGTACTATCCAAATAACTTGTATTGCATTCTTTGCCTTATCCTGGGTGTAGAAGTAATACAAGATCTAATTGGCGAAAACATTTGAGCCATGCCCTGTGAAAAAAGGGGCTTAATGCATCTGCGAAAAGTATCGACTCGGGTCAGCCTGCGCAGTCTGCTTTTGAATTTTCTGCCTGTCCATTCTACCGCAAGATTCAGTCGGTTGTTAGACAAAATGGATTATATTATATTTCATGTGTCTATTTTTAGAAATGTTATGGGTAAAGAAATGTCGTAATTTAAGCTGGGGGGAATTATTTCCCCGTCACAGTGAATATTTTCCTCCTGCCGAAAATCTGGAACTACTTTTTTAAGTTTTTTCAGTTTTTTAAAGTTTTAAAAGTGGCATTCGTTGACAAAATAATCAGAGGAAATATATAATTTATTCCATCAGCTTGTGGTTAATATGGGGAAATATTTGCCTCAAAAGGGAAAGGTCCGCGAAAATAACTCGTGCATTACGGCACTCGTTATTTTCGCATACCTTTCCCTTTTTCGGCAAATATTTCCCCATATTAACCACAAGCTGATGAAATAAACTCTATTTATTGATCTATTATTATGACTGGCTTGCAACACGCGAAAAGGGGCATTCGGACATTTGCGTAAAGCGTCGTCCCGGATCAGCCTGCGTAGTCCGCGCAGGATGATCCCAAACGGCACTTTCCGTTTTTATGTAATTTTCTGTTTTGCACAAGCCTACTGTAGCACAAAATCTAATGTAGTCGTAAAGTGCCCTCTGGGATTAGCCTGCGCGGACTGCGCAGGCTAATCCGAGACGACACTTTACGCAAATGTCCGAATGCCCCTTTTCGCATGTTGCAAGCCAATTGTGATGACTTGCTTGGTATAATGTGTCGCAGTGTTGCATTAAACCCCATTTTCCCAGACCATGGCTAATATTTCTACATTATTGTGTATACATCTGTAATATCACTCGATTGAATATGGGCCCCGAATCTAACCCTTATCTGCTCCCTAAATCTGACCTCTTTCTGCGTCCTCTGAACCAGTACTTCGTACAATTATCATCATAATTTCCCTAGAAGCTAAGTGGCGGCTGTGTCCAACCATTCTTTGACTCCTCCATGGTAAGTCAAAGTTCTTCAAGGACAGTGTTTCATAGTATCATACACTTTCTAATCATATAAAAGGTACTAAACAACAGATTGTACTCGTGAGCGTATGCCGCATTAAACCTTGGGTTACTAAGCGCGACTCACTGACCTTTTACGCACAGTGCAGATCAAGATCAGACTGCACAGAACGTGCAGTCTGAACTTTGATCTACACTATCCGTTAAGGAGATATTATTCCCCAAAATATAACTTTGAAACAGCAAGATTTGGGTTTTTACTATCGATATTGAAAATTTCATTTTAGTTATTTAGCAGGATAAGTGTTTTAACACTAGAGGTAAATCGTGTCCTGTCCACTTATTTGAAAAAAGAAGTTGAGTCTCGCTCCTGCAAATGGGGGCTTAACGCATTTCCGTGATGCATGATACCAAGCAAGCCATCACATAATTATGGCTTCGTAATAGTCACATTTATAACAAGAGACTTAATTATGAGGTAGACTGGGTCCTGCACATACAGGAAATGGAACATTAGCGAAAAGTTTCGGCCCAGATCAGCCTGCGTGGACTGTGCAGGCTGACCTGGATCAATACTTTTCGCAGATGCATTAAGCCCCCGATTTTAACAATGTTTTCGTCAATATTTATATTTTCAAACATCAGCAGAATGAAACGATGTAGACTAAGATCAGACTGCACAGTGATGTTGGTGAACACTGTCGAATACACAAGGCCGAGCCCCGGTAGTGCAGTCGGTAGCGTACAAGACTCAAGAACAGGGGGTCGCTGGTTCGATCCCCAGCTCAGCCAATTTCTTTCCGGGGTTAGATTATAGTCAGTGTGACAGGATTCATTTCTCTCTCACCGCTGATCATTTTTTCGACGATGGTTATGTGGGAAAGCAGCCAGTGCCAGTGGCTTGGAATGAATATTGTGTGGAGTACTTGTAAAAGAAACTCCAGCAAAGCATGGATAGGTGCACTGGCAGCCGCGATATAACTAAAATAATGTTAAAGACGGCGTTAAATACCATACAATCTATCAATCGAATACACAACGAAACCTGTACAGTTACATATATCCCTAGTGAACCTTTCTTTCCCCCCCCCCCCCCCCCCCCATCACGACAACCACCAAACTTTGCAGACTTTCCACGTGCTGAATTTGGACATGGTCTGTATTCACTGTTTAGTGTGTTAGTTAGTGTGTCAAATGTATGTTTGAGATAATCTTTTCTTTTATTTGGTGAATTATTTATTTTATAAATAAATTTTGGAAATTATTAAACATCGAGGTGGGTGAATTTATTGCTGTGGTTTTCCTCTACACCGCTTTAATTCTCTCTTTTTTTGTTGTTGTGTGTGTAATCATCATCATCATACTCACATATGATCGTCTTCTTCGTCACTGTTTTCACCCCAGTATATCTCGAACGAGCTTAAATGATGGTCGTCGTAGTGGGTTCGGTCGGTAATGTACAGGGATCGAAAATTTGGAGGCTGTGAGGTCGATGCCTGAGCCTGGTAGCTCAGTGACACGAATGCCCATTTCCATCAACCAATCTTAAGACCATTTTTAGTCTTGTTCTCCAGAATTTTCTAAATTTGAAAATAAAACAACTTCTGATTGGCTAAACCAGTTGGTTTAGCCAATCTAAAGTTGTGTTACTTTCAAATTTAGAAAATCTTTGAGAATAAATTTAAGAGCGGTCTTTAGAATGGTCGGTGACAAACCCAGGGCTGGCAAATTAGGGTGTATGGGTTCGATGCCGAGCCCGTTGGCTCAGTTGGCGAAGAAAAAAAAAACGTGTTCGATTTCTAGCTCGGCCAAAGGGTTTTAGCATGGCCCAGTAGGTTAGGTGTTGGAGTCATAGTCTTCCAGTCATGGGTTCGATCTCCAAGAGAGGGATTGGGGTTTCGTGCGAGTGCACTTGGGCAAACCTCTTTAAAAAATCTGCCCTGTGTCTGTGACGGGCATTGATTGATTGTATGGTGTTTTACCCCTCTTTCATTATTACTTGTCATATCGCGGCGACAGCTCACATATTCATGTATTTCCTGGGATTCACCAGTACTAGGCTAAGGCTCTGAAGTGTCTTGCCCAAGGACACTCCCACGAAAAGCCCAGTGGATCGATTGAGGCTCGAACCCGGGGCTTCCAGGTCACGAGTCCTACACTGAGCCATGCAGGTCGCCAAGGAAGACATAAAACACAGGGAGAAGCTGTCGCCGTGGTATGAAGCAAATAATGTTTAAATCTTCATGAACAACTAATCCGACAAAGAACCACCCGCAAGGCACGTAGCTCGGAAGCCTCGAGTACGAGCCTTACTGGAAACACTGCATTTTTCGTAGGAGTGCCCTTGGGCAAGAAACTTTAGAGCCCTGGCTGAGTACTGCTGAAAGCAAGGAAATACATGAATGTGTGGGCTGCCGCCGTGATAAGTCTGAAATATTTTGAAAGCCTATGCCTTTGTTGCAAGCGGCGTAAAACACCAATCAATCACCAGCAAGGTGAAATGATTGCGATTGTGACAGAAATCGTTTCTCATAAAACTTACATTTAGACTAGTGAAATCAGCTGACAACTTTTGCACTCAAAACATCATTTTAAACTCTTCATCAGACGACAAAATTTAAGACTTGTCCAAAATGAAAACGCTTGTAGACGAGTGATTAAAATTTTTGAAATTTGTTGAACAGCTCCTTTTGTCGCATTTCCCCCCCCCCCCACGTGCATTCATGTTTAGGATCATCACCATCAGTATTTTACAGGGATATTTTCGAAGTTATCTGCTGCATACGTGTTTGATCATGGAGGTACTGAGGCTTTTACTTTTAGTTGAAGCGAACGCTTTACCAGACGACAAAAATTAAGAATCGTCCATAATAACCACCTCTGCAGACCACAAATAAAATGTGGCTCAAAAAATGGACTTTTCTTTAAAAGTGCGGAAAATATTGTAGGAATAGATTAAATGTTGGTTAAAAACATTTTCTCCTTTTTCCACAATGTTTTCAAAAGCCTTCTCTATGGTTGTTAACCTTTCTTCTGCTAACTAAGTTGAACAAAACTTTCTAACCGATAGTAAAAACTCGAATAATGTTACTTCAAACTTACTTTTTGGAGAAAAAAAAATCTCCGTATCGGACAGTGAAGATTCAAGATCAGACTGCACGTTCTGTGCAGTCTGATGTTGATATACACTGTCCGCAAAAGGTCAGCGAGTCGAGCTTAGCAGCCTAAGGGTTAAACCGCGGGCCAGATTGGTATAAAGTTTTGATTGAAGAACTTTACTCACCTGGCTTTCATAGCGAGACTTCCGGTAGAACTTTTTTTTTTTCAATGTTTTTACAAGATATTGTATTCAAATAGAAACTACAACCATTATCTAGTAGGCTCCAAAGTGGTGCAGTGGTCAGGGGACTCGACTCGGACGGCGACAAACGGAGATCGAGACCGCACGCTGACCGAAAAAAAAAAACGCAGAGAGAAGGGGGAAAAGGAGAAAGACACTTGGATAGAGAAACCAACAGCCGGATGGAGAACGGGAAAGAAAGACACTTGGGTAGGCGATGGTGGGGCATAGGGAAATTACCTTTTACTACTCTGTGTATTTGAAATTATGAATTTTGATACAGAGGTTTTTAATAAATGATGATTATTTTATTAGAGTTTTTCTTCTAAGTTTATGGAACTTTCTTTTTCTCTGGAGAAAGCAAAAAGAACAAAGTATATAAACAAAATGTTTTAATACTGAAAATTAAATGTTAATGAATACAACAGAAACATATCACAAAGAAACATATCACAAAGAAACATATCACAAAGAAACATATTACACAAAGATCAAATTCAAGGATCTTAAACTCAAAAAGAAGGCTTCAGAAACACTGTGGAAAAAGGAGAAAATGCTGGTTACCAACATTTTCCCCCTTTTCCATGTTTTTCTACCCTTACAGACACAATTACCATTATTTGAACAGTATTATATTTGTCGACAGCAAAAGCCTTCATTACTCATTCTGAAAACACTGCGGGAAAAGGAGAAAATGCTGGTTTCCGGCATTTTCTCCTTTTCCCATAATGTTTTCTACCCTATGAAAGACAAAAACCTTGATTTTACCATCTTGTAATTTTTCGTTCGCAAATGCTTTCAATTTGGAGAAGTCGAAATTTCTTTTCGTTTAGTAAAGGGTTAATACACAAATACATATAAAGTCTAAAACAAGAGGGCCATGATAACCCTGTATCACTCCACTGGGTTTTAACCCTTTACAACACAATCCTGAGTTTTAAAGACCATGAAAAGGAGGGCTTTTGAAAACATTGTTGGAAAAGGAGAAAATGCTGGTAACAGCATTTTCTCCTTTTCCAATAATGTTTTTTACCCTATGAAAGACAAAAACCTTGATTTTACCATCTTGTAATTTGTCGTCTGCAAATGCTTTCAATTTGGAAAAGTCAAAAATTTTCTAGTTGGGTAAAAGATTATTACACAAATACATATTAAGTCTAAAAGAAGAGAGTCATAATGGCCCTGTATTGCTCCAGTGACTTTTAACACTTCACCACAAAACCCTTTGTTTCAATGAGCATGAAAAAGAAGACTTGAAAACATTGTGGGAAAAGGAGTAAAAGCTGGTAACCAGCATTTTCTCCTTTTTCCGCAATGTTTTCTACTCTGTGAAAGACAAAAACCTTGATTTTAGCATCTTGTAATTTGTCATCTGCAAATGCTTTCACTCAATTTGGAAAAGGCAAACATGTTCTCCTTTGGTAAAGGGTTAATACACAAATATTTACATATTATATTAAGTCTAAAACAAGAGGGCCATGATGGCGCTGTATTGCTCCGCTTGCTTTTCAGCATATACCAAACAATCCTGAATTTTAATTACCCGGAAATGGAGGGCTTTTGAAAACATTTCGAGAAAAGGAGAAAATGCTGGTAACAGCACTTTCTCCTTTTTCCATAATATTTTTTATCCTATGAAAGACAAAAACCTTGATTTTAGCATGTTGCAATTTGTCGTATGCAAAATTAATGCTTTCAATTTGGAGAAGTCAAAAATTTTGTTTGGTAAAGGGTTAATACACAAATACATAATAAGTCTAAAAGAAGAGGGCCATAATGACCCTGTATCGCTCCACTGACTTTTAACACTTTACCACACAATCCTGAGTTTCAATGAGCATGAAAAAGAAGACTTGAAAACATTGTGGGAAAAGGAGTAAATGCTGGTAACCAGCATTTTCTCCTTTTTCCGCAATGTTTTCTATCCTGTGAAAGACAAAAACCTTGATTTTAACATCTTGTAATTTGTCATCTGCAAATGCTTTCAATTTGGAGAAGTCGAAAATTTTCTCGTTTGGTAAAGGGTTAATACACAACTACATATAAAGTCTAAAACAAGAGGGCCATGATGGCCCTGTATCGCTCCATTGGCTTTTTAACCCTTTACAACACAATCCTGAGTTTCAATGACCCCGAAAAGAAGGGCTTTTGAAAATATTTTGGGGAAAAGAAGAAAATGCTCGTAACAGCATTTTCTCCTTTTTCCATAATGATTTTTACCCTGTGAAAGACAAAAACCTTGATTTTAGCATCTTGTACTTTGTCGTCTGCAAATGCTTTCAATTTGGGAAAGTCGAAAATTTTCTCATTTGGTAAAGGGTTAATACACAAATACATATTAAGTTTAAAAGAACAGGGTCATAATGGCCCTGTATCACTCCACTGACTTTAACCCTTTACAACCCAATCCAGAATTTCAACAACTTTCATCGCCGAAAAAATGTACGGATTCGGCTAAGACTTGGGTAATCTGTAATCGATCGGCCCATACACACTGGTTCCCTGCATCAATTACAGATTATCCGTAGCTGAATCCCCAAGATTTTTCGGCGATCAAAGGCGATGTTACACAGAGTCCAATTAGGGTGCCCTATCGTTAAGAAATTATTACCACCTGGACCTAGGCTAATGACAGGATAGAAAACATGGAGAAAAAGGAGTAAATGTAGTGTCACCATTTGTTGGGGTCATTAAAACTCAGGATCATGTGGGAAAGAATTAATTCTTTATCAAGCAACAAAATTTTAGACTTGTCCAAATTGAAAGCATTTGCAGACGGCAAATTCAGTGTGGCTCAAACGATGTAATTTGTATTTGAATACGTTGAAAACATTTTGGGAAAAGAAAATGCTGTTACCAGCATTTTCTCCTTTTCCCACAATGTTTTCAAAAGCCTACCTTTTTTGGGGTCGTTAAAGTTCAGGATTGTATCTTGCATCTACAATGTCTGATAAGGATATATTCCCCCCCCCCCCCCATGCCTTTGAAATAACAATCTTTGGGTTTTTAATACAGGCTTGAAAAGTTTCATTTAACACATTTAGCAGGGTACAAGTTAACACATTTAGCAGGGTACAAGTTACGGGGAATTCTAATCTTTGGTCAAATTGATTCAGATATTTCATCAGAGAAGGTACTTGACATTAAAGTTAACCCTTTACTAAACAATCCCTTGTTTTCATGAATCCGCGGAGGAGGTCTTTTAAAAACCTTGTGGGAAAAGGAGAACATGCTGGTGACCAGCATTTTCTCCATTTCCCGCAATGTTTCCTACCCGGTTAGAAGACTTGAGTGCATTTGTACAACTTTTGAATTTGTCGTCCGCAGATGCTTTCAATTTGGACAAGTCTAAAATTTCGTTGTTTGGTAAAGAGTTAATAAGCACACAGGTGCACTGATAGACAGTAGCAAACTCGGGCAACAGGTCAAAACATTATAAGCTTACTTGTCTTGAGCCAGAGAAGCAAACAATGAAGATTACCAGTATTAATCATAATTAAACTTATAACATTAAACATGCCAAAAACAACGCAGTAAAAAGGGAAACTACTTGTTATCAGCGTTTTCTCCTTTCCCAACTTTGTTTTCTGCCCTTTCAAAGAAATAATGCACCATTTAACTCTTTACCACACAATCCCCACTTTTAACGACCCTGAGAAAGAAGCCTTTTGAAAACATTGTGGGAAAAGGAGAAAATGCTGGTAACCAGCATTTTCTCCTTTTACCACAATGTTTTCTACCCTTCCCAAACCAAATTTCAATTTTTTCAGTCACATTTATTTTGTCGTCTGCAAATGCTTTCAATTTGGACCAGTCTATAATTTTGTCGTTTGGTAAAAAGTTAAGTCACAATAAATTTGTAGGCAGAAAATCCTTTTAGTTTGGTCGAGTCTAAAATTTTGTTGCTTGGTACATAGATAAGCAATATCTGTAGTCTGCAAATGCTTTCAAAATAGACAAGGCTAAAAGTTTTGTTGTCTGGTAAAGCGTGAACAGAGATACCAAAATGGTCTTTTCAAAAAAAAAAAAACCTTGTTTTTCAATGTTTTCAGTTAAGCTTACAACCTTGATCATCAACAGTAAATATTGCTAAGGAGTGTTACATCAGTATGTATTTACCAACATTTTAAATCCATTTACCTTACAGACTATAGATCCTTTAACTCTTTACCACACAATCCCAACTTTTTACTACCTTAAGAAAGAAGCCTTTTGAACACTTGTGGTAAAAGGAGAGAATGCTTGTAACCAGCATTTTGTCCTTTTCCCACAATACTTTCTACCCTTCCCAAAACAAATTTAAATTTCTTATTGACATTCACTTTGTCATCTGCAAATGCTTTTAATTTGGATAAGTCTAAAAAATTGTTGTTTGGTAAAGAGTTAAATCATAAGCACGTGACAAAGTTTTGGACTTATCCAAGTTAAAGGCACTTGCAGTTGAAAAATGTGGCTCAAATCCAGGTTTTGTCTTTGACAAGGTAGGAAACATTGTCAGAAAAAGAGAAAATGCTGATTACCGTTTTCTCCTTTTCCCACAATATTTTCATCAGAACACTGTCAGTCGTTAAAATTGGGGATTGTGTAGTAAAGGGTTAACCCTTTAATAGCCAAATGAACCAAACACATCATTTACAGTCTAGACCAAAAATTTATAAATGCAATATCAAGTTTGTTCTTGTCTAGAAAGTGTCAGCAACACAGACTGCAGATTAAAGATCTTACTGCATATTTTGTGCAGATTGATCTATATCTACCTTGGCCACAAATGCAACTTAAGTTGTGGAATCCAGGATATTGCAGTTAAGAAAATGTGTTAAAAAAATGTGTTAAAAAATAATCAGACCTGTCTTTCATTAAAAAGTTTAACTCACACAATGTAGATGAAGATCAGACTGTAGTATACAGTCCAATCTTCATGTACACTATCCTTCAAAACATAGTTGAAAAAATAAGTACGTAGAAGCTTACTTAAAATTATCTGACAATGAGGGGCTACTTTTGACCTCATGGCGTATAATCGAAATTTCTCGGTAGAGGTCTACCGGAAGCTGATTTCAGTTTGGGGAAAAAAAAAATTAAAATTTTCACAGTACAAGCTTGCACAAAAATTGTGAACCCCATCCGGAGGATTTTTTTTTTTTTCTTTAACTCAGGGTAAAAATTTGAAAAAAATCTTGGTAAAGGTCCACCAGAGGATTTAACTCTTTACCAGATGACAAAATTTTAGCCTTGTCAAAACTGAAAGCATTTGCAGATGACAATTTCAATAATGGCTCAAATGGTGCGATTTTTCTTTGATAAGGTAGAAAACTTTGTGGTAGAAGGAGAAAATGCTGGTTACCAGCATTTTCTCCTTTTTCCCCCACAATGTTTTCAAAAGGTTTCTTTCTCAGGGCCGTTAAAAGTCGGCATTGTGCGGTAAAGGGCTAACATGTTACAAATCTTATGGGCCTAAGCCCTCTTGTTTAAAACAATTTCTTGAAGATCTGCCAAGTTTCCATATGGATCAAAACAACCTTGAAATTAAAGTTCTTTTTTTCAGGCAGTAACTTATTCAATCTTCACTCCGTAGTCCAGTGCTCCTAGTTGGAAAGATTCAGTCTGATACCCGTCTCTATATCACATGGGCTTCCTGAAAATAGAAAACAAAATTATCATTTATTTCAACTCTTCTGTAAAACCCTTCAAGTGCCTTTTATCAGTATAGTTACCTTTGCAGCCAGTGAAGATCCAAGATCAGACTCCATTTTTACTGCAGACTTACCAGGGATCTACACCAACCAGTATGTTCTGTCTAAAGGCAGTTTCACAACCACAGTTACCTTTGCTGCCAGTGAAGATCCTTGATCAAACTGCATGTTTACTGCAGACTGACTTATGATCTACCCGGACCATCATGCAGAGACATTCTGTCCAAAGGCAGTTTTGAAACTGCAATTCGTTGGCTAATTTTTCCTGACTGAAAATGTCAATTCTGTTTGCTTCACACTTTTAGGATAAATGCATTACTAATCCTTACAATGTAAACAGTAAAAATCAGCTGAGAAGCAAAGGATTAAGGTGCAATAGATAGTTTTATTGAATGAATTGAGTTTTAGACTGCTTTCATCATTATTTCAAGCATATCACAGCAACAACTCATTCAAGTATGTTCTGGGTTTTAACAATACTAGGTTAGAGCTCTGTAGTGTCTTGCTCAAAGACAGTCCTGTGAAAAACCCTACCCTACATCAAATCTGACATATATTTTATGATAATATACCAATTAGTGTGTAAATTATCAAATCCTATTCAGTAAAATTACAGGGTGTCCGGAAAGTAATGTAACACTTTTGTACACTTATAATATAGCTTTAATAATCAGATAAAGAGAAAGAAATAAACATATGTGAATATAAAATATGCAAGTTTTTATGTGTGGAAATTTCATTTAATTTTCATAATAATGCGCACTTTTACACAGGTTTCAAATCAGAAGTACTTGTGTGTCATTGGTGGCACTTTAGTAATTAAAGACTTTTTCAATCTGGCTGCTGTTGATGCTCTTTCTTTGCCGAACACATATGATGAAATTGTCAATCACTTTAGCACACATTTCAATATCAATCTTAATAATTTTACGTTAAATGTTCTTTTACAACATGTCTGTGCTGTCTGGGTTGGGATTGTAGACCTATGACTTCACATTAGTCCAAAGGAAGACGTCTTGGAGGTTGAGGTTGGGTCTATGTGCAGGCCACGATTTTAAGAAATCTTTTACCTCTGGATAGTATCTTGATATTACCCTATCACTGAGCGGATCGTATAAAAAGTCTGTCACAAAATTAGATGTGTGTGCCATAGCAGTATCCTGCATGAACCAATTGTTTTGCAATGTGGCTTCCGCGTGACCGTGTGACTTCTTTCTGAGGGATTATTTGAAATACAAGGTATGTCCGTAAAGTTCATGGACATTGCTGAAAAGTTGGCAAATTTACAAGCTAGGCGCTGGAAACTTATATCATCATAAAGAACAAACTTTTCTCAACTGACATATGAAACTCATGCCTCTACCATTAATAGTTTTTCATTCATTGGTCCTAGCCTGCACATACCCAAAAGAACCCGGGGTAGGTGTTGACGTCGTCATGACGCCGAACATCATTTTCAGACAATGTATTGACAACGTGTCAGGTGCTTACCATGGAATCCAAATGTAATTGTGAGATAATCAAACACAATTCAGACCTAGATGTATTGACCTTTACTTACAACACATTTTTGGTCCGACAGTTCCCTAAATACTGACCCTACAATATTCATCAATCATCGTATTCATTGAATCCACAAATTCTACACTAACGATGCCTGGCCGCCCGTATCTCTCGTCGTCAGTCAAATTTCGTCTGTCCAAAAATCTCCTGTGCCACTTGTACAACAGTGAGCGACATAAAGCCGACATTCTTGTAGTTTCAGACAGTTTTCATAGTTTTTATTGGTGATTTCCCTAGATTGGCGCCAAATTTTTATGATCGTCCGTTGTTACACGACGTTAAAGTCCGCCATTTTTGACAAAAACATCTTTGCAGTGCTTCAGAAGTTGTGTGTGCTAAATTTAACTCTTTACCACACAATCCTGACTTTTAACGACCCTGAGAGAGAAAGCTTTTGAAAACATTATGGGAAAAGAAGAAAATGCTGGAGCATTTTCTCCTTTTCCCATAATGTTTTCTACCCTTTCAAAAACTAATTTCAATTTTTGATTCACATTTGATTTGTCTTCTGCAAATGCTTTCAAATTGAACCAGTCTAAAATTTTGTCATTTGGTAAAGAGTTAAACGACTTCAATGTTGTCTTCTATATTTTCTGGAAATTATGTCGACGTCATCCTTTATCAAAGGATGAAATTTGAAAAGGATCTGTTTATTTTTGGTCAGGGTATAGATTGCATACGACAATTTGAGAAATAGATTTCATTGTGTTGTTTGGAGTGCCCTGGGTCCTGCTCACATCGTTTAAAGTATGATTCATATACTGTTTATTGTTGGCGCAATATCTTTGTATTTTTTTACATAGAATGCTTAAGTTATACCCAAAAGTAATCGAGTCATTGAAATCAGCAAAAGTATGTTAGTTTTATGTATGTTGCCATTGTCCACGAACTTTATGGACATACCTCGTAAAAAGGCCTACAATCCAAACCCAGACCACAAAGACATGTTGTTTAAAAACATTGTAAGTGAAATCAGTAAAATTGATACTCAAATGTGAGCTAAAGTGACCGACAATTTCATCGCGCACGTTTGGCAAAGAAAGAGCATAAAATGCTGTCAGATTGAAAACGTCATTTATTATTGAAATGATGCCTGTTACAAAAAAGGCACTTTTGATTTGAAATCTGTATAAAAGCTCAAAATGTAATGAAAATTGGATTAAATTATAACACAAAAAATCTTACACATTTTATCTGCATGTAGAAGACATGCTCTGGCAAAAAGGAGGTTTAACCCTTTACCAAACAATCCCTGGTTTTAACGACCCTGGAGAAGGAGCCTTTTGAAAACCTTGTTGGGAAAAGGAGAAAATGCTGGTAACCAGCATTTTCTCTTTTTTCCCACAAGGTTTTCTACGCTTTCACTGACATGTAGCATCATTTCAGCTACATCTAATATGTTGTCTGCAAATGCCTTCAATTTAGACTAGTCTAAAATTTTGTCGTTTGGTAAAGAATTAATGTATCTCCATGATCTATGATACCTAGCAGGCTAGCCAGTCATCACATGGTCATTGATCCATAAAATCCAGTTTGTCCTACATCCAACTGAGTCACAAGGTAAACTGGTCCTTGGACATACAGAAAATTGGCCAATAGCGAAAATTTTCGGCCAATGTAAGCCTTCGCAAACTGCTCAGGCTGACGTGGGTTGATACGTTTTGTGGATGCATTAAGCCCCCTTTTCACAAAGCACAGCTCAAGTGTTTTTATCTCTTTATTTTGTATTGGGAAAAAAAAAAAAAATAAATGTACAAAAACGTTACCTTACTTTCCGGATACCCTGTATGTTTCAGGAGATTACAAAAGTAAACCTATACCATACAAAAAGTGAAGTTGAAAAATGGTCATAACTCACATCATTTTTTATAGATTTTATCATAGATGAAACTACAGCTTCCAGCACTGTTCAATTTTCATCTCCAAGCAGTCACCATCTGGTGTTTTACACCACTTTCAGCAGTATACCATGTATATATCATGGCAACTGCTAACTTGTTCATCAGTTTTCTTGGTTTCATCCGGCTCTGAGTAGGACTTTGCAGTGACATTCCCCAGGATACACTCATAAATACCATCTTTGCAAGTGAGGAACAAACCAAGAACCTCTAAATAATAAATCTGGACAAAAGTTCACCATGTCACCTATAAGTAAATAAGATATTCAACAATAAATAAACTTTTTCACCCTCAACAGATGACAAAATTTTAGCCTTGTCCAAATTGAAAGCATTTGCAGATGACAAAGTAGTTCTGGCTCAAACGATGGGATCATTTTTGATAGGAAAGAAAACATTGTGGGAAAAGGAGCAGCATTTTCTCCTTTTTCACAGTGTTTTCAAAAACCTTCTTCTTCAGGGTTGTTAAAACTCGGGACTGTGTGGTAGAGTTAGAGAATTTGTCGAAAACAAAATTTAATGCTGCTTAAATATGGGATTATTCTGAAAAAGTAAATTATACACAGGAAAAGGATAAAATGCTGGTTACAATTATCATTTTCTCCTTTTTCCACAATATGCTAATAAACATCTTCTTTCAAAGGGTCTTAAAACAGAGAACCATTTTATAAATGTTAACCCTTAAACTGCTAAAGAAATGAAGAAAAAATTTCCACTCAACGATAAAAACCAAGATACTGCAATTTCAAAATTGATCTCATTAAAAAAAAAAACCAGTACTGCATGTATTGTGCAGTCTGATCTTGATCTACACTGACTGCAAAAGTTACACTTAGAGCCTAACGGTTGATAATTTTTAACCAGATTAGCAAAAAGCAACCTTATGAGTGTTATTATGGCAGTATAATTTCTTAAGACATTCTCGAGAAATTAGTGCTTTTCTTATCCCCACTAAATAACTGACTGATTGACTGTATGATGTTTAATGCTGTTTTTAACATTATTTTGTTATATCGCGGTAGCCAGTGCTTCTATCCATGCTTTTCTGGAGTTTCTTGTACCAGTACTCCGCACAATTTTCTTTGGCTGCTTTACCACAAAACCATCGTCCAAACAATGGACACCAGTGCCCGACCCAGTAAGTGTGTGACAAAAATTTATCTTCCATACTTTCCCCAAGGCCTTTGAAAATATTACAGGAAAATAAATTTGCTTGCATAAAATTCTCCTTTCCCACAATGTTGTAAACCCTTTCAAAGACAAATTCCATCCTTTGAAAAACAATTTTTTTTCTAAAAATACTTTCAATATGGATAAGTTTACGATTTATGTTTTCTGGAAAAGCAATAATTTCCAACCTACTATGGGACTGTGCCCACATGGCGACTCTTTACCACACAACAAAAATTCATTTTCTCCTTTTCCCCCAAAGTTTTCAAAAGGCTTCTTCCTCGGAGTTGTTAAAAGTTGGCATTGTGTGGTAGTGTATTAATATAACCTTTATTTCTTCATTTGTTTAGTTTAAGCTTAGGCCTAAAAAAAAAAATATATCTCTGTTTAACAGGGCTTTTTTTCCTTCTTTAATTGAGGCTGATATTCGGTGACTTCCCAATTGCAAAAAGCATCATTTTTTCCCAATTATGGCAAAAGAATTTCCCAATTTTGCTGAAAGAATTTCCCAATTTTGCTGGAAGAATTTCTCGTAATATGATGCTGAAATTCCCAGTAAGTTAAAATACTAATTTCTTAAAAGCTATTTCATATGACCAGATACAAAACTTCCGTTATTAAGCAGTGATTGAAACCGAAAGCAGGCTTTTTATTGATTTGTACCGAAATGACTCGGCTGACTGCGCTGCAATACGCCCGAAATGTTGCGGGTTTTTTTAGCGCCATTTGGTTTGTTTAATGGAGGCATTCTTAACCGAACCCAGTTATTTTTTGCGCATTTTAACACCGCTCGTAAACTGAACGAGGGAGTCATTTCCCTATCATTCACTTTTAAATCCTTTTACACGTTATACAGTTGTTTGTCTTTCGTAAAAACTTACAACTGACAAAAGAAGTTTTCTTTAACTTAACACAGTGGAACACGTTCTTAATCGGTTTGCAGTCAACATATTTAAAAAGAACCAAACACGCTGTATCAAAGTAAAAAATGTCAAGAACCGGGAAACATTACAAAAAGGTTGTTAAAAGGGCTGCAGATGATAAAGGCCACCGCAGCCTTTTTACTTTCGGCGTGAAACGTTCAAATTCTCTTCTGATCGATCTACAGGTAATCAAATCTCCGCATACTGAGTCTCAATCAGAAGTGCCAGTTTTGTCGGGCATCGCCGATCTGCCTTTGTCTGGAGACTAGACAATTATTATCACTGCAAATGATGCAAACTACATCTCCAGTTATAATATCCAAGCGTAGCCATGTAACTTTCACAGATAACGATTCCCTTGAATCAAATGATTGCCGGAAAGCAGTTCTGCTAAAGTATTAACTCCGGCACCCTTAAGTGTACCACAGTAGTGTTAAAAAGGGCTGTAAGCCTATATATATGCAAATGCAGTGAGATATTTGGCCATAGTTTACGCAGTTGAAGTGTGACTTGAATTTGTTTCACTTATTAAATTGCTGCCACCTTTCTATTTATTGTATGTATGTATACTGCCATTAATTTGTTTCATTGATGTACCTTGTAAGTCAGTTTGATTTTTCCCAATTTGGCCAAAATCGCGCTTGAATTTCCCAAAATGAAAGGCTAAGGCCCCTTCCCAATTTTTGGAAAAAAAGCCCTGTTTAGGGTTTCGGTTGAATCTTTCTTTTTCCTTTTTTTTTGGAGGGGGGGGGAGGGAGGGACAAAATAGTTTAGAATCACATTTTTTTCACCTACTTGTGTTATACAACGTTAGTGTTTTGTTACTTTAGTTTACTTATTAAATGCAATACTTATCAACAGGCTTCCCGAAATACGTCGGTCCGACAGACATGACCGACGAATCTTGACAAGGACCGACGATTTTTTAGGCCAGATCGGTCTGACTGTCCGGCATTTATTTTGAGCCGCTGAAAACATAATCGCAATGTTTTGGACAAAAATGGCGTCATTTAATGTTACGAAGGCACTACACCTGGTAAAAAAAAGAAAATTAATGCCAGAGGAGCGCGCTGAAAAAAAAAGAACATGAGAAAAAGAGACCGGAGAGAAAAATGATCGAGAATAGGAAGCAGCATCGAGAATGGTTGGTTTATGACTCGGAAAAGATGCAAATGCGCAGCGGATGTCAGAAGATTCGGACCCAAGAAGATTCGGCCTAAGGCCGACCAGCGATTTTCGAGAAGATTCGGCCCTGCAGTTGAGAAGATTCGGCCCCGAGGTTGGGAAGATTCGGCCCACGATGTTTTATAGTACTTTTAGAGAAATATCTAAAGTAATAGAATATTTTTTGAAACATCACTGTAAACATTATGTTTCATAGAAGTTTAGCAGAACATAATGATCAAAGTTAGCGTATTCTTTTGTCGCCATTTATCATAGGATAAAGACTGGTTACTTTTATCCTATTTTTGAGAAGATTCAGCCCGTATATTAATGAGCAGGAGGTTTTGGTAAACATTTAATACATACTTTTGATACTTTGTAATCATTTTTTTTTTTCGTATTAGACTAGGTTACCATTAATTTGATTTTCTTCAATACATAGACAAAGACAGGCATTGTTTTAGGTGCCGGGTGAAGGTGTGATAAACACCATTCTGCAATACCTCTATCCATTATCTTTTACCCTTGACCTCAAAACAGTTTACCCCACTCGCCCTTTTCACGCTTTACACCCCTTACCAAACGAGAAAAAAAAAAGACTTTTCCAAGTTGTAGACGACAAATTCAATATAGTTAAAATGATGTTATTTGCCTCTAAAAATGTTGAAAACATTATGGGAAAAAGGGAATATGTTGTTTACCAGCATTTTTCCCTTTTTCTAAGGTTGCTCAAGGTCGTTTAAACTTGGGATTTTGTGGTAAAGGGTTAACGGAACTTGAGGTTAACCATAACCTTTGCCACCCCTGCACACGAAGCTTTGCTGAGTCCTGAAGAAGAAAATAATTTGATGGAATATTAAATGCGCATTTAATTTTTTGACGTTCAGTAAAGAGTTGAACTGAACTACCCTCGCATAATTATATCAGACAGTGTCAAAGATCAAACATGGACTAAAACACACATATGTACACATGAAATACACAACACATATTTTTACTTTAATCAGAAATCGTTTCATAAATAGTCAATCAATTTAAATAATCCACTAATAATCCAAATTTAAAGGGAAAATAAATCTTATTTTCCTTTAGATTTTATACAGTTTGCAATAGATTTAATTAAACAACTAAAGCAAACAACATTTGTATCTATGTGCAATATATACGATAAAGTAAACCACAAAATTAATCAAAACAATCATTATAAGTCTTTAATGACAAGGTATGCATAATGCCTTCAAACTATGAAAAAGCAGTTTCAGTCAGTAATTTTCCAAGTCATTTAAAGGTAAATCTGCAATTGTTATGCAACCTTAACTGAAAACAGGGATCGTATATACACGTGTATATAAGATTCCTGGTGAAAAGAACAATATCAACACAATGAACGTAATCTAAATTTGGGGCCGAATCTTCTCCTGTATGGGCCGAATCTTCTTGGGTCCGAATCTTCTCGACTTTTTGCTTTGGGCCGAATCTTCTTGGGTCCGAATCTTCTTCCACCAAAAACCATGCACAGCACAGACTGTCTGGATTTTTACGACAAGAAAGTTAGAACAGACCAACATCTTTGTAATACAAACATATTTATTCTTGGATGCACAAATTTAATGAATTGACTTGCTTGTACTGTTTAGTATTTTCTCCTTTTCCAATGTTTTCAAAAGCATTTTTCCTCAAGGATGTTAAAAGTCGTGATTGCTTGGTAAGGGGTTAAATGTCAGTGACTTTTGAAAGTCTTAATGAGTGGAGAAATAGTTTAATATCATTATATGCATAAAGTTTATATAGTTGGTACCATTCTTTCTTATGTTTTCTTTGTTTCTGTTAAATTTGATTCGGTCTGACAGATTTTTTTTCGGTCTGACAGATTTTCAGGCCTTGTCAGACTGAATGTCTGACACTTTTTGTGAACTTTCGGGAAGTCTGATCAATGATATGATTCTGATTCAGGCCAACAGCTAACAGATAGAGTGGATCCAGGTAATTCTGTACACCTTCGGACAAAGTTGAAATTTGCATCATCAGCTTTAAAACGGTGATCATGAAAATGTAGTTATCATGAAAATCAGACTTTCTTCTTTCGAATACCATCACTAGAATACGTTAATTTGATAGGTTGTCATAACACGAGCGGGAATAATGGATAGATAGTGAGGTTGGCTTGTTCCGTACACCTCGCGGGTAAATCCATACACACCTTTGGGTAATTCTGTACGCTTGTTTTAATCGCTTCTCAGAACATGTATTACGGTTTTACCAAAAATGTATGTTTGTTTATGTGCAGAAATAGGAGTCGAGAATGACAAGTTGCGATTTTTTTTTTCTCCACAAAATATCAGAAAATGGTTTTGAAACCAGAGTTCACAAAGCACATCCTCCACCCAAGCCTCCTCCTAATGTGTAAGTTATGCTACTGGGAACACTCACTTTTGTATTAGGCATGCAGACTGTGTTAAGGTCAATAAAATATCAATTTTTGTACGGAAAAGTTGTATTAATGAAAAACTCAAAGACTTTCAGACACAGTATCTATGCTTGTAGATCTATACGGTAACCTGCTTTGACAGTTTTATACATGTATGGAATTACCTGCATCCGAAACAAGCCACTAATTTTCACTTGAGGCCAAATTCGTACAGATAGAACACAGTAAAATAACTACTTTACAATATTTTTAAAACAAAAACAAAAAAGAGATTGTAAAGATTCTTGACATCCATTACACTCTGATAATCATTTTCAATCGAGCCTTGATAAGATCATAACGCAACTGCGTAAGTTGCTACCAAGTGACCTTTTGTGTTAATCTTGATGGGGACAGTACTTCAAGGTTTGTTAGGTACAGTGCCGCGTCCAATCAGCATCCAGAAAAAAAGATTGATTCACTGTATAAAGTTATTTTTTCGAGAAGGACTTTCCGAAAGGATAGCTTTGTCAATAGATGGTTGTATTTAGAAGGAGGGGGATACAGTTTTGTGTGAAAGACGTCATTTCTCTATGTGTACAGAGTTTGCCGCATGTACAGAATTAGCCGGATTGACTCTAATATTCCAAACATTGTAATCAAATGGAGCAGACTGGAGTCTTTAATTACAGAAATATTTAGTCTTTGTTCCTACTCAGTAAGCCAGATTTGACTTTAAAACAAATGTAATCATTCCACAAATGTAAAAAAAAAAAAGCTATAGAGATATAAAATAAAACAGAGGTTGAACTGGATTTCAATGGCACAGCATATTTTTACAATGTTAGCCATAGTTCTAGACATGGTCCTAAACTGTTGCAAGCATTGGCAACTAAAGTGGCACAGGCAAATCTGTTTTTTCCTTATGCAGATGTTTGATGTTTCATCAAAGCATCCAACAAAGAAGTAACCATCAATGTATTTCTTATGGGTAGATTTCACCAGGGATCGTATATACACGCGTTTCCTATCCCTGTATATAAGATCCCTGATTTCACCTGGGGACGATTTCTCCCAGGTGACACTGGACTGTTTTAACTTTATCAGTGATGCGAAAAAATTCACCAGACAAATTGGTTTAGAACTTAAATAAATCACTCGTAGGTATACATTGTTTCTTGATTTTCTAATCAATGTTACACTTAAAATTCATTTCAGTCAATAAAGAAGGGTGCAATAGTGTACGAACCCGCCTAGGGATGAGCAAGCCCGGAACCAAACTAGGAAGAAAAGGGGGTCAGGGAAGAACGCATTGTTGTTTGTCATCTTTCACCATCGATTCATTAAAAGGGATTGTATACCATTAGGACTTTCCCTATATGATAGTGTAGATCTATTTAACATGAGAAACGAACCTTTTATTTACAGCCGGGTTCTGCACGTGCAACTAGGCTATGCTTCCGCCAGCCTTGTTACCTTTTCAGCTGGTGCCTGCTTCGGGATAAACTTGTTCGTCCGTAGAGATGTTCGCACCTACCTTCAGTCTGAAGGGTTGCTCCGATGTTATTTTTGTGATTGTGTCTGGAGACACAATCACAAAAATAACATCGGAGCAAACTTTCAGAATGAAGTTATTTCGCACCTACTTGTACGTCTCAACCATCTTGTACACAGAGTTGAACAATTAACAGTTTTTGTCAACCTCCCACTGGCTCGTCAAACTTCATAAGTGTTGAACACTTTAGTATACCTTTGACACGTTTTTAGATCCTTCTTTACTGCAATTTTGTAGATTTATAGAGAGTGAAATGGATGATTGTAACTGGAATCAAGATTTTCCACGATTTGAGTTCTTTCTTGTCCCGTCGCAATGCAAAAACTTGGACATTTTTCTTATATCTCTGTCATGTCTGAAGGTATTCACATAAATATTGGGCTTGTTATTCACTATCAAAAGGGGAATTTATATCAATATTTTAGCAAGTAGATCTAAACCTCTAAATGGGCGGCGCACTGTGAAAAGGTGACATACAGTCATTAGACTACTAATATTATAAGATCGCTAGTCAATTGCAATCGACAGTGACCCTGATCCAATTGTTTACAAAATTCCCACAGTCACCAAATAGATTTAGATCTACTGCCCAACAGGAATGTTTGATGTTACCGCCTTCCCCATAAAAATAACTTGAGGCTGTCAAGGGCCTGAATCGCTCTACTAGCTGTGATTTTGCTTATATTCTAGCATTCATCATTAATTCATAATGCAAAAAGGGAAAACAGATAAACGTACACAAGAAAGGGGGTGAATGCAATTTGGCTTGAGCCCACTAAGACAGCATAATAATTAGGTATGGTGATCTGAACAAGTAGTGAAATAATCCAAGTACAATGTCTCAAAATGATTTGTTTGGAATCCGTTGTCTGCGCATGTCATAGTCTTTGAGGATTTGACCTGTCTTCTATGACGCATCACTATCCTGTACAGGATAAATATTAATACGCGGTGTGTAAAATAAACTCTAATAAAGTAGCAATGGAGAAAATGACTATTAACAATACTTATTTTGAAAAAATCTAGCTTATTTTTCGATCCAAATTTCCTACAAATCTAATTATTTCACACGGAAAAAATGTTTGTTTTTTACAAAATACATGTACCATTTTTTATGTGCACATCTATGAATACTGTTTTTAAATATAGATTTTAGGAAAACCAGGATTTGTGCAGGGTTTTTTCCACAGACTTATCTATAAGAAATGTCTGGGCCTATAAAAAGACAGGTGTATAGGTTACACGCTTGCTAACCATGGCGGGATGAATCGTAGCAGGTAGAGTTTAATGAGCAAACCTTTTATTTTAAATTCGAAGTAACGGTTGTCGTTTTAAAAAGTAGTCCGATTCTGTACCAAGAATGCCCAAATCAGGCAAGTTTGTATTTGAAAAATGCCACCTAGCGAAAGATACTGGTTCAGAATCCTGTCAATCGTAGGCCTATTACACAATATTCCTGCAAGTTTCAAAGAAACCGGGGACCAGTAATATGGACTTTGTTGAGTGAACAAGACTGAATAATAAAACGGCTGCTTTTTCTATAGCAATTGCTGTATTTTCTTCATTTTCGATAGGATTCTATCCCTTGAAAATACAAATGACCTGTGCAAGAATTTGATGAAAAATCGTGTAACCAAGATATGCAAATTTTTAAATGGCTACTTTTACCTTAACTGCAAGTTTCCCGAAAATCTGACAAGAAATGCAGGCCCACTCGTGTAAACAAAAACTTTGCAAACGTTCTACTTTAAATGGCAACTTTTCCCTTACATATTGTTAGAATTTTTTTTTCCAAATCAATAGGGTTCAATCCCATGATGATACAAAGAAACTGTTTAAGTTCACAAAATTCCAATCACAAATGCTGACTTAATCACGTAGCCTACGTTTTCAGGAAATGAAGTGTTTCAAATTTAAATGGCTACTTTTCCCTTTATAATTGCTTGATTTGCCTCGAAATCAAAAGGGGTTTAAGTTATTGATGATATAGAAATACACAATATTCACAAAAAAATCTGACAATAAATGTGAACTTAATTGCGTAAACAAGCAAAAGACTAAAGGACGATTACACAGACTCAAGGACGCATGGATGGCGGCATCATACCATGACATAAGCTCTGCAGCCCTTTGGCCAGTAGAGCTAAAAAAAAAAAACAGTTTAAAGCCTAGAAATTTGTGTGAAAACTTTAATCAAAATTTGACGTATGCGTTTTCTTTTGGCTTTTCATTTCCATTTTCCTAACCACTTGTGTATATCATACCTGTGTAGTGACTGGCTCATTCCTAGCACGGCCGAATGCAAATGGAGGGTTGAGTGTGGTCATTGCAGCAGGATTCATTCCCCTCTTTGGGCTGAACATTTCTTTCCATGAGTTTATGTGAAAAAGTCTATGGCGACAGGTACACTCTTCTTTAAGATGGCAAGATTGCCATGCCCTCTAGTGGATAGACTTACTGGCTGCCGTTATATCAGGGCTGTTGATGGCTTTAAAAAGGCAGTTATTACTGCGGCCATAGATTCCCATTTGTCAAGGGATCGCATAAAGATACCATTACTATGATATGATCCCTGATTTGCCTTACGAGTATGATAGGAGAAGGGCACAAGATGTGTTTCTTGTTCCCTCCGCCTTTATTTCGATTTTAAGTCGGATGACATTCACACGAAAATTCTAGAACCCGGCGGGTCTCCAATATATTGACTGCCTATAGTTGAAATTTGCTTTATCCATCAAACACACAAACCGTCTTCAGATTAAGATCAGTTCACTTTAATAATCAAACAAAATTGAAGCGGTGAAAAACAAATAAGTTCATAGAGGCAACGTCGGGGCTGTGGGGTGGGGGTGGGGGGTTGGTGGTGAGGTGGGGGTTGGGGTGGGGGTGGGGGTTGTGGTATGGTGGAAGAGTCTTTTGTAACCCAAAAAGTCAATGGTTGCTAATATCCTTCAAACCGATGAGATAGCACTTTGTCTTGATGGAATATCAAGTCATCAATCTCATAGTAAGGTCGCTTTTTCTGGATGGCTACAGTCAGTTTATGCTGAATCACCTGTAACGAGATAACAAACAAATACAACCCTATCAAAACATGGTTAGTCAAAAATCATTATAAATCGATAATTATTATTGAAAAGAAAATGAAACAAATGAGCCGTGCTCTGTGAAAAGGGGGCTTAATGCATCTGCGAAAAGTATCGACCCAGGTAAGCCTGCGCAGTCCGCGCAGGCTGACCTGGGCCGAAACTTTTCGCTATCGGTCAATTTCCAGTATGTCCAAGGACCATTCTTCCTCAAGATTCAGTCATTTATTAGACTTAGTGGATTTTATGCATCCCTTATCATGTGATGACTTGCTTGGTAAAATGGATCACGGACATGCATTAAGCCCCCTTTTGCCAGAGCACGGCTCAAATATTTCTGAAACAAACTCACCATTTGTTAAAGATGCCCGTCTACAGCCGGTGAGCAAAAACGCTGTTAAATTTCAAACAATTTAGAATGGTACAGAAATCAGTCCTTTGTGTAAACATGGATAAATTACTGACATATATGGTGTACTTGAAAAAAAGAAACACAGAGATTTGTATTAGAAACCGAACATTGGTCAGAAGAAAACTGGCTGACGATCGGAGCTGTAAACAATGGCGGTGCGTCACGGAAATTTATCGTCAGTTTCCGTCTAGAATCGGATACGGTGTAATTTGCATATATAGGCCGCGACCTCCGTCTGAAAATCGAGGCTGCAACAGAGAAGCCTCCATTTCCTTCGTTTACCTCATTAGACACAGGGCGAAGGTCAAATATAGTCACGTGACAGAATGCATGATCATCATACGAATCTACCCGAGTGTATAACGGACATATCGAAATCTTCTATTCAAAAACCGGAAACGACGTGTCTGTCTACATGGAAGGCCGCAACTCAGCGAAATGCATTTTCTATCGACCGTAATCTAAGCAACCTTGCAACCGTGAGGCGCAATATTTGGCATGAAGATATGAGAATGACTATAGTTTGATAAAATAATGACAAAATGAGTTAAAATTGGCTGAAAATGAGTATCAGGCCCTCTTTAATGTTCCTTTTTTACGGTTAGGTTATCTGGGACTGGGTGTTGAAACAACATCCCCCGGCTGTCCATGGAGAAGAGGTCACTTTCATTTCCGACTTATTTACCCCTGCCTTCTTCGATGGCAGTGATGAACTTCTTTTCCAAAACACTGATTCCTTATTGGAAGCCGCTCGAAAGCGGCTTCCAGTAGGAATGTACCTAAACTATTTACCATGTAGATGTTCAGTAATTATTCGACTGGTTATTATTTTTGGAAATTTTCTAATAATGTCTTGTTAGTGTTACAAAATTACTCCACATGACTCTTTCTCAAATATTCAATCAGACCCACATGAACATCAAGTCTGGTTTTCTTGCAATACATGTTCATTCTCAAATAACAATGAAAATACAGAGAAATAAACTTCCTTTTATTGGCTAGTCCCTCAAACTTTTCCAACTTAAAGGATTCCTTCTTTGTTCCCAAACGAAATTATAATGCTTTCCGTTTATAATAGGTTCTCCCACCTCTAAACCGTTTTCGCATTTGTCTACTTTTTTGCAAAACAAACTAATAACAATTATGAGATGGAGAGCACCTTAGAATATGATAATCAGAAGCAGTTTTATGTACAAGTATTTCGTCCATTTTTAATCTGTAACGATAATAGGGCGGTTAACCTTTGATCAAGGTATAGATTGGTTACCTCCCTACACAGTAAGAGCTGACATCAGCTATTTATAGAATAGGCCTACTTGTGAAGAGATAACACTTTTTCTTCCCTTCGTCGACACTTTAGCCTCATCGAATTTTGTAACATGGACGATCTACCTTATGAGCCCTGTAAAATTTAGCATTTAGTGTATTGTGTGTGTCGAAGCTGTTATGATCAGACTGTAAGTTCTGTACAGTAAGGTTCTGATCTACAATACCCGTGAAAAATGTATGGATCGTGATGTACGTTGTCCACAAAAAATACCAAAGTGGTGCATAGTGCTCTACGGGTTGAAACTGTTCGAAAATGACAGAAATAGATCAAGATCAGACAGTACATAAGCCTGTGTAATATTTTTTAAATATTTTATAAGATATTGTAAACGTAAAACATTTTTGTTTCATTTTCCTTACTCAGTATATTAATTTCATTCGGTGTAGTTGAAAGGATAAAGTTATTACCAAACCTATCACTGTGCATATACAACTTTTTACGTCGCTGCTGGTCAAGGGTTTGGAATGGCTCTTGAAGTTTACATTAGAAGTTTTATAGGTTTGTACAAGGCATTTGCAGAAATTAGTTCAAACTAATTTTTATTAAACGATATATATATAGAGTAATAGTTACTATGTTGTAGTTGAATATATCCAGATCCTTAAAGGCTTAAAAAATAATTTTGTTTTTTTTTAGTGGTTTGCGCCAACTGTGAAGGCTATGATCATAATTTTGGAAATACTATGCCGAGCGATTTGCCTTTGATCTGGGGAAAAAAACTCACCTACCTACTTTTAACCGTACTGGACGATTTATGGTCCTAGGGAGAAAACCTGTACATCAACTTCGTGTCATCAAAACATCCTTTACTGCTCGACTTTTAATTGTATCGAAAAATTTTATGGTCTAAGGGAAAAAACTCCAATATATTTTCATCTTTACCATGCAGGAGTCACCTCCCTTATAGTTGAGGAGAGCATAAAACAGAAGACTAATAAAAAAAGAAAATGCTCTTCAACTAGACATTCTCTCTGCAGGGGCGATCTGTTAAGAACATATTTTTTTCTCCGTCTAGATGTAATGAATTCTAATCTGTTGTTATGATGGGATCGAAATTCGGCAGCAATTATAGAATTAAAGAGAACAGACATTAGAAAGTGCTGTTGAAGATACTTTTTCATGAGACACTAGTAGAAGCCTTTTATAGAAACATTGTGGGAATATGATAAATAGCTTGTTTTCCGTATAATGTTTTTTTTTATTCAAAGGTCTAAAAGTTTCTCACCGCTGATCATCATTTCGTCGATGGTTATGCTAGGGAACCATCCAGTGGCTTGTGGAGAAAATTGTGCTTAGTCCTAGTGAAAGAAACTACGGGAAAGCATGAATATGAGCACTGGACGCCCTAATATAACTGAAAAATGTTGTAAATGGCGGTTAATCACCTTACAGACAAGTAATATACTCTTTAACCCTTTACCAAACAATCACTGGTTTTCACGACCCTGATGAAGAAGCCTTTTGAAAACATTGTGGGGAAAAGGAGAAAATGCTGATAACCAGCATTTTCTCCTTTTCCCACAATGTTTTCTACCCTTCCCAAAACAAACTTTAATTTTTGAGTCACATTAATTTTGTTGTCGGCAAATGCTTTCAATTTGGAAGAGTCTAAAATTTTGTCGTTTGGTAGAGTTAAGAGACAACCAAAATATATAGATATTCCAAAACGGAAAGCATTTGTAACCAACAGAACGAGTGTGGGTCTACATTGTGCTAGAATTTTTATCTAAATTCAGCACTTTATTCATATTGCAGGTCTCTGATCCTGAATACATCAGTTTCTGAAATACATAGGTCTATAAGCCATGGTCTATGAAAATGGGGTTTAGTGCATCATCATAAAATATCGAGAGAGGTCAGCCTGCACAGTCCGCACAAGCTGACCCGAGTCGAAACTGTATACATTTGGTCACTTTTCTGCATGGTCCCAAGACCATTCTACCTCAGGATTCAGTCATTTGTTAGGGAAAATAGATTGATTAAATTTGTGTTGTTTTATCGTCGCCATCGGTTGCCCATATTGGCAACGCCTTCTGAAGGCTGTTAGTTTTGTCACGGGGGATAGTGCAAGATACAGGATAAAGCCCATCTGAAGATACGCCTGGTTCTTTCACGTGCTCGGTGTAAAGCACCCTCACACGGGACCTCGATTTTAATTTCTCATCCGAAAGACTAAAGTAATTTAAGATCGCCAGTGGTGGGAATCGAACCCACACCCTGAAATGGTCCGAAACTTGACGTTTTTCAGTCCTACGCTCTACCACTGACGCTACTCCGGCTGGTCAGACTCGATCTCATGAATCCATAATTATATGATAATTTGTAAAATTTTCAAAAGCAATGATGAATAAGCGCAGAACAGAATGTTTGTTGTTGTTATGAAACCGAGAAATGCACTACCAACGGAATGCTTGCCATACATTCCTTGCAGTATATTTACTTTCATTTTTGACACGTTCTCAACACCCCATTATCTTTCCTCTTTGTTGCAAACAATATAAACACTGGTGAACTTTAATTATTATTAAACTAGATGATTAATCGATGTGTTCTCTGAACGCCTACCAGATTCAATTAGCACCTATCTGGGAGGGGGGATTAGGGGGCCTACTGAGGGGTACTGATATTTATAATTGTACTGGTATAGGTAGGAACTGATGTTGTCATTTGTAAGGTTTGAAATAGTAAGTAGCCTTTTGAAAACATTGTGGGGTAAGGAGAAAAGCATTTTTTTCCTTTTTTCCACAATGTTTTCTAAACCTCCGAATAATGCCATCATTTGAGCAATGATATGTTCAATTAACTCTTTACCACACAAACTTTATTTTTCTGAAGAAGAAGCCTTTTGAAAGCATTGTGGGAAAATGAGAAAAAGGCATTTTCTCCTTTTTCTACAATGTTTTCTAAACCATTATTGATAATTCCATCATTTGAGCTATAATATGTTTAATTATTCATGATTAGCTAAAACCATTTTTTCTATTCATTATTTTTATGAATAAAGTTAAATGGAATATAAATCTAGCCTTTTATCAATTTTTATTGTTAAATAGATGCTATTTACCTGTAGTTTAGCATCACAACTATTCCCCAAATAGACCCTCCTAATCCCCAATTCACACCTTATGTTATTTTATACAGGGATCGTATATACATATGTATACAAGACAAATTTATGATGCATGGCATCATAGAAGCCGCAATCCTTTGGTGGACAATTTCAGAAATATTGACTTTCTAGAAAAAATGTGATGACATTTTTGTATTTGTCTTTCTCCCCACAAACGGAAGACAAATGATACTAAAACGCAGGGGAAAAAAATGCAGAAGTTTTTAAGAGAGGAATCTTAAATTACCTTGTACCATTATTATCATCATAATCATCATTATCATTTAAAGTTATAATGCGTGTTTGAGAAAACATGTAAACGCATTGGAATTTTCAAATTTCGACTCAAAGTTTGAAATTGGAGAAAATGCGCATTCAAGTACAGCATTTTTCATTATTACATGGTTTTAAAAAGCAGTTCTGTAGGGGCATCAAAGGCGATACTACGGAATTACGTAAGTTAGTACATGTAATTATTCAAAGTGGTATTTAGATCGTTTTTCACGTAGATTTACATGTATTTACAATTCTTTAGTAATATTTTCTTTGTGTTTCTTTCTTTACAAAAAAGAAATCAACAACTTTCTTCTGAAACATTATCTTTCTTGCTTGCCAAAAAAGTGTCTTAGCCTGCTTGTAGCAAAGTGAATCTTTTCATTTCTACGCCAGAATTAGAGACTTTTGCATAGTATCTCTAAATTAGCCTTCACAGTTGGCGCACCTCCCCCCCACAAAAAAAAAAAAGTTTTTAAGGATCTGGATCTATTCAACAACAACATAGTAACTATTACTATATATACTCGTATATCGTTTAATAAAAATTAGTTTGAACCATTTTCTGCATAGGCCTTGTACAAACCTATAAAACTTCTAATGTAAACTTCGAGAGCCATTCCAAACCCTTGACCAGCAGCGACGTAAAAAGTTGTATATGTACAGTGATAGGTTCGGTAATTTATTTTCCTTTCAACTACACCGAATGAAATTAATATACTGAGTATGGGAAAATAAACAAGAATTTTTTACGTTTACAATACCTTAAAAAATATTAAAGAATAGTTTACAGGCTATGTACTATCTCATCTTGACCTATTTCTGTCAATTTCGAACAGTTTCAACCTTGAGAGCACTATGCACCACTTTGGTAATTTTTGTGGACAACGTACATCACGATCCATACATTTTTCACGGGTATTGTAGATCAGGACCATACTGTACAGAACTTTCAGTCTGATCATAACAGCTTCGACACACAATACATTAAATTCTAAATTTTACAGGACTCATAAGGTAGATCGTCCATGTAACAAAATTCCATTCGGCTAAAGTGTCGACGAAGGGAAGAAAAAGAGTTATCTTTTCACAAGCATTCTATAAATAGCTGATGTGGACTGTTCTTTGTTATACGATTAACTGTGTGGGGAGGTAACCAGTCTATAACTTGATCAAAGGCTAACCGCCCTGTTATCTTTACGGATGAAAACTGGACGAAACACTTGTACATAAAATTGCTTCTGATTATCATATTCTAAGATGCTCTCCATCTCATAATTATCATTATTTTGTCGTATAAAAAGTGGACAAATGCGAAAACCGTTTAGAGGAGGGAGAGCCCGTGATAAACGGAAAGCATTACAATTTCGTTTGGGAACAAGGAATGAATCCTCTAAGTTGGAAAAGTTTGGGGGACTAGGAAATAAAAGGAAGTTTATTTTTCTGTATTTTCGTTGTTATTTGGGAATGGACTTACATCGCAAGAAAACCAGACTTGATGTTCATGTAGGTCTGATTGAATATTTAAGAAAGAGCCATGTGGAGTAACTTTGTAACACTAACACGACATTATTAGAAAATTTCCAAAAAATATAACCAATCGAATAATTACTGATCATCTACATGGTAAATACTTTAGGTACATTCCTACTGGAAGCCGCTTTCTAGCGGCTTCCAATAAGATCCCTGTTTTATAGCAGTAGGCGTTCGGGGAACAAACCGATTAATCGGTTTGTAAGTTATTAATGAGCGTGCCAGTTTCCAATCAAAGAGGCATTATTATAGCACGCGCTAATTTATTGGTGATGCACGTAAATGTGTATTACCGGTACATGCATAGCAGCAGTAGAATACTCATCTAACTTATCACTTGATATAGAAAGAAGTTTTTATACTCTCAATTAAATGAAAGCATCATACTGAAAATAACTTGAACCATTTATCTTATTCCGACAACGTTTCTTTAAAATGCTTTTATCATTGTCAAGGGTAGAAAAATTACAGTAAATGATGAATACTTTTCCGATGTATGGTCATTACTGTAGATTCATACTTGTAACCTCTTGGGCTGAGCCTCGAAAGACCAGTCAATAGAGTAAAAGACTTGAAAATAGGAGGTCAGTAGTTCGATCCACGGCTCGGTCAATTTCTTTCCGAGGATTGACGGTAGTCATTGCGACAGGATTCATTTCTCTCTTACCGCTGACCATTGTGTCCACGAGGATTGACGGTAGTCATTGCGACAGGATTCATTTCTCTCTTACCGCTGACCATTGTGTCCACGATGGCAATGTGGGAAAGCAGCCAGTGGCTTGGGAAGAATATTGTGCGAAGTATTAGTTAAAGAAACTGCAGAAAAGCATGGATATGTGCACTGGCCGCCGCGATATAACTGAAATAATGTTGAAAACGGCGTTAAACACAATACAACCAATCATTTGTAATCTCTTGTAATACACCACTGAACCTTGTTCTATTGAATAGCAGTTCTCTGATCGTAGAGAAAATAATGTGCGAAAAGAAGGCCTTGCACGTTATGAAAAGCTAGCTATTTGTCCGATTCCCAAAGTGTTTCTAAAAGACTTTTTGAGACTCCTAACTCCAAGTATAATTACCTTGATGCTTATCCGTAATACAGTTGTTGGTTCTCGTGACGTTGAATACATATTGTCACTAGTCTGTGATACATTGGTAGCAGGTCGATTCTTGTGACGTTTAATACTTCATGTGGCTAATCCGTAATTCAGTGGTTAGATCTCGTGACGCTAAATATGCCCTCATTAGAATTATGGATTTGCATTATTTGGAAAGGAAAGTAAATTTATCTTTCTTGTTTCTTTGTTGCGTCACTTTTAATGTCAAAATTCATAGTAATGCTCATTTATTGTGATAGTTTTATTCCCTGACGCTCCTACATTTATCCGCCATATTTCGTGACGCTATTTCTACATGGAGTAATCGACTTCTTACCTCTTTCCTATCGTTATCTGCCATATTTCGTGACGCTGTGTCGGCAGGTAGATTTATCCCATATTTGAGTCAAAATACACTCTAATATAAAATATTTCTATAGAATATGTTAAATATTCCATAATAATAACAAATATAATATGAAAAATGCAATATTTGGGCTTGTGACGCTTCCTGACACTTCTTTGCATTGCCTGACGTTTCCCGAAAGTAACTAGGGAGAGATTTTCTTTTAATTCTGATTAAATTAATTTCAAATGAAAGCTTGTATTTCAACCTTTCATATTGCATAAAAAACGATACTTTTTTTTAATTTTTTTTTTTTTGAGATCGTGTATATAGGTACGATTAAACGGTCTGCCATATCTTTTGGGCATTTACATGGTTTACATAATGCACCCCCGATCCGTGAAAACTCTTTACTTCGTGTTAAGCATCAATGAATTTAGTTTTAAAAGGAATGTTTATTTTTTTTTTACCTTTCCTGCGGTTTCAAAAATTAAATTCTGACAAAACGTAATGGAATAATAGCCAACAGAAGTGTTTTGTTCATGACCTCAATCCAAAAAGATATCCCCAAATCCGTCGAACTCTATCGAACAACTAAAACTTAGAACAATGCAAATCCAAAGCATATGCAAGCGGTCAAGTCGTAGTATTTTCCTTTGAAAGAGTAGAAATCATTGTGGATAAAGTAGAAAATTCTGGTTAGCGGCATTTTCTTCTTCAAGTTCACGCAATGTTTTAAAAGCATTCTTCCGCATGGTCGTTAAAATTCGTGTTTGTGTGGTAAAGGGTTGAAAGTTATATCAAGTTGAAAGAAAAAAAAATAGATTTTTTTTAATAAACTAATCACCTAAGCTTTACAACGATTTGAAATATATTTTTCTCTTTTTTTTTTTCGGCCAAGGTGAACAAAAAAACAACGATCTGACATTTCTGACCCAGATTGAGATTTGTTCTTGTCAATATATATGAGCCATGCTCCGGCAAAAGAGGGGGTTAATGGATCTCAGTGATCCATAGTACCAAGCAGGCCATCACATACTTTTAGATCGATAAAAGCCACTTTTTTTAACAACCAACTTAATCAGTAGGTAGCCTGGTCCTTGGACATACAGAAGATTGACCAATAGCGAAGTTTCGGCTCAGGTCAGCCTGCGCGAACTGCGCAGGCTGACCTGGGTCGATACTTTTCGCAGATGCACTAAGCCCCCTTTTTACAGAGCACGGCTCATGGTTTTAGTCTCTAGTAAACGCTCAACTTTACGGCTTTATCGCACCAAACCTGGTCTATGGAAATTTTGTGTTGTTCGGCCTTTACCACACAACCATGAGTTCTAACGATTCTAAAGAATGCCTTTTGAAAACATTGTTGGAAAAGGAGAAAATGCTGGTACCAGCATTTTCTCCTTTTTCCACAATATTTTCTATCCTTCCCAAAACAAATTTAAATTTTTCAGTGACATTTATTTTGTCGTCTGTGAAGTCTTTCAATATGGACTGTTCTAAAATTTTGTTGTTTGGTAGCGAGTTAACAAAAACGTTATGATAAAAGGGTAAATATCAAAGAGAATAAGATATATGTTGATTTACAGAGTATAGGGATCGGATGATTTCTTAAGTTATGATGATAAATGTTACATCAAATTCAAAATTCCCATTGATTTAGTATGTGTATTCCAGCGCACGACCTCACATAAGTTTGCGGTGATAAGATTACGAATATTAACCGTAAATACACAACCCAAAGTCTATCTTTATGCTGATAAAAAAAATGGACTGTTAGGGTGGATAAGAATCGGACAGCACAGAAGGTGTAATGTGATCTTTAAACCACACCGATAGCCATGTGCTCTCTAACATCAAACAGAATAGGTGGGTGAACTTAATGATTATGATATGTAGTAAAGTTATGCTGCCGATGTTCTGCTACTTTACTGGTTCGATTTTGTGCTATTTGGGCTAACACTTTTCTCAGTCTTGTCCCACGGGTATTGCACGCGATCTCTCTCTCTCACTCCGTACGTGCTGTGTAGTCTGATTTTGATCTACCTTTTCAACAAAAGCAAAATCCAAAGCGCGATTAGTATTTTCCATGTGCAGAATTATGAGTAGACTATGGTGATACTGCGTAAACTTCCAGACTGATCTATTTCTACAGTTTCTGCAAACGCACCCATGGTTCAGGAGAAAGCAGATTCAGGCTCAAACTTCACAACTTTTCTATCTAATATCAATCCACACTATTCCCAGTGAACCTCAGAAACTTTCCATTTATTGACAACTTAACACTTTTTTAAGTACTACTACCCCGTTCTTATGCCACTCCTCAGTAATCTTGTCCCACAGCTGGTCATGATTTTTTGATTCACAGAAAAGCGTGTCCTGAGCCAGCCTTAAATGAATCATCATTTCTTCACTCTCCTCTTCCCACATTTTGGCTATCTGAAAACAAAAGTACATGCTTTACAAATACTCTTATGTATTTTTCATGCTTATTCCTATTACATGTACTTTCAAAATACTGTATTATCACATAACCTCCCTTGTTTTCAGTGTAATATACCCATCACAAATTTTCTTATCTTGTACATGTTTGATATTACAATTGTGTGAGGTCATTTTTGATGTCATTTTGTATGTATTTCATAAAGTGAATGGGTTTTACTGCGGTTGCATCTATAGATGAATTTGCATCTTCTGATCTGTAATTTGAGAAATATCCTTATGTGATAAAAAGAATCTGACATTTGTTGGCATTTGAGATAAAATTTTATTAAACTTGTCAAGGAAAAAATGTTATTAAGCTCCCCAAAGGCTTGCTTAATAACATTTTTGCAGACTTGTTTAAGGAAATGTTATCTCAAACACCAAATCATGTCAGATCCTATATGTATAATTTTTCATCAATTTTCTGTGTGACAGAACAATTTGTTGCAATCTGTATAGAACCATAATCATGACCAAAGTCATATGACATATACGCAGGGTGATCAGAAAGAACGTGGACCAGCCCCTGTATCGGAATATTGTTATAAAAAACAACTTGGAATGTTTACTGTTTTTGAAAGTAATTAACCTCCTTTGAATTCTACGTACTTATTTTCATTCTTGATTTCCATGCGCAAAACATGTGCGCGAGCACGTCACATGACATTACTCTAAAGGACTGGGTCATAGTGAGGGCTAGCACCTCTGCACTCTCGTATTGTGTGCCACGTACAGAATCTTTTAAAATAGGAACTAGTCAGAGGTCTCAAGAGGTCAGGACTGAATCATAAAGAGAGTTGGCTAATGTTTCTATGTGTAGTTTTTGCAAAAGTTTCCTGAACAAGTGTGGCTTTGTGGACTAGGACATTATCTTCGTGTAAAGTGATGTCACTCTGCATAACTTCTGGCTGTTTTTGTGTATGGTGTTTGTGAAATTTATTTGAATAATGTGGGCATAAAACTCAGTATTGACTGTAGTATGCATAGATGCAACTTGATTTAAAAGAAAAAAAAAAAAAGGAGAATACAAACACATGATGCACATAACTTTGACTTTTGACTTAGAAAGTTTGGCTTTCACAGCGGAAAGCGATGTTGGATGTTTCTATACACTACTTTGTTGTTTAGATTCAGTCTCATTAAAGTGTATCTGTGTTTCATGGCATGTAACAATACGATCAGTAAAGTCTGACTCCTCTACCCTAATGCGATCTAAAATTTCTTGACATATTTTGAACCTAACCCTCATTAATGCTTGGGCGTCAAGAGTCGAGGTACCCACCTCTTGCAAACATGCAAAATTCCAAGATTAACAGTCAAAATTTCCTTGGCACTTCCATATTGAAAAGCTAAATGTGTCAGATATTTTCCTGACAGTATCTCAGCGATCTTGTTTTGCATGCTGCTCTACACCCGTGATGATTTTGTCTGTGACTGATGTTGATGGACGGCCAGATTTAGGGTCATATTAAGTAGTATCACATCAGTCTCTAAATCAGTCCTATCCTTTTAGGAATATCAGACTTCTTGAGTGTAGAGTCCCCTAAAACTTTTTCTAAATCAGTTTTGGTTTCCGATAAATACTTTCCAACTTTGACGTAAACCTTGATGATTACTCTCGGCTCAAATAAAATGTCGTCCGACATTTTGGACCACTAATGGAGTATATGACATCATTGAAATGACGTCACACTTTACCTGCTTGAATATGACGACATTTAAAAGCTAAAGTCAGTTGCCAGATAATCAATGCTCATCTATGCAATTTTTGGTCATCCTACATGAAGTAGTTTTCAAAATAACGAGGTGGTCCACGTTCTTTCTGATCACCCCTCGTAAGTAACAAAGGATAAGCAATCTAAGCAAAAGATGTTGGCTGTTGTGATGAGTCATTATGTAAATTTCAAACCATTCCCACATCTTTCTCTGATCTACATCTTTGTTTTTGTTTCTCAAATTAGGAATATAAGCATGATTCTTTTGCTCTGGACTTTGAATGTTGTTGTTGTTATCTTTCACAATCTGGTCTTGGCGCTGAAATTCTCTATGGCAAATGCTTTCATCTGCAAAAAGATCATGATGAAAAGAATTATGAAACATCAGGCCACTTCTGGCTATCTGGAGCCAACAATAACTCTTGCATACTAGCAGCAACTTCAGTCCAATTTTCATGGTTTTTGCAAACAGTTTGGACCAGATCAAGCCCACCAATATGCTGAACCTGATCTGAGATCTGTGCTGTTTGACTGCAGATTATGTCTGTAGCAAAATCAGATATATTTTTTTAACATATCACAGACAACAATTTTACTTACAATTAAAATGCGCAGATCTGGACAAGCTACTTAGTCTTTCACTCTGCATCTAGATGTAGTAGGAGTCTACACTGTTTGACATATATCAGCATAATGTGCATTTCGTTCTCATAGTACTCATAAACATTTATGCAACATCTTTTGAGGCCTGAAGGCTGATCCGAGACAACAGATTCTCATTGCAATAGCACTTTATCACCTGTAGATATCTTTTGACCTTTCTACCGTCTGAAGAGACCAAGATCAGCCAGTTCCTTTGAGACCATCTGATAAGGGTCAATTCTGTTGTTTAAAGGATATTATTTCATAAAACGTGCGCTTCCGAGCCGTTATAAGCATGTATTAACTGATAAAATCCAGGCGTTAATAGGAGAAAACATATATAAATCAGTACATTCACCTGCCGTTAAAACGGGGCTTTGTACTTTCAGTATCCTTGATTTGGGCCTACCTTGTAAACAAAGTACGCTGAACCTTTGTTCTTGTCATATCATCCTTAGACTCCCACTGACAAAGCTGTAGGAGCTTGTTCCATATTAGATCCTTTTTATGCCTTGTCTTTGATGATTTTAGCACACCACAAATGAAATCTTGCCCAGAATCTCAGTACAATCGATATCTAAACAAGAGCCATGTTGACATGGCCTTCCCCTGCCGAATGCTTGCTCACAATAGAAGATGTGTGTCTTCTTGTAGGTTGGTTTAAAGGCTAAAACAGCTAGATTTAAAAATTATTTTCTGTCAATGCTAAATACAAAGTCCAATAAAAAACTTCAACAGGGTACACTTTTCTTAAATAGCTGTCAAGTGTAAGCACATATGAAATCAGACAGAAAAACTCTGAAAAACAACAAAAAGCAATAAATAAAAAATTATGGGGGGGAAGATTAATCATTCTTAAGTACTGCACTCCTCCTCAGAGACAACTATCCAGCTGTGAAGTTAAAACAGCTGGAATTATGCTCCAAAGAAACCTTGAGACTTAAACATTGACGAAGGGACATAACTCCAAAAATCACGGTACTGTACTTTTCCTCACGAAAACTGCCTACCTCTGAAGTTTCACAATGATATCTCTTATAATTTTCAAGTTATGCTTGTGACAAAATTTAAGTATCAAAAATAACAATGGGCAATAACACCTAAATTATGGCACTGAAAGTCATGGTTATTGTACACTGCACTTCTCTGCATTGTCATCTATCAACCTATGAAGTTTCATATTTATATCTCATGTAGATGTAGATCACTGTATGCAAGAATGATTTATGGTTCTTGTGCACTGCACTTCTCCTCAATATGATCTATGCACCTGTAAAGTATCATGTTTACACTCGAATAGTTTTTTAGTTATGCTCAGGACAAAATTTAAGTATGAAAAATAACAAAGGGCAATAACTCCTAAATTATGCAATCAAGAGTTGTGATTCTTGTGCACTGCACTTCTCCTTGATGAGATCTATCCACCTCTGAAGTATCATGTTTACATCTCTAAGTTTTTGAGTTATGCTCCAGATGAGAAAGTGGGACGGAAGGACTGACAGACAGACAGAATAATGGAATGATGGAGTGACCAAATGACAGATGGCTACTATTTCCATATCCCCTGCCGCCTTTTTGTCTGGGGATAACAAAAAATTAATCATGATATGTACTTTACACAAGCTATATCCCACCTGTTTTTTTAACGTCGTCTGCAATTCCTTCGCTGGATATATCCCTTTGACGTCTCATTTATCCATGTTGTAATCGATCCAAACCTGTGCAAGTTAATCAAACAAAAGTCCCATTTGTATTAAATACTAGTATCCTTAGAAGTGAATTTACACTGCAAGACAAAATGAGTGGCATAGGACTAATGGCCCCATATTGCTTGTAACAGAAACTTCTTTGCCGACTTCCGGTTTTGACTGGTATAGGTCCAGTACATTTCAAGTTTGCTTAATTGCATTTTTATGGAATAATTTTGTGCTTTCTTTGCAAATTATTGCTAAAATACAGTACCTTTCAATACCTTATGCAATAATAGCATTAATTCACATACATGTACTTTTGGTCGTTAACATCCGCAGAGGCCCTCATAATGGTTTAACACCCCTCATGCTTCATACTCCGACGTTAAACCATTTTTCAGGCCTCTGCAAATATTAACGACCCGAAATATGTGAATTAAACCTATATTACATATTTAGTTATTATTCTTAAAGTACGATTGCAATATTTCTTCTTTTACATTGTGAAATAAATATTTATTCATTTGTACAAGGTGCAGTCCCAAAGTTCCCAGACTGGTCAATTTATATGCATACTAGTGTCCCCATCATGCTAAAATTTGCTACACATATAAACGTCATCTCACCTTTTTAGTTTGCATATGTTTGAAAACAATTCATTTGATAATTCATCCGTAGATCAGTTTATAATCTGAAATCTGACAAGCGTTTTTGATAGCAATGGAAGAATTTCTGGACGGTTAAACATCAATGTAATATGATTGCACGGAGCAGCGTGCAGTCATAGAGTTATGCGTCAGAGCCGGAATGATGCCGACGGACCCATAGAAATTCATGAATTATAAGGAGGTTGCACAGAAAATATCCAGAAGTATTGTGTTTGGGTGGCAGATTAGATCTGAATAACCTAAGGCTGGTGTCATATAGCAGCAGTATTATTCGTAGTTGGTGAAGCCTGTCATAAATACTCATTTGTGCAGAGTTATAGACAAAAGTTTGCTTGGCTCAAGCCCTAACACTTTGCTGTAAACCTTTTTGTTAATATTTTGTGTACTTACCCCTTATACTGCTAAATAAATTCAATGGACATTTTCAGCCTATAATAAAATCTTGAAGGTCTCAGCATAATTGTGACCCGTCACACAAAAAGGGACCATCTGGGAACTGCGAAAAGTGTCAACCCCGGTCAGACTGCGCAGGCTGACCAAGGTCGACACTTTTCGCTTTTATGGTATTTTCTGTATGAAAAGTGGTCAGTCTACCTTGTTATACAATTCATTTTTGAACTATCAACTTAAATTGACCTGCACTATCCTTGATCTGTTTTCATCTAATGATGTACAGAATTCCCAGATTGTCCCTTTTCGCGTGACGGGTCACAATTATCTACTGATGTAGATTTAAGATCTTACTTTATGGTCTGTGCAGTCAGATCTTGATATATGCTGTCTACAAAAGCACTGCATATTCACTCAAATTGGGTTGCTGCTTAATGATGAACAATTATCCAAAAGCACCGGCTATAGCTTATACTGTAGCTTTATAATGACTCTCTGCAGGTAAACAATCTATTTTCACAATGCACAGTGACTGTGTTTATGTTAATAATGCCCTTACTTGGTATTTCATCTGTGGCCATTTTATTGGTCTTACTGTGCCCCAGGTCCCTTGCCACTGTTTCGTATGTCTTGTTGTCTCACCTAAGGATCTGAAAGATAAAAAAGTAAAAAAATATGCATGTATTGGATGATCTAATGAAAGACTAGTGTCCACCTTCTTAAATCTTTACTCATTGTGTAAGCCTATGTAAAAAGAGCTAACCCAGATCAGACAGCTTCATACAGGAACAGCTTTTAGATTATGGTCTGCTTTGTTCACTAAAAGTGGAATAGCTAAGATTTTCTTATTACTATTGATATATTGTTTAAAAAATAGAACTGACTGATGGACATATGAAAGAAGACTTAAATGAAAACTCAGTGGTATAGTTGGTGCAAAATGTTATCTCTTTGGAAGCAAAAATATGTTCCTCTGTTCTGACCCTGTCAGATAGCAGTGTAGACTCAAATGTTTACAGTCACTTTTTTTTTGCAGTAGACGTAATATTTTAACCCTTTAACAAAAAATCCTGACTTTCAACGACCCTGAAGGAGAATGCTTTAAAAAAAATTTTAGAGAAAGGAGAAAAAGGTCGTTACCAGCATTTTCTCCTTTTCTTGTAATGTTTTCTACCCTTTCCAAGATATATTTTACAATATGTAACACATCTGATTTATTGTCTGCAAATGCCTTTAACTTGGACTAAGCTTAAATTTTGTTATTTAGTAAAGAGTTAATATGCAATTTATATATACAAGTATGACTCAGCACTATCTTTAGCAATGTATAGAGAAATCATCCATTAAAACTGGTTGGGCTTGGTATACATATATTGTCAAGTGACCCAAAATTAACATGTAACATAACATCTGCATTACGGATTCCGCAAAACTTGGAGGTGCACAGATGGAGTACTGCTGCCTATCAATGCTAATTATAAAAGATCTGCAGGTAAAAAAGTACACCATTTTACTTCACAAGTTTACAACAACTTCCCTAAGGAATACCCATGAATATTACATATTTTCATTCCAAAAGGTCCAAGCCAACAGTGAAACTTATAACCCATATCATCATGGGCAAACAAAGAGTGCTAGAAACTTGAAGGGGAAAAAGTGTGGCATGCACAGGATTCAAATCAGGGAGTCCTCTTTTATAGGGCGAGTGCTCTAACCACAGAGCTTTCCAGACTGCTCTGCATCCACGTCACTGATTTTCACTACAAAAAAGACCTTTATAAGGTAGCTACAGAAACTTTCTGATCAGGATCTATGCTCTTTGCAAAGGAATAAAAGCTGTAGCCTATCTACTAAGCAAAAGGTAGATAATTCTCTTTCTATTCTTATTTCATGTGCAGGCATTAGTTTAATTAGGCTCCAGTAAAAGCTTTCATATCAGAATTGACTCTTTTTGACTTGAAAATGATCAAACATAATTCTTTAAGTTTTCCGTTGACTATGCCTTCAATAAATTCCATGCATTCCGGTTCAAAATAAACTGAAACCCTGACAAAAGGTTTGTACCCGAAACCTTTACTTGCAATTTTCTGCACTTGTATAGGTGCCATTCATGCATACTTAGGAAGATGCAGAAATCCATTCTAAAACATGCCTAAAAAAAGATATTTCAAAAGTCCATTTGATCATCTGTTGTATAACAACACAGTTAATACATGTCCAAACTGACAAACACAAAAATTAATAGTAAAAGTTTTCAATTGCCTCAGTTACACCTTCTCTTTCGCCATTTTAGAATTCTAGTAATTCTCGGTTGCAGCAGGGTTTAGAAGAGTCAAGTTCAATAGGACAGATTATGTCACTTAAGGGAAAACTTTACCTGTTCAGTAGAAACACCACTGACTGTAGTCGAAACTCAAGCCAGTCATGAACTTGGCCTCTGAAAGATAATTCCACCCAATTAACTCTTTAAGCACCAACTATATGTACTAAACCTCTTTCGACATCTGAAAATACAATCTGTTGAAACTCAACTTATAGGCTTGACTAAAAAGGAGGAATAAAGATCCAAGATCTGACGGCATGTTTTGTTCAGTCTGATCTTCGATCTATACCCTCCATAAAACACCCATACTTCACATATGGCACTGAAACAATTAATCATATCTTCCCTTAGTGTTGGCCTAAATGCCTTTCAGGTGAACGCTTCTCTGAACCAGCCAGTTTTGGACTGAAACTGTGGCCTCTACAGCACACATGTATAGGGTATTTCAAAGATTTGACCCAGTGACCTAGTTTTAGACCCTACATCACCAATTTTCCTGTTCATCTGAGAACTTTTAAAAGTGCTGGACTGAAAATGTGGCTTCTAGAGTGTACACCAGATTTTTTTTAAAGTTTTGACCAAGTTACCTAGTCTTTAAACTGAGGTGACCTGTTTTCAAACTCAGCCAAGATATCATCACGACAAACATTCTGACCAATTTTCAAGAGTATAAGACTAGAAATGTGGCCTCTAGAGCATACACAATATTTTTCCAAGATTTGACCTATTGACCTGGTTTTTGACTCAACATGAACCTTTTTCAAACTCTGTCCAGGTATTATCAAGACAAAGATTTTGACCAATTTTAAGAGTATTAGACAAGAAATATGCCCTCTGGAGCATATACAAGGTTTTTTAAAGATTTGATCCAGTGACCTAATTTTTGACCCAATCTGACCCATTTTCAAACTTGGTTTTAAAGATATTATCAAGACAAAAAATCTGACAAACTTTCATGAGTATTAGACTGCAAATGTGGCCCCCAGAGTGTATACACAAGGTTTTTCTAAGATTTGACTTAGTGACCTAGTTTTTTGACCTGACGTGACCCATTTTCACCTAGGCTGAGATATCATCAAGACAAGCTTAGTATTTCAATTAATTTTCAAGAGTATTGAACTATATGTGGTCTCTAGAGCTACACAAGGATTTCTTATGATGTGACCAAGTGATCTAGTTTTTGACGTTACATGATCCATTTTCAAACTCGTCTGAGATATCATCAAGAGCAAATATTCTGACCAACTTTCAAGGGTATTGGACTAGAAATGTGGCCTCTAAAGTGTAAAAAATGTTTTTCCAAGATTTGATATAGTGACCTAGTTTTTTACCCGACATGACCCATTTTCGAACTCCTTTGAGATATTATCAAGACAAACATTCTGATTAACTTTCAAGACCTAGTTTTTGACCTCACATGACCCATTTCAAAAGCCATCTATCATCAAGACAAACATCCTGACTAAGTTTCATTAGTATCAGACTGAAAATGTGGCCTTTAGCACTTACACAAGGTAAAAGCTGGTGACAAGCAACACAGGATGGACAACACAGGACAGGCAACGGGCACAGCATGATCACAAAAGCTCACCTTGTGCACTTAGTGCTCAGGTGAGCAAACAAAAGTTAATGCCTACACCAACAGAGAGATGAATGGAGGCACTACAGACACAAGGCCATGACAAAAGCCATTGCTACGACAATACCATGACGTTTTCTCTGAAAACAGCCAAGGTAAAGAGGACACAAACAAACTGATCATAAAAATTGAGATCAAAAATCAAAGTAAGAGGGAATTATTGAATCCTACACCCTTTCTTTCTTCCCTAAAATCTTTGTTATCTGTACCCTTTTGAAAAAAAGCTGAATTATTCATATTTTTGTTATACATACATGTAGCTGATTTATGTTTTACCATGTATTGTAATGCATCTTTTACCTAAATAAAACTAACAATAATGATATTTGTAATTAAAAGTTTTAACGACCTTATGGATTAAGGCTTTTGAAAACAATTTAGGATAAGAAGGCAGTCTGAAGGACAGCTATATCCCCCACAGCCCCATCCTGGGTATGATTTCTGCAGGACCTAAACAGTACTTCATTGTACTGAGCCTTTTACAATCACCCTTCCTTCATCGTATCATGACTGAAATACTGTTGACTGTCTGTTGCATTGACGAAGTCAAAGAAAACCGGTTAGACTGATATAATTTCTTGACGATATATCTACAAACATGAAATCCGCAACCACAAAATCCACAAACAGGATGTTGGCAGGGGAGTTACAAAGGACAACAACTCAAATAATATTGACCACAGAGTTATGACTCTTGTGCACTGTGCTTGTCCTCAAGATGATTTACTTATATACCAAGTTTGAAGCTGATAGCTTTTCATACTTTGGAAGTTACGCTCTAGACAAAAAAATTTAAATACTTCAAATAACTAAGGGCCACAACTTCAAAAATAACAGTGATAGAGTAGTCTTGATCTTGTGCACTGCACTAGCCCACAATGTGATCCATCTGCAATTGAAGTTTGAAGTCAGTAGCTTCTATACTTTGGAAGTTATGCTCCAGACTTCTTTTATTCTTTGTAAGTTATGCTCTGGACAAAAATCAAATTTGTCTAATAACTAAGGGCCACAACTCCAAAAATAATGATGACAGAGTTATGGATCTTGTGCATTGCATTTATCCTGAACATGGTCTATCTGTATATGTAGTTTAAAATCAAAAACTTTTACACTTTGGGAGTTATGCTCTTGACAAAAATTTACTCTTTAAAATAACTAAGGGCAATAACCTTAAAAGTAATAGTGACAGAGTTAAGCATCTTGAGCACTGCACTTCTCCTAAATGTGATCTATCTGAATATGAAGTGTGAAATTGATAGCTTTAATATCCTGGAAGTTCTGCTCCAGAAAAATTCAACTTGTAAAAATTCAAAGGGCAATAACTCCAAAAATAAAGATGACAGAGTAATGGATTTTGTGTATTGCACTTCTCCTTAATGTGATCTATCACATATGAAGTTTGAAGTTGATAGCTTTCATACTTTGGAAGTTATGCTCCCAACAAAAATCCAACATGTAAAGTAACAAAGGGCATTAAATCTAAAAATAATGATGTCAGAATTATGGATTTTACACACTGCACTTCTCTTTAATGTGATCTATATGCATATGAAGTTTGAAGTTGATAGCTTCTATACTTTGAAAGTTATGCTTCGGACAAAACTCCAATATGTAAAATAACAAAGGGCCATGAAGATAGAGTTATGTATCTTGGGTTCTGCACACTGTCTTACTGAGATAAACATTCAACCAAAGTTTAATAAAAAAATCTGTAACAGGGATCAGGAGATATGGAGTGGACAAGAAAGTGTTATGAACGGACAGATGGACGGACAGACATGCAGACAAAGCCATTCCTATAATCCCCTCCCGTTTCATGACGGAGATTAAAAAGGAGAAAATGCTGGTAACCAGCATTTTATCCTTTTTCCCAAAATGTTTCTAAACCTTTCAAAGACAAATTCCACATAGTTTGAGTCACATTTGTCTCTGCAAATGCTTTTGGATAAGTCCCAGATTTTGTCATTTGGTAAGGAACACAATATCTGTGATATACATGTGTTAAATGGAACATGCACAACATATTTTCGGTTTTAGTGACGAACCAAGATGATATTTCTCTCTATGTTTAACCCTTTACCACACAACACTGTGTTTTAACAACCTTGAGAAATAAGGCTTTTGAAAACATTGTGAAAAAAGGAGAAAATGCTGGAAACCAGCATTTTCTCCTTTTACCAGTGTTTGTTACCCTTTAGCCCTTTACTACATAATTTGGCCTTTCAACGACCCTAGGGGAAGAGCCCATTAAAAACATTATGGGACACTATGCACTTTCTTCTTTTCCTACAATGTTTCCAACTCTTTCAATGACATATCCCATTTGTTTCAGCTTCATTTAATTTGTTGTCTAAAAATGCTTTGAATTTGCGCAAGTCTCAAAATTTTGTCATTTAATAAAATGTTATAAGGTCCACAAGTCTCAAAATTTTATTGTTTTGTAGAATGTAAATTGACAAGTACCAAGTTTTAACCCTTTACCGCACAATCCCGAGTTTCAACGAGCTTGATGAACAGGCCTTTTGAAAACATTGTGGGAAAAGGAGAAAAAGCTGGTAACCAGCATTTTCTCCTTTTCCCACATTATTTTCTACCCCGTCAAAGTAAAATTGCACTATTTGAGCCACTTTGAAATTACCGTCTGTGCATGTTTTCAGTTTGGTTAAAGCTAAAATTTTGTTGTCTGGTAAAGGGTTAAACAACAATGTACTTGTTGCTTGCAAATGCTATCAAGTTTGACAACTCGGAACATTTGTTACCTGGTACAGTTAACCCTTTACCACATAATTCTAAGTTTTAATGACCCTGTGGAAGAAGGCTTTTGAAAACATTGTGGGAAAAAGAGAAAATGCTGGTAACCAGCATTTTTGCCTTTCCCCACAATGTTTTCTACCCTTCTAAAAGCAGTTTTTGGGTCACATTTATTTTCATCTGCAAAATTAATGCTTTCAAATTGAACTGGTCTAAAATTGTGTTGTTTGGTAAAGAGTTGAAGGTCCCATAGCTGCAAAATTTTATTGAAAACAATTGCGATGTTAAAATTCATTTAACCCTTTACCAAACAACCCCGTCTTTCAACGACCCTGAAGAAATAAGCTTTTGAAAACATTGTGGGAAAAGGAGAAAATACTGGTAACCAGCATTTTCTCCTTTTTCCACAATGTTTTCTTCCTATTCAAAGACAAATAATATCATTTGTGAAGCTTTTGATTCATGGTTTGTAAATTCCTTCAAAATATACGAGTCTAAAATTTTGCTGTGTGGTACAGGGTTAAACTTAAATCATACCATTTAATAGTATGTAAATTATTGTGCAGATGACAACCTTTTATTGTGTGGTTGGTCCAAGTGTTGGTGGCTGGCAGCAAAATGAATTTTAAAAGTAGCTTAAAAGTTACCAGATCGCACTATATCTTTTGTTTACTTTTTACCTTGTATGAAATCATTTTTTTCTGTCAGCGACTTACACTTGGACCGATCGTACAATAACAGACTGTCATCTTTACAATAATTTCCATACTTTTACATGGTGTGATTTAAATCTAACTGCATTTTACCAGCCCAATGTTTACTTTGGGCAACTATAGGGCCTTTAAACACAAAAATACTACCTTTATCTGTTCCTCTAAGAAAATCTTTCATTCTTAGACATAAAACCTATTTTTACCTGTTAGGGATACAACAATGTCTGTGACCTTTGTTACAACTGTTATCTTCTACTTCACCCTCTTCATAAATGTAACTATCATGGCCACTATACAGCGGTCCATATTCACCAACCATTCTTAGGACATTTTCTGTCTGATTCTCAAAAACTTTCTAAATTTGAAAGTAACACAACTTCTGATTTATTAAATCATACTGTTTTAGCCAATCAGAAGTTGTTTTACATTCATATTCAGAAAACCTTGATGAATAATACTGAGAATGTTCTTAAGAACGGTTTGTGAGTACAGACCTAGAGAACAATGACTATTGAAAACTGCAGGTGAAATGTCATAAATGAATGTCCTTCATCATTAATGATAATCTGAAAATAAAGAAATAACAAGCTGTTAATTTTTTTACCTTCAACGCTCTTTAGCCCTTTCCCAAACAATCCCTGGTTTTCACGACCCTAAAAAAGAAGGCTTTTGAAACCATTGTGGGAAAAGGAGAAAATGCTGGTAACCAACATTTTCTCCTTTTCCTTTAATGTTTTCTACCCTCCCAGAACAAATTTCAATTTTTGAGTCACGTTAAGTTTGTCATCTGCAAATGCTTTCAATTTGGATCAGTCCAAAATTTAGCGGTTTGGTGAAGAGTTACTTCAGTCCACCAACACTTATTTCGAAAATTTTTAGGCTTAAAAGAAAATTGTTGAAAACAAGCAATTCTAACTTAAGACACGATGTTACCACAGCAACATGTGCATCTAGCTGGACCCTTTATCACAAATGACAAAATTTTAGACTTACCACAAGCTGAAAGAATTGGCAGACAATAATTAGATGGGGCTCTAATGAAAGAATTTGTCCTGAAATGAGTAGGACTGAGTAGAAAACATTGTGGGAAAATAAAAAAAAATGCTAGTGACCAGCATTTTCTCCTATTCCCATAGGTTTTTCAAAAGCTATCGTTTTCTGGGTCATTAAAACTTGGGATTGTGTGTTAACTCTATACCAAATGACATAATTTTAGACTGGTCCAAACTGGAAGCATTTCCAGACAACACAAATAAGGTGACTCAAAATTGAAGTTTGTTTTGGGAAGGGTAGAAAACACTGTGGGAAAAGGAGAAAATGCTGGTCACCAGCATTTTCTCCTTTTCCCACAATGTTTTCAGATGGCTTCTTTCTCAGGGTCACGAAAACCCAGGATTGTTTTGGTAAAGGGTTAATGGGTTCAGTTCACTTTGAGTATCCATATATTTAGAATCTAAATGTCTGCTGTGAATTGTTTGAGGTATCCGAGGTGTTCCCTGACTCCCTATTTTATAGATTTAATTGTTTGCTTTTCTCCTTTTTATTTTATGGGCGGCAAATAGTCCTCTTATGAAAAGGTATAGAATGTGTGTTACACTGCTTCAATGTTATTTCCGCTATATTTCATCAGCAACAGCTCATACACTCATGCATGTCCTAGGATAAACCATTGCTAGGCTAGAACTTTGAGGTGTCCTGCCCAACGACCCTCCCAAAAAATGCCTAGTGCGTCCAGTGATGCTGTTTTACAGTTAGCAACCATGTCTGCGATATCCAGGATATAGGAAACAGTACCAAACTCCACAATTCCTTGAGTTAATTTTGTATCACTGTGTGTTCCAATGCTTTATTACATTTTTGATACATTTTGTTTTATTATACTGCAAAGAAATTTCTCGTGATCTGATTGGATAATATGCCCCGAACGTATATATCATGTACACTGGCAAAACCAACGTAAAAGCAGTTTCCCTTTCGGGAGCCCCGTATACATGACCACACTTTCACCACAACATCCAAAATGGCGGCGTCGATCAAGATTAACATCAAGATTATGCACCAAACTGCACGTTTTACCAAGGTTTCAGTGACGTCAATTCCAAGTGACGTCAGTTTTCATTGAACTGGGGCACTCAGAAGGGAAATTCTACTTTGTCAGCGTACTCAATTTTTAAAACAAAAAAAAACCCAGGTAAATTTCGCTTAACACACGTTGGAATGGTAAAACTTTGCAGTATAATAAATTCGTTGTACGGTCAGGTGGCAGGGGACTTGGAAACTTGTTTACGGCTGTGGTGAATCATGTCGCAATCTCGCCTTCGGCTCGGGGCGACATGATTCACCACAGCCGTGAACAAGTTTCCAAGTCCCCTGCCACCTGACCGTACAACTAATATTATTGTACTGCAAAGAAATTTCTCGTGATCTGATTGGATAATATGCCCCGAACGTATATATCATGTACACTGGCAAAACCAACCTAAAAGCAGTTTCCCTTTTGGGAGCCCAGTATACATGACCACACTTTCAACACAACATTCAAAATGGCGGTGTCGATCAAGAATAACATCAAGATTATGCACCAAACTGCACGTTTTTCCAAGGTTTCAGTGACGTCAGTTCCCAGTGACGTCAGTTTTCATTGAATTGGGGCACTCAGAAGGGAAATTCTACTTTGTCAGCGTACTCAATTTTTGAAACCAAAAAAACAGGTAAATTTCACTTAACACATGTTGGAATGGTAAAACTTTGCAGTATAATAAATTCGTTGTACGGTCAGGTGGCAGGGGACTTGGAAACTTGTTCACGGCTGTGGTGAATCATGTCGCCACCTCGCCTTCAGCTCGGGATGACATGATTCACCACAGCCGTGAACAAGTTTCCAAGTCCCCTGCCACCTGACCGTACAACTAATAATGTACTTTGGCAATTTGTACAAAACTAAATGAGCCATGCTCTGTGAAAAGGGGGCTCAATACATCCATGCAGGCTTACCTGGGCCAAAATGTTTTGCTATTAGTCAATTTCTGTATGTCAAAGGACCAGTCTACCTCATGATTAAGTCGGTTATTTAAAATAGTTGCAAGTTCGGATCCATAATTATGTGATGACTTGGGCTGGCATCATACATCACAGAGATGCATTAAGCCCCCTTTTGCCAGAGCATGGCTCAAATGATTATTGTCAAGATCTGCACAATTTCCATCATGTCCGCGCAGGTTCTCTTACCATTTCTATGATCTGCTACTTAAGAAATAATCTTCTTTCTATCATGGTTTATCATTCAATAAACCACAGTTATGAGTTATGAGGCACAATAAATAATCCACAAGCGCGATAGCCCGAGTGGTTTATTCATTGCGCCTCATAACTCACAATGTGGTTTATTGAACGATAAACCATGATAGAAAGAAGATTATTTCGATTCTAACAGGACCAACTCTAAATGAAAGGAAAACAAGTTCATACTTAGAGTAAAAGTGCGGATGCAGATTATATTCCATTGAATAACTTACTTACTTACATTATACAGAATGACGTCACTCTATATAGAATGACGTCACTCTGTATAGTATGACGTAGATTTTACCACGCTTTTGTTGCACTGTGTTTATAGACCCAAATTCACGTGTCATGTTAGAATACATTTTTTATCACATTCTGTTCAGATTCCTCAAGCTATCAAGTTATATTAACCCTTATCCTGCTAAATAAATTAACTGAAACTTTCAAACCGATAGTAAAACCACAAATGATGTTATTTCAAACTTATTTTTTGGAGAAAAATATCTCCTTATCAGACAGTGCAGATCTAAGATCAGACTGCACAGACTGTCCGCTAAAGGTAAGCAAGTTGCCCTTTGCAGCCTAAGAGTTAAGCTCTGCCACGACAATAGTTTGATCAACATTGTAACATTTTTCACAAAAATAGAAGGCATAGGTCATCCATCCTGTCATCCTCTGCAGAGATTCAAAATTCACATCCAAGAAATGGATTGGCAGTTTTTTTGTATGCTTTTACAGTTACTTGTTGCTGGCAGATACAGAGAAGGGCAGGATAGAAGAAAGGACAAGAAGAAATAGAAGGCATCAGACATGCTAGGTGAGACAATGGTGGAGTGTTAAGCAAAGGAACTATTGGGATTATATTCTCAAATTTGCACTTTGACATGACGTATGGAAACTTCCTGAATTGTGTTTCCAAGTTCACCAAGATCACTAACATTTAACCATCAAGGTCTGATGCCCAGTGATAAAATCAGTTTAGATGTACCACCTTCTACTATGATTTCCATGTTCTCTCAAGATAAACATTTAACCCGGGAAATCATGGCAAAATTTTTTACCATTAACATTTTTGTCATGATCCTTACGGTCATCCTGATTGCACCAAATTCCTTCGAGATCAACATGATTTGATCCGATGATTCCACACATTCACCACGCTTTTCTCAAATCATGGGCATTGTGGCTACTGTAAACGCTGCATGAGGCTTGGCTTGAACCCAGTTATAACAGGTCCCCAGTAAGACTACTGTGACTTGCTGTTTATTTAAAGTGGGTTCTTCTATATTGACAAGTCTTTGAAAGAAATTAACGATTGTCTTTGTTTACAACCTTTATTGTCCATCTCAAACAACCAGAGAACCAACACTCTGAAAATGAAACAATGACAGATTTAACAACCAGTAATAAAATATCTGATCTCATTCTGCTTCGGTCACATGCGTATTTCTGATGTATTGGTGAAAAAGGCCTATCAGGTCATTTGCTGGCATGATTACCATTTTCAAACAATACTTATTAATAACTGTTAAAGACTTTACATGACATTATTGCAATAAAATGTTTACTATTTTCCTTTCTCGCCAACCCTTTACCCTGTTTACGTCTATGTAGAATACAAGGAAATATACTGTATGATAGAAAATGTTTGCGATTTTGGAAAGTTCGCAAACTTGTCAGTTCCCATATTTTACCCCAAATACATCAAAAAATAATGATTGCACGCTTTGAATTAGCAAACATTTCTGTCCCAAAAATGCCCTTCATCCATAATTCGCAAATTTTTTGACACACATATATATCAACATACTCTCTGCTATAAAACTCTACCATAATTTGTACGATATAATCATGAAAAATACATGTTCAATGCAAAACAAGCACTTACCAAATGTGAATCTAAGTGTTTTCTTTCTGTTTCACAAATCAGGACAGTCACTCTCACTCCTGTAAGACAATTAGGTAACTGAAAATATTGATATAAGAATAGTGCAGACCAGCGAAAAGGTAAGAAATTGTTTAACTCTTTACCACAAAATAAAATTTTAGATTTTGTCCAAATTGAAAGCCTTTGCAGACAACAAAATAAATGTGAATCAAAAATTGAAATTTGATTTGGGAAGGGTAGAAAACATTGTGGGAAAAGAAGAAAATGCTGGTTACCAGCATTTTCTCCTTTTCCCACAATGTTTTCAAAAGCTTTCTGTCTCAGGGTCGTTAAAAGTCGGGATTGTGGGGTAAAGAGTTAATGAAGAAAAAGCCTAGCTTCAAGTACTCTATGGAAGGAAAACCGGAATTGGACTCAACCTAGGAACAAAATGGTAAGAAGATCTGAAGGACAAATGGAATGAAAAGATCAAAACCATTTTCACAAATGCTAGAAACTAAGAAACAAAAGGAAATCCAAATTCACGACAAACTTACATCTCAAAGACAACTTTCTCCAAAATTCTTGTTCAAAATCAAAACAGTGTTTCTTCAACAAAGGCTATTAACTGAGTGAAAAATATACAAATAGTCATGTGACTGATTTCGCAGGAAATGACCATTGAACCATGGCACAGGTAGACAGAATGGCTCTACAGCCAAGTCACATGAAAAGTGACCCTGTCACACAGTTAACAGTCCCATTCCTACACTTTACCCCTGACCCATGTAGAGTTTCCTAAAGGGGGGATGATTAATGTGGGGGCCATTATTGGTGCTGCAATATTTTCACAGAAAGAAAAACAGGACTGAGAGAGACAGAGAGAGAGAGGGGAGAGAGAGAGATAAAGCATATGATTCAGGGAAGGGTCCAGCATAAAGTTCTGGCTCCCTCTGCCACATTGTTTTCAGAAAAAAGGAGGGGGTCCGAACAAAATGGTACTTACAGCCCCACGAGTTCAAAGGCAGTCTGGCTCCGTATGCCGCTATGAATTTACCCAGCCAATGCAAATGCCCCTGTGAAAACAAGACTTCCCACAATTATTTTCAGGTTAATATGATCTTTATTCACACTAAGCTTGAAATTACAGAGGTGACTAGCATAAAACATCAGTCAATATCCAGAAATTTCCCACTGACCATAAATGCCATTTTGTGGGCTGTGCAGGTTCGAAACCCAGCCCCAGCAGGATCCCTTGGATCTTTAAATCTGAATGGCCCTTGTACAGTCTTACATTACAAATGCAAAACAAGCAATTTCCATTTGCATGAAATTCAGATGCATTTTTAAGTTTTTCCAGGTGTTTTACGAAACATAAATCAATTCTAAATTCTTAAATAAAAGAATTCAAGTTAAAATTAAACAATTTGAAAAGAAAATCAAATCACTTATCTCAGAGTATTCAATTTTTTGGCATTTGAAAACTTGTAGACAAAGCATCCATAGATTTCTTCCATTGCAAGGGATTGTTTGACAGAAATCTCAGCATACCAGTCCAAAAACTTTGAAATTTTGCCAATTTAAATTCTAGATTTAATCAGAAAATTAAATTTTAAATACCACAGCCCAACATTTGATAGAATCCTGTTTCAAAGCCTCTCAGCTACTTGTCTATCAAAGGCACAGGTTCAGAAACTACCAAATTTAGCCTTATCTCAGATTTACACAATAGAGTACTCAACAGAAACATCAATAAAATGATACATAGTGAAATACAAGTTGCCATGGCAATTGATTTTGAAACCCTATTGATATCACTTATTCATACTTATATAAATTATTTTGAGTAAAAAAATATATATATACATGAATAACTTTTTGATGGTGCTTTGTTATTGAGATGAGCCATTTAGAAAAAATCTTGTTCCACTGTGAAGGTGTGTTTAACTTAGGGTTAAAATGGCAACCAATGCAAATATATCAAATTGGGGAAAAATGCTTTAAAACATGTTATATTTCCTTTACCAGAGAAATAAATATATTTTTTTTAACTATTTATAATACCTATTAAGGTTGCCATGGAAACCATTCTTCAATTAATAAAATTTTCTTACTTTTTTTTTTCATATTAGTGTCAATTTTATGGACAAAAAAGAATATAGGAGCCTGTGGGAGCCACTTGAGTCCAGACAAAACACAGTAATTAATGTCTAAAATGAGGGTTTTAGGGTAATAATGCATGCCGGATTAACCAGAATTTAATCCAATCATTAACATTTACCTGTCAACTATTCATGCAAACACATTGTCCACTAAGCACAAGATTAAATACATTTTGCATAATGGCTCATTAAACATGGACTTTAATATTGTAGCCAATAGCATAAGTTCTGGTCAACAATACCATGATGTGCTAACACAGGACTCTGATCAGAAAACTTCTGCAGAAGCTGTCTGATTGGGGTATATTCTGTTTGCAAAAGCAAGAAAGGGTGCTTACATCAGTAAAGGTATAAATACACCGAGTGGTTATTCTTCAATACAATCTGTATCACTTTCACGCTCATAAATGAGCTCAGGTAACTTGCTGCATCCTCAACAGTCTATCCAGGGTCTTGAACACCAAATGGCTTCTTTCCTGAAAATCGAGCCCCACCAAGATACCACAACATAGCTGCAATGTGTGAACAAACACCAACTAGCACTAGCTCGGCATAAACGATACCATGAAACAATTATATTATTGCTGTAACATATCCAAACCGTGTATTCTCTGAATGATATGTATCTGCTCTGAATCTTAATGTGCATTAAAGTTGGGTCGTCTTTATGAAAAAATAAGTCACTGCCTTTGTGTTCTTGAATATATCTGGAGCTAAGTTTCAGTTGGTATGATCCACATGTTATATCACGCAGTTGGTCCTCACTCAGTGTTGGAAAGTCTAATAAATCAGTATTGGTTATTTGCTTCCAAGGAGATGTTTCCTTAACAGATTATTTTCTTCTATGTAGTGCTGGAGTGAATTCACTTGTTGTGATAATTGGAGCATTTTTGTATCCTCAGCTTCATCGGCAGAATGACTAGTGGGTTGACTCAAGGGGGGATGATATTTGTTTGTGATAGCACTGACAACTCTCACATAATCACCAATATAGGGCACTTGGTTTGTCGGTAGTGTCTTGGATAAGTAGTTCCAGTTTTTTTATCCTGGCATTAGCAGACTCAACTACCAATTGCACCTGATGAAGAGAACAAGAGCTTTGCAAAGCGGCGCATATATGCACAAAGGGGCTTGTCAGTGAAATGGGTTAAAATCTAGAATGCCTACAGAGATCCAAATTTTAAGAGCCACGTGCACAACTACACATCAAAGAGATTCATTGTGGTAAGTTTCAAATTATTCCGATGGAAACTTTAGGAGGAGTTGCGCACACAAGAAATTGCTAATGGACGGACGGATGAATGGGGCCATAACATAATACGACCCTTCGGGCATATAAAAAAGTAAATGAGCCATGCTCTAGCAATACGAGGCTCAAAGCATCTCCTTGATGCATTATACCACGCAGTTCATCACATAAATATGGATCCATTTTATCTAAAAAATTACTGGATTATGAGATAGAATTGTCCTTGTACATGCAGAAAATTGACAAAAAGCGAAAAGATTCGGCTCAGGTCAGCCTGTGCTGACTGCGCAGGCTGACCTTGGTCGATACTTTTTGCAGATGCATTAAGCTCCGTTTTCATAGTGCATGGCTCAGATGTATAGTCATCATCACTGGAAATACAAAATGGATGAATAGTGTAGCAGAAATGAGAAACTGGGGGTATTTTATCCTGCTAAATAAGTGAAACCAATAGTAAAAAACTCCGATTTTGTTATTTTAACTCTTTACCAAACAACATAATTTTAGAATAGTCCAAATTCGAAGCATTTGCAGACGACAAAATCAACGTGACTCAAAAATTGGAATTTGTTTTGGGAAGGGTAGAAAACATTGTGGGAAAAGGAGAAAATGCTGGTTACCAGCATTTTCTCCTTTTCCCACAATGTTTTCAGAAGGCTTCTTTCTCAGGGTTGTGAAAACTCGGGATTGTTTGGTAAAGGGTTAAAGGAACTTTTGGGGTTAAACAAATCTCCCTAGCGATCCTTTTTCCATGCAGTCTGATCTTGATCTACACTGTCTGCAAATGGTCCTTAAGTTGCTGTTAGCAGCTTGAGAGTTACGGCCTTATCCTGCTTAATACATGAAGTTTGACTCCTTATATTTTTCGTATCAAATAGGTTAACTAACAAAGATGTCTTTTTTGTTTTAAAAGCAAAACCCACATGCATTGATCAGGTCCCTTGCTATCCAGGATCAATGCGCCTGTATTAAAAAAAGACTTAAGTAAATCATATTTCTACATTAACTTACCATTGTCACCAGTCTGCTCATGTTTGCGTCTTCTGTACTAAGTTGTTTTTCACCCCTTGACATAAATTTTTGGCATTTGGGCAGTTATACCAAGGTCTTCCAAGAGCGACAATAAATCTCTGAATCCTCTATCTACTACAAATATATCATCCTCTCATACCAGATGTCTAATATCATCAAGATTAGACTTTAAGATGTGATTCAAAATTTAGGCATCACTGTTTTTAGAGTCAGAAAAGTATGGCCCTAGTATGGAAACAATATATCCAGATGTTGATGTGATAACCATTGGTTTGACAAGAGGTCTACCTTTGTGTAAACTGTATGATCTTCGTTGGAAAAGAAAGTTGTTGCTCTTTTCTATGTAAATGTATCTCCCATCTAACACTAAAATTGCGCTGGGCTTTTCAACATTTCCATACAATCTCTGTGTCAAGGGAGGTCAAGTATGATTTTCAATGAGAATCTGTCTTGATATGTGGTGAAATCCAAGGTTGTATGGCACAAAATATTCTATTAATGCTGCCCGAACAGTGTGTAAGGTCCTTCTTACACTGGACTTACTGATGTTTAAGAATGTAGCGAGTAACTTGTTTGACATGCCATTTTTCGCTTTACATAAAAATAAGCCGATGTTGTTCTCTGGCTTCTGGTTGGTGTAGTTTTAATACATTGATGGATGCACTCAGATATATCGCTGAAGCTTGTCTTTGATAATCCAGTCAGTTGCATATAATCATTGTCACTTAGAGTGTTTACATAATCAAAATTCAGTCTAATATTGTTTTGTCGAATACAAATCTCACAAAGTCAATTCAGGATATCCAGTAGCTTACTACTATTCATGCAACAATGATCAGACAACAAATTGAGATGTTCCAAACATTCCTCTTTCAGTTCCCCATTTTCAACATGTGTAGTGCAACATCGAGATCCAAGAGATACCCAAATATTTTTTTTAACTAAGACTTGCATTCTGCTGTATGACGAAACTACCACAAGCTTTAGGCCTAGCTTTCTTCAAATTAAAAAATAGGCATGGGACCTTGGTGTTGTTTTTAATGGTACTGGAATGGATAGTGGGCTACTTATTTTCTGTCTCTTTTCTTGCGGAGGTTCATAGTCAGAATCTGAATCCGAATCCTGCTTTCTTTTTGTTGACTGATATTTTTCTGTGTCATTATATTTATGTCTACATTTATTACACAGAACTGAGTCCTCTTCACAATCAACAAAAAATGTTTTTACTCAAAAATTTCTGAAGACTTGCATTGCATTTTCTTTGTTCCTTTGACTTTGTCCTTTTCGTGCATAGGACATACTTAAAGTAATTAACCTTTACACCAGACGTCCTGTAAAATATATAATACAAGATAATTAATATCTACTAACCCAATCAATAAAAAAAATGGTTGCCAATAAAAAAGTCGTCGCAACAGGATTCGATCTTCACACCCCTGATCTATGGGTCTACCACTCTACTAACTGTGCCACAGCTTTACGTTTGATTGTGGGTGCATTATATTTATGTTTACTTCTTTTTCTCAATTGCTCTTGACAAAAAAGGGGTGATTTTTGTATTTCCCATTTGAAAAATTTTAAAAAAAATTTAACTAAAATATATATTGTCATAGATATAAACAATGGCTCTCAAAATGCTGCAAATGTCAGGAATGTCATTCACCTATTTTCAATGGAAATGACGTCATACCACTACGCAATAATATTTTTCTTTTTCCAATTATTTATAAGCACAATCTTGATTTCATACTCTAAGACATAGCCATCGATTTAAACTGTATTTTTTAATTTGTCAGAAACGTATGTTAGATTCATGTCTTAATAAGGCTTTTTTTAAATGATGGATGAAGGTGACAGCCAGTGTGCAGACGGACAGTTAGACTCAGCTACAATAAAAAATATCTAGAATCTAATATTCAAAAGCCAAACGTTACAGTTTGATTATAAAATCATACATACTTTTATCACCTGTCAGATGTTAGTTCCATACAGAAAAACCACAAAATCTAGTGTTTTATGAAATTTAGCAGTGGTGCCAGAACTCGACCAAAATCTATTACACTTTTTTCCTTTGTCGTATTTCAAAGGGTCTAATTCAGGTAATATCAAGGTGGTCGAGGAGTGGCACCCTAGGAAAAAAAGGTCATTTAACTAGTTATTTTTGTGTATTCAGGGGAAAAAGACAAAATCATTGTTAGATATTGTTTTATTTCTGGTAAAACTGAAACCTGTATTAATAAATTTGGATATGCATATGAAAGTACAAAGTCTGCTTGTATCAGACACATTTTTAAAACAGCCATTTTATGCTGTCTAAAAATCGGTCATATGTGAGGCTGGATCCTATAGTTAGTGAACCTGCACCTTCAGCTGGTTATGCCTGGAAACATGGTCACTAGACTGTCTCTTATACACTTTCACTTCCTTCTCATCTAAAAAGCAGAATTTGACTTTCAAGTTGGGTTGTATTTTTGCCTCCTGACTGAACCTGGGTATTACAACAAAGAAAAAATTAGCCAGAAAGAAATCAAGGTAATTTTCAAAGAGAAAACCCATTCTGTTTAACATGACCATTTTTGCGGCCAAGACCCTAAAAGAATAGAAATTTTAAGCCCAGTGACTATGCCAACAAAATCAAACATATCTCAGTCAAAACTCAATGGATTTATATGAAAAAAAGAGAATACTCTTCAGGAACCCCTTTTGTCTGTCTTTATTACCCATTTTCATTTATGTACATGTACATTGATAACAGTGCATGAAAAGTAGCCTTTTTACAAAAAAACCCATTCTGAGGGCTAAAATTAATGGGTTTCCTCATTTTTTTTTTTACTCTGTAATCTTCCATGTGATCAGCCAAATGCAATTTCTAAGCTTTTTCTTTAAAAGTCAAGCATTATCAGTCAAAATGAAAGTGGAAAATATGAAAGTAGATGGCCTTTACAGAAGATGATGGACATGGACCTTAATCTTCATGAAATACCAGTACTGCAAAATTAAACTATATATGGCTCCTTTTGTCAAAATGTTTTCATCTTTTAAAAATGATGAGTAATATTTATGGATCAGGCTATCTCTGATGTAAACAGCTCAAAACTCTGATATAGAAGCAGGCCCTTTTTGAACATAAGGACAGTTAGAATTCATTACATAGGCCCAGCTGGGCTTATAGGTACCTATCCAATCAGATAAGTGTATTTGGTGAGTAGATCATTTGGGTGGATAGATTTGAGTGAATAGGAGACAGAAAGGTATAAAAGAGTATACTTATCATCCAGGTTCACTCATTAAAAAAAAAGAAAACAGAGCAATAAAACTGGTCAGATACAGACAGAATATTGGGGGAAATGAAGACAGAAGACAGGACAAAATTGAAGAAGATGAAGCCCTTCATCTTAAGCTTTTTTAAGAAAAGGAATTGAGCTCCAAGAAAAAAGAAATTACCTGAATATTCACAACATGGGTGAAACATCTCCACATAAAAACACTGTTACATTTTCAGCCACAGACAGATCACCAAACAATGATGATGCCACAGTCACAGGGAGGCCATCCTATCTTCTTTACATCATCTGAAAGAGATCAGGAATTAGTTAAGAGGGAATCACATCATCATGGGGAAAATGCTTGAAACCATCAACACTGTTATTGAAGAGCATTCCAATAGAAACTGTGGGATGGTTATTTTACTCTACAAGACTAAAAATATCAATGGCCCTGCTCTGAAGTTGCAATTTTACTGCAGAACATGTAGATATGAATCCCAGATGATGAAGATGTATAATGAATACCTTAAACAATGCTAGCATCTATCAATCCTAACCTTACTGTACAATTGGGCACAGAAACATTTATAACAGATCTCAAGATGGGCATTTGGTAGTAAGTACTTAAAAGATGAGCTACTACAACAAAAAGAGGCAAGCTTTTCTACTTATGAAGCCTTATGCTGGCCAAAACAGAGAGAGAGATGGAGAGAGAGAGAGAGCGAGACAGAGGGGGGGAGGGAGGAAAAGAGGGAAGGGGGCAGTCCTATATTGGATCAAGAACTGCTGCTGTAATATTTTTACAGGGTGAGAGAGAGAGAGAGAGAGAGAGAGAGAGAGAGAGAGAGAGAGAGAGAGAGAGAGAGAGAGAGAGAGAGAGAGAGAGAGAGAGAGAGAGACGCCACCGAGAAGTGACTTATGCCCCCGAAAAAAGCAACCTTTTCCTGTAAGCTGTGTGCACTTACAAACACTTCTGACCTTGCCATGACTTTGACTTTTGACCTATGGATAAGGTTTTTGTTTGCCACATTTCATTTATATGTGGTTGACAATTCTGGAAAGTTATACCGATATTCACCCATAATTGAAAATAATAATAGACAGGACATAAAGACCTTGCTGTGGCCTTGACCTTTAACAAATGGATATCGGTAGCCTGGGTTCAGGCAGTAATAATGTATTAATTACTTTGTATCACACTCTCCTAGTCTGGGTCTGTTGTCGATCTTTGGCAGCTACCATTATTATTATGCCTGGGGACATTCAAGGGTGTCCCTATGCTTATGAACTGTGCCGATAATCTAATTATAGACTTGTTTAGCGCGTGACATCACAATGTTGATATCAATGAATTGGAGCATTTCTCAACTAATTCAAGTACAATGGGGACGAGTGATTTTCCTGAAACTGTTGTTTTAGCAAAAAATCATGTCAAACTTCAACAAAACTAGTAAAAGCATCCTTTTGAAAAGTTTTCAGAGTCAAACCAACGAAACAATTAGCAGTTATTGTTAAACTATCCAACAAAGTCATTGTCAATACCTGTTTGAAATTTTGTTGTCAATATTTTCAAAGACGATCCACAAACAGGAGGTGACCAAACCGAGGCTTTTGGAATTTCTGTATCTATTTTTAGTCATTTACATTCGAAAACGATTGCAGGGACATCTACTTTACCCCACTGTGAGATGGGGTAAACTAGATGTTTGCTGTGATCAGTTTTCAAATGTCTCTAGGCTGTCAGTTTGGACAAAGTCACGTTTGAATAATAGAAAAGAAAAAATATGAATGGACTGTAACCCAGGCTAGGATATCAGTTGTGCATGGCACATTGTCATTGTGGTTGACCATTTTGCAATGAAATTTATTAATAATTGAAAAAATTACAGCCCAGACAAGAACATAACCCACAAAATTTCTCTTTTAAATGATATTTGAACTTGCCATGACCATGGCCTTTGACCTACTGTCATGGTTCTTGGGTGCAACATATTGTCTATATGTGGTTGACAATTCTACAAAATTACACTGAAATTAATTCATAATTAAAAAAGTTACAGGCCAAACACAAACCCCCTAAAAAACACATTTGACCTTGCTGTGACATTGACCTACAGACATGACTCCTGCACATGACACATCATCTTAATGTGATTAACATTTGTGCAAAGTCATTTTGAAATTAAGTAAAAGGGAAAAAAAGTTATGGCCTGGACACAGAAATTGACATTTGACCTCACCTTGACCTTGACCTTGGACCTACAGACTTGATTCCTGTGCATGGCACACTGTCCTTATGTGGTTGACAGTTCTACACAGTGTACTGAAATTCATTCATAATTAAAAAAGTTACAGGCCCGACACAAAGATAACCATTTTTCTGTTTTCAATAATGTTTAACCTGTCCTTGCTGTGACCTTGACCTTTGACCTACTGACATAGGTCTTCCATGCAACACATCATCTCTATGTAGTGAAAAATTCTGCAAAGTTATACTGAAATTCATTCATAATTAAAAAAGTTACATGTTGGACACAAATACTACCCTTCCAACACATTTCACCCTGCTCTGACCTTGACATTTAACCTACGGACATGATTCTTGCACATAACACATCGTCTTGATGTGGTTAACCTTTGTGCAGTTATATTGAAATTGAAAAATAGGGTAAAAAGTTATGGAAACAGATGGACGGGTGCACAGACGGACAGACAAGCAGACGGACAATCAGACAAACTTAACAAAAACTATATGCTCCCCCTCAAAAAAATTTGGGGGCATCAAAAGAGAGGGAGAGAGAAAGCAATTGATTCAGGTGAGGGGCCTTTATATAATCCTTGCTCCCTCTGCCACAACGTTTTCAGAAAAAGGTGTGTACAGACAAACACAGGTTTGGTAATAATAGTGACAGCTAGGCAAACAATTGAATGGGAAATAATATGGAAATAGGCTTATACATATTAAAATAGAACTTACAGCGCTCAAGTCCAAAGGCAGTCTGGCTCCTTTTTCCACTTTAAGTTCAAACAGTCAACACAAATGCCCCTGTCAACACATTTCCTACCATTATAAAAACCTTTTTTTCAGGTTAATATGGTCTGTATTAAGACAAAGCTTGAAATTACAGAGGTGGCTAGCATAAAACTTGGGTCAATATTCAGAGACTTCCGATTGACTATCAATGCCATTTTGTACATAGGCTGAGCAGGTTCAAAACCCAGCCCTAGCAAGATCTCTTGGATCCTTGAATCTGTATTGTCCATATCCGGTCTTACACTACAAATCGAAAACAAGCATGCACTTGAGATGCATTTTTAAGTTTTTCCTGGCATTATGTGGTGAATAAATCAAATTTAAATTCTAAAATAAAGTAATTTAAATTAGAATTAAACAATTTAAAAAGAAAATCAAATCAGTTCTCTTAGAAGAAATTCAACTGTTCATCATTTGAAAACTTGCAAACAAAGCGTTCATAGAGTTTTTACTGTGCCAAGGAATTTTTTACCAAATTCTCAGCATGCCAGTCCAAAAACTTTAAAATTTCCCTAATTTAGATTCTAAATTTAATTTAGAAAATAAATTCAAATTACCTCAGCCCAATATTTGATAGATCTTCTTTCAAACCCTCTCAGCTACATGAAAGTTTTTGGACCACAATGACCATATATGGAGCTTCACACATCCCTAAATGGCAAAAGTTTGACTTCTTCGACTGTTGCTCTCAAAAATAAATCCATTGTCCTTTAAAAAAAAAAAAAAAAAACAAAAAGAACAACAAAAAAAGCATGTCAACTGATTATGATTTTTGCTAAATCCCAACCAACACAGGCAGCCTGAAATTTTTCCTCTCATGAACGCATGAACACCTATTCATGGCCATGACCTCAAGTTTTTGTTCCTCCATTGACACAAAATAGTCCTACCATTATGCAATAAAAACACATCTTAGTGGTACCCCACTGCCAAAATCTGAAGCGAATCTAAATTATATACCACCAAGCCCTCTCAGCTCCATGAAACAGTGCAATGTTGTTCAAAAGTGCTACCGCAAAATTTCATGTGCTACTACTTTTGATACTACGACCCAATGCAATCTCGCAGTGGTGCAACACAATTAGTAGGTTTACTGCCCATACAGATTTTACATCGACCTAGATATAGTGGTAAAAAATTCCAGAATTTCATGATTATGTGACAGAGCTCCAAAAAGAAAAGAGACATTGACCTTACTGTTGACTCTTCTTCTGTCAGTCTTGGCCCACGTTTCTCTCCAGGAGCCTGGCTCAAATCATTTTGGAAGTACGTTTTCCATCTTATCTATGAGTTGAAGTGCTTCTTACAACGTTTTAGTTATTGGCACGACCGTTCTCTTAGTGCGGTTATTACAAATTACACAATAGACCAACCTAGTGTGGTTATTACAAATTGACTGCTGCTGGGTTGTTTGAGTCATATTTGAGCAGCTATGTCCTGAACTATTCCTATTGACCCAGTATCACTGATAGATAATGAGACTGATGAAGATTAGTTTAGCAGCAGAACACTGTGGCTGTGAGTTTGACCTCTCGGTCGAACTCTATCATTGAAATAAATAAATAAGAGACGAAACTCCAAAATAGCCTGTAATTCTTCATGGATAGTTTTTTTAGGCACTTTCAGGCATATCAAAAAAAAATATGGGATGCTAGACACTTGGGTTATGCATTTTTATTGAATCTCGATCTTTTTACCACATTACATACTATAGTAAGTAAAATATTATGAATACACTTTTTTGCATGATTATAAGCTCTTAACACACTGAGGACTCTCTATCCAGTTTATAGATCTAGTTCTTCCTTCGTCATTCATAATAAAATGCAAATAACAGTCTGCCAATAAATCCAACATTACATTTTACGCAGATTTTGTAGATTCCGCTCATCAATAGGCACATCTTTTCTGTGTGTCTCTTTGCCCTATATATGGTGATAGAGACCGTCTCGGCCGACAGTGTCATGTTCTGTAGGATTGATCTGCAAGATTCTTTACACCAGCGGACAGTGGCATGTACTGTTGGAACTTTGTTCAAGACCATTTACACTGGCGGACAGTGGCATGTACTGTAGGCTCCTTGTTCAAGACACTTTACATCGGCGGACAGAGGCATGTACTACAGGATTGATGTGCAAGATTCTTTACACCGGCGGACAGAGGCATGTACTGTAGGACTGATGTTCAAGACCTTTTACACTAGCAGCCCCGCACTTGGCCCTGTGAATACTGGAACGGATATATTTTGCATATTTCTCATCTGAAATCTAGCAGAGGTTGGCTTTCAGACTTGGAGGATATTCTGTACAGGATCCAAATATTTTGCACAATAATGTCAGGAACAGCACTCGCCATCGCATTTTGATTCTAATTCCATTTCTATATATGATCCGCGGTCTGTCAAAAGAGGGCTTAATGCATCTGCGAAAAGTATTGACCCAGGGCAGCCTGCGCAGTCAATCTGTACCATCTGTAAGAATAAATGGTTATAAAATGTTAACTTATGAAAAGCGTCCCAATTTGATACCAACACATAACATATAGATATTACTCAAGGTATATCTCATTTTGTACACCCATGTGCTCAGTATCCCAAATTTGGGACGTCGTATTGATGAATGAAAAGTGTGATGCTTAATACAAAATATTTCTATTTTAAGTACTGATATTTGTATCAAAAATACATGAAATCAGATTACAAATTACTAAGCTGTATTATTTTCATGAACAGTAATAAAAGAGAGTAAATTAGCACGTACCTGTTCATTAGCCATTTTTAACCCATAGAAAATTTGTCCATTGAACACATGATCAGTCTTTTTTTTGTCAGACATCTGTTTCTGTTTCATCTCAAACTGGTGTTATCTGAAAGAATAGCCTGCTGGCTAAGCAGTAATATAAACATTATATCTAATTTATATTAATTACAGTAGACAGGTACCCAATTCCAAAAGCGCCCATAATATGGGTAACTAGACATTAATGGGTTTTATAACCGTTTAGGACATCAATAGTCATGTTGGAGTTGATAAGCATTACAGACTTACCGTGTAACACAGCACTGCGATTCATGTAGAGTCATTTAAAAATACCATCGTCTTCCCTACCTGTCACTGTTTATAATTCTAACATTCAAACATATCATTTACCAACCAATGTTGAGTATAGTTTAAAACTATGGCATGATACCGGGAACTCCCCACCACTATACAGTTCTATGCATATATGTGGCATTGTTTCATGAGTGAAAAGACAAGAATATAATGGAATTTAAGCTTCATTCCATTAACCAATATTGCACTTGATGCATACAGAATTAATCCAAAACAAAATTACAATTCCTTTGATGCATAATTGTGACTTTCATGGGTTTTCGAGATGTAGTGGTGGAGAGTTGCCAGTATTATGCCAAAAGTATATTACTCATACTTTGCTTAAAGATACATCCTTACAGCTAGAGAAAAAAAAAACACCTTTAAAGCTGTTTAAAGTGTGCAAATCGCTTAGCTGTGTAAAAAATAGATAAATTTCCAATATATATGGTGTAGGGGATAGAAAAACACAAGGGATTTTGTCATCATTTAAAACCGGAAACAACAGCGAATAGTTGGAAGGCTTCCAACATGAATTGCATTTTCTATCCGTCTAAATCTATGCAATTTTGTATCCATCAGCGGCAACATTTTGCATGAAGTTACAATAATGATAAATTTTCATAAAATAAGGTTGAGAGGGGTTAAAAAATGGCCGTACAATGCCTCAAAAACAGGTAAGGATGTATCTTTAACACCAAAACTATGATATGGCTATGGTTTAGTTATATTTTTTAATAATTATATTTCATTATGGTATTGAGGTCAGGGTCTCAGGGTGGCAATTCCAAATGTATGACAGGCTGACATTTTCCTGCAACAACTGGCTGACATTCGAATCTGCAACTCATGCTCCATGGAATTGAGGTCAGGAGGTCAAGCTTGCAATTCTGAACAACTGATGGGCTGACACTCTTATTTTTAACTCATGCTCAATGTTACTGAGGTCAGGGGGTCGCGCTGGCAATTTGGAAAATCTAACCAGCTGACATTTGAACTTGAAACACCTGCTCGATGTATTGAGGTCAGGCGGTTGGACTTGCAATTGAGAATATCTGACCGGCTGACATTCCAACCTGTAACACATGCTTGATTCTAGTGAGGTCATTGGAAAGAGCTTGCAATGAAAAACGTTGGACTGGCTGACATATGAATCTGCAACTCATGCTCAATTAAATTGAGGTCAGAGGGTCAAGCGGGCAATTCTGAATGACTGGTGGGCTGGCATTCGAATCTGCAACTCGTGATCAATGGTATTGAGGTCAGTGGGTCAAGCTGGTAACGTCTGACTGGCTGACATTCAAACTTGCCACTCGTGATCAATGGTATTGAGGTCACGGGGTCAGGCTGGCAATTCTGAATGTCTAACAGGCTGATGTTAGCACCAATAACTCATGCTCGATGGAATTGAGGTCAGGGGATCAGACTGGCAATTTTGAACATCTGACAGGCTGACATTCCAATTTGCAACTCATGCTTGATGGTATGTGATCAGGTAGTCAAGCTGGCAATTCTGAACATCTGATGGGCTGACATTAGAATCTGCAACTCATGCTCGATTGTATTGAGGTAAGGGGATTGGGCTTGCAATTTTGAACGTCTGACTGCCTGACATTCGAACTTGCAACTCATCCTTGATAGGATTGAGGTCAGATGGTGGTGATGGCAATTTTGGACATCAAATAAGCTATCATTAGTATCTTTAACTCATGTGCGATGGCATTGACATCAGGACGTTCGAGCTGGCAATAACGAACATCTGATGGGCTGATATTTGAACGTGTAACTCATGCTTGATGGTATTGAGGTCAGGGGGTTGGACTGACAATTCTGAACATCTGACTGGCTGACATTTTAATTATCAATTCATGTCTCATGGTATTGAGCTCAGCGCGCCAGACATTTGGAATTGCAACTAATGCTTGGTTGAGTTGAGGTCAGGGAGTCAGACTGGCCGTTCAAAATGCTTGATGGGCTAATATTCGATATTAACTCGTCCTTGATGGTATTGTCGTCAGGTGGTTGGGCTTGCATTCTGAACGTCTGACGGGCTGACATTCGAACCTATTATTCAGGCTCGATTCTATTGAAGTCAGGGGGTTGTGCTGGCATCAAAGAATGTTGGCCTGGCTGATATTTGAACCTGAAACTCATGCTGAATGGTATTAAGCTGGTAATTCCCAATGCCTGACTGGCTGACATTCCAACCTGCAACACATGCTTGATTCTAGTGAGGTCAGTGGAAAAAGCTTGCAATAAAAAACGTTGGACTGGCTTACAATTGAATCTGCAACTCATGCTCAATTAAATTGAGATCAGAGGGTCAAGCAGGCACTTCTGAACGACTGGTGGGCTGACATTCAAACCTACAACTCATGCTCAATAGTATTGAGGTCAGTGGGTCAAGCTGGCAACGTCTGACTGGCTGACATTCAAACCTGCAACTCATGATCGATGGTAATGAGGTCACAGGGTCGGGCTGGCAATTCTGAATGTCTGACGGGCTGATATTAGCACAAATAACTCATGCTTAATGATATTAAGGTTAGGGGGTCGAGCTAGTAATTCCGAACGTCTCGAAGATTGACATTCCGATCTACAACTCATACTCTATAGAATTGAGGTCAGGAGATCAGTCTCGCAATTTCGAATATCTGACGGGCTGACATTCCAATCTGCAACTTATGCTTGATGGTTTTGAGGTCAGGGGGTCAAGCTGGCAATTCTGAACGTCTGACGGGCTGACATTCAAATCTGCAACTCATGCTCGATTGTATTGAGGTAAGGGGGTTGGGCTGGCAATTGTGAATGTCTGACTGCCTGACATTCAAAACTGCAACTCATGCTAGATAGGATTGAGGTTCGAGGGTGGTGCTGGCAATTCTGGATATCAAACAGGCTATCATTAGTATCTTTAACTCATGTGCGATGGCATGGAGGGCAGGACTTTCCAGCTGGCAATAACGCCTGATGGGCTAACATCAACTCATCCTGGATGGTATTGTCCTCAGGTGGTCAGGCTGGCATTCTGAACATCTAATGGGATGACATACGAACCTATTATTCAGGCTCGATTCTGTTGAAGTCAGGGGGTCCTGCTGGCATCTAAGAATGTCGGCCTGGCTGATATTCGAACCTGCAACTCTTGCTGGATGGGATTAAGTTGGCAATTAAAAACGTCTGATTGGCTGACAATGGAACATGCAAATCATGCTCGATGGATTTGAGGTCAGGGTTAAGATATATCTTTAACACCAAAAGTATGCAATAGCTGCGGTTTTGTCATGTTTTTTTATATATTTCATTATAGTATTGAGGTCAGAGCCTCATGGTGGCAATTCCAAATGTCTGACCAGCTGTCTTTCAAACCTGAAACTCGTGCTTGATGGTATAGAATTCAGGGGGTCAGACTGGCAATTCAGAACGTATGACCAGCTGACATTCGAATCTGCAACTCATGCTCGATGGTATCAGTTCAGGGGGTCAAGCTGGCAATTCTGAATGTCTGACAGGCTGACATTCGAACCTGCAACTCATGCTTGATGGAATTGAGGTCAGGGGATCGGCTGGCAATTCTGAATGTCTGATGGTCCCACGTTCAAACCTGCAACTCATGCTCGATAGTATTGAGGTCAGGAAGGTTGAGCTGGCAATTCCAAACATCTGACGGGCTGACAATTGAACTTGCAACTCCTGCTCAATGGAATTAAGGTCAGTGGGTCGGGCTGGCAATAAGGAACATCGGACTGGCCGATATTCGAATTTGCAACTCATGGTTGATGGTATTGAGGCCAGGGGCTCAAGCTGGCAACTTCAAAAATCTGAAGGGCTGACAATCGAACTTGCAACTCATGTTTGAAGGTATTGAGGGCAGGGGGTCGAGCGGGCAATTCCAAACGCCTGACTTGCTTACATTTGAATCTGCAACTCATGCTCTTTTGTTTTGAGGTCATGGGTTGGGTTGCAATTTCGAACATTGGACAGCCTGACATTCAAACCTGCAACTCATGCTTGGTGTATTGAGCTCAGGGGCTGAGCTGGCAATTCTGAATGCCTGACTTGGTTGTCATTGGAACCTGCAATTTATGCTCAATGGTACTGAGGTCAGGCTGGCTATTCTAATTGACTGATGGACTGACATTTGAATCTGCAACTCATGCTCGATGGTATTGAGGTCAGGGGGTTGGGTGGGTAATTCCGAACATCTGACGGGATGACATACAAACCCGCAACTCCTTCTCAACATAACTGAAGTTAGGGGTTGGGCTTGCAGTTCCAAACATCTGATGGGCTGAATTTGAACCTTCAACTCTTTTTCTGTGGTATTGAGGTCTGGGGTGTGGAATGGCAATTACAAAAATGCAATGCCCTCTCTTTGCGTATCCTCATAACATCTGCAAACAAAGAACAAGTATCATAGCCCATTGAAACAAACTATCATCTTCTGCACCTGCATACAATATCACTTTGTACCCAGAATGTAATTTCAATGGTGCTCAGCAGACAGTGGGCCCTGGTCAAGGACAACAAGATCTGTATACATCCATCCAAATTGATTCCGCCCGAGACCATGATGCAGCTATCCCCACAGATGTCATAGTCAGCATTTCAGTTTCATGGGACTTCTCTCAAGGAATTTGCCATACCTCATTATGTCGGTCAGTGCAGTCTCGCTCAATTTGTAGCTGGCAGCTGTCCAAAGAAAATGGAATTCCTGCACACTGTCTCCTTAGTGAGTGAGTGAGTGGGTGGGTGTGTGAAAGAAAGAGTGAGTAAAAGAGTGCTAGTGACTGAGTGAGTGAGTGAGTGAACTTTGTGGTTGGGTAGGTGAGTTGGTGAGTAGGTTGATGGTTGCATGGGTGAGTTAGTGTGTGAATAAGTAGGTTGATGGGTGTGTAGGTGTGTGGGTTTATAAATGAGTGAGTAGAAATGAGGGTTGGTGAGTGGGTGGGTAGGTGAGTGAGTGGCTAGGTGAGTGAGTTGGTAGTTGAGTGAGTGAATGAGTGAGTGAGTAAGTAAGGATGATGGGTAGGTAGGTGAGTTTGTTTGTGAGTGGGTTGATAGTGGATAGGTAGGTTTGTGAGTGAATGAATGAGTGAATGGGTGAACAGGTGAGTTGGTAATTGATTGAGTGACTGAGTAGGTGGGTAGATGGGTGAGTAAGTTAGTGAATGAGCGACTGAGTAAATAATTGAGTGGGTAAGTGACTGAAAGATTTGGTAGGTGAAGGAATGAATGAGTGAATGCGTGAGTGATTGAGTTTGTCAGAAAATTAACAAGTAAATGAATTAGAGGGTGAGTGAGCAAGTGAATGAGTGGATTGGTGAGTGAATGATTGATTGAGGGAGTAGGTCGGTGAAGATATGATTGAGCGAGTGGGTTGGTTAACAGGTAGACGAGTTAGTGAGTGGTTGAGATAGTGAATGATGGAATGAAAAAAGGTGGGAATGTCAGTGTTTGGACTGATAGGTAATTGAGGGAGGGAGTATATGACTGCAAGAATAAAACATTAGTGAGTGAGGGAGTAGGAAAAAAAAGGAATAAGTTATTTAACAGGTAGGTGAGTGAGTAAAAGAGTGGTTGGGAAAGCAAACAAATGGGTGAATGTAAAGGGTGTAAGTGAGCTTGGGACTGGTTAAGATTAGGAAATGATTATGGGGAATGAGTTAGTAAATGTGAGCGAGCAAACAAGTGAGGCAGAAGTGAGTGAGTTGTTGGGTAAGTTAGTGAGTGAGGTAGTATTTTGGGGGTAAATGAGTCAGTGAAGGAGTAAATGAGTGGGTTAGTGAGTGAGTCAGAGATTAAGTAAATGATTAAGTGGGTAATTGAGTGAAAAAAAAAAAAAAAAAAAAAATGGAAAACGAGGGTGTGAATAATAAGAGGAATGAGTGAATTAATCATTGGACAGATGAGTAGGCGAATGTGTCAGTGAGGCAGTGGAAGTTTATAATATTTTTGAGAGAGAGAGAGAGAGAGAGAGAGAGACAGAGATGGGGAGACAGACAGTGTGAGACAGAGAGAGAATGACAGACAGACAGACAAACATACAGACAGAGAGAGAGAGAGAAAAAGAGATACAGAAAAAGCGAGCAAAAGAGAGAGAGATAGAGACAGACAAAAAGACAGAGACACAGAGGGATAGAGAGAAAGAAGGAAGTAAATGAGTAAGTGGTTGAGTGAGTGACAGATTGAAGTGAATGAGGAAATAAGTGAATAAATAAATCAGTGGTTGGTCGAATGAGTGAGTGGATGGGTGGGTGAGCCAGTAATTGATTAACTTGTTAAGTGAGTGAAAGAGATTTAATGAATGGGGAATGATTGAAAGAGAGTGAATGGGTAGGTGAGTGGGTGCATGGGTAATTGAGTGGGTGCATGGGTGATTGAGTGAATGATTGAGTTGGTGAGTAAGTGAAGATATCATTATGTGAGTGTGTTGGTAAATAGGTTAACAAGTTAGTGAATGGTTGTGTAAGTGGATTGTGGAATGAGTAAGTGAGTGAGTCAGTGAGTGTGAAGATGGGTGGGTGAGCGAGTGAATTTGTAAGTTGATGAGTGGGAAGATGGATGGTTTGATTGGTAAATGAGGGAGAGAGTGACAGTTGGTAAGGGTGTACAGTAAAATTGGTGAGGTAGGGAATGAGGAGGGAGAGAGAGAGAGAGAGAGAGAGAGAGAGAGATACAGATATTCAGAGAAAGAGAGAGACAGACAGAGAGAGACAGAAAGAGGGGGAGAGAGACAGAGTGAGTGCATAAGCAGGTAGGGAGAGAGTGACAAATACAGGGAAAGAGAGAGAAAGATATTGAAAGAGAGAGAGAGACAGACAAACAGAGAGGGAGAGATATTACAGAAAGATACAGAGAGAGAGAGAGAGAGAGAGAGTGAGTGTGCGAGTGATTGAGCAAGTAAAGAGAAGTAAGTGAGTGAATGAATAAGAATAAATGAGTACATGAGCAAGTTGGTGAACGATTTACTGAGTGGTAAGTGAATGAGTGATTGATTAAATGGGTGAGAGTGTGTAAAGGAGTTTTTAGGTTAGTGAATGAAATAGTGAATAAATAAGTGTGTGAATGAATGGATGGGTAGGTAAGGGAGTGTGAGATCAAATGAACAAGTGAGTGATTGAGTTTGTGAGTGGGTCAGTGAAGAAACACTTAGGTGGGTCAGTTGGTTATTAGGTAAACAAGGAAGTGAGTGTTTTGGAAGAAAATAGTTGAATAAGAGAGTCAATGAGTGGGAAGGTGGGTGGGTTGATCGGTGAATGAGGAAGAATGTGTGGTAGTGGGAGTGGGAGCGTGGGTGGACAAGAAAATGGGAAGGAATGTGTAAATGGGACAGATACAAAGAGAGAGAGAGAGAGAGAGAGAGAGAGAGAGAGAGAGAGTGGGGAAGGGAAAGAGAAAGAGGAAGCAAGTATGAGAGAATGACAGACAGACAGATAGACAGTAGACAGAGGAAGAGACATTTGGTGAATGACAAAAGTAATGTGAGAAAAAGAATAAGTGATTAAGTAAATGTATAAGTGAGTGACTGAGTGTGTGAATGAATGAGAGAGTAGGTTTATGAGTGAAAGAGTTTGTTAAATGAATTGGTAAATGAGTGAATGAGTGAAGGAGTTAGAAGGTGGGTGGGTCATGGATGAATGAGTAAGAAAGCGTGGAAATGGGTTAGTGGATGAACAGAAAAATGAGTAAGTGATGGAGAGAGAAACAAAGAAAGACAGACAGAAAGAGAGACAGGAAGAGAAACAGAGACAGAGAGAAAGAGAAAGAAAGAGATAGAGAAAGTAGAGACAGACAGAGAGACAGACAGAGAGGTGGAGAAGAAGAGATTGAGAGAGAGAGGGGAGGAGAGTGTGGGTAAGTAATTGAGTGAGGGAAAATTTGGAATGAGTGAGTGAGTGAATGAATGAATGAGTAAATGGCTGAATAAGTCAATTAATGGGTGATTAAGTGAGTGAGTGAGTGAGTGAGTGAAAGAGTTATTAGATAAATTAATGCAGGGGTGAATGAATGCTTGTGAGTGAATGAACCAATGGGTGGGAAGGTGAATTTGATATGATGAATGAGCGAATGGTTGATTGTTTGTTTGATTGATTGATTGAGCAAGTAAGTGAGTGAGTGAGTGAGTTAGTGAGCAAATGATTGAGCAAATGATTGAGTGGATAAGTGCGTCAATGAAGAAACGATTGTATGAGTGGTTTGGTAAATAGGTTATCAAGTTAGTGAATTGTTTTGTAAATGTACATCAGAATGAGAAAGCAAGTAATTGAGTCAGTAAGCAGGAAGACTGGTGAGTAAGCGAGTGCATGAGTAAGTGAGTGAGTGGGAAGATGGATGGTTTGATGGGTAAATGAGGGAGAAAGTATGTCAGTGGGTGTGGGGTAAGAAAATGAGTGAGTTAGTGGGGGAGTGAGTAACTGCGATAGGCAGACAGAAACATGGGGAGGAAGAGTGAATGAGTGGGTAGGAAGGGAGAGAGACAAATATGAGGAAGAAAGACGGTGAAAAAAGAGAAGAAGGAGAGAGAGAGAGAGAGAGAGAGAGAGAGAGAGAGAGAGAGAGAGAGAGAGAGAAAGAGAGAGAGAGAGAGAGAGTGAGTGAGTGAGTGAGAAATTAAGTGAGAGAAAGAGTGAGCTGAGTAAGTGAATGAATGAATGAGTAAATGAGTTGGTTGATGAAAAATTTAGTCAGTGGGTAGGTGAGTCAGTGAGTGATAAAGTTGGTGAGTGAGTAAAAAAGTTTAAGGTAAGTGAAATATTAAGTAAATGAATAAGTGTGTAAATAATAGGTGGATAGGGGAGTGGTTGATTGAATAAATGAATGATAAATGGAAAGATTGTGTGGGAAGTGATTGATTGAATGAATGATTGGGTGGGTGAGTTAGAGACTCAAGGACAGATCGGATGGTTTATATGTAAGCATGTTTGGAGTTATTATGTAAGTGAATAGAGAAATAACTGAGAGTACATGAGTGGTTGATTTCATTGGTGAGTGTGTATGAGTTAATTTGTGAATATTTGAATGCTTGATGGAGTGAGTAAACAACTCAGTGAAGATATGATTGTGTGAATGGGTTGGTAAATAGGATACAAATTTCTGAATGGTTTTGTAAGTTAATTTTGAAAAGAGGAAGCGAATGAGTGAGTCAAGGGGAGGTGGGAATAAGCGAGTGTATGATTAAGTCCATGAGTAGGAAAGTGGATTGTTAAATGACGGAGAAAGTATGTCAGTTGCTGAACGGCTGTTTAAGAATATGGTGAGTAGAGAGGGCAGTAGATGAGGGTGACAGAGACAGAAACATGGGTCGAGAAGAATGCATGGGTGGGAAGGTAGGGAGAGTGAGACAAGTATCGAGGAAGAGAAAAAGGGAAAACAGACAAAGATGGAGAGAGAGAGAGAGAGAGAGAGAGAGAGAGACAGAGACAGAGAGACAGAGACAGAGTCGGTGAGTGATTCAGCCAGTGAAAGAGTGAGCTGAGGAAGTGAATGATTGAGTAAATGAGTTAGGTGATGAACTATTTAGTTGGTGGGTAGGTGGGTCAGTTAGTGATAAATGGAGTTAGTAAGTAAAAGAGTTTAAGATGAATGAAAGAATAAGTAAATATATAAGTGAGTAAATGATGGGTGGATAGAGGAGTGCATGATCAAATAAATGAGCATAAAATAGAAAGACTGAGTAGGAACTGATTGACTGAATGAATGATTGAGTGGGTAAGTGAGTCAATTAATATACAGTTGAGTGGGTCGGTTGGTAAATAAGTAAACAAGTAAGTAGTTTTGTTAGTAACTTGTTGAATAAGTGAGCAAGTGAGTGAGTGAGTGAGTGAGTATGCAGATAGGGGAGTTGATGGGTAAATAAGCAGGAAAACGTGTTAGTGGGTAATAAAGAAAATCAGTGAATGATGGAGAAAGATGGGAAAGGGACAAAAAAGGGAGACAGAAAGACAGAGATACAGAGGAAGAGAGAAAGACAGAGTGCGTGAGAGAGAGAGAGAGAGAGAGAGAGAGAGAGAGAGAGACAGACAGACAGACAGACAGACAGACAGACACACCGACAGACAGACAGACAGGGAGAGGCAAAAACAGGGGAAGAGAAAGAGAAAGAGAGAGAGAGAGAGAGAGAAACTAAGTAAGTGAGTGAGTGGAGACTCAAGGATAGATAGTGAATCAGTTGTATATGTAATAGAGTTAGTGAGTTATTGTATAAGTGAATAGAGATATAACTGAGTGAGTAAATGATAAGTTGATTTCATTGGTGAGTGTGTATGAGTTAATAGGTGAACGATTGAATGCTTGAGTGATGGAGTGAGTGAACGACTCGGTGAAGATGTGATTAAGTGAATGGGTTGGTAAGAAGGATACAATTTACTGAATGGTTTTGTAGGTTAATTTTGGAAAGAAGAAGCAAATGAATGAATCATAAGGGAGGGAAAGCATGAACAAGTGAATGAGTAAGTCAGTGAGAAGAAAAGTGGATCGGTATATGACAGAGAATGTATGTTAGTTGCTGAAGGTGTGTTTAAGGAAAAAGGTGAGTGGGGGAATAAGTAAATGAGAGTGACAGACAGGAGAGAGAGAGAGAGAGAGAGAGAGAGAGAGAAACACAAGAAGAAGGTAGGGAGAGGGACAAATACAGAGGAAGAGAGTCAGAAATATAGCACTGACAGACAGACAAACCGACGGACACAGAGGGAGAGATTGAGTGGATGAAGGAAGATAGGAGAGGACTTGTGGGAGGGATGGTTAAAGAGGGAATGCGTGGCTTAGTTCGAGTTGGTGAGAAAGAGACTCAAGAATAGACATATACTGACAGAGAAAGATACAGAGAGAGAGAGAGAGAGAGAGAGAGAGAGAGAGAGAGAGAGAGGGGGGGGAAAGAGAGACAAAGGGGGATAAGTGAGTGGATGGGTAAGGGTTGAGTGAGGGAGAGAGATAGGGAGGAATGAATAAGTGAGTGAGTGGTTCAATTGGTGAGTGTGTGAGTAATTTAGTATACGATTGAAAGGGATGAATGAGTAAATGTGTCAGTAATGAAAGAAATAAGTAAACGAGTTAGTGAATTGCTCACTTGTGTAAGTGAGTGAGTTAGTGTTGAATAGGTAAGTCTGCAAATTGTTTGTAGGCTGAATGAAGCAAGCAATATGCGAGTTTGCGAGTTAATAGGTGAGTTAGGGAGTGTGTGAATGAGTGTGTGAATGAGAGGATGAGTGGTTGAGTAAGGTGTTAAGTGCTTGATTGTGTGCCTAAGTGAGTGGGTGGTTAAATGATTGCAAAAGTGGTTCATAGTGATTGATTGATTGATTAATTGGAATAGTGGTTGGCATTGATTGATTGAGTGAGTGAGTGAGTGAGTAAGGGAGGGGGTTAGTAAGATAAGAAAGGAAGTGTTTGAGGAGTGGTTGAATGAGGGAATGCGTGAGTGGTTGAGTAGGTGGGAAAGAGATAATAGGAGGATGACAGAAGAACCGAGGGACAGAGATAGATAAAAAGACATAGTGAGAGAGAGTGAAAGAGAGAGAGAGAAAGAGAGAGAGAGAAAGACAGAGAGAAAGACAGAGAAAGAGAGAGAGAGACAGAGAGAAAAAGATGAAGAAGAGCAGACACATTCTACAGAGAAAGGAAGACAGAGGAAGGGAGAGACAATGAGAGTACTGAAGACAGAGAAAGAGGGACAGACAGAGAGACAGAAGGAAAGACAGGCAGACAGAGACAGAGGGGGAGAAGTGAACAAGTGAGTGGATGGGTAAAAGGATGAGTGAGGGAGACAGACATGGAGGAGTGAATGAATGAGTGAGTGGTTGATGTAATTGATGAGTGGTTGAGTGATTTAGTGTTTGACCTAATGGCTGATTAAGGGTGGGTAGTGAAGGAAGGATTTATTAAATAGGTTGGTAAAAAAACTAAACGAGCAAGTGAGTTTCTGACTAATACTAGTAAAAGATGAGTAAGTAAGTTGGCAATTTGTTGGTAGTGTGATTAAGGGAAAGAATAAGGGATTTGGCAAAAAAATGGGTGTGACAGGTTGTGTGTGATAAGAGGATGAGTGGTTGAGTAAGCGGTTGAGTGCTTGATTGCGTGTGTGTAGGTGGTTGAGTGAGGGGTATAGTGGTTGATAATGCACAAGTGTATAAGTGAATTGTAAGTGAGTGAGTGAGTGAGTGAGTGAGTGAGTCAGACTGTCAGTCAGTCAGTTGGTCAGCCCGCCAGTCATACATTGGGTCAGAGAGTCAGTGATTCAGCCAGTCAGTCAGTTGTTTTGTCAGTCAGTCAGAGAGCCAGCCGGTCAGCTAATCAGTCAGAGAGTATATGAATGAGAGGATGAGTGGCTGGGTAGGTGGTTGAGTGCTTGATTGTGTGCGTAAGTGAGTCGATGATTGAGTGAGTGGTGTAGTGCTTCATTGTGAGTAAATGAGATTGATTGAGTGATGAGTCAGTAAATGAGTGAGAGAGAGAGAGTGAGTGAGTGAGTGAGTGAGTGGCCGGGAGGTTGTATAGAGTGAAGAAGGAAGAGAGAGGCTCAAGGACAGATATGATTGATTGAGTTGGTTGGTTAATATGTTCGCGAGGTAGTGAGTTATTGTGTAAGTGAATAGAGAAAAAAATTAAGTTTCTAATTTCGTTGGTGAGTGTGAAATAATTAGTAAATGATTGATGTTTGATGCAGTAAGTAAACGACTCAGTGAAGATATGATTGAGTTAATGGGCCAGTAAATAGGTTTGCAAGTTACTGATTGGTTTTGTTCGTAAATTTTGGAAAGAGTGAGCGAGTGAGTCATGAGGGAGGATGTGGTGGGTGAGAGACTGAAGGTGGATTGGTAAATGAGGTAAAAGTATGTCAGTAGGTGAGGAGGTGTGTAAGAAAATCAGTGAGAGGTGGAGTGAGTAAAGGAGAGAGACAGACAGACACAGAAAGAGACAGTTAGAGAGAAAGAGAGAGAAAGAAAGAAAGAGAGAGAGAGAGAGAGAGAGAGAGAGAGAGAGAACATTTGAACATTTTATTCCTTTTAAGTATTTAACTCTTTACCAAACAACAAAATTATAGACTGGTCCAAATTGAAAGCATTTGCTGACGACAAAATGAGTGTGACTAAAAAATCGATTGTCCTTTTGGGAAGGGTAGAAAACATTGTGGGAAAAGGAGAAAATGCTGGTTACCAGCATTTTCTCCTTTTTCCACAATGTTTTCAAAAGGCTTCTTTCTCAGGGTCGTGAAAAGTCGGGATTGTGTGGTAAAGAGTTAAGGCCTCTGGCCCATAATATGACATTTGGAAACAAATACAATAGTATTAAAATGGTGTATATAATGGTAAACTATCTACAGTAACCATTTGCTTTGTTCCGATGTAAGCAATTATACTGTCCTTTGGCATTTCAGGATTAAAGTTAGTGATAGAAAACAGCTGATTAATCATTATATTTTTATGAATGGGTTGACTTACGATTAGGTCAAAGGTCATATAGCCTGCGCACACTCAGCCCGCAAATAAACAAAATTATTTTGTGTTACATTTTCATTGAAGATAATCTCGAACATAATCTTATTGCAGCCACTGACACATTAATATCAAATTATCTTGATTTATTAACCTAAAATATAGTGATATATATTACAGTATTAATTATCTTACTGCTTAGGACGTTCTTTCTACTTTAATTTAGTATTTAGGCGCTTTCTATAACTAGGAAGTTATACACGTTCGGAGACTATTATGTCACATAGTAATGTGTAAAAAGACGGCGTGGGAACAACAAGAATCAGATAAGTATTTCTAAAAATCTTATATGAATTGTGATTTCTTTTACAGTTTAACTAATTGTATTGTTGTTTATAGTTCTTGTGATCGTTTATTATTATTTGTTTGATGATGGATTTATTCTACAGCAAATGAGCCTTTTTTAAAATTATGCTACAATGACCACAATGCAGTTGTTGAAATTTATGTTTTGACCCCTTTCCACACAATCCCCTGTTTTAACAACCCTAGAGAAGGATACTTTTGGAAACACTGTTGGAAAGAGATGGAAAATGTTGGTGACCAGCACATTTTTTTTCCCCACATTGATTTCTACCCTGTAAAAAATAACATCCCAGTTTTTGTGTCGCTTTTATTTTTGTCGTCTGCTATATGAATAGTTCTAATATGGATAGTTCTAATATTTTGTAGTGTGGCACAGAATTTTAAAATCAAGTTCTTACTATCAATCTCAGGCAAGATTCTTTGTGGTTTAATTTCAGTTATATTTTCAGATTAAATTATAACTGATGATTATAATACAGCAACTTGAAGCTTTTGTCTTTATTGGGTAAGTGTTGTTTGTTCGGATTTTATTAGAAGGTGGTGAATATATATCCCTAACAGTCTCATTTTTCTCTCATTGGTCTGACTCATAAGATTGTAAAGACTTTGATTGGTATCCGGTTAAAACGTCCCACAGTCAAAATGTCCCAAAGTCAAAACGTCCCACTTTTGGTTAAAACATCCCCATTTCCTTTCTGAATTGGTTAAAACGTCCCCCTAAAACATCCCCGTATATTTTGTTTAAAATAATTAGTTTGATATTGTTTGATTATTTAAAAAATCGTTCACAGTTGATATCTAACATTTTGATGTTGTCATTTAGTATTAGAAGTAATTGATTTTTAACCCATATCCTGCTGTTTTTAAGCAGCACAACATTAATTTCGACAAATCTTATGACATATACCTTGATTAATACGACTTAACACGTCATTCGATATCGTAACTGTGTACTTCAGTATCAGACTACCCTCATATGCGTATGGATCCTTTTTATTATGGTTTTCGCTAAGTAGAATCAAGATTGTGTAATGTAGGCTAAGGGTTAAGGCCCATATTGTCTTTCTACACGAATGTTTATTTGACACGCTCAAACGCCTCCCTGTCTGCAATATTCTTGCTGATTAATTTTTAGTGTGTAAAGTTTCCATTTAACCCTTAACCAAATTATCCGAAGTCTTAACGACCAATTGAAAGAAACATTTTAACTCCGTAAGAAAAGGACAAAATGCCAGTAACCAGCATCTTAATCTTTTCCAACAACGTTTCAAGTGAAAGTATGTTTTTTTCTGTTTGGAGCAAATAAGGCAAAGAGCAATCACTTTTTATAAGTTACTGGCGTGTTTTACAAAAATGTTTTCAATGTGTGCTCTTCTGTTTGCCATTATGTATGTACGAGAATGGGATTTTATCAAAATTTTCCCCCTTTTTCCTGCAGTGTAGGACATTCCTATACAAAACCTATCATTTTACGACCAAAAATGGACTATTCCAGGATTAAAGACATTTAAAAACAGAGCGTTGTAAGTCGAATTCGCTTTTAAAAAGATAGAAAACATTATGGGAAATGGAGAAAGTGAAGGTGTCTGGCAATATCTCCGGTACCATATGTTTTAAAAAACAATTGATTGTCCAGACTATCAGAAACATTCCTCATGCAAAACAACATGTGGATAACCTAAAGCATTTTATACGATAAACCATACGAAATGTTTTGCTGGAACTGTTCATTGAACTCCGACTCCACGCTATAGCATGCCGATCTCAACCCACACTATCTGCCATTGAAGTTAAACTGAAATGTATGTTGTTTAACGATGTGTTCAACATTATTTCAATTATGTCGCGAAGGCCGGTGCACCTATCCAATAAAGTATCGTGAATACGTAGGTAAATGTGCTGGTAACAAGAACTTGTTCTTGTAGTGTCTTAGACAAAACTCATCATTTTACCTAAACTTGATTTTTTGTCAACAAATGTTTCCAAAATGGACTAGTCTTACATTTTGTAATCTGGTAAAAAAGATACCCACCACACACATACATATAGGGAAAAAAAAATCATATTTCGGTCGTAAAAACATGGAATTGGATGTAAACTAGCATTTGTTCACATATGAGTTTAATTTATTGATTATGAAGGAAATAAACTATTTTAGAAACAAACAGGAGAAGGCAGCAATTACTTATCACAAGCAACAAGCCCTTTTCAAGCAACGATTTCAGAGACTGTCCATTAAAATGAGCGTAAGTTGACCTTGACATTAAAACAAAGCAGCTGCAGAAGACAAACTTACTATGACTTTGCTATACTTTGATGAGTCTGGTCTAGGAAAGCATTACAGGAAGGGGAGATCGTTTGTTACCGGCTTTTCCCACTTTTCACACAACAGTCTCAAAAGTCTATTTCTTCGGAGTCGTTAAAAACAAGGGATCGTTTGGTAAAGAGTAGCCAGTCTGATCATTTTTTTTTTTTTTTTGATATATATTCTGACGTTACTTTGTCAAAAATGAGCGTCATTTTTGACAAAATAACGTCCCAATATAAAAAAGGGGAAAAGAAAAAAAAAAAGAATCAAACCGGATTCCAGGCTGGGTAAAAGGTTAGGTGTTAAAACCAAATTTGTCACACTTAATGGTAATACGGCTGATCGAAACAGTTGCCTGAAAAAGTTAATGCAAATCTAACGATTGTAAGTGCAAGGAAAACGTATACATTAGTTATACTCCAACTCAAAATTCGAATTGTGCGTGCTTATTTTCCATCTTACGTATTTTCCTTTTTTTTTCACTTCATAGGATGGCATTTAATTTTTAGTTCTAACTCTTCACAAAACGACCAAATTTAGGACTAAACTAAAATTGAAAGCATTGTACAAAGACGACCAACTACATTTGCTCAAATGATGATTTCTTGTCTTTCATATAGTAGAAAACAGTGTATAAAAAAGGAGCAAAGACTGGTTACCAACAATGTTTTTGAAAAAGCCTTCTCTTTCATAGTTATTGTAAACATAAATCTGTGGGATGCCAAATGCATATATATGCAAAATTTCTAAATAAAATCTATCTTAAAAACTCAAACAAAAAAAAAAAATCCTGTACTGCATTTACACATCCATTGCAAGAACACTGCAGAGCATGCTGCCGTTTTCTTTCTCACACACAACGCACAGATATTCCATTTCACGCTAACATTAGACTTTACACAATATATTACAAATTGAAAAATTCAACAAACTTAATAATGCACAGTCTAGCTTGTCCTTTTTTTTAAAATATACTATGGAGTTTTTCACCATTATTTGTTAAATCAAAAACCGACTTGACAAACTTCATGATAGATACTTATCAAAAGTCCCTTACACTCCTCTTGTACAATTTCAAGATCTGGTAAAGCTGGATAAATGCTGATAATTATTTCATTATGTTTGGAATAACTGTTTGAAATTCTGCTTTATCTGCAAAATGGAACAATCTCAGAACTAATTGATTCCTATATAATTTCTTCTTAGATCTTCATTCATTAGTCATTACCGACTAAATTATAAGCGAGTTTTCCTTTTCACCTCTACCCGATTGATCACACTTGCAATTAAAATCAACAAAAGCTGTTAAGAAACAACTTTATTCTTTATAATTCATACCAAAACTGATAAAATTTATCAACCACTACAACATTTACCAGTGGTCGATAAGAACTAAAATATTCGAAGTGGGACGTTTTGACCAATTTTTTAAAGAATGGGATGTTTTAACCAAATCAGTGGGACGTTTTAACCAAAAGTGGGACATTTTAACCAAAAGTGGGACGTTTTGACTGGGGGACGTTTTGACTGTAAACCCTTTGATCATTTATTCTGCCGTTGAACCATGTGAATAAGTATTTTACCAGCAAATTATCGTATTTAGGGCATTTAAAAAATACATGTTCTTCATATTCAATAATCCTAATCTGGTGGTGTTCCAAACAATAAACACAATTTCTCTCATCTTGTGCTATATTGTGCTGTCGCCCCACTTCTATCCTGAGTTCATGGCCAGAGCATCTAAATCTAGCTAGTGACTTTGTAATAGCAAACTTTATATTCATATTTTTCTGGGGTCAAAAGTGATTTGAAATGTTTATAAAATTGACATCTACTTGAATTACTTACTTAAATGCAGTCCAATTTTGCTGTGCACAATTCTTTAAACGTTGTTGGAATTTTGAAAGAAATTGATTGACATCTCCAACATTTTGGGTGATCCATAATATTCCAAATCCATTTTCGAATAGGAGATTTTTATCTCTACTTGCCCATGTACTTCTACCCATATTATCTAATGACTTCAACATATTGTAGCATTATTTTGGGTATCTTTTGTCTTCCATGTGGATAATCTTGCACCTGTATTTAATACAATTGAATTGGTATGTAACACTTAATGGATATATGCCACATTCCCCTAGTACCATGCAATTATTTACAGAACTGTTTAATCCAAGTAATTTTTTGCATTCAATAATTTCACAATACTCATAGCCCCATATCTGAGAGGCATAACAGAGTATGGGTTTTACCATAGAATCAAAGAGTTTAAAACTCCGTATGTAACAGGTAACCATTTTTAATTTCATAATTCTTTATACTTTGAATAGCTTTTTGTGCTTGTGATGCTAGTTTAATTTTGGCAGATGTCCAGGATAACATTGGTGTGAATAGTAAGCCCATGTATTTATAAAGCGATGTTGTCTGTATCTGTTTGTTAATGGAAAACCATTTTTCGTAGTTTAGTAAATACCCTCCTTTCCTAAAGACAATGATTTCAGTTTTTCCCAAGTTAAGTTCAGTATTCCAGTATTTGAGCAGGTTTCTATTACATATATTTCTTTTTTTGTAGCCTATTAGTTGTATCTGCACAGCATGCCACATCATCTGCGAACATTAAGCTTAATATTTCTAGAATTTTGTTATTTATAAATATTCCCTGACCACATTTTTCACGCAGTAGTTCATTTAAGTCATTTATAAAAACAGAAAAAATTATTGGGCTACTTACATCACCCTGTTTTGTTCCAATGTTGCAGTTGAAAAAGTCTGTAATGCCATTTTCTGTCTTTACTGCTAAGATATGATTTGCATAACTGAATTTTAAAAAGCGATAAAATTTGCCTCCTATGCCTTTGTTGCTCATAGATTGAAATAACTTTTCATGTTTTATTTTATCAAATGCTTTACTAAAATCAATGTAAATACAATATAATCTTCCTCCCGATTTTGATAAACATTTCTGAACAATGGATTGAAGTGTGAAAATGTTATCAATAGTAGAATATCCTCTTCAAAAACCTGCTTGGCCTTCATCTATTTTGTTATTTTCTTCAGCCCAAATTAGAGATGATTGCTAACTATACTAGACATAATTTTATACATTGTGTTTAGCAATGAGATTCCTCTATTAATTTTCAGCTTTATCTCTGGATCCAGATTTATAGATTGGACAAATAAGACTCTCCCCCCATTTCTTCGGAAAAACTCCTTTATCAAATACTATATTAAATATCTTTGTTAGTAATGGTGCTACATCTGTAATTGTATGTTTATAAAATTCAGATCCTATTCCATCAGAGCCTGGGCTTTTACCCCTATTTAAATTTTTAATGCTATTTATTACTTCATCTTCAGATATAGGTCTATTAAGTTCGTCTTCAGTAACATGTTCATGATGCTGAAAAATGTCCTCAGCTTCTATGTAATCTTCATCATATAATAGTGAAGTAAAATAATTTTGCCATGCATCTTGTGAAATATTTACCATAATCTTTTCTTTTTTATTTCGTTTTTTAATAATTTGCCAAAACAGTTGTGGATTAGGTCGGCTCTCCAGAAGTTTTTGTCTTTGCTGTGATAGATACTGGTTTTTAGCTCCACTGGCCGAAGGCCAGAGAGCTATTGTCATGGCGTTGTGTCCGTCGTGCGTCCGTGCGTCCGTGCGTCCGTTCGTCCGTGCGTGCGTCCGTAAACTTTTTCTTTAAAAAACTTCTCCTGAGAAACTATTGACTGGATTTTTACCAAATTTCACAGGAATGTTCCTTTGGTGGTCCTCTTTCAAATTCCTTCAAATAATTGTGTTCCATGAAGAATTCTGGTTGCCATGGCAACCAAAGTAAAAAACCTTTAAAAATCTTCTCCTCCCAAACCGCTATTTGGATAGCGTTATTATTTTGCAGGAATGTTCCTTAGATACAGGTTTACAGAATTCCTTAAAAAAAAAAAATGATCTGTCAAAAAACATGGCTTTTATGGGAGACTCATTTTCCTTTTATGTTATAAAGTAAAATCTTTGAAAAATTTCTTCTCTAAAACTATTCATTGGATTTCATTGTTGTTTTGCAGGTAAGTTCCTATGGTGGTTGTCTACCAAATTGTTTCTTCAGTGAGCTAAAATGCAGGATTAAATGATAATTGTTAAAAACTTCCTTTCGCCATTATAGAAATATCAGGCCTGTGGAGCGATACAGGCGCTCAAGCGCCTCTAGTTCTTATGTAAGTACATATTTTTAAATTTATCTCTACATTCTTTGTACAGTTCTAGATCTTTTTTATCATCAGTGACTCTTAAGATCCGTAATGTTTATTTTTCATGTTTAAGTTTCTCACATGCATCATCCAACCATGGTGGCTGAATGTTTACAGGCTTACACAACCTTTGACCTTTTAACCTCATGGCTTCTATTGATGTCTGAAATATATTGATAAGTTTTCTAATACTAGTATCAATATTTTATTTTGCTATTTCAGAAATGTTTTCTTTTTCTGTAGTAAACAGTGTCCTAAATTTCTGTAGAAAGTCAATTGCTTTGTTCTCAGACCATCTAAATTTTATGTATTCTCCTAATTTGTCAGAATTACAGATATAAATGAGCTTCATTGTTAACATTCATATTGGCAGTCTTAAATGTGAATTGGCAATAAATCAGAAAATGGTCAGATTCTGTTCTTTCTTCAATGTTAAAGTCTGTACAGTTTGTAAATAATTCTGAGCTACCAACAGCATCGTCTACTGTACTGGCTCCACTGTTGGCAACACAGGTGAAATTTCCTTCAGAATCATTGTGCAATCTGCCATTGAATATGTGAATATTATTATTTCTACAGAATACAACCAGTGTTTTACCAAATTGATTAATTTTAACATATCCTTGTTTTTCCTAGTTAAATTGAAGGTATCACCCTCATACACTGTTTCAGAGAGAGAGAGAGTAGATATTGAGAGACAAATACAGAGGAAGAGAGAGAAAGAGAGATAGACATTGAGAGAGAGGGACAAAAAGGGAGAGACAGACAAAAAGACAGCCAGACGAGGGACTGAAAGAGCGCGTGAGTGCATGGGCTGTTAGGTCTTTGGTTGGGTAAGGGAGGGAGTAAGAAGGATAGGAGAGGAATAATAGGAGGGTGGTTGAATGAGGGAATGCCTGAGTGGGTTAGTTGGAAAAAAGAAATACAAGAGACGGACAGCAGAACTGAGTGACGGATAGCCAGACAAAGCGATAAAAAAGATAGACAAACAGAGAGAGAGAGAGAGAGAGAGAGATACAACGGGAGAGAGGAAAAAGAGAGAGAGAGGGGGAGAGAGAGAGAGAGGGGGGAGAGAGATAGAGACAGAGGTAGGATAAAAGAACAAGTGACTGGATGCGTAAAAGGATGAGTGACATAGAGGAGTGAATGAATGAGTGAGTGATTGATGTAATTGATGAGTGTTTGAGCGATTTAGTGAATGATCAAGTAAACATGCCAGCGAAGAAAGGATCGAGTAAATGGGTTGGTAAATAGGTAAATGACCTTGTGAGTTTCTGGCTTGAAAAAGTGAGTGAGTGTTGAGTAAGTAAGTTGGTAAGTTGTTTGTAGGGTGATTCAGGGAAGGAATATGCGAGCTGGCGAGTGAATGGTGGAGTAAAGGCACGTGTAAATGAGAGGATGACTGTTGGAGTAAGTGGATGAGTGCTTAATTGCATGCGTAATGGTTGAGTGAGTGGTATAGACCCTTTTAGGTTTTGACTACTTTCTGGTAACAAAACTGAAAAACTGCGCATGCGCACTCGTGTAGGGCTAAAGAAAACAGCGGCGGATTATTGATTATGTGCACAAAAACGTTAAATTATGAATGATTACATGAAAAACGTTCTGTCCAAAGGCAAAGAAACGATAGATCTACATAGACAAACTTATTTGCTTAGGGTTCAACCACGTTGAAAAAAAAAAATCCGTATTTAAGTGACAGCAAGACAAAGACGTCAGAGAAAAAACAAGAAAACGCGTCACCGTTGCGGATTAACAATAATTTCTAAATGGCCAAGTGTGTAATTTGGTTCAATATACCTTTATCTAGTAAACTGACAGATCAGGACAGTTTCAGAGAAATAATATGCACGCCTACAAATTCTTTTTTGTTAATTGTTGGGTCCTCACATGTGCTTGTTACATGCGAACGTCAGATCTGTACGAGCTACAACATCATCAAAGCAAAGGTTAACCTATTCCAGGCAGTAACAGACAAACTCTGCAAAGTACAGGCTGGAATACTGTGGAAAAAGGAAAAATGTTTGTTGCCAGCATTTTACCGTCACCATAATGTTTTCTCAAGCCATATTATGTAGGGTCGTTAATTAAGATGAGGGAGAGTAAGGTAAAGGGTTTACAAAGGGTACCCACCAAATATATCACATACTTGTTAGTTTGGTACCCACCAAATATATCACATACAGTCAAACTTCGGAAGCTCGAACACCCCTGGGCCTAGGTAATTTGTTCGAAATATCGGTAGTTCGACGTATCCATATTTCAAGGTACGAAGTGGTCAGTGAACGAGTTACATGTATTCTTATTGCATATTTATGACTTTTGTATTTGGAAATATCACACAACACACCACATACCTTTGTCATTTTACAGGAATTGGCTGTCAAATTAGTGAAAATATCTTGTTTTCGGCTGAAATCGATACGCTCTGTTAATGTTTTTCATTTTTTGAGAGTATCCATTTCGGCCAAAAGCAAGCTATTTTCACCAGTTAAACGGCCGATTCCTGGGGTCATTTTCTTTGCACATATCTAAAAGTCATTTTATCAGAAAAGAAAGGACATTTGCAGATATCGAGAGCGAAACATCACGTTGTTTATGTTCTAATTATAACTTCTATCAACGCTACATGTGCGGATTAAGATCACAGTTGCGGTTAATGAAACCTACTGTGTTGAAAAGCAATACTCTTCATGAAAACATAGTGTCACAAAAATGACTTGACCACTAATTTAGGTCAACCACCTCGAAAAACAAAAAAATAAAAGCAAATCAATTATTCAATCATGGCTAAACAATTTGTAATTGACACTTTGATCAAGTGTGTGTATATTTTACAGTAAGTGTTAAAAACATGCACCTTATCCAATATTTGACAGACGATTACCAGCGTATCCAATTAACAATGTAGGTGTGAAACCCAACGTCTGATTGTTGACTAACCCTTTGTTCGACTTCTGAAAGGTAAAATACACAGGAAAATGAACGACGGGACCGTGATACGTGTTCGAAAGTTCCAATTAAGGGTTGTGCGAGCTTTCCGAGGTAGAACAATATGAATTATATAGAGATTTTGCCGGGACCGATATCGTTGTTCGAGCTTTCTTTGGTATTCGAAATTACCCATATTTGAGCCACCGAAGTTTGACTGTACTTGTTAGTTTTATCATAGAACTTTTAGAACATAGAACAAGTCCTGTTGTCGTGTATGGTTGCTCTTTTTCCATAATTGTTTTTCACGAGGGATGGTAAGCCCTATATAATATGTAATTTATGTTCCCGGTTTCCACAGAAACAAAAAAACTCTTGGGAAACATTGTTGAAAGGTTGAAATAATGGCTACAAGCATTTTTCTGATTTTCTCACTGTGATTTTTTTTTTCTATTAGATCTAGTCGTCAAGATTTGTAAATGTTTGATAAAGGGTTAGATGGAAGTTTAACAGTTTTAACAGTAATTAGTGAGATCACTGTACACAAGGAGCCATTTGAGCGTGTTGAATACATAATTATGGAGGGAGACAATATGATAAGTAACCCTTAGCCTGCAGTGCGTTATCTGTAATGGACTCTGCGAAAAGCATAATAAGAGAAAAGTTCGTACATACGGGAAGTCTGATCTTGAATCCTCACAAGTTCTTATGTTACTGGGTTTGAGTGATACTGATTACAGTAAATGACGCGAACTTCAAAGCAAATTCCTCTCAAGCTGGTCAAAAATATAAATTCGGCAGGATATGCCTTAATAATAGATAACCTATAAAATAATAACAATAGGCCTAAAATATAAAACAAGAACTCTATAGAATCTCTTTAAAAAAAAAGGAGGATACAATATTGAACAAATAATTTGAAAAAAAAAATACGGGGACGGTTAAGGGGGAAGTGTAACCGATTCACAATGGAAATTTTGGACATTTAAATCAAAAGTGTGGTGTTTTGACTGTGGGACGTTTATCTGTTTATTCATTCAAGTGCACAGCATGACAACACCATCCTGTGACACAATTATTCTTCACAGATTTTATCGATAAATTCTTTTGACAAGTCCCAATATAACAGACTTTCAACAGTATGATACTGGACTTTTTGCCCTACAAGCAGTGCGCATGCGCGTAAAGTGGAATTCTGGGATCGAATTTCCCTGGAAACGAACGGCGTTCTAAAAAGGTCTATAGTGATTGATAATGAGTAATTGAATTAGTGAGTTTAGAGTGAGTGAGTCAGTCAGTCAGTCAATTATTCAGTCAGTCAGTCAGTGGATGAGGGATGAAATGTGTGTTTAAATGATGATGATTGAGTGGCTGAATCATTCTATCAATAAAGATATGATTGAGTAATAGGTTTGATAAATGTGTGAATGAGTAAGTGAATGAATGAATGAATGAGTGCATGACTTCAAGACTGAATTTATTGCCAAGGTGAGTGAGTTGGTTAGTTACTGAGTGTGTGAGTGAATGAGTGATTAAGTAAGTGAATGGCTGGTTGGGCTTTGGGGTTAGTAAGGCCAGCAGTAAGGGACATGGGAGAGGGAGTTGTCAGTGTGGCAGGGAGTGGTTGAATCAGGGAATGCGTGAATGGGTGAGACATACAGAAGGAGAGACAGTGAGATGGAAGAACAGAGAGTAAGACAGACAGGCATTCAGATAAAAATTTCAGAGATAAAGAGAGAGGCAGAGAGAGAGAGAGAGAGAGAGAGAGAGAGAGAGAGAGAGAGAGAGAGAGGGAGAGAGTGAGAGCGAGCAAGTTAGTCGGTGGATGAGTGAATGAATGAATAAGTGAAAAAGAGCTAGTGAGAGAGTGAGAGAAGTTGATTAATTTTCTGATTGATTGATTGATTGATTGATTGATTGATTGAGTGAGTGAGTGAGTAAGTGAGTGAGTCATTCATTCAGTCAGTCAGTTTGTCAGTCAGTCAGTCAGTGGATGAGGGATCAAATGTGTGATTAAATGGTGATGATTGAGAGGCTGAACCATTCTATCAGTAGAGATATGATTGAGTGATAGGTTTGATAAATGTGGAAATGAGTAAGTGAATGAATGAATGAGTGTGTGACTTCAAGACTGAATTTATTGCCAAGGTGAGTGAGTCGGTTAGTTACTGAGTGTGTGAGTGAATGAGTGATTAAGTAAGTGAATGGCTGGTTGGGCTTTGGGGTTAGTAAGGCCAGCAGTAAGGGACATGGGAGAGGGAGTTGTCAGTGTGGCAGGGAGTGGTTGAATCAGGGAATGCGTGAATGGGTGAGACATACAGAAGGAGAGACAGCGAGATAGAAGAACAGAGAGGAAGACAGACAGGCAGTCAGATAAAAATTTCTGAGATAAAGAGAGAGAGAGAGAGAGAGAGAGAGAGAGAGAGAGAGAGAGAAGAAAGAGGGGGAAAGAGTGAGAGCGAGCAAGTTAGTCGGTGGATGAGTGAATGAATGAATAAGTGAAAAAGAGCTAGTGAGAGAAGTTGATTAATTTTCTAAGTGATTGATTGATTGATTGACTGATTGATTGAGTGAGTGAGTAAGTGAGTGAGTGAGTGAGTGCATTAATGAATGAGAGTGAGTGAGGGGTGAGTGAGTTGGAAAGTAGTTGAGTATGTGAGTGGATGGATAGGTGAAAGGAAGGGTGAGTGATTGAGTGGGTGAATGAATGAGTGAATTGATTGAGTGAGTTAATGAGTGGTAGGCGAGTGAGTTGATGGGTGGTTGGAAGGGTGGGTGAGTGGGTGAGTTGGTGAAAGAATGGATGAGTGAGTGGTTGAGTCGGTGAGTAAGTGGGTGGGTAGGTGAGTGAGTGGATGTGTAGGTGAAAGGGTGGGTGGGCGAGTGAATGAATGGGTGAGTGGTTGAGTTGGTGGCTGAGTGAGTGGGTAGGCGAGTGAGTGAAAGGATGGCTGGCTGAAAGATTGAGTGAGTTGTTGAATAGATAAAAGAGTAAGTGAGAGGTGTTTGAATGAATACTTGTGTCAAGTCGGCATGTATCCTTCCATGTATCTTGTTTCAATAGTACTTTTTAATGTTTGGGAAGTAGCTGATAAAGGTTTTCTCAATAGCAACTGGATGTTTTTAGCTGTGGAGACCAAACTGAGCATGCATATTCCAAAATTTAAAATACTTTGGGAACAGTTTCTGCTGCATAAAGTCAGTCAACGATAGATGAAGAGGAGTGTATGACCTAGAAAACTACATTGTGAGCTCCACTTGGTACTTCTGGCAGCTTCCTTGGTTCCATCTGATTATAAAAAATGCTTAATCTGAAGTTGATCCGACATTGCAATAAGACTCCCATTTCTTAATTAAAATACAGCGGGAGAGTGTATGAAATGCCCTCCTAAAGTTGTAGAAGATAATGTCTGTCTGATCCATGTCTGATCCATTATCTAGGACTGATATCAAGTCTTCAAGTGATTCCAATAATAGTAGTTTAAAAGATCTTCTTTTTACAAATCCAAAGTAGGTACATTCAAAGGTTCTTTCAAAAATGAATTACTCTTGGCATATTGTTTCAGCAAATCTTGAAAAAGGTCATAGTATTGTTGCCCTTTTACCCGCCGTCACTACAACGCCTGACAATGTTCCATAATGTTGAAAACTCACCCCAGCTCTGGTGATAGGAGTTTTTACACCCCAAAAGCACTGCCAACAGCACAATGGGCAGCCCCTTGCTCCATATTCCACAGTACCCGCAATGAATGATAGTCATCGAAATCTCATCTCATGTTTGTGACAGAAATCAGAGAAGTAGATAAAATAAAGATCTCCCATAAATTCAATTTCGACAACTGTATAACTGTCTTGCTTTTGATAGATATCAAATATCAGATTTCCTTTCTGTCTCTGATAGTGTTTCCAGTAGTTCCTCCATATCATTTCCTCATATATTCCAACACTATACACACTGTATGAATTACAATAATGCAGAATCCTACTTACATTTCGTTTCTTTGGCTCCAAAGGTCTAAGGCAGCAACCTTCTTTTTCTAGGGCAATGAGCGTGCGAATAATGGAACGGGGCAGTAAGTGAGTGAATGCATATGAGTGAACGAGACAGCGAGCAAGTGAGTTAGTAAGCCAGCCAGTAAAGGAAAGAGAGAGTAAAAGAGTGAGTGAGTGAGTGAGTGAGTGAGTGGGTGGGTGGGTGGCTGGGTGTGTGGGTGAATGAGTGGGTGGGTAAGTGAGTGAGTGAGTGAGTGAGTGAGTGAGTGAGTGAGTGGGTCGGTGAGTGAGTGAAGGGGATGGATGGGTGGTGGATGAATGGGTGGGTGGGTAAGTGTGTAAGTGGGTGCATTGATGGGTAGGTAGGTGTTTGAGTGATTAAATGGGTGAGTGAGTGAGTGTATGTGTGAGTGTATGAATGATTGCAATAATGCTTCATTGAATCAGGTGAATAAGTGAAAGGATGATTGAAGGGGTTGGAAAACACGAATACAAGTATATTAAGTGGTTGAGTGAGTGGGCGGGGGAAAGAAACGCAGAGATTGAGAGAGAGAGAGAGAGAGAGAGAGAGAGAGAGACAGAGAGAGATAGAGACAGAGAGAGAGAAAGAGACAGACAGACAGATAGACAAGTGATAGACAAAATAGGCATGTGATAATGTGAGTGATAAAGTGCATGAGTGAGTTAGGGTAACTTAAGAGATGATTGAGTTGTTGTTAAATATGTATACGAGTTTAGTGAGTGTTTAAGTTAGTGAGTGAGAAAGCAAGTGATTGAAGGAATGACAGAGACAAAGAGACAGTGATCGAGTTAATGATTGAATTGCTGATTGAGTGAGTTAGTCAGTAATGATATGATTGCGTGAGTGGGTAGCTAAAATGGCAAACGTGTTTGTAAGGTATTAAAGGTGTAAGTGAATGACGGAATGAGAGTGTGCGTGGTTGATTGAGTGGTTGAGTGAGTGGTTTGGTCAGTAAGTAGGTGGAGAGATAATTTGATGAGTTTGTAACTAGGTATTTGAGTGAGTAAGTGGTTGAGTGAGTGTTTGAATGAGAGAATGAGTGAGTGAATAAGAGCTGGAGTATGTGATTAAGTGATTAAGTAACTGTATAATTGAATGAGTGGCTTGGTAAATAGATAAATCAATTTATTGCGTGGGTGTGGGAGAGATTGAGTGAATGATTGAGAGTAAGTTAGTAAATGCATGGGTGATTGAGTGGAAAAGTGAGTCAGTAAGTAAATGGTTTGATTGAGTGGGTTGGAAAAAAAGTATACGAGTGTTATAATTTGTTAAGTGAGTAGGTGAATAAGTGAGTGAA